>OY288276.1:1416736-2833472 GCA_958450335.1 Hibiscus tridactylites
GTAAAATGAAGTAAAAATAAGATCTTAACCAATCAATGGTAAATCATAAACGGCAGAAAGTAAAATTTGAGAGTTTCTTTTAATGTTAAATTTTGTCACTAGTCCTTATGCTTTGATAGAGTTTGAGCTTTAATCCACATACCTATTTTTTTTTATATAATGTCAGCGATTGGATCCAAATTTCGAAAGAAAATCAGAAATAAAAGTTTTTAATCTTTTTATTACAAGAACTAAATCTCACTCTTTTATCAAAGTAAAAACATTTATGATATACGTTTGACACAGTTATTTGTATCTGACTTATCAAATGACTAATCTAAATTATGTACTGTTAAGACATATTACGAGGATGACCCTCTTAATTTATTTTTGTTTCATTCATAATATCATTATTCGAACTCTAACAATATTTAAACAATTTATGGTTTTCTAATTAGAAAGTACCATTAAAACATTTGTCAACAAAATCTTATATTTAATCTAAGTTTCGTATTTAGTCTTCAATATCGACATATTATGATGAAACTGAAACATTTAAAAGTGTAAGGATTACTTTCAAATAATGATCACAATTTGAGAACGTGTGGTACAATAACTCTTTAACATTTTTCTCTATATATAACTATTATTATCCAATTCATTAATTGGTTAATCTAAATCAAGTAAAGCATAACCCAGTTTCCTTTATTCAACGTCGAAATTCGAACTCTTGATATTATTGGGATCTAATGACTCATCACACTAATCGAATAAATTTGGCCAAAATAAAATATTAATAGTTATATTATATTTGTATTTTTATAATTATATGAAATTCCAGCCGAGGTGGAAATTATTTTTGAGAGCAAAAGCCACATGATTGAGATAATAGGTCATGATTGAACTTACACCACCACTCTCTCTTGTTTCTTTGGCTTTCTATATAAATCCCATTTCCCCCTTCTCTTACACATCCATCCATCAGTTTTCAAACTCTTTTTTCTCACTTGAGAATCTAACCCACTATTTCAAGACGAATATTTCTGTTTGGCAAACGAGAAAATAATGGGAAAAGATCAGCAAGATCTGGGTTTAAGTCTAAGCTTGAGTTTCCCTCATCATCATCAATCTCTTCAGCTAAATCTAAGCCCCTCTCCTGCTTCCGGTATATTTTCTCCCTCCTTTTCTAAGATTTGCTTTTCTTTAATTTGTTGTTTTTTGATCTGAGAAAAAAATTCTGGTTTTGCATGCAGATCCTAATCCGGAATCTTTGCGGACGGAGAGTACTAGATCGTTTCTCAGAGGAATCGACGTGAATCGGCCGCCGTCAACGGCCGATTGCGAAGAAGAAGCCGGAGTTTCGTCCCCAAACAGCACGATATCGAGTAGTGTGAGCGGGAAAAGGAGCGAAAGAGAAGGAAACAATGGCGACGAACTCGAAAGAGCTTCCTCTCATGGCGTCAGTGACGAAGAAGACGGCGACACTTCGAGGAAGAAACTCAGACTTTCTAAAGACCAGTCCGCGGTTCTCGAAGAATGCTTTAAAGAACACAACACTCTGAACCCCGTAAGTAAATTACTGTTTGGTTGCCGAGAAAATAAAGAGATTGTTTATTGAAATTGATGATAATGAATGGCTTTTGCAGAAGCAAAAATTGGCTTTGGCTAAGCAGCTGGGTTTACGACCGAGACAAGTCGAAGTTTGGTTCCAAAACAGAAGGGCAAGGTAAAAAGATTTAAATAATTATGATTCGTAAGTTGAGTAATAAGAAATTCGATGTTGATTTAATCGTATCCGGATTTAATTCGAATTAAATCCGGATATAATCTAGATCTTTAGATGGGATTATTAAAATTCATTTTTTTTTCTTTTACAGGACTAAGCTTAAGCAAACTGAGGTTGACTGTGAGTTCCTAAAGCGATGCTGTGAGAATCTGACGGAGGAGAACAGGCGGTTGCAGAAAGAAGTTCAGGAGCTGAGAGCACTGAAACTTTCCCCACAGTTGTACATGCAAATGAACCCACCCACCACGCTTACCATGTGCCCATCGTGTGAGACGGTGGGGGTCCCACCGAACGCATCATCCACCGTTGATCCACGGTCCCATCACCACAGGCACCACATCACAATCAATCCTTGGGCCCCATCTAGACCGTTCGATGCACTTCATCCTCGATCGTGATTTTAACCAAGCTCAAAGGATATTTCGGTCAAAATCCCTTGTTCAAGCCTAGATATGGGTGGTTAAGAGTTTTTTTTTTCTTTTTTCTTTTTCTAGTTTAATTAAATTTTGGTGTTAAATTAATGATTAGTGGGGCTAATTGAATCTTTCCACCTTCTGTTTGGATGGTGGGAAAAGAAGTTTAGGTGTAAAGTGTAAATTCAACTAAAGCTTGTAAAACCAATTACTGCGTTTCAAATTTCATTTCCAAGATAAAAGGGATAACTCTCTGTTTTGCCTCTTCCTTTATAATTTAGAGTTTTTTTAGATTGTTTGGTTTGGTAATTCAGATCGAATATTGTTGAAAAATTTGGGAATTTAATTTGTTCTATTCATATTCATAACAACAAGATTGATACTATTAACCTTACTTAAAGAATTTAGTGAAATGCCACCTTCTAATGGACCAATTGATTATTTGTATTAATTTTTTTTCTTTATTCACATCAAAACCACGATTAAGTATTAATTTGATCGATATTGCTACTCCTATAATAATTATATATACATAATGTCACGTCCAAAAAGATGTGGGGTCATTAATCTCACACCAGAAAGAGAAAAATAAGTCTTAGGATATATAAACGATGGGGTTGCACATCCTATCAGACATATCTTTTGAAAAGAGCGTAGTGGCCCCGTGACAAGTGATATCGGAGCAACTCTTTGACTGTCTGATTTCACGCCGAGCACCCGTGAGCAGGGTAGGCAGGGTGAACAACCGTGACAATTGGTCAATCAGGAGAGCGGAGTCATTACTCCCACATCAGAGGCGCTGCACTTCATATCAGACATGTCTTTTGAGAAGAGCGTAAAAGCTCCGTAACAATAGGAAAGAAATATTTATTTTTTGTATAATAAAGTGATAATAAATATTCTTAATACAAATATTTATATTTTCTTTGAATAATTTTTATTTTAGGGGATGGGAACAATTTAAGAGGAGGGAGGATATTAACCGAAACCTTTAACCTATTGCTCTAAAGATTATTGGTAAATTATAAATGGGTAAGCTTTGTAGTCTAAGGCTCTAAGCTACCGTGGATTAACATAATTCATAATGAGTAATTATTAAATGCACAAACGTTTGTGGAAATTTTGCTTAAACAAATCTTTTAGTTTTAAGATTTAAAAAATCTATTTAGAGTTTAGGGTTTATTAATTTAAGTATGGTTGTTTTGAATTTAGGGACTATAGATAGAATTTTGAGTTTAGAGTTAAAATAAGGTTTAGAGTTAAAACTTAAACCACTAACCATATTACCTTAAAACTCAAACCCTAATTTTTAACACGAAACCTTAAACAAAAAATTTAAACCCTAAAATTCAAACGCTTGTTGAAATAAAAAATTTACACCGTTGTGTATGAAATAATAATGTCTAAGCTACTCTTTTGGGCCTTTACTCTTTGGGGCTGGCAAACAGAAAACAGGTTTGTCCAATACAATGGCTTCTGGAGCTTACATGGCCGGGCAAGATTTAAGATTTTCTCTTCATTTTCCTTTTGTTCTAGCAGAACAATGTCAATCGCTTCACTCTGCCGACTGATTTCACTCGCAAATTACCCGAAACAAGCTAAAGTTTTCACCTTTCGGTTCAGCTCGGCCTCTTCTGCCGCCAAATTCTTGACTGTTTTAGAGAAAAAGCAAAGCAACGTGGAGAAAACACTAGCTTTAGTCGATGCCAAATTGGACCCAAATTGTGTCTGCGAGGTGTTAAAAAGATGCTCCTTTGGTCTATCTCAAATGGGTCTGAGGTTCTTTATATGGGCGGGTCTTCAATCAAATTATAGGTATAGTTCTTTTACGTATAGCAAAGTTTGTGAATTTTTGAAGATTAAGCAAAACCCATATCTTGTTTTGGATGTTATTGAAGCTTACAAGGTGGAAAAGTGTTTGGTTAATGTTAAAATGTTTAAGGTTGTTTTGAATTTGTGTAAAGAAGCTAGGATTGCTAATGAAGCTTTGTTGGTTCTGAGGAAAATGGCTGAATTTAATTTACGTCCGGATACTACTGCTTACAATTTGGTTATCAGGTTGTTTTGCGAGAAAGGGGATATGGATATGGCCGGGAAATTGATGAAAGAGATTGGTTTGATTGATCTTTATCCCGATATGATTACGTATTTTGTGATGATCAAAGGGTTCTGTAATGCTGGTAGACTGGAGGATGCTTGTGAGTTGTTTCAGGCGATGCAGGGGCAAGGGTTTTCTCCGAATGCCGTGGCGTATACCATGCTTCTCGAGTGTATTTGTAAGTATGGGAGTACAGAGAAGGCGATGGAGTTTTTGGGGGAGATGGAGAAAGCAGGAGTGAGTAGTAGTCCGAATGTCATCACGTATACATCTGTGATTAAAACCTTTTGCGAGAAGGGTCGGACAATGGATGCATTGAGAATCTTGGATAGAATGGGAGCTCGTGGGTGTGCTCCTAATCGTGTAACTGTTATTACTTTGATCGAGGGGCTTTTAGCTGAGGGAAATGTTGAAGAAGCATATAGGTTGGTTGATAAAGTTGCTGGACATGGTGTTTCTGATGGTGATTGCTATAGTGCTCTTGTGGTGTCCTTGATTAGGACGAATAGACGTGATGAGGCGGAGAAGGTCTTTAGGAAGATGTTAGAAACTGGGGCTAAACCAGATGGCATTGCTTCTAGTCTTATGATTAGGGAGATGTGTCGCGAGGGACGAGTGCTTGATGGTTTTCACTTATACGATGGAATTGAGCGGATGCAATACTTGTCATCCATCGACTCCGATATCTATTCTATTCTTTTGGTTGGCTTGTGTCAGCAAAGCCGTTCGGTTGAAGCTGCAAGTCTAGCTAGGTCAATGCTTAAGAAAAAGATTCGCTTGAAAGCTCCTTATGTCGACAAACTTATCGAACATCTGAAAATTTCTGGAGATAAGGAGCTAGTTACTCAACTCAGTAGAATTGCAAGATGATAATCTCAAACAACTGTCTATATGCCTTCGAGGACCTTCAATTTAGTAAAAAGAGGAAGGATATGGCATGGTATGAGTAGAGACTAAACTTATCAATTATTCACCAATCGCGTCTGACTGAGTAGAATTGCAATTGCCAGGGGTTAAAATCTCGATCTATGCGGATGTCCTAAAGGTCGAAGCGATTTGTATTGCTAAGCAAAGCCATAGTTGCATATCAGAGTGTCGGTGGACTTCATAATGCTATCCAGTAGAGGACTTTGCTAGTGTAGTCTAAATAACTTGTTTTTCTGCCGATCTTTCGCGGAGTTCATGTGCTTTTATTCATCCGGGGGACGAGGAGACAGAAAAATAAATTCCGGGTTATCGAAATCTATGCAGGTAAATGCATTCATTTGGAATTTGCAATGCATAAAGAAACCTTGTGTTTCTGTTTTGTTCTTGACAAAATCTTGAAATGATCATTCTTAATCTCATTGTCCTTTTGTTGTACTCAGTTAGCTGATTTGTTTTCAAGCTCTTTGCACATTAGGGTTCATAGAGATGCTGAAATAAAGCTCAGCTGATTGAATTGTTCAATAGCTTTTGTAATTTAGTTTGCAACAGCTTAAATTTCCATGTGCTGTTCTGTTCTTGATTAGATTGCCTGAAAAGGATGCTTTTAGACCATGTTATGAAGTTTCTTTGATATGAAATGGGTTACATTATTTATGAATGTTGGATTTTTGCCCTTGATTTTTTTCTTTTTATCTTCTTTAATCACAAGAAAAGTGATGAATGACTATCTTTGGCTTACAATTTAATGTAAAATAAATACTTAATTATAAAATAAGTGTCTAAACTATATTTCTTTTTTGCAATAGGTGCTTAAATTTTTTTTAACTGAAATAAGTGTTTAAAGTTTTATTTTTACCTGTTTTAAAGTTAATTGAGGTGCCTACTTTGACAAAAAAACTTGAGCACTTATTTTAGCAAAAAATAACCTTAAGCACTTATTGTAAAAAAAAAAAAACACAATAGTTTAGACATTTGTTTTATAATTAAGCCGAAAATAAATGTCAAATATGTGCATGTTTAGTTTTTCGTTTGGGGTTCAAAAATCTCGATTGAATGAGAAAATATGTCTCGGTCATTGTGCTAACATGTTTAGTTCTAAAAATCCAAAAGTAATTTTAGACTCCAAATATGATTTAGGAAAAAACAAGGTAGAAGTAGCTTTTGCGTTTCGTAGTGATTTTTACACAATCGTAATTTTAAAAAAAATTTAAATATAAAATACTTTATTTTAAAATTAATTATACACAAAATTAATTTTATAAAATCACGATTATCTAAAATTAATTTTACTATCGTAAAACCAAACTAGTAGAATTAACACGTTTAATCCTCGAGTAAAAAAAATCAAGATAAATGAATAGCCATTATAATGAATTTCTACCTTATCTAATTTTTTTATTTTGAAACTCGACCTTATCTAATTAAATTATGGCATATAACATTTATTGATATTAATATATTAACAATCTAATTAAATGTTGTAGAAAATCCCTCCAAAACTCAGTTCAACACGTGTCATTGCTTTACCCACTTGTCAGAACTACCTGCGAATCATGCCCCGTCATTTTAGATCTCCTCCCTCACCCCGGATATAATAAATTTATCACCTTCGCAATTTCCTCTATTTTTTTTCTTATTTCTCGAAGTTTGTAAATTGTAAGTGCAGAAAACGGAGGAGTGGAATCCAGGAAATCATCTCTTCACGATTTCCCACCAAAAAAGTCGGGAAAAGAAAAATCAGGATTAGGGTTTCCCAAAGCACAAAAATTTGTTAAAAAATTCCAATTCCCATCAATCGATCAAGCGACGTCATTTCTGGCTTGTTCCCGCCGTCCGATCGACCCTCTTTTTTGTAATTATGTTGGTGGTTTCTTTTCGAAATCATAATCCAGTTGTTCCCAGACCAGTTTGTATTAATTTCATCTTTCGTTCCGTTTCCTGTTCAAATTCCAAGTTTTAGGGTTTGTGTTTGAAAAGTATTGTAAACATTTCAATTCTTTTTTGAGTTTTCATTTTCTGCTTTGATCAAATCGTGCGAATTCCGTGAATTCGGTGATTTGGGTTTGTAATTTTGTGCATATTTGTTTCAATTCTGTTGAATTTTGGTGGATATGCATATTGAGGAATTGAAGGTAGGGGAAGGGGTGGAAAGAGCTGGGGAAGATGAACAAGAAGAAAATAAGAGTTATTGTGGAAGTAATGAGTTTTTGGGCATAGAAAGAAGCGTTGTAGAATGGGATGCTAAAAGGGTATTGGTAGGTGCAGGTGCTCGTGCTCTGTTTTACCCGACCTTGTTGTACAATGTTGTTAGGAACAAGATTCAGCCTGAGTTCCGGTGGTGGGATCGAGTTGATGCGGTATAAAGCTTATGTTCTTGTATTGTTCTTTTAAAGTACATTAATTTATATTGTATTGTGTTTTTTGGAGAATCTATACGGTAATCTGCTATTGTTACATGTGCATAGTTGTTTTACTAGTTCTAATATGATGTTCTTTTTGTAGTTCATACTGTTAGGTGCTGTTCCATTCCCTACCGATGTTCCGAGGCTAAAGGAGATCGGTGTTGGCGGAGTAATCACACTAAATGAACCTTACGAGACTCTGGTTCCTACATCTCTTTATCATGTGGGCATTCTGTTCTAGTATATAAAGTTATAAAGATTATACATTTTTTACTACTATGCATCTCTGTTTTGTGAATGTTGTCTCTTTTTCCCCAGTTTTTGAGTTTTTAGACCGAAAGTTTTCCATTTTTATTATGCTATAATTCTTTGTTTAACATTTGCCTATCTTGGATCCTTTACTTGTTGCCGAAGTTGTTAATTTCCTTTATATAATTTTGTTGTAGAATCATGGGATCAACCATTTGGTGATCCCTACAAGAGACTACTGCTTTGCACCATCTTTGACATCGATATGCCAAGCGATTGATTTCATTCACAGTAAGTGTTCTTCGAGGGGTTTGCTTGTGTTGATCGAACTTGCCTGAAATTGAACTTTTTCTTGCAAAAACTGTAACATGGTTTGAATGCTCCCCATGATTTTGTTCTTAATTTTCTCTTGCTTAAATGTTTCCTGTTTTTTATTGTTTTTACTCGAGGCAATGCATCACGTGGGCAAACTACATATGTCCACTGTAAAGCTGGTCGTGGCCGCAGCACAACCATTGTATTGTGTTACCTGGTTAGTGTTGTATAAACTATAAAGTAGTGTTGGCCGTATTACTTGTTTGTTCTTGATGGACTGATATGAATTCTGGTTTTACGTAGGTATATTATAAGCATATGACGCCCGTTGGTGCATATGATTATGTGAAGTCGATCAGGCCAAGGGTGCGGTTAGCCTCTTCCCAATGGCAGGTATAACGTCTTGGTCCCACTTGCTTCAATCAAGTTCAGGAATAATGAATCCAAACCTTGTTTAATCATAACCACCATTTCTGATTTCTGAAACAATTGGTTTGATTTCTCTTTCTTTGTTGCAAATTTAGGCTGTTGAGGAGTTCTACTATCTTAAAATGAGAAAGGCTGGCTTCCACAGCCATGTGACGGATTTAATTTTAAGAACTTCAGACTTGGCATCTTCACAAGAACTTGTGACTTTTGATGATGGTTCGGTAGTGGTGGTGACGGAAGCTGATCTTGATGGATATGACCAAAGTCTTGAACCGAGTGCCGCGGGAAGTAAAATATGGGCAGATCTAAGTGTGGTCTATCGGGTTAGAGTCGTCGGTCATGCAGCAATAGCAAGAATCTCATGCTTGTGGCTAAGCTGCCAAGCACATCAAAAGATTTCATCACAGAAACTTGCTACGGAAAGCACCTGCCTCGGACGGACTATCAGTGTGGACATCCATGTCTACTGAAAACTGAGGTTACTCAACCATCACATGATACGTCGTTGTCCCCCTTTTATCTTTCTTTAGTACATAAATAAACTGAAAATGATGTTTCTTTAGGCTGAAGCAAACTATGTTTGTTCTTCCCTTGTAAATCGAGTTACCATTTCTTACGAATCGAACAAAAGATAGAGCATAAATGCTTAAGGATCAAGTGTATATCATTCGTATATTATTTTATGGAAGTATTTTGCTTGCCTTAATGGAGTGCTTGTGTGGGTTACTTTGAATGACTAATGCAATATTGGTTTAGCTGCTTGCTTCGTTTGTTTACGTGTTCTTTGTAAGGCTTTCAATCTCTTTTTAGGTCTAAAAAACAAATGGTTGCTTACTCTACCATGAAATATGTCTTCATATTTGTGGGGTTTTGCGCCTATAATGAGGATGTAAAGAAATACTTACAACAATGGTAAAAAATTTATGTATGTATTTACATAAATTTTTATAAAAATGACAAGGAATTGTATATATACCGAAATTCTTACTATTTTTGTAAGTATTTTTTGTATGTTTATAAAAGTTGATACATAAATTCTTACTATTTTTTTTAAATCTCTGTATAGTCTCATTCGGATAAAAATCTTCTGCTCCTTTTTTGTACTCATTTATATTCCCTAACACTCAAAAATAGTAAAAACTAAATTTTAAGTCTTAACCCTAAATTGTAAATCCTAAACCCTACACCATATATCCTAAAAAATATATACTATCCTAAATTTTCTAAATCGTAATTTTAAATCCTAAACCTAACTTTTAGTGTAAAAACATAGAAAGGGACACCCTAAATTCTCTAAACCATAATCTTAAATTCTAAACCTAATTTTTAGTGTAAGGGCATAAAAAAGGACACCGAAAAGAAGCGGCTAATTTTTATTCCTAAAATCTCCACATATTTGTTCCTTCCCCACTTGCTTACTTAAAAAGTTGGTGAGATTCGTTGTATAGTAGTTGATATCTTCACAATTGATCGACTTAATTATTTAAATTAAGTCGCAATCTATGAAAATTATTCAATACACATTAAAGAATATAAAATATTTTTATTTTAAGGTTTAGAGATTTAGGATAAAATTTAGAGTTTATTTGTATAATTTTTAATTTAGGAGTTTATATTTTAACATTTAGAGTTAAAGATTCAAATTTTATTTTTTAAAAGAGTAAATATGTAGGTCCGATTTCTGTAAATTTTTATGCGTATCAAAAATAATTTTAATGCATATACAATTGTTTAATTTTTTATACACATTGTGTATAAAAAGATTCACAAGCCTACTTATTTACTAAATAAAATATAAATTCTTAACATCTAAATCATAATCACTATCGACTAAATTTTAACAATAAACTTTAAGTTTTAATCATAAATTATAAACCTATCTACTACAAATTCTAAACTAATTTCTTAACTAAAAAAACTAAAAGAGTTAGGCAATCTAAATATTACATAAAATGTGTTATCAAAATTTATTTTAATATAACTAGAATCAATTAATATATTGTACAAAAATGATTACAATTAGGTTAAATAATGTTCCAAGCCCATATTATCTTTATGCATTTGAAGGTTAATTCTCTTGCTTTAAATTCTTGAAGCTAAGTCTTTTTATTTTTCAAATTTAAAATTTATGTCTAATTATTAACCTACTTAAAATTCTTCCATTAAATTTGTTGTTGTGATATTTTGAGATAAAGACCAACTTGAAAAATAATGGTGATAAAAAAGCTTAAATATGATAGAATTTTTTAACACATTAATAATTGAATTTGAATTTTATAATGGACGTGTTTAGCGATTAGCGGATAATTCATATCGGAACTGAATATAAACATGTTCTTATATGTATTTATATGTCATTAGATACAAAATATTGATAACTAATAAACTATTCAAACAAGTATTAAATATAAGCATGTCCTTACATGTCATTTTATTTATTTAAATAATCTAACAGCTATTAGATATCAGTTAATTTTATCAAACACTTTTATATAATCAGCTAATACAATTCGTTAGTCAAATCAACTAATGTAATCAGCTATAAACTAATGCAATCCGCTAATTGCCAAATAGGGCCATTATAAAAAGTGAAAAGGGTTCTATTCTTAAAATTAAAAAACTAAAGGACTAAATTCTAAATATAAATTTTATATATACAAATTTTCTTTCATATTCTCCATCAAAGTACTCGGTCTATCTTCCCAAACAAGCCTCCGTCTCCCGCCTTCAAGTTTACACGCCATGGAATTAATTAAGGTAATTTCTGAAACCCTAAAAAACACTTAGATTGTTCTACTTTAGTCATGTGATTTCGAGTATATATACGTATATATATAGGTATAGGTATCGGTTTAGCGGATATAGCGTACAGTATTCGCCGCTATTTTCCATTACATTGCTATTTGCGGCCGTGAAATTTGTTCATACTCGCGATTGAGGTCTTCAGTGGTGGCGGACGGCGCTGCTACACTGTTACACCGCCTTTATTTGAAACCCTAGAGATAGTCATAAATTTAGTAGAACGGAATCTTTTTGTTTCTAGAGAAAACTGAAAATTTGTGGATCTTTCTTAAGACATTGAAGCATTTCACGCTTTGTCGAAGTCTGAGATGTGAAACTAATGTTATATATTGTTGAATGTCAGGCTACTATGACTCGTTTATGCTAATTCATTACGATGAACTTTTCGTATAGGATGAAGCTGATGGAGGAGCATCTGAGGATACTGGTTCTGGTCGAGAAAAGGATGACAATAGCAATGGTGGGGATGATGTCCATGTGGATGTTGATGAGGCGGAGAAGGATGATGATATCGAGATGTTGGATAGATGTATAAGGGGAAACCATCCTGAAGACTGCATTGTTGTTGATTGGCTTAAAGGGGAGTGTTGTATTGAATGCAAAAGCAAAAGTGGCCAGGTTTTGTTCTGCAGCGAAAACGATTGCTCACTCGCTTTTCATGAGGTGTGCATGAATTGGGAACCCAAACTTGATGATATGGGTAAATTCTACTGCCCTTATTGTTTGTACAAGCAAGAAATGGTCAGGTTGAAAGAGTTGAGAACGGAATTTATGTTGGCGGAGGAGGGGTTGTCCAACTTTGTACATTTGGCAAGGGATGGTGGAAGTAAAGAGAAGAAAATGGAAGGAGCTCCTGTATCAACAGTGGCAGGGGAAGTGAGTACCGGTGATCGTGAAAATGAGCAAAATGATGATGGTAAAGAAAAATGTATCGAGGTTGTTGGGTTTGACAATGCTGTGGAAGGGGAAAGGATGGTAGAGGATATCCAAAATTCTTCTGGCAGAAAAGATGATGCAATTGATGAGGACCAACGGCAAATACGACCATCCAGTTCAAGCCATGTAGAAATTGTGGAAGACACACTTCATGTATCGAGGAAAGAAACTTCTGACATTGTTGGTTTGATGGAAGAGAACCAAGGGCAGAGGGTCAAGGAAGAGCCAGAGCTCCAGAATCCAGTAGGAACTAGCATGCCATCCAAGGTGCCTGCAGTTGAAATCTCGGCGGGTGAAATACTTGACAAACAAATTGATGAAGGATCCAGTGCAAAGTATATGAATATGAACCAAGAGGGAAACAGTGCAACAACGAAAATCTCGGCAGAATGCCGAAATTCAGCCAATCCACCGTAAGTTGGTCATGGTTTTACCTTTTTTTTAAGCAAGGTACCATTCAAAAGAAGTCCGTCCTGGGCATGCCATGTATCATTGTTAGGGCCTTGGTTTTTTGTTACATACCATTGCTGTGAAAATACTTTATTTTTTTCATCTAAGTTGCAGCATGAACCCGATTTTGATGGATGCTGGAAAGCGCAAGAGACTAAACTGGACAGCGGAAGAGGAAGAGATGCTAAAGGTATAAAATTATGGATACTTTTTTCCTCCCTTTTCAAAATCATTATTTGCTAACATGTATTAGCTTTGGAATAGGTTCAACTTGATTTATTCTACGTTCCCGTTTCCTTTATTTTTCATTACATTTGAAACATAACTTTCATCTGTTAACATGCATTCCTGTTTTTCTTTTCCCGTATTAATGTTTATGTTATTTTATAAAAGCTTCCCTGCATCCTCCGCTAACCTGTTACAAGGATGGATCCCCTCTGTTCATGATCCTGAGAAAGGTCCCATTAAATGGAAAATATTTAAGTTGCCAGCTTCAGGCACGCACATATACACCTGTATGGTTTTCTTAGTAGTGGTTATGCTAACAAAAAGTTTCCTACTTGCCCTGCCATGTACTTTATTTTAACGATCGGTAAGACGGTACAAAATATCTCGAAGAGGTGAGGCATGCCTTTCTTGTGCCTTTTGCCTTTACCGGTACATGCTCAGGAAGTGCTTTGCCTCCTGATTCCTGAAGTGGTCTGACTCATAGGTGTTTTTTGCTAGATTGCACTTTGCGCTAGTGTTTAGGCATGCATGTTTTCTGACTACACTGATTGGATGGACAAGTCTGCAGGAATTCAAGAACTCATTTTCTTGATTGCAGGAGTTAGTGCCTTCATTTGCCAGTAAAGTAAACAAAAACGTCCCTTGGAGGAAAATTCTGGAACAGGGTCGTCCCGTTTTCCACTCAACTCGTATGCCATCTGACCTTAAAGATAAATGGAAGAAAATCATGGCTCAAGAATCTCAGAAGGGTAATGGAGGGAACTGATTACAACCGGAAAAGTAAGGTAACGGTTTTTTTGTGTGGATAATATGTCTGTCTTGCTGTAACTATCTCGTACAGAGCAGTTTGTTGACTCGATGTAGAACAGGTAGGTTGGTCAATATTTTTTGCTGTTGATATGTTGTACAGAGCAGCTAGGTTGCTCAATGGCTGATATTTTTTGCTCCCGCTTTTGTCGGATGTGTTCTAAATGATGAAACACTACCCATCTAACGGTTTTTCGTATGTGGATATGGTGACTTCACAGTAGGAAAACGAAAGCTTAACATAAAGTCCATCTAATTTCTAGGTCCATCGAAAATGCCATCGTTTATTACATGACTCAATGTTTGATCTTTCTCTCAAAGGCCTTTTATTCAGGTAATTAATATTTAGTACTAATAATCAGTAATTTTAGGTCCAAACTTCAGTATTTATTTATTTATTTCTCATATATTCAGGTTTCTAACTTCATTTCTCCGTAGTAAAGAAAAAAAACTTGAGAATTTTGCCAAAATGCTGACATTTTTCAGCATGTATCTGTTGATTTTTGTTTGGTAATGTTAGGTTAATCTTTTGTATGTCATTAGCTGAACTTTGAATATAGATGAAATACTATTTGCATTTTTTAGTGTCAACGATATGGCTCTCAATTCCACGTGTTCGAATTTGATTCGCCATGTTGTATGTTATTTTAAAAGTAATCACTTTGAAATTCATCGTTATTTAAATATTCAGTGCATGCATTTGTTAAATAATAAAAAATCCGCCTGCTGCATCTCGGGTTGATAATTAAAGCTTACTTTGTGTGTTCTAAAATCTTAATTTATAAGACGCTGTCGTATTGCTGTATCCCTTTGCATGCATGGTCTGTTCTTTTTTTTGTTGAAAATTATGTATGGTTTTAGGCCCCACCAATTCAGTCTCTATTTAAGTCTACGCTTTCGTGTTTTCATTAAGGCTTTCGATTTTCTAGCTCTAATAAACAAGTGATTGCTTACCCACTTTAAAAAATATTAATATCGAACCCATTGAATGGTGGTTCTAGTGATGAAGAATGATAGCTGTCCCGGGTTTGAGTAGCGTAGCCTGCATTAGTTTTGACAAGCCGAGCCGAGCTACTGGATACTCGACTCGAAAAGCTCACGAGCTACTCGAAAATATAATATATTAAATTTTTTATTTTTTATAATTTAAAATCTAAATTCTTAAGCTTAAAATCCTAAATATAAACCCTAATCATAAGTATTGAACCCTAAAATCTAAACCTTAAATTCTAAACTTAATGACCTAAACCTCTAAACCCTAATATAATACCTTAAAATTAACAAGCTTGAGATTACAAAATTTGTGTATCAAAGTTTTTTCTTTATAGGACTTTAAATGAGGCGTGACAAATGAAGAGTTATTCGAGTATAATGCGGTCAAAGATCGGTCAACCCTTGACTCGATTGGGTTGAGTTCTAAACGAGCTGAGTCTAGCTCAAAATTTTTATGCTTGTTAGAAATTACTTAAGCTCGAACTCGGCTTGTAATCTTAACGAATTGAGCCGAGCTTAGCACTACTTGAGCTCAACTCGGCTCGTTTACACCCCTAGTCTAACTGTGTGTGCATTTTCAATATATTAAGATTAAAAAAATAAATATTGTCTTGTAAACACATCAGAATATAATATTATTCAAATTCAGAATTTAGTTTGATAGATTCTTATTAGCATTTAAGATATGAGGTCTAATTTATTAAGTACCTCAATTTTTAGGTTTGAGGTCAAATTAATTTCTCTATTATTAAACGAGTCAATTTAATCTATAAATATTTCATCAAATTTAGAGATGATCTCCATTTACTCGGCTCTTGCTTTCATAACCACCCTCTTTAAATAAATATATGGTTAAAAAGGTCAAATCTTTTTATTAATTTGGAAAGCATCAGCGTTAGGTATACCAAAGTGATTGGCTAATGAACAAATTCATTAATATAATTAAATAATAAATTAAGTGGCTCCACACGAAATGCATGGTGCAATTTTTTAAAAGGAAATTAAAATAATATATAAATTTTTGCCTTGTAGTGTGTGAGATAAACACATGGTTGCATGTGAATTATTAGAAATATTAGGAGCTGTGACTCCACAGTCTCGATCTTAGCCAAAACCTACTCGTTTTATTTGACTCCAACTCTAACCATTTTGGGATTAACTCGGTTTGATTAGGATAATCCAATTAATTCATTTCTCTTCTTTATATTGAAACTTACTTTTATAATTCGGGAGGATTATTTCACAACGAGTTTTTACAACAATTAATTTAAACAATTAGTCAATAGATCAAATATCAACTATTATATTAAAAAAACAATCATTATTGATATCTAATGTCGGATTTAAACTAAAAAAATGTTTATCTTCCTCTAAAGTTTATTTATTTTTTAAGAAAAATAGAAAACAAGTAAAGGGTTGAAAACTTGTTTCATTTATATAGGTGGATTCAAATGTACTAAAATTACAAATACGAGTACATATAGTATATTTAGAGTGGAAATGTGCATATAGTTTTTTCAATCCTTTAGTGAAGCCCCTTTTCAGATTTTAATTATGAGTGGAGGGAACAAGTAGAAGTGTAAAGAGATAATAATGAAATCAAAAGCACTAAGTTTATATAGTGCTTTTTCATCCATTGGGTGAAGTACCTTAAAATGGAGACAATGGAGGCCACTCCCATTATAAGAAAGGCCACTTTTGTTAATGTGTTTCAACATGTTGTGAGGTTCACAATGCCAACAATATGACATTTGATTCACGTTTGAGCATTTAATTTTGGCGTGCGAGAATTGATTTTGGATCATCATGAATTTAAGAATTGATTTTGTATAAAATTAATTTTAAAATGACGTGATTTATGTTTGAGAGTTTTTTTCTTCTTCTTAAAAATTACGATTGTGTAAAAATTACGATGAAATAGAAAAGCTACTATCAATATTATGTAGCTTTTCCCACTATCAATGGGTGGATCTATCGATCAAAAAAATCAATGGGTGGATCGGAATGTGCGTGCTTACGGGACTTGATAAAGCAGTGACAAGATGCCCCCACCCCACAACATTTTTCACGTTCTTTTAATATATTCCCTATGAACACCCATTATTATTATTATTATTATTATTATTATTATTATTATTATTATTATTATTATTATTATTATTATTATTATTATTATTATTATTATTATTGTTATTGTTATTGTTATTGTTATTGTTATTGTTGTTGTTGTTGTTGTTGTTGTTGTTGTTGTTGTTGTTGTTGTTGTTGTTGTTGTTGTTGTTGTTGTTGTTGTTGTTGTTGTTGTTATTGTTATTGTTATTGTTATTGTTATTGTTATTGTTATTGTTATTGTTATTGTTATTGTTATTGTTATTGTTATTGTTGTTGTTGTTGTTATTGTTGTTGTTATTGTTGTTGTTATTGTTGTTGTTATTGTTGTTGTTATACATTTTAAATGTTCATACTTCATAGTTACCTCTATTTGACAAAATAATTTTCTTTGATGTAGGGTCGAAACTACTAAAAAAGTATCTAAATTGATCTATTTAATAATATAATGTAAGTTTGATCTGTCCTTGTAACTGGATAATGTATGAGATAGAATCAAATAATTATAATTAAAAATAATTATTATAGTGTACAATGAATTAATGATCGAAATATAACGGAATAGAATCATTCGTAAGGAAATTTTGATCGAAATAAATAAAAATAAAACTCACACATAACTTCCACGAGATGAATTCAAACAACACATTCTAAAAATTTCAAGACTTTAGCCCTACCATTAAACCGGTATCTTATTGCCCGGAAATTTAAGACCGAATGCGACACCTCGACCCTACATTCACCATGATTTTGAGGAGCATGCGTAGAATGCAATTTCGACCAAATTTGAATCACGTGCTCTTAAACTACTCTACAATACCTATTTAGCTTCAATTTTTATTTTTGAAATAAATTTCGTTTTTTTTTTCAATTTATCGCCTAAACTTTCAATGATTTCTTATTTTTCATCTTTCGTTTTAAGTCTATTTTTGACCAAAATTAAACTACATGGTTCACTAACACTATATAACATGTATGTAACATCAATTCATATTTTTAACAAAATATATTCTTTTTGTAATTTAGTTCTTTAACTTTACATTTTATTCAATTTGATCATTCTACTGAATTTTTTTGTAAATTTTTTTTCACATCAAATTATTGACTTATTTTATACTCCCATCAATACACTATCTCAAAAAAGTTTATTATTTAAAAATAAAATTATAAATATATTTTAAAAGTTTAGATGATATTTTTTTTATCAAATAACATTACAAATCTTATATATATATGTGTGTGTGTGTGTGTGTGAAAATAATATGAAGAAATGTATATGCGTATCTTACATGATTAGAAAAAGTCATTTAAATTATAATCAAACCGTACTATAACATGATAATTAATTACAATTAAATTTGTATAAGAACTCGAAAACTTGACTCGAATCGAAAAAATTTCAAATTAAATTTGAGTTGTAAAATATAACACGTCAACTCGAATAACTTAAAAAAATTTGACTCGACTTAACTTGATATTACATGGTAGGACATAGTGTGGGACAGGGACACCCACTTTTCCTAGTGATCCCTTTCCACGTCAGATTAGGTTAATTATATCACATTTTAAATTAGGTTTAAAATTTTCAAAATGTTTTAATTGAATCAACAATCTCTAAAACAAGCGGTTAAAGCTCTCAGTTGACACCTTTTCTTCTTCTCTAGATTGTGGGTTCGAAATATTTTAACATTTTCAAAATGCTTTAACATTCTCCTTCCCGGCTTCTCCTCCCCTAGGTAGAAATTGTTTAAAAATATTTTAGTTGAGGTTATAAGATGTCATTAATATTGTATCAATTATATCATTTCGTCAGCTTGACCGCCGATTCAAGTATGAAGTTCTAATCTCAAACTTAACACGTAAAATATTTAAAACACGTGAATCAATATGGATGATTTGGTTCTACCGTGTTGGGGAAAAATAACATCAATAAAGTATAGGGGAGCTATTCAACACATAAATAAATTGCTGGTTTTAGCTAATTCCTTGTGAATGTTTGATTTTTACATCAGTGATTTAATGATAAGGTTATACATTGTTATTCAATTAGACAAACTTTTCAATTCTCTTAAAATAAAACGATCCAATTCTGATAAATTAAAGTGTGGAAATTGACTCTTTTTTCAATTTTCGTAAAGTAGAAGGGTGAAATTCATAATTAGACCATTATTAAATAAACATATTATTGTTCACAATTTACACCGAGTCTCATTTTGGATAGGCAAAATGACAGAAGATGCCCCCAACGTTTGCATGTTTTGTCATTTGGCCCTCTATTCTTTCTTTGGTCCAAATATGCCCCTAATGTTTTAATCTGATCCAAATATGCTCCTGTTAGATGGAAACTGTCAATCAACTGACGTTCAACAGCTGATGCTAACTGGACTTGCCACATATTAAGATCTGTTGATGCCACCTCAAAATTTGTTTATAAGCCATTGACCATCAGTTGATTGACAATTTACATCCAACGAGGGTATATTTGGACTATGAATGAAACGTTGGGGGTATATTTGGACTATGAATAAAACGTTGATAGCATATTTGGACCAAAAGAAAGAATAAAGGGTCAAATGACAAAAGATGTGACAAAACATGTAAACGTTGGGGGCATCTTTTGTCATTTTGACTTTTGGATAATAACAAAAAAAAACAAGGGGTGGCTTGCATGCCGACTATAAATACATAGAAATAAATTAATCAATAATATTGATTAATTTATTTCTAACCCTAAGCTGACTTTCAATTACAACATCATATGAAAACAACTCACCTCTTAATTAATATTTTTCTCTTTTGTATTTGCATATTGTTTTTTCCCTCAAAAATATAAATAAATGCTTCGTGGGGTTTTGAAATTAGTAAAAACACAAAATTTCAAACATGATATAAAGAAAAATTCAAAAGTAAAACTTAGAGACCAGAATTTTCATTTTCAAATATATCAAGCACTATCTCGCAGCAAAAGCAAAGAAAAAAAACCCCAACTAACCATCGAATTGGAATTGTTTATTCAAATTTGTCGGGAGAAAAACATTTACAATTCGAATCTAATTAATTGGTTAATTCGAATTAGATATTGTAAAAATCTACCATGAAGACTACTCTTCTAATATAATTTGTTTAATTTACAACATTCACTATTCATTTTCAACTTTATTTAAAGAATTTAACTCTACTTCCTGTTAAATCAATATATGTAATTATTTTATGTACATGCGGTGAAAACAAAAAAAACTTTCATAATATAATTTTTAAATCCATAAACCTTAAACTAAATTTTTTTAATTCTAAAAATATTTCGTTTTTATTGCTTGAGATATTTTCCCATAATTTTAAACACTTAATTTTTGTTATAATTATAGCATTGTTCCCCGTTTAATAACCATATAAAATTTGTTGTTACCAAACCAAAACGTGTTCGTCTTCACGTGTTCATGGTCCCCCTTGACTTAAACCCGTACTCGGTTACACGGTAGTTAAGTTAGCTACGGTTAAGTTCACCTCAAAGTCAACCAAAAAAAAGTCAACCAAATAAAAAAAATTGTCCATTAGGCAAAAAGTTTTGAAAGTTTTTTTAAGGGTTTTATTTTGATGTACAAGCTGTGTAAATTTTTTTTACACAATCCTTTTATAAAATTTAAAATTTAAATCACAAACCCTAACAACCTAAAACCTAAACCCTAAGCCCTAAACTTTAAACTCTAAATTCTACTCATAAACCTTAAATTATATACCCTACATACTAAACCCCTAAACCCTAACCTAAAACCCTAAACCCTAAAATTAAAGGGCTTGTGTAAACTAAAGTTTACACAAGCTTGTGCATCAAAGTATTTTCCTTTTTTTAATAGGCTGGTGTGAACTTTTTTAATCTCTTTTAATAAAACACACACATTGTATAAAATTGGTACTTGAACTTGCGTCACTTGGATAAATTACATCATCCTTTACCACTAAAACAATAAGAGGTGAGTAAAAAAAATATTTATTTTTAATATTATGTTTATTTTCTTTAAATTACATGTCTATGATTAATTGACAGGTCTATGGAAGTTATATATATATATATATATATATAAACTTTTAATTTTAATATATTTTTAAAGATTGATTAATTGGTTAAGTAATTAAGGGTGTTTATATTGTCTTTATCTTGTGTGAATTCAAATTTTGACATTTTTTTAATGTAAAAAATTATTATTTGATAAAAAAAAACTTTTATTTTACATACATCGTGCAACAAAATTTAAATTTTAATAATTTTTTAACATATTATATGACCTCAAGGTAATATTTATTCAATATTTTAATATTTCGTAACGCATACACATGAGATCTTCTAAAACAACAACATTTTTTTACCGAAACCAATAGAATTGTTTGATTTTAATAATATTTTTTAATGATATTGACATTGTCGTATTCAATGAAAAAAGCCAACTCCAAGGGTTCTTTCAGTCAATTCAAACTCCAAATAAAAGGTTAACTACCTTTCTCATTGATCGCAGACTTTTCTTGAACCCGCGGGGTAGTCTTTCCGTGGAATACCCATTAAACCAGAAATAAATTCTTATATTTTCATTTTTACCACTCTAAAACATTAAGGTTCTTTATGTAATTATGTTGTAAAGTGTGGGTATAAAGTGGAAATCATTGTCTATAAATAAACCCATAATTTCTCCACTTCAATCCAACTTGGCCTTCACATTTGCAGTTTAGTTATTTGCCTTTTCCTTTGCTTTAATAATTTCCTCTGTATTTCCCGGTTCAGTGAATCCATGCAGATCGGCATCGGCTCAACTCTTCCGGCTCAGAAATTGAACGTCTTCCAGACCAGGCGGTCAAGCTTCAAGTGTTATAGATCGCCTCTGAATCCATCTTCTCATAAGCCTGTTTCAAGTGTTTCATCGACTGAGTCGACTCGGGAACACCTTTCCAACCTCGAAAAACTCCTCCAGAAAACAAACCAACCCGAACCGGAACGAGTCATCAAAGGTAGGGGTTTACTCGAAGGGCTTAATTTGTCCAGGATTTGGCCGGAGATGAAAGCCGCCGAGGAGATGTCTCCGCGCCATTTGAACCGGCTTAAGAGACTCTTATCTAAAACCATGGAGTATTCTCCGAGGAACAACCTCGGTTCACGTTGGAGAGAGTACCACGGTTGCAATGATTGGGCCGGTTTACTCGACCCGCTCGACGAGAATCTCCGGCGAGAAGTCGTTAGGTACGGGGAATTCGTTCAAGCGGCTTACCACGGTTTTCATTCGAACCCGGCGATGTCGACCAAGGAAGCTCCGTTGCCGAGACACGTGGCGTTACCCGATAGGTCTTACAAGGTAACAAAGAGCCTTTATGCGACTTCGTCGGTCGGGTTGCCTAAATGGGTCGACGACGTGGCTCCGGATCTCGGGTGGATGACCCAAAGATCTAGTTGGATCGGGTACGTGGCGGTTTGCGACGATAAGCGGGAGATACACCGCATGGGGAGGAGAGATATTGTTATTGCTTTACGTGGAACCGCTACGTGTCTTGAATGGGCCGAAAATCTCCGAGCCCAACTTGTTCAAATACCCGAATCCGATGACCCGACCCAAAGAGTCGAATGTGGATTCTTAAGCTTGCATAAAACACGTGGCGCTCATGTGCCTAGTTTAGCTGAATCAGTGGTCGAAGAAGTGAAAAGGTTGATGAAGAAGTACAAAGGTGATAACCTTAGCATTACAATCACGGGACACAGCCTTGGCGCGGCGCTATCACTTTTGGTTGCCGACGAAATAAGTTCGTGTGCGCCCGACGTGCCGCCGATTGCCGTGTTTTCTTTCGGAGGACCCAAAGTCGGAAACAAAGGATTTGTCGACAGGCTCAACGAGAAAAACGTTAAAGTACTGAGAATTGTTAACGATCAAGATATGATCACTAAAGTTCCCGTACTTCCAAGTGTATGCATCGGTGAAAGATCTAAACAAGAAGAAGATAATCCTTGGACGTATTCTCATGTCGGAACAGAATTAAGAGTCGATACTAAAATGTCACCTTATCTAAAACCGAACGTCGATGTGGCATGTTGTCATGACTTGGAGGCTTACTTGCATTTGGTGGACGGATTCTTGTCGTCAAAGTGTCCGTTTAGGTCGAATGCAAAGAGAAGTTTGGCAAGATTGCTTCATGATCAAGGATCAAATGTGAAACAATTGTATACACACAAAGCCTTAAGCTTGAACACTGATAGGGATAGATTTAGCTTTCCTATGGCTAGTTGTTTATCTAGTCCATCTCAATAATGGGCTAAGCTTATTAATGGCAAAAAAGCAAGAAAATGGAAGAAAAAAATTGCACATATATAATGGTGTCCCATATTATTTATTTATTTATTATATCAAATTTCATATTAATTCCCAAAGTGTATATAAAAATGTCTTTCTCTAGGATAATTCCTTTGAAAAAGAATAAAAGAGAACACATATGAATTCCTAAAGGCTGGGATAAGGTGCGTGGCTCAACTAAAAAAAAACTTTTTCTCTTGTTTTAATCTCGTCTCTCTATTTCAGTTTTCAATTTGTTTTGTTTTGATATTTCTCCTTGGTAT
Organism: Hibiscus tridactylites; assembly: GCA_958450335.1. Taxonomy (NCBI): domain Eukaryota; kingdom Viridiplantae; phylum Streptophyta; class Magnoliopsida; order Malvales; family Malvaceae; genus Hibiscus; species Hibiscus tridactylites. The sequence continues at coordinate 1,440,249 of OY288276.1, forward strand.
TCTCCTTGGGACTCTTATCCCAAGAATTTTGGTTCAAGATCGAGCTCACATGTGCGGAGTAGGGTTGTGAAAAAAACCTGACAAATCGAAATTGAATCTAAAATCTAAAAAATTAATTTAAAAATATAGTTAACTGAATCGAAAAAATTAGTTTTGGTAGTTTTTTTTTTTAAAAAAAAGAATTATTTCGATTTGAATACGGTTCGTAGTTTTAAATAAAAGCGGTTAATCAAACCAAATCGGTTACATAATATATAATATATAAAATATGTATATTTATATAATTATATTGGCAAAATGTTAGCATCATTGTTAATTTATTCTCTTAACCCAAATATTTTTCAAATAATTTTATTCTTTTGAAAAATAAAAAACTATCAATAATTTTTAATATATTTCCCTCTCAAATATTAACGGATTTATTTTATTTTCAGAAGTAAAAAATCAGCCTTAATTGTCAATTATTTCATATTCTAAGTTTCATACATTAATATTTTTCTTCTTCAAATATTTTAAAATTCAAAACACTAGCTTATTTTTCACTATCTTATTAGATTTAATATTTTTAGTAAGAAAAGTTAATAAACTATTACCGAACTGAATATTTCGTTTAACCGGTTAATCAGTTTAAAGATTAAGGTTTAGAGTCAAAAATTAAGTAACCTGAATTTACCAGTTATCCGAAATAATTTTCTATTGGTTGACCGAACTCTTAACCCGATTTTACACACCACTAATTGGTGTTAATCGCCGGCTGCTTGCTAAGCTGTTCAGGCTAGAGTGTTGATTCCTCTTAAAACTTGTTTTTCCTTAGCCTGCGGATTTCTCTATGTTTCTGAGCCTTCTCTGTCTGGTCTTTGTTGTGGAGTTTATCCTGTGTTGTATGTTGTCTATGAATAACATGATTCTTTTCTCGATAAAAAAGAAAGAAAGGAGAAGGCCGCAAACGAACCTATTAAGAAGTAAGGTTGGACGTTCGATCGAGTCGAATCAAAAAATTTTGAGTTATTTGAGTTTGCAAGTCCTATTTTGTGATTCAAACGAACCTGATAAGAAGTAAGGTTGGACGTTCGATCGAGTCGAATCAAAAAATTTCAAGTTATTTGAGTTTGCAAGTCCTATTTTGTGATTCAAACTTTATTAGAAATTTTTTCGAGTCGATTCGAGTTTATAAAATTCGAGTAGAGTCAAATCGAGTTTCGAGTTTTTGTACAAATTTAATTGTACATATATATTTCTTCGTATATATATTTCTATATGCGTATACGTAGCGGTGCATGTATATATTTCTATATGCATTATATAGGGCTAAACGCTGCACATATTGATTCCAACCTCAACAGCTTTATATATATATATCTTCGTATTTTCACATGTGATATACATAACATATTAGACGCAATTGTTAGAATCGACCCGAACTTGAAAATTGATCAAATAATTAATAAAAATTTTGAGTTATTCGAATTTTCATTTTATAATTTAAACCTTATTTGAAAATTTTCCAAATCAAGTCCAATCAAAACAAGTCAATTTTTTTCGCCTCGAGTCGAATCAAATAATTCGATTTTTTCGAGTCGAGTTTTGACTACTCCTAATAAGAAGGGCTTAAACCAACGGATAAATGGACACTCGTAATTCATACACACAAAAACTTATCCAAAAAATAATAATTATAAAAAAAAAGTTTTGTTAGTTCAGATAAGGCCGATAATAGAATGGATTTAAAAACATTCCTATTTTAACAAAATGTATTCATAAAATCAAATAGAATTAAAAGAATAGAAATTTAGGAGATTATTTAAAAGTAACACACAAAAGATGAGACCATAAAAAGCACGTTGAACAACTTTATCTATCGAATGACATAAAATAGGACGTTTTTTTTTCCTACATGCAACAAGTAAACACAAAAAGGACAAATACCATCACATGGACCCACTAAAACTAATTTTTCTTTTAGGAAGAGCAACAACCAGAGTTCTGGTTCACGGGCTGTCCTTTGAGCTGCACCGACGGAGGTCTTGCGGCGTTCACGCCCGGTTGGCTTGCCATCCTGCATATATTCATTAAATAAATATCAACCGTTTCGAAAATGAATCAATCAAGTTCTACACCGGTATAAGTAAATCGTATCTTTTGTATGTACAAACACATTATGGTGCACTAACAGTAAAGTTCATTTTTCAATACGTTTTCTAACTCCACCGTCAACATACACGATAATTATATACATGTGTACGTGTATGTGTGCGTGTGTGTGTCTCTTCATCGTAAAATGCGGAAGACATCAGGTAGAGGTACCTATTCTTGATTGCACCAGCCATGGCCATGAAAGCCTCTTCTACATTAGTGGCATCCTTTGCGCTTGTTTCCAAGAAAGGAATCCCAATTTCATCTGCAAAAGCCTGTACAAAGGGGGGAAAGTGAGTGAACAAAAAAGCTTTGAACTTTAATCGACACCTAAAACTATATAATTAAATTTGCAACAAGTTCGTATTTGCAATCTACTTACTTTAGCTGTCTCATATGACACAACTTTGTTTGCTGTTAGGTCACACTTATTCCCAACTAAAAGTTTGTTCACATTGTCACTGGCATAGCGGTCGATTTCATTTAACCATTGCTTGACATTGTTGAAACTCTCTTGGTCCGTCACGTCATAAACAACCTGCCAAGATTTCAAGCAGCACAGAGTTTAATCCTGCATACAGAAAATCAAGGGGCAGAAAACATAGATAAAACGATAGATATTGGCTTACTATGATTCCGTGAGCACCACGGTAATAGCTACTAGTGATTGTCCTAAAGCGCTCTTGGCCTGCAGTGTCCCACTGCATATCCAGAGACAAGCATGAAAAGGCAATCGACAATAAACAATTATCCAAAGAAAAGATACGGCTTTGAGTATATAAATAGTATAATATAGTCTAAAGGAAATGTAAGAAAAAGGAAAGGATTTAACTCCTAAACAAACAATTCGGTAGACTAGAACTGGGAGAATGAATGCAACACAGTTAAAGCAGACCAAACCGTGTGTACACCGGATCACGGTAAGCATTGCAAATCAATAACTTCGGAAAGTCAAAACTCGACAAAGTAACAAAAGAAAAGGTTAGTGACTTACAATTTGGAGTTTGATGGTTTTCCCATCCTGTTCCACGGTACGGATTTTCTGCATTTTGAAACACAGTTCAGAATTCAGTTTCTACTCGTATGTTTCAAATAAGCAAAACCTATAGTATAAAAAAGTATTGAGACGATACTCACAAAGTCAACACCAATGGTACTGATGTAACTGTCCAGATATGAATCATCCTGGTTTCCAAAAATTAAAGAAGAATGAGATTGGGAGGATTAATCTTGGTTGAAAAATGAAAAGATAACAAATCATGAAGCTAAGATCTAAAAAGATTAAAATCAAAGCGGGATCAAGAACTTACAGCAAACCTCAAAAGTAGGCATGATTTGCCAACGCCAGAATCTCCAATAAGCAAAAGCTTAAACAGATAATCGCTGCCAATAAGACAAACTAACTAAATTCAGAATATTATATATATATATATATATATATATATATATATATATATATATATATATATATATATATATATATATATATATCAATTGAAAGCTCATAAAGCAATCAAGCTCCTTCATATGACTTGCGACCATCAACAGTCAATCAAAACTCATTTGTTATTGATTTACTTCCATCTTTAAGCCTAAATTTATTTTATGCATATTAAAATTCTCCAGAAACTGTTAACTAGCTTAAGAAATTACTTCCATAAAATCACATATTTTAGCTACGATTATTATTCCATAGAAAATCAATAGACAGATCTGAAACAGAAATCAATCGGATCTGATTCACAGAGCAAATCAATAATCAAGATAACGACAGAAAGGAATAATTCACAGAGTAAGCAAGCAGATCCATAGAAAAATAAACTATAAAACTACTTTAATATGAATTCAAAAGGAAAATGAAAATTTAAATGTTTTTTCCTAAGATTCGGAAAAGAAAAAGGGGAAATATGAACTTACTATTCGGGATTCATGATGGCGCCGAGTTAGAATAAACTGAAAACGCGAGGTGTCGGCGGAGATGACCGAGGTGACGAGTTATCGGGCGTTTGCGGTGAGATCTACCGGTGATTTGAGATCGTCGCCGGAGAGAAAGAAAGAGGGAGGGAGATTTTGTTACCACGAGATGGAAGGAGAATTCGAAGAAGCAAAAGCTACGTGTTCGTGTATTGTTGTCATAAATAAAAGAGCCAAAATTGTTGGAACTTTATTATATATTTGGGTAAATTGCGTAAAGTATCATCAAACGTTATCTTTAAACCTATTTTGGCCACTAAAATTTTAAAATGTTATTTTATTTGTTAAAATTTAGATATTAAACATTTTTGCCACTAAAGTTTAGACATATAATATGTCACTCTTAAACTCAAAAAAATTGTAGATAGGCGTCATTTGGTCTCAAATTTCACTAGTCACTTTGTCTCGGTCCTTTAAGTCTGAATTCGACCTCTATTTTATCGAAAAGTGCTTCGAAGTTCACAATCAGCTAAAAGCCTTCCGATTGCTCTCTCCTCGATCTCCCTTTTCTGCAGTCGAATGGAGCTCATTTCTCAGTATGTTGCTTCTTTCGTGTCGATGAAATTTTTTACCATTCAAATCTTGAAAAAATTTCTTCCTTTACCTGTAAATGAACGTCGTAAAAAAGTTAATAGATGAGTGACAAAAACTTTTAATCTCTAAATTTTAATGAGTAAATTTAACGTTTTAAAACTATAATGACCAAAATAAGTTGAGAGTAAAGTTCAATAATGAATTACGTAATTCACTATATGTTTATTTGTTATTTTTTATTTATATTAAATTTAAATTGTGATGGGATACGGAGGTTGTGAACCAATCGCGTGTTGTTAGATTATAATGGCGGAAGGTTAAAAATAACCCCCAACGTTTTATTTTTTTTTGTTAATTTTAACTCTATCCTTTTTTTGGTGCAAGCAACCACTTAACTTTTTATTTTCGTCTAAATTTCTCCCTTGTTGGATGAAAACCGTTAGTCAACTAACGATCAACACCTGAGACTAACGTGGCATTTCTACAGGCCATGGGGAGATGATGTGACACTACTACGTGAGCTTTTTGCTGACATGACGATTGGTTAAAAATATTTTTAAAATGTGTTTTTTAAATAATTTTTTATTTTTAAAAATGTCATGTCAGCAAAAATGTCATGTGGTAATGCCACGTCATCTCCTCATGCCCTGCAAACATTTTACGTCAGTCTCAAGCGTTGACCATTAGTTGATTTACAATTTGCATCCAACAATGGTGAAATTTGAACGAAAAATAAAATGTTAGGTGGATGTTTGCATAAAAAATGATAGGATTAAAATGATCAAATAGTGAAACATTGGGGACTAAAATGACTAAGGACGAAAAATAAAAAGTATTTGGTATATCTTTATTGGAAGTGGATCCAATTCGTTTTCTTTTATCAGCGTGCTTTGTGCCTTAGTGGGCACTATATTGTTGATTTTTGCATTAACACACCACTCGTTAAATAATGATGTAAAATTACATTTCTTTTCTCCTTTCGTTTGTAGTTACTCGGGTTATATATTTATATTTGAAATATGAAAAAAAAGTGTTTTTAACGAAACACGTGTTTTTGTTAATTTAAATTAAGTTATATATGAATTAAAGTTTATCCATACAATTAGTATTAATACGTATAATATGGTTTTCCTGCGCGGATGTACATGGTGAATTAGGGGTGCATCTTATCCCACTAAAAATTACTTATTATATAAAAATATTATAATTGTATAAGATTATATAATAAAAAATATTAAAAATTGACCACATTTGATTTGTTAATATATGAGTTAATAATACTTATTGTAGTGATGTAAAAATTCTTTATATTTTACTTTAATTTCACTTACGAAAATCCTGACTCTGCCCTGATGGTTTTTTTTATATACAAGAAAATATATTCCAATGAAGAAGGCATTTTCTTGTTACCTGATTTACGTGTGCAAATTTTTTTCGTTGCATGAAATGAAAGCAAAGTTTTTGACAATTCAAGTTGTGAAGCTACCCGGAAGCCCGGCGCTGCTTGCGAAACACCTAGGGAATTTAGGGGTGTTCAAAAAAATCCGATCCGATCCGATTATTCATTGATTCGATCCGAAATTTCGGATATTCGATTCGTTTTTTATTTTTCGGATAATTCGGATCTGATATTTGAAAATTTCGGATCGGATATGGATAGTGGTTTTACATTCGGATCGGATATCCGATTATCCGATATCCGAAAATTCAAGTTTTTTTATAGGTATAAGTCTTATTATATTCGATATTTTTACTTGTTATATATGAAAAATTGAAATTTCTTGATACAAATATTGTTATATTCAATAATTTATTAATTTTTATGTTCGAAAACCTAAATTTTTCATGGGTAGAACCATTAAATTAAAAAAAAATCAAATAAATTCATAAATTTTGGATATTCGGATATCCGAGTATCCGATCCGAAAATTCGGATATCCAGATTTTCGAATATCTGATTTTTTTCGGATCGGATACGGATCGCTATTTAGGTGATCCGAATTTTTCGGATATCCGAATTTTCGGATCGGATCGGATCGGATATCCGAAATGAACACCCCTACTAGGGATGGCAAAAATATTCGGCCCCGACCCGACCCGACCGGGTATTTTTTTTTTTTTTAATTTCGGGGATCGGGGCGGGGCGGGGCGGGAAAAACATGAAGTCGGGGCGGGGCGGGTTCGGGTATTTGCTAGAAATTTTTCGCCCCGCCCCGCCCCGCCCCAATATATTTTTATATTTTTATATATATTTTTATTATATTTATAAAAAATATCATTATATTTAAACACTTTTATGTGTTTTAAGCTATTTTTGTTTTTGTTTTGGTTCGTACATTTTGTAAAATTTTGTTAGATGTTGTTCAAGTTTTAATATATTCGATTCTAACGGTCAATGATTCAAGTTTATTCTTTTAAATATGTAGTTTAACACGTGGATAATTTAAAATTGGTTTTTATTTTTTATTTTTTTATATAAGTTTGAAGTCCCTTGAAACCATAATTTGTGATTGTGGTGGAAGATTGATCGAAACTAACATTTACCGTCGACGAAGGTTAATTTTTTTTTTATTTTTCTGGGCGGGTCGGGTTTAAGGGTTATTATATCGGGGCGGATAAATTAATATTTTAATTCGGGGCGGGGCGGGGTTGGAAATAGTATTTTATAGGTCAGGGCGGGTTCGGGGCGGCCAAAAACCTGCCCCGACCTGCCGCGTTGCCATCCCTAGAAACACCATTGCCAATGACCGAAGCAGCAAAATGCAGGAATGGGAGAAAACAACAAACATATGGTGGTAAAAAATAAAAAGGTCCTACCGGGAGTCGAACCCAGGTCGCTGGATTCAAAGTCCAGAGTGCTAACCACTACACCATAGAACCCTTGGCCTGGCTGATTTTGAGTTTTAATATTTATAATTCTTAAAATTTGAAAACCATAACTCGTTTCCAATCTGAACCAAAGCTACCGTTATTCCACCTGTCGGGACTTAAGAGTACCGCCGAATCCAATCCTCCCCAAATATAACAGACAATCAACTTGTTCTGCGAACTCATTAGTCATTACTCATTACATAGGCCACCTACACATTTAAATAAATATTCAATTTAAATTTAGCTCTTCTGTATTATAGTTTTTTAATTTTATATATGGTACACTACAGCAGATACTATTAAATTTTATGTTTAGTATCAATATCACTGAACTAAAAATCGATACTAGTTTAACATTAAACTTTCGCTTAGACAATTATATCATTGAAACCATTAAAATCCCTCTATGTCATCGCATGTGGATCGTTAAGATACATCTATGTCATCGATTTTAATGACTCAATGTTATAATTGAAGCCTAAACTAAAATTTTGTGCTAAAATAATATCAGTTTTTGGTTCAATAATATAATCGATATTAAACATAAAGTTCAATGATATTTGGTGTAATGTATCCATTAATATTGAATGATTATATATGTTTTTTTGTTAAAATTTCAGACGCAGATAACTTATTAGATTTTTATTATTTGATTATATATTATGAGTAATATTTTGATACACATGTTGTGTAAAAAATTACATAATACTTCATGTTTAAATTATAAAAGCTAAACACTAAGATCCACTGATTGACTTAGTGGCTAAGGATGCTCATATTGCGTCATCTTGTATGGGTCCGAATCTCGGTATGAGAATGTAATATCTGTTTAAGAAAAAAAGTTAAGCCCTAAATTCATAACTATAAAACCCCAAATCATACAACTCTAAACATTAAATTCTAACCCTACAACCTAAACCTTAAATTGAAATTCAAATTTAATAAGTTTGTGCAAAGTATTGTTCGTATGTTATTATATGGGTGAATTTTTGATACACAGGCTATGTAAAACTAATTTTACACAAGTATGCATATTTACACTATAAAATCTAAATCCTAAATTCCTAACTTTAACCCTAAATCTTAAACCATATACCCTAAATGTTAAACACCAACATTAAATTATAAATCATATAACCTAAACTAAGGCCTTGTTTGGTAAAGAGATGTTTGGGCAAAAATTAGAGGTTTGACCAGTCAAATCCGTTAATATTGTTGTTTGGTAAACTACTAATTTTGAAAAAGCTCATAATAGGAGCCTTTTGAGATTAGAGGTTTGATATTAGAGTTGTAAAGACTCTTTTTTACCCTTATCAGTTACCAAAAATCTCAAAATAACCTAAATTAAATATTTTCTCACCCTATTTATAAGCTAACCTTATTTTTTATTATGTATATTTAAATTTATTAATTAATTAAATTATATTAAAATAAGTATATAAATAATAAATTAATATATAAATTATTTGAATATGTTTAGAAAAGTTATATTAAAAATAATTTTATTGATCTAATTAGTAATAATTATATACAAAATATTGATAATTAGTAAACTATTCAAACAAGTATTGAATATAATCATGTCATTATATGTCATTTTGCTTGTTTAAATAATCTAACAGCTATCAGTTAATTTTACCAAACACTTTTTTACAACCAGCTAATATAATATGCTAATCATATCAGCTAATGCAATCAGCTATCAGCTATCACCTAATGTAATCTGCTATCCGTTAATTGCTAAATATGACATAAATCTCTAACCCTTAAAACTAAAAGCATATGTAAACTAAATTTACACATAGATTGTATATTAAAGTTTTTTCCTTATTATATATTTAAATTTGTTAAGATTCAATTTCGATAAAAAGGAAATAAAAATCGATAAAATACATTTTTTAAATATGAATTAGTTTTTAGTAAAAAGTGCAATAAAACATTTTTTTTAACGAGGGGAAAAAAGAAGTAAATTACTAAAACCCTCACACGTTCAAGTTATCAGGCGAGAGCACTGGCGGGAAAACTCGCACGTGTTAAATCTTAAAATCCCCATCTCGTTCCAGTTTCCCGCCTATCTCAGTATCGTCCCAAAAATTGCCTGTAAAATCAATCCATTTTCATACCCTAACATTTCTCTCTCCCTCCCTTGCTCCCTTGCTTCTCTCTCTACATCCATAATCGTCATGAAAAGTAACTCGGATCAACTCACCGAGTCACTAAGCCTCTCAGCCACCGAGTCTCAAAAGGCCTGGCATCTTTTCTCTCTTCTCGTCTTCACCGGCAAGCCCACTCCTCTCCCGGACCTCGCTTCCCAGTGCACTCTCTTTGCGGCAAGCCCCGCTATCATATCCTCGCTTTGTTCCATCCCAAACTCTCCCATTACTCTCTCGAATGACAAGCGTCTCGTTGCTATATCTTCAATTGGAATTTCATTTTTCGCCGCTTACTTATCTCGAAATTTCACTGTCGTCAATGCTTTCACTTCGCAGCCGATCCGATTCGGCAGTTTCCCGTATATAGGGATTCACAAGAGGAATCGTGACGGTAAATTCCAATAAAGAGTCGTTTTATATATATATATTCACTCTCGTGTAATTTTCGTGTTTTATGTTTCCTTGGTTGACCTTTGCGTCGTTTTTCAGATGCAAATTTTTCCGAGGATGAGGAGGAAAAGGAGTTGGTTCCTTCGGTTAAGAGAATTCGAAATTATTGTACGAAGGTATTTTCTGAGATTATTTTGCACGATAGATCTGTAGATCAACTCCATGGAATTGCATTTTTGTGTACTTTTTAGATCGATCTGACTGTATTTTTACTTTACGATGATAACTGTAGATCTTCGATTTGGAATTTGGAAATGCTATCAAGCAAATCTGCTTTTAGTGTTAACTGTTCATTTTAGAGTTATAGTCTCCAAAGACTAATTGATCAAAATAAAAATTTCAGGTGCATTATCATTTAACTGATGATATCAGCCGAATGAGTAGTTCTTTGGTCTCGGTAAAAAACACTGAGTTGAACTCCTGTTTGTTAGCTGAATCTAGTGCTGGACAATTAAGCTGTAAAGTGGAGGGCATTGAAAATGTAGAAAGCAAGGTGAACGTGCAAGACTATATTCTTGGAAATGCCAGTAAAGAATTGGTTGCTAGTGAGCCCATTGTAGAACCAGTTCATGAGATAGAAACTGAGGCTGTTAAACTCAATGGTATGAACTCTCCGGAGTTTACTGAGAAGAGCAATATGTCCGTGGCGTCCGGAGGAAAATTTTATATGGATTTTACTGCAAATTTTAGAATTGCAGATGATGAAGTGGCTATGGAGGACAGTAAGAAAGAGGAGAAACTTGACTTGGCAAGTAGAAGACAAAGAATGGAAGATCTTTCTCCTTCATTTAACATCAATCTTTCCAATATACCGCCTGAAATAGATTTGAATAAGATGCCATCCATAGGTGAGGAATGGGAGATTATACCAGAAGCGGCGAGTGTTATGCATTCTGTTACGGAGGAGCAGTTGACAGAACCTTTTGCAAAAGCAAAGACTAATCAGAGGCATGTGGTGCCTCCAGCATTGCAGACCCTCAACAAGTCTATAGGGGATACCAATGTTGTCAGTACTTACAAAAGGAGGAGGCATGATGTAAAGGATAATTTATCACCCCGTACTGTGCAGAAATCAATTCAGAACCAAAAGGATATGTATGTTAAAGGAAGAAGGGGAAACACTAAGTCTATTTCTTTTCAGGTAAGCTCACTTCTCCATTTTTAGTTTCTGTCAATAATGTTCTATTATTTTCATTTTTGCAAGTGTTGTCTATTTGATGAGCCTCAGTTGGCTGCTGTACATTATTATAATTATAACTTAAATATCGATCTATGCTTGCTTTAGGACCAGACAAAGACAAAAGTATTGCCCGACTTTGAGTCTTATATTGTAGAAGAGGAAGAAGGTTCAGGTACCATAGCTTCAATTTTTTTCTTGCTTGCATATCACACTGCAGTTGTTCTGCTTATAACTAAGATGATTTATTAATTGGCTAAGGTGAAACTTCAATTGGCAGGTGGTTATGGCACTGTGTACAGAGCTCGAAGGAAGAATGACGGAGCTTTAGTTGCCCTTAAATGTAAGAGGCAATTTCGTATAACATGCGGTTTCATTGCTGTGCTGCAATGAGTACTCATATTGTAGTACATGTATGGGTCATTCCCTTGATGTTATATTACTTGTTGATCTCATTGCAGGTCCTCATGTCAATGCTCATAAGAACTATGTTAACAATGAGATGAAAATGCTGGAGCGTTTTGGGTAAACATTTTATAAAATGTTTCTTTCACTTCAAACAAAACCTTGTTTATAAAAGCGAAGCAGTTTTTATTAAGCTCTTCTTCCCCCACCCTCAATCTTCTGTATTTTCTTTGTCAATATCAGGGGTAGAAACTTTATAATACGATACGAAGGATGCGTTAGGAGAGAGAATTCTGATTGCTTTGTTCTGCAGTATGTTGAGCATGATAGACCTGAGGTAATCAATAGACTTTTGGAAGCCATAATTTGTTTGTTCTTCTGCTTGATGGTGAGTTTGTTTCATTGAGCAGGTGTTGAAAAAAGAAATTGATGTTTTTCAGTTGAAGTGGTATGTTTTTTGTTTGTTCAAAGCTCTTGCAAATCTTCATAAACAGGTATACACTTTTCTAGATGTGATGCATCTATCGACAAAATTACATGTTCTTAATGAATCTTTATGCATCTGCAGGGAATAGTTCATAGAGATGTTAAACCAGGAAATTTTCTTTTCTCTCGTAAGACCAACAAAGGTTATCTTATTGATTTCAATCTTGCCATGGTAAGTACTAGCTATGTGCCAACCTTACATTTTTCTGTGATTGGCTGTTACAATGTTTTCCCTCCAATATTTTTGTGCTTCAATTTGAGGACAATTAGTTTTGTTTTGGCAGGAAATGCATCAAAAGTACAGGAGTACGGGTTAGTTCCTTTTTCTGGAGCTTGAAATTAAGAATCCTAGCACTTTCTTACTTTAGGCAATGAAGCGAAACATCTACATATTTTTGTTTTCTTGTCTGTCCTCTATATCCATAAGAATTTAAATACGAGAGTTATAAGCTGGCTGTTAACTACTTGCTGCAGCACTCCTTATCATCTGAATAACTGATCTACTGTGTGTTCAAATGTTGAGTTTGTTGTTTGTTCCATTCCAATTGAATGGTCTTGCTTTCCATTGTCTATTATTTTGCCTTCAAAGTTACCTGATCTAACTACCTCGGTACCTCCTGACTATCAATTTAAGATTGATGTGGCATTCTTATGTATTGCACAGACAAATCAAAGTTGGGATATGATGTCAGTTATCATCGTAATACCGTTCCTCCCAAAGTCATTCATCCGACAGATAGCAGCAAGTTTTTAAATATCAAATCAAGGGAGGGAATCAATATAGAGGCAACAAAAGGCTCCGGGTTAACTTTAGAGCCTAAGAACACGAGGAAGACAACAGTTCAAAGGAAGGCTCCTCATAACGACTTGAGTAGTTGGAATAAAATAAATAGTCAGGGCGCAGACGGTTCAGGCATTACCTCAGCAAAGGATGCAAGTGCAAGGACTCATTCAGCAGAAAGACTCAGGGAACCTTTGCCATGCCAAGGTAGAAAAGAGCTCATCAGTCTGGCACAGGAAGCAATGCAGACCCCAAAACCTGGAGTGTCACATGTTCCTGCTCCCATGAGAAAGCGAGTTGCTGCTTCTCCAGCAAAAATGGATAGACAGGTTCTTCATCCTACTCCAATGCCTTTGAATTCAACTAGCTTGGCACTATCCGGAGTTGGCTTATCGAAGAACAAAGGTAAGTATTTTTCCGGTAGTGTGAAATTTTGGGTTGAGAGAGTAATTTTCCTTAGTAAACTCATCAAATTGTATTCACTTTCAGGGGATGGGAAGCATAATAAAGAAGGTCCTTGTGCTGGAACCAAAGGCTTCCGAGCTCCAGAGGTAACGAACAATAAACTCATCAAATTGTATTCACTTATGTTTTGTAATAACCAGGAAGATGTGGCCAGCTGAAACATTGCATTTTCAGATTCCGATTAATGCTACCTCGATAATTGCTATTGTAATTCCAATGAATGTCACAAGTAAAGTGGTTTGTGCAGGTCTTACTCAGATCACAACATCAAGGTCCAAAGATTGATGTCTGGTCTGCTGGGGTCACTCTACTCTACCTAATTATAGGGAAATCTCCCTTTATTGGTGATCCCGAACAGTAAGCTTTCGTTAACCGAAGCTGCTCGATCCTGTTTTTTGTCTGATTGCTTATGTTGCCAACATCTTTGGCACTTTCAGGAACATAAAGGATATTGCAAAACTGAGAGGCAGTGAGGATCTTTGGGAAGTTGCCAAGCTACACAACCGCGAATCCTCATTTCCCGAGGTATAAATACAAATACAATGCATGATCTGCAACATTAATCTATTTGAAAGTAAATCGTGATGCCTTATTCAAGATTCCAATTTTGATGTAGGAGCTCTATGGTAATAAGCAGTCTTTAACACCTGTGAATCTAAGGGAGTGGTGCCAAATGAATACGAAGAGACGAGACTTCCTTTCAGAGATCCCGAGTTCGCTTTACGATCTTGTGGACAAGTGCTTAACAGTGAACCCGAGATTAAGGATCACAGCAGAGGATGCTCTTAAGCATGAGTTCTTGGCTTCAATACATGAAAACCTGAGAAAGCAAAGGGCGTTCAAGCAAGGGAATCAGCTTTGACTCAGTAACTCAATCTTTGAAGGTGTTGCCAAAGGTTCGGAACCTTTTCTGCAGTTCTTAAATGCTGTAAATGAATGGAGTTTTTCCCTTAGATGTTTAAGTTGTGTAAATGAATGCATTACCAGAAGAAATAGAAAAAAAACTGCAAATCTAATAGTTGCCATAAGATTTTAACATTTTTGATTAATTCTAAATATTTTTATTTGAATTATTTATTTTTTAATTACATTTAAAACTAAAATGTATTATGTGCCTCGTTAAAACATATTTATTACCTTTGGCAGGAAAGAAATAGGAGGTTCCATGGAGAACAAAGGATGGGATTTTAACCATCTTTAGTTTGATTAAATCTGATATTCGATTGAGACTCACTAATTATTTTATTCTTGATCATGTTGATCCATTTTTGGTAGATAGTTGGGGACTTGTAAAGTGCTTTCTTTGTTTGGGTGACTAGTATGTGCTAATGGTTGTATTGTTAATTTTTTTGGATGAATAAAATACCATTTACTCAAAAAAAACAATAACGTGCTTTTTAGTAACTTGACTACATGTGATCACCCCTATAAATAGTAGGTAAACTATATAAATGACTGTTATATTTTGAGGTTGGTCTTAATTTGACTATTATATATTTTTTTTCAAAGCAATTAAACCACTGTACTATTAAAATGAACTTAATGTGATCACCTGCCGTTAGAATCTAATAAAAGGAGTGACATTACAGTTAGTAAAAATTTGTATAATTACACATTTGGTCTTTTCTATTTATACATTTTATCAATTTAATCTTAATTTTATTTAATAAAATAATTTGATTATTTAATTAGGTGGTGACACGTGTCATTGCTCACCCCCTGGTAGGAATCAAACCCATGTAAGCTTGGTGTAAAGAGCAAGTTTACCATTGAGTCAATTGTAATTTTGTGATAAAGAACACAAATTGTAATATATATCTTAATTTGTTGTTAATGCTAGGAAAAAATAAAATAAATATAAATTAAAGGAACTCGAACATGACACACTTAGATACATAAAAACATCTAAATCGCTGCAACAAATCTAATAATTAAATCAAATATATATAGATAAAGTACTCCAATAAGGTGGCAACACTAGTCACCACCTAATTAAGTAATCAAATTATTTTATTAAATAAAATTAAGACTAAATTGATAAAATATATAAATAACAGTGACCAAATATATAATTATATGAATTTCCTCTAATTGCCACGTCACCCCTCCGTTAGGTTTTAATAACATATAATCACATTAAGTCTATTTTAATAATATAGTGGTTTAATTACTTCGAAAAAATATAATAATCAAATCTTAATCAAACCTAAAATATGATAATACCATGATCCACGTCGTAAGAAAAAATTGCTAAGACGATCGAGGTGGTATTTTGTCTTATTTTCCCTGTGAATTTTCTAGTGGTTTCCTTCACATTCTCTTTGATTTTCCTTGGCGGTTTTCTCCCAATTTATTTCTCAAACAAACGAAGGATGCATTCTCATCCTTCTTCAATTCTAGATCGAGAAGACTTAAATTTTTTAAATAAAATTTGAGTTATAAAATAAAAATTCAAATAATTTAAAATTTTTAGTAGTAATTAGTGTACTGTTTTTTAAGTTTTAGTTGAGTTCTTCAATTTTTACTGGTATATATATACCAATACAAAAAATGTATACCACATATGAAAAAATATGAAGAAATATATATACATATATTATATGGTTAGGGAATTTAGTTTAAATTAGAATCAAATTGTACTATAACATAATAAATAATTTATAATTAAATTTGTATAAAAACTCGAAAATTTCACTTCAATCAAAAAAATTAAAATTAAAATTGTAAAATGTAACGCGTTAACTCGAATAAATCAATTTTTTCTAATTCTACTCAATTTAAAGCTCACCTCTACGGCTCTACCCATCAGCTCCGTCTAGACTGAGAAAAAGCCTATAGAATAGAAAACAAAATCGAATTGGAATATTTAAACGGTTAATAAATATAAAATTAAAAATTATGATTATTTATTTTGGATTGAATAAAATTATAACTAATGTAAAGAATTTAAAAATCAAATCGATTTAAATTAAATACAATTTAAAATATCTAATAAATCCGAACAAACCGAATTCTTAAAACACACTTTTTTTTTAAATAAAATAAAATTTTCCTGTAGAAAGTCCAGTAGTTTCTGGCGTTTCGCCGCTTTTCTTTTGTGGACAAACGAAAACAAAAACTGCAAATTTACCCTTTATAATCCCTTCTGGCCTTTCTTCACCAATCTCAAACGGATTGTTTCATTCTTTTGAAGATTTTGAATTTTTGGATTTGTAAGTTTCCGAATTCTTTGTTTTTTTTTTCAAATTGAAAATTTCGAGCTTTGAGGTTATTTATTTATTTATATAAATGATTGAATTTCGATAATTGTTAGATTGAGATATGTTTGATTTAGTTAGCACATTTGTTTTCCTTTTATTTTTTGGTTTCTAAGCTAATTTAGTTTTAATGAATATGCAGGGTTTACAATGGTTTTGCTGAGAAAACACAGTAAAGCCTTGGCCTTTTAGCTTAGAAACTGCGTTTTCGTTTCTCTTTTTTTCCCCAGTAAATGGGCTGCTTTCAATCTAAAGTAACAAGACAATATCCCGGACACGAAGACCCTATTTTTCTTGCTTCAGAAACTGCTTGTATGTTTACAAATTACTATCTCTTTGTTCAGTGCATTCACTCTATGGTCTGATTGGTTTCATGAGGCGAAAAACCAATGTTTTCGGAGCATTTTCGCCTTTTGTTTGGGGGGGTTTCTGTTATGGTCAAGAAACATGGGCCATTGGCTTTGCTTCAAATTATTCTTGGTTTGTTGTTGTTATGATTATCTGGGAAACTGAGAACTTCTATCAGCTTGGAATGGATTATGTAGTTTGCTAAGCTTTGTCTATTTATATGCCCCGAATTTGATATACTTGATTGGTTTTCTTCTGCAGTTAGTGTTAGTGAAGCACTCTTTGTATATTTGATATACTTGATTGGTTTTCTTCTGCAGTTAGTGTTCTTATGATTATCTGGGAAACTGGGAACTTCAATCAGCTTGGAATGGATTATGTAGTTTGCTAAGCTTTGTCTATTTATATGCCCCGAATTTGATATACTTGATTGGTTTTCTTCTGCAGTTAGTGTTAGTGAAGTTGAAGCACTCTTTGAGCTATTCAAGAGCATCAGCAGTTCGGTGATTGATGATGGGTTGATCAACAAGGTACGGTATTGTCAATGTGGTTCGAGATTAGGATTACCATGCCCGTTATCTTGTTTGTCTCCCCCCATTTTGTTGCTTTGACTTTGGTTTTTCTTGAAGTTCCCGCATTTGCACTCGTGTCATACACATTTCGGACATGGACATATGAGGATATGGTCCTCTAAATACATGAAA
Source organism: Hibiscus tridactylites (assembly GCA_958450335.1). Classification (NCBI taxonomy): domain Eukaryota; kingdom Viridiplantae; phylum Streptophyta; class Magnoliopsida; order Malvales; family Malvaceae; genus Hibiscus; species Hibiscus tridactylites. The sequence goes on from OY288276.1 coordinate 1,457,987, forward strand.
TAACTTAGTAAAATTTACATGCAAAGTTTGATGCCCTTCTAACTCTTCTGTTGTATACGCAGGAAGAGTTTCAATTAGCTCTGTTTAAGAATAGGAAGAAGGAAAACATTTTTGCAAATCGGGTAAATATATTTTGTTGCCTTCTATTGTTATTGGAAATTCAATATTACTTCGAGTTTTGTTTTGCTTTGTCTATGTTATGTTGGATGGGCATGATTAGGCTGCATGATTATCTAAAGAATTGAAGTTTTTTTTGAGGGAATGTTTATCACATTTATCTTGTACGACCGTTATGAGTTTTGTCTAAAATTCATTACGAATGTAAAATTTGTTTGAGGGCATGATATTCTATAGGTTGCATGATTTCTTACCCAAGTTGGAGTAGTGCATTTTAACCAGTCTTAGTTTTCTTCTATGAAGATGAATTTATTTACCAATATGAAAATTTAAAGATTTGAATTGGATTATTTATGCAACCTTCTAATACATGCAGATCTTCGATTTATTCGACGCCAAGAAGAAGGGAGTCATTGATTTCGGTGACTTTGTTCGTGCACTCAACGTCTTCCATCCAAATGTCTCACAAGAGGACAAAATTGATTGTAAGTAAACAGTTGATATGATCTTGAATACCTAAATTGTGTTATTCTTCCATCTTATTTTCTTAGTCGATTGTCCTCGTTTCAGTTGCATTTAGACTTTATGACATGGATGGAACCGGTTTTATCGAGCGTAATGAGGTATGTCTGCACTCATGCAGAGCAAACTGGTTTCATAGAGTACAAATTATTGCATACAACCCATATTCATATTATGATTCCATTACATTTCTACTATAACCTCTTGCAGGCAACTTTATCTTCTGTGATTTTGGCAGGTCAAGCAAATGCTGATCGCACTTTTATGTGAATCTGAAATGAAGTTGGCTGATGAAACCATAGAGGCAATTCTCGATAAGGTGAGAGCTTGCTGCGGTTTATTGAAAATATGCTGTTCATGTCTGGCAATCTTTTTAAACCGAGTACCTCTAAGAGGACAGAGGACTTTGTGTGACTGTCCATTTGAGTTCGACGGATTTTACTTGTTTTGCAAGTATTTACTGACCCATGGCAACTTGGGAGCAGACATTCTTGGACGCCGACATGAATCAGGATGGAAAGATCGATATATCTGAATGGAAAAACTTCGTATCACGGAACCCATCACTGTTGAAAATCATGACCCTTCCATACCTGAGGTATGTTTTCTACCAACAATTATCCGGTTTAGGCGGAGACCGAATCTCTCAGGGGAACTCATCCTTCGTATAATATCGATCATGCAGGGATATAACAACAACGTTTCCGAGCTTTATTTTTCATTCCGAAGTTGACGAGGTTGCCGCGTGATTGTTGGGGTATTGATGCATTTTTCTGCTTGATTTGTGTGAAGAAAGTAGGTTTAGATGATGTTATGAGGTTGAAGCTATCACAGCATGCAAGAAGATAGCCAGCTAAACATGATTAGCATTGTTAGTTGATCGTGTAGGGCATTATTGTAATTCATCTTTTCAAGTTTTCTTTATTTTTTTCTTCTAATCATTTGTTTTGTCTTGAGTTAATATATGTTTAGGTAATTTTTTTGTGTTAATTTGGAAAGGTTTCTCAAAAAAAAATTGTCACTTTTCATTTTCGCATTGAAAATTAAATAAAAAAATTCAACCAGTACTCATGTTAAAAATTGAATCAGATTCAATAAAAGAAATTATTATTGTTCATTTAAATCCTAAATTAATATTAGAACATCTTTTTGGCGTATAATATTCACATGACATATGGGTCTAAAATCAAATCGAATTAGATCTTTAAATAGAATATAATTTTACTTTGTTATTTTTTTTAAATTCATAAGACTCGAATCTAAAAAAGTTACAACTTACAAGTCACGTTCAGATCACAGTGAACTTAAATTTTTTCCTCGATTTTCTAATTGTTTTAGTAATTCGTTATATTTTACATTAGTTTTTGTTTACTTATATATTCAATCAACCGATTAGGGGTGAGAGTTTGGGTGAGAGTTTGACGGGAAATATCTAAAAATTGTGTGGATCTGAACCGATGGGAAATAACTGAAATCTTCACTTACGAGAGCGAATGAAGTTTTATCATCGAAGTTCAAACGGGAATACGGACGAAAATTGTTATATCTAAACTGTAGGATAACAAAATCGTAACTGTATAAATAACTATAAAGATCCCAAAAATTATCCACAAGAATCACGATATTTTACAATTTTTAAAAAATATATACTCTATACACCCTTTATATATATCTTAATAAAAAAATCAAACTATATTATTATCACTTTTAATTTTCTCTTTAATTGCTTTTAATTTTGTTAAATATTTTTGGGCATGAGGATTCCCCGAGAATTGCAGTAATCTGCATAGGAAGGATATAAGAACGAAAAAATTCTCGAAATATTTAATAAGATTATTTAAAATCGTAACCGTAAGTGTTGAGATGAAAATGTAGAAGGCAAAACCGTTCCCGCCCCACCCGATTCCCACCCCTACAACCGATGTATTAATTCTTGAATCGTTTTAGAGAGATTTTTTTAAAAAAATATTATAATAAAAACAAAAATGGATTAGCTAGCTTTAGCTTTAGAGCTTACAGCTCCTTTTCTTTATGAAATAGAAAGATTAAAGTTTATAAATTGTAACAAAAAAAAGGAAAAAAAGAGAACGAGACGGGAAAAAAACCCTAGATTTTGAGGGCACGTAGGGGCCATTTGCGTCATTTTACCGCTACGAATCGGCGATAACCGTGGCGATTAATATCACCGGCAAATAACAAGTAGAAGAAGAAGAGATAATAAAGATGTACAGAGGAGAGAGAGCGGCCGGTGGGTCCAAGGGAGAGGTGGGGTCCGTGGATCGGAAACGGATCAACGAGGCGCTTGATAAGCAGCTGGAACGATCGTCGCCGTCCACTTCGAGGGCGACCAACGGCAAGGATAAGTCCGGACACTCCCTTCTCATGGGGAAGCATCCACCTGATCATCATCGCGACTCTCGCTCCGGTTCTCTGCCCAAAGCTAACGACTCAAATGGTATGATTATTAACCGCATCTCCCTCTTGCTGTGATTAAGTTGTAAAATGTTTTGAGAAAAAAATGGATTTTTTTTTGTCATTTCCATATGATAAAATACGAAGAATTGAATTTTCTGTAACATTTATTTATTTTTATAGTTAAGATTGTATGAATTCTTCATGTTTTTTGCTGTTTGTTTGATTCTAATGAAATTAAGTTTGCCAAAAGGTTTGGAATTTATGAAATTTGAGCTGTTGTAAATGGAATTGTGAATTCTTATTGTTATTAATATCATTAACGTTGTTGGAAAATAAATTAGTAATATTACATTTTATGCCTGTATTTTTGAGAGGGTGTGAAAATCTGAGAAGGCTAAAAAATTGTTCTTGATATGTTGTCACATTGAAATATATGTATATATATGTATATATATATATATATATATAGATATAGATATAGATAGGATCCGTTTACACTTTACACAGTGTAAAACTCTTTTAAGTTTTACACTTTTGGACCGTTGGATGAGTGAAACGAATGGATGAATGAGATTAACAATAAATATGTAAAGATTATCACTTGAAAAAAAAAAAGAGTAAGGAGTTAATCTGAGCCATCAATTCTCCTATCTAACGATCCAAAAAATGTGTAAAACTTAAAAAAGAGTTTTACATTGTGTAAGTTGATCGTAACTCATATATATATATATATATATATATATATATTGGCCAAACCCCATATTTGAATGAATAAGATGACTTCGAAAAATTTGTGTTTATAGCGCCTCCAATGCAGTGTCAGCATTGAAACTAAGTTGCTTTTAGCTTTTTTTCCCCTTTTAGAGGGAGCATACAGTTTCCAAAATCAAGCGAAATGCATATTTGTTTTATGAACCTCCATATATTAAGTTTTTAAGATTGTACTTTCGTTATGTCATGATTATGCAGTCGTAGATTCTTCGCTTATATTTTCTTGTTCTTTCTGAACCATGTTTTCAAAACGAGGGTTGGTAACATTTAGTTTTTTTGGTGACATTGCTTTCTTATTTCGGTTGTTGTTGATATAAATTTTGATTGCATTAGTCGCAGATGAATCTGAAACCGACACTGAGGAGTCAGATGTTAGTGGTTCCGATGGGGATGACACGTCTTGGATCTCATGGTTTTGCAATCTACGAGGAAATGAATTCTTTTGTGAAGTTGACGACGACTATATACGAGATGATTTTAACCTTTGTGGGCTAAGCAGCCAAGTTCCTTATTATGATTATGCACTTGATTTGATTTTGGATATTGAATCTTCGCACGGTAAGTATACAGTATGTTTTCTTCTCAAGTCAAGTTGTTTAGGGTGTGTGAAAGTTCGATTGTTCTTGTTTTTGTTGAAGAATTTGAGTGCCATCATGTTATTAGTTTTTGACTGTGTCAATATTAGTCTCATTTATGTTCTTTGAAACATCTAGTTTCATGATTGGTTTCATTCTAATTCGACTGCTTTTAAATATCAAAGACGGAACGTTTTTTCAAATTTTCTGCATTAATGTTCTTGATTGGGCTGACATTGATAGGAGATATGTTTACAGAGGAGCAAAATGAACTAGTTGAATCTGCAGCTGAAATGCTTTATGGTCTGATTCATGCCCGATTCATATTGACAAGTAAAGGAATGGCTGCTATGGTGAGAAGCTCACCACGATATTCATCGTTATAGTTTCATTTTTACATATTAATATACAAAACATTACAACAATGTCTTTGAAACTTTTACAGCTAGACAAGTACAAGAACTACGATTTCGGAAGATGCCCACGAGTTTACTGCTGCGGACAACCATGTCTTCCAGTTGGTCAATCAGATTTCCCTCGGTCAAGCACCGTAAAAGTATACTGCCCTAGATGCGAAGATATTCACTACCCTCGGTCCAAGTATCAAGGCAGTATCCTTTTGGCCCCTGAAATTATTCGCTACTTGTTGCATGCATGCATGTCATGAATAAGGCTTTCCTTTCTATTACTTCGGTGCATTTATGATAGTCGTGTGAACGATGTTTATATTATTAAATATGTGGCTGCTATCAGCCAATGCATCTTGGTAGGGGTAATGCAAATGTTCTGAGATATTGCCATATGATCAATGTCCATATTTCCAACTTTTCTGTCTCGGTGCAATGCGTTACCTTAATTCTATCTAGACATCGATGGAGCTTATTTCGGGACCACGTTTCCTCACCTGTTCTTGATGACATATGCCCAACTGAAGCCACAAAAGGCAACTCAAAGCTATGTTCCAAGAGTATTTGGGTTCAAGCTCCACAAACCATAATACGAGTTTGTACTCCGTAGCTTATATTTTTGGAAGTAGTGCTATCGGGAAATCAGGTATAGTGCGGTAGTCTTTCAGGTAATCATGTTTTAGGTCCTTTTTCATATGTTTTCAATGAATTACCATAAAAGCATATCTGCAATCAGCAAGTATTAATTTTCAATTTTATCAGCCTTTCCCGTCGTCGTCGTCCGAATTTTCTTTTCTTTTTGATAGAGTAACTGTTGAATTGCCTTTTTAGCTTCACCCTCCGTTGTACTTCATCGACTATTTCCGAGAATCCGCTCTGCGTATTGCCTTGTACTCGTGGTATAGTATATCTGGGTATCATTTATAAGAAAGAGTTCACTAGTGGGTGAATTTTCTCATATACATTTTCATGGAATGTTTCTTTTTGAATCAATTTGCTTGCTTTTCTAAAGATTTCTCCCCTTGATTAACACTTTTATATGATTATCTTGTTTTCTTATTCCTGAATATGGTCTCAACAGTTCCAAATCAATGTGGTGTAATGAGCTTACTTTTTGTGCTTATTTGCAACTTTTCTATGAACTATGATGCAACCAATGTTTAATTGCCATTTGCCGATGCCTCTACTCGACTAGACCTGTTCAAAGGTGTACTTGGGAGGGTTTCGCTAAATATTAATACTCGAAAAATTGGTTTCGGTTAAAAATTTCTTTGAACACTTTCTTCAAGCACTTCTAGTCTCTAGACCTGGCAAGCTTGACCCGAAACCTGAAATTGACCTGAACATGATGACCCGAAATTTGATCCGAAACTCGAAATAAACCAAACTGAAACTGACCTGGAATTTAACTGAATAGAAATGAACCTGAACTAATTTTTAACTGCACCGAATGAACTCGAACTGAAGGTAACTCGAAATAAAGAAAAGATATGAATAGAAATAAAAAAAATGAGATATGAACAACCGCACAATCTACAAAAAAAGTCAAATATATTGACTTTATATAGCCATATAAAGTGTATAAAAAACTCACCGACTTAAAAACTTGATTAAGACTGATCGATCTCTCACTGAATTGATATTGACCCGAACCGATATTAATTGACCTGAAATGACTCGAATTACAACAAACTCGAAGTAAAACCGAACCGAACCTGAATTTGTACCTAATGATATCAGACCTGAAATAATTAGAACTGAAATGACCTAAACCGAACATTTACCCTCGTTTATTCATATATATATTTTTAAAAATAAATTAATTAGACATTTACCGTCTCTAACCTTAAATTCTGACTTCACAATGAATTAGTGTAACGAGATCTTCAGTCTTCTAACTTATCACTATAAAATAAATTGAAGGAATCAAATCAACACGCCCAAGTCTTTGTAAAGACAATGCTCGATTTGCCCCGTTGGCTGTCGCCCAACATGACAGACATCGCAGACCATAAACGCAACGCCGTGTTGTTGAAAAGATTGCACAAGTATTTTGCCGGGTTCGTTATGTCTCGAGTCGATGTATTATTCGAATTTTAGTCCTTTTATATGTCTAGTTTAAAATTTAATAATTAATAACGTAATAGAATTTAACAAAAGACAATAGATAATAATAATAATATTATTACTTAAATTCTATTTTTAAAATCAAATAAATAAACAAATTAAATTCTAGAAATTAAAATCACAGGGACCGAATTTCAAAAACCTAAAGAGACCGCATCTAGTCCTAGTGTGCTGTTATGTCGTGTTTGAAGGAAGAAAGTCAAATGGGGAAGTTCAATGGAAATTGTGTTGTGCTTTTTTTCAAGTCAAATGTCAACCACTTGAACCCATTTGCCCCTCTCTTCCTATCCGTTTCTTTGACTGCGTTGGGGACTTTTTGTAAATTGTGAGGTTAAATGTCTGGATGAAAATCGTATACCCCTAATTATATTTTTATCGTTGTTTCTATTTTAAAATAGTAGGTTTAGGGTTTAAGGTTAGGATGTAGGAAATTAGGGGTAGAGTGTATTTTTAGGGTTTAGGATATGAAAATTAAGTTAGAGTTTAGAATTTAAATTTTAGGTATTTTTTTAGTAGGAGCCATAATTAGGGGCAGGAAATTTTTATTCTAAATGTCATTGTTTCATGCAAATTCTCATTAACATATAAAATTAGGGCCATCTATTTAATTAATTCAAATTATTTAAAAAATTTAGTATCAAAATTATTTTAAATTAAAATTTTGGGTAAACTACACCATATACCACTCAACTATGAGATATATAATAATTTTATGTTGGTTCAGTGGTTAAATGTAAAGCGTTTTTATTTAATTTTTTAAGTTCGATGACATTTTCAGAATTATTTGTCGTATTTATTGCTGCCGTCTTTATTCATTCAAAGAACATTAAATTTGAAGCGAGAAAACTATAAATAGCAAGCAAATGCGTCATCTGCTTTGATAGAATCCGACCATATTTCTCCGGTGCCTAACTTTTTCCATAGTCAAAACACAGTCTTCCTTTCCCATTTCTTCCCCTGTCTTTTTCACACACACACACACACTATATAACAAGACGAATTCTTTTGGATGTGAAGAACACAGATTCCCAGCTTTAATCGCAGCAGAAAATGAAGTGTTTCTCCATCTTCATCAAACACAAATCAAAGAACAAGAACAGGGGGTCAAGCTCTGTTCCCGAGTCAAGGAACCAAAGCAAGTCGCTTGGGAATTCGGATTCCAGCCAGACATCGAAATCTTTCTCGTCTTCCAGGACTATCCCGGAGTTGTACAAAGAAAAGCATCAGAATTTGAGGGTCTTCTCTTTGGAAGAGTTGAAGGACGCGACGAATGGTTTCGATCGGACGTTGAAGATCGGCGAGGGTGGTTTTGGGTGTGTTTATAAAGGAACGATTAGGCCAGTTGATGGTCGGGGCGGTCCTTTGGTTGTGGCTATCAAGAAGCTCAACGCACAGGGTTCGCAGGTAACTTCTTTGTTTCTGTTCTTTGTCTACTAAGTGTTTGTGAAATTCCTAGCTGAGATATTTGCAGTTTATTTTGAGAATGAATATCTGGTTTTTATGATGTTGTTGCTAAACTCATAGGGTCATAAGGAATGGCTTGCCGAGGTTCAGTTTCTCGGTGTCGTCGATCATCCGAACCTAGTGAAACTTTTAGGATATTGTAGTGCGGATGGAGAACGGGGGATCCAAAGGCTGTTGGTCTACGAATTCATGCCTAATCGTAGCTTAGAAGATCATCTTTTTAATAAAACATCCACTTTTTGTTTCTGTTCTTTGTCTACTCGGTGTTTGTGAAAATTCCTAGCTGAGATATTTGCAGTTTATTTTAAGAATGAATATCTGGTTTTTATGATCTTGTTGCTAAACTCATAGGGTCATAAGGAATGGCTTGCCGAGGTTCAGTTTCTCGGTGTCGTCGATCATCCGAACCTAGTGAAACTTTTAGGATATTGTAGTACGGATGGAGAACGGGGGATCCAAAGACTGTTGGTCTACGAATTCATGCCTAATCGTAGCTTAGAAGATCATCTTTTTAATAAAACATCCACTTTGCCTTGGAACACAAGATTGGAGATTATGGTTGGTGCAGCTCAAGGACTGGCTTATTTGCACGAGGGTTTGGAAGTTAAGGTACAATCTTCTTTTTATTTGTATGGCTAATTTTTTTTTGCGAAAATTTTTGTATGGCTAATGGATGCTTGAAAATGGAGCAAAAAACTTCATTGAATGATTCCTTATAATGGGTTGTTTGAATAGGTGATATATCGAGATTTCAAATCCTCAAATGTGCTCTTGGATGAAAGTTTTAGGCCGAAGCTTTCGGACTTCGGGCTTGCAAGGGAAGGACCAACCGGCGATCGTACTCATGTATCCACAACGGTGAGTTGATATCAGTCATTCGAGAACAGAGTTTGCTGTGTTTCTTTTGATTAAGTTTGTTGACAGTGTTGTTTCCTTTGATTTTGTTAAAGGTGGTTGGAACATATGGATATGCAGCACCAGAATATATTGATACAGGCCATCTCACAGTCCAGAGTGATGTATGGACTTTCGGGGTTGTACTTTACGAGATCATCACGGGGAGGCGAACGGTGGAACGGAACCGGCCGACATCGGAGCAGAAGCTTCTAGAGTGGGTGAAACATTTTCCTCCAGATAGTAAACGTTTCAGCGTGATAATCGATCCTCTGCTTCGAAACAATTATTCTTTCAGAGCAGCTCAAAATGTTGGAAAGCTGGCTCAAAGCTGCCTAAAGAAAAATGCCAAGGAAAGACCAACAATGAGTCAAGTTGTGGAGAGCTTGAAGCAAGCAATACAAGAATCACAAGAAGGAAGCAATGGGGCCAAAAAAACCGCTGTTACATCGTCAACTAGAACAGGCAGGCGAAGATCGAATTAGGTTTGGTTTATATTATTTCTGATCTTTTAGCAGAGCCAACAAGACAACCTTGTATTAGTGACTAAAGCTGTCTTGTGTCTGTTCTTGGACAAGTTTGAGCTATGAATATGTATTCAGCTATAATTCTTCAATCCAATGGTGAGTTCAAAAGAATTCAACTCGAATCTTTGCTCTTTTTAGTTCTTTTTTTCTGGTTTTCTACCTTATATATAATACATTGAAACACTATATGTATATATAATTGTTGTTCATAGACTCTGTACAACTGGTCTATGCAAGAGCAGCCTCCTTCAATTTCTCAACATTCTTCTCTCTGATAAACCCGATGTAAAGATTCGATCCTCGGGAGTCGATGTCCGGAATTTTCCTACCTCCTTCAGACATGTTTTTCACAAACTCGACCAGGTGCCTCCAATTGTCCCCTTCGAACAACCTTTTGTTCATTCTTAAATACGTGAACGCACACAATCCGTTGCCTGAATCTGATCTACTTGTTGCCAAAACTTGCGCATACGCACCGCCATCGTACCTCTCCAATGCATTTTCACCAGCAAGTTCGACTCGGGCCGTCTTCGTTGCCGTCTTTACTTGCCGGACCAACCCTTCGGGCGAACAGTTTGCATGCTGAGGTTGATCCCCGTCTCTCATTTCCATGCAGGTGAAGTTGAAAACGACTCCATGTTTGCTCAACATTCGAGCTACCGGGAGGTAACCATCTCGATGCCGAGTATTATAGTACCCCGCAGTTAGTTCAGCAGCATGGGACCTTGTATTGTAATGCCAGTGAATTCCCGCAATCTTGCCCGATAGTTTAGCTCCGGTTCCATGGAATGTTCCTTTAGCAGCAGAAAGTAGTTTATCTCCATGATCAAGTAGCTTCCCCGAGTACCACTCGAGGAAGAACTGTCCGTACTCGGTGCTCCACGTTCCGTCATGCCGGAAAAACCCGGTTTCTTCGGGAAATTGCTTGTAATGGCCGGAATCATGTGGTCCACTTGTTCCCCATTCTTTCTTCCCATTGGCTGCTGCTGCTTCAAGTGAAGCTCTCATGTACTGTGTTTCAACATTTAACAATATCAGTCTAAGTTTGATTATGTAAAGGAAAATTCTACAACATGCAACGAACATTGATGAACACCACTAACGATGAACATCGATGAACACTATTATTTTTTTTATCGCACGTGGTAAACTCATCCTTATGTAAATTACAGACATCATTTTACAACAAGTTATTTACCTTGTCATAGCACTGGAACTCCCCAATTCCAGGAAATTTCCATGTTCCATTGCTTTCTGGATAAGATGGGTATCTCAGTTCCCCACAAGGCCCCATCCCCACTTGTATTTCCTGTAATAAAATTTGCATTTAGACCCCTACAAATTTCCAAAATAATGAAAAAAGTGCATAAAACATGATATTATTAATGTCTGATATTTCAAACATAATGCTAGTTTAGGGCCATGTGGTCCATCACTTGAATTGATTTGTTGATGCTGACAACTTTGTTTAGTTCCTTTTGTTATCAAATTCCAATTTTCATCTCTTATCCATTTTTAGACTAGCTCCTTATATCCATACAATTCGAATAATTTAAATAACGTAATTACAGATGTAACGAATGCTATTAAGATAATTACTTACTACGATAACTCGTCCCAAGTAATCATCGAACCTCTCACGGAAGCTCCTCATGTAATCGGTATAGACCTGAATCGGCGTTCGTCCTCTGAGAACCGGAACCGAATCACATCCCAGCGAGATGTACTCGGGGTTCCTCCGGCCCGACTGATCGGTGTAGACGAGGTCCGGGTTCTTGCTGATTTCTTCGAGCACCCACGGCGGCAACGGAATACTAAAACATTCAAACACAACAAAGAAAACATCAGTCCATGTTCCAAAAACCATAATCTAACAGTCTTTGACAGTTGAAAGAGATGAGAAACAACAATACCTGCAAGAGTCTCCTACATTGCCACCGCACTGATGAAACGACATGACAACTTGGAGCTTCAGCCCATGTTTTTCGACCATTCGGACAAGCTCGGCATACCCTTCCCAATTGTACTTCAACGGTCCATCTTTCTCGACCAAACCCCACCAAGCGTCCACCATGACACCTTCGACTCCGGCGCTCTTCAGCGCCATTAAACTCGCGTTCATCGCCTTCGGCTTGTTCAAGTTACCGCCGTGGTTCACCGTGTCGAGCGGTAACATCACGTAAACGGGCACCTTCGAGTTGTTCTCGGCGTGGGGAATCGTTAACCCGTGTAGTTTCTCGTCTGATGTCGAGATTTTTCCGTGCGAAACCTGCTGCATCGACACCGAATTCTTGGCTCGGAGACGGCACGATGGCTTTGTTCGAGAGAAGCAAACGGCGGTGCCTAAGAAATCGTCGGGAGATTTGAAGGTTTTGGCTTCTTTTGGATTGATGAAGGAAGTGGATGAACGTAAGGTTAAGGCCATGTTTTTGTAGTTTAGAGAAATGGAGACGATGTGGGATTTAATGGAGAATGGTTTTGCTTTCATTTATAATGAAGGAATTGAAAGCTTGGGGTTAAGTTTTTGAAGGAGACAAATAGAGTGGGCTCAACTTTGAAGGGAGTGAAAAGTGCAAAAGTTCAAAACCAGTCAGCTCAACTTTCCAAGCTCAGGATTTAGAGTTAATGTTATATTTTATGAAATTGAAAGTATATAGAGTTTAGAGTTTATGATGTAAAATTTAAAGTTAGGGTTTAAAATAAGGATTAATATTCTATACACAGGAGGTTAAAACTAGAAGTTTCTACAAGCGCCTTAGTTTTAGGTATATAGACTTAGTTTAGGGTATAGGGTTTAAGGGTAGAGGTTAGAATTTAGGGATAGTTGTTTCAATTTAAAGGTTAGGGTTATAATTTAGGGTTTATAGTTTAAAACCTAAATCTTCACCATATTACCCTCAAAACTAAATTCTAACCTATACACCCTAAATTATAACTCTAAACCTTAAATTGAAACAACTATCCCTAAATTCTAACCCTCTACCCCTAAACCAATAAACCCTAAACTAACTCCATATACCTTAAAACTAAGGCGCTTGTGGAAACTGAATTCAGTTTCTACCGACAATGTATAGGATATTAATCCTTAAAATAAATGCTAAAAGTATATTTTTTTGAATTTTAGGTGCATAAAATATTTTTTGTAATAATAGGTGCATAAAATATTTTTTGTAATAATAGGTGCATGAAGCATCAACCATTATAATTTTAAGTGTCCGACAGTCAGTAGCCGTTTAGAAAAACTATTACCCAATCAGAAAAAGACACGCGGCATTATTTTTTTTTAATTTTTAAAAAAATACAAAAAATAAAAACAATATTCAATCGACATCTTTGTTCCATAAAACCCCATTCCTTTGCTCTAAGGCTTATTCAAGCTGCACATGGGGCTCTAATTTTGCAATAACAATACCCAACCCTTGACCTAGTATTAGAATTTGAAAATTCAGTCCACATCTTCACGCCAAAACACGAAATTAAGGTAAATTTTAGGGTTTATCGCTTGGATAAGAGAGTGAATGGAAACCCTAGATTGAGATAGGTTACAAAAGAGGCGAAATATGGTGAAGATCAGACCCGGTTAAACCTTGATCATAATCTAACAAGACCACAAAATAATTAAATTGTAAGTTCTAACCCTAAATTTTAAATTCTAAGCTTTAAATTTTAAAATATAACCCTTAATTCCTTAAATTCTAATCCTAAAACCTTAATCATAAACCTTAAACATAACTATTTAGTCACTGAACATAAATATAAGCACCAAAAATTAAGGATGAAGAATTTTTATTTTTTTTATTCCATCTATTAGATCAAATGATAATAATTTTGATGTTAATTTTATTTAACTTTGGATGTAATCAAAATAAATAAAAATTAAACGTTATTCATTTGATAATGTATATATAGATAATCCTAACTTTTAGTCAGAGTTCTGATAAATCTTCAAGTAGAGATATCCGATATAGATATATTCAATTGTTTAAAAAAAAATAAAAATTCATATATATAAATGTGGGTTAAATACATATTTGATCAATAAACTTATTCATTTAAATTATTTTAGCATTTGATTTTTTTTCTATCATTTTATGCAGGGACGAAATGCACATTTGACGTGGGAGGAACAATTACTCCCAACTTTGGTTGCTTAATTACATTTTACACTATTGATAATTTTGAACCATTGTAATTAAGTTTTTTTTCTAAAATTTTGGTTTAATTAAATTTTTTACGACCTTGTTGGTTTTAAACTCAATGAAATTAAGTGTTGTTTTTTAATTTTTAGATTAATTACTTTTTAAGTTCCTATTTATTTCGAAACTAAACAACATATCTCTTTCATAGTTGAATCCTGTCTTCGCCCCTGGTTTAGACATTAGACTTACAAATTATTAACACCATCTATTTCTGTTAAAAAATAAACATTGTTAATAATTTGCAAGCTCAATGAGTAAATTGATAAAATAAAATTCAATGGCCAAAATGATAAAAGTCGATAAATCCAATGACCAAACGCACATTTAACCCTATATACATCGAAACACGAATTTTGAAATAACGCAGCTACATCTAGGGGTGATAACGCAGCTACAGTGTAATTGGGCTCAGCTCGGGCTTGAGGCTCGCCGAGCTCGGAATTTTAGGCTCGAGCTCGGCTCGAAAACAATACTATCGGGCTTGGCTCGGGCTCGAAGCTCGTTAGGCTAGGCTCGGCTCGAAATAAAAAAAATTGCTATAGTTTTTTTTATGAAAGATTCGTTAAAAAATCCTTCCATAACCAACACTAAAATGAAATTCAATGACCGGAAAGGGGAAAAAGTGCCAAAATTAGATTCATCCAAATAATCAATAAATATTCTTATAATAAAAACACATAATTAAAGAAAATACAAAATCAAACAACAACCAACTAAAGAAAGAAAATACAAACACATAATTTATTTTAGTGCATATGTAAATTGCGAGTCTGTTCACGAGTTTTTCGAACTGAGCCTAAGTAGACTTGATTCGGCTTGTTAAGGTTTCGAGTCGAGTCGAGCTCACTCGAGCTGAGCCCAAGTAGCAACGCGTGCTGGTCAGGCTCATTATCACCCTAGCTACAGCAGGCTGCTGTATGTTGTGTACTGCATATTCGATTTATGTGGCTGATAAGTGATTGGGATTGGAACTCAATAATGGTCGGTTTGGGTGGATTTTGGATAAGAAAATTGGAGCCTACTTTGAATTGGTGGAAATAAACATGTGGATGTAATTAAGCCATTTCTTTCCTCATTGGTTGAATTTTTGTTCCCTTGATTTGGTATTATATGATTTATGAAACATGTTTAATCAAGTAGTTCCATCAAACATTGTTACCATGCATTTCTTGCACAATAGATAGGATCAAAAGTTTTCCATGTCATTTACACCTAGGCTCTCTCATTTTTCAATAGTATCGATAAATCAATCAAATTTCATAATTTTATTCGTAAAAAGTTGTTCATAACGAAGTAATTCTTTCTTCAGAAATGAAAATTATACTCACAATTTTGGGGAGGGGGAATCAATAAAAGAAAGATAATCCTCGTTATGTATAGTCACAATACAATATTTGACAGGCAGGGACGGAGCCAAAATTTGAGGTTGGGAGGGAAAAACTATAAATATTTGAAAGTGGAGAGGAAAATTCATAAATAAACTAATTTTTAAAAAAATTAAATAAAAGGACAAAGGTAAAAAAAAATCGTGCGTGGGGGCGATTGCCCCTCCCCACCCATGTAGATCCGTCCCTGTTAACATGTCAATGTGAAATTGTTTCTCCTTAAAATGAGTGTGCGGCCTATATTTTTCAAATGTGAGAAGGATATGAATTCCTATAAACAACAATTGAACTACAATTATATGTCACATGAATCGCATGAACAAGAATGTTATCTCCCTATTTATGTTTCATGTTAAAAAATAGGTTATGATTTATGTTTAGAGTTTGAGGTTTGAAGTTTAAGATTTAGAAATTAGGGTTAGAGCTTAAGATTTAATTTTTTAAAATTGGGACATGAATAGGGACACAAAAACTGAACATAAAATTTTAGTTCGAATCGCATTCCCCTTTTAAAGTAGACAATATTTACACCAACAAATAGATTTGCTATTAGGGGTGGGAATCGAGCGGTGCGAGGACGGTTTTGCATTCCCCACTTCGTCCTCAAAACTTGCGAGGACGGTTTTGGGAAGTCCCGATACACACTTCGGAGATTTTTTCGGCCCCATCCTCATACCCATTGGATCCCCACAATTTTCGGAGAATCCCCATACTCAACAAAATCAAACAAAATTTACTATTTTACTAACCAAAATATATGGTCAATTTTAATTTACAAGTCATATATTCAATACACTTAAAAAAATGTGATCAAGATTCAAAGAGGAATAAGGTAAATTGGGAGATAAATAGATTATATATTTTTAATTAACAAAAAAGGGTAAATTACTAGAGAGGTCACCAAAACTTAATAAGGTTTAAACAAAAGACACAAATATATTGATGGATTGAAATATTGATAATAAGATAGGTAGATATACATATAAATGGGAGTTAATTATATATATATATATATATATATATTTAAAAAATTTGTAAAATATCAAGATCCTTGAGGATATTTTTCGGGAATTCTCACGGTAATTTATACAGTTATTGTTCGGTTATCTCCACGATTCAGATATAGCAATTTTCGTTCTCGTCCCCATTTGAGTTTCGGTGATAAAACTTCCCCATCCTCATCCCGTGGGTGAAGATTCCAGTTATTCACCATCTCTTTCAATTTGGATCCCCATAATTTTCGGATATTCTCCACCTAATTCTCACCTCTATTTGCTATAGATGATGGAAGGGTAATTAGTTGTTAATTTGTCGATGGTGAAGAATAAACGTTCGAATATAATCAAGAAAATTGAGGTTACAGAAGTGTCATTTTCCAAACGGGAATAATAAATTCCAAAAGAATTTAAGGTACTTCTCACTCTCACCATTCACCACCATTACATAATTTTTGTGGACCAAATTACATCTTTTCTCTCACCAACAAACAACAATCCAGTGGGGGCAAATTTGGAAATTAGAAAGAATGGTGAGTTTCTATTGGTGGATATAACACAATCTTATTTTTTGAAATGAGGGAATATTAACCATCTTCGAATACTTTCTGTACACGAAGCATTGTTGAATCGAGCGTAAAGAGTTTGATGTTTTTTAAATAATGGTTTATACTTGAGTTTTATGGATGGAATTAATTTTATCTATGTTAAAAAAATTGATTCAATAAATTCGACTTCAGATATTATCGAAATCCATAGAGTTACTTAACACCATAGGGCTTCAAACAAAAACAAAAGCCCTAACCCCATTTGCCTAGTGGTTCTCCATTGCTGAAACGTTCCTATTTCAATCTCCACATAATAATAATAATAATAATAATAATAATAATAATAATAATAATAATAATAATAATAATAATGTAGAACTAATGTTTTGATATAATAATTGAAAAAATGTTTTGGACTGATTTAAAAAGTATTTAAAACATTTCCAAAGTCCAAACAACTTGAAATAATATTTAAGGAATTTTTCATAAAGGTTTTTCATGTTTTCAAAGGCCAATTTTCACAAAACTGACCAAGTGTTTCGAAACACCTTAGGGCGTTTCGAAACAGGTGCCTCCAGTGGCCAAAACGTTTCGATACACGTATCGAAACGGGGCCAGCGTTTCGAAACAGGCTAGGCCGTTTCGATACGCCCACGTGGCACTGACCACAACGGTCATAAACCCCAACGGCTCTTTCCCAACTAACTTTTAAATGCAGGTCGTTTCGATACGGGCTAAGGGCGTTCCGATACGCGTTCCGAAACGGCAAGGGGGTGTTCCGAAACGGGTACCCTGACAGACTGCAACGGCTCTTTCTATATTGAGGGCGTTCCGAAACGACTTCGAGCGTTTCGAAACGGGGAGCTGCAGAACTGCATTTATGGAGGGAAATAAAGGCTCCAACGACTCTATTTCAACCCCAACGGTCCTAAACGGCTATAAACTCAATTGGGAGTATAAAAGGGACCTCCAAGCATCAAGAGAAGACTAATGCTTCAATTGTCAATCAACAAATGATCAAGAAATTGTCTTAGAGCTTAAAGTGTCATTTCTTGTATAGACAAACACTAGTGAGCCAAAATTGTCAAATTTGCTCAAGTGTTTTAGGTTTTGGGTGAGTGCTTAATTGTGCAAACAAACACCTATTAGAGGGTTTAAGTTTGCTTTCATTTGTCTCTTTGTAAAAGAGGGTTTTGATCAAGGCTTGGGTAGAAGCTTGATCGGTTGTAAGGGTTTCCTCCTAATCCTAGAAAAGGGGACGAATCAATTAGTGGATTGATTGTGAAATCCTTAGTGGGAAGCTAAGGTAGTGGATGTAGGTGCTTGTTAGAAGGCCGAACCACTATAAATCATTGTGTCTTTAATCTTTCTAGCTTCCTAAACCCTTCCACCCAAATATCCACCTCTCCACCACTTGGTGAGCATAATCGGTTGAACGAATCGAGCCCCACACAACCCAACAATTGGTATCAGAGCTTGGCTCAATCGAAGGGGATTCACATCCTATTGAGAAGATCCGGCAAGCTCGATCACTTTTTCATCAACCGGCTCAATGGCACAATCAATCGACAAACCGCCTTTCTTTGACGGAGCTCACTATGCCCATTGGAAGACAAAGATGAAGTTCTTCATCAAATCAAGAGATTACAAGCTATGGGATGTAGTTGAAGATGGTCCGTTCGTGCCTAAAAGAAGTAAAGCGGAGTGGAGTGCCGACGATCGCAAGAAGATGGAGCTTAATTGCAAAGCCTTGCACATCTTGTTTTGTGCATTTGGCCCAACCATCTATGAGAAGATGTCTTCTTGTGAGAGTGCCAAGGAGGTATGGGACAAGCTTGAAGTCACATACGAGGGGACAAACGAAGTCAAGGAGACCAAGATTGGGCTCCTAACCTTGGAGTATGAGAACTTCAAAATGGATCCGGAAGAGAACATCGAGAAGATGTTTGATAGGTTCTCCACCATCACCAATGGCCTTAAAGGTTTTGGAGAAGCCATCCCGGAAGAAAAGCTTGTTCGAAAGCTCATCTACTCACTTCCCGAGTCTTGGGACTCAAAGAGGACCGCCATCATCGAAGCAAAAAATTTGAAGACTTTGAAGCTTGATGAACTAATGGGGTCACTTCTTACTCATCAAATCATGAAGAAGAACAAGGAGGATGAGAAGAAGAGGGAAGAAATAAGAGCTATGGGAGAGAAGAAAATCAAAGGGCTTGGCATCAATGCTAGTGCCATGGCTCTCAAGTCCTCCACTTGCCATCATGTCTACTCAAGTGAAGAGGAGGAAGATGAAGAGATAGTTCATCTCTTCAAGAAGTGTGCCCCTTTCATGAAGAAAGCCTTGAGAGAGCTTGAACGAGAACCTAAAAGAAAGGAGAGGGCAAGCACTTCAAGCCATAAGAAGAAGGCACAATTGGCTACTTGGAGTGATGAGGACTCCACCGACGATGAACAAGCCAACCTTTGCCTTATGGCCATCGAAGAAGATTCAAGGGTAACTTCTAATTCATCTACTTCATGTTCTTACACTTTTGATGAATTACAAGATGCCTATGATGATTTGGTTTTAGATTTTAAAAGCCACATTTTGAAAAACAACAAATTGATTTCAAAGTTAAAAATTCAAAATGATTTGCTTTCTAAAACCAAACTTGAACTTGAAGCAAAACTTGAAGAGTTTGAACTAAAATGTCTTGATTTACAAAAATTGCTTCAAAAAGTTCAAGGAGAAAAAGATTTGATTTCCAAAGAGCTTGAAAAGAAAAATAATTTTAGAAAATCAAATTTTTATGTTAGACAATCAAGTGCCCCTAGATTTGTGAATGGAAAATGTTTTAGAAGTGTTTGGGTCCCAAAAGGACTTAATACTTCAACTAAAAAGGATGAAATTGAAAAATGGATTCCAAAGGGGACTAAATTTTGTGCAACTAACGTTTATGGATCCAAAGCAATTTGGATACCAAAAATTACTTGATTGTCTATTGTAGGTGTGATGGAGATGTTCAACAAGTCAAACATTGAGGGGGAGCTTCATACACACAAGGAAGAACACTTGAAGAAGGAAGGCTTCACATCCTCCCTTGGGTTCAAGTGTTGGTAAAATTTCTAGTTGTCTTTGAATTTATTTGTCTTATTTTTTTTTATTTCAACTAGATGATCATATATGTTGGACTAACTTTTTGATGATGCTTTAAGTAAGGGGGAGCCATTTTAAAACCAAATTCTTACTTTTGTCAAATTTTTACCTCTATTGTTATTTTTGAACTTAATGTTTTAAATCTTTTTGATATAACAAAAAGGGAGAGAAATGGTTTGAAAAATTGAATTTTCAAATGAATGAGGGGGAGCTTTGTTTGAATTAAAATTTTAATCTCTTATTCACATTTTTAAAGTTAAAGGGGGAGAATTCCAAACAATTTTTCAAGTGGTTTTATTATATCAAAAAGGGAGAGATTGTAGAACTAATGTTTTGATATAATAATTGAAAAAATGTTTTGGACTGATTTAAAAAGTATTTAAAACATTTCCAAAGTCCAAACAACTTGAAATAATATTTAAGGAATTTTTCATAAAGGTTTTTCATGTTTTCAAAGGCCAATTTTCACAAAACTGACCAAGTGTTTCGAAACACCTTAGGGCGTTTCGAAACAGGTGCCTCCAGTGGCCAAAACGTTTCGATACACGTATCGAAACGGGGTCAGCATTTCGAAACAGGCTAGGCCGTTTCGATACGCCCACGTGGCACTGACCACAACGGTCATAAACCCCAACGGCTCTTTCCCAACTAACTTTTAAATGCAGGTCGTTTCGATACGGGCTAAGGGCGTTCCGATACGCGTTCCGAAACGGCAAGTGGGTGTTCCGAAACGGGTACCCTGACAGACTGCAACGACTCTTTCTATATTGAGGGCGTTCCGAAACGGCTTCGAGCGTTTCGAAACGGGGAGCTGCAGAACTGCATTTATGGAGGGAAATAAAGGCTCCAACGACTCTATTTCAACCCCAACGGTCCTAAACGGCTATAAACTCAATTGGGAGTATAAAAGGGACCTCCAAGCATCAAGAGAAGACTAATGCTTCAATTGTCAATCAACAAATGATCAAGAAATTGTCTTAGAGCTTAAAGTGTCATTTCTTGTATAGACAAACACTAGTGAGCCAAAATTGTCAAATTTGCTCAAGTGTTTTAGGTTTTGGGTGAGTGCTTAATTGTGCAAACAAACACCTATTAGAGGGTTTAAGTTTGCTTTCATTTGTCTCTTTGTAAAAGAGGGTTTTGATCAAGGCTTGGGTAGAAGCTTGATCGGTTGTAAGGGTTTCCTCCTAATCCTAGAAAAGGGGACGAATCAATTAGTGGATTGATTGTGAAATCCTTAGTGGGAAGCTAAGGTAGTGGATGTAGGTGCTTGTTAGAAGGCCGAACCACTATAAATCATTGTGTCTTTAATCTTTCTAGCTTCCTAAACCCTTCCACCCAAATATCCACCTCTCCACCACTTGGTGAGCATAATCGGTTGAACGAATCGAGCCCCACACAACCCAACAATTGGTATCAGAGCTTGGCTCAATCGAAGGGGATTCACATCCTATTGAGAAGATCCGGCAAGCTCGATCACTTTTTCATCAACCGGCTCAATGGCACAATCAATCGACAAACCGCCTTTCTTTGACGGAGCTCACTATGCCCATTGGAAGACAAAGATGAAGTTCTTCATCAAATCAAGAGATTACAAGCTATGGGATGTAGTTGAAGATGGTCCGTTCGTGCCTAAAAGAAGTAAAGCGGAGTGGAGTGCCGACGATCGCAAGAAGATGGAGCTTAATTGCAAAGCCTTGCACATCTTGTTTTGTGCATTTGGCCCAACCATCTATGAGAAGATGTCTTCTTGTGAGAGTGCCAAGGAGGTATGGGACAAGCTTGAAGTCACATACGAGGGGACAAACGAAGTCAAGGAGACCAAGATTGGGCTCCTAACCTTGGAGTATGAGAACTTCAAAATGGATCCGGAAGAGAACATCGAGAAGATGTTTGATAGGTTCTCCACCATCACCAATGGCCTTAAAGGTTTTGGAGAAGCCATCCCGGAAGAAAAGCTTGTTCGAAAGCTCATCTACTCACTTCCCGAGTCTTGGGACTCAAAGAGGACCGCCATCATCGAAGCAAAAAATTTGAAGACTTTGAAGCTTGATGAACTAATGGGGTCACTTCTTACTCATCAAATCATGAAGAAGAACAAGGAGGATGAGAAGAAGAGGGAAGAAATAAGAGCTATGGGAGAGAAGAAAATCAAAGGGCTTGACATCAATGCTAGTGCCATGGCTCTCAAGTCCTCCACTTGCCATCATGTCTACTCAAGTGAAGAGGAGGAAGATGAAGAGATAGTTCATCTCTTCAAGAAGTGTGCCCCTTTCATGAAGAAAGCCTTGAGAGAGCTTGAACGAGAACCTAAAAGAAAGGAGAGGGCAAGCACTTCAAGCCATAAGAAGAAGGCACAATTGGCTACTTGGAGTGATGAGGACTCCACCGACGATGAACAAGCCAACCTTTGCCTTATGGCCATCGAAGAAGATTCAAGGGTAACTTCTAATTCATCTACTTCATGTTCTTACACTTTTGATGAATTACAAGATGCCTATGATGATTTGGTTTTAGATTTTAAAAGCCACATTTTGAAAAACAACAAATTGATTTCAAAGTTAAAAATTCAAAATGATTTGCTTTCTAAAACCAAACTTGAACTTGAAGCAAAACTTGAAGAGTTTGAACTAAAATGTCTTGATTTACAAAAATTGCTTCAAAAAGTTCAAGGAGAAAAAGATTTGATTTCCAAAGAGCTTGAAAAGAAAAATAATTTTAGAAAATCAAATTTTTATGTTAGACAATCAAGTGCCCCTAGATTTGTGAATGGAAAATGTTTTAGAAGTGTTTGGGTCCCAAAAGGACTTAATACTTCAACTAAAAAGGATGAAATTGAAAAATGGATTCCAAAGGGGACTAAATTTTGTGCAACTAACGTTTATGGATCCAAAGCAATTTGGATACCAAAAATTACTTGATTGTCTATTGTAGGTGTGATGGAGATGTTCAACAAGTCAAACATTGAGGGGGAGCTTCATACACACAAGGAAGAACACTTGAAGAAGGAAGGCTTCACATCCTCCCTTGGGTTCAAGTGTTGGTAAAATTTCTAGTTGTCTTTGAATTTATTTGTCTTATTTTTTTTTATTTCAACTAGATGATCATATATGTTGGACTAACTTTTTGATGATGCTTTAAGTAAGGGGGAGCCATTTTAAAACCAAATTCTTACTTTTGTCAAATTTTTACCTCTATTGTTATTTTTGAACTTAATGTTTTAAATCTTTTTGATATAACAAAAAGGGAGAGAAATGGTTTGAAAAATTGAATTTTCAAATGAATGAGGGGGAGCTTTGTTTGAATTAAAATTTTAATCTCTTATTCACATTTTTAAAGTTAAAGGGGGAGAATTCCAAACAATTTTTCAAGTGGTTTTATTATATCAAAAAGGGAGAGATTGTAGAACTAATGTTTTGATATAATAATTGAAAAAATGTTTTGGACTGATTTAAAAAGTATTTAAAACATTTCCAAAGTCCAAACAACTTGAAATAATATTTAAGGAATTTTTCATAAAGGTTTTTCATGTTTTCAAAGGCCAATTTTCACAAAACTGACCAAGTGTTTCGAAACACCTTAGGGCGTTTCGAAACAGGTGCCTCCAGTGGCCAAAACGTTTCGATACACGTATCGAAACGGGGCCAGCATTTCGAAACAGGCTAGGCCGTTTCGATACGCCCACGTGGCACTGACCACAACGGTCATAAACCCCAACGGCTCTTTCCCAACTAACTTTTAAATGCAGGTCGTTTCGATACGGGCTAAGGGCGTTCCGATACGCGTTCCGAAACGGCAAGGGGGTGTTCCGAAACGGGTACCCTGACAGACTGCAACGGCTCTTTCTATATTGAGGGCGTTCCGAAACGGCTTCGAGCGTTTCGAAACGGGGAGCTGCAGAACTGCATTTATGGAGGGAAATAAAGGCTCCAACGACTCTATTTCAACCCCAACGGTCCTAAACGGCTATAAACTCAATTGGGAGTATAAAAGGGACCTCCAAGCATCAAGAGAAGACTAATGCTTCAATTGTCAATCAACAAATGATCAAGAAATTGTCTTAGAGCTTAAAGTGTCATTTCTTGTATAGACAAACACTAGTGAGCCAAAATTGTCAAATTTGCTCAAGTGTTTTAGGTTTTGGGTGAGTGCTTAATTGTGCAAACAAACACCTATTAGAGGGTTTAAGTTTGCTTTCATTTGTCTCTTTGTAAAAGAGGGTTTTGATCAAGGCTTGGGTAGAAGCTTGATCGGTTGTAAAGGTTTCCTCCTAATCCTAGAAAAGGGGACGAATCAATTAGTGGATTGATTGTGAAATCCTTAGTGGGAAGCTAAGGTAGTGGATGTAGGTGCTTGTTAGAAGGCCGAACCACTATAAGTCTATAAATCATTGTGTCTTTAATCTTTCTAGCTTCCTAAACCCTTCCACCCAAATATCCACCTCTCCACCACTTGGTGAGCATAATCGGTTGAACGAATCGAGCCCCACACAACCCAACAAATAATAATAATAATAATAATAATAATAATAATAATAATAATAATAATAATAATAATAATAATAATAATACCCTCACTGCCCTTTCATTTGCATGTTTATCTATGGTGGAAGTATTCAACTGCACAATACATAACATATTTGATTTCTTAATCTTCTCCCCTTGATTAGATTAGTTGGATTACATAGAGAGTGAAGCATTTTCTTTTACAAATATCTGATTCTTAATCTTCTCCCCCCTTGATATTAGATTAGTTGGATTACATAGAGAGTGAAGCATTTTCTTTTACAAATATCTGATTGAACCTTGAACAGATATTTTCCGCTACCATATTACCCTAAAAACTAAACCCTAACCTATAAACCCTAAATTATAACCCTAAACCTTAAATTGAAACAACTATCCCTAAATTCTAAACCCCTACACCTAAACCCCTAAACCCTATACCCTAAACTAACTATCTAAACCCTAAAACTAAGGCGCTTGTGGAAACTTTAAGTTTCCACCGCCAGTGTATAGGATATTAATCCATATATATATATATATATATATATATATATATATATATATGGGTAATTGTTCTATACACAAGCGCTTGTGGAAACTTTTTTACACAAGCGCCTTAGTTTTAGGGGTTAGGGACTTCGTTTAGGGTTTAAAATTTAGGGGTATAAGTGTAGTAGTTTTGAATTTAGGGATCGTTGATAAAATTTTGGGTTTAGGGTTAAAATTTAGGGTTTATAGGTTAAAACCTAAATCCCCACCCATATTATCCTAAAACTAAACCCTAACCCTAAACCCTAAATTCTAACCCTAATTCCTAAATTCTAAACATAAACCCTAAATTCTAAACCTTTAGACTAAAACCCCTAAACTCTAAACCCTAAACACTAACCCTAAACCCTATAATTTAGGCGATTGTGGAAATAAAAACTTTCCACCGCCAGTGTATAGGATATTAATCCTATATATATATATATATATATATATATATACACTGGTAGTGGAAATTGGAACTTTCCATAAGTATTTTAGTTTTAGGGTCTTAGTTTAGGGTATATGATTTAAGGGTTTAGATGTGAGGATTTAGAATTTAGGGATAGTGGTTAGAATTTAGAGTTTAGGGTTATAATTCAAAGTTTATAAGTTAAAACATAAATCCTAACCATATTACTCTAAAAACAAAACCTCTAAACCCTAAATTCTAAACCTAAACCCTAAAGTCTAAACCCATACACATAAACCACTAAGCCATATACCCTAAACTAAGACCCTAAAACTAAGGCGCTTGTGGAAACTAAAAATTTCCACCGCCAACGTATATGATATAAATATTATATATATATATATATATGGATTAATATCCCATACACAAGCGGTGGAAACTGAAAGTTTCCACAAGCGTTTTAGTTTTAAGGTATATGGAGTTAGTTTAGGGTATATGGTTTAGGGCTTTAGGTGTAGCGGGTTTAGAATTTAGGGATAGTTGTTTCAATTTAAGGTTTAGGGTTATAATTTAGGGTTTATAGGTTAGGGTTTAGTTTTTAGGGTAATATGGTGAGAATTTAGGTTTTAACCTATAAATCTTAAATTATAACCCTAAACCTTAAATTGAAACAACTATCCCTAAATTCTAACCCCTATGCCTAAACCTCTAAATCCTATACCCTAAACTAACTCTATATACCCTAAAATTAAGGCACTTGTGGAAACTTTCAGTTTCCACCGCCTGTGTATAGAATATTTATCCTATATATATTATGATACAGAATATTTAATTCAGAGTTCTCTGTACCTGTTATTTTCACATGTCAATTCCTCCACGTGAACAAAATTTATGTTCCAACAGGCCAGCCTTAAGAACTAATGGAAGACCGAACTTAATGGGTTTGGGCTAGCAGGGATAAACAAAGGGGATGAAGGGGGCGACCAAAATTTAAAATTTATAGATTTAAATTTTTTTAGAATTTTTTATATATTTTTTATTGAATAGATTTTCGTCTTTTAAAATTTTATAACTTGACCATAACATAAAATCTTGTGTCCGTTCCGACCGGTACGATCTGAACCTGTACATGAAGATGTCTTTGTTGCCCCCAATAGGCTTCTCGCAAAGGAAACAAGCCTTTAAGGTAACTTAGGATTTCTAATTCTTGTCTTTAAGGAGTAAAATGCTATCTTAATGAGTGAGTGATACAAATCTTACATTAATAAAACTATTGTAATCCACCATGACAATCTTAAACAAAAATCTAATGTAATCCATGTCAATCTTGAACAAAAATCTATTGTAATCTTTGTCAATTTAAATTAGAAAACAATTATACATAAAAGGTTAAAGGGTTATTTTTTTAATTTTTTGCCACGTCAGCACATATGCCATGTCAGCATTTTGACGTTTCAACGCTGACATGACATGCCATGTGGCGTAGACAGTTGGCGCGTTAAAATTTAACGACTAAACTAACGGTTTTGTCAATTAACGTTAGTCAATAGGCTAATTTGCTGCAATGTGCGAACTAAAAGACCTAATTGAACGCGTTTTCACCCGAAGAATAATATTACTAATTTAGGTCTAACTCAAAAATAAAATAACCCCTTTAGCCTATATAAAATCTGTCATAATCTATAAAAGCTATCTTATGCATGGGATACCTTGATTTAGGGCTAAGAATGGTTAATTTCTTATTTAAAAAAATGATTAATTTGTAGTCAAAGTACCAAATGATTTATCTTAGTGTACAATCTCACACTTTCCGCGAAAAACACAATAACAATAAGTTTAAAATGAAATACCAACTAAATTGATCTAAGTGGTAATCAGTTTGATATTGCTTAAACAAGGTCTCGAATTTGAGACGTTGTGTATGCAGAAAATCTATGTTGAGAAATTCACCCGTCAAAGTCAAGTGTGCGACGCAGTCAGTCCGGATTAGTCAAGGTGATGCCTTGAAGATCGGAAGGACAACAAAAAAAATAAGTTTAAAATGAAATTGGAATCAAACTGAGGAAAACGTTAACTTCGTTCATGCCAATCTCGTTTTCTGGGGGAAATAAAAAAATCAACCCAGAAAATACACAGAGAAGGTTTCCCATCTCACCATTACACTGATGCATTACACATTTGTTAATATAATAAGAAATAAATTAAATAAAAATCCAATCTAATTATCCAAAAAAAAGATCCACATGATCAATTGCATCATAGTGTAGATCCAAGCTGTTTTTACAACATCAAACATTCACTGTTAAAAACTAAACCAAAAATGTCCTAAAAAAACAAAGAAAAAAACAACTCAGGCCGCTGTAACAGTTCCTGTGTGCAAATTGTACGCATCAGCATTGGCAGCAGATGTAGATTTGCTCTGTTCTTTGTTCCTCATAGCTTTCAATGTTGCAGAAAGCTTCAATCTCTTTTCATTAACTTCATCTACCACAATCTGTTTATATCTACATTCTTCACTACAGAATGGCACGTCCCCTCTGCACATAAACACGAAACCGAATTACCGATCGGCAGCCGAATCGGACCGAGATTCGAACAAGACAACAGCTTAGTATTTATCAAAATCATAAAATTCAATACCAAGTTACCAACCTATACATGAAGATGTCTTGATTGTTCCCTAGAGGCTTCCTGCAGAGGAAACAAGCATCCAAGAAATGGGGTTCATGTTGTTCGAATCGACTCTCGTAAAATCGAATTCGAGACCTCGAACATAGGTTCCTGGAACTGTCATTTTCGCCACTATTCCTTGTGTAACAGAGAAATCTGGAGAAGAAGTTGTTTTGTTGCTTATGATTCTGGCTATGGCTGCTTCTTAAATATCCAGCTTCCATGTCTGCAAGTGAATCTGTTCCATTATTACATTGAACCAAACAGCGGTTCCTCAAAGGAACTAAAGATTCCATTTTCGAAGGGAATTAAGATGAGTGGGGGTGAAGAAATCAAGGTTAGATTTTTATAGGGGATTTGTTCTATGTTGATTAAAAATAACGGCGGGTTTGAAGAATCCGTGACCGGGGAATGAATCGGGTCAAGATTTGTCCGGGTGCATGGACTCCGTGTAATATTTGTGTATTTCTAGATTCATATTTGACACGGTTATTATTTTTTAAGGCTTAATCGTCATATACGTGTTTAAACGATGTTTTTTTAATTAAGTGCTTAAATTATTTTTCGGATCAAATTGTGACTTAAAATTTTATTTTGTGACTCATTTAAGGTTGGCCGTTAATTTCTACGGTTAAAGGACATGTGTCATCTCCTAAAAATTTCAAAAATTATATTAAAAATAAATAAAATTACTTAATTTTCAGAAATTCTCTAAGTTTTACAGATTTCACAAAACAACTCCAAATTTTAAAATCTCTAACTCCCCAAAACATAAATACCGAATTGGGCCGATTGTCACGTCGCCGCCCACCATATCGGTCGCTAGACCATCACAACCATTTCCTCCACCACCCCATCGCTGAAAATGGAACGATGCCGTGTGAATTGCTGAAATTGTCGAATAGTTCTTTCGAACGATTTGCGACGAACGGCAGCCGGAGGGGCGACGAACGGAATGTGAGTTGTTCGGCGAGGGGAGGGCGCTTCATTTCGTCGCTGTCAATGCGGCCAACGCCGGAGGAAGTGGTCGGATTTGGGGGTTTAGGGATTTGGGGACTATTTAAAAATTTTAGGATATATTTTTATTTTTGTTTTGTTTTATTGATTTTATTTATTTTTAATATAATTTTTGGAATTTTCAAGAGATGACACGTGTACTTTAACGGAAAAAATTAACAGTGAACGTTAAATGGGTCACGGAATGAAACTTTAGGTTTCAATTTGACCCGAAAAATAATTTGGGCACCTAACTGGAAAAAAAAACATAGTTTGAGCACATATTTACCTATTACGCTTTTTTTAATATTGCAGTTGAAATAAAAATTTAAAATTTATTGTACTATTTTTTATTTATTTATGGTACTTTGAACAGTAAAAAAATAAAGTTAATGTGTTTTTCATACGACTTCTAAAATTAACACTGAAATCGGTATATATTTCATCCGACTTTTAATAGTACTGTAAAAGTCTTCTACTCTCGCACGCCAGAAATTAGAACGAGGAATTTGCTCCTATTTAGATTTATTCTAATTATCAATTCGTATGATTGTGCATTGATATTATTATATTCTTTTTCAAAGTTAGGCATTTTTGGGTGAAAAACCCCTTTTTAATTATTATCTCTAAAAATGGCTCCCAAAAATTTTTATTTGGCAAAATGACCTCCTTTCTTGCCAGGTCGACATACATCGCGTTTTGTATAACGCGAGGTACGATATCGCGTTCTGCAGAACGCGATTTTTGTCGACGTGGCGTTGCAGTCCGTGTTAACGATTTAACAGTACCTCGCGTTCTGCAGAACGCGAGGTCCCCGAGAAATTAAAAAGGCGGCTGGAATATATCGCACGTACCTCGCGTCCTACAGAACGCGAGGTCTGTGCAATTCCAACCTGAACCACAAGCAAAAACATGCGTAAGTAGGCCTGTTCGAACCCAATTTCGAGCGTGTAAATGGAATATTTTTAGCGATCATCGAGTTTGGGGTCGTAGTACTGAAAATTGTCTATCGTATGATACCAACATGGTTAATTTCCGTCCATTCTACAATGGTTTAAAATGGCTTCGAAAACCCTATGCTAGCATACTTTTTTTTTGATTGAAGTTGTATTTCAACTAATGTCGATAGGCATGTTCGAGCAGAATTTCATACGTATAAATTTTAAATTTTTAGGTAACATCGAGTTTGGGGTTGTAGTACTGGAAATTCTCTATCGTATGACACTGACACGGTCAATTTTCGTTCATTGTACACTGACTTAAAGTTGCTTTGAGAACACTATGATAACATATTTTTTTGAATGATTGAAAATATAAGATGGCGTACTGTATAAATAGAAGTAAACTGACTTTATTGATTAGATTGTCATGTGCGAACTCGCATATACAAATTAAAACTAATTAATTAATACGAGGGGCTGAGCGATTAGGACACTTAGGAGCTGTGTGTCCAGGATTTCTACATATAGTACAATGCTTCTTTTGTCCGGGTTTCTCTCGATGTTCGACCAAATCCTCGGCACAATATATTCTTGTAGAAGGTGGACGTCCTTTGGCTCGTAGTAGTGCTGGATCTGGGCGTATGATCGGTTCAGTGTCCACAGCATTTGGATCAACCTCATTTCCGATTGGAGGAAACTCTTTTTCGTAAACTTTAAGCACCGTTTTGAGTAAGTATACCGGATCAACCATATGCATGTATTCTATTCGTTGGTTAGTGCAAGCAGCAATGACGTGTGCGCACGGGTATTTGAAAGTTTGGAATATTCCGCACTCGCAGGTTTTTGCCCTCAGATCTACAACGTAAGCGTTGTGCTGAATGCCTTCTATCCGCCTGGAAAATTCCGCAACACGAAACAAGTGTCCTTCTCGCGAGAAGAGAGTTGCTTGCACCTGTCTTGATTGGGCCAATTGAATATGCAGTCTTGAGCGGAAATCTGGATGGACTTGGTGTCCACCTGCCATGTACTCAGCTGCTTGCCTGCCCAAGGTCGCAAAAAGGGTAGCTAAACGATAATAGGTGGCTTTGACAATGGAAGTGATAGGCAACTGCCGAACTCCCTTCAGTGATGAGTTGACTGCCTCAGCCAAGTTCGTTGTCATGTGACCAAAACGTTTACCCTCGTCATACGATCGAAGCCATTTTTCCTTTGGGATATTTTCAAGGTATTCAGCGCCCTTTTTGTTTCTCGCTCTCAGTTCCTCGAGCAATTCAGCCACCTCTTGTTTGTAGTGCGAGTTGCCTACGGGATGACAGTTAAATAGTTATGGGCGAAAAACACATGAAAAAAAGGACGTAAATTGAAGCGAGTAACAAGTAATATAGTAAATAAAAATGACATAAATGACGTACCCATATCGAGCACCATTTGACGTTCATCACGATTCTTGTATTTCAGCAGGTAGTTTGCGGCTATGTGCCGCAAGCAAAAACAGTGGTGAATGTATGAAGGCTTCCAATAATTACCCAAATTTTGTAACGCCCACAGCAGCGCTGTGCCTCTGTCAGAAATAACACACACCCCTTCATCCCTTTTTTTTCGTATTACAGGATCAAGGACATATTTTCGTAGGTTCGTAAGGAAGAACGTCCAAGACTCCATATCCTCCTTCGGGACGATTGCGAATGCAACAGGAACGCATTTGCGATTGTCGTCCTGTGCTATAGCTAGAAGTAGGATCTGTGTATATTTTCCGTACAACCATGTGCCGTCGATTTGGACCATCGGTTTGCAGTGCTTGAATGCATTGATGCACTGGGGGAAAGTCCAAAATAACCGGTGGAATTGACAAACACCTCGGACGACACGGTCATTTTCGTATGCCAGAACCGTATCAAGTTTGACAACCATTCTGGGGATGTGTTTCTGCAGGAGATTAAGCCACGGGCGCAACTCTATGTAAGATTCCTCCCATCGGCCATACAATTCCTCTTTGGCCTTTTTCCTTGCATACCATGCTTTCGAATAACCTGGACGGAAGCCGGTGACAGCTAGAGCTGCAGCCTGACATGTGGGGACCGACACAGTGGGATTTGTTTTCACCAGTGTGGAAAAGATGTCCGCGAGGTACTTTGCATCCAGGTTCTTGTGATCCTGGTTGAGGCTAGAAACGGTGCATGTATGGGGCCCCTCAAGTTTTGTTATTTTCCAACGGTTGCCTGCCCTCTTCAACTCTGATATACGAATTTTCCATTTACAACCTTGATCCTTTTGGACGCAGTGAGCCTTGTAGTATTTGGCTTGGGTTTTCTTAACCGTTGTCTCAACATTATGACGAAGGTTGTACTGCTTAACTACCGCCACCGCAATTTCCTTCGTCACGAACGCCATACCAATTCTTAGTTCACCATCAGAACGGTGGACTCGGCCATCTATTGTGTCGTCATGGAGAAAATCAGGGACGTCCATTGCATCCATATCAACCGTTGTGAAGTGGGATGGTGGCTGGAACATAGAAACCGGTCTTGTGTCTACAGGAAAGTTGGTCACAGTCGGTTCTTCGTCCAAATCTGGTGGTGGAACGGCAGTGTCTTCTGGGTCTTCTGGTAACTCTGTCAAGTCTTCTGGTTCGGGATAGAATGGCCCCAGCTCGTCTCCGTCTGGCCCGGGTTCTCTAATCGGTTCTTCGTCAGAAGCATCCTCCGAGAGCTGGAATAGTAGAGCTTCTGGAATCACTACCCTTTGAAGCGAGGATTGGGGTCGAGGAGCGGGATACCTCTCACGAGATCGCTCAGGAACCTCATTTCCAAGACCAAAATCAAGATCACCATAAGAAGAATGTATTCCCATTGATGGTTGAACGTACTCCGTGCTAGGGACATACGTTGAGTGTCGTCCATATGATGAATCATGGTCGTGCATAGCGTAAGAAGACGACACTCCCTCACCCCCAAAAGAAGAATGTCTCCCCATAGATGGTTGACCGTAGTCGGTGCCAGAGACATACATTGAGTGTCGGCCATATGATGCTTCATGGTCGTGCGTAACGTAAGGAGCCGACGTTCCCCCCCCAAAACTATAAGGATTGTATGGATTGTATGGATCGTATGGACTGTACGATGCATTTGTTGGTGCATCGAATTCATCGTTTGGGGGTTGGTTCAAGTCGAACCCGATACTAGCTACGCATGACTGCCTTGGAGGAGCAGATGACGATGCACCAACTTCGTTGTCTCGACAGAGTAGGCCAAAATCACGTCGTAGACCTGCGGTCGGGCTATCAACGTTGGCATTCGGATCGAAGTCGAAATTCGCCCGGCCCCAGCTTGGTATTTCGACAACTGGATGAGACTCGGAGAACGATACATACAGCTCTAGGGGCCCCCCGATTGAATACTCGAAGTGGGCTTCCATCATCATTTGCACATCAGCATTTGCCGCAATTTGGCATACAGTGTACTGTAAAGGGTCTATAGATATTGGCACCCGATACTTCACGTCGGACAAACTTCTTGAACGATAATCTCCTCGGAAGCTTTATCGTTACCGGATCTTCGCAGTAAAAAAAGGACGCTGAGTTCGGTACCCTCGAATATCTGCCCATCGTAGTAAACCTTCGTAGTAACGCCTCGTCCGGCCATTTGAATATTTTGAAAGACTTTTAAAATGTTGATACTTAGAAAATTCTAGGAATTGATTGCCAATTGAAACTTATATTTTCGTTTGATGGTTCTTCTTCATATATAGGCAAAATTAGTGGCCCTTGCAATCCAGGAGAATCTGGTTGTGTAAGGCAAATAATGATTCACAGAGGTTACTTTGCTTGTCCATTACCTAAAACCGATAAGCAGGTAAGGGATAGATTTGATGGGAGGCAGGAATGTCGTGTGTGTGCCTGGGAGGCAGTCCCCTAAGTTTCGACAAGTAAGGGATAGATTTGATGGGAGGCAGGGTAAACCAGTACATCGCGTTCTATAGAACGCGATATAAGTACCTCGCGTTCTATAGAACGCGATATATGTTACCTCGCGTTCTATAGAACGCGATGTTATAAAGATATCGCGTTCT
The DNA here is from genome assembly GCA_958450335.1 of Hibiscus tridactylites. Classification (NCBI taxonomy): domain Eukaryota; kingdom Viridiplantae; phylum Streptophyta; class Magnoliopsida; order Malvales; family Malvaceae; genus Hibiscus; species Hibiscus tridactylites. The sequence goes on from OY288276.1 coordinate 1,492,189, forward strand.
ATAGAGCGCGATGTCACTTTAAATGCTTTGTTTCAGACATTCCGTCAGATGTTATAATAACCGTACTATTTACTATTTGTTTGTTTGTGTAATTGAGAACATGTTCGAGAATTCGAGACAATTGTAGTCTTCTAATTGAATACTACTATTGGTGCCTATAATGTAATTGAGTACTAGTAGTTTTACATAACTTGAAGTCCGTTTAACATTCATAAAGGATGAAATAAGACGTCATATAACATAATTGGAAGATCATTTCATAAGTTAATGGTTAATCTGAATCATCGTAGTCAGTGGACACGTCTGAACTTAGGTTTAGTTCTTCGATCATCTGTTGTTTTCTTTGTCTACGCCTGTACATAAAAAGTTGCAGCTCCTCCACAGCCGCATCAACATCCGGTGAAGACGGTGCGTGTTCAGTGTTCGGAGCAGGTTCTACGGGTGAAGACGTACTACCTTCGCCGGCGTTGACAAACTTAACATTGAAATCGACGTCTCTAGCTCCGACGACATTGAGCCGGTCATACATGTTACAAACGTCTGTTTCGTTCGTAAGCTTCATAACGTAGTGCGTTTCATTAGCTGACGGTGTTGGGATACGACATTCCATGGCCGCAATTTGTTTGTCGGTGTGTTTACTAACCTCGATTGTTGTCAACTGTATTAAATCTTTCAGTGACATTTTGCCGGTGATTGTTGACTCAAAATAAGTATCGAGAAAATAAAATGTTGCCTTAAATTTTGCCATAAGGTGAGCAAGGATTGGGTGTTTAGAGAGAATTTGGAATGAGTAAATGATGGTGGAATTCGTGGGTATTTATAGGAAAGGAAAAACACCACATAAATAAATTTAAGTCGAATTTCATTTAACAAAATTTTCAACATGTATTCTTTAATAAGTAAATTCAGACAACTACATAAATTATCTATAAAATTCGAAACAATAAATTCAGTAGCTCCGGCGAGCAAATTTGATCGGAGGTCCCGACTAAAAGAAGCAGAGAGCGAAATCCAGATGTAAATGTTGACTGCCACGCCACATCTGAAATGAGTAAATGGTAGCAGCTTTGATCCACATTAACAAATGTAATCGGCACCCGCCGCATCTGAAAATGTCGATCTGAATCCGCCCCCGCTTCCTAAAAGTCCTTTCTTTTCAAAACTGTAGCCGGGGATCCTCTCGACGGCGGCTACAGAAGCAGCCATTGAAGCCACTACTGCAGCATACAACCTCCAAAATATTGCGATATGTCGGTAAATATTAAGGTATGTACCCCCGATGAACACAAATCTTTAAGTGAACTCCAACTATCATAAATGAACAATATTTCGGACATAAAAATTGCAACGGAAAAAAACTCAGCATTACACGAACTCATATTCAACTGACCTAAACTAAACTTAACTGCTTAGAAAAATCCATCTCCCTGCATATATATATATATATATATACAAACATCTCATAGACCTCGCGTTCTGTACAACACGATGTAAGAGTGACCTCGCGTCCTACAGAACGCGAGGTTGCCACGTCATCACATTCACCTCTATAAATAGCAAACTCTTGGAGTGGCAAGGAGCACCGAGATAGATTTTTTTCTGTATTCACGTACGCAGTTTTCGCTTGAAACTACTAATGGCAACATAGCGCATATTTTGGAAGTTTTGTTTTAATTTAACTTCCAAAATATTGCGCTATGTCATTATTTTTAGTTACTACCGAGATAGATTTTTAGTTTTGCTTTAAAAACTCTAATATTATTGTTCTTAATATTATTGTTGTTGTTATTATTATTAATATTATTATTATTATTTTAATTTTAATTTTAATTTTTATTGTTATTGTAAATAAAATTTGTTATTATTGTATATTAAATGAGTTTCCCGCTTTAAAAACTCAAATTTAAAAAACCCCACGACCTCGTGTTCTGTAGAACGCGATGTCTTTAGAACCTCGCGTTCTATAGAACGCGATGTCGTTTCTGACCGTTCAGTTCACGCGTCTGATCACTGACGCGCCTTTTCAGTGAACCTCGCGTTCTATAGGACGCGAGGTACATGAATATCGCGTTTTATAGAACGCGAGGTTCATTAACCTCGCATCCCAAGCGTCGCGAGGTCCTCTATAAATTGGAGGTTTTTTTCCTAAAAACCTCCACAGAACGCGATTTCTATACAAATTTTACAAAAATTTGTCTGCAACTTTTATATATCGTTCGATCACATGGAGCCCTTGCTACGGAACCAAACGAGTCACTGCAGTGAATATTGGAGAAACAATCCAGAGGTATTATTTTTTTCCCTACTAATTTCTAAAAAAATTTATTTAATTAATTTTTTTTATTTTACTAACTATTTTATTTTACTAACTATTTTATTTTATTTTTTTTTCAGGGATACGAACGTAACTTACAATGTTACGTTAACCGTATCACCGTCGCACCCGTTCCTGCTGTTATGCGATTGATTGAGCGGGCTGGTTTTGGGCACATAGCTCGCTATATAGGGGGGGTGAAGGTTAGACCGTCGTTGATCAGCGCACTGATAGAACGGTGGCGACCCGAGACGCATACATTCCATCTTCCATTTGGCGAGGCAACAATTACGTTGCAGGATGTTGCCTACATTCTCGGGTTGCCTATAAATGGCAGCGTTATTACTGGTGTAGCGATGGCACATTGGCCACTCCTATTTGCTGAACAAATTGGAGTGATGCCCCCTGATGGAGTGTGGGACGGAGGGAAAATTTCTCTATCGTACTTGGAGGACAACTTTGGAACCCCTCCCCCCGATGCGGATGATGTTACACTTGAGGTATTTTTTTATTATATTTAGTATGCTTTTATTACATTTATTATTAAATTAAAATTATTTATTTGCACATTAGGGTTTAGGGAATTTTTTATGATGAATAGGGACAATATTTAGGATCTTTTTAATAAATATTTAGGATGAATTATAAATATGTAGGATAAATTTTTAGGATGAATTCAGTAACTATTTAGGATACTTTATTAAATATTTAGGTTGCCTACATTAAATATTTAGGATACTTACAATTTTATTATTTAGGATGAACTTACAATTTTTTTAATTAGGATGCCTTTATTAATTTATATTTTCACAACGGTATGCGCGAGCCCACATCTTGCGCATTATTGGCGGGATATTAATGCCCGACAAAACTCGCAACAAAGTGCACGTTATGTGGCTTCATCATCTCACAAATTTAGACGAGTCTGGACGAAAATCTTGGGGGTCAGCTGTCTTGGCGTTTCTTATCAGAGACCTCTGCAGAAATGTTGACGCCTCCAAAGCATCGCAGGGAGGATGCTGTTTATTCCTCCAGGCTTGGGTTTGGATTCGGATCCCTACTTTGGCACCACAGCTTAGGATTCCCAGTCCTCTGTCATTTTCGCTTCTACGGAGGTACTACATAATCTACTATATTTTTTTATTAAATTATTTTATTTAACGATCTTTTTCATTATTTAAAGGTGGACCACCGCACTATCCCACGCCGGCCTGCCGGACTCCCAGAAAGCATACAGATATAGATTCGATGCCTTGACGGAGGACGAGGTAATTCAACAATTATTTTGGTTTTTTCCATACTATTTTTTTCCAATAATATTTCATATAGAAATTTTACTAACTTTTTTCCTTCTTTTTAGTTCGTGTGGACGCCCTACGATTCAGAGCAGATTCGCCTCATTACTCCAGCAGATATTGTGCAAGAGCGAGACCTCTGGATTTCCGTAGTTCCGCTGCTGAACTACGAAATTTGCGTGTGGCATTCTGCGGATCGGGTACTCCGACAGTTCGGGTACGTCCAAGATGTTCCACGCCCTCCGCAAAATATGGACGAGTTCCACAATCTTACGCGTCAGGGGAAGACGGAGACTGACTGGGCCGAGCACCACGCTATCTGGATAGCGCTTTGGGGTCAACGATTTCTCAAACACCCACAGTTTCTCCAACCAATTATAGAAGGGGGTCCTTCGGTCACTTTCAATTATGGCCAGTGGTATAGGGACAATGGGATGCCACATATCCTTACTCCGGCCGAGCTCCAAGCCGGGCTTCCCCAGCAACCCCAAAAACGCCCACGCGGGAGCCGGCGAGCGAGCCAGACCCAGAGCCAGAGGCAGACCCAGAGGCAGTCGACGCAGCGCGGTCCTAGACCACGATATGACACTCTAGGGGCATCATCTTCTGCCCCACCATTGCATAGCGGTCCATCGACTTTCGAGCAGACGATGCCTCCACCCCAGTTCGGCTCCACTGATGCCTATCGCCCCTAGACGCCCACGACTGACCTTCTACTTATCGATTATCCACCTCAGTATGAGTTTCCGATGGTGGAGAATACGCCGATGGGTAGTTTGTTTTACTCCCCGCCTGGTCAGGATGATAGGGATCAGGGACCACCATACGCGCACGATGGTCAGGATGATAGGGACCAGGGACCACCACAGGATGGACGGAGGAGGAATCCGGATCGTGAGCGTCATCCACCCGACTGCGGAACGGGTGGACATAGGCATTATTAGTTTTTTTTTTTTGTTTTCTACTTATGTTTTTAATATTTATGTAAAACACTTTTAAATTTTATAATGCCGTATTCTATTTTTGTTTATGAATTATAATTTTGTTTGCATATTATAATTAAACTTTATAATGTTTATTTAATTTTTGTTTTTAATAAATTTAATAGGATTAAAAAACCGAAAATCGACATTAGTTGAAATACAACTTCAATAAAAAAAAATATGCTAGCATAGGGTTTTCGAAGCCATTTTAAACCATTGTAGAATGGACGGAAATTAGCCATGTTGGTATCATACGATAGATAATTTTCAGTACTACGACCCCAAACTCGATGATCGCTAAAAATATACCATTTACACGCTCGAAATTGGGTTCGAACAGGCCTACTTACGCATGTTTTTGCTTGTGGTTCAGGTTGGAATTGCACAGACCTCGCGTTCTGTAGGACGCGAGGTCCGTGCGATATATTCCAGCCGCCTTTTCAATTTCTCGGGGACCTCGCGTTCTGCAGAACGCGAGGTACTGTTAAACCGTTAACACGGACTGCAACGCCACGTCGACAAAAATCGCGTTCTGCAGAACGCGATATCGTACCTCGCGTTATACAAAACGCGATGTCTGTCGACCTGGCAAGAAAGGGGTCATTTTGCCAAATAAAAGTTTTTGGGAGCCATTTTTAAAGATAATAATTTAAAAGGGGTTTTTCACCCAAAAATGCCTCAAAGTTACATATTTAAGTGGATTTAAACACATAATATTATCGATTAATATTATAAGAATTTATCAGGTTAAATACTAATAATTGTATTTAATATAAAATTATTACTATAAGTCTATAACTAATAATAATAACATTGACAGCAAACAACAAGATGAGCAAACCTAACTGGGACGGTTTTTTTAATATGTTGGTGTGATTACATGATAATATCTATTTAGTTTTTTTTCTTAATTTTTTAATGACGCACACAGGCCGTACTCGAACCTTAGATCACATGGTTGAAACACCTTATTTTTACTACTGAGACCACCCAACGAGTTCTAATATGTAATGAATTAAAACAGGGCAATATAGAAAGAGTTAAACTCAACTACTTAAGCCATGATTTGAGATATTATATCGAGCACTTAAAAGAGGGTAAAATAACAATTAAAAAAGTCTAAAATGGGATTTGATTCGAATGAAACTATTTCGATTCGAATCGATAATCTCCATATATTTTAATTCAAAACTTAAAAAGAAAAAGAAAGTGGAATATTGATTAACTTTAATGGCATGCTACAACCTTTTGCAACATTAGTTAGGCCCTCTCGTACCATATCACATGGTATAATGTCATTCACTTTAATGTACACTTTTTTAGTGAAAATACAATAAAAAATTATTACTAATTACATGGAATTTATTTGTCAATTGAACCACTTTTAGATCAAATCGTCAATTGATAAAGGGATGAAAATAGTCAACCTTTTTGGTGCTCCTTTTTATACTCCAACATTAAAAAAATTAAATTTTAAGTCTTAACTTTAAATTTTAAATCCTACATCTTATACAGTAAAAAATACACCCTACCCTAAATTTCCTAAATCTTATCTTTAAACCCTAAACCTAATTTCTGGTCTCCAAGCCATTCCCACACATGTTGCACCAACCATCAATAGAGAGCCCCAAACAATAAGCCACTGCGCTCTATGTCGAGGCACTCTAACTTCGTGCTATAGTTTTACTAAGTATTAAAGTTTATATATTTTCACATAAAATTTTGTGCTCATCCTTAAAAGGTCGTTTAATCCTTGTGTCCTTGCTCATTCGACCACGACACTGCAATAACGACGGACTACTAGAAAGCTAGGAATGGGCAGCGAATGCGACCATGAACTCAACCATACACTAGCACCCATCACAATTCACAGTATTGGGTGGAAACTGAACTTTTTTCCATACTCTTTCGATACATCCAAAGGGGGAAGAAGCAATGACCCACTAAAACTCCATAGCTTTTTCTCGACATTTTAGCAGAGAAAACACATGCAATTGAACTCTAACTCAAAATCTCAAAAACCCATGAATCTTGCCCAAAACTCATTCATGAATGAACCAAAGAAAAGGCCAAATTTTGTACTCAAAAGCCTTGCATCCTACGATCCCTCATGTCCCAGTGTTGTCAAAGCCGCATTGCATTATTGAAAAGAGAACACAGATTCAAACTTTAGAGGCGATATTGTTAGAATGAATATCTATAAACACGGAATATGAATGATACCAAAAGTAACAATGGATTGAATCTTTTATGGCACTCCCATTCTAACGTGCTTTGGTTCGGTTCTGTTTATTATCTAAGAACCGAACCAAAGCACGTTAACAAAATTAGAAAGATATTATAAAACATCGATGATGGAAAATGATGATGAAACTGTGAATGACAATACTTTTGTGATCTAAAATAGAAATGTATGGTAATAATAGAGGCAGGTGCAAAGGACAATGCAATGTGTTGGGCATGTGAAGATATTATCGATCGGAATCAAGTTAAAGGAAGAGTTAAAAGTTGCATAAATAATGCCTGTGAATTGTGGATCCAATCTACAACAAAACACCTCATTATATTCAAAGAATAAATCCTCGTGTTTACCTTATTTGGATGTCGATTCATAGGGTAAGCAAAGCTCGACTCGAAAAAATCGAATTTTCAACTCGACTCGAGGTGAAAAACTCGATTCGCTTCGAAATTGCATAAACTCGACTCGATTTTTTTAAATAAAATTTGAGTTGGAAAATAGAAATTCAAATAACTCGAAATTTTTAGTAATTAGTGGATTGATTTTTAAGTTCGAGTCGAGACCCTTAATTTTTCCTAGTATGTATATATAACGATATAAAAAATATGAAGAAATATGTATGCATATCTTATATGATTAGAGAAAGTCGTTTAAATTGGAATAAATTATACTATAACATGATAAATAATTGGAAAATTCTACAGCGCTTGACGAGCATCGACGAGCACTGCTATTGACGAGCATCGATGAGCACCGATAAATTAATTTATAAAAAAATTTAAATCCAAAGTACTTAATGCGTAATTATATTTTTAAAAAAAATTAAAAGTGTAATTTAATTAAAATACATTTTCTTAATTTTATTTTTGTTTTAAACATTATTAATTAAAATAATCTATCCCAAAATCAAAGAATCTTAGGTATTTTAGTGCGGTACCTTGGTGTGCCCTTGGTCACTAGGAATCTCTCTTATAATGATTGTGAGGCTCTAGTTGGCAAGGTGGTGGGGAAGATTCAAAGTTGGCCTTCGAAATGTATGTCGTTTGCGGGGCGACTGCAGTTGATCCAAGCTGTGATTTTCAGCTTGCAGAATTATTGGTGCCGTATGTTTTTATTACCATCGAAGGTTATTAAGAGAGTCTCCCAACTCTGTAATGCTTTTTTATGGAAGGGAGAAGAGACCAATGCGAAAGGTGCGAGAGTGAGTTGGAGTAATGTTTGTCACCCTAAAAGAGAAGGGGGCTTGGGGTGAAGGATTCTTCTTCATGGAATAGAGCGTGCATGATGCGCTGTTTGTGGCTTTTGCTTTCCCAAGCTGGTTCCATTTGGGTTGCCTGGGTGCAGAGCTATCTACTGAAGGGTTACTCTCCATGGCAAGTCCAGTTGAAGCCGAATCATAGCTGGGCTTGGAGAAAGCTCCTGAAACTTCGAGATGAATTTCGGGGTGCTGTTGATACTCAGAGGAAGTTTGTTACGAGAGCAGTATGGGATGAAATCAGACATAAAGTGGAGAGTGTGCCTTGGCATCGTATTGTTTGGGGGGGGGGGGGCTCTCCATCCCTAGGCATTCATTCATTTCATGGCTTGTTGTGCTGGATCGCTTGCCTACTAAGAGTCGTATGTGGAAGTGGGGTTTTCATGTGGATATCGTATGCTTATTATGTGGTGATGGCGCGGAGACTAGAGATCATCTTTTTGGTGATTGCGGATTTGCAAAGGATCTTTGGGGGTCAATTCTGCAAGCCTGCGACATAGTTATGGACTATGGAAATTGGCATGAATTGGTTGGTTGGGTTATTCAGGCTGGGAAAGGTAAATCGCTTTGTGCGGCTATTATTTCCTTTGCTTGGCGTTGTTTCAATTATTATATCTGGCAGGAACGCAATCGAAGGTTGCATGGGAAAGGTCATCGGCTTAGTTCAGATGTTTTTGGCTCTCTTAAGCAGGATGTGTGTGGACGTTTTAGTAACAGTTCTAGATATACTTTTTCTGGGAATTGTATAGCACAGTTGTGGGGGATTAGTTAGCTTTATTTTTCTTTTGATGATTGTATAGTTGATATCACAGGGATAGCATTGTATTGGTTTTTTGGTGGTTCATTGGATGAATAGAAGTTCCATTTATCCCAAAAAAAATCTTAGGTATTTTAATTAAATTGTATTTTTAATTTTTTTTAAAAATATAATTACAGATTAAGTACTTTAGATTTAAAATTTTATAAATTAGTTTATCGGTGCTCATCGGTGCCTGTCAATAGTGGTGCTCGTCAAAGCTCGTCGAGCGTAAAAGAACTATCTTAAATAATTACAATTAAATTTGTATAGAAACTCGAAAACTCGACTCGAATTTCATAAACTCGAATTGAAAATATTTCAAATAAAGTTTGAGCTGTAAAATATGACATGTTAGCTCGAATAACTCGAAATTTTTTGACTTGAATCGATCGAACGCTCAGCTCTATGTCGAATTATTTACTTTCACTGTTCTCACCAAATTGTTCGTCAGATTTTTTGCTTTCACTACAATTTGATTGCTGCCTCTTCGTGTATCCTCTTTGCACTTGAAATTTGACCGATTATAATACCAATCGAACAAATTCTAGTCAATAAATATTTGATATAAAAACATTTTATTTAAAGAATTAAAGTCCGATTTTCTTTTCCCCTTACCCTAGATTTAGAAGAGGTTTTTAATGAGGCGCGTTATTTTTCAAAATAAAAAAAATTAAACTCCTATTATTACACACTCAAATTTAATAAAAATCAATTGATGGTATCGGATGGAGATTAATGAAATCAATTAATAGTATTATCGAGATTAAATTTCAAGAATTAGACCTTGTTAATTTGTGTTTCAAGTATTAAGCAAACAACTTCTAGGTTTCTCCTATTATTTCTCAAATTATTAGCAAATGAATTAATAAATTTACAGAATTTTTTAATATAATGACCGATATTTAATTCATTAGCTTATGAATTCAAACCAATTTAATTACTCTATTCATAATAGACCAATTGATTATTGGTTAATTCGCAGAAATTCTCGATATACCCCACACTAACTAAAAGAGAAATGACCTAAGGGATCACATAAGAAACAAGTTTTTTGAACATACAATCTGATACGGTATCCGAACTATTCAGGCCATTTCTACTTATAAATTAAAAATATTGAGTGGTCAACACAACTTGAAACAAGTGGTTAAAGATTCTTGTTGACATCCAATCCCTCTCCGTAGGTCCTGGGTTTTAAATATACTCAATCTTACGTCTATTTGTATATTGTATTAATGATATTTTAACCGAGCTAAACTTAATAGTTAAGAAATAAGACTTTTTATTCATTAAAACAAAAAAAAAATCATTTCCTTATAATGAATTATTTAACAGCAAATTGAATTCTTCCTATTTACCAATGTAAAAGTAAAACGAAAAGATAATTAATTAAGATAAAAAAGATTCATAAATAAAAGAATTTTATATATTAATTAAATAAAAGAGAAGTATAAAGAGAAATGAAAAACAAGGCCACTGCCCAAGTGGCCATATACATTACCTCCAAAAAATATTGAGAGAACTGTAATTTTATTATTTTACCAAAACATTAATTTTTTTAACTTATTTTTTTTTTCAAGAAAGAAAAACCTCAACGCTAGAATTTCTGAAGGTGAGGCAAACCGGGCAGGCTTGAGCCACTCGGTCACACTCTGCACACAAGCAAAGATGCCGGCACGGTAGCAGCAGCACCGCCGCGACGCGCGTCCTACACGCCTTGCACGACGGAGTTGAAGCAACCATGCATTCCGGGTCCACGTAAGCCGACTCGGCGTCCTCTGCCTGCGCCTCCAATCCTCCGCCGCCGCCGCACTTCTGCCCCTCCTCCCCTCTCATGTTATCCTGCGTCACCACAGCTCCTCCACCGGCACCACTCATTATAGCCTGTTGGAGCTGCGCTTGTAACGAAGCCGCCATCGCCACCTGTGTCCTGGCTTTCGCTTGCCACAGCTGCGCCTCCGCACTAAGTTGCGCCACGCGTGCCTCTAATCCAACGTTCCGTTGCTTTGCCTTCTCCACTTCCGCTTCCTTCTCTGTTAACCTCCTCGCCACCGATTCCTCCGCCGCCTTTAATAGTTCACGATAGTGCCTATGCCTTTTCTCCGCTAAAGTACGCCGCAATTCATCTCCCTAACAGAAACAATAGGAGTAGTATATAATTTTACATTTTCCCAAAACTAAAAATTGACCAAAATCCATTAAAAAAAGACAGAAAAGTAGAAAACGGTACCTGAGCTTGAAGAAATTGATCCAATTCATCTCTCTGGCGTTTGATTTGTGTTGCCAAATCATCAGAACCCATAGACAAAAAAGCAGAAGAATCCGAAACAAGATTTTGATTTTGCTGTAACTTCTGTTGTCGGTCGCCGGAAGATAATCGGAGGCCGGTGGAGACTACATTCGGACGGTGGAGCTGAGAAACACCGATCAGCTGAGTCGGCTGCGTCTGCAAAGAAAACGAATTCATCGGCGCCATTGTTACTGCCGCCGCCGCAACTTCTCTCCCTCTTTTCCTATTATTCAAAAACACGTGGGATTGGTCAAGAAAAACTCCTCCTGCTTGTTGCGGCAATGGAAACTCATTTCCCTCTTGTCCATTTCTGCAAATATAAGAACACTAATTAGATTTAGCCCAGAAAAACAAAAAAAAACCCAGACAAACGAAGAAACGAGAAAAGAGAAAGGGGGAAGCCAAAATAAACCTGTTTAATCCAAGAACATTAGAAGGGTATTGAGCTTGAACGGCCATTAGAAAAGCAATAAACTAATGGAGAAGACGGTGAAAATTCAATCAACAAGAAGGAACGGTGATGATAATATAAGTAGAGAAAGAGGGGAAGAAGAAGAGATGGTAATTGGAAAGAACGAGTCCAAGAGAGAGACCCCGTATCTGTTTATAGCCATAGCGGATGGCAGATTCAACATATCATTTTTCTTTTAAATATAATGATCATATTTGATAATTAGCGGATAGCTGATAGCTGATTGTATTAGTTGATTTGACTAGCAAATTGTTTTAGCCGGTTGTATAAAAGTGTTTGGTAAAATTAACTGATAGCCGATAGTTATAAGATTATTTAAACAAGCAAAATGACATATAAGGACATGATTATATTCAATACTTGTTTGAATAGTTTATTAGTTATCAATATTTTGTATCTAATTAATATTAATTAGATTATAAAAATTATTTTTAATATAATTTTTCTAAACATATTCGAATGATTTATATATTAATTTATTATTTTTATAATTATTTTAATATGATTAAATTAATTAATAAATTTAAATACACATATAAATATGTGATGATAAAAAGAAAAAAAAATAAGATTAGCTTATAAATAGGGTGAGAAAATATTTAATTTTTGTTATTTGGAGGTTTTTGGTAACTGGTAAAGGTAAAAGAGTCTTTACAACTCTAATATCAAACAACAATATTAACGGATTTGACTGGTCAAACCTCTAATTATACCTAAAATCACTATGTTTTGCCCAAACCGCTCTTTACCAAACATGACCAATAATTCAGTCATTCAATTATAACAATGATCACAATTGAGTATATTATCCTATTATTCATGGGTATTTTATGAACTACCAAATGAGAAGAAATGGACGCCTAATTCAATGCTTAATTGGATCACTCAACTATTTCCCCATAGGTTTGCCACTCATTAATTGATGAACTTTCTTTCTCCCCAAAACAATAAAGTATGGAGAGAGTTGGTGTGATTGGTGTTCAACATGATCATTACAAATAACATAAAATAATCAATAAATTTAGTTTCTAAGCAAAACCCAATTTTTAACCCACCAAAAAGGCACGAGGGGATGTGTTCGAATACCATTTTTTTCTTTCATTTTTCATAAAGATTGTCTTTTTATATGATTAATAATTTATCACGTGTACTCTTTTTCTAATCTGACTAGGTTTAAGATTTTTTTTAATGAGATACATGTAGTATTCCCTTATTTATATATATAAATACACAAAGTAGTTTAGCATCAATTTCTTGCTAGTAGTAGTGATAATGGGAGCCACTACTTATTAAGGATGCTTTCTCTTTGTTTTCTTAAGCACGTTAAAGGCCAATGCCTTTGGTGATTGGTAAATTAAAACATTTAGGTTGAATTCACTATGTTCTTTTAGTTTTGGTTAAACTACAATAAATGTAATTCAATTATGTGTAAGGTTATATTTGGGTCATCTAATTATTAAAAGTTACATTTGAGTCACTCAATTATGGGTAATGTTACATTTTGGTCAGCCAATTATTAAAGGTTATATTTGGGGCACCCAATTATGGGTAAAGTTACTTTTAGGTCACCCTTCATATTTAAAAAAGTACATCAATTTAGTCATTTTTCTTCAAAATCACTTGTATACCCTCGTTAACATTAGATTATTTTATTTAAAATCATTAATTAATCTAATACACAAATTGATATACTTTTTTTAAATATGAAGGGTGATCCAAATGTAACTTTACCCATAGTTGAGTGATCCAAATGTACAATTTAATAATGGGTGACCCAAATGTAACATTACCCATAACTGAATGATCCAAATGTAACTTTTAATAATTGAGTGACCCAAATATAACCTTACCCATGATTGAGTGACATCTGTTGTAGTTTACCCTTTAGTTTTTTTATACACAAAAATAATTAAATTTATTTTTTATAGAAAATATGTGTACGGACAAATGAGACGCGTAAAAAGGGATTTTATATAAATAATTAAAAAATAATGGATGATCTACCATATTAATTAGCTTTTGTGCATAATCGGTATAAACAGAAAAAAAAATCTAAAGAAAAGCTTTGTTCATTGTCATGGGACCAAATGATTCATATGGAGAGGAAATAAACCCCTTAAGTTAGCATTTTTCATTTGGAAATGAGTGTGAATTAACATAATTTCATATATAAATTTGTCGCATATATTTAGTTAATATTTAAATACAAAATAAGTAAATGAAATGTATGATTTTTTTTGTACAATAGAATGATATTCATATTTTTAAATTCTAATATAAATTTTGAAATTTAAACCTACACAAGATTGGATCAAATGAACATCCTTGATCACTCAATCAATTAAAACATCTCAAAATGTATGATTTTTTTAACTTTACTCATAAAATTAAAAATTATTATTCCCTTCTTTCATAAAAAAATAATATGTATATACGAGGTATGATCTCTTTTTACTACATGTAAAATTCATTTTGTTTTACACTATTTTAGACTATTAGATGAGGATAGATGGTTAAGATTAACATTAGGAAATAGAATTTTTTATGGAAAAAATCTTAACTATCCATTTACTATCATCCAACGATATAAAAAATGTAAAATAAAATGAATTTTACATAATATAAGTGCATTTTTGGTACAATATAACAATATTATTTATATTCTTAATATAAATGTTATGATTCAGACTCACATAAAATGAGAAGCAAATGAGCATATGTAGTCACTCAACTAACTAAAAGATTTATGTGTAAGTGGAATTAATTTATAATTAATAAAAACATAATTATATGAGCATTTCGTACCACTTTGGTCAATCCCTCCCTTTGTTACTTGTTTAATTTTTTTGGAAAAAAATAATATAAATTGTATTTTAAAACATCAATATATATATATGTATGTTTGTGTTGTTAATATTTTGAACTTTGAATCTCTTCAAACTTGGATTTGTGGTGGATTTTATTTATAGATATGGTTTTTTCTCTAGTTGCCGATTCTATGCATTGAAATTTGATGTGAATAAGTTTTAATTTAAATATTCTAAAATTGACATTAAGTGAAGATAGGGTCAAAAGCTAAAAAAAACCCTAAATATATTATTTCATATCATCAATTGATAATGGCATCGCATCAATAGGCAATGTGGTTAATATATGCACATCTAGAATGAATTAGATGTTTGAAAATCAAGATTATATATTTGTATGGTTGTGAGAAAATACAAATAAACCGAAGAAATTTTAGCTATTTCAGTTAAAATCAAAATTTAAAAATAATGAGAACACTTTAAAACTAAAAAAGAGATTGATAATTAATCATTTCATTAGAAAAAAAAACTTAAATGCCTTTTTATTAAACAATAATTTTTTTTGAAAAAAAAACATAAAAATATGAATATATCTAATCAATTCACCCCCAAAGGCCCAAACAATTAGCTATATAATTAAAAATAATATGGTACAATTTGTATCCAAATGAAGAAAATATATTACTTCAATAGCAATTTTATTTAAAATGACATTAATTGAATAGTAGGGATGACATTCTCACAATTTTGACAAAAAAATAATATTATTGATAATATTGTTTTTTTTATCTCTGATGGAAATAAAGGACAAACCAAACATGAGAATAAGATTTCGAAAATATATTACTCCCGAAAATAATTATTTTTTTTTTTGCAAACCAAACATCTTCTAAACTTT
This sequence comes from Hibiscus tridactylites, assembly GCA_958450335.1. Taxonomy (NCBI): domain Eukaryota; kingdom Viridiplantae; phylum Streptophyta; class Magnoliopsida; order Malvales; family Malvaceae; genus Hibiscus; species Hibiscus tridactylites. The sequence continues at coordinate 1,507,541 of OY288276.1, forward strand.
TGGTTTTGGATTTGCTTAACGTTTGGGTTTGGAATGTGTAGCATATTATCCTCTTAGAAAAACACGTTATCGTATGTAATTTGAACCGATAATTACATTCACGGACCTCAATTGACTATAAATATTACCTACAAGATCCAAATGGAGCTGTCTCAATGAAGCATTAGTCTAGACATAAGCCACAATTATATTGGAATATATCCCATGGTTCAATGGTACATGGGAATGGGACAGACAATTTGGGGCTGATTGAGCCCTAGTAGGGACCATGGGCAAGCACCAATGTTGAATATTATTGTTGGTTTTCTTTGGCTTATCTCTTTATGTTTTGCCTAACTAACCAACTTTCTATTTACATTACTATTAGGTCACTTTCATTATGTAAGAAGATGGGGAAGGTTTGAAGGTTTGGGTTAGCCACACAATTCCAACTACATTTGCCCTTTTTTAAAAGTTATCATTTTAGACCAAGAAATTGGATGGTTTTAGTTGGCTCAACATACACGTTTTTAGCACAAAGAATTCAATAAATGCACAATTATTTGACTCCAATTATATTTATAATACTTATATTTATTTTAATTATACGAACGAATACTCTTTAGGGTTTTTGACAATATCAAAAGAGTATTATTTCGATAGATAATTCTTCTGCAGAGTTCATTAATATATGAACTTATTAGTTTACTCCATCTATGTGAATGGTCGGTCTTAACTCGGGTGAAAGAACCGGTAATAGTAACTCTATGAACCTATACAACGAGGGATGTAGCTGGACTTTAAATTCTTATGGAGCCAAATATGGAAATTTATAGTGCGAGACCACTGTCAACTTCTAATGTTGTTCTTGCACACAGTAACTTTCGACATTTGATACTTTATAAATTTCACTCGATAAAATCTACTTGAACTTTTGAGAAAACCACACATCACCAATAAATGTGTCTCATTTTTGTGACTTTGCTAGTTGGGGAATAAAATGTAATAATAATGTTGATGCCCATGTGGTCCTTGGGGACACTTTTGGCAACCAAGCAAGGCTCATGATCCATACCTTTGGCAGCAATAGTTCAACAATGAAAACCACTGGCATCAATCAAAGCCCTAATAGTACACAATTATAGAGAAGCCATGATTCTTGGCGCTGCACATACACAGTGAACATTTTCCAAAAAGGTGAAGGAACATATATATATTCTATACATAGACGGTCACAAGCGCTTTAGTTTTAGGGTATAGGGAGTTAATTTAGGGTATGAGATTTAGGGGTTTAGGTGTATGTGGTTAGAATTTAGGGATAGTTGTTTCAATTTAAGGTTTAGGGTTATAATATAGGGTTTATGGGTTAAAATCTAAATCCCTACCATATTACTATAAAAACTAAACCCTAACCTATAAACCCTAAATCTTAAATTAAAACAACTATCCCTAAATTCTAAACTTCTACACCTAAACCCCTAAACTCTATACCCTAAAACTAAGGCGCTTGTGGAAACAGTGTATAGGATATTAATCCATATATATATAGGGATGTGATCAAGTTACATGGTGTAAAACTCATTTAGTTTTACACTAATCTAGGAACATTGAATGAGTAAAAAATGTGAAGATTATCATTTGGAAAAAAAAAAGATAAGAAAATAATATGGGCCATTAATTTCCATCATCCAATGGTCCAAAAATTGTGTAAAAGTAATTGAGTTTTATACAATATAAGTTGATCTTAACCCATATATATATATATTCTTCTCAATCTGAGCTTTCTTGTTTTTATATCAACACTTATTTAAAAACCCTTTTATCACCAACACAATCATGGTTAGCCTTGGTTAAACAATTGAGTTTTTTTTTTAATTCATTTAGGTACCCTACAAGTGTTTTAAGGTTTATGAATTCCTATAAATTCGAACCTGGAACGCAAACGAGGGTCCAAAGCAGACTAGATCAGGTCGTGGCAATGATAATGTAACCTTCAAATGAGTGTCGAAAGCATGATTAAGATGAAGTGGAAGGCGGTGGAGAGCACACTGAGTAACTGACCATTGATAAAAATACAAAATGGGGTTTGAAAAAAAAAGTTGTTGAGATGAGTATGGCCATTGAGATTGAAAGCAAGTGAGTGCCTTGTTTTTTCATGGAAATGGGCTTGTAGAAAAGATTGATACATCCACCAAGAAAGTTGGTTTGTGGGTTGGGAATAGGGATCGCCCTGGGGTCAGGTTTTCGGTCGATTCACACTCGATCTGAAAATTTAACACCTACATCTAAATTCGACCCTACATTTTATGATGTTATATTTGACCTGAACCCGAATTTTAGAGTAAAAGCTTAAATTCAACCCGACTCGACATAAATAAAAATGATCATTTTTCATTATTATTCGATAAAATAGAGAGCTAATTAAAAAAATACAAATAAAGAGTGAGCATTATAATAATTATTCCATTTTTATTAGACAAAATAGGAAGATAATTGAAATATATATATACATATATATAAAGAGAGGGGCATTGTAGCAATTATACTTAAATATTTAGAATAAAATTAAACTATTATTTCGGATCAGATAGGGTAGGGTATTTTTCACCTTAAACTCAAACTCGGCCTTATCCTCAAAAAAATCAAACACGAACCTGACCTGAATCTTAAATTTTTTTTAAAAATCCGACCCTATATAGTCGGGTCAGGTCAAAACTCATCGAGTATGAGTCAAATAGTCATCCCTAGTTGGAAAGTATATGATGATGATGATGATGATGATGATGATGATGATGATGATGATGATGATGATAATAATAATAATAATAATAATAATAATAATAATAGTAGTAGTAGTAGTAGTAGTAGGCACTGACTGCCAATTAAAACCCTATAAAAAGCTTAATGGCTCAACAGATTGTTGCACCAGTTAAAATCAGAAAATACAAAGAGATGGGGTTTCTTTGTCATAATGGGATGGATGTGCCTTTAAACCTCATTTACAATTTCTATATGACTGTCTAACCAATCTGACTTTGATTCAAAGATAAACAAAGAGATTAAGAACACCTTTTTTTTTGTCTCGTAATTTCTCTACTCTTGTAGCACGTTTTTTTTTATTTTTTATGGTGCGTTTCATCTGTTCTTTTGACATAATTTTAGCATACTTTAGAGGTCAGATTCATGAATACTTTTAGATTTGATGGTATGCTAAATCTTTATGGAAGTATTTATTTATATTTTCTATGAGGTGAGTAAAGGCGGTATCTGTTCATACATATTCTTAACCTTTTTGAGGGTACACGCCTTATAGACAAAGCCATTGAATTTGTATTTCTTAAGATGAACATTATCCACTTTTCCACTAAAACAACTCGTTGGATTCATACTTAGATGTGACAAGTAAATTTTAGGGGTAAAATCTTTATAAAATTTCAAGTTCGTTGCATTTGGGCCTTCACGTTAAGTAGAACAAGTGAATTGGCCTATTTGAACTAGGAGCCGTCGTATTAGATGTTTTCAATAACATGTGGGCTTAGACCATGGCCCTAATATAAAGATTATTATTTTATACATTATTAATGGAGTTTGTTTTTGTTTAACCGACGGTATTCAACTCATAAGTTGACTAATTTAGATTGGGTACTACAGAGGCTTACTATGGGGGCGACCTTCCCAATCCAATTGCTTCATGCACAATGTTAGTACTCGAACCACTGACATCGCTTAAGGGATCTAGTGTCTCATCCCACTAGAACAATTAATTGTTGGTTATTAATAGATCTTATCAATTTTGATCCTATACATAAGGGTAGAGTACACAAATGATCATTAAACCAAATAAAAATATATATATTTTTGTCATTGGAGTTTCAAAATTACAAAATGATTAACTTATTGAAATGTTACAAAACGGTCACTAAACTTTATCAAACTGATACAAAGTGACCATTAAACTTATCGAACTGCTACAAAACGACCTTTAAATTTATCGAAATCTATCACTGTTTTATAAAATGTAGTGACAATTTTATCATTTCTGAAACTTTAATAACTAAAAGATCATATTCTGAATTGGACCAAGTGGCTAAGTAGTCAAAGCAACCTAATTATTGAGAAAATTATTCAACGTTTAACTTGAAGCTACCCACTAAGTATATATTTTTAGGTTGGTTTGTTCCCAAATTGCACAATTACGTGTGTTGACAAATGTTGTCTCCCACACAATTGACTCGCACAATGTTTTGTTCTAATTGATACTAAGGGCCCGTCCACAAACGTTAGCAAAACTTCATTTGCGCCTGCGGTGAAAAGGCAGGCGTTAAAAAAGTTAAAATTTTCAAAAAAAATTTAAATGGACGTTTGGGACCAAAACCAGGCACAAAAATATCGTGAAGAGAAGCAAACACAGGGTGTTTAGTGGCGCTTTTCTGTTTGGCAATCTATTTTTCTCCGAATGCTATCACAAAATGTGTTGTTGAACGGAGCCTAAATCTCAGTTACTTTTTCGAAATTAGTAATTACTCACACTCGTACATTGAATTTTATTATTATTATTATTATTGTAATAAATAAAGAATATGAGTTTGAATATATCATACATAATTTGTTGTAATTAAAGAAGAGTTTAAGAAATCATATTTGCTTTATATATTATATGAAGATTTGAATATTTATAAATATTCAATTAGTTTTCTTATAATGTATATAATGATATAATTATAAATTCAAATATTTTAATTGTTATCGTAATAGATACAAATACTATTCTCGAATATATATATAATAATTTTAACATAATTACAAATTAATATATATTCATATTTTATCAAACATTAACCGTATACAAATTAATATTTGTTCATATTTTATGAAACATCAAATCATCTCTAAAACGTGAAAGATTAGAGTTTTATTATATACTAAATTAATTACCAATTTGAATATCCCAATAAAACCCTGACACAAGACCTTATAGTCCTATTAAAACGTGCCACGTGGAATTTAAGTCGCAGCGGGCCCACCAGCTCTGACAGCAGCTCCTTATATTAGAACATCCTATCCATCAGCATGCTGACGCGTATCTCCCCCTTCTTATTCCGGATATCCAACGGTTCACAACTCCCCTAGTGAGCCGACGTCACCTCATCGGATGGTGGAAAAGTTTCACGTTTTAATTAATATTTGCATGGTACTTTGTTTGGTACGAAAAATACAAAGAGAATAAAATTTAAAAATTGCCAATCTAAGAATAAATTTCCACAAAAAATAAAAAACAATACTCTATAATTTGTTGTAATTGTTTATAGTAGTATTTATTTTATTAAAATCGTCAATCATTAATCCTTGCTTGGGTTTTGGAGTTCACATTTTAATCGCTTCTTATTTTTACATGTAAATATATTATAAAAAAGATTTGATATCTTACTTAAATTATTTATGCCCCTCAAACTTTGAAAAAATACAATTAAGTCATATATTTTCTTATTTCTAATTAAAACTATAATCTTTGTTTGCCGTTGTGGTGGGTGCATAATGAAGGATGAAAATCCTCTACCTCTTTTTGGTGCCCCTACATATATCTCCACGCTCAAAATTAACTTTAAGATTTAGAGTTTTAGGTTAGAAATTGTAGTTAGAGTTTAGGGAATTTAAGGTTGGGTGTATTTTTTAGGGTATAGTGTGTAGTGTTTAGGATTTAGAATTCAGGGTTATGGATTAAAATTTAATTTTGTAGTGTTTTTTAGTGTTGGGGCATATATAGGGCACCGAAAAAGGGCAGACGAATTTTATCCCATAGTGAGGGATGGAAATCCTCTACCCTTTTCGGTGCCCCTACATATGCCCCAATGCTCAAAATTAACTTTAGGGTTTATGGTTTAAAGTGTTAGGTTAGAGGTTGTGGTTAGGGTTTAGAAAATTTAGGGCAGAGTGTATTTTTTAGAGTTTAGAGTGTAGGGTTTAGGATTTAGAATTTAGGGTTAGGGCTTAAAATTTAATTTTGTAGTGTTTTTTAGTGTTTGGACATATGTAAGGGCACCGAAAAGGGGCAGACGAATTTTATGCTATAATGAGACCTTATGGAATGGTAGGTGACTGAATTGGAAATAATGGTCAAGATCAAGGACTAAAAGTTACTTTATCCATAAAAATAAATAAATAAAAGGAGTCGGCGTTGGGGCGGTTAAGAAAGCAAAGCCCCCACCCGAGCAGAGCAGGCACTGGGCACCCACGCGCCTTTTCCATTTCTTAGTTCTTTTTCTTCTTCTATTTAAACCTCGGCTAAACAAATTAGTGATCTCTCTGTTCTATTTTTTTCTGGTTTATTTTTTTTGTTTATATATATTTATTCTCTGAGAAGCTGAAAATGGCGGAATCGGTGGATTTACCAGGCCGTTTAGCAATTCTTCCTTTCAGTAACAAAGTCTTATTGCCTGGCGCCTTTATTCGAATTCGCTGCACTTCACTCAGCAGGTCCGTATTCTTTTTTAATGATATTCGACTCGGCTTGATTAACGAGTTATGAGTTCTTGTTTCTCCTTTGTTTCCTTAGAAAATCACAGTTCACGAAATTTTGTATGGCTTCGAAATTTTGAATTATGATCGTTTATATGATTTTCTCTTTTCATAGCATCGATATTTAGCTTCTTAAATTTTGTTTACTTACGATATCACGCTTGATCCTACTTATTGTTTCTCTCTCTGATTTTGTTTTCTCGTGAAACTTTCGCGGCTTTAGAAATTGTTGAGTTTTATAAGTTTACTTAAATTTCTGTTTGTTTTAGCTGTATAATAAATATAAAGCTAGTAGTAGAATCTGGAAGCGGTTCTTTATTTGCTCTTCTTGTAAGCTTGAATATTAGAGAATAAAGCGGTTTGACTATGCAGTGTGAAATTGATGGAGCAAGAGTTATGGCAGCGAGAGGATAGAGGATTAATAGGAATTCTTCCGGTTCGTGATGCTGCTGAGACAACCTCCATGGATTCCATGTTATCTCAAGGTTGTTATTCACTTATTTGTGGACTTGTTTTGCTATCAAAAGTCCACTTTTCACTGTAGGTGAGTTTCAACGGTTTTTCAGGTGCCGGGAGTGAATCAGGTGAGCGGAGCTCAAAAGTTCGGGGAAGCACATTTGATACGCACAATGTTGATGGGAAAATCCCTCGGGAAGTTATCCATTGGCATAACAGGTACTTTTCGATCCATCTTCTGCTATTATTTCGTGCTTTCAGATTATTGTTGCAGCAATATTAAAAAAATCTTGTAATTTACTCATATAGCTCCTGTCGGGAGATAATTCTGCACTTATATGTATTTATCAGGGGTGTGGCAGCACGTGCTTTGCATCTGTCAAGAGAAGTGGAGAAACCAAGTGGGAGGGTCACATACATTGTCATCCTTGAAGGTTTATGCAGATTCAATATAGAGGAATTTAGCACGCGAGGTCCTTACTGCACTGCAAAGATATCTCCACTTGAGATGACTAAGGCTGGTAAGTTGGTATCAGGGTTTTTCTGTGTATGCGTAGTGCCGTAGTCGTGTTTCTGGTGCACATATAGTTTCTTCAACAAGTATGTCCAATGGTCTTTGGCTATGGAATTAACTCTGGAATGTCTAGAGTAGCATGCCAGACTATAATCTGTTATTTATTTTATTGCAAGGGTTCTTTTCAAAAACATTGAATGGAATGCTGTTTATGGTTCTACCATGCATTGATTTTAGGCTATGTTCTGATGATCTGATCTGTATCTTCTATGTTTTATTTTGTTTAGAGATGGATCAAGTGGAACGAGATCCAGAGTTTGTAACACTGTCTCGTCAGTTCAAAGCAACTGCCATGGAGCTAATTTCTATTCTTGAGCGGGTAAAATTTGCACGCTATTCTTTTCACCCATTAGTAACTATGACATGTGCCATAAAGCCATTTAAGAGTGTTAGTTCTCTTGTTGATTGAAAACTTCAGCTATGTTTTCTGTTGTCATTCTAGTGATACTCCATGTTTCTGTGCTGCTTGTAGAAACAAACAACTTGTGGAAGGATAAAAGTTCTTTTAGAGACACTTCCTTTTCACAAATTGGCTGATATATTTGTTGCTAGATTTGAGATGAGTTTTGAAGAGCAGCTCTCTATGTTGGATTCCGTTGATCCTAAACCAAGGCTTTCGAAAGCTACCGAGTTAGTTGCCATGCATTTGCAAGTGTGTAATGTACTTACGGTTGATATTATTATCACTTTAATTCTTCTTCTGGACTTTATCCATTCTGTTAATGTATTACTTATGCAGTCAATACGTGTAGCAGAGAAGATTACGCAAAACGTTGAAGGACAATTGTCAAAATCACAGAAGGAATATCTTTTGCGACAGCAGGTTAGCTTTCCTACTTCTTCTACAGTTAATGTTTATGGAGTGGAAAATACATAGTGCCACCGATTTCAGCAGTTATTGAGCTTATTAATGGATTATGATTTTAGTTGTCCAACTGTTTGTATAGAACCAGTAGAGGTGGATATAGTCCACACGTATTCATCTTTTTTTATGGCTTCTGATGTCTTGTTTTTGGTGCTGACTTGGCTGCTGGAAGAAAAAAAAACTTTACCTGATGGTTTCATATTTTATAAGTTTTACTGCCTAATTATCCGTCATCTGGCTATGCAAATATATTCCAGATGAGAGCAATAAAAGAGGAGCTTGGAGACAATGAGGACGACGAGGATGATTTGGCTTCCCTGGAAAGAAAGATGCAGAATGCAAGGATGCCTTCAAATGTCTGGAAGCATGCACAGAGGGAGTTGAGGTATAATTTGAGATAACAGTACAGGTGGTACCATTATGTTTTGAATGAAAAAAAATATTTGTTGATAGCATTCTAAGTCCTGGGGATATTAATGGAAGCTTTAAGCAAATTATCTTACTGCATCCAATTTTTTTAGTGATGATGTCACTGGCCTATATTTTAATTGGATATGATGTCTAAGAAGGTTCATCTGTTTATTATTTTTATTTCAGGAGGCTTAAGAAGATGCAACCGCAGCAGCCTGGATATAATAGTTCACGTGTTTACTTGGAGCTTCTTGCTAATCTGCCTTGGCGAAAGGCCGGTGAAGAACAGGAACTGGACCTAAAGGCTGCAAAAGACCAACTTGACTGTGACCATTATGGTTTAATGAAGGTCAAGCAACGGATTATCGAATATCTGGCTGTTCGCAAGGTTGACCAACAATCTATATCTTCTTGCCTTGAAGGCTAAATCTTGTATTTTGCTTTTGAAGTTCATTTGATTTGATTTTTTTTGCTCAGCTTAAGCCAGATGCAAGAGGTCCAATTCTATGCTTTGTTGGCCCACCAGGTGTGGGGAAAACATCATTAGCATCATCAATTGCTTCTGCTTTGGGTAGAAAATTTATACGTATATCCCTCGGCGGTGTCAAGGATGAGGCTGATATACGAGGACATAGGAGAACATACATTGGAAGTATGCCAGGGCGTCTTATTGATGGATTAAAGGTATAACTGGTTTCATGAATTATATACTCTGCTCTATTGCATACTGTTTTAACAAAATGTGATTTAGTTACCTGTTGGTTAAGAATTAGTCTGTAGGGATGTTACTAGTATCTGCAACTTAAAGAGCTGTCAATTTCAGGTCTTAAATATGCTCAAATTTGATTTATTCAGCTTTTATCTCCTAACATTTCATTCTGCAATGTGCTGAGTGATTCTGTGCTTTACTGCATTAATGTATGTTATTGTGGGCAGTGATGGTGCTTTTCTGCCCCACCAGTCAGTTCAAAAACCTGAAAGAAATGCTTTGTGATTTAAGTTTGTAGATTGTAATATCAATTTATTGTAGGCTGAATGATCTTCTGTTGAGAGTATATAGAATCTGAAATTTGGAGAACTGAATCTCCCATTAATTAAGATTGTCAACATCCTCATAGGAGCATTTATTACATGTTGATGACTATTGTTTTTACTGTAATGATCATTTTACCTTTTGTCTTGTAGAGAGCAGGAGTTTGCAATCCAGTCATGCTATTGGATGAGATTGACAAGACATGTTCTGATGTTCATGGTGATCCAGCTTCAGCTCTACTGGAGGTTCTTGATCCGGAGCAGAATAAATCGTTTAATGATCAGTATCCTACTTTCTTCTAAGTCTATATTAACATACCGAACCCCAGTTTCATCAATATGCATTTCTTTTAACTGCATATAATATAATATTTATGAAGATTTTACATGTTTATTTGCCTCTATTACCTTCTCATTAACAATTTCATGAGTGTCAGTTGATCCCTTGTGGTTCTTTAACTGAGGTTGTATAGCTATTTGAACGTGCCATTTGACCTATCGGATGTCATTTTTGTGGCAACAGCAAATAGGATGCAGCCTATTCCTCCTCCACTCTTGGATAGGATGGAAGTTATTGAGCTGCCTGGATATACACATGAAGAAAAACTCAGAATAGCAATGCAATATTTGATCCCCAAGAGTTTTGGATCAGCATGGACTGAGTTCTGCGTTCCTTCAAATCCCAGAGGTATTCGTCACACAATCATCTTTTCCACATTTTGAAGCTTATTTTTCCATACTTGATAATATTGGATGTATTTTCACACCAAGTTCATTAACAGTTGTATTGAGGTCTACACAGTACACACTGCTTCCTTTTTTTATTACCTCCATGGAAGATCTCTAAACTGTTCCATTTTCAACATATAACAAAAAAAAAAGCTACTTTCGCTTCTTGAACTCTTCTGTTTAGACTTTAGATTGAAAGATCAGGGTAAGATTTAAGATAAAAGAAGAAAACTTGATCAGAATATAAGCATTAAATTTTGCTGTATAATGCACTTATATTTATATCTGTGCAATCCAACACCTAATATTAGATAACCTTCTCTTAATGCCTTTTTTTGGGTGGTATAGGACATGGTTAAACTTGTGATTCAGAGGTACACCAGGGAAGCTGGTGTTCGTAGTCTGGAAAGGAAGTTGGCTGCCTTGGCTCGTGCTGCTGCCGTGAGAGTTGCAGAGCAAGAACAGGCTGTTTCAGTTAGCAGAGATGTTCATAAGCTAACTTCTCCATTGCTGGAAAACAGGCTTGCTGAGGGAGCTGAAATGGAAATGGAAGTCATTCCGATGGGTGTAAGTAATTATGAGATATCAAATGCTTTCAGAATTGCCTCACCTTTGGTTGTTGACGAGGCCATGCTGGAAAAAATATTGGGGGTAAGACTTCCTCATTCAACTTTTATCAGGATATTCACTTTTTTTTTGGGACAAGCCTATTGATTCACTTTTGTAAATCTTCGCAATTCGGGTTCCTCGTTCGGTTTCCTATTGATGTGGTTGAGAAACGTTCAGCCTTCTTTAACTTTAACTCTGCTGATTCAAGCATAAGCACTTCATGTATGATATGATTCAAACACTTGAGTAGGTTAATGGTTACTGTATTTGAGTTCATATCTCTTTCTTAACATACCTGAGGATGTTTATTTATTCTCTAATGTAGCCTCCTAGGTTTGATGACAGAGAAGCCGCGGATTGTGTTGCCACTCCTGGAGTATCCGTTGGGCTTGTTTGGACCAATTTTGGAGGAGAGGTTCAGTTTGTGGAGGCTACATCAGTGGTTGGAAACGGTGAATTGCATCTTACCGGACAACTTGGTGATGTTATTAAAGAATCAGCACAATTAGCACTGACATGGGTATCCTCTCTTAAATCACATATATTTTCTATGTTTGTGCTGTGTGGTTTTTGATTTGAAAGAGTTACATTTTTCAGGTAAGAACCAGGGTGGCGGATCTCAAGTTGGCAGCCACTGTGGAAACCAATCTGCTGCAGGGCAGAGATGTTCATATACATTTTCCTGCTGGGGCTGTGCCGAAAGACGGGCCTTCAGCTGGTGTGACCCTCGTAACGGCGTTAGTTTCACTGTTTAGTGAGAGATGTGTAAGAGCAGATACAGCAATGACTGGAGAAATGACGCTGAGGGGTCTTGTGTTACCTGTTGGTGGTATCAAGGATAAGGTCAGTATAGTGAGCCATTCCTACTACTTTTCTTTGTCGCCGGCGAATAATATGTTCACGGCGATACATATTTTGATAGGACTCGAAATGCATTTGCTTCTCATAATTTCCGGTACTTCTTGTATACGAAATATGCAGGTTCTAGCAGCACACCGATATGGTATCAAGAGAGTTATTCTGCCGGAGAGAAATCTCAAGGACTTGGTTGAAGTACCTGCAGCTGTGCTCTCCACTCTAGAGGTAAATTTTTCCCTTCCATTTGAAGCAAAAATGTTACTCAAGCATGTCAACATGTAACTAAAATTCGGTTCCGTTAATCGCACATAACGGTTTGGCATTGGTGTGAGGGAACTAGAATCAAATCTAGATCAAACCTTGGAGCGATTTAAGTAACATCGATAAGATTTTGCATCTCAAAGTCACAATTACGATGATCGAGATTCAAGATTGTAAAACTGAATCAGAATATGCCCCTTTTTGCTCACCGTGTATAACATATTACATTGCCAGATTCTGGTGGCAAAGCGAATGGAGGACGTGTTGGAGCATGCATTTGACGGGGGATGTCCCTGGAGACAACACTCAAAATTATGACAGGTGACCGGTTTATTTGGCTTTGTCTAATCTAACATGTTGCCTTTAGGAGCATGTTGTCTAATCTAACATATAGGTGTGTTCTCAAGTTCCCCGGCTTCGGAAAATTGCTGATAGTCGATCGTATTTTCCTTTTGCTCTCGACAACTATAATTTATAGCCCTGCGACATATATTTAACTTCTTTAAGAAATGCATTAACAAGATTCTGATGAACTCATTCACATTCTTATTCTCCAGGGCATCCATTTGTTTCTTTTTACAACTGGAACCAAGGCATTAAGGTTTGCACAATGCATATGTTTGAAGGAGAAAACACCCTTTGGTAATTTCATATCTGATTTCACTGAAAAATACTACAGGGAACCAACATCGTCGTCGTGAACGTGCCAAATGGTTTTAGCCAGCAGGTTTGCGACGGAAAGAACCGTCAACTGAGGGAAGTAATTCTTCTCTGCTATTGGGAGCGTATTTGTGACGATAACTTCTTGAAAAAGGCCACCTGATAACCTCTCTATTGCAGGAGGGCTGCCAAGAAACATCAACATTAGAAAATGGCTAATACATACGACACCACAAACATGCTCGCGTGCCTGCGCACACACAGGTATATGAGCTTAAGTAAAAACCTGAAAACTGCATGAGTACAGCATGCATAAACTTCCTTTGCCCCATGTTCTTGTAAAAGTGCAGCCCCTCTCGCAATCGTTCCTAGAAAACACGGAAAACTCGTTCGTAAAGGTAAACATGATAAACAAACTTGATTTATGTACTTGTGATTAAGAACATTTTTTATGTTTTCCATCTTCGGCGTTGCTTTCACTTACCGGCGGTGTCGATCATATCGTCCACCATAATGGCAACCTTTCCTTTTACATCCCCAATGAGGTTCATTACCTAAACAATAAAAATTAGGGAGGGACAATGATACATTGTTTTGACCTCTAATAGAAGTATCTCAAAAACTTTGGGGAAAACAGTAAAAACAATACCGAATCGGCGTCGAAGAACCGGAACGACAACAGAGTTGTGGAGAAAGCATTACCTCTGCAACATTATGTCCATGACGCCTTTTATCCACAATGGCTAAAGGTGCGGCGGATAGTGTCTTGGCGAAAGAACGTGCTCTTGCTACTCCACCAACATCAGGTGAAACCACCACGAAGTCATCGAAACAAATTCTCTTGCTGGAAAGATAGTCGAGAATCACAGACTACGGTATACAGCACGGAAGGAGAAACGATGAATTAGTAATCACTTAGTCATTGACAATCAACAATTACAAGTTTTCAAGTTACACTGAGTACCTGACATTGCACATGATCCACTGGAATATCGAAATAACCCATGGACTGCCCAGAATGAAGATCACAGGCGAGAATACGGTTTGCACCGGCTTCTGTTATAAGATTCGCAACAAGTTTGGCAGTAATGGATTCACGCCCTTGAACCTGAAGATAGGATGCAAACGGCATTGACTCGATCGACACAGTTTTTGACATAATAAAGAAAAATTCCCCCTACATTTCATACATTTTCATATTCTCATCCCTGGTAATTCATACACAACATTTGAACTTGCCTTTCTATCAGCTCTGGAATAACCGAAATACGGGACGACTACGGTGATATTTTTGGCCGAAGCTCTCCGGCAAGCGTCTACCATTATAAGAAGCTCCATGAGGTTCTCATTTGCAGGAGCGCATGTTGGTTGCACTAAGTATACATCACATCCTCTAACACTCTCTTGCAGCTGAACATAAATCTCCCCATCGGCGAACCGCTTTATCTTGATCTTCCCCAAGTCCAAGCCCATGTACCGAGCAATTTCCTGCAACAAAGAGTGAGGTGGAAGAAAACCATTCAAGCAGGGATAGTAACCTCAGCATTGTCAAGGGGTCATGGACTTCTTCGGGAGAAGTCCGTAAAGTGTCGTATACCAGACGAATCCCAACAATCAGTATTGTCCCCGTACCCGAATTTCATCTCCCATAAAGAGCATAAACGGGGGCTTGAATCCTGGACCTATCTCATATGAGCCACCATTACATGAGACAACCCCGGCACAGGGACATTATCGATTGTTGGGGTTCAGCCGGCTGTTGGCCGACAACACTTTTCGAACTTATACAGAAGGAGTTGAGGTTCCCTCAACAAACCATGTTCCCTGGTTTAAACTGCAATTGGATCACAAGCAGGGAATTAAAAAGCGGATATCGGCCGCGATATAGCGGTCGCGCCGCCGTCCGAAACCGCGATTGGGGTAAAAAACGGTCCGCGAACGCCGCAATTTAGCCGCTTTTGTCCGAAACCGCGATACAAGGCCGCAACCGCGATTTAAAACCCTGATCACAAGAGATGGTGAACAAAACTCTATCCAATTGAGCACTATTTCCCCTAATTCCAGGGAAGATTTTGGCATTTTGGGTTCAAAGTTCAAACTATATCTTTGCAATCAAATAGTTAAAAAATGTATTTCTAATCCTATACATAAAACACATGCAATGCAATAACCTGAGAAAGTGCAGGATTTGCAGTGCCGGAAAACAGTTTGAGCTTGCCACCATCTCTGTTAACAGCCGTCGTCTCCGTCCGAGCTGATTCCCTGAACTCGGGCAGTGAAATCGCAAGCTTCCCATTGCCAGAATTCACAGGTCGAGTCATGTCACATTTCTAGCATTCAAAAACAAAAGAGCAGGCACCCATTTCAGTACAACATCGGAACATTAAAGACATCGAAAAGAAATGAAAGAAAACTTACAAAGCTGCTGGAAGCACAGATACGATAGGGAGACTGAGTGAGAGAGGAAGAGGAAGAGGAAGACCAACACGGCAACGGTCTAGACGGCGAAGTAATCATCAACGCGGCCATTCGTCGTGATTAGGCGGCTTGTGGTGGGCCTGGTGGCGGTTTTATTGTTTTGCCGAGAATTGTGGCGTTCCTCCGCCACCTGCCAACGCTATATATACACCTTGGCATGCCTTACATGGTAAGGTGACGCATATAAAGCAAGGCGTAGTGATCGCAGCGACGTCGTTCCACTCTTAGCCTCGTTCTTTCCGGAAGCAAAACCCAGATTAGCCCTCCTCCCGTAAATACAATCACCCGGCGGATGCTCGAGTTTCGAGGAATTCGATCAAATTCCAACTTTATGAGAAAAAAATAATAATATTAAAAAATTATGTAACATATTTAATTCGACTCAGATGCCAAATTTAAGCTAAATTCAATCACATTTGAAAGGTGAAACCGAAAGGCTTATGGAAACTGAAGAAAGAAATTGCGAATTCCGAAGCGAGGCGAGTTGGGCAACTCGGTACGAACTCAGTGCTTTCTTTATTTTTCCTGTTTCTATATTTCATTTCATAGGTACAAGTATACATGTTTTGTTCTCTTGCTGGTTAGGCAAGTAGAAAGAAACCGAAAACTTTAGTGTGGGTAACCGTTTAAAAAAATACTAATAGGTTTAAATACGTTAGAAATCCGTATATTATTTTGATATTTAAATTTTAGTTTTTATATATTTTTTGAATATTAGTTTTTATATTTTAATTTTACGATATTCAGTTTATGTGAATTTTTTGAAGTGGATTTTTGTGTATTTTTAAATTAAAAAATCTTAGTCATACCAACAAGGGTTGGGTGCATTGGTAAGACACATTGCACTCCCAAGGAGTGAACGTAAGTTCGAACTTTGGAAACGACAATGTTGGGAGGGACAGCCACACACCCCGAACATGGACCGTAAGACGGACATGCATATAATCAAAAAAAAAAATCTTAGTCATTAGTTATTAACTAATTGGGTCACCCAAATGTAACTTTTAATAATTGAGTGACCCAAATATAATTTACATCTTACCCATAATTGAATGACATTCGTTGTAGTTTACCCTTAATTTTATCATTGTTGATTTAATCGTTATAAAAAATTCACTCGACTCGATCGAACGTCTGACCCTCATGGTGATATTAGGACAATTAATGTAGAAGAATACAAATGGTAAGTGTATGTCTCTATTAGGTAAGTTGTTACATGCTTGTGTGATTCAAACGTAACTTTTAATAATTGGGTAACCCAAATGTAATCTTAACTATAATTGAATGACCTTCATTATAGTTTACCCTTAATTTTATCATTATTGGTTTAATCATTATAAAAAAATTCACTCAACTCGATTGAACGCCTGGCCCTCATAGTGATATTAGGACAATTACTATAGAAGATTACAAATGGTAAGTGTAAGTCTCTATTAGGTAAGTTGTTACATGCTTAGGTTCGTGAGGATACGAAATCACATATGATCTGGATTTATCAAAATCGTGAAAGATTGGTTTTATAAATACTTTCTCTATTTATTTAGGTTCGCATTAAGTTTTCTCACCAATATATTTAAAAGATGTATAAATTGCATGAATTAACTTGTCTTAGCAGTTAAAAAATATTTGTTGTTTCTAAAAATTATAGTTTCGAACACCAGCAGCAGAACATATATTTTCAAATGATTAAGGGAATTGTTGTTGTTTTTATATTCCATCAAAGATTAATATCCTATACACAAGCAGCGGAAACTTTCAAGCGCCTTAATTTTAGGGTATAAGGTTGAGAGGTTTAGGTGTAGGGGGGTTAGAATTTAGAGATAGTTGTTTTAATTTAAAGTTTAGGGTTATAATTTAGTGTTTATAGGTTAGAGTTTAGTTTTTAGGGTAATATGGTGATGATTTAGGTTTTAACCTATAAATCTTAAATTATAACCCTAAACCTTAAATTAAAGCATTTATCCTTAAATTCTTACCATATACACTTAAACTCCTAAACTTTATACCCTAAACTAACTTTGTATACCCTAAAACTAAGGTAATTGCAAAAACTTTTAATTTCCACCATATTTATCCTTCCATCAAAAGGTTCAAGTTCAATTTACTTTTTTGGTTTTGGTTTTTTGTGGCCTTTACAACAAACTCACGTGCTTTGGCAATGTAAAAAATATAATAATAAAAAATAAAAATATTTGAATAAGCCAAATGTTAGCAAAGTGGGACAATTTGCATGACGCGCCTGCGACTGGAAACTTACTTGAACTGCTCTAAGTTTCCATAAATTGTACCCTACAGGCTACAGCTTCACTGTTCACCAACACCAGACACGGGACCACCAAAATCCAGCGGCGCCACTCCGACAGCAAGTACAACTGCTCTTTAACTCTGTTCAAATCATCACCTGTCTTAATTCCACCAAAAAATCTTACTTTGCTCTGTTTGTGCTCTGTTCAGGTGATTTTCCACCTCCAAATGGCGGCTATTACTTCCTTCTTAACCGACGTTTCCGCTTCATCCGCCACCTCCGCCACCGCCGCCGCCGATTTGTCGTCTTTCCGTAGCATAACGAACCATTCCCTGTTTAAATTCGGAACCAATCGGAGTAATGAACGGCGTCTCTTTTTCTCTAAAGGAGGCAAAGCTTTTTCATCCATGCAAAACACCCAACCCGGCGTCGCCACCTCCACCAACGGCCATTTGAAAGCCGTCAGTTTCGTTTTTCGTTTCACACTCATTTTTTAATTCCGTTTTATTTATTCATTTGTGGTTGTTGTTTTCGATTTTTTCAGGACAAGGTGAAACCGACGGTGGAGGTGTTGGAAAGCGAGGGTTTAGGACAAGTGAAGACGATCTCGGTTCCTCGGAGGAAAACCAAGATGATCTGCACCATCGGTCCGGCGACGAGCTCGCGCGAGATGATATGGAAACTGGCGGAGGCCGGAATGAATGTGGCTCGATTGAACATGTCCCATGGCGACCACGTTTCTCATCAGAAAACCATTGATCTTGTTAAGGAATACAATGCTCAGTTTTCAGACAAAGTTGTTGCCATCATGCTGGACACTAAGGTATATCCATTTTCAGACAACATATGTTCATGTCGGATGCAAGTATGCAACTGTTAACTGTAGTTAATATGCTGATTTGGAATTCGAATTCCTTTAAACATTAGTTGTGATATGTTGTACTTACTCTTTATGTAGGGTCCCGAGGTTCGGAGCGGCGATGTTCCTCGACCAATTCAGCTTAAAGAGGGCCAAGAATTCAATTTCACTATTGAAACCGGAGTTAGTACGGAGAATACGGTTAGCGTGAACTACGACGACTTTGTGAACGATGTGGAAGTTGGAGACATACTATTGGTAGATGGTAAGAACAGATTCCATTTTGATGTCTTTGTATGTTCAAGCTGATTCAATGCATGATGCTATAATCAGAACTGATTGAATAAGTTTAATGAATTGTTCGTTTGATTGTATCGAAGAAGATACGATTTATCGTTTTGTTATGTCATTTCCCCTTGGAATGCACAAGATCGTTGTCGTTTAATGTATTCGATCTGTAATATGATGAAACCGACAATTCGTTTATACCGTTAAATTCGTTTCCGTGATATGTTTCTATTTATGAACATTGGAATGAGTGGATCCAGGAAGTATTCTCTAATCAAAAGCACATTTTTGTCGAGTTTTTACTTGTATACCTAACTTAACGAGTTGCTCCGTGTCTCTATACGGCAGGTGGAATGATGTCGTTAGCGGTGAAGTCAAAGACAAAGGATTTGGTCACGTGTGTCGTAGTTGACGGCGGAGAACTAAAATCGAGGCGCCATTTGAACGTGCGTGGAAAAAGTGCCACCCTGCCGTCAATAACAGGTTGTTCACGCAGCTGTTTTGACATTTTGCTTCCTTAAACACGGTCCGTTCTAATCAAAATTTTGGATTGCATGCATCTTTTTTACAGAAAAAGATTGGGAAGATATCAAATTCGGGGTGGACAACCAAGTCGACTTTTATGCCGTTTCTTTCGTGAAGGATGCTAAAGTAGTCCATGAGTTGAAAGATTATCTTAAAGGTAAAATAATTCTAGTTTAATTATGAAGAGTGTTTATAATATTACTATACGTTTTCCACAGTTGTGACCTTTCCGTTACCGAATGCGTTTGCAGGCTGCAATGCAGACATTCATGTGATTGTGAAAATCGAAAGTGCTGATTCTATATCGAACCTTCACTCGATAATTTCCGCTTCTGATGGGGTTTGTTTCAATATTCTTGAACAATGTGTTTATATTCTTGAAAAGCTTTAGGACATGTAGAGTGAGCTTTTCGTGTCTGAATTGAAACACCACTGCTGTCATCGACTTTTATTACAGGCAATGGTTGCTCGAGGAGACCTCGGAGCTGAACTTCCAATCGAGGAGGTCCCTTTATTGCAGGTAACTTATAATTCTCGAGGCCCGTCTCCTTTGAACTCTATATGAGAATATAGGTCTAATAAAATGCTTGTGCGATCTTTTCCTTTACGAAAACATTTGAATGAAATGCTATATTGAGAATGAAGTGGTGTAAACATCGTATGGAAGATCCGTTTCCAAATATACCGACTTGTCTTGTTGTCATTCTAACAGGAAGATATCATCAGAAGGTGTCGTAGTATGCATAAACCGGTAATCGTGGCAACAAACATGCTTGAAAGTATGATTAATCATCCTACACCGACGAGAGCCGAAGTTTCCGACATTGCAATTGCTGTTCGAGAAGGTGCTGATGCAGTTATGCTTTCTGGAGAAACTGCACATGGAAAGTGAGTTGGCTAAAATTTCTCGTTAAACGAACTATGCTCTACTTATATTTCCCGGTTATTTTATGTTTTCGACCATTCCTCTTCATTTATTTGTAATTAATATAGGTAGAATAAGCATGATCTCGTACAACCGGTAATTGTTAGATTTTATTAGGAATACCTGCTTTCTGCTAGGATCGTGGTTCGTGGATGCTTGTTCGTTTTAGATAACTTCATCTAACATTTACCTTATGACATAATCTTTTTTATTTACATGTTAAATTTTGGCTAATTTTCCATTGATGACAATAATCAAAGGTATCCGATTAAAGCCGTAAAAGTTATGCACACTGTGGCATTGAGGACAGAGTTAGATCTTCTAGTCAGTGTTGCGACGCCTTCGGTTCATTTTAATGCTTATGAGGTAACCGGTTTTCCGGATTTTCTATATATCATTCAAGGTGTTGATGCATGCTTATGTTGAAAGAACCTTTATAGTTCTTTTAATTTTCAATCTCTTTAGTTTTCCGGATTTTAATGCTTTCCTAACCGGACCATTTTAGGGCGTTGTTTTGCAGAGTCATATGGGTGAAATGTTTGCTTTTCATTCGACAATCATGGCTGATACTCTTAACACACCAGTCATGGTTTTTACGAGAACCGGATCCATGGCTATACTATTGAGTCATTACCGTCCTTCCTCTCCGATCTTTGCCTTCACAAACAAGTAAGTTTTAATAGTTGCACTATGTAAACTGTTTTTCTTTGGATTTTTTGGATTTGGCTTTTGATGTATGTTTGCAGCTTGGCTTCATTACGCCGGTTGTAGTGCCGGTGCAACAAAATTCTAATGTTTGATTTTGGTAAACTGCCTTACGAAAGTTACTCCCGACAATCACTTTACAGATTAACTGCAAGTATTAGCAATTACTGATAGTTTAATCGAGAATTGTTTAGGTATTCCGAATTACAACTTGTTTTCGTTCCCGGTTCTCACTTTTGCGCCATAATTATTGTTCTTGGCAGGGAAAGAATTAAGCAGAGACTGGCACTTTATCAAGGTGTGACACCGATATATATGGAGTTTTCAGATGATGCCGAGGAAACTTTTTCCCGAGCACTCAAGCTGTTACTGGTAAATACCCTATCCAGTTTCTTTAGTTCTAGATGTTAGTAACCAATTTACGGGGCAAAAAGCAACTCATGCCTGCCATGAGCTGGCACTCTCTCGGGACGGACTAAGCAATATACCGAGAGTTGTTGATGCGAAAGTCCTATGTTTCGATTCGATTTTAATAGCTGAATTACAGTACTACATTCTTGACCAATTTTCTCATACAAATTTTTTATGCTTTTAGGACAAGAACTTGTTGACGGAGGGAGAATCGTTTACTCTTGTCCAAAGTGGAGCGCGACCAATCTGGCGTCACGAATCCACCCATCACATCCAAGTTCGAAAAGTCGAACCATGAATCCATACATGTAAGAGTAAAGACTCTTCTTTTTCCTTGTCAAAGAAGTTACTAAGCAGTTGGTAAAGTAAAGACTTTGTTTTCTTGTCACAGAAGTTACCGAACAGTTGGTAAATGACAGACATGTTTTTCAGTTTTACAACTTTTATAACAATGTCTGTAAATTTCCTTTTCCGGGTAAAGAAAGATGAAAATGGTGGCAATTTGATACCGATTTCATGAACGAGACAATCGAACATGCGTAGAAAAGAGAAACATGAAGTAAATTTGCAGAAGTTGAACTGTAATTATTATCGAACAACATAGAACAGAATCGAAAATACGAGACAAAGTTGACAAAGTTTCAGTGGGAAGCATCTTCTTCTTCGCAGAATTTGGTGTATTCCTTAGAACCCATCAAAGATTCCAGTTCTGATGGACTGCTGGGTTTCACTTTTATCATCCATCCTTCTTCATATGGGCTTGAATTGATCTACAGCCGTTGATTTTTTAAATAAGTTATCTGTTGGTTGCTAAGCAAAGGCAAAACAAGAAGAAAATAATGTGAAAGTTTAGAACTTTTTTTTTACCATGCCAGGAGCTTCACTGAGCTTGGAGTTAACCTCAACGATTTCGCCGGAAATCGGTGAATTGACATCACTGGTTGCTTTAACACTTTCGACAGCTCCGAAGCCTTTTCCTTTGGAAACTGAACCACCAGGTTCCGGCAGCTCTACAAACACTACTTCTCCTAGATGGTCCTGTAAGTACATTCATGAAACTTAAAGTTGGTTCCTTGAAAGCCAACAATTTAGATCCAGAAATTATGAGTGTCTAGAGCTAAGTAACTCGATATCTTTAAGTAAGGTCTCGAGTTTGAATAATGCAGATAAAATTCGACTTAGCTCGAACCCGAACTTAACCTGAGCATGGTCAGTGATGCCAATGGTAGCCACTGAACCTTCATGCTTCACCCATTCATGTGATTCAGCATATTTCAACCCATCCAAAACTGCAAATTTCAACACATTCATTTTCCGTGAACCCATTCCGTGAACCAAACGACCCCTAAGCGTAATAAAAGAACATGAAAAACGAGGGAAATGGGGTTACCAGTGGAAAAGCATCTGGAGAAGGAGAGGTGAGGTTTGGAGGCACAAGAAATTTTGAGTGCATTGGCAGTGGAAGAAGCCCACATTCTCAGTGCCATTGTTATTTGTTTTGTTTTTGCCTGAAAATGATGAAGAACAATGAAACAATAGAGAAGTTTGGTTTATTTTCTGCCTGCTTCTTTTTTATCCTGTATGAATGGTAGGCAACGAAAGCCTCATCCAGTTTATGGGGGCTTATAGACGGAGGCCATCAGAAGCTTTGCGGTGTTCGACTCGTACTCAACTCGATTTAATATTAGATAAAATTTTGACTCATGCTGGTTAAAGAAATTTGTTGCTCGACTTCATTCGTTACTCGTCATAGTTTCTATTTTTTAACCAAAAACTGGTCAAAATAGTGTGTGAAGTAAGGGCTGGGCATTCGATCGAGTCAAGTCAAAAAATTTCGAGTTATTCGACTTGACGCGTCTAATTTTATCAAACTTTATTTGAAATTTTTTCGAGTCGAGTTTATAAAATTTGACTCGAATCGAGTTTCGAGTTTCTATACAAATTTAATTGTAATTATTTGTAATGCTATACTATGGATTGATTCCAATTTAAATGACTTTCTCTAATCAACCATATAAAATATATTTCTTCATGTTCTTTTTCAAGTGTGTAAATAAGATTTTTGATGTTATTAAATAAATCAAATATTATATTATACAATATATTTATAATCATAATATACATATATGTTCCTTCCTCGACCAGTAGTTTTAGAACCCTCGATAATGTCAAAGTTAGAGCTCCAACAAATCAACGACAGTGTTGATCACAAATTCAACACTGCCTGTGGTTCGAGCTCACAATAGTAGAAGAATTCGAAGTATCGCGTAAATTAGGTTTTAGAATTTTAGGGCCTTTGAGATTTAGGTTAAGGGAATTAAGGGTTTTTCATTTGAATTCACATGAGATATGAATGGTTGAAGAAGTAAAATAAGGGATTAGAGAAAGATATAACATTAACTAAGACTTAAAACTAAACGACGTAGTTTTATATTTTCAAATTATTCGATTTTTTGGTTATTCGAACTTCTAAAATTCAGAATCAATTCGAACTCGAAATCACATATTTTTTAGCTGAATAAACCATCTAAGCTGTAACAGCTGATGATGGAATCTTTGATTCCAACCACAACACTAAATCCTCCCTCTTTGCCACAAAGCAACCAGCTTTGTCTTCACTTTGCTCGAATGGTGCTCCGAGTTGCTTCAGATGAGACGCGAAGGAATTGGACAGTCCTTGAGCGAATTTATGAGTTCCGGAACCAGTTTGAGCCGAGAACAGCTCCGGCAATGCTTCTCCACGCTTAACGATTTTGGCCAAAGTCCCCATCCACTCTTCCAGTGCAGTCAATGCTGCGCCGACTGATAGTGTTCGAACATTCAGACTCCACTCCTTCACGGTTTTATTGTGTAAGCGTGGGTACAACCCGTACAGAGTTCCTAGATAAAGCAGATCGTGTGCTCTCTCGTGGAGATTCTTACTTCGACATATATCGATCAAGCAATTGCAGATCGGTCGTCTTGCATCATCTTTGGTGTCACTGAGAATGGACTTAAACTCTTCTTTGACAGTGTCGAGAGTACTTTTCTCGTCTTTGATCAATTTCACGAATGCGACTAACCGAGGATTGGCTTGCTGCAAGCAAGCGAGAACTCTCTCCATATCCTCCCCGTTATCACACAGTGACACAACGGATAACAGACACCCACATAGCCTGTCATCCGGTTTAATTCCTTGTTCAATCGACACAGTAAATACCCTAACCAACTCATCTATTCTTCCGGCCTTCCCCAGGCATTGAATCAAACAAGTACATCCCATTACATTAAGCTCAACACCCACCTCCGACATCTCTTCGAACAACTCCATTGCCTTATCGACATTTCCTCCACTTCCGTATATATTCAGCATTGCTGTGTAGCTCCAACTATCCGGCCTAAATTCCTCCACTCGCTTCATATCCATGAAAAGCTGCTCAGCCTCATCGACTAAACCAACGTCTGCAAACATAGTTAACAAAGTATTATACAAAATAAAATCCATGGGCCAGTTTTTCGACTTCATTTCCTCCCACAATTCCAATGCATCTTTCTCCCACCTTGCCTTGCCATATATCTTGGCAAGCGCGGTTAAAGTCTTCTCGTTCGGAGTCAAACCAGACGCAACCAGGTCCTCGAAAAGGCTTCTCGCAAACGCAGGTTTCCCTACCCTCCCCATTGCCTCTATCAAAGTATTGTAAACAACCAAATTCGGCCGCACACCGACCGATTTCATCTCTTGCAAGACATACTTAATCCCTTCATAATCACCCGCAACACCAAACATCTTTGCCAACACAGAAAACGTAACCATATCCGGTTTCCAACCGCTAGCTACCCCTCGCTCATACAAGCTAACAACTTCCTCAACCTTTCCCAATTTAGCATAAACATCTAGAATTGCAGAGTAAGTGACTTCATCAGGCATCAAACCAGTTCTATACATTCTCTCAAACCAATCTACAGCCTTATTAAACCGATAGCATCGTTTCGCAGAGCTAATAATCGTCGAATACGTAATGTTATCGAGCGGAATCGAATTGCTTACCATTTCATTAGCGAGTTCCTCTATGAGCTCAAACTGTCCCCCGAGCCGCAAAGACTTCATTACAACATTGTAGAATATAGTTTCCATGGGAAACAAATTGTTGGTCTTTATCCAATTGAAGAAAAGCTGAGCCTTTTGCCATGGCTTCAAGCTGTTGAGTATCAAAAGTGAATTTTCTCTGGTGGGTCGATGTGGGAATTCCTCGAGAACACTTAGGAAAGCGTTTTCGCTGTTTTCGCACTCGTTTAGCT
This sequence comes from Hibiscus tridactylites, assembly GCA_958450335.1. Classification (NCBI taxonomy): domain Eukaryota; kingdom Viridiplantae; phylum Streptophyta; class Magnoliopsida; order Malvales; family Malvaceae; genus Hibiscus; species Hibiscus tridactylites. The sequence continues at coordinate 1,533,205 of OY288276.1, forward strand.
TCTTAGCAAAGAGCTTTAACTCACTGAGTTGGGGATTGAATGCATGAGGAGAACGCTTTTGCCTTTGGAGGGAAAGCACGGATCTTTTCGGCTTGGAGGGATTGACCCATGTGGATTTTGGGTTTGAGGAGGGGAAAGTTTGGTCTTTTTTGGGAAGTGTTGTTGTGGAAAGAGGCTGGAGCTGGTCGGACAAAGATTGGGTGTTTTTGGGCGGCGATTGCGGTGGGTTTTGGGGAGGTTTTGAAGAAGATTTGCAGGAAATGAGGAATCTTTGCCTAGGGTTTTGATGGTTCAATCTTTTGGGGAAGAAATGGGGGCTTTTTGAATCGGATTGAAGGGCGGCAAAATGAAGATCGAGAGCGGTGGAGAGACTGGCAGCCATGGATGAGCAAATACTGTGGATGTTTTGGTTGCCTTATCCGAACAGTGAATTCTCCATGGGACACTGAAGCGTATAAAGGGTCATATATTTCTTGGCCCAAAACAGAAAAGAGACCTGCTCAAATTAGTCCCTATTCTATGAAATGGATCAATTTAGGGCCTGTTTTTGGTTGCGTTTCGCAACCAAAAATCACTTTTTTAAGTGCTTTCAGTTAAAATAGGTTGTTTTTGGTTGCTTTTAAAATTAGCTTTTTCACCCAAACCAAGAAGCTCGATTTTATGGCTTTTTGGGTGGAAAAGCTAATTTGAAAATAAAATTACTTTTTTACCCTTATTATTTAATTATAATTTATTGTTAAAATAATGTTTATGCATATATAATTGTAAAATAATATATATTTTATAATATTTATATTGAAAATAAAATTGTTTTATTTATACTTTATTTTATATTTATTATTAATGTGTGAGTGGTATGTCCGTATATAATCTAGAATGTAATTTATATTTTCAAATTAAATTTTATAAAAAATATTTTTTTTATTATAATTGAAATTGATTTATTTCATAAATCATAACATTAATTAAATTGAACAATCATCCAAATTTTCTTTTACTTTTTAGTATCATGTCTAAAATAGACTTTTTATCTCATGAAAATCACTTTTTGACTTCAATGACAAACACTAACCAGTTTTTCAAAACTACTTTTCAACAGCTAGTTTGAAAATCACTTTTTTCACCACACTTTTTAAAAGCAACCACAAACTAAGCCTTAGTGTCTTTGTTATAGGGAGGCAAAATGACAAAAAATCACCTAATGTTTGCGTGTTTTATCATTTGCCCCCTATTCTTTTTTTGGTCTAAGTATGCCTTCAACATTTGATTGTTTTGCTATTTGGTCCCCCATTCTTTCTTTTGGTCTAAATATGCCCCCCAATGTTTTAATTTAGTCCGAATATGCTCCTGTTAGATAAAAACTATCAGTCAACTGACGTTCAACAGCTGATGCTGACTGGACTTGCCACTTATTAAGATCTGCCAATGCCACGTCAAAATTTTTTATAAGCCATTGACCGTCAGTTGATTGACAATTTACATTCAACAGGAGCATATTTGGACTATGAATGAAACGTTGGGGGGCATATTTGGACCAAAAGAAGGAATATGGGCCAAATGACAAAACAAGAAAACGTTGTGGCCATATTTGAACCAAAAAAAGAATAGGGGACCAAATGACAAAACATGCAAACATTGGGGGCATCTTTTGTCATTTTGCCTTATAGAACTGATTCAAATTAGTCCTTTCATTATTAAGAATCAAATAATATAATTCTTAACGCTTTAAAAATGCACACACCCTGCAAACAAAGCGACTTAAACTTTAGTCTCTTAATACTTTTTCACTTGGACAACTCGTTGTGTTCTTAAAATACAAATAAAGAACATAATTTGTGTTCTTCACCGTTATATGAGATTTTCCTTTCCTCTTGTATAGTTGTATGATGCAAAGTTTTGCGGATCTATTTTTTTTTAAATGATCTTTTTTATTATTGTTCTGTCGAGAACAAAAAACGACTCGGTCAACGATGTTTTTTTTTACTTTTTATCTTTATCTTTATGTTTATGTCAATTCATTCTTTTAAAATATCCATTAAATCAGTCAAATGAACCCACAATTAAATGATGGAACTTAGGTGAATGTGAGGGTCTTTGGTTGCAATAACACATTTTGGTTTTTTTTAGGAATGCAATAATACAATTTGTTGATACTATGTAAAGGGTCATCACTGGTATATATATCTCTCTCTAGTTTAGATTCTTATTCGTTTGATAATGCTTCTCTAACGGGCATTGAAGCGCCAAACGAAAAAATAATATCAAACTGTCAATGATTTAGCGTTGAACAGGTGTTTACCCACAATTGAAAAATTCAACTTCTGCTCAAACAGTCGTCCACCAGCATTGCCAAATACTTGATGTTTTAATACTTACATGTTATACAAGTTGGTAATCCCAAACCGAATATAATATTTATATTGAAAAATTTTCATTTTCACATCAACGGGGTCTATAGCTCAGTGGTAGAGCATTTGACTGCAGATCAAGAGGTCACCGGTTCGAACCCGGTTGGGCCCTTAATTTTTTCCTCTATGTTTAATTTTTAAGTATAAGTATACTTTACAAGTTATTATTGCAGTTTTACGTTTACTATTCAAAGACCGAAATGTCCCTTGACCTGACCTGTATATCTTTCCAGCAGCCAACTGTTCAAAGCTCTTTCTAATTATCTCCTTCGCCGAGGTTTTTGATCACCGAACTGAAATCGAACGCCGACGCCCTCTATTTCTCCAGATCCGGGCCCGTCGCCGGTTCCAGAAACCTCCGATCCAGTCATTTCACCTATTGATTTCACTTCATTCAGCGTGTTACGCGATCCACTGGATCGAAGATGCCGGTGGCCGCTTCTGCAATCTACTTCTTGAATCTTCGCGGTGACGTCCTCATCAATCGTCTCTACCGCGACGATGTCGGGTAATTCTCTCTTTTCTTCTTTCCAGTTCCAGCTACTATTAAATTGATAGAATTAGGTTCGCTTAGTATTGCCGTGAATGCACTAGGTTTGTATTTTTCAATGAGACGACGGAGTTTGTCTGAGGTTTTTGATAATTTCTTAAGTGCTTTTGATTCGAATAATTTTTCGTTTAGGGGAAATATGGTGGATGCCTTTCGAATGCACATTATGCAGACAAAAGAACTTGGAACTTGTCCCGTGCGACAGATTGGAGGCTGCTCATTCTTTTACATGAGAATCAGCAACGTGTACATCGTAATTGTTGTTAGCAGTAATGCTAATGTAGCTTGTGCTTTCAAGTTCGTTGTTGAGGTAGTCAAAGATTTCTTGTTCTTTATGTTTAATATGAAAAGATTAGCCTCATATTCCACTTGAAAAATGTGCAGTCCTTTTCCTCTGTCATGATTGATGCTTGAATTTTTGCAGGCTGTTGCTTTGTTTAAATCATATTTCGGTGGCGCTTTTGATGAAGATGCTATTCGTAATAATTTCGTTCTGATTTATGAACTGTTGGATGGTATGTATTCAATGACAATCGAATTTCAATCCTTCAACATGCATCGTCTTCCTTTGTTTCTAGTATGTTTAGACACTGTTTCTTTTGGATTGAATGATGATTTTCTATTGCAGGGCTTTATTGTGTATTTGTTGGTTACTTATGATTCATGACTTTTGGTGTCATGGATTGTGATAGAAAGCTTAGGATGACTTTATTTTTACTAGTTGTAGCTGCTGAAAAATTGAAAATTGCTTGTAGACTCAATTTATCAAAAAACTGAAAGCTAAATTAGTAATATAGGTGTTTGTTATGTACAAAGGATTTGAGGAAAAGAAAATTATTTAACTGTGGGTTCATTTGAGTGTTAAAAGTTTGATTCATCGATTACCATTGCAGAGATCATGGACTTCGGCTACCCGCAAAATCTTTCTCCAGAAATTTTAAAGCTTTACATTACTCAGGAAGGAGTTCGGTCTCCGTTTTCGTCCAAGGTAAGTTATATTTTGTATAATTATGGTTTATTGTATTTGAAGACTGATGCATGAAGGCGGTGCTTATATCACATATATAGGTTTAATTCGTGATTTTATTTTTATGTAAAGTTGCATTGTAATTAACCATTTTCGTTTTCCATGTGGAATAAATCATTAGCCTTCAGATAAGCCTGTTCCAAATGCAACTCTACAAGTCACAGGTGCTGTTGGCTGGCGAAGAGAGGGACTTGTTTATAAAAAGAATGAGGTGATCTTGCTTCTGAATTCTGTTAAATTCCTTTCTATATTGAATGTGGCTGTTCAGTGGCATTAACATTAGTTTGTTTCAGGTGTTTCTGGATATTGTGGAAAGTGTAAACCTACTTATGTCTTCAAAAGGTTGGTACTGGTTATAAGTGATTTTTTTGTGTTTGCTTGGTTTAATATAAACCATTTTTGTGATTGCAGGCAGTGTTCTGCGTTGTGATGTTACGGGGAAGATTCTTATGAAGTGCTTCCTTTCTGGAATGCCTGATCTGAAATTGGGTTTGAATGATAAAATCGGGCTTGAGAAAGAATCACAATTGAAGTCCCGTCCTGCTAAAAGGTGGCTTCTAATTTCCTGCAATTCTCATCCTTATATTCTCTTCTTTCTTCACTTTTCATCCTCTTCTTTACTTTCTTGTCGATGAGGCAGTGGTTATGCTTAAATTTTGATTCTTCATGTGACTTTCTAAAGGGTTTCATATTAAACTGCATAAATTGTAAATTTTGTATACTCTGGTTATATACTGCTCTCATTTCCATGAAATCAATCTTCTGATACTGGTTTCAGAGCATGCAAGTTGAGCTTTGTAATTTTTGATCTCTTACAATACTACTTATTGCAGTGGCAAGACAATTGAGCTCGATGATGTTACTTTTCATCAGTGTGTAAATCTTACAAGATTCAACTCAGAAAAGACTGTTAGTTTTGTGCCACCAGATGGCGAATTTGAATTGATGAAGTAAGCTTAGAAGTCTTCTCCCTTATTTATCTTGTGGTTCAAGTTTATGTTATATAATATCATGCAAAGCCAAGTTTTGTTACTTTATACAACTCTGGTGAGTTGTATATTATCTATAGTTTGCTTCTTACACTAACATGGCATGTCCATTCTTATTATGTTTCTTTTAGAATGCTTCTGTTGAACATAGATGCCTTGAACCTAGAAATCTGGATATACATTGTGGAAGTGAATTCTTAATGGTGATAACGATCTTAGGTTTTTTTATATTTCCAGAATACATAACTCTTTTATATATACGTGATTAATGTACTTTTGACTGATGAATGCATAGGTACCGGATCACTGAGGGAGTTAATCTTCCTTTCCGGGTATTGCCAACAATCAAGGAGCTTGGTCGAACAAGAATGGAAGTAAATGTTAAGGTTTGTAATTGTACGTTTTGGAACTGGCCATATAGTGAAGCTCCTGGATCTGTATTTGGCTTATTTATATTAACATTTCAGGTTAAAAGTGTCTTTGGAGCAAAGATGTTTGCGCTTGGAGTTGTTATCAAAATTCCTGTTCCAAAACAGACAGCGAAAACAAGTTTCCAAGTAACATCAGGTCGAGCAAAGTATCAAGCTTCTATTGATTGCTTGGTTTGGAAGTAAGTGTTTTAGTTTGTTAATATATGCATATCTTCTGTATTCTACTTTTATGTTGAGACTCTTGCTTCCTGCTTTTCTTATCATCGTAAAGTGGACCTGCCAAAATGTTCAGTTTGTGCTGCACGCCAACTGCAGCCATCTGGTTGCCAATAGTCTGTAATTTTTACTCTACTTATGCTTCATCTCTAGATTGACTAAAGCAATCTCTTAATGTCATATTCATCTGATATTTTAGGATAAGAAAATTCCCTGGACAAACAGAACCGACCTTGAGTGCAGAAGTGGAGTTAATTTCCACGATGGCAGAGAAGAAATCTTGGACAAGGCCACCAATTCAGATGGAATTTCAGGTGCCAAAATTAATTAATATTTTACTGCTTGATTTGAATTATTCTGCTTGTTTTAACGCGAAGGGGAAAATATTGCTATGCTTGAATTTTTCCTTCTTAAAGATTGTTGAATTCCCATGTAGGCTATATGAATAGAAAATTGGAAATTTGTTGGGGTGGGTGGGTTGTTGGTTGGTAATCAAGGTCCAATTTGGTTAATTACATTTCATGAAAATGACAAAGAACGGTTACTTGTGACTTAAACGGGGGATATTACCTCGGCACACATCAGTGAAAGCCTTCAGGAAAGTTAAACACGTCTAACTTATTTGCACTTTCTTCTCAGGTTCCAATGTTTACAGCCTCTGGTTTACGTGTCCGGTTTCTCAAGGTAAGCATACTCGCCTTTTCTGAACCTATAAGGTGATTCCTATAGGTGAATTTGCTCTATTGACTCCGTCATCGTTTTGCAGGTGTGGGAAAAGAGTGGGTATAACACAGTCGAATGGGTTCGCTACATTACCAAGGCTGGCTCGTACGAGATCAGGTGCTAGAAACGTGGGATAGATAACCCAAGTAGTGATGAGAATATTCGCTCCCATGAGCCCGCATTTCCCTCGTAAAAGATGCAGGTACTTTCATGAATCAGCAGGCATTTTCATTTCCCCATCATAGTGGAGTTTTTGTTTATATGATTACATTTCGGCGAGTAATTTGGTTGTCGTGTTTCTCTTGTAAAGGGTAGACCTTTTAATTCACAGAGCTGCATTATTTGTTTGCAATTGCATGTTGTGACACATTCTGTTGTAACCATACATGGATTGGTTTTAAAAACAAGTATAATTGGGATAAGATTGAACCTTTGGGTTTTGGAGTTCATCTGATGATATAATACTGATATGGAAAAATGGAAGATGTGATTTCACTGCGTGGAGGCATAGACATTTCTCTTTAATTCTAGGGGTGTTCAAACGTTTAATTCGTTCATCGATTGAACTGAATTAATCGAGCTGAAATTTGTTTAAAAACTATTAGCCAAACCGATCAAAATTTGGTTAATTCGGTCGGTTTTAGAATTAATTGAAATTTGTTATAGGTTATAGGATTTGTGTTTTTTTAAAGTTGATTAGATTAATTTGGGTTTTTTTTTTTTTGGGGGGGGGGGCTAAAAATTGGCTGGTTCTTTAAATCTTAATTAGTTTTACACTAATTCATGATTATTGGTTGAATGAAATGGTTGGATAAGATTAAATACGTCTTTCATCCATTGATCATAAACTTTTTACATAATATAGTTGGATTTAACCATGCATGTACTTATATATATTATTCAATATTTAATATTTCGGTTAAAATTCAAATTGAATTAACTAATGACTGAACTTTGAAAAAAAATTAATTGTTAACCGATTGAATACTTAATTAAGCGATAATTAATTGAATTAAATTTTGGTTCAGTCGATTAATTCGATTTTAATCAACAATGAAATTCCCTATATGAAATATGAATGAGTTACATTTTGGTTTTCTACCGTGTCGAAGATGAATCAATAATGCTCTCGTGGATTCCTAGCTACTGAGATCGATATGACATATTTTGATAAAATCTTAATTCTAATTTTAGACCTATCTAGAGGAGGGGACTCTAAAGGGAAGGAAAGTTATATTTTTATTTTTTAGTCAATCTAAAACCATAATTTAAGAGAATGTGAAAAAATAAAAATGAATAAATTAACTAGTTGACCAAATATACTTGTTCGAAAAAAAAGAAGAAAAATAATATTATATACTTCAATCCTTCTTTCTCTCTCTCTCTCAAAATTGTGTACATCATGGAATATGATTATCAAGATTCAAGAACAACAGAACATGGAACTAAACCATTCCTCGTGCTTACTAGAACAATCAAAGGTACATGGTGGGATAAATCTTATCCAATGAAAATAATAGGCAACAAGTTTCTTTCTTTATTTTTTTTCCTTACCCAAAAAAAAATTAAAAGAGTTTTACAAATCACAAACTCCTTAATTTTCTGCCCAAATTTATAGATATTTAGAGAATTATTTATTTCTTGGTTTTCTTAAAATTTTCAAACCACTTTAATCTATCACTATATAATGATTAAGAGTTTACATAAAAATTTAGTTCATGTTTGGTAAAGAACGATTTGGGTAAAAATTAGAGGCTTTAGGCATAATTAGAGGTTTGACCAGTCAAATCCGTTAATGTTGTTGTTTAGTGAACATCGGATTGAAAGAGTGAATTGAGGTGAAATCGCTAATTTTGAAAAAGCTCACAATACGAGCTTTTTGAGATTAGAAGTTTGATATTAGAGTTGTAAAGACTCTTTTACCCTTAGCAGTTACCAAAAATCTCCAAATAACCTAAATTAAATAGTTTTATTAATTAATTAAATTATATTAAAATAATTATATAAATAATAAATTAATATATAAATCATTTGAATATGTTTAGAAAAGTTATATTAAAAATAATTTTTATAAATCTAATTAATATTAATTAGATACAAAATATTAATAACTACTAAACTATTCAAACAAGTATTGAATATAATTATGTCTTTATATGTCATTTTGCTTGCTTAAATAATCTAACAGCTATCAGCTATCAGTTAATTTTACTTAACACTTTTATACAATCAGCTAATACAATCCGCTAGTCAAATCAGCTAATGAAATCAACTATCCGCTAATTGCCAAACAATGCCTTAATATTTTAATAATTGTTCTACAAGGGTCAAATTTATTTTTTAACATTTTGACTTAAATTACTCGATAATGACTCAGCAATTTAAATTAAATTAATAGATCATTCTCGTTTTATTTTAATAAAAGATGAATATCTCACTTTGTTTCCATAAAAAGAAAATAACCCTGTTTAAAATAACATTCATCAGCCATTTGGGATCGTTTCACAATGGAATGTGGTACGTAGCTTGTTTACCATATTTGGGAGCCCCCTCGAGAGAAATTGGGTAATCCAAGTATTATATTTTTTCGTGAAGCTAATATGGTTGCGGATTAATTTACAGTTTCGCATAATAACAACCATTTAATTTCCGAGAACTCTTCCGCCTTCGACTCGAATTTAAATTTATTACATAAAGATTTGTCTATGTAAGCACCTTATGATCTTTGGATTAAGCTTTGCAGCGCAAAATCTGCCCGAACTCCGACATCGACCGGCGACAGCCATTCTTCGGTTCATCGGTCATGGCCGCCGTGTGCATGTTACTAGTGATTTTCATTCATTTATTACCATTTTATTCACAGTCCAACGACATTAATGCCTTCAAATGTGTGAATATCTACGAACAACCTGCTTTCCGTCATCCGAAACTTAAAAATCACAAACTTCAGGTAATTTTGTTTCTTGTCTAGTGGTTGATTTTGTTTTTTTGTTAATCAGATTCGATGTGTTTGATTTTATGTTTTTAGACCAAACCAAATCTTCCGACGTTTCCGGTACATGACGTTTCGAGTCCGAGTACCGTCGCCTCCCCGGACGAGTGTGCGAAAGGACAAGTACCCGTTCATGTAAACACTCCGAGTCCGCAACTTCTTGACAAAAACAGCGGAGTGAAATATGTAAGTGTTCATTTCTTTAATAACGAATCGAATCGACAAAAGCGCTGAACACTAATGAACATTAATATGCTACCACTTCTCTACGAAAACGATGAAGTATGTACGTTTTTGGTTTTAAACTACAAATTAATGAACATTAAACGTTATGTTCTGGTTTCCGATTCTTGTACCGGATCGACCCGGTTCCGTGTAACATTGTATAAAACATTTTGTAGACCGCTGCAGTTTCGACCATTCCCGGAAAGAAGACTTATCGAGGAGGTGCGGCGGTTTACGGAGTGTTTAACCCTCCGGTCACACTGATGCAATCCAGTAGGGCTAATATTTGGGTTCAAAACGGCCCTGAATCCCAATTAAACAGTATTGAAGCTGGCTGGGCGGTTAGCTTCTCTATCTCTCTATCAATTAGGACGTATTTAAAATATGAGCAAAAATTTGAGATGTTTGATGTAATTAACCCATCTTTTGTTCAAAGTATTTTTTTGGTGAATTATGAAATTGACGGAGTAATATCTTTGATATTTACAGGTTCATCCGGATTTATATTCGGACAATCATACCCGACTTACTGCATATTGGACTGTAAGAACTGCATTCATCAATGTCTTTTCATTATAATTATGGATAAATATTTTATACACAGGCGCAAGTGTCTTAGTTTTAGGATATAAGGAGTTAGTTTAGGGTTTAGGGGTTTATGTGTATGATGTTATAATTTAGGGATAGTCGTTTCAATTTAAAGTTTAGGGTTATAATTTAAGGTTTATAGGTTAAAACCTAAATCCTTATCATGTTACCTTAAAAACTAAACCCTAACCTATAAACCCTAAATTATAACTCTAAACCTTAAAATGAAACAATTATTCCTAAATTCTAAATCCCTACATCTAAACCCCTAAACTAACTCTCTATACCCTAAAACTAAGGCACTTGTGGAAACTATCAGTTTCCAGCGCCAGTGTATAAGATATTAATCTTATAATTATTCCAGATCAAAATAACATTATAATACGCGAAACATGGGCAGAGCTAAGATTTGAGGTCGAGAGTAAAATATAAATGTTTGAAAGTGATGTACAAATTTAAAAATAAACTAAATTGTACAGAAATTTATATAGGAGGACAAAGCTGAAAAAAAATATTGGTGTGGGGGGCAATTGTCTCTCCTCACCCCACATACATTCGTTACTGACGCCTAAACATTTTATCCACGGACAGTGGGAACAAAAAGTTGTATGTCTTAGTTCTAGCGTTTAGATATTCAGTTTAGGGAGTTATGTTTATGTGTTTAGAATTGAAGGTTTAAAGTTTATAGTAATATGGTTAGAAACTTATGTTTTAATCTATACACCCTAAATTCTAGCCACAAGACTTAAATTCTAAACCTCTAAACTTTAATCCTCTTAAATCCTAAAACTAAGACGTTTGTCCCTCAATTTTTTTTCACATTTGTCTCCCCATTTAATTTTTTTAAAATTAATTTATTTATAAATTTACCTCCTACTTTTAAATATTTATAGTTTACCTCCCAACTCCAGATCTTAGATTAGATCCGTCTCTGTTAAGAGTTTGTAATTTTTTTTTATTTTTACCGCAGATGCACTGTATAATTACTCGTATAACATAATAAAATTAAGTTGTGAACTAACTCTCTATACCCTAAAACTAAGGCACTTGTGGAAATTGAAAATAATTTCCACCGCCTGTGTATAAAATATTTATCCTATAATTATTCCCGATCAAAATAACATTATAATACGCGAAACATGGCCAGAGCTAAGATTTGAGGTCGAGAGTAAAATATAAATGTTTGAAAGTGGGGTACAAATTCAAAAATAAACTAAATTATAAAAAAAATTATATAGGAGAACAAAGCTGGAAAAAAAATATTGGGGTGGGGGCAAGTACCTCTCCTCACCCCCACATACCTTCGTCAACGAAAACACTTCATCCACGGACGATAGGACAAAAAGTTGTACATCTTAGTTTTAGGGTTTAGATATTAAGGTTAGAGTTTAGGGATTTATGTTTATGTGTTTAGAATTTAAAGTTTAAAGTTTATGGTAATATGGTTAGAAACTTATGTTTTAACTTATAAACCCTAAATTTTAAACCTCTAAACTGTAATTCTCTTAAACCCTAAAACTAAGACGTTTGTCCTAAAAAAATTCACTTTTGTCTCTCCATTTAATTTTTTTTTAAATTAGTTTATTTATAAATTTGCCTCCCACTTTTAAACATTTATAGTTTGTCTCCCAATCTCAGATCTTAGATCCGTCTCTGTTAAGATGTTTGTGAATTTTTTTTTATTTTTTTCGCCAGTGCACTGTATAATTACTCGTATAACATAATGAAATTAAGTTGTGAATTAACAGGAAGATGATTTTCGAACGACTGGTTGCTACAATTTACTATGCCCAGGCTTTGTGCAAATAGATTCTTCTACCTTCCTGGGGAAATCTTTTCCGCCTGAAAGTCTTCCGTGTACGAAAACAATTGCAATTATGCAGGTAATGCCACTAGACTCCGGTCATTTCATGTTCGAGTCATTTTATTTTTGAAAATTAATTTTAAGTCCTTTAATTTTAAAATTATTAGATTTATATACTTAATAAATTTTTGTCCTTCCTAATGTTTGATACTAGCTCTGTCCGTGATTAACATTATACGAAATAATAATGTTTGTTCCATGGCGTAGGATAAAGTAACAGGTAACTGGTGGTTAATAGCCGGAACGAATTTAATCGTAGTGGTTGGTTATTGGCCGAAAGAGTTATTCGATTATCTAGCACTGGGAGCCGATATCGTGAAACACGGCGGGACGACGAGCACTTACCTAGAGCAACTCGATCGGCCGCCGATGGGGAGTGGGAGATATCCGAACGAATGGAAGGTTCCCGGGTTTACATGGATCCAATATGTGAACGATAGCTACCAGGTGGTTGAAGCCGATCGTGGAGAGATGATGAAGATATTAGATTCTGTGTGTTATGATCTGCAGCAGTTTACTCTTGCCGGTGCCGTGCCCAAAGAAGGCATTAGGTACGGCGGACCAGGTGGAACACCTCAGAAATGTAAACAATTGCCTGCATGATATTTACGTATGATTTGCAATGAAATAAGCCACACATTCTTTAGGTTTTTAAGATTCAGAATGTGATTATATGTGTTAATTTGTATAGTATTAAATTGTGATTGAAATGTAGTGTAATGGTTGCATCCTAATGGTTTTTAAGATGATTATGACATTGTCAATACGGAATTTGGAGTAAGAGTTAGGGGTAATTTAAATTTTTTAAAAATTGGAGGTTTAAACTAAAATTTTTAAAATTTTGAGGGTTATCGAAAATTTTTAATATTTTTGATAGTTTTAATAAGAACTTTTAAAAAGTATGATAGGTGATTTAATTTAAAATATTTAAAATTGTGAAGTTTAATATGAATTTTTCAAAAACAAAATTACTGCACACCCCTCGAGTCCAGTCGAATAATTCGATTTTTTCGAGTCGAGTCATTTTTTGCCCACCCTTAGATTCAACTATAGATCAAAAGTAATTTAATAACTTTTATCTAGCGTATTTAAAAAATTTAATACTGCACTTTCATGACACATTTTTACAATCTTGTCGTACTTCATGTTATTGTTCTTCAGATGTAATAGCTCGACAAACAAAATTAATTTACTACTGGACATGCTAATAAAACATATTCACTATTACCTTCACGACGTCTGTTAATAGCACAATCACTTTACTTAAATTTTATATATGAAGAGTTAATTATATTGAATTGTTGCAAATTAGGATCAAATTAAAAAAAATCTTAAAATTTAGTAACTAAAATTGTTATTGAAGCTCTATCAATCACTGCCGTTAATATATTATATAGAGAATTTATAACAATTGTACCGGTATAAAAAACAAAACATAAATTGGTGATTTTCAAAAAGGTAACTGAAAGCATATTATAAAGTTTATAAGATTTTTATTTGAAAATTAAAATTTACTAATTTTATTAAACGAGGATATATCCGAAATTACAATAAAAGTTTATAATTTAGTAAACGAAACATCTAAATTCAAACATAATTCTAATAAACAAAATTAGCATCTCGAGATAAAAAAAGGACCATACAAGAAAAAGATAAGAACATAATTCAAAGACTCGAAATAAAAGAATGATACAAACATCACCAAAATCGACAATGATTGATAAAGCCATCAACCAACAAAAAAAATGCATATTACAATGAATGTACGTTGACAATAAGGTCATTACCACAACTCAATCGCGAATAAGGAACATTAGATGTAACAACGTATCCAAATTCAGTTCGAGAGTCCATTACAAGAAAATCATCAGCATTATAAAAGGAGCACCATCATGGTTAGTCGTGACGTCTCAAATCCAGCCCTAATAGAAAATTAAAAATAAAAACAGAAAAAACGTGCCAAAAAACAGAAAAAAACGTACCAAAAGGTAGAGTAAAATCGTGCCACAAGAGCAGAATAATTTATTAAAAGCTGAAAAGCAAAACAACCGAAATGATATATCCCGACGGTCGGCGACAAGTTTTAAAATTGGTGTCACCGTCGATGTTTAAAAGAAAAAAACAAAAGTGAACAACTCTATAATTGAGAGAAAAAAATTAGTGAGCGACTAGGGTTGTTCTTAGAATTTTTCACTAGTTTAAATTTATTTAATAAATATTAATTTTAAGCTTATATTACAAATAAATATATATAATTTATTTAACAACTAATTTTAGTAGAAAAATAAACTAAATGCATGTTTTGACAAAAAAAATATATTTTAAATATATATTTTAATCGAAAAGTATTTTAGGTAACTAAAATAGAAAAGTTAATATACTTTTATGTACTTATTTTATTTAATATAAGCCTAAATTTTATAAATTTGTTTTTTTTTTTTGTAGTAAATTCATTCAGAGTTGGCGTCAGCTTGTTTAATACTGATAGATTTCTTTCTTCTCCCATTCTCAAAGCCTGAGGAGGAGGTGTTCGATCCCACACCTCTTCGGAATCATATTAAATCTTCTTCAAAATTCAAAAAAAGAAAAAAAAAAGAGAGAAAACGATGGCGTCGTCGGATAGCCTGAGCGACAAGAACGCTGTTTTCAGGAAACTGAAAGCAAAATCAGAAAACAAGGTTTGCTTCTTTTTTATTTTTTGAATGATTATGTTTTTAGATCTGATTCAGATCTGGAATTTCTGTTGCTGCATCTTGAAATTCGGCTTGTTTGTATTGATTTTGTTCGGTAGATGTGTTTTGATTGTAATGCGAAGAATCCGACATGGGCGTCGGTTACATATGGGATCTTTCTCTGCATCGATTGCTCTGCCGTTCATCGGAGTCTCGGTGTCCACATCAGCTTTGTCAGGTAGTATTAGGTTTTTAATTCGAATGCTTATGATTTTTTTGGTGTTTCGCATTGAATGACGCGTTCCAATTTTGTGCATCTGAATTCTCAAATTATGCTTGAAATTGGCTGGAATTTTTGTTTTGCGCTTTCAATACTTATTTTCCTCAAGAAATTTATAGATAAAATTGAAATATCAGCTGTGGAAATTTATAGGTTTTTTTATACGGAAAGTTTTCATGGAACAGATTATGTTATGTCATTTCGGATTCACTGAGATTCGACTAAATTAATGAAAGTGAAAAAATAGCTGGACTCTTTTGGATTTTGGTGTTTATAATGGACATGCACATTAGTGTGAATTTTGTAATCTCTATAGTCCATACCATCATATAAAGATGCAGCTGCTGTTTACATTCTCGAGTCTTTGTGTTTCTCTTTTACTTTTACTTTTTCATGAAAAACATGTAATATTTTATGCAGGTCTACAAATTTAGATTCATGGTCTCCTGAACAATTGAAAATGATGATCTATGGTGGAAACAACCGTGCACAAGTTTTCTTTAAGCAACATGGGTGGACTGATGGAGGCAAGATCGAGGCCAAATATACTTCAAGGGCTGCCGATTTATATAGGCAAATGCTCTCAAAAGAAGTCGCTAAAAGTATGGCAGAAGATGCCGGTTTGCCTTCATCCCCTGTTGCTTCTCAGTCATCACAAGCACCTAATGGGTTTGCTGATAGCATTAGCAAGACTGATGAAGCTCCGAAAGTAAGTTCTATCAGCAAGCAAGAAAAACCAGAAGTTTCTGCTCCCCCCAAAGCTTCTCATACGGTTGTTACAAGCACTGTCAAGAAGCCTCTTGGTGCAAGAAAGCTTACTGGGAAAACTGGGGGGCTTGGTGCCCGAAAGCTTACTACTAAGGTATTTATTATGGAATTTTGTAAGCAATGCGGTTACTGCAGAATGCTCGCTAGGATATCCTCATTAGAATAGTTAATTTTGGAGTTACTTTGAATGCTTTTACTCGTGATAACATGGTCTTCTTTAATTGTAGCCAAGTGAAAATCTCTACGAACAGAAGCCCGAAGAACCAGTTGCACCCGTTGCTTCCTCAACTAATGACATTGCACCCATTGGCTCATCTTTTCCATCTCGTTTTGAGTATGTAGAAAATGTTCAATCTACTGAGTCAAATCATGGTGGCCCACAAGTGCTTAATCATGTTGCTCCACCAAAGTCATCAAGCTTCTTTGCAGATTTTGGAATGGAGAGTGGGTTTCAGAAGAAATCAAGCTCAAATTCCTCAAAAGTGCAAGTAAGTAATGTGACATCCATAGATACTGATAACCTTCATATTTTATATAAATGGCTGATCAGGTTGATAGAATCGTCTCCTTTTGATTTTAGTCTGGTTATACTTCGAGCTTATGTGAAATATTGTACATTTTCATGTTCATGTGAAATATTGCACATGTTTTGTATGGTTAGATTCAACTTCTATAATTATCCCCTTGAATTGTTCAATCTTTATTCCTATTTCTGTTGTATCTTTTCATGCCTTATTTTTGTTTAAAATTTTCTTCTTATTGCCTCATTTTAATTTCAGATTCAGGAAACCGATGAAGCCAGGAAAAAGTTCTCGAATGCGAAATCTATTTCATCAGCCCAATTTTTCGGTGATCATACCAAACCAGCTGACAATGAAACTCAAGTTACTCTGCAGAAATTCTCAGTATGTGGAGTAGCTTCTTGAAAAACATCATCTTTTTTAAGGCTTGGAAGACTTCATCCATTTATCTGGAATTTTTCGTACCATCTTATTATAACCTTTTCCTTTTTTGTTTTCTGGTTGGCAGTCTTAAACAAAATAGGTTCTTAGAAGAACAACGATCGTAAACTGTTTCTTATTTCCATTTAAGTTTTAGTGTTTACCTATTTATGCTGCGGTATCAAAAGGAAACACTAATCGGGAATCTGCTCCGTAATTCATCCGTGATAAAAGGAAATTCTTGTATGAATGTGGCTTTCTGAGATTAATAGCTTCTATTTCCCCCCTTTTTGCAGGGTTCGACGGCCATCTCCAGCGCTGATCTATTCGGTCAAAGTGCTGATAATTCAATTGACCTTACTGCTAGTGACCTCATCAACCGGCTCTCTTTCCAGGTCTGCTTTGTAAATTGCTTCTTTCATGCATCTCCTGAATGTGATATCGTGAAGTTCATCTTTGTCCCGTTTCTTTCGACTTTCAGGCACAACAGGATATGTCGAACCTTAAGAACATCGCCGGAGAGACCGGAAAGAAACTGAGCTCCTTGGCGTCCAATTTTCTTTCGGATTTCCAGGACAGAGTCCTGTAATGTAGTGTGTTTCTGGTCTTGAAAAACATTTATATATGTATCCGAGTTTGTTATGTTAGATCACCGGCTGATTTCCTTTGGTAGTGAATGTAGACTCGATTTTATGATAACAATTCTTTCACAGGACAAATAAATATTTTAAAAACCTACATCAAGTTTGATCTTATGGTTTCTTAGTGTTGTATTTTGGGATTTGATTATATCTGCTTTTAATGCCTTATTTTCATTTCGTTTTGGTTTTGGCAATGCCACTTCACTGCCAACCATATTTACAAAGTACAAATCAAACATGATTCAGATCAAAATAATTTGTATATTATAATAAAATTTAAAGGCTTAAGTGGCAAATAAGTGTTCAAACAATTAAATTATATTTTTTTTAAATAGTTGTTTAAATTATTTTTCGGGCTAAATAGGTGCTTAACGTTTTCAAAGTCACTCAAATAGGTGTCCGCCGTAGTTTTTTTTTTTTTTTTTTATTTTGAAACTATATTTAAAAATAAATAAAAATTAATACAACAAAAATATTTACTTTATTTTACAAAATAGCCCAAAAATTTAAAGTTCTTAATACCCAAAACTTAAATCTCGATTTAACTTGATTTCGCCGCAGACTGCCACGCCGCCGCCCACCACATCCGTTGTCGGACTATCACAACCATTTATCCCACCATCTCGTTGTCAGAAATCGACCGATGTCGTGCGAAACGTCGAAATCGTTGAATTATTTGTTCGAATAAATCGCGACAAACGGCGGCATAACGGACGATGAACGGTATGTGGGTCGTTCGGCGAGGGGAGAGTGTTTCAATCCATCGCCGAA
The DNA here is from genome assembly GCA_958450335.1 of Hibiscus tridactylites. Lineage (NCBI taxonomy): Eukaryota > Viridiplantae > Streptophyta > Magnoliopsida > Malvales > Malvaceae > Hibiscus > Hibiscus tridactylites. The sequence goes on from OY288276.1 coordinate 1,551,291, forward strand.
AACGCGACCAACGCTAGTGATAGTGGCCGAATTTGGGGACTATTTGAAAATCTTAGGATATTTTAAAAATTTTATTTTTTTAAATAATATTTAATACTGCCACGTGTTATGTTTTTATCGGTTAACGAGATTTTTTTAACGGACAGTCACGACGAGCACCTAGTTGAATAACGTTGAAAACGTTAAACACTTGTTTAGTTCGAAAAATACTTTAGGCATATATTTAGAAAAAAGATATAGTTTAAACACTTATTTGCCACTTAAGCCAAATTTAAATTACTTTTGAGTGATAAATAAATTATATAGCAAGGAAAATCAAACTTTGTTATTTTTAAAAAATTTAAGTTCAAATAATTTGTCAATAAGATTTATGTACGTTATCCAAAGGTTAAGAAAAATAAATGGAAGCTACGGTATAAAAAGAAAAGGTTTGACCCAAACTAGTAGAAGCCAAACAGTCTCAAGTAGTTTCATACATTTAATATTTTCAACTCTTATATTTTAAAACTTAATCCTTTAACTTTTTGGATTTAAAATTTTAAGTTCAATCGTTAATGACGTTCAAAATCTTTAATTGAATTTAGATTCAGTATAATTCCAATTCTTTTAGTTACTTGGTTGTCAAATTATTACTTCAAAATATATCGTCATTGAATTTATTAAAGTAATTTTAATACTGTCTGTGAACAATTGGAATTGGTTTTTCAATTCTGAAAATTTGAGGACTAAAATCCTGAAAATAAAAGTATGACTAAATTTCAATTTTGTAAAAGATACAGGAACCTAGAGCATATTTTAACCCGGAAAAGGGCAAAGCTGGCATAGTACTAGTAGTCCGAGTCAATGGAAAAAGGTCTCTGAAAGATCAAAATAAAAGGCGGCTAAATTTTCCCTCCAATTTCAAAACCTCCATTAAAAGAGTTTCCTTTGTTTTTCAATTTCCCTCCTCTCATTTCATATTTTTCCTCCAAGAACAAGATCGAGATTTGCCGTTTCCGGATTTAAATCTCGTTTCCCACCAAACCCTTTCTTTCTCTCCTCTCAAAACATGGAAATCCAAACCTCTTTTCCTGAAACCCTAACATCAGCTGATCCGCCGCCTTCAGAATCCTCTGTTTCTCAAGAGAATATGGATGGGTTCCATCGAGTTTCGCCTCTGATGCCCGATTCCTTGCCTGGGTCTTCATCTGTTTCCCCAATGGCAGTCGATTCTCTTTGCCTTGAAACGGTTGAAAACGCCGTCCAAGAAGAAACCACCGCCGGAACTTCCCCACCGCCGTCGGATTCTTCAACTAAGGAACCCGAAATATTTCCACAAGAGGAAGAAAACGACGACACATGGCTTAATAGCGACTACAATTCTCCACACAACTATAGTCGCAAAGACAACGAATTCAAATCCCCTGGCTCTAGGTTTTCTACATGGGGAAATTCGTGGTCAAAGCCTCTGTTTCCTACAGAAGCTTCTGAAACTGAAGAAAAAACAACCGGCGTGGTATGTTCTTGTTTTAACATTTTTTTAGTTCATTTGTCTATAAACATGTCTTTATGTAGAATGCTGAATTGAATAATTTCAAATTTGGGTATTCGTTTTGCAGGGTGCTGGGCTGGAAAATTTGGGCAATACATGCTTTATCAATGCTGTTTTGCAATGCTTTACTCACACGGTTCCATTTGTTTTGGGTCTTCGTTCTTCGAATCATCATGAGAAGCCTTGTAATCGTAAAGTCTCTTGCTTTAACCGCTGTTCCTTTGTTTCCTTTTTAGATTTCTCATTGTTTTTGTTGTTGGAATTGTCAGGTGATAATGAGAGCTTTTGTTTACTTTGTGCTCTTCGTGATCATATCGATGTTTCGTTGAATTCATCGGGAGGGATCGTATCGCCTTTGAAAATTTTCGACAATTTGAACCGTATCCTTTGTTTATCTATTTTTAGCTTGATTAGTTTATAATTAGTTGGTCACTGTATGATATGCTGATGAAACTTCAGTTGTGATTATTGATTGTTTCATTATAATTTGTTGTAAGCTTGATTAGTTCATAATTGTGATTCTTGACTCGAATGGAGCCAGACATCTCATCATTTTTTCAGAAATATCAACAGGAAGATGCTCATGAGTTCTTACAATGCATGTTAGATAGACTTGAAAGCTGTTTCTCAAAGCCCAAAAATGATTTGTCCTCGGTCGATGATTGCCTTGTTAAGAAGGTTTATGGTGGCCGCCTTGTTAGCAGAGTACGAACGATGCAACTTGATCATGTTTAGTCATTTTTTTTATAGAATTGTTTGTTTTCACGTACTGAGTGTGTTTGTCTCTTATGGTTTCAGCTATGCTGTTGCAATTGTGGCCATGTTTCGTGCACTTATGAGCCCTTGAACGATCTGAGTTTGGAAATTGAAGACGCGGACTCTCTTCCAAGTGCATTAGAGTCTTTCACCAAGGTGGAAAAGATAGAAGACTTGGAGGCAAAGTTTAGGTGTGAGAATTGTAAAGAACAAGTGTCGGTAGAAAAACAACTAATGTTGGACGAGGCTCCCTCGATTGCGACATTCCATTTGAAGAGATTTAAGACTGAAGGAACTTTTATCGAGAAGATCGACAAGCATGTAGACTTCCCACTGGAGTTGGATTTGCAGCCTTACACCATTCACAAAGAGAGAAACGATGTGAGTATCGCCTTTGTTTCTACTTGTATGTTACTCTTAGGTATGAGTTTTGTCGAAAATTGATGTTTGATTAGTTTGAATGTTGTTTGAAATTATCGAATTTGTCTCATTTGTTGTCTTTTGGTGATAGGAAGAATTGAAATATCAACTATATGCAGTTGTGAAGCATTCTGGATTCAGACCTACTTCTGGTCACTATGTTTGCTACATTCGGTCCTCTCCCAATACATGGCATAAGATGAATGACTCGAGGGTAATTATCGATGAACTTGCGTTTTTGTTTTTACTTAGGATAGATACCATGGTTGCAAAATAGTTCCAATATGTTTCTTGTCACATCTTTTGTAGGTTACTCGTGTCGAAGAAGAAGCTGTGCTTTCACAGGAGGCCTACATTTTGCTATATGCTAAGCAGGGTATACCTTGGTTTTCAACTGCAATAGAAGTGCAAAAGCCCTGTGCAGACCCCGGGACTTCTGGTTCGTCACCGAAGTCTGTTCTAGACGATATAGATTGTGCCTCAAATCCCCGTGTGGAAAACGGTGCTGATTGTGCTGCTGCTGAATCTAAAGATGTTTCTGATAGAACCTTATCTCAGTTTTCTTGTGAGACACGGTTTGAAGCTAAGGTTGATGAACCATGTATTGCCGGTGATTCAATTTCTGGAGTGCCTGCAAATGAATCAGAATTTCACATATCAAAGTCCATCGATGGGGTCAATGATATTCCTATGACTGATGCTTCTACACCACCACCAGAGTCGACCAATTGTTCCTACGAAGCTACAAACGACGGTTGTTTCCATTCGATGCTGACCAAATCTCAATGCCCGGACAAGTCTCCGACCGACATTTCAGGTAAAGGAATGCCTTTGTATTAGTTTCACAGAACATGTTTTCTTTTCTAGGATGGCATGACACAACTAGACGGCTTACATTCACAGGATGTACTCCCCGAACTCATTCGAAAAACGAGAAGCGTGCGGGTGTTTGTAGAAGAGCAGCAGTCAACACGACGCCGGAGTTGGATCAAGGAAGAATCGAGGCAATGAGATATGCCAAAAGGATGCCTAGCGCACGAGGAGCAAGATTAATGGCGCTGCTGACTCCACAACCAACAGGTAAAATGAAGAAAAGAATGGGATCATCTCCTTGCAAAAGGGTCAGCCCTCGGTCGAAAAACAACGATAATCTTATGCGCCCGGTTCCGGTCTCACGTTGAACTGTTGGTGAGTCATTTTGCTTAAATTCAAGTGGTTGATTCTGGCCATCCCCATAGCGCAGGGGGAAATGTTAATCTAGGCATTATTTTTGGGTAGTAAATATTATGGCTTTTCCTTTTCTGTATGGTGGATTTGTTCACCAAGAACTATAAATTTTTAGTACTTTTGATACCCTTATTCTCGTTGTTAATTTTGGCAAGAAAATTTGTATTCTGACCACCTCCACTTCCATCTCCGGAGGCTCGACTTGTACTACCGCCGCCGCCACCTACTCCTCCGTGTCCAACACCGCAAGCTCCTCCTAGAGCGGCAGAAATGTTACCACCACCGCCTCCTAAACCACCTCCTTTGAGGCTAACGGCATTATCAATTTACTAGTTTAATGCATGCATGCATACAAGCGTTCTGTGTAAAGATCTCTAAACACAACAATTCAGAAAATATTATACTTATATTTTTAAGATTTCATGATAAAAAATAACTTTTACAGAACTCGATTCGAATATAATTAAGTTGATACAACTTGTAAGGCCATCTATTTGGCTTCCATAGTTTCATTTGATTTTCTTACCTACGTTAACCTTATTTTTTTTGGTAAGAAAATTCATAATCTTAGTGTAGTTTACTGGTGATAGTATGGTATTTTTCAAGGTGCATAGCTCCCATGGCCACCACCTTCACCACTCCCACTACCACCTCCGTACCCTCCTCCATGAGCACCTCCTTCACCATAGCCTCCTCCACCTCCACCACCGGAGCCGCCTCCACCGCCACCTCCTTTACCACCTGCACCACCACCAGAACCTCCTCCGGCTCCTTCTCCACCACCATATCCTCCTCCATGTGCCCCTCCTCCAGCGCCTCCTCCTCCACCACTTCCGCCTCCGCCACCACCACCGCCTCCAGAACCAGCACCACCAGAGCCATACCCAGCGCCACCCCCTTCTCCACTTCCACTTCCACTCCCGTGTCCAGCAGCTCCACCTCCACCACCACCTCCACTACCACCGCCACCACCACCTCCGTGTCCAATACCACCATTACCAGCTCCACTGCCAGCTCCGGCGCCTTCACCACTTCCACTTCCATACCCTGAAGCTCCACCTCCACTACCTCCACCACCACCTTTACCTCCACCGCCACCACCTCCATACCCACCAGCTCCTTCGCCAGCTCCAGCTCCTTCACCAGCTCCACTTCCATATCCAGAAGCTCCACCTGCTCCTGCTCCTGCACTACCACCACCACCACCATTGCCACCACCTCCTCCATGTCCACCAGCACCTCCATATCCAACACCACCCCCTTCTCCACTACCACCACCAGCTCCATATCCAGAACTAGCTCCTCCTCCTACAGCCGCAGAACCACCACCACCTCCCGAACCTCCTCCACCTCCTCCTCCGACACCGACACCAACACCAACGGTGCCACCTACATGAACACCAACACCGGAAATGATACCATCAAGAGTGAGGAGAGCTCTAGTAGCAGAGCATATCCCTATACCTAACAACACAAACAAAACCGCGCCAAATATCTTATGTTTAGCCATGGGAATTACTTGGTTTACAATGCAAGTGAAGGTGGGTATATATAGGGATCGGATTGGAGGCCAGCCATTAAAATCAATGGGGTTTGCCTTTGGAGCTGGCACATGCAAAGGGAAACTAGTGGGGTGCCACTGCCGCCACCGCCACCGCCACCACCACAATATGGTTCACTCATACTCATGAGTAAGGCACAAGTTTAAGCTCACTAGTGTGCTTTTGCTGGCGCCCACATTTGTTTTAATTTTTACCTAATCATTTCCAAGTTTTAGTCGAGTTTCTCAACTCTGTTTGATAATATATACACTACATATGAAAAATATGAAGAAATATATATATATACACGTACTATACATGATTGTAGAAAGATGTTTAAATTCGAACCAATTAATATCATAACATTATAAATATTTATAAATAAATTTGAAGAAAAACTCAAACAGCTAGACTCAACTCGAAAGTTTTCAAAAAAAATTATAAAACAAGACTCGTCAATTTAACTAAATTAAACATTTTTACTCAACTTGATCAAATACTCAGTACTACAGACAACTAGGGGTGTTCAAAAAAATCTGATCTGATTATCCGTTGATCTGATCCGAAATTTTGGATATCCGATCTGTTTTTTATTTTTCGGATAATTCGGATCGGATATCCGAAAATTTCGGATCGGATACGAATAGTGATTTTACATTCGGATCGGATATCCGATTATCCGATATCCGAAAATTCAATTTTTTTATAGATATAAATCTTGTTATATATGAAAAATTGAAATTTCCATGGATACAAATATTGTTATATTCAATAGTTTATTAATTTTTATATTTGGAAACCTAAATTTTTCATGGATAGAACCATTAAATTAAAAAATAATCAAATAAATTCATAAATTTCGGATATTCAAATATCCGAGTATCTGATCCGAAAATTTGAATATCTAATTTTTTCAGATCGGATACGGATCGCTATTTAGATGATCCAAATTTTTCAGATATCTGAATTTTCGGATCGGATCGTATATCTGAAAATAAACACCCCTACAGACAATAGTCTTTTTAACACAATCTTCTTATCCTTTATTATTATGGATATCTGAATCAGCCCAATGGATTGTATGCTTAAGCAGATACAGATTGGTATTGGGTGATATATAAATAATTATGAGCAACTAATCAACTTGTTTTGTGTTGTTAACATAGATAAATCTAATTAGCATACCAATAATAGTTTGTAGATTAATTAGCATTGTGGATAATGATGTTATTGCCCACCATATTATAACCAAATCTTAATTAAGATCAATACATATTGCTTCAAATAGATTAACATATGATCCACTTTTTTTAAAGGCGAATCTATTAGAAATGAGAACCGGTACACCAACATAGATACGTGTTTCATTAAAAAACTTCTCTAAACCTAATGGAGGAAAAAGAGTACAACGTAACTATGTTTTTAACGTACAACTCCGAGTCAGATAAATTAGCTCCTCGAAAGAAACAAAAACACGGCTCCGCACTCGGAACTTCTTAATACTAAATTATACAAAGCAAATCCACTTTAATAGTACATTTTTTCAGGTCTGAAACCCTTTGCTACATTTCAAAGATTGTAGGCTAATGCTCCATTAAATTAAAACAAAGAAATATGCTCCTTTTTACATAGCAAAATCGCATGAAACCCTTGGAATGGCTGGATAAGTGGGTCCACTCCATTTCCATTTGCTTTGCTAGTGGATACTTAAGAGATTGTTACCAAACATTCCCTCTACACTGCATCATCTCTGACGTCTATAAGACAGTACAATCAGGGATGGACCGAGGGGCTAGAGAAAGCAATCGTCCTTTTAAAAATTTGAAATTTGTATATGATTTAAGATTTTTTTATATATTTTCTATTAAAAATCTATTTTTACCCCTCTAAAATTTTATAGGTTCATCCCAGAATATAAGGTATTGCGTTCGTCTCAGAGTACATGATACAACTTGTTTTTGTTTTCGGACAATGCTCATCCATCCTTTGTACTTCATCTATGTTTTGCGTATCTATATGTAATGTAGAGTAGGCCTCTGCCCATCTTAAATTTTTCAAAATTTACACATTTGTCTTCATTTTTTTAGTTTTTATGAATTAATTCTTAAATTGTTGTAATATTTATGACTTGTGCACACCCTGAACTTTTTAGATTTTATGTGTGCTCACCCTCAAATATATTTCTGATTTTGTCATTGTATGGACGAAGTTGAGATTAAATAATGGAAGGGGTAAAATCATTTAACTTTAGAATTAAGTGTTTTTTAAATTTAATTTAAGAGGGACAAGACTTAATTTGATGAGTTTTTTTAAAGTAATTTTACAAGTATTTAAATCAGCATGGACTAAAATTGTTATTAAACAAAAAATTGACGGGGACACAAGCACCTCTCATAGCCTTAATACATCCGTGTAGACCATCCTTATTAGGGGTGAGCAGCTTAAAAAGACAAGCTGTTTTGGATATTTAGTTAATCGAATCGAACTATTCAATTTTTTAATTATGTGATTTGATTTTACACGTTCGAGTTGAGTTGAATTTTACAACTCAAGTAAACCAAATAACAAATTGATAAAAAAAATTGTGACAATTTTATTTAAAAAAATGCAAATTCGTCAATCTCAACAAAAATTCAAGAAATCAAAAAACATCTTAAAAACCAATCATAATGTTAAATTATAAAAATATGATATATGATAAACCTGAGGCCTTAAACAGATAAATTATCAAATCAAAATTTTCATACTAAAGTATCTTGTTTTGTCTTATTTTACTTTGGATGAGTTATAAATTTATTCACTATTAGCAGAAAGTTTTTTAATTCGACATATTCTTTAATTTAAGAATAAAATTATTTTACTCGACTCAAAACTCATTTCATTCCATTAAACTTGAAAAATCATAAATTAAGTTAGAATAATATTGAGATATCTGGAACCAATAATGAAAATAAGTTTCTAAAGCCCAATGCCCAATTGAATAGAGTTTTAGGAAAGGGCCCGATCAGAGAGAACACTGCAGAACCGAAAGCAAAGCCCACACCCAACTTTTTGTTAAAAGAAAAAGGCTAAAAAGGGTTATTTTACCTTCCAGTTCGACCCAAATTATCAATATTGTTTCTCGTGCGAAAATGCGTTCAATTAGGTCCTCTAATTCTTACATTAAAGCAAATTAGCTCTTTGACCAACGTTGACCGTTACGATGCTTACGTGGCTGTCAACTATGCTGATGTGGCAGTCTATGATGATGATGTGTCAGTGCATGTGTGATGATGATGTGGCAGAGAGACCTAATTGATTTTTTAACCGAATTTGAGGACATAATTAAATTTTTTGTCAAGTTCAGGGGCATAATTCATTTTAATTGAAAGTTCGATAACTTACTTAATCTTTAAGCTAAAAAATAATAAATTATTAAAAATTTAAAAATATTTAAATACTAATAAAATAGTAAAAAATAAAAATACTATAATAAATTTAAAAAATTAAGTAAAAACATAAAATTAAAAATATGAAAATTTATAAATATAAAAACTCAAAATTTTAAAATATTTATAAACCATCGGAAAAGTCTTCAACTGTTTCTGACTATACTAAACATACTAATATTTCTTAAGCATATTTTCAACGAAATCGTCATTGTGTTAAAGTAAAAAAAGTAAAAATTTCCTTCATTTTTCTACATCAAATATTAATGAACATAAATTTAATGTAGAAAAGCGAAAAAATTGAGTTTTATTGTTACTTTAATACAATGTTGATTCCACTGAAAAATTGTTTAACGAATGGTAATACTTAGATTAACGAAGTCAAAAAAAATTTCGATAAAAGTGTTCGATTTTTAATACTTTATAAATATTTTTTAACTTTTATATTTATATTTTATCATTTTCAATCTCAAATACATTTTAATTTTTTATATTAGTTTTTATTTTTAATAATTTTTTAAATTATTTATTTATTTTTATTAAGTATGTGAATTTTTTAAAATTAAAGAATATTTTGATTTTATGTAAAAGTTCTCACGTTGCTTATTTTAAAATTATCAGGAACCCAAAGGATATTTACATTTGTTAACCTGTTTTTCGTATATTCTATTTGTAAAAATTCAACTTTAAAAACAAAATTATTTATCTAATTTTATTCAAAAACTAAATAAACCGATTAAATTAATTTAAAATTTAAACAAATTATTTATCCATTTTTAAAATTTTAATAATTTCTTAAATTATTATTTTTAAAATGAATTATTTCCTGAACTCGGTAAAAAAATCATTTATACTCTCGAATTCGATTTAAAAAATCAATTTAGCCCCCTATGCCACGTCATCATCACACATGCAATGCCACATCAGCACAGCTGGCTGCCACGTCAGCAACGTTAACTGTCACGTTAGCACCGTAATGGTCAACGTTGGTCAAGGGGCTAATTTGCTACAATGTGCGAACTAGAAGACCTAATTGAACGCGTTTTCGCGCGAAGGACAACATTGCTAATTTGGGTCGAATTTAGGGGCAAAATAACCTCTTTAGCCAAAAAAAATATCATGCAAGGCTTCGAACAAAAATCATGTCTTTGTGTTTCTATTTATGCCCCAGCATTAAAAAAATTAAATTTGATATTCTAGTCTTAATTTCTAAATCTTAAATTTTGAACTTTAAAATTATAATCATACACTTTAAATCTTAACATCTAAACCCTAAATTCTAACAATAAACTTAAACCCTAAACTTTACTTTATAATGATGGAACATAAATAGTAAATAAAAAGGGGAGAATTTCTATTCCCTTGGGGATGAAAAGCATTTGCTGCTATCAAAGGTACGTGATAAACTAAAATACCTTTGAAGGTTTGGACACCAATGGGTCCATGTATATATAAAAATATAGAATTCACTGTAAAACTCAAGTGATCATACACCGAGTCTTACGTAATATTAGTGGATCCTAAAATAAATATAAAAATAAATTTAAATCTATTTATATTATGCAAAATCTCATAAAATTTTATCGGATGTATGACCATTGGATGAGTGTAAATTAATAACTGAGACTAAAGTTTTTTCTTTTTTTCTTCTCTTAAAAATCTTCAGATTTTTAACTTTTTAATCTCAATCATTAATTTACAATCATTCAATGATTCTAAATTAGTGTAAAATTAAAAAAAAAATATGCAGCCTAAAAAAAGTCATATCTCATAAGTATTCATCCTACATGGAACACTTGCTGCAAAGCTTTGAGCATCAACCTTAAGGGTGAGGATTGGGTGGTGAATATTTAAAAATCGTAGGGATTCGAACCGACGGAATGGTAAATAACTGAAACCTTCACTCACGGAGACGAAATCTTTTTTATCACTGAAGCTCAAATGGGGATGGGGACGAGGATTACTATATCCGAACCGTGGGTTCGCTGTACCTTTGATAGCTGGGTTTTAGTTGGAGCTTTTCTTTGAGGGAAAGAAAGGGTTTCTTTTGTTGTTTGATTTGATGGTGAACAGCTGCACTATCTGCTGCTACCACTTTATTATCCTGTAACACCCGGGTTTAGGGGTTAGGTGAAGATAATAATTCAATATTACTTTGGGTTCGGTTTTATGATTTGAAAATGGTTCGGGTTTGGTTTGCAAAATTTAATTAATTTGAAGATAGGCTATGTTTTGGAATTAAAACCCAAATGGCCATGAATTATATGTCCTTGTGAATATTTCATTTCATTAAGGGCAAATAAGTCATTTGAGCTTTTAAACTAAAACAAAGCAAAAACCCCCATCATCCACTATTCATTCTCTTCTTCATCAACGGGAAAACAAAGGCTCCCAACCCATTTACTATTCCATCTTATTCCTTCTCCGTTTCAGCTCCAAATTGAAAGGTAAGAGCAAATTTGATTTCCCCTCATCTTCCCCTTCATAAAAGTACCATTCTTTTTCATTTTCATGAAGTTTTTGGAAAATAGAGGTTTTGAATATTTTGATTAAAAGTGGTGCCTTTGTGTAACTAAACCTAATATTTAGATTTATTATAGTTAGTTATGAAATGTAGGAGCCAAATGATGCTACATATGTAAATTTCAAATGATTTTAATCAATTTTCGGAATTGGGGTTTGAGAGGGTTTTTGGAGGGTTTTAAAGTGGGTTTTGGGGCTGTTTAAGGTTGGTTTTTGGGGGCTGTAGGTAGTATGACATATGAGGATCATTTTGGGTGTAATTGAGGCTTGTTTGGGTGCTTGAAATGGAAGATTTCAGTGGGTTAAGTGGGCTACTCGAAATTCTGTTTTTGGACTTGTTTGGAGTGTTGGATACTTGTTAATGTTAATCCGGGTTGTTTCCGATGATGGGTTATTGATTCGAACGTTTTGTTTGTGTTTGAGATGATTAGAATCGAGTTTGGGCATCGGTGGAACATCGGAAGTGAATCCGGGAAGTTGAAGGTTGTGCTTGCTTGGTCTTTGGGCTTGGAAGCTTGGTGAGTGGTTGTTTGCTTTTAAATGTTTTAAAGTAGTTGGTTCGAGTATATGGACTAGGTTGGGCTTGGTAGACCCACCTAGAGTTAGGATTAGGGTGGTAGCCTAATCCTAAACTTGATCTAGAGCCTTTGGTTGAACTCATTATATGGTTGTGTATGTCTCGTATATGAACGTCTATGTATATTGCTTTATACATGTGAAATGAGATTGGACTTGCGATGCTTGAGACATGCATGATGATGGTTATTGGTGAGTATGTGCTAAGCACAAGGTTAATGAAATGAGTAAATATTGGCACTAGTAAACTTGGATACAAATGATCGATCATTAGGATGTTAGTGTGTACACATGAGTCTAAAGTCGCGCGTGGCCTTGGTGGCGTTGAGTCACCAAGGAGGAGTACGGGTTCGCCCGGAATTGTAATCAAATATAGTCGGTGATGAGTGGAATCCTATCGATGGGGCGTGAGGATGAGTGGAATCCCCTCCGCGAGACCGGTGATGAGTGAAATCCCACCGTGAGGTAATGTGGTTGTTGGATATGAGTTTCCAACATGTCTATCCGCGTATTCGGGTCTTAACTAGGTGCCAATGTTGTTTGATGTGCATATCAATGTGTTGAGGTTCATGGTTCTTATTGGAATACTTGTTTGTGATTACATGTATCATGGAAATTGAGCTTATAATCATGGCATTATTATCGTCTATTGCTCATGCATTTTATCTTGTGGACCTTTGGTATGATTGTGATTTACCTTGGCTAGATCGTGCTCGGACCCTGCAATGTTGAGGTTTGTTTTTAGAGCTTACCCTCACTAAGCATCATTGCTTACGCTCTCTTTATTCAACATTGCAGATCCTTAGTTCGTGGGTTGCTCGGGCAAGTGGAGGGCCTCCAAGTGTGGTTTTTGGACTTGAGTTCATCAAGTATGGATTTCAAATGTTAGACTTGTAATAGTTTAAGGTATGGTTTTGTTGGTTTATTGTTGGTTGCTTGGAGCATGTGTAGACTCCTTAGTATCTTGCTTTTGTATGGTTATGTCGCCATGATGAATGTTAACTCATGCCTAATTGCTTACTTTGCATGTTAGCCTTATGCCTTAAGAGTTATATATGTGTTTGGATGATGTTAGAATGAATGCATGCTTGTGAGGCGTTGCCTAGTGTTAGATATGTTTAAACCTTGTTAAAGCATGATAGTATTGTTGATATGTCGTGGGCTTAATTGTTTTGCTGTTATATGGTGTCTTGGTGATGTTTTGGGGCACCTTGGTGCCTCAAAACAGCAAAATCGTATCTGCAGGCAGGGGGTGTTTCAGAACGGTTCCCCCTGTTCCGAAATGGTCCTTGTGTAAATGGCCTGCCGTTTCGAAACGGATGAGGGTTGTTTCGGAACGTTTTCGCTACTGGAATTTTGAGAAATTGGCGAGATGAAGCCGTTCCGAAACGGGCCTTTGAGGTTCCGAAACGGTCAAATCTCGTTGACCACGAGATATTGACCGTCAAGGTCGTTCCGATACGGGTCTCCCCTGTTTCGGAACGGTCACCTTATGGTTGACCCTGGCCTGTTGACTAAGTCAAGGCGTTTCGAAACGGCCTGCTGCAGAATATTAAAGTGAGCTGTTTAATTGTTGGGTTGGTCGATGTTTGATGTTATGATCGTATCTTCCGCTGCTGTGCCACACTTAGGTCTTAAATATGCATGTAGACAAGATAAGATAAAAAGAAATTTTCTGGGTCGTTAACCGAGGGGAAGCCTTAACGGGTTTCGCTTCGGTTTTTCCCGTGTGGCCCACTCGGACCGGTCATCCGACCAGACCGGGACGAGGGGGTTACATATCCATTGAATAGCTCAGTTTATGATGGAATATGCATGAACTGGTTGCTTAGGCTTTAAAGTGAGGGCCATATTCTTCTTCTTCTTCTTTTTGGACTTAAAATGCAAATAAATGAACCTAGAAAATGAAAGAAAAACAAACATTTGGAAGGCCATAGAGCCAATAGTAAATAAATATTTCATATTAAAATACATGAATAGATCAATAATCAAAATAAATTTAGATAAAACTACGTATAGTAAAACTTAAAATCGAATAAATCTAAAAAGAAATACTCGTAGTACAAGAATTACATAAAATGAAATTCATCTAATACCTTAGCCACTTCATTCAAAGAGACTTAGGTGTCGTTCAGTAACGCTTCTCAGGTAAGGTTCGGAGTAAAAGCGGCGGTCAAATGAAAAAGTCTCGTTAAACACTTTATGTTTGTTCTTTTTCATCATACGTCTGTTTTAGAAAAGTTAAAAATTTTAATTTTTTTAATGTCGGTTTTTTCACTACAAATGATCTTTTACCAATATTGTTGAACGCGCCCTTAGATGTGTGATTTGAAACATAGAATGAAAGAAGAAGCAAAGGCAATTTGCCACCAAATACCACGTTCAACGTGGGGCATCTCCCCCCACATGACTTGCCCCTCAACACCCCATCCCCATATGTTTGATGATGGATATAGGCTTCTTTTTCTCCCAACTTTACACATAATTTGCTTTCAATTCAAAGCATCATTGTATACATATGGGTGAGCATTCGATTCAGTTGAATCGAGACAAATATATTCGAGCTAATTGAGTTGACAATGGTCTATTTTTAATTCAACTTTATTTGAAATTTTTTCGAGTCAAGTTAAATGATTTTCTATAACCATGTACAATACACATATTTATTCATATATAGATTAGGCAAAATTGAGAGATTTGACTTGAACGTGAAAACCGACCCACTCGGTTGATGGTTGATTGCCGATGTAATCAGACCTGAGTAACGGAAAAATCTGCCTAATAGTGTGGTTCGCTCATCGCTCCCTTTTCACCCCGTAAAGCGTCTCGTTTGGATAGAGACAATGAGATTCAGGAATGCTTCTGGATTTCGACGGTATGCTAATCTCTATGGAAGTATTTACTTTTCTGTGCACCTTTGGGTTTTTGTATGAGATTTTGATAGACTAGTCCTTGTTATTTTCCCTTCTAGATGTGTTGTATTTGCGATATCTTTCATGATTTTTTTAATAAAATTCAGTTGCCTTTGTCAAAAAAAGTTAAAGTTATTTAATTTTTTTTATAAATCAAATTTTATTTGAAACTTTTTTCAAGTCGAGACAAACTGAGTCAAATCGAAAAATTCAATTTTTTCGAATCGAGTCAAGTTTCGATCATCCGTATAATATTGATTTGTTAACACATTAATTAGAGCGAGTTCAATGACTAGCCATCCGTATTTTGTTAGCTCAAATAGAGAATAAACATTGAGTATAATATTCAAATTTATTTTATACTCGAAGCGAGGATCGAACCTTTGAACACTGGTAGTGTGCGTAAGGAATGTGAAAGGAAATTACGCTGTTCAAATCCCATGCAGCAGTGAGTACTGAGTCGTGACAAACAGACAGTCACATTCAGACAAGGTGATCTCCTGAGTTCAGCTCCCCAAAACAGTGTTACAATGGACTGACTCAGTAACTCGTCCAGTTTGTTTAGCTGGTTCTAAAATATCAATCCATATTATACGATTCTTTGAAACTTCATTTTCTGGTTGGATTTGACCCCTAGTCCCCCTGTCCACGTGTCAGAAACCCAGAGAATCAAGATTCTCCAACTGTGTCCTGCCTGGAAAATGGATAATTAAGCAAATATATATACTAATTTTGGATAATTTATTTATGGCCAACATGGAAATACTGTAACCTAATTGTCGCCTTTTCTTAAAGCTTCTGTAAGAAAAGGATTCTGTCAAATAATTAATTGAAACCAAATGGAAAGAGTACAAACATGAAGGTGCCGTTGGAGTTATAGCGACGAACTTGCAAGTTGCAACTGTTCTTTTTTATACCGACACGGTAATAAAACCAACATTTAATACGGATATAATTTTTTCGTCTTTTTTAGTGTATTTATGTATGTCGTAACATTATAAATAGAGTTTAGTGTTTAAGGTTAACATTTATAATTAGTGTATAGGGTTTAAGGTTTAAAGTTAGAGTGTAGAATTTAGTACGTTAGAACATAGAAAGTGACACAAAAAAAGAAATTAAATGATTTTTTTCATTTAATACAAAAATTAAACGGTAAGAAATTTGAGCAAAAATCTGCTGCCCCTAACCATGCCTCCATCTATGCCTCCTGTTAAAAAACACTTAGAAATTAAATTAGGAACTCTAACCCTAATTCTAAATCATAAACCCTATACCATACACCCTAAAAATACATCATACCCTAAATTCTTTATACCCTAACCTTAAGCTCTAATACCCAAGAAATTTAACGTCTAAGCCGAGGGATAAAAATCCTCTGCCCCTTTTCGGTGCCCATAATTATGCCCCAACACTATAAAATTAAATTTCAAGCCATAACCCTAAATTTTAAATCCTAAACCCTACAAGAATATGTGGAGCTCAGCATGTCTGGAAGCACAAGAGAACGTTCTTTTGCTGATATTATTACCAGTATTCGATACTGGGTCATTCATAGTATTACTATGCCTTCCCTATTCATCGCGGGTTGGTTATTCGTCAGCACAGGTTTAGCTTATGATGTGTTTGGAAGCCCTCGTCCAAACGAGTATTTTACAAAGAGCCGACAAGAAATTCCATTAATAATTGGACTCTATACCCAAAAAATACACTCTACCTTTCATTTTCTAAACCCTAACTTAGAACTCTAAACCTAATTTTGTGCATAGAGCATAAATAAAGTCACCAAAAAAAGTAAGGAGATTTCCATCCCTAAACCGAGTGCTAGATAAATCATTCATATATTGTTCGTTAAATGAGTTGTAACAAAAATTCTATATCTATTTGTTAAACGAACGAAATTTATGTTTGTTTATGATTACAAATAAACTTGCTTATTAGTTCAATTATTTAAGGCGTCCTTACTTAAAAAGATATTTTTTGTACGTTGATTAATAAGATAATTATTAATATTTTTTATTTTATTATTTTATATCTAAAAATAAAATAAAATCGTTTATTTATGTTTGCTCACTTATTAATCACGAAAATATTTTGAATTTTTTGCGAACATTTTTCAATTATGCGTCCATGAGCATATTCATGGATATATTTAATTTACGTTCGGAAGCATGTTTGTTTTATGTTGGCGAGCATGAACGTGTACAAATAATTATGAAACGAATACAAACATAAATTGAATATGAACAAATTTAAAAATAAACAAACGAATATAAACAGATGTTTTTTTGTTCGACCCAGTTTCATTTACAGCACTAATAAGTAATATCCTTTGAGATTAATATCAATATAAAGAAGAAGATCAGATGATGTTCTTTTAGCCTATGTGATTGTAATATCTGTTTATTTTTTTTTAGCTCTTAATAACACGTATATTTTATAAATAAATTATTTAAATTCAGTTCTTTTAAGAATAATACTAGCATTTTTTTACTCGGAAAGTTTTAGATGATGCTTTAAAAGCGGGTGGTTTGGAGATTTTAAACAGATGGTCTGCTGGTTCCAGAATCTTTACTTTACTGTCAAAAAGATATTAATATACTTAATGTAAAAATAAGTGCTCAAACTTTAATGTTTTTTTTTTTTTTTTACTTTTGAATGCTTAAACTATTTTTTTTCCTTTTTAGGTGCTTAAATTATCCCGTTTTTCTCTTTTAAGTGCTTTTTTTGCTCCTTTTAGGTGCCTAAACGTAGGGCTGGGCGTTCGATCGAGTCGAGTTGAAAAATTTCGAGTTATTCGAGTTTGCAAGTCTTATTTTACGATTCAAACTTTATTTGAAATTTTTTCGAGTCGGGTTTCGAGTTTCTGTACAAATTTAATTGTACATGTATATTTCTTCGATATATATTTCTATATGCATATATGTAGTGGTGCATGTATATATTTCTATATGCATATATTTAGGGCTAGACGTTGGACATATTGATTCCAATTTCAACGGCTTTCTATATGCATATATAATATACATATATAATGCTTCATATTTTCACATGTAATATACATAACATATTAGACATAATTGATAGAATCGACTGGAACTTGAAAATTGATCAACTAATTAATAAAAATTTTGAGTTATTCGAATTTCATAACTCAAACTTTATTTGAAATTTTTCCGAGTCGAGTCGAGTTTATGAAATTACGAGCCGAGTTAAAACGAGCCAGTTTTTCCGCCTCGAGTCGAATAATTCAGTTTTTTCGAGTCCAGTCGAATTTTTCCCACCCCTACCTAAACTATCTTTTTTCCCTTTTAAGTGCCTAATTTTTTTCTCCTTTTAGGTGCCCATATTATCAATTTTTTCTGTTTTAAGGTCAAACTAAGGCATCTACTTTAACCAAAAATGAGAGTCTGGACACATACTTTGACAAAAAATAAATAGTTTGGGCACTTAAAAAGGGCAAAAAAAAAACGGGATAGTTTAGACACCTATTTTCGGTTTAAGCCAAAATAGTAATAATAAACAACTTTTGGCGCAACCAAACGTGGTCAAAGCTCCAGCATTACAGCAAACACTTGCTGATTCAGATTACATGTGATAATGTTCTATGTTCTTGTATAGAATATTGCTGTCCTTGGGATTGTAATCCTGGTTTGAGCCCAGTTTCAGATTCTGAATCTAAACACTCACTACTTTCTCAACGTTTCTAGTGTCTTTATTGACAGATTTCAAACTTATGATCATTATTTTAAATTAGTTTTTAAACTTTTACAAATTTCAATTGCATCTCTAGAGGATGATTCTCGTTCTAAGTTGATTTGTAAACTTCAAAACGTTTCATTTTCACCCCAAGCTATGGCTCATACTAAAATGGTAAGACTTTTAGACATGCTATTTTCATCATCAAATTATCAGTATATGATAATCATATCCCATGTTAATAAAATCGTTATAAAATTTAGTAATTGCCATGTAAACATTGATGTGTGTTGTATACTAATATGATGGGGGCATAAATGATAATTTTGAGGATGAAAATGGAAAGTTTAAAAAGTTTAGGGATTAAATTAAAATAAAGGTTATAGTTTGGGATTAAATTGAAATATTTAAAAGTTTAAAGAGCGAGTTAGAATGAAAGACATAGTTTGAGATGAAAACTAAAATATTTAAAAAATTAAGAACTATTTAGAGTTGAGTGTCATAATTTTAAAAATGTATGGTAAAATTAACTCTATTTTAGACTAAAACATTTATAAAGTTTTAACCGATGTTAATTAAGGATGACATCAAATAATCAGTTTTTTTAATTACAAGAACAATTATAAGTACTATAATATGTAAATAATTAAAATATTTTCAGAAAATTACAAAAGATATTTTAGAAAAGATATTTTCGTTCTAATTTTAAATAAGTTTGAAATTCAAAGTTTATATTCAACACAATCATTGTAATTAATAAGTTCAATAATAATAGAGGTTAATGATTGTAAGATTCTCCTGATATATAAAAACAATAGCAACATTTTCAATAAAGGTGGTAGGGAATTTTGCAATGATATTTTTGCTTTAAGAAGTTCCAAATAAATATATAATAAAATAATTATTATGTAATAATTATAGACTCTAAAACTAATCAAAACATGATTAGTTTGACTATGGAATTGAATACTCTAGACTTATAAATAAAATTTTACCTATAATTTAATATAATAATGTCAAAAATCAATTTTTACCTACAATGTAACATCATAAGGTCAAAAAATTCAATCTTGACCTATAATGTAACATCATAAGGTAAAAAACAAATCAATTTTAAACAATGTTTTCAAACTCTATGATTTAAAATAGGTCAAATTCGATCAATTTTAATGTCTCTTTTCAAAGTTTAATTTTTTTTAATTTTTTTTTAAATATGTTAGTGTGATGCAAATGTAGCATCTGTTTAACTTTTTTAGTCTTTTAAAAGACGACACATACAACATACATTACTAGTGCTCAAACCCGGGTCCGAATGGATGATGAACATCTACCGTTACTACCAGGACAAAAATGGATGAGCTTTTTTTTACTTTAAACTGTACAAGAACAATATAACTAAATTACATGAATTTAAAATAATCCGAATCAAAGAACAAAAACTAAAACCATAATTTGCTCATAATATAAAAATTAATAACAGAATCCAACGTAATATATTTCAATTGGTACTGTTTGAGTCAAGAAAAAAATACAAAACCTCAAATTTTAATTTGTTTAAAATCTTAGTTATATTTTCGTTCGTTTCTGTTGTTAATTAATTAATTAATTATAATTATTAATATTATACAGATAATATAAAACTAAAAGAAATCAATCTGTATGCAAAGGAGAACGTTCTTGGAAAACCAATCCCCTAGTTTGCCGGAAAACCTTCATCGGACTCGGAAAATACCAGCTCTTTGCTTTAGTAGACGCCGACAGTTTCGATACTCCGATTCCGGAATGTGACGTCACCAACACGGACCTTGACCTCGTCATCATCCTCGCCCGTTCAACCTCCGCCGCTGCTTTCGCTTTCTCTGCTTCTCTTTGACGATCTTCACTCTCGTGTCGCTTGCACTTATTGCTAGCTTTAAACATCGACCAAAACGACGGCGTCCTGCTCTTATTACCCGCCAAATCGTTCTTCTCGCTTAAACGCTCAGGTTTCGAATGGAGAAAAGGAATCACGAGAGATCTCGAACGTCGGAACGTCGGTTCTCTTGCGACAGGATCAGAAACTCCGCCGGAGCCGAAACTTCGGATACCGGAGGTATCCTCCGCCGCGGCGGTTGAGAAGCGATAGAAGGAAGAAGAACAGGAGGCTGCGCTACACGCGCAAGGACGGGCGTGGGCGCAGTCAGGACAAAGAGAAGCGAGCTTTTCTCGGAGGCAAAACGGACAGATTCCAGTACGGCGACGTTTAGAAGGATGGTTTGGACATTTCCAGACGTCATCTTCGTCCACGTAAAACGCCATTGCCGCTTTGTTGAGAAAGCTTTTGTAGTTTCCTTTTTCCTGTGGATTCTGTTTGGTTCCGTCTGGCTTTTTCCTCGCAGTTTCTTTGTGGTATTTGTGAGAGGGGAGGATTTTAAAAAGAAAATGAGTTTGATTGGGGCGGGTGAATTAACCATGGTTAAGATTTTAACTGTGGTACTTGGGTAGACTGAACTGAAACGTTGCGTTTTGATGTTACAAGTGCTTTAGCTGCTATTTACGATAATGCGTTTATGGGGGAGTTATATGAGTAGGGGTGGGAATTTGGCGGAGAATATTTGAAAACTGTGGGGATCCGAACTGATAGGGGTGGGGAGAATAACCAAAATTTTCACTTATGGGGATGGGGAAAGTTTTATCACTGGAATTCAAATAGGGATGAAGACGAAGATTGTTATATCCGAATTATAGGGATAACTGAACCGTAACCATATAAATAATTGTGGGGATCCCGAAAAATATCCATAAGGATCCCTGATATTTTATAAAAAATTTAAAAAATATAAAATTAACTCTCATTTACATGTATACCTATTTATCTTATTATCGATATATTTGTGTCTTTTTTTTTTAAGGTAATTTGATTGATTATAAGGTATCAACTTTACAACGAGCACAGATATGAGCCTCATTAAAAAACCTCCCTAAACCTAAGTGGAGGAAAAAGAGTGCATCATATCTGGCTAAATACATACAAACGGAGACAGAAAATTCATGACATAATCATAAGCCCAAAGTCCCAGCAGTGCAGCTATAAAGACGCACCCTCCAAACGCAAAGCACCAAAAGACAGCTTGGAGAACCTCATCAGTAAGACACACCTCCAGTCCAAACGCCAATCTCCAAGACCCGGAGGGGCTACATCGAACTGCATCACAAAAACTGCACAAACCTGCAAACAACTACTAGACAAAACGAATGATCATACCATAAAAATATACAGAACCATATTCGGAGCCTCGGACCCAACGGAGCCTAACAACCCGCTAACCTATTAGCCTATACCTTTTTTGGCTAACCTATCTGCCTCAATATTACTCGACCTAGGAATCCACCGGAAGAACATCCCTCTTGCTCGGGCTATAGCCACAAGATTCAGGACCCTTTCTCGAATATAACAAGGGGGACACTTTTCCGAGACACCAATCAACCACAAGCTAACAATCGGATTCGACCACGAGTCTACTATTAATTGACCACTGGGAACTGAGGAAAAGGTTAATGCCCCGATTCATTGCTTCAAGTTCTAAGATAGCAGGGGGCGCACAGTTGGTGGATTCAGAGAATTCAAGGAGAACCGCACCATTCGAATCCCTGACTAGGCCACCGATCCCACCGACCTCTCTAGATAAAACGGCGGCGTCCGTATTTAGTTTTGAGAACCCAGAAGGGGGGGAGTCCAACCGCCAGAGGGGGTCAGCGAAGGGGTTCGAGCGAAGGACGATGCCACCAGGGAGAAATCCATCAAAAGATCAAACAGCGATAACGGAATATCCGGGAATTTTGCCTTAAACCACGAGGCGAGCCGAAACTTAATCAGGAAATCCAATTGGAGCCAGTCCACCTCCTTTTTCCTGAAGACTATGTCATTCCGGAATAACCAAACGGACCACACCAGGGCAAAGGGGACTAGCTTCAACCAAGCCCTGTTTCCTTCCTTCCCTACCCCATCCCAAGCTTCGAAGAAACTAGGAATATCATAAGGAAAGACGGCCAAGATCCCGGCCATGTTATAGAACCTCATCCAAATACTCCAAACCCCAGCACACGATACAAAGAGATGCGCACACGATTCTAGAAAGGCCTTGCAGAGGGGACATAGGATGCTATCCAAATTTCTTACACCCCGTTTGGCCAGTTCTACTCTAACAGGGATACGACCCCAAATGAGTCTCCAAAGTAGAATTTCAACTGTAGGGGGACGAAACCAATCCAGACTTGATTTTTCCAAATCGGGTTCGAGCTGTCGCAGGGGGCCATGATCTCTCTGAAGGACTTAGAAGAGAAGGCACCATCGCTCGAGCCCTTCCAGCAGACCCAATCCCTTCCGGGGGAAGAAGACTTAAAAACCTCAAGACAGTTCATGAATGAATCCCAGATGGGTACCTCCCAATCCAGACAAGGGCGTCTCAAGGGGATGGACCAACACCACCCAGAGTCAACTTTGACTCCAAACTTAGAGATGGTGCCAGATTTCATGACAGAAAAAGCAAAGATCCGGGGAAATTTCTCCTTCAGGGAAAAATCCCCAAGCCACCAATCAGACCAGAAAAGGATGGCATTACCCTCCCCAACCTGTAAAGAAATATTCTGCTTAATTCTGGAACCAATACCATCATTTCCCAAAGATGCATTCGCTATCCCTCGCCATAGCCAGGAGGCTTGGTGGGGCTTCGGAATAGAAGGGAGGAGCGAAGTAGACGGGTTTGGAATTTTAGCGTCTATCACCCGCTTCCAAAGATTGTCCAGTTCGTTACCGAATCTGATAATCCACTTACATAACAGCCCTCTATTTAACATTTCCAGGTTCGACACTCCCAAACCACCAGCCAATCTGGGCTTGCAGATCTGCGCCCAACTTACCCAGTGAATGCAAGATTTGTCCTCATTTCCCCCTAGATAAAATGGGCCATAAGACTACAAAGACGGTTGTAGACTTGGGTCGGTAAACGAAACAAGGAAAGAAAATAAGTCGGAAGGCTACATAGGATCGACTTCACCAGCGTGAGGCGACCACCTATGGATAAGGATTTGGATTTCCAACTGTTTAGCTTAGACGTAACTCTACTGAGGATTGGATCCCACAACGCTGCCGAATTCCGACTAGCCCCAAGAGGTAGGCCCAGATAATCCGTGGGAAGTTTGTCAAAAGAGCACCCGATATCCCTAGCCCAACTCCTGATCGTTTCCTCACCAATATTGATCCCAAAGACTCGGCTCTTCTTGAGGTTGAGTTTTAAACTCGATGCTAATTCAAAAATACGCAGTACTCGTTTAACACTCCTAATTTGGTTTTCTACACCCTCGCAGAAGATCAGGAGGTCATCTGCAAACTGAAGGTGTGAAATTTCTAATGGAGAGCTGCCTCTTCCAACTTTACACCCAGCAAATAGGTTTAGGCGAACAGCCTTCCTAACTAGCAGGTTGAGGGCTTCACCAATGAGGTTGAAAAGGAGGGGGGAAAGAGAACAACCTTGTCTTAAGCCACGCGAGATTGCAAAGGCCTCAGTGGGTGAACCATTGACCAAAACTGAGATTGAGGCTGTGGAAATGCACCTAAGGATCCAATCACACCATCTGTCCCCAAAATTGCATTCTTTCATAACTCGGGTTAAAAAAGCCCAACTGACCGTGTCATACGCTTTCTGGAAATCAATCTTGAAAGCGATACCCTTTCTGCCTGACTTAGACATTGAGTCAATAACCTCATTTGCAATCAGCGAACAGTCGAGGATTTGCCGACCCGGAATGAAAGCGAATTGTTGCTCCCCAATGATGTCACCCAACACCATACTAAGACGTTTGACCAGGACTTTTGAAAGAAGTTTATACATTCCTCCTACAAGGCTTATTGGCCTGAATTCATCAAGAGAACTAGGGTTCTTCACCTTGGGAATTAGGGTGATGAAAGAATGATTAGTACCTTTATCCCAAGGGCGACCCCAGTAAAAATCCTCAAAGAACTGCATAATTTCCCCCTTAAGATTACTCCAAAACTTTTTGAAAAAGCTCAAGTTGAAGCCATCAGGTCCAGGGGCACGGTTGCCGTCAGAGGAGGACAAGACCCCCCAGATTTCTTCTTCACTAAACCTATCCTAGAGGGAGGTAGACTGAGCATCGTTTAGTTTGCAAAAGCCAAGGTTCAGGTCCTCCACCTCTAGGGCAGTGGTGGTGTTATAAGCTTCGTAGAAATAATCTCTGACCATTTTCTTCACCGACAAGGGATTAATGATTTCAACCCCTTCTCTTGTCAACTGTTTTAACTGGTTATTCCGTCTTCTTTCCAAGGTCGTTAAGTGGAAGAAACGGGTGTTTCGATCCCCCTCCGAAAACCACCGCAGACGTGACTTTTGCAGCCACTCACTCTCTTCCTTCCGATAGGCCGCCCACAATTGAGATCTGAGTGATCTAAGAGTGTCGTGCGAGCCTGGGATCGTGAGACCTTGTTGTAATTATGATTCCAGAGATTCAATCTCCTTTGCAATAACCACAGAATCCCTGCTTTTGTTCCTGAGGAGATCCCCAGACCAGGTCTTAACTGCCAATTTAGTGCCTATCAAAATGCCCCATATACCAACCGAAGAGCTTTTATTCCTCTGATCCTCTATAGTTTTCTTAACTAAGTCTTCAAAACCCTCCATCTCCAACAAATAGTTGAAGCATTTAAAGGGTTTCGGGCCCCAGTTATACTTTTCCGACAACAGATGAACTGCATTGTGATCCGACAGCGATCTCGGGAGGACCTTCTGAATGAGACCCGGCAAAACCAAACTAAGATCCGCTGAGATCAAGAACCTATCAAGGCGTACAAAGGTGGGTGGATCACGGTTGTTACACCACGTAAATTTCCCACCAACCAGAGGTAGGTCCATAAGCTCAGCTTCCGAGACAAAATTCCGGAAAGCGTCGATGAGCTGTAAGTTCATGGTCAAACCCAGTTTCTCCTCTTGATCCAGAAAGAGATTAAAATCGCCTCCCAAGCACCAGGGAACATCTTTCGATTTAAGGAAACCCAGCAACTCCGCGAGGAAGGAAGTTTTTTCCGAGTCAACCGATGGACCGTATACGTTTACTAGACCACAACGAAAACCTATGCTTTTTATTACCCCAGTTAATGCCGTAAACCTTTGAAAACTAAATTTCTCATCTATTTGAAAAAAGTCAGTATCCCAGATACAGAGAAGACCACCAGCAGAACCCGACGCAGGAGAGTAAACAAAATCTATATCCCCTATGTTCCAAAAAGCTTTGATGTCCCTAATGGTTACCTCTTCTACCTTAGTTTCCTGAATAAAGGCTAGATTAGGCCTAATCCTACTAACAGCATCTCTAAGAGCTCTTTGTTTCTCCCTCCGTCTAATACCCCTAATATTCCAAGTTATGGCACTAAAATTCATAATAATAATAATTCAAGATAAAACGAAAAAGAAAACATACCTTAGCCCAACGAGTCAGACCCTGCACCTGGAGTCCAACTCCAAGCTATAGACCCTCCTGATAACAGCCTCTTTACCACCTTTGAGTGATATTTCAAGAAGGTTGCACATCTCCCAATCCGATTCGGCTTCGAGTCCTGCAGCCGAGTCTTCGAATTCTACATTGGCATTCTCCTCCACATTGGATGGCGGCAAGGGAATTTCGTCAATAGAGTCTCTCACTAGACGTCTGACCAATCGCCTAGTTTTAGCCCGAAAAAAACTTCTGTGCCCAGATTTAGGGGATGAGCCTAATTGATTCTGGCCATATGGAAATGACGAACCGTCCAAAATTTCATTGCCAGCATCAAGGCTATCCGGAACAATTTCGCCTGACCACGAGGGAGATTTTTGCACAATAATCGGCGCAGGGGAGGGGATCAAAATGGGCCAATTAGCCGATAAGGATGAAGGTTGAAAACCTCCCCTTGAAACATCATCTCGCGTCGGCCCATTATTAAGCCCATGGATAAGGGAATTTAATAATGGGATATTCGGCAGAGTGGCGGGCCCCACAGGAGAAATTATAGGATGTTGCCTATCTGGAGAGTCAACCCATGAATCAACGGAAACCTTATCTTCATCCTCAATTTGACCAGATACATTCCTTGGCAACACATTGGAACACGAGCCGACATTCAAGGAATCTCCAGCATTGATGGGCACGTTGTCCCGAGGTGGAGAGAGAACTGCCGCTTCGTGACCAGGCCGAACGCCAACCGCCGGCGACGAGGGCCGACCATCCGCCGCTAAACCACCATCAGCAGAAACCGCATCATCATCAAGGAGATTCCACTCCTCATCGGAACCATCCTCGCCCCTCTCCGGATCGGAAACATCCAATTTCACAGGGAATTCGCCGATGGAGATGCGCACACGAAAAGGAAAGCCCATGGAAGAGATCGAAATTCTCGCCGGGATGATGGCTGTGCTAACCACCCTAATGCATATTTTCGCAACATCCAACCTCACCTTGTTCTGGGTTTCAGAATCTACCCCGACGAAAACCCCCCACCTGTTGCCTAACTCTTCGAAGAACTTAGGATGCCAGCAGCAAAGAGGAACACCGTGCAACCCCAAATTGATGAAATAGTGAGGGATGCCTCAGATCAGAAGCGGGCCAATATGTGAAAACCAAAAAGAAAGTTCATCTCTTTTCCCATTCCAGATTGCATCCATTTCTTCTTTTGATTTGAACACCAGAATATGGGATTCATTGTCAACACCCCACTTCGCAACCATAACGTCGATATCATCATTTTTCAGGGCCCTTTGAGTAAACTCTTGGTCGAAACCGGTCTTCAAGATACCTACCATACACCGGTTCAACCAATCCAAATCCTTCGCCGGAACCTGGAAGTTGACATTTGTTTTTTCTGAATTATCCTTACCACTTCCAGAGGCATCATGGCCTGCTGCATTAGGAACATCGGATGACTCACCATCGGGAGCCTTTGGCTTGTCGCCGCCATCAGCCACCTTGTCTCCTTTCAATAGGGTTTCGCGGTAGGAGCGGATAGAAACACTGGCCCCTGAGGGTTGATGCCTTGGAGGCCTGTTTTCCGATGGGGAGGCACGAGACTTAGCAACCGAAACCCGGATAAGGCTGCCGTCAACTTTAAAGCCGTCAAGATTGTCAATGGCCCTCTGTTGTTCCACTTTCGACCCATAAGCAACAAAAGCAAACGTGTGGTCCGAACCGTTTAATCTGGGATTTCTAAGATGGATAAACAGCCTCCTGACCTTGCCATGGTTTTCAAACAGTTCCTTAATCATCGATCGAGGGGTAACCTAATTATCATTTTTTGTCTTTTGTTTAAACCTTATTAGTTTGGATGACCTCTCTAGTAATTTATCATTTTTTGTTAATTATATAATCTATTTATCTCTCTATTTCTGCAGTATATTTTTTGTTTAGATTGGGACGGAGATTGTTATATCTGAACTGTAGGGGTAACCTAACCATAACTATATAAATAATTGTGGGAATCCCCGAAAAATATCCACAAGGATCCCTGATATTTTAGAAAAAATTTAAAATATATAAAATTAACTCTCATTTACATGTATACCTATTTATCTTATTATCAATATATTTGTGTCTTTTGTTTAAACCTTATTAAGTTTGGGTGACATCTCTAGTAATTTACCATTTTTTATTAATTATATAATCTATTTATCTCTCTATTTCTGTCGTTCATTTTACACAAAAATCTTGTTCCACTTCAACCATATATTTAAGTATATTGAGTATATGACATGTAAATTGAAATCGACCATATATTTTAATTAGTAAAATAGTAGATTTTGTTTAACTTTTAGGGATGAGAATTCCTCGAAAACTGTAGAGATTCGATGGGTATAAGAACGGGACGAAAAATTCACCGAAGCATGTAACATAGATTACCTAAAAAGGTACCCGTAAATGTTAAGGACGGTGTGGGGATATAAATGAACTCAAATTTCACATAATTAAGATATAGATTTGTTTACAAGATTGATATAGTTTTGGCCTTTTGGGGTGTGGTTGTGTTAAGTTCCGTATTAGGGTTTAGTAAGAAATTATGTGATTGGGGCAGACGTAGAAGAAAGTAGAAAGAAAACATGGGAAATTGCTTAGCCTAAGCTTATAGCTTATAGCTTATAGCTTAGGCACTATAACTAACTACTAATTGATTCAGAGTTGAGACACATTTCACATCTTCCGGAGTGAGTGGGACTCATCGGCGTTGCCCATCTAAGTCCTTGGCTCCACCTCCACTTAGACCATCTTTTGACTAACACCTAATCAAATTCCTCATTTCAGTGTTTTCCACCCACTTTTTCCTGCTTTCAATTTGACCATCTCAAATCATTAAACACACAGATATTTTTTATATCAGCTCGGGCAAAGATGTCTAGTTTAAACTCTGAACCACCGAGTCCTCGGTAATCACGTCAGCGATCTCTTAACGTCTTTGGGTGATGCACGACACCGTCGAACCACCTTTGACGATAGTTGAAGGGAAACCACCACCGGCAGAACATCGACCACCGTCCCCATTAGTCACGGAAATTTTAGATAATCTAGCACTGTATCCAAAAACGACGTTAAAGGTGGGAAATCTAGGGTTAAATCTCCTAAGAAATGGTGAAGCTATAAATTAACCCAAAGATAGAATTGCAATTTATAACTTTCAATTATTGGTATTGTGTTCTTGGGGTATTTATGTGTAACTTTAGGCATGAGATAGGGAGCGTAGGGAGTGTCTAGTATGGTTCACACGGTTTAGAAGATTGTGCAAAGAGCCACATAATACTGTATCACGGAGAATCATAACTCAACTCTAGCGAGATTTTATTTTGAAATACAACGCATTTCAAGAGGAAAAATAATGGGACTGATTCACCGAAATCTCATACAAAATTTAAAAGTGCAAAGAAAAGTAAATATTTTCATAGAGATTAGCATACCGTCAAAATTTAGAAGACTTCCTAAATCTATTTGTCTCTATCCAAACGAGATACATCACGTGATGAAAAATGAGTGGTGAGCGAGCCAAACTATCATGCAGGTTGTTCTGCTATCCGGGACTGATTACATCGACAAACAACCATCAACCGAGTGAGGATCTATCTTTCTATGACCGCCGATAGAATCATAATCAGAAACTAACCTCGTGAAGATCTCTGTGCGAGCACCAAACGGTTGCTAAGGTATGCTGAAATCATGCTAAAACGACAGATGAAACGAAATTATAAAAAAAAACATGCCAAAAAAACAGAGTGATTTATTAAAAATAAAAAAAAACAAAAAAATAATTAACTCGGTAGTCGACAAGACGTTCTAAAACTAACTGCCAACTATGACTAAAAAAACAAAAAGGTCGCGACGCTAAAAATGGTGTATAGAAAAAATTAGCTTTAAGAGTTGCGAATGAGAGGTTTTCCTAATCCAACTCTAGCTTTGAATTCATGTTCATTGTAGCTCTTCACATGGTCTCCTAAATCTAGTAAATCAAACTATATGCTCTCAGCACTTTCTTAAAGATCGAAAGACAAAATTTTAAAATAAAATTTTATATATACATCTTCAAATCTACAGATAAAACGAAACTATAAAAGATAAAGAAAAAACGTGCTAAAAAGGCAGAGATTCTTATTAGAAAATATATATAAAAAACAAAAAAAATAATAATGAACCCGGTGATCGACAAACAGTACTAAAACTAATTGCCAACTATGACTAAAAAAACAAAAGAAATAAGAATTTGCGACACTAGAAATGGTGTATAGAAAAAAAAATAGCTTAAAAGTTGAGAATGAGAGGTTTTCCTAATCCAACTCTAGATTTGAATTCAAGTTTATTGTAGCTCTTCACATGGTCTCCTAAATCTTGTAAATCAAATTATACGCTCTCAGCACTTTTTTAAGGATCGAAAGATAAAATTTTATGCATACGTCTTCAAAATATAATATTAAATATTCCAATTAATTAACTAACACTATACAAATTTTTTACTTAAATAATAAAAGGGTAATTGTTCTATACACAAGCGCTTGTGGAAACTTTTTTACACAAACGTCTTAATTTTAGGGGTTAGGAATTCCGTTTAGGGTTTAAAATTTAGGGGTATAAGTGTAGTAGTTTTGAATTTAGGGATTGTTGATAGAATTTTGGCTTTAGGGTTAAAATTTAGGGTTTATAAGTTAAAACCTAAATCCCTACCCATATTACCCTAAAACTAAACCCTAACCCTAAATTCTAAATTATAAACATGAACCCTAAATTTTAAACATTTACACTAAAACCCCTAAGCTCTAAACCCTAAGCCCTAACCCTAAACCCTATAATTGAGGCGCTTGTGGAAACAAAAAATTTCCACCGCCAGTGTATAGGATATTAATCTATAATAGAAAACCCCTCAATAAAATAACGCCTAAATATGGGAGAGCTTGTATGGTGGGGTGCTAAGGGATAATTTAGGATTAAGGTTACATGATTTTATGATTTTATCAAATTTATCAGTTGTTGTTCAGTTGTGGAAGTTGAATTGTAGAGTATTTTTTAGGCCTCTCTCTTGCTTGGGAGTTGGGTTTTCGGAGTATTGAGGTGGAGACTTAGAATGCGCAAGCTCTCAAGCTTATTCATCAAGTAGATCTCAATGAGTTATCTCTTGCTCTCACTCGTTCTATACAAGCCTTGATTCGAAAGGATTGGAGGATCTCTATTTGCGCTATCCCTAGGAAGTGTAATCAAGTTGTGGATGCTTTGGAAAAACATGTAAATTTTTCGAATTTCAACTTATTTACTTTGGCTTCTGCCCCGTTTTATGTTATTGACATGTTAAGTGATGATTTGGTTCATCTTAGCATGTAATTATTATGTTGTTACTCTATTGTTATCAAATGTACTCTTTTTTTTTATTAAATTTAAAAAAATTTTTTAATAACGCACATAATAACGATAATTTTTTTTTAGAAAAAAATAACGCCTAAATATTTAAGATGATTTAGACTATAGGTGAAGGGGTTTAAATGAAGGCACCGTGGCAAATATTATGGGCTATATCCTAGTCTTGGGCTAGCCATTGCAAGAGCAGTCCAATTCCTTTTAAGAAACTTCCCATTCGTTAACTCATTATCCATAAGGGCCCGTGATTTTGGCTATATTTGACAACTTTATTACATTGGAATATGAACTTTGCTTGTCACAAATTAGTACCTGAATTTGGCAAGATTCTCAAATTGGTACATTTGTTTATTTAACGTCTCAACAACTAGAACCAAACAAGTGGTCCCTCTAGAAAAAGGGATGATGTTCATTCTATGAGATTCGG
Organism: Hibiscus tridactylites; assembly: GCA_958450335.1. Taxonomy (NCBI): domain Eukaryota; kingdom Viridiplantae; phylum Streptophyta; class Magnoliopsida; order Malvales; family Malvaceae; genus Hibiscus; species Hibiscus tridactylites. The sequence goes on from OY288276.1 coordinate 1,583,231, forward strand.
GTTCAAATCGTTTTGTCTGTAAGGTGTGTGGATTGTCAAAGGGTTAAGAATATATATGAACAGATACTATCTTATAAATCACCTTAAGACTATTAAAAAAACATCTCAACAACTAATTAAGCTACTGATGCAACATCGATCGATTATAATGATGATGTCATCAAGTGCAACATGTCTCGATTAATTAGTTGTTGAAATGGCACATTAGCACCATATACCAATTCGAGATTTTCTTTTTAAGTTTCAGCACTGATTTAAAAATTCTTTCCAAGTTTATGTATCAATTTACTACATTTAAATTAAGGGTGAGTAAAATCGATTCAATTTAAAAAAATCATTTTTTAGTTCGAATTATTCGAATCAACTCAAATTAGTGGTTTGAATTTCAAATATTAAAGGTGCATTGTTTTTGTCCATAGCTAAGTAATTTAATTTTTTTCTTTAATATATCATTCATTTTAAAGTTTATTTTTACCAAATTTGAACTACATGCTCCTCAATTAATATCAAATATATGTATAACTTAAATTCATCATTTGACTAATTTTTTCAATTTAGTTTTTCAACTTTGTATTTTTGGATTTAAATTTTTAACTGTAATTCTTTACAAATTCTTTCTTTTTTTATCAATTTCAACTTATACTTTTATCAATATTGTCCTCAAAATTCATTCATAAAAAATAACATTATAAATATATTATACAATTTTAAATGAAATTTGATTTATAAAATAACATTACAAGTCTTACTTACTGTTACAAAGTAATCAATCTAAGACGATAATAAAAATAAAATAAAAGAAACAACTTTAATCAAATAAATAAGAAGAGAAGAATTATAAAATCAGATTAAAGTTGAGGCCTGCGAAGAACAGTTTCCTTAAGACAAATTTCAACCACTCCGCGGTGCTTGAGTTTGGTTGGTCGTTCGTCTCCCAGGATACAACAATAGGAAGATCTTCGACAGAAGCACGAACTGAAGAGATCTCGAACTTGAAATCTTGCCTTAGCCTATCACCGGGATAAAAGAAAACGAGAGAGAAAATAATTTTCAGAGTGCTTTGAAACTAAGGAGATGCATGATTTATATAGGGGAGTGGAGGAGGAAAAATATGGAAGGTAAATATTCGGAAAAAAAATGTTGAATAATAAAATAATACTCTTCAACTTGATTAACTCAATTTTTCACTCAATTCGATTCGATTGAATACTCGTCCCAAAATTTAAATACGCAAGCAAGGTCACTGGCTCATTGCTACTTTCACCCCCGGGAAATTCATATACATGGTGGGTTGGTGGATGAATTTAAAATAAAAGCAATTCAGTGTATGTGTGGGGAAACTTCTAAGAAATTCGCCGTCGTAGAAACCACCACGCCAGTCGCCGGAATCCTTGGCTACTTTCTTCTTCTTGACTTCCACAACATAGTTACTACTACAATTTCCTAAATATAAAAAAAAGATAAGTTCACCTTATTAGACACTTATTTCTTCAAGGGTAATTGCAAAAGTTAATGCCAAATATCAAGCGTAAATCATTAAAAAAATATTATAATTTTTTAACGGAATAGTCCAAGTGGTAAACAGCTTAATATCGCTTAAGTAGGTCTCAAGTTTGAGGCGTTGTGTATGCAGAAATTTTCCGTTAAGAGACTCACCCACTAAAATCATGTGTGCGACATGGATTGGTCCCGACTAGTGAAGGTCCTAAGAATGCGGTTTGTATAACAATATTATCTCTAAAGTTTAGATATGAAATTTTTTATGAAAACAATATTTATTTTATAGCTACACCCAATACTTATTGTTATGTTCGTATTTATATTTATATTTCAACTTAAAATAATCAAACAAGTTTTTGAAAAAAATTATGTTTTTCCTTGTAAGAAAGTCATTAATTCGAATAGAAAAGGAAGCTAAAATCACAAGATTTCAAAGTTTGTAAAGTGGGCATGGGTTAGATACAAATCAACAAGAATTAAGCCAAAGTTCTAGAAAGATATGCACAATTTCAACTACAAAAAGTTCTTTTTTAAACCACTAATGGTTGAACATATTAATGATAAGGCATTTGTAGTAATTCACATTTATAGATAATAAAAAAATTAAGATGCGTTTAGTTCTAGAGAATGGAATTTATTTTTATATTTTAAAAAAATAAAAAAATGAAAAGCTGTGTTTGGTTGGAAAATTTGAAAATATTTTTTAAAAATAAAACAAAAATTGAAAATATAGAAAAGATGTTTTCATTGAAAATGTTAAAAAAACAAAAAAATATATGAAAATAAGAGTTTTTTATTTTAATTCGGGTTTAAATCTTTCTAATATCATTTTTTAAAAATTTAGTTTATTTACTCATATTTTATTTATTTATTTATTATTATTATTATTATATTTTCTAACTATAATTTATTTCAATTATTTAATAATTATTTTTTAATTTCTATTTTAAAAAGTTATAAACCAAACATATTTTCACTATTTTTGTTTTTGAAAAGAGTTAATTGCACCACACGCCCCTAAACTATGACACTCATTTTATATTAGTCCATAAACTTCAAAACATTCCAATTTCATCCTCAAACTATGACCTTCATTCTAAATTGGTCCCCAAACTTTTGAGCATTCCGGTTTCATCCTCAAACTATGACTCTCATTCTAAATTGTTTCTCAAACTTTTTGAACATTCTAATTTCATCCTTAAATTATCATTTATATCACATCATATTATTACATAATACACATAAGTGTTTCATGGCAATTAACAATTTTTGTAACAGATTTAATAACACAAGATAAGATTAGCATATATTGATAATTTAGGGATGAAACTAGAACGTTCAAAAAGTTTGAGGACAAATTTAGAATGAGAGTCATAGTTTGAGGATGAAAATGTAATGCTCAAAATTTTGGGGGCCAATTTAGAATGAAGGTCATAATTTGAGGATGAAATTAGAATGTTTTAAAGTTTAGAGACTAATATAGAATGAGTGTCATAGTTTGAGGACGTGTGGTGCAATTAACTCTTTTGAAAAATAATTTTTCATCTCTATCAACCAAACATGTTTTCTAATTTTTAGAAAACTGAAAATGAAAATTATTTTCTAAAAATGAAAACAAAAACATAAAATATTTTCTAAAACCAAACGAACCCTTATTTATCCTATTTTAGAGATTATCAAGGACAGTGTTGTAATCAAATATTAAAAGGTAAAGTATTGGATTTTAAAAATATAAGGATATATTAAAGACTTAAATTTTTTGAAAATAATATTTAATTTATCTAATATTTAAATTTATAAAAACTTGAATTTTCAGTAGACTAAAAATTTAGGGTAAAGTATCTCCCACATATTCTTTAATTTTCGTCCTTGAAAATTACTCTTCATCTTTATCTTCGTAATTTCGTGCAATGTTCCCTCCATATACATAGATACACATATATGTATACATGGACGAAACTAAGATTAAACATTGAATACAAAATATAAATGTCTAAAAGTATAGGTAAATTTATTATTAATCTATTTTAAAAATATATAAATTAAATTGTAAACAAAATTGTGTCTTAGGGGCAAGAGCCCATCCCACACATCAAAGGGCATCGTCCTTGCATGTACAAAATCTTACTGTCTAATACACATGAATTCTGATTATATTTGGATTGAACATGAATCGAACCTATAAAGTTTTTTTATAATTTATTATAGTTCGCAAAACTCGAACTTTATATCTTGTTTTAAGGACATCCAAGTTGAGGACTTATTTTTCAGTCCCTTGTTTTGGGCAACTTTCATTCAAGCAAAAGACAAGGTCAAAGGTAAACCTATGTACACACACATACAGTGTGTTTAGTCAAAGTCAAATTCCACACGTAATGACGTGGCTAAATTTCACTGGCTAGTACCACTCGTGTGTAGATAATACTTTGGTTTTATTATTCAGGTGTCGTTATTTGGAATAAAAACGTGTGATAAGAAAAATGAATAATAACAAATTTAGTTCTTTAACATTTATAACTTACCATTTTAGTCCTTATTATCTATTGATTTAAAATTGATCTATAATTTTTTAAAATGAGTCGACTCTGACTGTTAACATTTTTAAAAGAATCAAATTATTTTTAACGAAAATACTTACTAAAACATTGCATATCAGTCAAAATTTGTTTTATATCTTTTTAATTTAGTACGATTTTTTAGATTTTTTTAATATATTTTAAAAATTATTTGTTGATGTGAATTGTGATACGTAGACATAATATTGTTACACCAACATGAAAATACATGTGAAATAATAGTTAGGGGTGTAAATGAATAGAGTGTTCGACGAACTGTTTATGAATCGTTCGTTTATGTTTGTTTATTAAGCTAAATAAACGAGACTGAACAATTTTTTATGTTCGTTTAATAAACGAACGAACACGAACAGAGGTGTGTTCGGTTCGTTTATGTTCACGAACAAACTTGTTTATATATAAACTCGTTTATAAGCTCGTTTAAAGGATAGAAATGTTTGTGGATGTATCTAAATACTACTCTTTGTTGTTGCTAAGGATGTAATATAAGTTCATCTTGTAAGTTTTATTTTATTGTTTTTGTTTTATTTATTGTTATGTTAGTTAACACTTCTGAACATATAAATAAAGATATTTGCGAGCGAATAAACGAATATGTTCACGAACACTTAAACGAACACGAACATAGTCTTGGTCATTCAAGCTCGGTTCATTTACACCTCTAATAATAGTAGTTAAACTAATTAAAAATATAAATATCGGGGACTGAGTTAGTTATTATTCCCTAAAGATACAAAGTGAGAATGTGGGTCTCACATTACATAAGCATTGGATTGTTGCAATAATGGAAGTGGGACCGTACTCGGACCGAGACGATCGACAAAAACCGTAGCGAGTCAAACAACCCGAAACGCGGTCTAAAAGGTTAAGAAAACAGGCATCAAATAGTAAGGTTGAGGTTTCTTTGTTTGTTTTCTTCTTGTTTTTGAGTCGTGAATGGTGTGCGGTACCAGTCGCCGTGGGTTCAAATCATTATAGGGATGGGCACGGGTCGGGTTTTTGGCCAACCCGGACCCGACCTAAAAATAAATACTTTAAATCTGTACACGATCCGATCCGAAAATAAATACCTTAAATCTGTACACGACCCGATCCGAAAATAAATACCTTAAATCTGTACACGACCCGATCCGAAAATAAATATATTAAATCTGACCCCGACTCGATCCGACCTATATAAAATAAATTAATTTTAGGGACTTAATTGTAAAAAATAAATTTAAGAGACTTAATTATAAAAAAAATATAATTTAAAAGACTAAATTATAAATAAAAATTCAATTTTAAGGACTTAATTATAAAATATATATATAAAGAGTTGTATTATTATAAATATCCCTAAAAATTTAAGGGAAAATTACACTATTAGTCTCGGGTCGAATATTTTCCACCCTAAACCCAAACCTGACCCGAGTTTATCATCAACAAAACCCGACCCGAACCCGATTTTTCATTAAAAAATCTGACTCGATTAGACCAAGTCAGGTAAAAACCCGTCAGATCCGGATAAAATGCCTATCCCTAGGTTCAACTTCAAACCTTTGTGCTTTTTGACTAGGGATGGCAAAAATACCCGGCCCCGACCCGACCCGAGGTGCCCCGACCCGACCCGGCCGGGTATTTTTACTAAAATTTCGGGGATCGGGGCGGGGCGGGGCGGGGCGAGAAAAGCTTGAAGTCGGGGCGGGGCGGGTTCGGGTATTTGATAGAAATTCCCCGCCCCGCCCCGCCCCGGTATATTTTTATATTTTTATATTTTTATATATATTTTTATTATATTTATAAAAAATATCATTATATTTAAACATTTTTATGTGTTTTAAAGTTGTTTTTTGTTTTTGTTTTGGTTCGTACATTTTGTAAAATTTGTTTAGATGTTGTTCAAGTTTTAATATATTCGATTCTAACGGTCAATGATTCAAGTTTATTCTTTTAAATATGTAGTTTAACACGTGATAATTTAAAATTAGTTTTATTTTATTTTCTTATATAAGTTTGAAGTCCTTTGAAATCATAATTTGTGATTGTGGTGAAAGATTGATCGAATCTAACATTTACCGTCGACGAAGATTAATTTTTTTTTAATTTTTCGGGGCGGGTCGGGGCGGGGTCGGGTTTAAGGGTTATTGTATCGGGGCGGGTCGGGGCGGGTAAATTAATATTTTAATTCGGGGCGGGGCGGGGTCGGGTATAGTATCTTATAGGTCGGGGCGGGTTCGGGGCGGTCAAAAACCCGCCCCGCCCCGCCCCGTTGCCATCCCTATTTTTGACTCATATACTTCAATCTCACACTTAATAATTACACAATATTAGTTATTATATAAAATTCATTTAAATGCGTAGACGAAACTGAACTAAATGAATGGTCTTAGTAGAAAAGATGATGATGTTTATTTTAGGAGATGTGAATTCTAACAATTTTATTTGAAAAATGTGTATACGTAATTAATACATATTAATTAGTTTGAGTTGAATTAGTTGTTAAATATGTTAGGCAATCAAATAGTTGTAATAATTGATTGATTATTATGCATGTTAATTATACTTGTTTGATTTGGTAAGAAGTTGTAATTTTAATTTTAAGTAAATAATTTCTAGAATAAATAGTTAAAAATTTGTTTTTTTCCTAAATTGTGAGTTTAATATTCATTAATAACATTTTTTCTTTTTCTTCTTTAAGTAGGAGTTATTTTAAAATTTTGTAATTTTAAAGTGAAAATATTTAACTATAGAATTCCTTAAATTTAGAATTCACATGAAATTGATATATATATATATATATATATAAACAATATAAATACATTGACGGTCAAGATTATGAGCTTTTATCCCAATAACAAATTATTTATTGAAATAGTATTTTATTCCAATTATTTTTTAAAATGATGCTTATCTATGTCATGTAATATAAAAACGCATGATGTACTTTTACAAATTAAATTATTTCAATTAAAAAACACTTTTAACAAAATGCGGTCATTGAATTTGTTGGATTCAAACCCTACTCCAAATATTTGTATGTTTCTTGATTATAGATAATTTTAATTAAACAAATTTATTATAAATAATATAATATAGTTTTGTTGATGTATATTTTTTAATAATGACAACTGAATTTTATTAAAAAATCATAGAATATATTATAAATACATAGCTTCCATAATAAAAAATAATGAAGACTAATTCATCAAAATTTCATACAAAAACTTAAAAGTACAAAACAAATATTTCTACCGAAATTAATATACTGTCAAAATCTAAAATTCATGTTAAACTATTATTTACTAATATTATTGAATGTATATATTTTTAACTTCAAAACCTAACTCACTATTTACGGCCAACCTTTTTATTCGGTATCAGCCTGTCTCATCCTTACACGACATGCCTAACCTTTCAATCCATAAAAAGTTTTTATTTCTTTTTTTTTTCTTTTCCAACTTGACTTCGCTTACCATTTATTTTTATATAGCTATGCCCTTTTTATTTTATAAAATAATAATGATAAAATAATTTAAATAAAGTTTTGCTCAAAAAATTTATTTTCATAAGTAACTTTATGTTAGTAGTTATTTTACGGTTCATTTTCAAATTCATAATTATTCCTCTCACATTGGCGCATTCAGAATTGAGGGGCATAAGTTAAAATATTTTTTAGGATTGACACAAATTATAAAAATTTCAAAATTTTAAAATGGACATAAATCATAAAAAATAAAAAAAATTAAAGTAAAATGTGTGAACTTTAAAAAGTTCGGAGTGGGCACAAGCCTACCCAATCATACATGTGGCTTCGCCACTACCTCTCAACATTGTCTCTTCAAAGTTTGAATATGAATCTCTCTTTAAAAATACGATATACATTATCGTTGCATATAACATTTATCGGTAATTTCACAAGTGAAATTGTAAATTTAATACACATTTTAAATAAACCACCATAATACTCGGGAACAGATTTATAGAGCCTCTAATGGGAAGTGGGAACAATTGTATTTCCATTTTTCTGGGAAAATAAGTCTAGTTTAGTGTCTGTTTTTTTAAAATAGTTTATTTTAGTGTACAAAGAGCAAAAAAAAATTATATAATCATTTAGAGAAACAAAATATTTTGAGCTCTTTTTAATTTCTGAATCGGTCAGTATATATACATAACACTATTGGAGTAACCCATCAAGGACAACCAATTCAACTTTGTACAATGCATGATCACTATGTTGTATGGGTTTGAGAAATCGGGTTTGGTTAACTGTTAACAAATTATTTCGGTTAATCGGTAAGTTTAGGTCACTCAATTCTCGATCTTAAACCGTAACCATTTAACTGGTTAACCGTTTATCCGGTTAACCAAAAAAATTGGTTCGGTTAGATTTGCGTAACGGTTTTTATTTTATTTATTAAAAATATAAATTTTAATAACGTGTTAGAAAAAAATATATTTTTAAATCAGATACATTATATTAGTATCTTTTTTAATACTAGAAAAGTAAATACTTAAACTTTATAAAAAAATTATAGTTTTACTTTTGGAAAATGAGAAAATAAAATAAAATCTATTTTTAATATAAAATATTAAAATGGCATATAATATAATAATATATATTATATAATCGGTCGGTTCGATTGTCTGGTTTGTCTTAAAACCGTAAACCGTAACCGAATCGTTTTTTAAATAATAAAAACTCAAACTGAAATTAAATTTTTCGGTTCGGTTAACCTATTTTTCGATTCAATTTTTTCAAATTTTAAAATCGATTTCGGTTATTTGATTTTTTTCACACCCCTACTATGTAGACCAACGCCTCATAAGGAATAGTTTTAGGGACCAAAGAAAAGGCCAAAGATGTTACCCTTTACGAGGTTCTCATTCTTCTATCATCTTCATCTCTTTCATTATTTCACATTCTTAATTCTTAAATTCTTAAATTTAAAAATTAACTTAATATAAGTTTCAATATTTCCATAAATTTTCTACAAATTGAGTTTAGCTCAATTAACATATCATCGATACAATATATAGTAAAATGTGAGATCAATCATGTTTAAACGTTCATTATCTTCTGAGTTATAAACAAATAGAATTTTGAATAAAATAGACATTATACGCATGTTAAAAAACTCTTACTAAAAGTGATTGAGACAATATCGAATAAAAATGTGTCACCTTACATTTTTTAATTTTCAAACCTAAACTGTATAAAAAAACAACTTAACAACTCAAATAAGATAAAATTAAACTGTATAAAACTTAACAATCAAATATTAGTTCAATTGACACCGTCACAATTGCAACACATAAAATTTTATATTAATTTATACAAAATATCACAACTTAAGTACAATATCTGAATGAATTAATATCCAATAATGACGCAATTAATACATTAAATATTCACACGCTTTAGAAAAGATTTTTTTATTTATTTATAAAAAAGATAAGACCAAGAGTGAAAATGAAAGGAAATTAAATTAAAAAAAAAAAGAACAGAAAAGAAGGCAGGTTCCATGCACCCGTCCAGGTATTAGCTTCGGATTCAGGTTCGGTGTGGACTTTATTTAGATAAGAACGACACCTTCCCTTCTCTGTTTCTCATTCTTGTTCTTTCTCTCTGTTTTTAAACCTCACTAAAAAACAGAGCAAACTGAGTTAAAAAATGGCGATCGAAAATAATGAAACAACTGTTCGTGAAATCAAGCCCAAGAACAGAAGAATTATGGTATTTTATTTTACATTCTTTGAACGATTCGTTTTGGTTTTCATTGGAATGGCGTTTTAATGGCTTTGGGTTTTGTTTAATTAGGGAGCTGGTGGTCCTGAGGAAGAAGACAACCGGTGGCCGCCATGGCTGAAACCTTTGCTAAGAGAACAATTCTTTGTTCAATGCAAACACCATGTTGATTTTCACAAGAGTGAATGCAATATGTTCTGCTTGGATTGTATGGACGGCGCTCTCTGTTCTTTCTGTTTAGCTTATCACAAGGACCATCGTTATATTCAGGTTCAGTGATTTTTCTTCAAATTCTGGGATTTTTTGTCATGTTTTCTTGCATTTTCTCAGCACCCAAACAGGCATTTAGCTTGATTTTCTTAATCCCTTTAACAGATAAGGCGGTCTTCGTACCATGATGTAATAAGAGTGTCGGAGATTCAGAAATACCTGGACATTTCTGGAGTTCAAACTTACATTATCAACAGTGCTAAGATTGTTTTCTTGAACGAGCGGCCGCAGCCGCGGCTCGGAAAAGGCGTGACCAATACTTGCGAGGTCTGTGATCGGAGCCTCGTCGATTCCTTCCGGTTCTGCTCTCTCGGTTGCAAGGTACAAAATTAGATTTTTCTTGTTTGGTAGCCGAGAAAATGTGGGAAAAATGAAGACCATAATCTGATTCTGAATGTGTTTTTTGGTTAATTATGTGTAAATGCAGATTGTTGGAACAACAAAGAATTTCCGGAAGAAGAAGATGGGCATGGCATTAGGCTCCGATGATTCGTATAGCAGCAGCAGTAGCAGCCACGGCAAGCCGAACAAAAAAGTGCGGAGCTTTAGTCCGTCGACACCGCCGCCGACTTCGGTTAATTATCGGACTGCGAAACGAAGAAAAGGGATCCCCCATAGAGCTCCAATGGGAGGACTAATAGTAGAATTTTAGCCAAACCTATACAGATAAGTGTTTAGTGTTAGTATTACTGCATTAGTGTTATCTCAACACATACAAACATCGAGTCTTAATTCAGTTGATATCGTTGTTGCTACGGCAACAGTTTTAGCGTGTTTCGACATGTAATATCGTCCCGAAGCCGAAGCTTTTCCTCGGACGAGGCGGCATTGTCACACACTATGTCTACTATTGTGTACATTGTATGATATATGTATAGGAGCAGCAAAACATAGAAGTGGAAACCATAATAATAAGCTACTTGGAAATGTTTAGGTTTAGGGCAAAACACAGAAAAATAGAATGCAAGGGGATGTTAATGTTTGTATTTTTGCCTATATATGAATTTTGTGTTTTAATGTACAGAATCCGCAGCCACACACTTGTTTATTTTTGTCTATTTATTATGGATTTTTTTTTAATTTCGTGATTCTAAATTTTAATATGAATCGAACTTTTAAATAGAGGATAAAATTTGTGGAACACTGTTTTTTATTCAACATATATAATCATGGAAGATTGTTGAAGTGACTCCTCAAACTATGATTTACATTTTAAATTAGTCCTTAAATTGTTAAAATTTTAGTTTTATTTTTAATCAATATCTCTCATTTTAAAGGTAAAATGACAAAAGATGTCTCCAACGTTTGTATGTTTTGTCATTTGCCCCTCATTTTTTTTGTCTAAATATGCCTCCAATGTTTCAATTTAGTTCAAATATGCCTTTGTTAATTGTAAACTGCCAGTCAACTGACGGTCAACAGTTGATATTGACTGGACTTGTCATGTGTTAAGATCTGTTGACGTGTCAGCATTATATTTGACAAGTATTGTCATCAGATTCGACCATGTGTCAGCATTATATTTGACAAGTATTGTCATCAGATTCGACCATGTGTCAGCATGATAGTCGGCCACGTGTCACCATAAAGAAGGATATAACAATTTTTTATATAAAAAAAAAGTTAACGCGGCATCAGCAGATCTTAACACGTGGCAAGTCCAGTAAGCATCAGCCGTTAACCGTCAGTTGACTTGACAATTTCTATCTTACGTGGGTATATTTGGACCAAATTAAAACGTTGAGAGTATTTTTGACCAAATTAAAACGTTAAGGGCATATTTATACCAAAAAATAATAAGGGGTCAAATGACCAAATATATAAATATTGGGGCATCTTTTGTCAGTTTGCACATTTTAAATTGGTCTCGAACTTTTGGATGTTTCATTTTCGCCCTTAATAAAGAAACACACGTGTCCATTGCACAATGGGCATGTTGTTGGGTGTTGGATGTCTCGATTATTGGAATCAACAAGTAAGTCAGCCGCCTGTTGTCCAAGTTGTGTCTTAGTGCGATTTTTTTATGGGATGTGTCTCGAACTTGGAAAGGCGGTTTGGGTTTTTTTTTTCAATATAATTATTTTTTTTATAATTTTTAATATTTTAATTGGTTATTTTGAATCGTATATTTTTAATTTTATTTAAAAGATTTAATGCTATATCTTGTTTTCTATTCTACACATAAAATGCATGATCTAAGATACAACCGTGCGTATTGATTTTGCACCCTTAACTTAACCTTTAGTGCAATAAAATACACACGAAATTGGGTGTTTCAACAACTGATTATGGAGATGGACCCACCATATAGTGTATTTCAATTATGTGATTCGGGTTTGAGTAATATGTATGCATAATGTATACGCATTATTAAAAGGCTAAAAAAATTGAACCATTTTACTTTATAATCACACCGATATATTCTATGGAGATGGACCCACTATACACCATGGTTTAACAAAAATGTCTAAGCCATGATGTCATTTAATTTAATAATCCTTATCTGATATGGTGCGTATAGGCCAGTTGATATGCATTGCGCACACGATCGATGACGATGATGATTTAATTTTTCTTTTCCTTTTGGCATCTCCCAATTGTGGGTCCATTTGGATCGTTTTTGTTCACATTTGATTGGTTCATGAAGCCGTGTATTAGCTCACCAAAATATAACCTAATTTTCTCAATCTCATATCCTTTGTAATGAATTTAGGGTATTAAAAAATACTCGATTAGGTTGACCCGAACTTAAAAATATCGAATAATCTTATAAAAGAATTACCCAACCTGATAATTTTTACGGGACACGGGCCGGAAAGTTTTAAGTTTAATTTTTTTTTGAAAGCTAAGGTGATTATAAGTAGTATATGTTCTAAATATACTCTCAACCATTTGACAATGCATGCTCAATCACCCTGCTGTAGTTGTTGGTGCTCGAACTCGTGACCTCTAGAAATAACAACCGTTCTCTTAACCATTAAGACAAGTTGGTTTGTGCAAGTTTAAAACTTTTTAAATATTTTTGTGTTTAATGTGACTTTAAAAAAATAAAAAATATAAACCTAGTATCCGGTACTCGATTTTTTGGGTACCCAAATTTCACAGGTACCCAAGTAGCGGGTATCCGAGTCTAACGGGCCGGGACACGGGCCGGTAAAATAGGTAACTGGATAGACCGGTTACTCGACAATGAACACCCCTAATAATGATGTCATTGGTGATCAATTGATTGGTTAAATGAATTTTAATTGGTTTATATATTTTTTATATATGATTAATTTAGATATTGTATAATAAATAATATAAAACATCACTGTCCATGTATCAATCGAAACGTACATATGTAAAATTAAAGTATTTTTATCATATTAAATAATAATTATATATATATTTCAGAAAAATCAAATCATGCTGGTAAAGATGAAGACATGGATTTCACAAAATCCTGGATTCTAGGTAAAACATTTACAATAATATGGTCCTCAATTGTTGATTAAGTGGATAAGAACGGGGGCTAGACATGCAGATTTTTATGTCCCTTAGCTTCATGAAATGCCAAAGTTATGCAAATCCGTCTAGGGTTGGGGGGTCATATTTCTTTCTTTCAAATATTTTTAAAATATTTAATAATTTAATTAACAGAATCGAATTAAACGATAAAAATAAAGTTGTTTAACTTTAAAAATAACAGATCTAATGAGCACTTAATCTGAAATTTGAATGAAGTAAAATTTAATTTAACAAGTATTCAAACCAGTCTTTCTTATTCACTTAATAGAGTCATCCTTGAGTAATAGAAACTTAAACCCTCAAAATTTAAGGATTTGTTTAGTCATTAAATAAAAATTTTAATGGTAATTGTAAGGTAGTATCTGTTTATATATATATATTTTAATCTTTTGACAATTTACATACACCTTGTAAATAAAACGATTTGAACTCAGATCTCTTAGGATGAACACCATCTTTTACTGTGACCATTCATTGGGTTTAAAATTTTTTAAGGATTTATTTAGTCATTAAATAAAAATATCGTATGCGTTTCTAACATATGCATACACTCATAGGTTAAGGGTCATTTAAAAGCTTGGATTAAATAAAAAATTCCATTGAAAAAAATTCTCATCCAATGTATTACAAAACCCTAAAATATTCCATTAAAGAACTCTCTCATTCGATGTATTACAAAATCCTAAATTCTAGTTTAGGATTTAGAGTGTTGGGTGTTGGTGCTGGGTTTAGGGTTTGATATTTATGGTTTATAGATTAAAGTTTGAGTTTTAAGGTTTTGTAATGCATTGAATGAGAATTTTTTTGACGAAATTTTTAAGCGTTTTGTAATACAATAAATGAGAATTTTTTTAATGAAATATTATATTTAATCCAAGCTCTGTTAGAATTTATAATCTATAAAAGTGATGTTAGCTATTATAATACTATCACACAATATTAAATAGATTATTAATTTCTGATGATTTCATATTTCTAGTATTAAATACGAATATATTCATTGTTAACTTTGATGTTAAACACCTTGATTTAGGTAAGGCAACTTGTTTCTTGTGAAATTTGGGTGAATGTCCATTTCAGACCCTGATTATTTCACGATAAGTTTGGTTTATAAACAAAGTCTAACGTCGACGTGTGCGGCTAGGATTGAAAATCAACTCTATTTATTCTAATTAATGCAATTGTTTTAAGTTCACTGTGACGTCATTCCCTAATTATTGATCTCTTTGATTTTTTATATGTTTAAATTAGAGCTCATATTTTAGGGATTACTTGTATAATTGATCGACCTTTTAGCAGAATAAATAAAGATTAAATATGATATTTTATTTCAGAATCTTACGTTATCTTTGATAATGTATTTTTAATTACTATTTGTTAAAGTTTTTTTTTTAATTACGATTTCATTCGGACTTCAAGAAATCTTTGTGGAACTTTTGTTGTTGTTAATTACTAGTATTTTATTTATTGGTCGATTAATTTAAATCGTGTTTTGCAGAGAATTAATATGGGGCGACTCTCTCAATCTAATTTTCTCCATGTCAGAATTCGAACCTCTGACCTTGCTTAAAGGACATAACACTTCACCTTACTAGACCAAATGATTGTTGGTGATTTCTCTCTATTTTTTTATAATATTAGGGATGAGTATTTACCCAACCCGGTCGGGTCGGATTTTTTTTTATAAAAATTCGGGGTTTGTCGGGTCGGATTTTTTTAAGGGTAGAGTCGGATTTTTTCTATCTTAAACCCGAACTCGGCCCGACCAGGGACTAATAGTGTAATTTTCTCTTAATTTTTTTAGGGATATTCACAATAATGCTCACTATTTATACTTTTTTACAGTTATGTCATTAAAATTACTTTTTTATAATTAGATCCCTAAAAATTATTTTTTTACAATTAGGTCCCTAAAATTTATTTTTTACATTTAAGTCCCTAAAATTTATTGTTTTCTAATAGTTCGGGTCGGGGTTTCTCAAGTATGAGGTCGGGTCGGGTCCGAATTTGAGGTATCTATTTTCAGGTCAGGTTCGGGTGGGCCAAAAATCCAACCCTACCCGTGCCCTTCTCTAAGTAATATGCATACCAATCTTACAGTTCATATTGAACTTGCGCCCGAAAATACCTTAACAACGTGGACTAACTTGGTTTGTTGTCCATTTCATTGACCATGAAGTCGTGAAGTTTGAGTCCGGACCCTTCCAAAAAATACCCACAAACTTATACGTGAAGTTGAAGTTATGTTGAGTAGGGGTGAGCAAAACTCGACTTAACTTGATTAAACGCTCACCCCTAATAGCCAGAGAATTTTGCTTGTTCTAGCTCTGATGGCACGTACGAGAGAGTTCAGTCTTCAACGATTGACTTAATCCTTGCACGGTTCAACTCCCTGTTGTACATAATTGTCTTCTCCTTAGCAGACATGAATTTTTTTTGGACCTGTTTTAGTCAATATTGGTTTATATCGGTTAATACAAGACTTTAATATTTTAAATCACTTGTTTACTTTTTATCATAACAATTTTTATATTTTAAATAATTACATTCAAAATTAGAATATAACCATTTAAGTTAGTGAACTTAATTTAAAATTTAAGATTTATTTCATATAAATATAATCATCCTAATAGAAAAAAATTATATTATTTATTTTAGGAAATTCAGATTAAATCAACTTTATTTGTAAGATATATGTAATAACAAAAGAATTAAGAAAAATTATAAATAAAAAAAATATAAGTTTATGTGCTTAATCAGACTAGAAAAATGTTTAGATAACAAATTGAATATTGAAACCAAGTTCAAAAACTTAATTAAACGAAAAAGTATATCAAAATAAATCTTGAAACTAAGTTTAGGTGCCGAAATATATATTAACCTTTAATTAAATGTAAGGCTTAAGGGGTAAGTTTGACCCTAAAATAAACCTAGATTAAAAATGATATTTATACTTTTTAATTGCATCAATGACATGATGTAGCAAATAAAAGGCTTAAGAGTGTTTTAAGGCCCTGAACTTTTAAAAAAATTCAATTAAGTCCCTAATTTTGTGTATCCAATTAAGCCCCAAACCAATAAATTTAATCGATTAAGTTTTTGATCGATTTTAACTATCAATTTTTGACGATTTTTTGAGATAGTAATGTCAAGTGATACACTGTAACTAAGGGTGAGCGTTCGATCGAGTCGAGTCAAAAAATTTCTAGTTATTCGAGTTGACGAGTCATATTTTACAACTCAAAATTTATTTGATTTTTTCGATTCGAGTCGAGTTTAAGAAATTCGAGTCGAGTTCTATAAAAATTTAACTGTAATTATTTATCATGTTATAGTAGGGTTTGATTCCAATTTAAACTCATTTCTCTAATCATATAAGATATGCACATATATATTTATTCACATGTGACAATATTTTTTCATATTTTTATATATCAGTATGTATATATCATAAAAATAGAGCGACTCGTCTCGAATTTAAAAATAAATCCACTAATTACTAAAATTTTCGAGTTATTCGAATTTCCATTTTACAACTCAAACTTTATTTGAATTTTTTTAGAGTTATTCGAGTTTATGAAATTTCGAGTCGAGTCAAGACGAGTCGAGTATTTTTGCCTCGAGTCGAGTCAAGTTATTCGGTTTTTTCGAGTCGAGTCGAGTTTTGCTCACCCCTGACTGTAACACGACACGTTGTACAATTAGATCCAAAAAACTGTTAGATTTAGTAGTCAGCGTTGGTCAAAGGGTTGAATTGATGAAATTTTAAAATATGAAAGCTTAATTGGGTGCAAAAAAAAAATTATTTAAAAATTATTTTTTAAAAAAGTTTAAGGACTTATGATACCTTTAAGCCCAAATAAAATTGGGTTAGGTCTATTTTTAGAGGTTTAGGCCTCTGGCTCTTGAATGGAGCCCAAATCTTCATTCCTCCTCGAAGTCTTATCCACAGTTCAAATATTATCCACCAGAAAACAAAGTTGAAATCTTTACCTTTGCAAAGCTTTGCTTCGAACCAGAACTCGAAAACAATGGCCGCTGTTGAAGCAGTAGCAGCACTTTCCTTTTCATATTACCCTTCTTCTTCTTCTTCCTCTAAGTTCCCATTATGTGCAAAACCCACAACTTTCTCTTCTTTAACTTTCAACATTTCAAAATCCACTCCTTTGCTTTCCCGCAATTTCTCAATTTCTCCATTAATCAGCACCCAGAATAAGCTAGGCTTTCTTCTTCGTTCTACGCTGCAAGAGGTGGGTTTGGAAGCCGAAACGGATAAAACCCAGAAACCCAACGCGAGAAGAAAGCTTTTTGTGTTGAATTTGCCCTGGTCTTATACGGTTGCTGATATCAAAGATCTCTTTGGCCGATGTGGGAATGTTACGGATGTTGAGGTTATTTCATTTTCTGTAATACTATCGGTTTCTCTTTCTGTCATTGAAAATTAAAAAAGAAAACTTTATTTTGATTCTTTTTTTTTCAGATTATAAAGCAAAAAGATGGGAGAAATAGGAACTTTGCATTTGTGACTATGGCTTCTGGTGAAGAAGCTCAGGCTGCTGTTGATCAACTCGATTCGAATGTGAGTTTTTTTTTTCTCTTTTCAAAATTTATTTACTGTTTTGTTTTGTTTTGTTTGCTTGAATGAATGTCTGCCATATATATTCTCTGAAGTTTTGTCAATTTGGTCCTTTTACTTCATGTGAATCTAGTTGCACATTTTCATTGTTAGATTGGAATAAATGAAAACCTTTTGAGGTGGATATTCGAATGATTATCATTTTAAAGATACTCAATTGTACCCTGAGAATTCACTAGGACCTGTTGGATTGTTCATTGCTGGTTTGGATGGTGAGGGGATGAGGGCTACCCTCAATTGTACTTGAAATGCGGAATTGCGAATCAGTCCGGTATGAGGAACAGAATACACAGTAATCTACTTCTATAAGCCGTAATTCGATAGGGGTAGTCTTTTCCGGGTTGTCTAGTGGAAACGATATACGGTTTATTGTTATGGAACTTGTATATAAAATTTTTGTGTTTGTGAATTGTCTGCTTTACTCAATACTTGCATGTATCCGAGTTTGCAGATTTAAGTATGATTTATGGACTATGGTGCAGGAAGTATCGGGGAGAATTATTCGGGTAGAGTTTGCAAAGAGATTGAAGAAACCTTCACCGCCTTCTCCACAACCAATCATTCCTTCTCGCGAGACGGGTCATAAGCTTTATGTGTCGAATCTTGCTTGGAAAGTTAGGTCGAGTCACCTCCGAGAATTTTTCTCTGCCTTCAACCCAGTTTCAGCGAGGGTTATTTTCGCTAACCCTTCAGGACAGTCTGCAGGGTATGGCTTTGTTTCCTTTGCCACAAAGGACGAAGCCGAGGCCGCACTTTCTACCCTAAATGAAAAGGTAATCGAATTTAATCCATCTTTTTTTGCACTATGCATCATTTCGCACTATTTTATGCTCGTGTTTGGAAAGAACTATCATTGGCCGTGATGCTAACTAATGCATTGATTCATCATCCTTAAGTTCTCTCCATGAGTTTACTTACATATCAGCCTGTATGTAATCGTCGTTGAAACGGAACGAGGTTTGAATGAACTCACCATTCTTCTTTGTTTTTCAGGAATTGATGGATCGGCCGATACGTTTAAAATTCAGTGAACGAAAGGATGATGAATCCAGTGGTGAAAAGAAAGAGGAAAAGGAGGAGCCTGATGGCCAAAATGAAGAGTCTTAGAATCTTCACTTGAACCTCATCTCTCCATCTTTCTCAGAAAAATATATCATGATCTTATACTTTATCTAAATGGGTGTTCGGAATATGCAAAAAAAATATAATTAAAGTAATGAAAAGAGAAAAAGTAACAACTAGGCTGTTTGGTTAGCGAGAAAGTGGTTTCTTGGTTGTAGCACTTTGACTAAATAAAGCTTCATTTTTTCTTTTGACAACAACTTTACCTGATTAAACATTCTAGGTATAGGCTTACACTCTGTTCTGCATTAGCATTCTTTTGCTGATAAGGTACTTGTTTTGATTCTTTGCTATTTGATTGTTGTGTTGGGGTCTGTTTTTGTAACCCGAAGAAACCCGGGTGCCATACATGAACACCCAAGACTGTTCTCAAGGTTTTTGTAGCTTGAATTGTCCTCAATGGTGCTATATCAACTTCCCTCCTCCGGCTCCCGTAGAGATTCCCGATGATGATTCGGGACCTAGTTCCTCCCCTCTCATGATCGCAGTCATTGGCGTTTTAGCCTGTGCTTTTCTTCTGGTAAGTTACTATACGATACTATATAATTATTGTGGGAAGAATGTAGGCTCGAGTCGAAGAAGAGAGAATCGTTGGAGTAGTGGTGATGTGTTGGACGACAATCACAACCCGTCTACACATGAGCCATGGCAGGATTCGGCTTCCAGTTTGGATGAGGCTCTCATCAACTCCATTACGGTTTGCAAATATAGAAAGGGTGATGGCTTGGTCGAAGGAACCGATTGTTCTGTTTGCCTCAGTGAGTTCCAAGAAGATGAGAGCTTAAGGCTGTTGCCTAATTGCAGCCATGCTTTTCATGTTCAATGCATCGATGCGTGGCTTAGTTCTCATTCGAATTGCCCCTTGTGTCGCGCTAATATAATCTCCGTTAGCGCTTCACTCCTTCCATTGCCTCCTCCAGGCACAGAATGCCCTCCTGGCAACGAACTTTCGCATGATGAAAATGTAGCCACTGCCACCGATATAGGCAACGCTCGAGGAAGAAACACAGTGATCGAGATCATAGAAGAAGGTGATCAACAACAAATGAGAAGATCAGTTTCCATGGACCATTTATGTCAAACCCAAGTTTCGGTTGCCGATATTTTGCTCATGGATCAAGAGGAAGAGTGTAAGTTCCCATCAGGTATTGCTGAATCATCATCGAAACAATCCACAGAAGCCAGTAAGTCTAGCAGTAAAATGAGGGTCTTGCACTGTGTAATGAACCCTGTTGCAATGAAGAGATCGTTTTCGAGTGGTAGATTCTTTCTTGCTAGGCAAGCAAGAGTGAGATACCCTTCTTTTCCTCTGTAAAAGTAAACCCTTTTTGCATTTACATATCTGTTAGCCTAAGTGAGAACTGCAATCTTCAAATGAAATCAAGAGATATCTCGACGGCTTTTTCCGAACATTTGTCGTTTCCCTCCACTCCATTGATTAGATCATAAAGAGCATGTGTAATCTGTTTACAATCCGCGTCCGTGTTCGATATAGTATAGCATATATCACAGTTTTTGTTTGTGTTTTCGGGACTCGATCCCAGACCTAATACAGATACCAAAGCCTGCAACTTCATTCTTCATCTTCCACAACATAAAAAGCAAAGTTGAAGCAATTAAATGGAAGACATTAATTTGAATTTCTATTGACTACACAAATAAAGGGAAAAAAGAAAAACAAAGTTAATCAAACATAGACAACCGGTTCCGGTTAAAGCTTAATTTCGGTTTTTTCGGTTCCTGCTAAAGAAATGATGAGAATTGAGAAAGGTTGTCACACTTTAGTTGCAGTAAACTCTATGGACTTCCTAAGATAATGTCAAAAAATTCCCTAGAAACTTAAACTTTGTCGTCTCCTTGGTGTGTCTCCGATGTTTCACGAAAACGTTGGTTCCTGTACTCGGAGGGGCTGGCGAAATCGCCGAATGCAATACAGCTTCTTGCTATCTGGTGTCCCCTTACAATTTTTGCTTTGATATGTTCAGGCAGTCTCAAAGTATATCTACACTCTTCTCTAGTCCTAGATATGGAGTGGCCGGTTGAATTCGATCTCGAAAACTTCGGGATCCTATGATGTCGTTGTCTTGTATTTGAAGAAGTTGGTGCTTCCTCTTCTCCCCCACCAACTGTGTCGTCGTCGTTATCTTCTCTAATGTCGATGCAAACAGCATCTTGTAATGGACTTTGAATTGTACCGATTTCGTGCATGGAATTGCAACGAACAATCAACGGAGACTTGTCTAATGACTGCCTAGGCTCATCTAGCTCCCCGCGACAGAACGGACAAGTCTTGTGTGATTCGAGCCATAGATCAACACATTCTTTGTGGAAAACATGGCAACAAATCGTCAAAAGTCGAAGTATATCATCGTCGTTGAACTCTCCTAAGCAAATAGCACATTCTAGGCCATACTTCTCGCGACGAAACTCTTTGACGGTGGAATAATAGAATGTAGGGAAAGCTTCTATTAGTTCGGGATCAAGGCCGTTATTCATATCAGCACCTGCTGCAGCATCGACGGCACCTGAAGGATTCTGCCGCCGACTCCACATTCTAACAAGGCTTTGCAAGATACACCTACAGAAGCATACCGTGAGGAAAGCAAAGGCGAACAAAACGAGCAAAACTACTGATATAATTATAGCCAATGGCGGGGTGGTGTTCGATGAGGAAGGTGCTTCGGCATGACTAGTAAACATCGGCATTGAATAAACAGAGTGTCGGTGGCCGGAGTGTAGATGGTTCCGGCCGAGTGTTTTTGCATCGATTTCTTTTGTTTCTTGGTTGTGTAGAGGAAAGAGAAAAGCAAGGCGACATTGTCAATGTGTGTTTGTAGCATGAAAAAAATGGTAAGCTTAATTTGGAAAGTTAATTGCTTGGCAAGCAAGTAAGCATTATATTTTTGGGTATTGAGCGAGTCCTTTGTGAGAAGGATGTGGAGCAATTTTTGGCAACAAAATGAAATCTCATTTTCCAACTACAAATGTTTCGTTTACACGCTCTCGATCCCCGATATCGAATCTCCGGTCTCCGGTAACTTTAACGTCAACTAGCCATTGGTGTAACATGTCTACATTGGTGTAACATGCCTGTACAATCTCTTCTCCCTACCCGTGATTAAAAAAAACGGCGACTTCAACAAAATCGAAATAACTTTCTTTCCGGTTTTCATATTAAAGGAAACGGGTACTCGATTACAAGGGCAAAGTCTACAGTCAGGGATGGAATAGTGATTCATACATAAAGATTATGCAGTTTAGAGGGATCCACTATTTGCTATCCCACAAAATGGTCTTTACCGTTAAGAATTTCGGCTCTGGCTCGTCTTTTCCGGGTTGTTTTGTTTTGCTTAGTCCCCTGGTGCTTAAAAGAAGTGAGTTTATTGAATGTCGTCGATCCAATCGCCATATATAAGGCTGATTTTATCCGGACCTTTCCATTTCTGAAGAGTTCTTTGTCCTGGCCTTTGGAGTGCAATAGATGTCCTCTGCGTGTGATAAACGTCGGAAAGTGGAAGTGGGGGAATCGACACGGTATCTGAAGGCACTTTTAAGGGCATTCCTCCTCCCCCTTGCTTCGAGTCGGTAGGGGTAGCACAAGAAGAATCCTTAGTTTCTGCATCGGCGAGGCCCTCTCTATATCGGTGTAATTCTGCAGCAACAAGAAATACATTCAAATATACCATAGCTGCAAAAACATATACAAGAACATCAATGTAGCATCAGCTTTAAGGTAACTCGAATACGAGGCATCGACATAACAGCACGGTGCTCACGAATCCGAATTAACCGAAGTGATAACAGAGTCACAGGCATATCACAAATGCATGCAGTTTAAGTTCATGGTTCTTACTTAACAATCATGGGATACTGCATACACAACAAGCGAACAAAATCCCAGCATACTCATTGGAATCGAACAATCGACAACCGTAAACACTTTCCATATTCGATACGATAAAGCAGAGTTAAAACAGGTAAGTTAGTTAAACAATTGAACAATGAACCATACCTGCAGCTCCATGAGCAAAATGACATTTGTTTCCAAATGGACAATATCCAGTAAGTTCCCACTTATTACAAATCCTTGTCTTCCAATTAGTCGGCTTCGCATTCGATCCATTCCCACCGCCACCGGAGCCGCCACCGCCACCGCCGTACCCTCCGGGCCCCAAGCTTATAGCTACGCTCTCCCGATTCTTCGACTGTTCGTCGTGCAAAAACGTGCAACTATCGCCATAAGGACACCCTTCCTCCGAGTAAAACTTCTTGCAATGCCTTCCTTTATATGACCTCGGTGTTTCTCCGGCGAAACTAGAAGACCCCAAACAAGGGATTTGGAATTCTTCCCTCGGCGTCTCGTCCTCCTGAGCCGCCACGATCTCTTGCCAATTAGGCGGCGGGCGGCGGAGCTCTTCCGCGCTGTGAGCGAAGTTACAATTCGAGATGTAAGGGCAAGTGCCGGCCTTGAACTTGCAACAAAGCTTGGTCTTGAAGAACATTTTCCCTATAGCTCTCGACCTGGAATTGGAACTCAAATCCTGGGAATTCCGCGGTTTCTTGTTTGGCGGCTGTTCGGACAGTGATTGAGGTTGTCTTAAATCACAGCTGGAGTTCGAAGGTGTGTCGGCGGCGGTTTCTTGGCTGTACCAAGCACGGTAATCTTCTTCCGTCGCCCAAACTGAAGGGTCATTCGAATTTGGGACCCAATTATCAGGTCCGGTTGTCTGAATTACATGAACTACATTTTCTCTACCGTAATCCATGTCGGATAAAAAAGGGGATTTTTCTGGATAAAGAACCCTAAATTAAGTAAGAAAGATGAACCCAGAAGCTAAAATTGCATGAAATGGATAAAAATTTACTTCAATATTAAAAATTCTAGAGATTTGAGAAACGGGTATTTGAGTACACATCTAAAGAAGCTAAATTTGAACTAAAAATTTCAACTTTTTTTAAGGGAATACAACAAAAGAAGAAAGAAACAGGTACAACACAACAGATCAAACAAAGATAGAAACCCAAAAAAAAGGGAAATTTTAGCTGAAAGATTTGGAGTTAGATCTACAACTTTAAAATAAAAAAGAAAAATCCGGACATTTTGGAAAAGGATGTTTCTTTAATTTTTCTGGGAAAATATTAGCTCATTCTGCAAACTTGGACAAGAGATGAACAGAGCTTGGCATTACGTTTTTGTTACTTAATTTTGTTCTTATTTCTGTTTTGGTCACTTAGCTTTAAAATTGTTAAATTTAGTCATTTAACTTTCAAATTGTTTTCATTTTGGTCATTTAAACGTTGAATAAAAAATATCATGGTGACATGAATTGTTTTATGCTGACATAGAAGTCACATGTTATCCAGTTTTTCTCTATTTAATTTCATCATCTTTCACACAAAATGTAAAATTTTAAGAGTTTCATTCTTATGTTGTGGTTGTCAAAATCATCATTTTTGCAGTCTTTTCTTATCACATTAACACAGATTAATTTATCTTATCGTCTTGCATCATTTTATCAGCTTAAATTTTTTTAAAATGTTTTTAAAATTGTGAAACTCAACCCAAAGCTTAGAAGAAAATAATTCCGATCTACAATTTCACTGTCCAATCAATGTAAAATCATGATGTATAATTTGTTTCATCCTTCTTCACCTCGTCACGTAATAACATCATTAAAAAACCAACGTTATAGTGATTAAAATAGAAGTAATTCAAAAGTTTAGTGATAAAATTAAATATTTCAAAAGTGAATGATTAAAATATAAATACTAACAAAGTTGAGTGATGGAAAGGTACTTTACTCTTTTTGTTTTAGTTTTTGTCCGGTTCTTATCCTTTAAACTGATTCTCTCATTAAAGAAAAGTGTGTTTTCTGCTAATCTTCGTGGACAAAAATTAAACTTTTAAAGTACTTCACTTGCATTGTACAATGTACACTTGAAAGTAACGGTTCATAGTTTAGTTTTTATTTAGGTTTTTAATTAGTGTTTAAATTTTATATTTTTTTATAATAAATAGCTAAATTATTTTTTAATTGAAATAAGTGTTTAACATTTTATTTTTGTTCGTTTTAAAGTCAATTCGTTAAAAAAAATTATCACTTAATTATAGCTTGACACGTTATTTTTATTTTTATTTTTAAAAATAAACTGAAAATAAAATAAATTAATTTTTTTTTAAAATTTTAAAAAATTACAAAACAGTCTCAAATCCTAAAATCCAAACAAAAAATTGACATCATTACACAGCCGATAGCCTCGTCCGACCCTACCACTACCGTTAGCAGAGTCTCCCGCTCATTTCTCTCAATCACCCATCGTCGGTAACCGACAGGAGGTGCGTCAAATGGACGACAGACGATGAATGCAAAAGGCTCAAATCGTTCGACGTTCAATTGACATGTCTCTCACCAGTTACCGACGATGGGTGATTGAGAGAAATAGGCGGAGACTCCGACGGCGGTGATGGTGAGATTCGACGAGACTATCGACGGCAACAATGGCACTAATTTCGAAATTTGGATGTTTGTATTTGGAATGTTTTAAACATTCTGAGAAGTTTTACCTTTTTAAAAAAATATATTTTTTCAGTTTTTTTTCTAAAAAATAAATTAAAATAAAATAATATGTGTCAAATTTTGATTAGATGTTAAAAAATTTAACGATGTTACCTTAAAATAGAAACAGAATAAAACTCTAGTCACATATTTCAGTCAAAAAATAATTTAGGCACCTATTGCAAAAAAGATGTATAGTTTTGGGCGCGTATTTTGTAGTCAAGCCTTTTAATTATGTAAAAATATAGATTTAATTTTTATATTTTTAACGATTCTTATATTTTTTAGCTTTTAATTTCACTTTATTTATTACATACATTTATTTTGTAGTAAATTATACTATCACTTTTGTTTATTTTTATTTTAATTACTTATCTTTAAATATTGTTTATAATCATTCACATTATTGATTAATCACAAAATAATTTTACTCTGATTAAATTAATGATGTGACATATTATAATATTAACATAAAGGGGTTAATTTTAATTTCACCCCTAAGATTTAACATCCAATCAATAAACTCTACACAATGGTTTTCATAATTATTGTTGTGAAGATATGATACTTTCATGATAAGTATCATGTAATTTCACTCCATAAACACCAGTAGGGGAGGGCAAAAATATCCGATCTGATAACCCGAACTTAAAAATATCAGATAATTTTTAAAAGAAATTATCTAATCAGGTCGGGTACCCGACAATGCCCACCCCTAATAAACACTACACAATGTTACTTTCATGTTACATATAGGGGTGTAAATGAACAGAGCGTTCGACGATCTGTTCGTGAACCGTTCGTATAGCGTTCGTTTATGTTCGTTTATTAAGCTAAATAAACGAGTATGAACAAAAAATTTATGTCCGTTTAATAAACGAACGAACACGAACATAGGTGTGTTCGGCTCGTTTATGTTCACGAACAAACTCGTTTATGTTCGTTTAGAAACTCGTTTATAAGTTCGTTTAAAGTCTCGTTTATGTTCGTTTAAAGGCTCATTTATGTTCGTTTATAAGCTCATTTATATTCGTTTATTAGCTCGTTTATGTTCGTTTATAAAGTTCAAAGTATATAAACCACATTATAACCCTAATAATCATTTCCCTAATTTCTGTAGCCGCATCCCTCTGAAAATAAACAATCGTCTCCTCACCCTTTCTTCTGATCAACCTCCGACCATCGACCTTTCAGTTCTTCCTTGCGGCATCGTTCGCTGCCACCAACCATTCGAATCTTTGTGCCGCCGTCCTTCCATCTTCTCTACTAGTCTCTTCTATTCGTGTGTATTGGGTGAGTATCACTATCAAATTTATATTTATGTTTTTAATCAGTGCTTGTTTTCTAGTCGCTTAATTAGTCGTTTAATTAGGCGTCGTTTATGACTTACTTGGATGAAATGGACAAACTCCCGTAAAGAAATATAGGCCTCCAAGTTCTTCAACAGTTTAGCTTTCCCAAACCCTTTCTTTGCGCTTGAATAATAAAGTATCCATCTTTTGCCCCTTTTAATTGAAGGCTATACTGTTATCAGATTGTTTTTGTTATTTAGAAACTGAACCCGTTCAATTTCACACATGAAAGTTTTTACTTTTGCGAAAACAAACAATTTGTGATAAACCCAGAGTTTTTTTGTATCTCAGAAACTGAACCATTTCATTTTAGTTGTTAAAAAAGATCCAATTTTTCTTTCTTTTTGACTCGTTTGAAGTTAAACCCAAATAGCATTTGCTATCTAACTGAACTCAAACGTGATAAATTTGTTACTTACTATCATTACCGATTAATTTTCTTTAAAGTTGCATGAGTTTAGAAGAAGTCAAAGTGACTATTAGTTTTCTTCAAAGTTGCATGAGTGCTTTTACTCAGTCTGTTGTAGGAGACTAATGATGCATTCGAATTTATATTTTGTTGCAGCTTAGTTTCATTTTGGATTAAACATAGTTTCATGTTCAAGTCAAAAATTTGTTGCAACTTTTGATAAATTTCTCAAAGGTATGCGAAAGAGTTTTTTTATTTTGTATATTTTAGTCTTATATAGCTGATCGTGATTAAGGGCGTATAGAATCCTTTTATAAGGTTGAATGGATAAAATAATTATGTTTGAGTTTGTAAATCTAATGGAAAATAAATCATTGCCTTTCTTAGAAACTAATTCTATATGTTTTTCCGCCACTAGATTGACCATAAATTAGTGATCAACTATTCAATTTTTAATCATATTCTTTGGACATGGAATCATTACATAAAGTTTTATATTAGCTTGATTCTTTTTCTAGAACTGTTTTTTCATTGTATTGTCCTCTGCACAATTTTTTTTCATTCAAGTTGAGCTGGTTATGATATTTTATTAATATTGTAAACTATGTTATTGATTTGTGTTTGATACATTTTTTATTTAATCATTAAGGTTTATTTCATGACACGTGTGTTTCAAGAAAATGAAGAGTTAAAATTAACAGTTTTTACTCAATTTCTTAGGAAAACGGAGGAGCGAGAGCCTAAGGAACAAAGACCCAAAACAAAGGGAAAGAAATCGGCTATGATACTTTCACATATTCTTGGATGAAAATGTTTGTGGATGTTTCTTTTATTTTTTGTTATTTTTGTGGATGTTTTAGGATGAAAATACTTGTGAATGTTTCTAAGAATTTAAATTTTTATGCTTTTATTTTGTTGTTGTGGTACGTTATATAAGTTAATGGTGAAGTTTATGGTTTTATTATATTTAATTTCTGTTTATTTAGTTAAAATTCTAGAAAACATAAATGAACATGTTCGCAAACGCTAAACGAACATGTTCGCGAACGCCAAACGAACAAGTTGACGAACGCTAAGCGGACAAGATGACGAACATATATAAACAATCATGTTCGTGAACGCTAAACGAACACGTTCGTGAACGTTAAACGAACATGTTCGTGAACATTAAACGAACCGAGCCCGAACGCACCAAAAAATAAACGAACCGAGCTTGAACATACCATTAAAAATTTAAACGAACACGAACCGAGTTCGGACACCTTTAAAAATAAATAAACGAACACGAACATACCCTTGTTCGTTCAAGCTCGGTTCGTTTACACCCCTAGTTACATAGCATGTAACTTTTTAAAAAAATTATTAGATGTGTCTGGCTCACCACGTCATTTATGGTCTCATCTAATGAAATCTTTTTATTTTATTTTTTTTAAATTGAATCTTCACATATTTCTTACATATTATTTTTGAATATGTCGGTATGATCAGTGGCGGATCCATATAGTGCTTTGGGTGGGCCTATGCCCACCCTGAATTTTTCAAACTTTACACATTTGGCTTTAATTTTCATAATTTTTATGAATTAGTCCTTAAATTTTATGACTTGTGCCCACCCTGAAATTTTAAGATTTTTATGATTTGTACCCATCCTAAAAAATGTTTTGATTTGTGCCCACCCTCAAAAAAAATTCTGGATCCGCCACTGGGTATGATTACAAGATAGTATATGTTCAGTTTTCTTAGCCCTTTAATAACGTACACACACCATGTACATATGATACTCAAATCCGAGTCACCTAACTGGATGAAATATATAATCTTTTATCACCGAGAGTAAAACCACTTCACGAGCTCTTTCCTACATATAACTAAAGAGTCACTAATTACTCAAAAATTACATATAAATAGGTTAATAATATGGACCATAAATAACGGGTTGAGTCATATTAATCTAATAAATTCTCGTGATTTTCGCTCAAAAAGATTACTATTTGTCTATTTCCATGCAACCGGAACTTTCCTAAACACGTGGCGGCAGCACCATTCACAATCGAATGCGCCATTTCTCGTGACCCCATAATCAAAAAAGGCAAAAAAAAGGGGTTTTCCGGTCATCACACTTCGTCAAAGCCGACGCCACGGTCACGCCTGAGCTAACGTCCGTTCACACACGTGTCATCGTCTCCTTATCTTTCAAACTCAAGTTCCGTCACCCGCAGGACACATCTCTCATCTCGTAAGTCGTAACTATTTATATATTCACGTAAAGCTCCGAATTCAATGGCTTAACTGTAAACAAGAAGAAAAAAATTGAAGTTTGGAAAAAACAAACGCTTGTTTCAGCTATGAAAGCTGTGATTTTGAGAGGTGGTTCGATTCCGGTCACTTCACCGGCTCTCTCCGCTTCTTCATCGCCACGAGTTTCTACTCTTTCACGGCAAAGTTCATTCGCCGGGATTTACTCCGGCGAGAGAACGGGCTTTGACTCGCCATTGATCTCCTTGCTTTCCCCTATGGATAAACGGAAGCCCAAGGAGACCCAGCCGAACATAAGGCGAGCGTTGTCCGATTCCGATATCGCGAGATCGGTGAATAGGGTTCCCGTTGGATCTCGGGGGTTTTCGGCGGGGATACCGGAGGAGGAGTGCGTATCGGACGGTGAAGTGGATAGGAAATTTCGAGAGTTGGTGACTGGGAATGGAAGTGATAGGAAGAGTTTCTCGCCGGAAATCGGGATCTCGAAGGAGGAGATTGGTTCCTCGGGCGACGGAGTAGGGAATGGCGGGAAGTCCGGCGGCAGCCACGGCGATGATTCATACGGTCATAAGATCCAGATCGGCGATTATTATAGAGAAATGTTGAAATTGAATCCCGCTGATTCGCTTCTCCTTAGAAACTACGGCAGATTCTTACACGAGGTAAAGATTCTAAATCGAAGGGTAAACTACTTGTTTAGTACACCACCTATTTCCATGTTTTTATTTTGGTCATTTTATTATTGTTTTTTGTTAAAATTGTACCTAACGTCATACATTTTATTTTAATCATCAACCGTTAAAAATTAACAACGATGTTATTTAAATTCAATTATTTTCGTATTATTTTGGCTTTGATTTTGAAGGTGGAAAAGGATACGGAGAGAGCAGAGGAGTACTACGGGAGAGCGATCTTAGTGAGTCCCGGAGACGGCGAGGTATTATCTTTATACGCAAAGCTAATATGGGAAAGACACGGCGATAAGAGCCGAGCTAGGTCTTACTTCGACCGAGCCATTACTGCTTCACCCGATGACTGGTAAAAAAATCTATTTACATTTCACA
Organism: Hibiscus tridactylites; assembly: GCA_958450335.1. NCBI lineage: Eukaryota > Viridiplantae > Streptophyta > Magnoliopsida > Malvales > Malvaceae > Hibiscus > Hibiscus tridactylites. The sequence goes on from OY288276.1 coordinate 1,614,211, forward strand.
ATTCACACCTTAAGACCTTTATATTTTACAAACAAACCCAAACTTAGTTTTTTATTTTTATTTTTACCCTTTTTTGGGACATCAATTTGCAGCATGGTGCTGGGATCTTACGCACACTTCATGTGGGAAGCCGACGAAGACGATAACGACGAAGACGAAATGGGTGACAAATTCGGATTTTCCCCTCCTATGGTTCCGGCCTTTTAGTGCATTTTACGAAATTAAAAATTTGATCTCTATTTTAATTTATCAAAATTCGATCCTCGTATCTTACTAACAACAAAATATTAGTCCGGTCCTTAAATAATGACTGATTTCCAATACTTTAACAATGTTCCTCCAATTGGACTGGTTTTTTAAATTTCGTAAAATACGAGGATCGAATTTTGATAGATTTAAGAGATTGGTTTCTTGATTTTTATAATTAGACAGTATTTCATAAACTAAATATGAAGAAAAATGAGAGAATGGGCCTTGTTGAAACTGGGGGGAAAATCAATTTTAGATTTTAGGGAATAGACAATGTTTGTGTAATTATATATTAATGCTAACTTTATTAATTTTGATCTCTCCGCTATTATGATGTACATGTAATTTTTTTTACATTAAGATTTTGGGTTTTAATATGTTTTACATTAATATATCTATTAGGGGTGGGCAAGACCGGGTACACGACCAATTTATCTAGTATTGGTCCCGGTTTCGGTAACCACTCGTTCCTGAAAAGTAGAACCAGTTCCGGTCCCGGTTAGACCAGGTCCAAGATTTTAAGAACCGGTCCCAGTACTAGTGGAAACCGGTATCAATAAAGGGTATCCGGTCAATTAGACTATTATTAATAAACTTTGAGCAGTAGGGGAAAAATTCCAACCATCAATAATAATATTAAATAACAAAGTTATAATATTGTAGGCTTGAAGGTTAAAGTCTTAAAACGAGTCATATTCATAATATTCATATATAAAGAGAAAAAAAGGAACGCCTTCAGTTATTTTTAACCTCTTCAACACCATTCGGTACCAGATCAGTACCGGGTACTGGTCCCGGTCCCATTGGGTACCCACCGGGTACCGGGTCCAAAAAAGCAGGATCCAATCTCGGTTGCAACCGGGAGCTAATTTTAAGATCCAGTCTCGGCCCCACCAGAATCAATACCGGGTAAAAATTTACCGGGTCCGACTAGGTCTGAGACCAGGACCGAGTAATCGAGTTTTTTGCCCACCCTAATATCTATCTATTTATATAGTAAGATTTTGTGATTTTATTGACGGATTTACTTTTGATATATTAACGTAATGATGTATAATTGTATGTATTGCTAATGAATAGACGATGGTGTTTTTTAATTCGAATTTATTTAACTTCATTTTTAATGATACATATTATTTAATTTATTGACGGCATAAAAGCTCATGTATTATTAATATATTAAATATTAACATTTTATTGAAATCGCTTTATGCTCTTTCTAGATGTTTTATCTTATGAACATTCCCTTCGTTTTTTTTTTTTGGGTAAGGTAAAATGTTATCTTATGAGTGGTTTTATGAAATTAGGTTGTTTGGTTTATATTGTTTCTTTGTTAAATTAAATAAATGAACACAAATAAGAGTACGAGTTTAGTTAGTAAACGAAACAAAAACGCGTTATTCATTTTATTGTTAAATTATTATAAAATTAATAACGTTATTGTTTGTGTGTTTATTTTATTTATTATACAATTATGAGTTATATTTTGATATGTAAGCTGTGTAAAAGAATTATACAATTTTTTTATAAAATTTTAAAACATAAATCTCAAATCCTAGCACCTTAAAACTTAAACTTGAAACTCTAACCTCTAAATTACAACCATAAACCTTAATTTCTATACTTTACACATTAAACTATTAAACCCTAACCGAAAACATTAAACCTTAAAATTGAAAGACTTGTGTAAACTAAATTTGTGTATCAAAATATTTTCCTACAATTATTAGTATTCATATTCAATCCCTTAATGTCAAGTTTACTATGCGAGTAAAAAACATTTGATGTAAATAATATATTTTATAAAAAATAGTTATTATATAATTAATAATGTTATTTCTTGTGTTTGTATATATAGTTTTTTCGATTGAACAAGGGGAAGTAACACCACGTGACTCATTAAAAAACTCCTACACTTAAATGGAAAAAGAGTACACATGGTACTACATACAAAAGAATATCAAACGAATGCGAACAAAGCACACATACAACGGCAACACATCAAGAGATATCTAAAGATAATAAGGTCTCCACCTCGAATGGAGGACGAATAAAGAACATGTCACTAAAAGGCCGACTCCGAGCCAAACACGCCAGCTTATCTGCTACCATGTTAGCTTCACAGGGTATATATCTAACCGATAGATTTCACTCCTTCGAGACAAATCTCCTTAGTTGTTGAACCAAATTGTTCTCAAGCAAAATATTCGTCTTCATGTTAAGAACTCCAGCAGTTGTTTCGTTATTGGTTTCAGAATCCACGTACCGAAATTTACGCTCCCAAGCATGGGCAAGTGCATCATGTGCCGCCCACAATTCCGCCATAAGAATCGAACATGAGCCAATATTCCTAGCGAAACTGAGGATCCAAGTACCAGAAGAATCACGGATCACATCGAGGCCATGTGAAAACAAATGTTTTTTTATGACTAAAACAAAATATATGATAATTGGTTGACCGTTGTATAATTTACCATTGAACAAATGTTTCTGATGAATTCTAAATTTTAAACTCACACGTTAAGTTTTTTTAACTATAAACTGTAAAATTGAGACGTATGTGAAACAAAAAAAATATCGTTTATAAAATAATAATCATTAAATAAATGTGGTTATAAAAAATCATGTGATAATGTCATCACCTCTAAAAAAGTGTGCCAAAAATCAGCCACTTGGCAGTTAAAGAACAAAATTAACAAGTCACATCATTAAAAATTTCATATAAAGTGGTCAATTGATTTTAATCTGAAAAACATATACTACTTGATAGTTGATACAATATATAAAAATCTGTTAATTTAATATGTTGAAGTGTTAAATATTCTTTTCTTTTTTAAATGAGATAATGATTGTATATTAACTTTAATTACATCCGAAATCAAATAAGATTAGACTTCAAAATAAAAATATTGCCTCTATGCTATTGACAGCCCCTAGGGATGTCAATAAGAATACTATAAATTCTTGTAATTAATATTTTTAATTTTTTTAAAAAATATAGTATAATGTGATTAATTATATTCCTAAAAAATTGTGCTTCATTAATTTAAATTTTTTAATTTAATTAAACAATAAAGCCCTAAATTTAAACTCTAAACCTCAAACTTAAACTCTAAATCATAAACCACAAACATCAAACTCAAACCATAAACCCCAAACTTTAAATCATAAACCATAAACCCTAAACTCTAAACCATAAACCATAAACCCCAAACCTCATACCCTAAACCAAAACCATAAACCCTAAACATCAAACCCTAAAACTTAAACCATAAACCCTAAATCCTACCCCTAAATCTAAACCCTAAACAATAAACCGTTTTAAGTGAGTATTAGTTACATTAAACAACTTAAAATTAAATAAACATGATTTTTTAGGAATGTATTTGATTACATTTTACTAAATTTCATTACAAAGCAAAACGACCATTTATTATAAAGCAAAACAAACATTAATTACAAAACAAAACAATCATTAATTATAAGAATTTATAGAGTTATTATCGACAGCCCTTAGGGCTGTCAATAGCAAAATCCAATATTTAATGTACAAATAGTGAAATCTACACTTTAAAAACTTAAAACTTAAAAAATTTTAACTTTAAATTTCAATCATAAGCTCTCGACTCTAAACTCATAAATTTAAAACACTAAAACATAAATCTCTAAACTAACTCTTAACCTTAAAATAAATTTACTTACGTAAACTAAAACTTACCTTCACAGGATGCCAAATATTTTTTTTTCCTTATTTTTCTCCCCGTGAAATTTTATACTTAAATTAGGATGCTGAATTCTTTAACCAAACAACTAATAATAAAATTATAATTTAAATGCATGTATCAAATTTAAATAATAAAAATTAAGATTCCATGATAATAATAATAATAATCAAAGATTACCTACCTATCTTAAGCTAAGCTAAGTTCGTCCAAAAAAAAACCCCAAGTTCGACCACTCCGTATCATTTAAATCAGACCGTTGACCATCATCACCACCGTCCATTCTCAATGCATATTGACGGCAGAGATTAACTCATTATTTTTTTCAAGAGATAATCTTCGCATATCCTATTATAAATCTCATACATCAATTTCACTTATCTAACGATCCAAAAAAACGTGTAAAACTCAAAAACTCTTACAATGTATAAACCGTAAACGTGTCATGTCCCTATATATATGTGGCAATTGGGCATTCAAATTGGGTTCGAGTAAGATATTTCGGCATGAGTCATTTTGGTTTGAGTTTTTTTTAATTAGGAGTGAACAAAACTCGACTCGATACGAAAAAATTAGATTCATAGTTTCATAAAGTCGGCTCGACTCGAAAAATTTTTAACTAAATTTTAAGTTATAAAATGAAAATTCGAATAACTCAAAAAATTTAGTAATTAGTGGATCAATTTGTGAGTTTGAGTTGAGCGCCTCAATTATGCATGATATATATATAGTTATAGAAAGCCGTTTAATTAAAATAATTAGTACTATAACATTATTAATATTTTATAATTAAATTTAAACATAAACTCAAACAACTCGACTTGACTATAATATGAATATAATTTTTAAATGTGAAAAAAATGATGTTGACCATCGAACTAATAACAAAGATTATATTATTTATCAAAAAAATATTATTTATCTAATGTTACTAATTGGAAACGAGAAAATACTCCAATACTGTCATCCTAATTTTTTTTTCTCAAAATATGATGCCACTCAAATTATTTTTTAAAACTTTGTTGTTTTTACGGTAAAAATGAAGTTGAATGCACTAAAATTTAAGGTATGTATTTCAGATATCCGATTTGATCCAAAATTTTGGATATTTAAAATTTTCGGATCGAATATTCGAATATCTGAATTTATAACTCTATTTGACTATTTTTAAAATTTGGCGGTCCTATCCATTAAATTTTTAGGGTTTTGAATATAACATTAACAAATTATTGAATATGACAAGATTTGTATTCATGAAAATTTCATTTGTTCATATATAACAAGTAAACATATCGAATATAACAAGATTCATATATATATATATATATATATATATATATATATATATATATATATATATATATATATATATATATATATATATATATATATAATGAACTTCCGGATATCGAATAATCGGATATCTGATTCGAATGTGAAATAACTATTTGATTCGACCTTAAATTTTCAGATACTTGATCCAAATTATCCAAATAATAAAAAATGGACGGACATCTAGAATTTCGAATCGGATCAACGAGTAAATAGATCTGATCAATCGGATCAAATTTTTTTGCACACCCTATTACAACCCGACTTTAAACAATAAAATCTATTTTTATGATTAAAAAATTGAAGTCGGGGACATTACAAGTTCACAACCGACTTTGAACAATGTTTTACACTGAAGTCGGAACCCGCTGTCATCGTCTTTAACATATTTAATCTAAGAAAAATGTTGAATAGTGAATGAACAGTAAAGTCGAATTCTTTTGTCAGTGACTTTATTTTTACTGTAGTAAATGCTATAGATTGAAAAATAATCTAACAAGTACAATGTTTTACACTGAAATTGAAATTCTCTGTCATCGTTTTTAACATTTTTAATCTAAAAAAATTTGTTGAATAGTGAATGAACAGTAAAGTTGACTCAACAGCCTTGCGTGCTCTTCAGATTTTAATGTGCACTTTTTTTCAATGTAATCATACCGTTTTCACTATAATAATAATAATAATAATAATAATAATAATAATAATAATAAACTTTTCGTTCACTTTGACTTAATTATAAGGTTAATCCAATCATTGTTCAGATCGTATTTGAGTAAATTAAATTTGAGTTATTTTTTGTTTGAGCTAAATGAGTCCATATAGATCTATCTATAATTCAGATAATTTTAATTTAATTTATTTTGAATTCAGATCAAATTTAAACAATCATATTTTTTGAATATACAAGTATGATTATATGGTAGTTTAATTAAGAGTCCTATCAAATTGAATTTAAATGTATTATATACACGAATACTCAAACTTGAGTCTTTTAAAATAAACATTATTTTCCTTTTCACCGAAGTTATTGATTTTTTTCCGAATAGTCTAAAGGTAATTAGAAAGTAGTATCTATTTATATATATTCTTAATCCGTTGATAATGTACATACACTTTATAGACAAAAAAATTTGAATTAATATCTCATAAAATAAATATTATTCGCTTTTTCACGGAAGTAGTTGTTAGTTTTTTACTGAGTTCTTAAACTATAGTATTCAAATTCATATCAAATCTTGAACTAAATAAACCGGTTCACATTTGGATAAAAAATAATAATAATAAATAAACCAGTTCACATAATCGGGTTGTGATAAAAATTTGTCAAATATTTTATTTTGGGTAAACTACTGCGGTGGTTACTTATGTTTTTTCCAGTACAAAATTGGTCACCGATTTTGAAAAATGACCAATAAGGTCACTTACGTTTTCGGGACGTAAACTTTTGGTCACCCAACCATTTGATGCCAATAAATTTTGACGAATTTCTGATCTGACAGTTAAAAAAATTCCTAAATTTTTAAAATTCACAAAATAACTCCCATATTCGAAATCTCCAACTCACCAAAACTTAAATTGTGATTTAAGTCGATTCTGTTGCCAATTGTAACGCCGCCGCCCACCACATCCATCGTCGGACCACCATGATCGTTTACCCTACCACGCCGCTGCCAAAAATTGATCGGAGTCGTGCAAAATGTCGAACGAATGTTTAAATATTTAAAAATTTTATTTGATCAATTTGCAACAAGCGACGATTGAACAACGACGATTGGTGCATGGGTGTTTGAGATAAGGGATGACGCTCCATTCCATCGCCGAAATCATGGCCAACGACGGTAAGAGTGACCAAATTGAGGGATTTAGGTATTTAAGGATTTGAGAATTTATGAATTTGGGGATTTTCTGAAATTTCTAAAATTTCAGGGCCATTGCAGTAGTTTACCCTTATTTTTTCAATTGTTAGATCGAAAAACCGTTAAAGTTTAATGACATTAAACGGTTGGTGACCAAAAATTTACGCCCCGAAAACGTAAGTGACCTTACTGGTCATTTTTCAAAATCTGTGACCAACTCTGTACTAAAGGAAAACATAAGTGACCACCGCAGTAGTTTACCTTTTTATTTTTAACAAAAAAATTTGTCAAATCAAACCATTCCTTGCTGTCCCCAATCAATTCCCCCGCGGAAAAAAAATATTTTTTTGTTTTTCCAATGCTCTTTAGAAAAAAAAACCGAAGAAAAAAAATATTATTATAAGTAAAAAAATCCAAAAAATTGAGTCTTTTCATGAATCATAATTTCGTTTTGTTTGGGTCCGTCGAAAATCCGCAATGCGAAGAAACGAGCGTTTCGTTTTCTGAATCGAGTTTATCAGAGGCTAAAGAAAAAGAAGCGGAAAGGCGAGATTTTTATTCGACTGAGAGGAAACCCAGAGAGAAAAGAGAGCAATGGCGGGAGAGGGAGGAAGATTCGGGATTGGTTACGCCTTGTTGCCCAAGAAAGAGAACAGTTTCATCCGAGAATCGCTGGTGAAGCTGGCCAGATCGCGTGGGATCGATCTGGTTAAGATCGACATGGGGCGTCCTTTGGTCGATCAAGGGCCGTTCGATTGCGTGCTCCACAAGTTGTACGGCGAGGATTGGAAGAGCCAGCTCGAGGATTTCCGTTCTCGAAACCCTAATGCCGTGATTCTCGATTCTCCCGTTGCAATCGAACGTCTCCACAACCGGATTTCGATGCTCCAGGTGGTTTCCGAGCTCAAGATCGAGAATCAGAGCGAAACATTCGGGATCCCTAAACAGATTGTGATTTACGATCGAGAAACCCTTTTTGATAACCAAGCTTGGGAATTGCTTAAGTTCCCCGTTATTGCCAAGCCCCTTGTGGCGGACGGAAGCGCCAAATCACACAAAATGGCTCTGGTATTTAACCCCGAAGGGCTGAACAAGCTTAAGCCCCCGATTGTTCTGCAAGAATTTGTTAACCATGGAGGTGTTATTTTCAAGGTTTATGTGGTTGGGGAACATGTGAAATGTGTTAAAAGGAAGTCGTTACCGGACGTTTCCGAGGAGAAATTGAATAGTTTAGAAGGCTCTCTATCGTTTTCTCAAGTTTCGAATTTGGCCACTCATCAGAAAAGTGATGATAAGTACTATAAGATGATGCATTTGGAGGACACTGAATTGCCGCCGCAGAGTTTCATGACTGATATTGCTAAGGGTTTGAGAAAGGCGATGAATTTGAACTTGTTTAATTTTGATGTGATAAGAGATACCCGATTCGGAAACCGTTATCTTATCATCGACATTAACTATTTTCCGGGTTATGCGAAAATGCCAGGCTATGAAACAGTTTTGACTGATTTCTTTTGTGACATGGTCTATAGGAAGGAAAGGGAAGTGGTGGAGGAGTATAGCCAGGATGTGCTGGTAGCCGCGACCGATGGAATGCAGGTCCTTAGTTGTGAGAAAGAAGTAAGGAAAATTGTGCCCAATTCTTGCTGTAGTGATGGGGAAGAGATGGAGAACTCTATTCAAGTTTGACTAAACTGTTAGGGTGCTCGATGAAAAGGTGTAGCTTCGGTCGTTGTCGGAGGGTTGGGATCCTAGTACTAGCTTGTGGAGGCGAAGCCGAGTTCACAATTTCCATTTGTTTAGACATCAGTTCGTCGAATGATGAATTAGCTCTAGGGTGGGTACTTTGAGTTTAGTTGTAGCTTTCTTGACAACAGTTACATGGTATTCTCAGTGTTAATCATGTATATTCTGTCCGCCGACTTCTGGGGATAGGTACTTTTCGAAACTCTTTGACATTTTAGGGAACTTTAAGTTGTACTTTGAGGCTTTTAAGTTTTCCTTTTATTTCCCTTAGTAGTTGTTACTTGTTATAGATTTTCATTTTGGCAAAGTTTAATCAGTGGGGTTTAGTTTACCATATAGTTTCATTTCAATCTTCTTGTTTTTACCTATAATAATTCCATTTTAAATGTTCTTTCTTTAGTCTGCATTGTTTAAATTATGTGCTTCTGAACTGTTTGATTGCATTTAGGTTTGAAGAATTGATTGCTATGATTCCATTAGGGTTTTCTTCTTTGAAAATAATTTGGCAAATCCGAAACTTAGCTTCCGGAGATATTTCATAATCTCAGCTATGGTTTGTGGATACTCGGCATATTAATGGATACGTGATGTGTTTATTTCCGCTTATTGAATAACTTGCTGATAACTGTTAATGATAGATGAGAACTATTAGAAAGGAGGAAAGATTTTGATTCACTTTAGGGGTTAAACTTCTGTTGATTTTGACAGCTACTAATATGGAATTAGGGTTTATCTTTGTTGTATGAACTGATATCTCAAAAAGGATGTTGGGAATGCGAAATTTGTCGACACGTAAACCTTATGCAAAACCATTCTGGTTTTACATAACCGTATTTTCATTTGTCCTGTTGTTGCATCCCGTCTTTGTGGCATCCACCACGCCACTGCTCGTAAACGACAAACCCTTTTATAAACCGCTCCGGTTTTGTACATTCCAGTTTCCTTGTGTGCTGAAATCCTGTTTCTGTGCCTTTATGGCTGTCGGATGCGACAACTACCTCATGCATGTGCATTTACATTTATAGATTACCTAATCATAAGTGATAATAACAGCCCCGTGCGTTACTATCTGCAAACAAGCTGCCCGGGTATGTTTTTCTTTGGGAATTTTAGTCTCACATTGATGTTAGAATAGATTGAATGCATCTCCGGCGAACTTCGAAATGCTGCTGCGTGAACCGAATGAACTTGTTAGAAAATGTTGTCTGGCATGAAAGATGAAGTTCAGTATAGGAGACTTTGGTGTGTCCTTTGGTAATTATCCCTAAAATTTTCTGCTAGCAAATCCATGCTTCTGGACTTTGAAATAGAGCATTGTTTGAATGAAGTTGTGCGTATCTGTGTTTAAACTGGAAAAAAGATTGTCTAGAAATCGAATCTGGGACTCTTGTCGTTTTTATTAGCATTCTTGGTCCCTTGGCAGTATCTGTTCTGTTCTAGTCCTGGAGATAATGTTGTTCGAATTCGGATCACCAATAACATCTTCTTCTTTTCTACTGAAACTATTGATATTCGAGTTGAAAGTTTTAATTTAAAAAAGGCAAAATGACAAAAGATGCTCCCAATGTTTGCATGTTTTGTCATTTGCCCCATATTTTTTTTTTGGTCCAAATATGCTCCAAACATTTTTTTCGTAGTCTAAATATGCTCCCAACGTTTCAATTTAGTCCAAATATGCCCCGTTAGATGAAAATTGTCAGTAAATTGACGTTTAACGGCTGATGCTGACTGGACTTGTCACATATTGAGATCTGCTGATGTCACGTCAAAAATTTTTTTATAAGCCGTTGACCGTCAGTTGATTGACAATTTACATCCAACAGTGGCATATTTGGACTATGAATGAAACGTTGGGGGCACATTTAGACTAAAAGAAAAAAAAGGGGGCCAAATGACAAAACAAGCAAACGTTGGGAGGTATATTTAGACAAAAAAAATAGGAGGCCAAATGACAAAACATGCAAACGTTGAGGGCATCTTTTGTCAATTTACCTTTAAAAAATGTGATTAACTGGATGGTTTTTACTTGCAAATTCTGGTGGCATTAAAAAATATGAAGGCTTAAAGGTGTTTGAAATTTGAATCTATCAAACTGTTGAACTTTTTTTTATTAAGGCTTTGAATTTTTTTAATCAATTAAGCTTTTTGACCAATTTTTACTATTAATTTTTAGATATTATTATTACGTGACACTACAATTCTGGCATGTGACATTTACAATTTTTTTTAAGAAATTATTAAAAAGTTTGATGTTTGGTTTAACAAATTCAAGAATAAATCAACATGAGGCAATAGCAAAACTCTCCATTTATTCGACACTAGATGTAAGCAAAGACCAGAAGCTCAATACTTTTAATGTTCTTTTCCCAGAAAACTCTACTAATTGAGAAATTCAATGTACACTTAATGATATGAAAAACAAACATGTAGGAGACTGAAGCCGATCACACTCTGTCGATAACCACACCGCGAGAAGCCGGGGCGGGAGTTGTTTTTGCAGCCTGTTCAGAAGCATTGGCTAGAGCCTGCAACATTCTCAAAATCTCACTCCGGTCTTCAACGTAGTATTTCGCCTTGCTAGGTTTCTGCCCGACAGTGCAGGCAAACACTTCGGCAACTGGAGAGAGACGGGGACCGGTCTTTGCACGCATGATCACCTCGAACATGTCCTCGTCTGACCGGTCATCCCCGATGCAAAGAACAAAATCGGGAAGCTTTCCTTTTTCTCGCATTGACGTGAGAAGGTGTTCGGCGACAAGACCCTTGTTCACACCCTGCAAAATTAGCAGCATGAAGCAATTACTCCGTTATGTAAATTCATGCAATAACGGAATACATATAATATGAAGTGGTACTACTACTAACCTGAGGTTTAACTTCTACAACATGCTGGCCACTCTTAACCGAAACAGGCTCGTTCGCAAGAACACTTTCGAGGTGATCTAAAAGCTCCTTAGCCTGGCAAAATCCGAAATCGGGATCTGCGTGCAGGTAATTCCACACGAGAGCGCTCTCTTTAGTCTCAATGGTAGAACCATCTGTTGTTTCAGTGTATAATTTCATCACCGGCTCGGCAATCTGCTTCCAATCGAAGTCCGGAAGAGAGACACATGTTTCCCAACCTGAATCATGGTTTGGCCTGGGGGGAAATGATGATAATAAGGAATAGGGTAAGTTAACAACAAACAAGATCGAGAAAACGAAAAGAAGCAGACCTGATAAAATAACCGTGCTCGGCTGCAAGTCCGAGCTTCTCGCAACAGGAAAACCACTCAGTTAGAGTCTTTCTATCTTTTCCACTGACAAGGAAAACAACATTCTTGGGGTCTCTGCACAGATTGTTCAAGATTCCAACAGCCTCCATGTTGGGAGTAGTATTTAGTGAACCAGTCGGCATCAAGGTGCCGTCGTAATCCAAAAGAATCGCGCGGTTCTTGGTTCTCTTGTAAGCTGAAACAATATGCTCGACCGAAAGCTTCCGAAAATTCGGATCCAAAGCTACTACTCGGAATCCTAAGCCAAAACCGATTCCCCAGCACCTCCTCCTCAAATGATCCCCGCAAGCCCTCTCAAGATCCTGCAGAAAGCTGCGTGCCCAATACGCCACATCGTGAGTACTAACATATCTATAGTGCTTCTCGTGCCGCAGTTGCTTTTCTGCCTCGGAGACAATCAGTGCAGAATCCATAGCTTCAGCCACAGCATCGATGTTCCACGGATTCACTCGAATTGCCCCACTAAGAGATGGTGAGCATCCAATAAATTCCGAAACAACCAGCATGCTCTTTTTTTGTGCCGATGGATCGAGCCCGAGGGTCTCATCTAGCTTTTCATTTCCTTGTCTGCATATAATGTACTCATATGGAATAAGATTCATACCATCCCTCACAGCTGTAACCAGACAACACTCAGCAATAACATAATAAGCAATTCGCTCGAAAAATTGGAGAGGGTTATCGATCAAAACCACCGGATCATATCCCGGTCTTCCAAACCTATTATTAATCCTCTTCACTGTGGCATAAGTTTCAGATAGGACCTCCTGTACATCTCTTCCTCGGCCTCTCGCGGGATTCGCAATTTGAACCAACACAACTTCACCTATATTCTCAGGATGTTGCATGAGCAATTGCTCCATTGCCAAAAGTTTCAGACTGATTCCCTTGAAAATGTCCATGTCATCAACCCCGAGCATGACGGTTCGACCCCTAAATTTGTAGAGCAACTCGGCCACCTTAGCTTCAGTCTCGGGAAGATTCAGCACGGATTGGAGCTGTCCTATATGAATCCCAACCGGAAGGATTTTAATGCTCACCGTGCGACCATAATATTCGAGCCCTATGTAGCCACGCTTTGATTGATAGGAAAGACCGAGCATTCTGCCACAGCACGAGAGGAAGTGCTTGGCATAATCAAAAGTATGAAACCCGATGAGGTCGGAATTGAGTAGTGCTCTTAGAATTTCATCTCTTACAGGAAGTGTCCTATATATTTCGGATGACGGGAAAGGACTATGGAGGAAGAATCCGAGCTTCACCCTATTAAACCTCTTCCTTAAAAATGTTGGCAAAACCATCAAATGATAGTCATGAACCCACACATAATCATCATCAGGGCTTATCACTTCCATCACTTTGTCGGCGAAAATCTTGTTCACCGAAACATAAGCTTGCCAAAGGGAGCGATTGAACCGACCCCCAAGATCCGGTGATAGAGGGAGCATGTAGTGAAATAAAGGCCACAGATGTTGTTTACAGAATCCATGGTAGTACTTGGTAAAAAGCTCGGGATCGATGAATGCAGGGACACATTTGAATGTTTCGAGCAACGTTTGGGCCACATCGTCTTGTTGGTTCGGAGCAATCTCCTCTTTAAGACAACCTACATAGATTACCTCTACATCTTCTCCAATCCCATCTTTGAGCTGCAAAAGAAGTGAATCTTCATCCCAGCTAAAGCACCACTCTCCGTCTTCGTTTCGATGTGCTCGAAGCGGAAGCTGGTTTCCCACGATAATCATCCGTTCTTGAGACACAGAAGAAGGAGCATCAGAGCCAACACTATTGCAACTCTCATCATCTACCTCAGACAAGAGTCCGGGGACGGTAGCCACTCGAGGAAACCTCTTTCTTTCTCCACTGAAACTCGGGGAACCACCGGAGGCAAGGTCCAATAGATTCGAATACGACCTCGACACCATGACAGGACAGAAAACAAACAAACCAACCAACAAACAAGGACCCTTTGTTGCCTCTGGTAATTGCAGAACACAGAATTGATCAAGTCTTCAAAGAAAAACAGTAACAAATGCAATCAGAACCCGAATAACGATGGAAAACACGAATTCGACTCGTATATCCTTCGATCCAACAAACGAACAAGCAATGATATCTTCAACAAAACATCAGCATAAGATAAATTCCATTGAAAATACTTTCAGAATTGATCAAGTCTTCAAAGAAAAACACAGTAACAAATGCAATCAGAACCCGAATAACAATGGAAAAAACACGAATTCGACTCGTATATCCTTCGATCCAACAAACGAACAAGCAATGAAATCTTCAACAAAACAACAGCATAAGATAAATTCCATTGAAAATACTTTCAGAATTGACATATGATTCTTCAAACATGAACGGACCAAACAATTCCAGGCACTAAAACCCCAAAAAGAGAATCTCACTAGTGGCAACCGACACTGGTTTGACCTGAACCCCAAAAAGAACCAAGAAAACCAGATACCCCAAAGCTAAAAATCACACATTCTAATGAAACTCAACCCCAGATTATCAATTAACACAAAAACATAAAAAATGATAAAAAAGAAACAAAGGGTAAGGAAAAAAACCCCATTTTTGCAGCTAAGAGGATGAAAATTTTACCTTTGGAAGCTTAAGAGAAAGAACAAAAGATTCTCCTTTTGCTTGCTGCTGCTGCTGCTGCTTTCTAAAGCAGGAAATGGCTCAAATAATGGAGGTTTGTGTTTGCTTTTTAGTTGATGCAAATTGTCATTTGTTGGGGAGTTTTGTTTGTATGAACAGTGAGGCAATAAAACAAACAAATGGGGGGTGTCTTTGTAGGAAATTAAAGCATTTTGATTCCTTTTAGTGATGATGGCGAGTGGAATGAGAAACAGTGAAACCCAATAAAGACAGTAACTTTTGGGGGTTAAACCATGGTTAATTATAAGTTAAACTGAGATTAAACTACTATAATTGTAATTGATTCCTGCAGTGGACTTAAAAACTCCTGACAATGATGACAGTGTGTGATAGTGGATAGTCAAACTCTCTTACAGCACGTGTTGTACACGGACCAAACATTCATGTCTTTCCATCATTATAGTTAGGGAAAAATATATATTTAAAATTTTTTATTTTGTTTTAAAAGTATGATTTCATCCTATTTTAGATATTGTTAGAGAACGTTCGACCGAGTTGAGCTAAAAAAATTGAGTTAGTTTACGATTCTAACATTGTCTGAATTTTTTTTGATTCGATTCTAGTCGAGTTTTTGTATAAATTTAATTCTAATTATTTATATTGTTATAGTACAAACTGATTTCAATTTAAATGACTCTCTATATTCGTACACAATACACGTATATTTTTTCATATGTGGTAGATAGCTAGATATAACATAATTGAGGGACTTGACTCAAACTTGAAAATTTATCTACTAATTACTAAAAAATTCGAATTATTTTTTTTATTTTACAACTCAAACTTAATTTGAAATTTATTTTGAATCGAGTTTATGAAATTACGTTATGAGTTTTTTTTTATCGAGACAAAAAATTCAAAATTTTATAGTTGAGCCGAGTTTTATCCACTCTTAAATATAATTAAGCTCTATATAATTATCGGACAACGAATATTCTCGAAACAAAACATTACTAAATCAAAGCATTAACATTTTTATGTAACACAAGAGAAGGGAAATACTTTGATACATACGCTTGTGTAAATTTTAGTTTATACAATTTTTTAATTTTAGGGGTTATGATTTTAGGTTTTAAGTTCGAGTTTAGGGTTTAGTGGTTTATTGTGTAGAGTGTAAAATTTAAGGTTCATGGTTAGAGTTTAGGGTGTTAGAGTTTGAGATTTAGGTTTTAAATTTTTATAGAAGGGTTTATAGTTTATTAAGCAAGGATTAATATCCTATACATTGGCGGTGGAAACTGAAAGTTTTCACAAATGCCTTAGTTTTAGGGTACATGGAGTTAGTTTAGGCTATATGGTATAGGAGTCTATGTGTAGTATTTTAGAGTTTAGGGATAATTGTTTCAATTTAAGGTTAAGGGTAATAATTTAGGGTTTATAGGTTATAGTTTAGTTTTTAGGGTAATATAGTAAGGATTTCGGTTT
This sequence comes from Hibiscus tridactylites, assembly GCA_958450335.1. Taxonomy (NCBI): domain Eukaryota; kingdom Viridiplantae; phylum Streptophyta; class Magnoliopsida; order Malvales; family Malvaceae; genus Hibiscus; species Hibiscus tridactylites. Next base: position 1,630,486 of record OY288276.1, read on the forward strand.
TAACCTATAAACTCTAAATTATAACCTTAAGCCTTAAATTAAAACAATTATCCCTAAATTCTAAACGCCTAAACTCTATACCATGGACTAACTCCCTATACCCTAAAACTAAGACGCTTGTTGAAACTTTCAACTTTTACCGCCTGTGTATAGAATATTTATCCAGTAAATAATGAGGTTTTATATTTCAAAAACAAATGCTAGATTCAAACTCACGCAAAATAAAATTATATATACATAATTAACCATTCAACCAATTAACAGATCTTTCTTCTGACCTGACGGAAGAAGGTTGTATGAAAAAATGAAAAATATTAATTAAAAGATTTGATGTTCCAATGATGGGATGGTGTTAAATTAAAATTATGTTATAGTTTTGGGTAAGGTTTAATGATTGAGGGGGTTGAATTTATTACCCATTTGGGGACAGACCCAACCAAAATCACCATCACAATCATGACTCCTTTCACTCACCCCCAACTTCAAACCTGGTTCGTCCATTTTTTTATTACAAATATTATGTCCCACTCATTACTTATTATTAATTTCATTATTATTATTATTATTATTATTATTATTATTATGTCGCATTCATTACTTTATTATTAATTTAGTTGAAAATGTATGATTTTTTTAAACCTTTTATTATTATTTTACTTTATTATATATATATATATATTGAATAAAAATTTATTCATTGCTGTTTGGAATTTACATCATGGGCTTTTATTCTGTCAGTTTAACGTATTTTGACATGGGTCAGTTTCAATTCAATGACTTCCTTAAGATTTAAAATTGTAGGCACCCACGGGAATGGCAGCCCAAACTTTTTCAGGTGTCCTACCCAAAATTATATATATAAATATTATGGACTTATGGGGTGTTTTTTTTAATCATAATTATCAAATTTATTGGCTGACTAATTTAAATCGAGTTTTGTAATGGCTCAATATAAGAACAATCTTCCTAATCCAGTTTTCTTCATCTACAATTTCATGATTCAAACCTCTAACATTGTATAAGGGACTAATGTCTCATCTTGTTAGACCAACTTGTTGTTGGTAAATTATGGAGTAGTTTGATTGATATTATTAATACGAAAAATACTTTGATTTTGCACAAGCCTTTCAATTTAAGTGTTTAGGGTTTAGTGTGGAAGGTGTAAAATTTAAGGTTTATGGTTATAATTTAGAGTTTAACATTTAGGGTTTAAGGATTTATATTTTAAATTTTATTGCTTAAATATAAAAGGTTGTGTAATTTTTTTATATAACTTGTGTATTAAAATATAACCCTTATTAATACAGTAATTTAAAGATTGTGAATTTGATTATATATAAGTTTAAAATGTACTCTAATTTGGTTAGCTGAGTTTTAAAGGAGTTTATGGGTAATTTAGGAAATGTCTAAAAATAAGTCAAATTTGTAGTCTTTATACTTTAAAATTGACCAAATTAGATAATATACGTTAAATCTACGATTTAACGTGTTACATGAATCGAATAATTTAATTTAATTTAATTTAACAGATTTAACGACCATTGTAGTTTTTAATTCAAGACTGAAATTTCAAAAACCTAGGAAAGTATAAAAATTAATAATAATTATTAAATTAAAGTATAAATATTAAATTCATAACTTGTGCATAAAGACTAATTACATTATTTGGTCTTAACCAAGATAGCAAACCAGCAACACCCAACAAAGTAATTGTCTGTTCTTTCTGTTTTGATGGGTTTTCGGCAGATTGAATCAGTTGGGAACTCGCAAATGAGGGATTTTTAAGAGATCAGAAACACCAGCTTCTAAACATTAGCCGGCGAAAGCCTGCCCGTGGTCATGATCATCAGCTGACGCAGCAAACACGTCGTGGATGGAGTTCATCCGTCGATCCCCGTGTTGAGGTTGAGAAATCGGGGCACAACGAAGAATGTGCTCGTGCAGGAACTTTTTAGGTTGAGGCAGCAGCAACAATCTACACATAACCAGCTGCAGACCATGGTGCAAGCACCGACTTCACGGATGGAGCAGCGGCCGCAGCAGATGATGACATTCTTGGCAAAGGCTGTGCAGAGCCCCGGCCGGCTTTTTGGCTCGCTTCATGCAGCAACAAAATGAGAGCAATAGGCACATAAGTGAAGCCAACATGAAAAAGGCAACTAAAGCAGGACGTTATCCGTGACAACGAGCTCTCTACTGCCTCCGACGAACGGATTGTTATGTATCAGCTTTTGAACCAATGCTCAGGCAGACCATGAAAGTGAATACGCCTACCATGCTCGACTCCTTTAACAATTGTCACTAAAAGATTACAACAGCACAATCTCCAGATTCCGGCGCACTGGTTGGAGCAGAAAAGGCACCATCCATGTCCATTCCTTGTACAAATACTATTATACCCGAACTTTATCGAATACCGGAACTATGTTTTCCGTCCATCCACTTTTCTACCTCTCCAATTTTCCATTCTTCTAATTTCTTTCTTCCTACAAAGCAAAGCCTAAAGCTACACAAGCAATATATGTGTATGTATATATATATATATATATAATGCAAGATCAATGTTAGAAGCCAAATGTATTTCCATGCTTCTAGCCTTCTACATTTCAATTCCAATACAAAGCATGAATTCGAACTAAAATGTATGTATATCCTATTGTCACACATATTCCAATTTACCTGCATAAACACATTCATACAAATTTACCCCATTTTTGCTGTGCAACCTCCAAAAGACTCAGACCGTATAGACTCGTATCTTCCTCGGTATCCTTTTCCAGATGCAGCAACACATCCAGAACAGTTCGTCGCCGTATATTCTCCCTCACACAATTTGTACCGGTATTAGAATGGACCGGTTCCGTTCCATTAACCAGTGAAGGCAACACCTCCGGTCCGCCGTCTTCGTCAACTCTCTCGTCACCCCTAGCATTCCCAATAGCTCTTTCATTAACCTCAGCTTCCTCGCCGACTCTCTCATCGTCTCCAACTCTCCCATTAACCACCAGTTCCTCATCAGCACTCTGATGATCATCCTCCACCCTTGGATTTGCCCATGAAGGCAATGGCCGTTTTCCCTTAGTTTTCACCTCCATTGCCCTCGAATTCGAACCATTAACCAGTGAAGGCAACACCTCCGGTCCGCCGTCTTCGTCAACTCTCTCGTCACCCCTTGCATTCCCAATAGCTCTTTCATTAACCTCTGCTTCCTCGCCGACTCTCTCATCGTCTCCAACTCTCCCATTAACCACCAGTTCCTCATCAGCACTCTGATGATCATCTTCCACCCTCGGATTTGCCCATGAAGGCAATGGCCGTTTTCCCTTAGTTTTCACCTCCATTGCCCTCGAATTCGAATCATCGTCACTGATGCTTCGAGCCTGATCAATATCCACTGCAATGTTCTTGTTTCTCTCAGAGTTTCCTTCACCATTGTCAATTTCGAGCGTTACTTCCGGAGTACCTCCGGCAGACGGAGTAGCATTCCTCAATGTTTCCAATAATGCCTCAGTATCACTCAATTCCAGAGCTTCAGTCGGCGAAGATTCTCTTCTCGAAACCCTATTTTCTTCCGATTCCAATTCCGTAAACCCTAAGTCCGTATCTCTCCACAAATCAACGACACTCCCGCTCTCCGCCTCAATGGGCACAGTTCCTCCGTCACGATCAAGACCACTCCCGACCATTCGGTCATCGCTGTAGTAATCGGAGGAGCTAGGAGTCCACCTGAACTCAGGGGGAGTGTGGTAGATCTCCTGGTCTTCGGGAACGTTGGATCGGTGATTTGGCAGTTCGTCTTCTGGTAAATCAGGAGGAGACAATATTGAGACGCCGGCCGATTCGACAGGGATACCATCCGGATTCCGATCGCCGTCGCCGGAGTTGGAATCATCGGAATCTGACACTCCAAAATACGAGCAGTGTTGTACGTCGAACGCCTCAGAGTGTGACACCTGGCATTCGTCGATTAACCAATCAAAACGATCGTCTTGGTCCATCTACGATTTTGAAAAAAATGATTTGGAATTTTTGATTCGAACTTGCTGAGAACTAAAGCCTTCTTTGTTTCTTTTTGTCCTTTTTATACAACGAACCAAACTGGTTATAGCGTGAAGGGGAAGCTTTGTTAAATTCTTTTATCAATTTACTCACTCAATTATTAATTGTATCAATGTAGTCCTCTATTATATAAACTTGATCAAATTCGTCCCCCTATGATTAAATAAATCAATTTAGGCCTTATACTAGTAAAGAGAATTAAATAAGGTCAGTTTTTTTAAACAAAAACAGATTTAACATTTATTGTTTAAAAATTTACATTAATTTATGTTTTTTTTGGGTTTAAGGTTTTTCTAAATAGCAAATGTTAACCTTGTAAAAAAATAATTGATATTATTTAATTCTTTTTACTAGTGGTCTAATATAAGGATTAAATTGTTCTATTTAATAATAGATGAACTAATTTAAACCAGTATCTATACTAGGACGATCTAACCGTAATTTCACCTGTTTTTTATTTTTATTTTAACTAATTTATATCGATAGGCTGAAGAAGAAGCTTTGTTAAACTATTTTCTTTATATTTTTAATTTCCTATCCTTTTAAATAGTGACTGTTTGACATTACAATCCAATACTGATTGAGCTTAATCATTCCTCTAGCAGGAGCCTTCCAATGAGATTCACTATGCATCTAGGGGTGAGCGTACGATTGAGTCGAGTCGAGTCAAGTCAAAAAGTTTTAAGTTATTCGAGTTGACGCGTTATGTTTTACAACTTAAATTTTATTTAAAAAATTTTTATTCGAATTTTTGAGTTCCTATACAAATTTAATTGTATTATTTATCATGTGATAATACATTTTTATACAAATTTAAACAATTTTCTCTAATCATATAAGACATGCAACATATTTCTTTATATTTTTTCATATGTGACATATATTTCTTTATATTTTTTATATTGGTATATATAATATACCAGGAAACATTGAGGGACTCGACTCAAACTTAAAAATCAATTCTATAATTACTAAAAATTTTGAGTTATTCGAATTTCTATTTTACAACTCAAACTTTATTTGAAAAATTTTCAAGTTGAGTCGAGTTTATGAAATTTCGAGTAGAGTTAAGACGAGTCGAATTTTTTCATCTAGAGTCAAGTTAAAAATTTATATTTTTTTAGTCGAATTTTGTTCACCCCTATGTGGATGGACACGGGGACTTGGAGTGAAACAATGATTTTGAATAAATACTATATAACTTCTTCTAAAAATTATCCATATTTTATTTATTGATCTATGAACTTGGAACGAATATTACATAAAATTATTATAGAATGACTTCTAAAATAATTTACTTTGTTCATAATATTATTTAAATAATAATTTTTTGGTCTTTATTTAAAAGATTTGACATTTCATTTCATTAGACTAATAGGCTAACTAACCTATAATAAATAAAATATATTTTTTTATTACAGATGTATTGTAATATTTCCATTAATAAATCTACTTTCTTTGATTCAAACGCCCTTATTTTATTTTTCTATTTCTATGTTTTAGACCCTTGTAGTTATTGTCATTGTTTGACCTCAATAAATTGATTTGTTTATAACTAAAAATAATGTCATTTAACTACAAAGTGAGACTTTAAAGGCTACTTCTATTTTAACCGGTGATTGAAGGTTCGATCTCAATTTTAAGTATAGAGTTAATTTTAAAACTTGTGATCAACATGTTTATCCTCCCATAGGCTAAGAAAAGTATTGGGTCAACTATATAAATAATGCTTATCACAGCCGAAATGAAGAGTTTTGATCTAAAACTTCATGTCTAATGGTCTGCAGTTAAATCGTGCCAAACCCTTTAACAGAAAGCAAAACCCTTCCAGCATTTTTTTTCATTCACGAGACTCGACTTATAACATTACTTGAAAGAACATGACATCATGTATTCGTATCGTCTCGTATTATTAGCTTCAACTGTTTGATGAAAGGTAACTGGAATCGAATTTAAATCAAGTAACTCATGATTCACTTGTATCCATTCCTCTTCTTGGTTCATTTATATACCTACCATAGCGACATCTAGAGTACAATGTAATCCAGCAAGCAAATCTTAAGCACTACAAAACACGAGCATGTCGCAGAACTCGTGTCCCGAAACTCGATTCACCTGTTTGACTCCAAACTCGATCAACCACTTTCCCTAACTTAGCTAGTTTTCAATCCACAATTTTGCATATCCAATCTCAACAAGCTTTGCTACAACGCAAATGAAGAAATAAACATGCAATCAGAAGGCAATCCGCTGTAGGAATTGCGTTCTTAAATGACAACAGAAATGATAATGCTAATCCACTTCCATTACGATCCGATATCAATACCAATAACAATGGAAATTCTAATACTGATCCAGAATAAGATGAATAACTTGGTTCGAATCAAACAGCTTACGAATTAAATTCCCGAATGATCATTCGCTCGATCCAATTTCTTGCAAATAATGTTCGGCTTCCAAGGCTGCCATGCACCCTGCATTGTTGCAAAACAAAGTTAGTTCAACTCAACCACAACACCAAAGTATACACATACAGAGCAAATGCAGATGGACCCTGCATTGTTTCTACTATTGTATTGATAAGATTCGAATCCTGATGCTCGAATTGATTGTGAAATCTACCGAACCGATATAGAATGGCCTAAGTTTCTTTCGATATGATTCGAAACACGAGTACTTGCAGTTTCATTTTCATGGTAGGTCTTTCTAATCTAGCAGGGTAATGCAAATAAGGCAAATTGACAAACCAGTGCCAGCAGCAGTAACAGCCTGCCTATACTTCTTATCCTGCACATCTCCGGCGGCGAAAACGCCGGGCACGCTAGTCTGGGTTGTGCCCGGCTTAGTGAGAACATAGCCATCCGAGTCAAGCTGCAGCTGGCCGTCCAAGAACTTTGTGGCCGGCTCATGCCCGATGGCAAAGAACAAACCGGAGACTTGCAAATCGGAAACCTCTCCGGTGAGTAAATTCTTCACTTTGAGACCACCCAAGACCCTATCCCCGTACGCTTCCACGACCGCCGAATTCCAGATCACCTCTATCTTAGGGTTCGAAACAACTCTGCTTTGCATAATCTTGGATGCCCTAAACGAGTCCCTCCGGTGAATGATATAAACCTTGGAACCGTACTTGGTGAGGAAAGTGGATTCCTCCATGGCGGAGTCACCTCCGCCGATCACCGCCAAGGGCTTGTTCCTGAAGATTGGCGCCGCCCCATCACACACCGCGCACGCTGAGATTCCTCTGTTCCAAAATCCCCCTTGCCCATCACCTGAGCCCGGGAAACTGAGTCGCTTCGCCACGGCACCGGTGGCCACGATGACCGAGTCAGCCAGGACGGTTTTCGAATCGGCGAATATCTTGAACGGAGACGAAGAGAAGTCAACTTTGTTGACGGTCTCAGTGAAGATTGTAGTCCCGAACCGGAGCGACTGGTTGCGGCACCGGTCCATAAGATCCGACCCCATGATCCCGTCCGGGAATCCGGGGAAGTTCTCGACATCAGTTGTGGTTGTAAGCTGGCCGCCGGGGGCAATATCGTTAGCCATCCAACCCTCGAAAAGAATAGGCTTGAGCTCAGCACGGGCAGCGTAGATGGCGGCCGTGTGGGCGGAAGGGCCGCTTCCAATGATGCAAACCTTGGTCCTTAGAGGAGTCTCCGTGGCCATCGGAAAAGGTAGTGCGGCGGCGGAAATGATACGGAGGCGGAGTTGTACAAAGAGGGCGCGAGCTTTTCTCAACAAAGTCTTCAGCCAAGCACTAGGGTTGAAAATGTAATGCATCTATTTTCCCTTTTATTTTGCTTTTAAAAGCTTTCGGGGTTTTTTTTAATATTTTCTGAATATTTTTTGGCGCTTATTTCTTTGACTTTTTGGTGTATGAATTGACGAAGGCAAATTCACCTTTGCCTTGTATTATATGAATTGAAGTATGAACAACTTGAATAATGTATGAATGCTTTGAGTTTATATTTGGAATGTTCCAAAAACAAAATACAAGTATAGAACATATGCTCAACCACTCTCAATTGGTTTGTGTTAAGTATATTCTCTTTTTTATATATATATATATATATATATATATAAATGATAAGATTCGGTGTAAATTTTTTTAAGTTTTATATGTTTTTTAATTGTTGATGGATGAAATAAATGACTGAAATTAACAGTAATATATGTATATTATCATGGATTAATATCTTATACACTGGAGGTGGAAACTGAAAGTTTCCACAAACGCCTTAGTTTTAAGATATAGAGAGTTAGTTTAGCGTATAGGGTTTAGGTGTAGGGGGTTAGGATTTAGGGATAATTGTTTCAATTTAAGGTTTAGGGTTTAGAGTTTAGGTTTAGTTTTTAGGGTAATATGGTGAGGGTTTAGGTTTGACTTATAAATCCTAAATTATAACCTTAAACCTTAAATTGAAACAATTGTCTCTAAATTCTACCCATATACCTAAACCTCTAAACCCTATACCCTAAACTAACTCCATATACTCTACTAAGGCGCTTGTGGAAACTTTCAGTTTCCACCGCCTGCGTATAGAATATTTATCCTATTATCTTCTGAAGAAATAAGTAATGAGTTAATATCAATAATTCATTTCACTTATCCAATAATAATAAAACTTATATTTTACGTTATCGGTAAGTGGGGTTAAAATAATATTAAAAGTTGAAAATATGTGATTTTTAAAGGAAAAAAAAAGAGAGAATAGTGTTTAATCTTATCCATCAATTTCACTCGTCTAATGATTATAAATTAGTGTAAAATTGATTGAGTATTATATAATAGGGTTATATTTTGATACACAAGTTCCTATGAAATTTAAAATCTAAATCCTAAACCATAGCACCCTAAACCTAAACCTCAAAACCCTAAACTCTAACCTTAGGCCTTAAATTCTACAACATACACACTAAACCCTGACCTAAAACCGTATAATTAAAAGGTCATGTAAACTAAAGTTTACACAAACTTGTGTATCAAAGTATTTTCGGCAAAAGGTTAAAAATAACCCCAAACATTTCACATTTTAGTCATTTTAGCTCTATCTTTTTTTGTACAAACAACCACCTAACGTTTCATTTTTCGTTTAAATTTTGCCCTTGTTGAACGAAAATAATTAGTCAATTAATGGTCAACGCTTGAGGCTAACGTGACACGTCTGCAGGGCATGTGCAGATGACGTGGCACTACCACATGACATTTTTAAAAAAATTAAAAAATTAATTAATTATTTTTAAAGAAAATATTTTATATATTTTTAGGCAATCGCCACATCAATAAAGTGCCACGTGGCAGTGCCAAGTCATCTTCCTATGCCCTGCAAATATGCCACGTCAGCCTCAGACATTGACTCTTAGTATACTAGCAGTTTTCATTCAACAAAAATAACATTTGAACGAAAAAAGAAACGTTAGGTGATTGTTTGCACAAAAAAATACGGCTAAAATGACCAACAAGTACAACGTTGAAGGATATTTTTGACCTTTTGTCAAATATTTTCTTCTATAGTATAACTATGTTTTCCATAAACATGTCCAACTTCCTTAAAAAAAGTTAAAATTTAAATTTTTAACCCTAAATACTAAATTATATCACTTAAATTTTAAATATAAATTCTTAAACTCCAATCCTTAAATATTCAAGTAAACTTGCTTGTAAAATATTTTTACTACCTTTAACGTATAAAATATTTTGGCAAAATGACAAAATATGCCCCAAACATTTGCATGTTTTATTATTTAGTCCCCTATTTTTTTGTCCAAATATGCCACAAACGTTTTAATTTGGTCTAAATTTGTCCCCGTTGAATGGAAACTGTCACAATCAACGGTTGATCATAACTGGATTTGCCACATTTTAAGATTTACTGACGTGGCATTTGCCACGTCAGATTTTAAAAAAAAATTGTTATACCCTTCGTTTATGGTGACACGTGGCCATTTATCATGCTAACACGTGATCGAATCTGATGACGATACATGAAAAATATAATGCTAACACGTCAGCAGATCTTAACACGTGGCAGGTTCAATCAACATCAGACGTTTACCGTCAATTAACTGACAGTTTCTATCCAACAAGAGCATATTTAGACCAGATTGAAATGTTGAGACATATTTAGACCAAATTAAAACGTTGGAGTATATTTGGACTAAAAAAATAATAAAGGACCAAATGAAAAAAACATGTAAACGTTAGGGCATCTTTTGTCATTTTACCAAATATTTTTCACATATAACATTTAAATTAAAAGAATAATTGTTTCATATTATCTTTTCTCCAACTTTTGTTCGAGTGTAATTAATAAATCCATTCATTTTGAGGGGTTGGAGGAAATTTGGTAATCACATAAATGCAATTAATTCCAAGACCGGTGGATTTCATGCATTCGGAGATGCCAGTATTACTGGCTATTAATGGGCCTGGCCAAACAAGGCCTTAATATAGAGGGATTATCATACTTAGAAGATTCTAGAAAATTCCAATGATATGGCATTCTAATTCCACCATTGAATAAAGATGAACTCAAAATTCAAGTTTTAAGAGGAATTGATTTTTGTATCACTTTTTTTAAAACAGGATTATATTCAAAAGTGAATGAAATACAAATAAATCACACCGTAAATAATAAAAGTTTAGTATAAAATAAAAAACGTAGAAAAATTTAACGGTGTGAAAGACGTTAAAAAATTAAATCTAACACATTCAGAAGAAACTTCTGAAATGAAATTCAGAAAGCTATTACTTTACATTGGGTGCTCTTTGAAGACAACATAATTCTTTCGCTACTCGTTCTTGGCATATCGACACATGCACAAAAAGGAAATCATATCATGAAGTGTTCGGCCTTCCTTCGGCAACAAAAAAGTTCGATGATACTTGTCACCCGAACTCTAAACTATCAAAAGATAGACTAAAACTGCCATAAAAGCAGACAAAAGAACTGCCATAGAGGCAGACGAAAGAACTGCCAAAGAAGCAGATATGGTAGAAACCTGACAAAATAAAAAAAAAAACAAATAAAAACATGAAACTAGAAAATTCACCGGCAACGATAAATATTATTTATATACATAACCAGCAGAACAACCAATGGCCGCCGCCAGCGAAAGAAGAAAAAAATAAAGATAAACTTTGAAACTTAAAAAATTTGTAACCGCTTCAGAGAAAATGGAAGAGTTGAAAAATGTAAAATTTTTGTAACACCTTTTATAAAACAATAAATAATTACCATCGTTTTTTAAAAATAAAAAATTCGAATCTTGATACTGTAAATTTAATAAATTAGATTAAGAAAATTATTAGCATAATAAACCTATACAATTCTCAATTTAAATTAATCAACTAATAATATAGCCTCCCCAGTTAACTACTGTTATTTTTGCTTCGTTTTTCCTCCATAACTGAACTTAAAAGTTCAGCTTTCTCATCTTCCTTCGAAATTTTTTTTTGGGGAGAAGTTATATGTTTTTAAATGTCATCTACAAAAGTTTTTGGGTTAGGATCAACTTACACTGGGTAAAACTCAATTACTTTTACACAATTTTTGGACCTGATGGTAATTAATGGCTCAGATTATTTTCTTATTTTTTTTCTCATGTGATAATCTTTACATTTTTCACTATTAATCTCATCCATCCATTTCCCTTATCCAATGGTCCTAGATTAATGTAAAACTAAATGAGTTTTACACAATGTATCTTGATCCCATCCCGATATATATATATATATATATATATATATATTTATCTAGGTAGGTAATATTTTACATTAGTATAACTTGTTGGTTCTCTCTATTCCCTTTTACTAAATCATGGATGCATGCTTAATTTTCTTGACATAACAATTGTTTGCAGGATTTATGTGAAAATCAAATATAAAAGAAATGAAATCATGGCCCATTAGTATGAGCATTTGGAAAACTATGCATTCGACAACATAGGGGAGTTTTTAGGTTCAATTATTGAGGAAAAACAGAATAAGAAAAGAAGAAGAAAATAGAAAGATTTTTTTAAAGGAAGTTAACTGTAGAGACCCCGGAAGATGTTGAATGTTTCCATCATTTAAATTAAAGATACCTGCATCAAAACCACCTATCATTCCCGGGTAATGATCTAACATATTATCGTCCGTAAAATAAATGCAATTATCGACATATCCGAACAATTTTTTGCAGGACATGGAAAAGGATAAGTTCCATCCCAAATAGAGCATATAATCACCAATGAATTGTATTTCATACCATTCTCCACGACTTGTATCAAGTCTGAAAATTTTGATATCGTAAGTCTTGTACATGTAAACTGGGCAAGAATCAAGATTAAAGACGACGTCGATTTTTGACACGAAACCTACGTTGCGGTATACCATAATCAGCCCAATAGAAGACTCAACTAGATAGAACCTAGATGGTAAACGATTGCTTAACTTTGAGACGAATGTCGTTTTCTTGGGGAGGAAACTATGAATGTCGCAAACCATTACACTTCCATCTCAGGCCACAACATACAATTATTGTTGCAACCAGTTTGAGCCTTTAGTTAATCAAGAAAACTTTGTCAAAGCCTTTAGTTAATCAAGTTAACTATTATGTTCATCATGATATTCACTATTCTTGCAGAAATGATACAAACTGCGACCGAATTTCGTGTTAAAATGTTGAAATTGAATACCAGACAGACAAAAAAGACGCAACATGAACGAACAGAGAGGGTATTTAGTTCCCTTGCAGATTACTTCACCTTGAATCCGAATCTAAAGAATGGTACAAAATTTTTCCCGTATCAGTATGTGCACACTTATTAGAACCTTGTATTCCCTGCTTGTCTTGTAATGTAGTTTTTGAGTTTTTTCTCATTTGAAATGCAAGCCTTTTGAATGCGAAGTTGAATGATCTTCAAGAATTTTTAGCGGAATTAAAGAAGACGTATATGTTATATATACTTACATCTGTATTGCTTTTACAGTAAACATTTAAAGTTCTCTCTTTGTGTTGGATTCCAGAGTGTAGACTTTGACCCCTCTTCTTTTTATCGTCTCTAAATATTTTCATTTTTCATGAATGAAAAAAAGTTAGACCGGCTTAATCAATTGAATCGGTTCAATTGAGTATCGGAAGTTTGTGTGGTCTGGGTTTATGTAAAGAATTGAAACTATTAAAGCTAATTCAAATTAGATCATTGCATTTAAGGTCTGTTGTTTGGTGTAAAACTGATTTCTGAATTTATTTGTACGTATTTTACGGTGTTTGACGGTTTGGTTCACATAAAATATTTTGGTCAACGAAATTTAAATTGCGGGTAACATTTTTTCTTTTACAATATTTGTAGTTTGTTTTACCGTTTCATTTCCCGTAAAACATACTTTTCTTCAACTCAAAACAACCTTTAATGTATTGGCATATCTTCCTTGTTGGCACATGCACCAATATATTTCTTTCGACATCGATAACAACGGTGATAACGACCGCGACGTCGACGACAACGATAACTCAAATAAGTTCCGTTAATTTTCAGTGTTTGTCTTTCTTTTTCTTTCGTTCATATTCTATGTAATTTGAGGAAAAATCTTCAATTTCTTGCCATATTTTTTTCCTTTTTCATATCTTCTAATCGCGTTTCTGTTAGAGGTTATCCAAGATTAGTTTGAGTTTGTTAAAGCTGTTATGAAATCTGTTATGCAACAGTTAAAAGTCTCTTAGCTGTAAATCTTTGCTAGCTGTTAAGCTTCATTAGTTTATATAATGTTGTGCTGAAACCTTTGTAAATCACGTTGAGTTTATCATTGAAATCAAATAATATCTCTTACATTTCTTCTCTTGCTTCTTCTCTACATCTCTGTTCTTCCTTGTTACCTACCTTTGATCTGTATTTCATCATGGTATCAGAGATTGAAAGCTATTCTTCTTCTTCCAAACATTTCACTAACAAAACTGTTTCCATTCGTCTTGATGATTCCAACTATCTCCTTTGAAAATAACAAATTCCTTTTGCTGTAGAGAGTCTTGCTCTCACGGATTACATTGATGGCTCGTTGGTGGTTCCTTCACAGACTGTGGCTGGTGAAGGTGGTATGAGAGTCTCCAATCTAGACTATGTTCGATATAGGCAAGAAGACAGTGCCCTCTGTTCTTGGCTTCTTTCTTCCATTGGGCCTTCGATTCTTCCCTTACTGGTAAACTGTCGAACTGCTCTTGATATCTGGAACAAGGTAAAACTTAATTTCTCTATTACTTCAACAACCCGTGTCATGCACCTTCATTGTTCTCTCAAGAACATTCGAAAGAGAGATCAATCGATGTGGGAGTATCTTTCTCAGATTCAAGCTGTGTGTGACAGTCTTGCAGCCTGTGGTAATCCTCTTTCAGAGACCATGCACATCTCAACGATTCTTTCAGGTTTTCTGCCGGAATATGAGTCTGTTGTGGCGGTCATCACCTCTAGTCAGCAGCCCTATAAGTTCGACGGAGTTTCTAGTGTGCTTCTTGACACTGAGGCTCGTCAGCTAGAATTTCTCAGTCATGGGTCGGTCAATTTGGCTTATGGTCCGTCTAATGGGTCTGATATGGTCTATGCCCAACAATGTCCATTTTTTAATTCTAATATGGGTCACGTGAATAATGGTCGTGTTGTTCCTAATCAGAGAGGAGGACTAGGGTTTCGGCCGTTCTTTCGTGGTTCAGCTATTCCTAGAGGCAGAGGTGGTCGGTCTTTTCCCAGCCGTTCTCGTCCTCAATGTCAAATCTGCGGCAAGATTGGGCATCTTGCCAATCGTTACTATTTTCGATTCAATCAAGACTTTGACGATGGCCCTTCTGTCAATCAGTGTTCTTTTGAAGAATTTTCTAAAGATCAAGGAAGTTTTTCGCAAGGGTTTGCTGGTCAAGGAACCTTTTCAAGGCAAGGAGTTTTTCACGATGGTCAAGTCAACAATCAAGGTGGGTTCAACGCTGTTGGGTCTGGAGATTCTGGAGTTTCTGAACCGTCCGTGGCTACTGTTGCAGCCGTCTCTGATGACTTCGGTGGTGGCTATGGCGATGCTGCTTGGTATCCCAATTCGAGAGCCACTTCACATTTAACTCCGGACGCCGATAATATTATTCAAACTCTTCCTTATTATGATAATGGTAGGATATTTGTTGCTAATGGTTATTCTGTGTCAATTGCTAATGTTGGTGTCTCTATGCTTTCGTCTACATTTATGTCTCTGATGCTTAATGATTTATTGCATGTTCAATCCATAATGAAAAACCTTTTATCAGTATCTAGGTTCACTAAGGATAATGATGTCTCTGTTGAGTTTTTTCCTGATTATTGTCTGGTGAAGGATTTGACAACTCGTCAACCAATATTGCGAGGGCTTCAAAGTGATGGTCTTTACAAGTTTTCTGATGCTTCTACTGCTGCTAGTGATGTTAGTTCTAAGCCTGGTTCTATTAATGTCAGCACATGTACTAAGTCTGATTCTGTTAATAATGCCAGCATGTATACTCAGTCTGATTCTATTAATAATGTTAGCACTTGTTCTGTTTCCGATTCTTCTTCTCAGCTTTGGCATAGGAGATTAGGTCACCCCTCTGTTGAGTCTCTTGTAAAGCTTGCATATGTTTGTAATATTTCCAATGCTAATAAAATGCCTTTTTATGAAGCCTATAAGATAGGCAAGAGTCACAAGTTACCCTTTCAGAAATCTATTTCTCATTATTCTGAACCTTTACAATTAATTCAAATGGATGTTTGGGGCCCTGCTCCTCTAATTTTTAATAACTGTTGTTATTATATTAGCTTCATCGATGCGTGTACTAGGTTTACATGGATTTTCTTTATTTCTAAAAAATCTGATGTTTACAAAGTGGTTGTGGAGTTTCATAGAATGGTTGAAAGACAATTTGATAAGAATTAAAGGCTATTCAATCTGACTGTGGCACTGAGTTTAAGGCTCTTGAATCTTATTTTTCTCAGTTAGGTGTTGTATTTAGACATACTTGTCCTTATACGTCTGAACATGATGGAAAAATTGAGAGAAAACATCGCCATATAGTAGAGTTAGGTCTTACTTTGCTTGCTCAAAGTAACATGCCCCTCAAGTTCTGGACTGATGCTTTCTATTCTGCTGTTTTTCTAATCAATAAATTGCCATCTAAAGTTTTAGAAGGGTTAAGTCCTCATGAAAAGTTGTTTAAACAGAAATCTGACTATTCTTTTCTAAGAGTTTTTGGATCTCAATGCTTTCCATTTGTTAGGCCTTATAATAAACATAAGCTTGATTTTAGGTCTATACCTTGTACTTTTATAGGGTATTGTTCTAAGAAACATGGTTATAAGTACCTTGCGGATGATGACAGAGTTATTATTTCTAGACATGTTTTATTTAATGAGTTTGTGTTTCCTTTTTCTTCAAAAGCTGAAACTTGTACTCAGAATAAGGCTGTTGATTTTTTCAAAGTCAAGTATTATGGGCATGTGCCTTCTAGCTCAAGTCAGAAAGCTCTTTCTTCCTCTTCTCAATCCAATTCTTCGTTTAGACAAGTTGTTTCTCAAAATTCTTTTTTTCTTCTGATTCTAATAGTTCTGACAATGCTTTTTTGTTTCAACCCTTGGAACAATCTATTTCTTTGAGTCATGCACCAGTGAGATCTGTTGCCATAGACCCTGTTGCTGTGAGCCCTGCTGTTGTTAGCCCTGTTAATTCACAGTCTGGTCAAACTCCTTCTTTGGCCCCTGTTCAGTCTAGCTCTTCACCTCTAGTTCTTGTTAGTTTGAGTCCTGCTGCTGGTTCTGGGCATATTTCTTCAGACTCTTCTAGTTTAAGTTCTGCTCAGGCTCCTTCTTTAAGTCTCGATCAAGTGCAATATTCTGTCTCTCAACCTGGACAACCTAAGGGTGTTGTTGTTCCTACTAATACCATGGTCACTAGGTCTAAAGCTGGGATTTTCAAGCCTAAGGCCTTTCACATTTCTGAAGAAGTTGATCCTCAGTTACCTAAAGATGTTTATCAAGCTATGGATATTGGTGAATAAAAAGAAGTTGTTCTTAAAGAATTAGATGCCCTAGTTCAGAAAGGAACTTGAGACTTAACTCATCTTCCTAAAGACAGAGTTTCTATAGGATGTAAATGGTTGTTTAAGATAAAAAGGAATTCAGATGAGTCTATTGCTAGATACAAAGCAAGGCTTGTTGCCAAGGGATACTCTCAACAAGCAGACTTTGACTATAAAGAAATCTTCAGCCTTGTTGTCAAACCAGTAATTGTTAGGGTGCTTCTTAGTGTTGCCTTGAGTAATGGCTGGTCCTTGAGACAAATAGATGTGGATAATGCTTTTCTCAATGGAGATTTAGCAGAAGAAGTTTATATGATACAACCACTTGGTTTTGAGCAAGAAGATGATTCAGGAAATTAGCTTGTATGTCGTTTAAAGAAGTCTTTATATGGTCTTAAGCAAGCACCTCGTGCTTGGTTAGATAAGTTTAAAGACCTCTTAGTTAAATCTCTTGGGTTTACAACTTCTCTTGCTGATGTTTCTTTGTATTTCAGAGAACAAGAAGGAAACAAAGTCTATATTTTGGTCTATGTTGATGACATAGTAGTTACAGTGAATAATTCTGCTGAGGTTGATAAAGTAATCAAGGACATCAATTGTGTTTTTTCTGTTAAAGATTTAGGGTGTCTAAATTTTTTTTTCTGGGAATGAGTGTTACTGCTGTTCATAATAGTGTCATTCTGAGTCAAAGGAAACGCATTATGGAGCTGCTTGAAAAAGTACAAATGTTGGAAGCCTCACCTACACCTACACCAATGGTTACAACTCCAAAATTGTCTCTTACTGATGGAGTGCCCATCTCTGATGCCACTCTTTATAGACAAGTGGTTGGATCTCTACAACATATCTGCTCCACTTGACTTGACATTCAGTTTTCAGTCAACAAAGTTAGTCAATTCATGCAAGCACCTCTTGACACACACTGGAAGGCTGTTAAGCGAATTGTTCGTTATCTTAAAGGCACAATTGATCATGGTTTGTTTTTTAGTACATGTGAAGCTCCTACATCTCTTATAGGATATACTGATTCTGACTGAGGAACCAGTGCTGATGATAAGAGGTCTACATGAGGTTATTGTCTATATCTTGGAGGTAATTTAGATGCATGGAGTTCAAAGAAACAAAGTGTGGTTTCTCGTTCATCCACAGAAGCAGTTCAGAGGTATTGCTGATGCTATGTGTGAGAGGATATGGATTAAATCTCTTCTCCAAGAGTTACAGATTCCTCTTTCTTCTACTCCAGTGTTATGGTGTGATAACACCAGTGCAATTTCTTATTCTGCAAATCTTGTTTACCATGTTAAACTCAAACATGTTGAGTTAGATCTGAGCTTTGTCAGGAAAAAAGTGACTGATGGATCTTTTTCATATTGACTATGTACCAGCTGTAGAACAGGTTAATGATGTCTCAACTAAACCTCTATATGCATCTTCTTTCATTGACTTAAGACACAAGTTAAAAGTTTTTTCTGCTGAGGAAGTAAAGTTCAGAGTTGCAGGAAGAATTTACTAATTTGAATAGTTGCTGGTCTTCAGAAAGAAAGAAGGAAGTAAGAAGCATATGAATACTTGCTGGTCTTCAGAGAGAAAGAAGGAGAGAAATAGGAAGCATGTTAGAGGTTATCCAAGATTAGTTTGAGTTTGTTAAAGCTGTTATGCAATCTGTTATGCAACAGTTAAAAGTCTCTTAGCTGTAAATCTTTGCTAGCTGTTAAACTTCATTAGTCTATATAATGTTGTGCTGAAACCTTTATAAATCACGTTGAGTTTATCATTGAAATCAAATAATATCTCTTTCATTTCTTCTCTTGCTTCTTCTCTACATCTCTGTTCTTCCTTGTTACCTACCTTTGATATGTATTTCATCAGTTTCTGATCTTAAATATTTGCTTTGAAGTTTCAACAAGTTTGATTATTTATTCATTCATTGTATAGATTTGCAATCGAATTTCATTTGTTCTCCGTTAATTTGATTCTTTATTCATTGTATAGTTTGATTCTTTAGTCGATGTTACTTAGACAAACGACTAAGTTAACTTGAATTCTTACTTTAGAAGATCAAATTCTTCCAAAGCACTAAGAACGTTTAATCGTTTTTAAGCGGAAGTAAACTAAAAAGAATGGTCTCACTGAACAAAAGAAGAAAAACCAAAAACACTAAAAAACAACACAAAGAATTTAGAGTAAATGCCTTGATTGAATAGTGTAAAGGTACAACCGTACAAGTTAGTATTTGTTTATAAACATTTTTAATCCTTTGACAATATACATATACCTCGTAGACAAAGTGATTTGAATCGTGTCTCTTCAGATGAACATCATCCGTTTTTCTACTTGTTGGGTTAAGAATTATTAGTATATTTAAACATTGCACAAATACACGTTTTTCAATATCCTTCTATAGGTTTTTCCTTTTTAGTATTTAACATTTAACACAAAATTATGAAACTGTTTACTACATCTCTATTAATTGAATTAAGACTCGATTGACAAATAAGTTTAATTTAATTCATAAACTCGTTAATCTTTTATTAACTGTATCGTATAGAAGGGAGAACACGCAAAAATCATTTTCATGAAAATACCCTCAAAATACCAACATTTAACGGAAACAATATATCACACATCTCATGCATACAATCAATTTATATTTTTATATTGTTGAAATTGAGTATTAAATTCATATATAGATTTTTTTTAGTAACTTGTTTTTCTAGTAAGATGATGTGTTAAGTCTTTTGAGTAAGGTCAAAAATTTAAATTTTAACATTGCGAATGAAAAAGTTGAGTTGAGAGGGTCGTTTTCATATTAAGCCTCTGTAAAATTTGATCCGAATTAATCAACCAATAAGTCAGATACCAATTATTATCTGAAGATTATCACTTGTAAAGATTATCTGAAACAGATGGCTCAAATTAATAGTTGATTATCTAAAGATTATCACTTGTGAAAATTAACTGTGTAAGTAAATTCTCTATCTCTCTCTATATATGTATATATATCGATCTCTAAATAAAAAACACTTTAAATATGTTCCCAACATATTAAATATTACAACAACAACAATATTAATCGAATTAATGCTCAATCGACCATGTATATGTATATATATTATGGTTATTTTCTTCACAAGATTCAGGGAGCGACTCAAATAAAAGGAAAATGACAATTTTATTGGTTAGTCCATAACGGTACATGTTTAGTTTTGCGTTTGGGTCTAAAAATTTTGATTGAACGAAAAAACATGTCTCGGTCATTGTGCTAACATGTTTGGATCTAAAAATTCAAATGTAATTTTGGGAAGAGAAAAGTAAGGTAGAAATAGCTTCTGCGTTTCGTCTTGATTTTTACACTATATTTTTACACAATCGTGATTTTTAAGAAAAAAAACTTCCAAACATAAACTACATTACTTTAAAATCAATTATACACAAAACTAATTCTATTAAAATCACGATGATCCAAAATTAATTTTACCACCGCAAAATCAAACACAGAAATCTTCTCTTATCTGAATCTCGGAATGGATTTGACAATTTATGGAAGAAGAAAAAAAAGCAGTAAAGAGATAAATAAAAAAGTGGTGGCCATTGGATGTCACGACTTCCACCTATTCTTAAACGGTACACATCACCCCAACCTTCAGCAATAGGTGAAATTGTTGTATTAGTCCCTGTGTTACGTGTATGTTGTATATTTAACCATCACACTCTAATTTGATATTTAGAAGTTTCGATAATTTTAAAATTTAGATGACTCAAAGATATCCCTTAAATCTATTAAAATCAAATCTTATCATTATTCTTTGTATCATATATAAATTGTAGAATCAATTTTTGTTCTCCAATTTAATCATTTGAATCAAGGTTAAAATTGATCGAATTAAAGTATTTGCACTAAATTGAAAATTTTTCCCATTAACTGCCATGTGGCAGTTCCGTCACTACACCGTTAGATTTTTAACGACGGTGGTCAAAATAGGTTGATTTTATAAGTTCGGTGGTCTGATTAACGAGTTCGTTAGTTCGGTGGTCAAAATAAGAATCCCCAATTAATTCGGTAGTCAATAATATAGTTAACCCTATTATTTATTATATCACCGTGTATATAAATATAATATAATATTTGTATTATCTGTTTGGTTCAAAATGCAATAAGTCTGATGTCTGCTTCTCCTCTCCCATTCTTAAGCAACATTTCCACTAGCTCTCCTCCATTTTCCTTCTCATTCAAATCTTCTTCTCCTTCTTTGTTTTTCCTTCCTTTTCAGCGAGTGAAGCTCTTTAGATCTACGGCCGAAGCAACTTTCTTCGTCACGGTTAAGGCAATGGCTGAGTTCGTTAAAGACAAGGAATCGGGCGTCGCCGCCGCTCGTACCACCGAAGGCAGGAAGCTGGACGTCGAGCATTCCCGTACCTTCCTTGATGCTCGCTCCGAGGAAGGTTTGCTCTCTTTTTAAGCTCATTTTCCCGCCTTTTTGCCCAATTTTTTTTTCTTCTGTTTGTAATTGTTACAGTAAATAATTCTGTGCGATTGCTTTTGCTTCTTGTTTATTCCGAAGAATGGATCAATGGAGCGGAAACATATGGCGTATTAATTAATTAATTATAGTATATTGTGATGTTTGAAAAAGGAATTTGTCAAATTACTTGCGAGCGTAGAATTCTTGTTGAACAAGTTATATTCTATTTTGATTTGTGCAAATATGGCGTGATTTCTAAGCTGCCGTTTCATTATTATTATATTATTATAGAAAAACACATGAAACACAAAATTGCTTACATCGTAAAGGCCGCCTTTAAGGAACGGTCTGGTTTAGTATTTTATTGGCGTTTGAATGGATTACGTATTAGATTTCCGGTGACGGAAATAATAACGGTAATCATACTTCTGATGAACTAATAGTGATTGTAATAGTAGTAGCAAGAGTATATCTCGCTTCAGCGGAAAAGCGGATGATTACCGTGAATTAGAAAAGCTCATTTAGCCAAACTCTGTGCATTCTGCGTGAATTAGTGTGAAGACAAAAACAGAATTTTGCATAAAATTGATTTTATTCGCTCATATTGCTTATCTATCTACAGAAGTCCTATCTGGAATTAAGAAGGAAGTAGAAGCAGGGAGGCTACCACCAAATGTTGCAGCAGGAATGGAAGAATTCTTTCGGAATTATAAGAATGCTGTAAACTGCTAAACTGGAACTCCTAACTTTACTGTATATTTAATGTATGCTCTAGATATGAAATGTTCTCCTCAGTACACGATCTATGCACTTCGAAAATCTTGCTGGAGAACTTTTTTTCACTCATGCGTATCTTTTACGGTTTGGATGTGGCAACATTTAGGTTTTCCAAAGTGGAGACCCCGCTGCTGCTGAAATCGTGTTGTCGAACATGGCTGTTCTACTTGACCTTGTGCTTTTGGATGTAGAGGTAGTGGTTCTAAAATGCCCTTTCAAGATGACTACAATTTGAAACTTTTATGAACATCCCTTCTCATATACTGCATTCAGATTATAAGTTTTTATGAATTTTTATATGAAATATGACGGTTGCTTTTCAGGATCCTTTTGTATTTCAACCCTACCACAAAGCTTTGCGGGAGCCATTTGACTACTACATGTTTGGTCAAAATTACATTCGGCCTTTGATTGATTTCAGGTGAGTGGACAACTTCTACATTATCTTATTATTGTGTTTATTTAGTCATGTTGATTTAGGTTGCAGAAAGCTCCGCCAAAATTTGAGATATGGTTTTGTGAAGGAATATGTGGTTTTTCAATTTCATAACTCTATTAAGGTGAGCCAATATTTTAGGTTTTCAGGTCACTGTAATGAGTAAGGTTATAAAGATTGTTGACTACAATCTAAGGTTGAACTTGTTCCACGGTTTTCTTATATTTTGTAGTTTCATTCATTGTATATTTCACTCTCTTTCCCACAAACATATTATTTTGCTTGTGCCATAGGTAAAATTTAGTTCTTATCAACTGCACCATAACCTGTTAATTGTCATTGTCGGTATTCAAAATTATATTGTTCATGTTCTAATCACCCAAGGATGCATTTGTTACCTTTCTTGACATGCATCTATTATGTTCATTGCAGAAATTCATATGTCGGAAATCTTTCTCTTTTCCATGAAATAGAGGAGAAGCTTAAGCAGGTGACAATCCTCAGTTTTTCCCCCTCATGTTTTCTTCTGCAATTACTTACGAACATGACTGAATTTTGCTCAATCATTTGTTTCAAATGATGCAGAACAATGTTCTCATCGTATTTTACATTTAAAATGGCATACCATTAAAGACCATAAATGACTTATCCATTGTACTGTTTCTTGGTAGTAAGCTAAGTCCTAAGGTTTTTTTTTTCTTTGTTCCGACAAGTGTAAGAATTACTTGCTCTTTGCTTAATAACTATTAAGAACATGTGTCTAGAAACAAATACTAATATGTTTTTTTTCCAGTTTAGCTGGCTGTTTTTGGGTTTAACTGTTAAATTACTTGCAGGGTCACAATGTTGTACTTTTTTCGAACCATCAAACTGAAGCTGACCCAGCCGTCATTGCATTGTTGCTTGAGAAAACAAATCCGCACATTGCCGAGAACCTGGTGATTGCCCCCATTAATTTCAATTCCGAGCATTCCGCAGTGGTCTTTATCTCTGTGTTTAATCGTCATTGCTGTTCTATGCTGCAGATCTATGTTGCAGGGGATAGAGTCATAACAGATCCACTTTGCAAGCCTTTCAGCATGGGAAGGTACTCATATTGTTACTGATTTTCACTTGATTACGCCAAGATATGCTAAAGGACCACTAACAAAAATTGGTTTTCCAAATTCGTTTTAGAAACCTTATATGCGTGTACTCGAAAAAGCACATGTATGATGCTCCCGAGCTCGCTGATATGAAAAGAAAAGCAAACATACGAAGCTTAAAAGAGATGGCTATGCTGCTAAGGTACGCACCTTGAATCTGCATTGTGGTTTTGACAGCAAAAATATGAAACCTTAGACCAAAATTTTGTACCTTATAGGACCGGCTCGAAATTAGTATGGATTGCACCAAGTGGTGGCAGGGACCGCCCGGATCCCGTTACAGGAGAATCGTATCCTGTAAGTTTAACAGTTTCTGTTGTTTTTCAAGAATTTCTACAATTATTTATGGTTATACTGATTATAAGAGGGAATCAGGCACCCTTTGATTCTTCTTCAGTGGACAATATGAGAAGGCTAATAGAAAGTTCAGGTGCCCCGGGGCATATGTATCCCTTGGCTCTGTTGTGCTATGACATCATGCCCCCTCCATCTCGGGTGCGTAGAACGAATTCGCTCGTCGGTTTCCGTCACGAATTTTTATATTCTCTCTCACGATTCGATGACATTTTCTTTTCAGGTGGAAAAAGAAATCGGAGAACAAAGAATCATCGGCTTTCATGGGACCGGATTATCAGTAGCTCCTGAAATTGCCGCTGCTGGTGAAAAGTCTGAAGAGGTTGGTTGCACTGCATTACGCTATGCTACTCGATCACTTCATTTTTATTGAAGTATCCGTGTTCGATACACGGTGCCGAACAACTTTTAACATCTGGGAAATGTGCAGGTTAAGGATGTATATACGCAGGCTTTATACAAGTCTGTGACCGAGCAATACAATGTCCTCAAATCAGCCATACACGGAAAACAAGGGCTAGAAGCATCGACAGAAGGTGTGGCTTTGTCGCAGCCATGGAACTAGTTAGTTAAAAACCCCTTATCCTTTCAACTGCACCCAAAGTATTGGTGAAGTATTTGAAAATTTTTCGAGTTTCGAGTTTCGAGTCACAGGCAACTCTTACATTACCTGCATTATGTTCATCTACCTGTTCAAATTTTATGTTTCATATCATAACATATTTGGTGTTAGGAGGTCCAATAATAATTCATTTTCTTTTAATTAAGTCAATTAAATTTGTGAAGTATTGGTGAGAGAGATTGTTTTAGATATATTTGACATTAAATCTTAAAAAAACACAAATGAGTAGACAAATCTTATGAATGTTTTTTTCTTTTATTATTCAAATTTGATACAATTACTTATTTAGGTTATCCAAACATCTTATATGAATATAAGTATAAGTATATTAAGTGCTTAAGCATATTTGATTCTATGTCCTTTTACATATTGCAGAAATAATGATATCGATCGAATTAAACTCGGTCGAAAGATATTTTAATTTGAATGGAAATAATGATTATATTGTTTAGGGTAATCTTCACCAGTGGTCCATTTCGTTTAGGGTATGTTTTATTTTGGTCACCAGAATTCAAAAAAGATTATTCTGGTCACTTACGTTTAGAATCGTTTCTATTTTGGTCCCTTGGCCGTTAGTCTCCGTTACTTATAAAAATTAGTTTCTAATTTAACCTCCAAACTTTCAAAATTTTATTTTTCATCATCTTCCCAAAAAATTATAAAACTAAAACACCAAAAAATTAAATCAATGGCTATAACCCAACACTACAACTCATTCCCATAAGATTAAAAGTGTCGGCTTCCATTGCAAATGGTCGAAACTCGCAAAATCCCAAATGTCGAAACTCGCAAAATACCAAATGTCGAAACTCGCAAAATACCAAATGTAATCCTAAGCCCAACTACTTTGAGATTATGAAAAATACTAATTGACATAAAATAACAACAAACTAAGGTGATAGATTTTGTCAAATTTTGTCCTTGATTCTCACAAAAAATGACGAACTCGTGTCTGCAGAACAGCCATTTTATATGACATAATCTAAAATTACATGGTTTTCGTTTCCTTCGTAGTCTCCACAACAAAATCAAAGCAATTGACAGCACCGAAGCGGATAACACTGATGCAACAACCGAAACAACAACGTTTTTTTTTCTTTTTCTTTTTGCATGAACCTGAGCCACAAAGATTATGTTCATCCACTCTGGAATCAAGAAAATGTAGTTAGATTATGCTCTTAATGTGTCATATCTTTCTCCACTACATTGTTTTTACTTCAGACCACAAAGAAGATAAGCAAAGGAAAACACAGACCTCAGAGTAAGTAGTCCAGCCTTTGACCTATCTCGAAGCTCTTTCGGAACAGAACCCGACAGCTGGTTGCCTTCTAGATTCCTACACAAGTACATTGTAATTACTGTTACAGTTCTGAATTTGTTCTTCATTGTTTTGGTATTACTCTACAGGTGCTCCATAACTTACAGGAACCTCAGAGATTTAAGTTCCTCCAGAAACTCAAGAACTGGTCCGGTCGAGTGATTGTTCGACAAATCCCTGGCAGAAAACGAAGCATCATAACATCGTTTGTTATGAGAAAGTCGTGTTTAGGATCAGAAATGTGATTCGAAAATATCGGTTCTATGATGCGTATACTTACAGGGACTGCATTGATGAGAGGTTACCAAATGAAGTAGACATCATGCCACTTAATCCACTTGAACTCAAGTTACTGTCCTCATCGAAAAAATTAAGAAACTCTTTTAAGTTCTTAGAAACGAATGGATTTCATGAGAAAATTATATTGCAAGAAACCTTACAGAGAAACGATCCGAGGAGGAATCGAAACATTATAGTTGCATTCCAGACCTTCTCAAGTTACTGTCTTCGGAAAATGTTGGCAATTCATCCCGTTCTCAAGTTTATTTCCAGTTGCCCTGTCCTTAAAGATCTTGCTTTTCTTGGATGTCTCTTTCATAAGATAAGAGATATCATTATCCGTAGCCGAGATTGGTTTTAAATGTTAAATTGGTTCATGGCGACTCTTTAAATGTCATCAAAATCTTGTTTATTTAGAATATGTTCACGTAAAGGCTGAAGAATATACTTTAACTGAAATGAAATCTCTCCAAACTTCTATTATTGTTATCACGGATCGAAAACATGCATCAAATTTTTTCCAGAAAATTTGCAATGTACAGTCTCTCTATCTACAGATTCATGATGCCGCTTTTAATCTTGGGGGAATGAGTTGTAGTGTTGGTTATAGCCATTGATTTAATTTTCTGGTGTTTTAGTTTTATAGTTTTTGGGGAAGATGGTGAAAAATAAAATTGTGAAAGTTTGGGGGTTAAATTAGAAACTAAATTTTTAAGTAACGGAGACTAACGGCCAAGAGACCAAAATAGAAACGATTCTAAACGTAAGTGACCAGAATAATCTTTTTTGAATTCTGGTGACCAAAATAAAACATACCCTAAACAAAAGAGACCACTGGTGAAGATTACCCTATTGTTAAAATTTTTCATTATATTGACGTGACTTCTTGGGTTATTGTCTATGTATGTCTTGTTGACGTAAACCAGTAGTCCCTTTCGTTTAGGATGTGTTCTATTTTGGTCACCAAAATTCAAAAAATATTATTCTGTGTTCTTTGTATGCAGTGAATTTATAGGGGAAGGGAGGCAGAGGTTAGAGTTTTGAATTAATTTTCTGGAGTTTTAGTTTTATAATTTTAGGGGAGGATGGTGAAAAATAAAATTTTGAAAGTTTGTGGGCTAAATTAGAAACTATTTTTTTAAGTAACGGAGACTAACGGCCAAGGGACCAAAATAGAAACGATTCTAAACGTAAGTGACCAGAATAATCTTTTTGAATTTTGGTGACCAAAATAGAACACACCCTAAACAAAAAGAACCACTAGTAAAAATTACCCTTTATACTATTATGTATTAAATCAAATTTTTTTAAATTAATTTTTATATTTTTAATTTTTTTTACTAACATATCCTTGTATTCTGCTAACAATGGAGTACATGTATATTATCACACGAGTTATCACATCAGCATCGTAAAAGTTTTACAGCCCAATTATCATTTTCGTTAAAATCAAAATAATTCGACTGAAAAAATACCGATGATCAAATTTAGTCATAAAAAATAAAAACAAAATTAACAAAAAGTATAAACATTGAGGGTTAATTTTATTATTATACCAAAAGTTAAAAGGTATAAATATGCCTCCAATCCCTGTAAATACTGAGCTTTTAAAATTTAGTCTAGTTCCCGAGAAATTGCTAATTGCTAAATTCATCCAATATGCCTCCATTTGGGTATGTTACAGTAAAGCAAGGAACATAAACAACAGTTCATCCTCAAATCCCTGCAGCATTACTATATCTAAGCACAACAGCATCAATAGCAATTTCTCGGGAATCCGAAAGGCGGTCAACAAGAAACGTCCAGCCATCGCCGGCCAGCTCAGTCATAGATTCGGTCCATAGTACCTATGCACTAAAGTGAAGTCCATGGCAAAGGTGTTAAAACAAACGGCATTAATACGGATATCGAAGATTTCGTCCGAGACATGTAAGGTTAACATTATCATGATCTATATATACATATATATATATAATGCAAATTATTCCGAGTTGAACTGTAATAAAGATTTGATACCAGAGTTTAGATCCCGGATGCATTACATTCTTCAAGGAGATTCAACAAGTTATGTTCCGGGGCACTTAGAGATGGTAAAATCAAGCGATTCGAGTGGGTTGGTTGGGGTTTCATTCCAGTAGCCTCGGATTCAAGGGTGTCTCCGTCCTTTATAACCGGCAACTCGGCTCTCCTTACATTAGCCGTCACTCGCTCCTTCCAGATTCTTCCATCCTGATGAACGAAAAAGCAGTATATGAAATTTCAATTTAAAATGATGACAAGTTCTTAAGAAATGGTTAGTACAACTCCCGACCGCCGGATCCGGGAACCTACACTGTCATTTTACTACATCACCATGCATGCCAGAAAATAATATGAATCTCATTAACTGGAATAAGACTTCTTTTATCATAAGACTATGTAATAGTCACACAAAGGAATCGTTTTCCTCGCACCGCCATCGGCAGCTGTAGCCTGTTATATTAATCGGTACTCGAGCTATATTTTGATGAATTGAGAATAGGGGTCTTCGGCTATCGCTAATTTCATTTCCTAAACTAATGCAATCCATAGTAAAGAACGCGGTTATGAAACTAAACACAAAAGGCAAGTCTTAGATGATTACGTTTAGAATTGAAGGCTCAGGTAGGGGGCACTGAATCGGTCTGTCGTTGTCCAAAGGCTCGATTGGATGTTCGACCGGCTTAAACTCAACTGCTACCTCAATTCCATTGGCAGTAGTACTAGCCGTAGCACTAGCAGCATCGGGGGGAAATCATCAGTCATATGCAACAGGAAAATGAACAACTCGAATCATAAGCAAAATCCAAACATCAAGGTTTAACAAGATCAAGCATACTAATCGAGAAGAAACCGAAACCGTAAAAACAACTCAAGCTTAATACTAGCAGCAGCATAGGAACTCCATAATTAGACCCGAAACAAGTTTTCAACATAATTATTCTGCAAAATGAAGCATACTAATCGAGAAGAAACCGAAACCGTAAAAACAACTCAAGCTTAATACTAGCAGCAGCATAGGAACTCCATAATTAGACCCGAAACAAGTTTTCAACATAATTATTCTGCAAAATCAAGAATACTAATCGAGAAGAATCCGAAACCGTAAAAACAACTCAAGCTTAATACTAGCAGCAGCATAGGAACTCCATAATTAGACCCGAAACAAGTTTTCAACATAATTATTCTGCAAAATCAAGAAATTCAAACATGAATTGAATAACAAAAAAAAAAGGTCAGAATTCCAAAACCATATACGGATTATCCCGGGCATCAAAAAATCTGGATTTGCTCAAATTGATGAATTTCTAGGTTTCAATTGCAGTACCAGTTTCTCTTTGTATTCATCAAATTACACACAATGACTGAATTCTACTAAGAAAACCCAAAATCCAGGCAACAAAATTACCAAAAATTCAGATTCTATGAACAGATCAATCCAAAACAAAAACAATGAACTCATCCAAAACAAGAAACACCCATCAATACCAAGAGAAAAAGAAATAAAATTTCAGATTCAAAAGTTACAAAATCAGCTCCAAATCAAACTCTAAAAAAGGGAAATTTTTCTTACGAGAGAACTCTTGGAGCGCCGATGGGCCGACCGGCCAACAGAAAATCTGGAAAAAATCCCAACCATGGTATTTTGCTAGGGACCAAATGTGGGCAATCGTTGATATAATAGGTGTGGTGGACCTAGCTATGGTGGTCAGCTAAGAAAGAAAAAATTACTGTAAATTGGGAATTTTCTTTTAACAAATCTCTCTTAATCTTCTTGTTCACGCTATCGTTTCTTTTTTTTTTCTTTGTAAATTGGAAATTACTGTAATTCGAACAAAAAAGTTTATTCGATTTGGATTCGTTGTAGAGGGAAAAGGTCAGCTAAGAACCGGAGAAGATGATAAGAACGAGGGATTTCTGTTCAAATCTACTTGAATATATATATATATATATTTTATTATATATATTAGAATTCAAACTCTTAATTTTAGTTAAGAAATCTAACTTTTTATCCAACAATTAATTGTTGGTATATTTATATACAGGGGGGATTACAAGTATTAACAAATTCAACAAAAAAAAACTTAACAAATTCAATTGTGTTATAGTTTAGGTCAAAATCAAATTTTAAAATTAAAAGGTATACAAGTTTAAAGTATTAAATTAGACTATAAGTTTAAATCTATGATTTTTGCATAATACAATGGTTAATAACATAATTTGACCATAAATATTTATTGTTACGCTAACTAAGTTTTAGCTTAGGGTCGAGTACAAATAACGTGTGCATCTTATAGTTTATTTGTATATATAACTCAATTATTTTTTATTAAATAGTGAATTATTTTATTCTCGTCGAAATTCAGACTCATATAAAATAAGGTAAGATAATTAGGCCAATTAGTAGATCTCATATATATATATATATATGAGATCTACTAATTGGCCTAATTATCTTACCTTATTTTATATGAGTCTGAATTTCGACGAGAATAAAATAATTCAATTATACAATTTATAATCTTAATTTTTGTTGTGCTTATTCAAAGGGTAAATTACATATATCGTCACTAAATTTTACTCTCAAACTTATTTCGCTCATTGAAGTTTCATAATGTTGAATTTGCTCACTGAAGTTTAGACATTGAAGTTTTTGGTCACTCATCTGCTAAGTTTTTGACGACATCCATTTACTGATGAACGAAGAAACTTCTCCAAAATTCGAATGGTAAAAAATTTCATCGAAACGAGAGAAGAAACATAGTGAGAAATGAATTCCATTTGACGATGAAAAAAAGAGATCGATAAGAGAGAAATCAGACAGTTTTTTATTGATTCATGAATTTTGGGACTATTTTAGACAAAATAAAGGTTAAATTTAGACTCAAGAGTGCGAGACAAAGTAACTGATGAAATTTACGGCCGAACGAGCACCATCTACGATTATTTGGCGTTCAAAAGTGACAAAAAATATTAAATGTCTAAACTAAAATAAGTAAATTTTAAAACTTTAATTATCAAAATAAATTTAAAAATAAAATTTAATAATAATTTACGTAATCTACCTTTAGAATATTGCATTATAATTTTAAATCCAGCAAAATCCCACATTTATTACCTATGTAAACATCAAGCTGGACACAAGGGGCCAGTCTACGAGGCCTTCTGACTCAAAACTCCATTATTATATATTTTTATTTGTTTTAATCTATAATAATATTATGAATAATTATTCATTGAATCTGTTGGAAAAAAAAAATCACAAGAGTAAAATATCATGTGTCGTTCTAAAATATTAATAAAAATAAAAATCAATTGAATGGTAAAAAAAAATCAATTGAACAGAACACATAATACTGAAGTTTTCTTATTTAAATAATTGTTTTTAAATTATAGGATAGAAACGTAAAAAATTAAACAAAAGACAAAAAAAAAAATCAACATTAGCTCCTTCAACATTTGAAGTTATAAAACTATGATAATTGGAAAATTATTCTCACGCAGTTTTTTACACAATCATCCCCGTTCGAGGTTTTACGGATTAAGTTTAAGCGTTTAATTTTTATAGTTTAAAGTTTAGAGTTTATAATTAGAGTTTAAGGTTTAAAATTTGAATTAATATCTTATACACAGGCGATCAGTCCACAAGCACCTTAATTTTAGGGTATATTGAGTTAGTTTAGGGTATAGGATTTAGGGATAAGAGTTTAGAACTTAGGGATAGTTGTTTCAATTTAAGGTTCATGGTTATAATTTAAGGTTTAGTTTTTAGAGTAATATGGTGAAGATTTAGGTTTTAACCTATAAACCCTAAACTATAACCTTAAACCTTAAATTGAAATAACTATCTATAAATTCTAACCTCCTACACTTAAACCCTTAAACCATATACCCTAAACTAACTTCCTATACCTTAAAACTAAGACATTTATAAAAACTTTCAGTTTCCACCACCTGTGTATAGAAATTTATCTTTAAAATATAAATTTTAATTTTTAAAGAATAAAATGAAAGTTTGTGTAATTTTTACGCATCATATGTATAAAAAATACTCAATAATCACAACCAATGACATATCAACACGTGTAAGTAATACAGCAACCATAACCAAGAAGCTTCAAATTACACTATCCAACATATACAATTATTAAATTAATATTTTCCCTTTAAAAATTAAAATTTGCCAAGTTCCAGCTCTTCTCTTTGCTACTGGCCACCATTGTTGCTGTTGTGGGATAACATGGTTTTCTTTTCTTCATATACTCTGGGTTTATTATTATTATTATTACTATTAATTTTGGTTAAAAGAAACACAAGGAATATCATAGAAAATGAATTGTTTGCATTCGAAACATAATAGGGGCGGTTTCGGCCCCTATATGTTTAGCTGGGGACTATGATCGATTCGATGAGCTCCTGAAGAGGAGCTAGCTCTTTCTTGTCTATCAGACCGAACTCCTGCCGATGTGAAAACCACACACTGAGTTAAACCAACAACTTTCCGATCAACTCTGCATATTATTGCATCTTAGGATGGACGGACGAAAGAACGAATCCTTGCACACTACTGCTTTGGAAATAAATAAGCAGAAGAAAACTTACAGAAGTGAAGAGTATGAAATGCTTGAAGCATGTGTTCAAATGGGCTTCTTCCTTGAGGCTCACGATTTTCTGGAAGTGCGAGTGGTAGATGTGGGCGTATACTCGGAACAATCTTTTGAATATTGTTTTCACGACCTCCTTGAAGTTGGGAGGAAACGGTACACCTAGCAAATTCGAAATATACGGTTAAAACACAGGCAAAGCGTTTAGCATAGACGGAATGGAAAATTTTGGAGGAAGAACAGATGTTAGGAAATATGTTAATCAACGCAAAGAATTAAAGATGATTTTACCAAGCTTTTGAGGGAAAATGGATTCGTCATCAAGCTGTGATTCAATCCAGTCCATTAAGTATTCGACATATTTTGGGGCGGAAACCTCGATGGGTTTCTTGATCTGCACGCCATCTGCCCATCTATATTCATACCTATAAAGTTTTGTCAGGCAACAAATATTCAAACTCCAAGTAAAAGGATAAAGAGCCTTAAATTCAGGTAAAAAGAGTCCCAATTATCTTGATTACTTGGAGACTCAAAGCATCCATCATTTGATAGAAATACTTTTGATATCATCAACAGAACAAAACATGACAGAGTCATACAGGCAGGGACGGAGTTAGGTTCGAACATTGGGAGGGGCAAATGTCTATTAAGCCTTTAAATTTAAAAATTAAGAGGTGCAAAAGGCCTTATTTGACATTATTTAAAGTAAAAAGGACCTCAAATGCTATTAGACCAAAATAATTGGGAGGGACATGAGCCCCTCCCAAACTATACATACCTCAGTCCCTGCATACAGGCAGCATGATGAAAATTTTAAGATTTAGGAATTGTAGTATTAACATGTTGAAAAGCGCAAAAAGAATCGGGTTTGATATGTCATACTTAGGGCCTGCAGTCATTGTAGGACAGTTCTCGGCAGTACAAAACTCTGTCAGGGTACCAAAGAGCAGATTCACCTGATTGAAGAAATCTACAGCTGAAAAAGATCCAACATTATATTTAAGCAATGCGTTTCAAAGAAATCAGACGGTGGCCTAGAAATGGGAAAGAAAATGTAATAAAACATTCTATCAAAAACCAGCTAGTAAATTAGCAGTTATGAAAGTAACTTATAGCATGACCACACAATTTGAATATTCATGGATAAATTACACGTACAGCTTTTAAATAAATACGTGTATGTGAGTAAGAAACAAAGAGAGGGAGAAAGAGATACTGTTGACGGCGAGCCACTCATTTAAATCCTCTCCAGGAGGTAGCCTTACTGCTTCCCTTAGGTTCCCACTGCCCAGGGTAGAATCAATGTGCTGTTTAAGCTGTGCACCCTGTATTATATCGTTACAGTAGTTGGATGAGAACAGAAAATTCTTCTAAGCCACTAATATAGCGGAATTAAGTCCCGAAAGTATTTATATAAAAGCACTATAACGAAGCCAGCTCTAAGGAAACGGAGAGAAGCCTCTAAAAGGTTATACAATCCTTGTCAAGATCAACACACAACAGAACTAAACATGTTTAGAGGTAGCTCCCCATTTAGTAAAAAAATTACCACATCTAGTACGTGTATACAAGACTCAAAATCCATGAGTTGGCCCTACAGGTAAGGCTGTAGGACCGTTATGCATGTCGGTACAGCATTGAAATCTGTAGTTGTTTTTTAAGTAGAGCGTCATAGCTTAAACTTGTTTCTTGAATAAGTGAATTCTTGCTTTACAAATATAAATAACGAGTTTCAGAATTAATGGAAACCATTTAAGTAGCTAAAATGCCAACCAGAAAAGGCAATTAAATTGAGGATTCAGGAGCTTCTCTTCTTAGTTTCTTTGCAAATAAAGCAAACTTTCCAGTGTCGTTTATGATTTTTGATGCATTAGATCTTAGCAGTTAAGGTGTGCTCGTTTTTATTTTGTTTCTGTTTCTGGACATTTTGTAGCATACTTCCTGGGTGCTAAAGTTGCAAATAAACACTCAAGAAATTCTTGGTCGAAAAAAAAAACTGGAAACAATTTATTTACCAAGGGGATTAATTGGGAAGGTGATCAGTGGTCACATTAACAATCCAAAGGACTTGAGCACAATATTAGAGAACAAGCAGAGATGAACGGTATTAATTCTTTTTCATTAGAAAAAGGAAGAAAAATAACCAACCTTACTTCCTGAGGGTGCACTTTTCTTGGGGCGAAATGTTCGCTGATTTCTGTTTTTAGAGCAATCTATTATCAGGAAAATTGTTAACCGAGAAGATACATAAATGGCTAACAGCTATACTGCTCAGGCATGGGAGTTGTAGTAAGAAATACACACATCCAACATAGGTAAGTTCAAAGTGTCAAAATTTGTTTCATAAGATATGAAAAAGTTTGTGTACATTAAAGTTATTTCATAAGTGTACATCATGATAGATTAGAATAAAGGTTCAAAGCAACATAGTTCGGAGGAAAAAAATCTAAGCAGAGTATCAAATTGATTGTTAACAAAATAGAAAAACAATATTTACAAGAATTGAAAAGGGAAAAGAAAAAAACCCTTTTTTATGGCTTAAAATATTAATCATACATGGATGGACACATAAATCATGACTGTACACAGCTCTTATCTAACTGAAAACTATGGAAGATCTTAAGCATCCATTCAACCTGATTAATGAATATTTTGAACAAACCAATTAGTTTCCTATTAATTTTCTCCCAGTTAATTCAATTTTCCGAACTTCATTCCATCAGCTCGAGTTTTCTAACAATGGCCATAAAATGTCCAACAGACCCATCATGCAACTCGCTTGATAAGATTCAGGTTGTAGATGCAAAAGTTCATCAGTTTCAATTATAGCCATATAGTTTCTAAGGTAAAAAAAATCAATAATTTAGCATGTCACTTTCTACCTTACTAACACTGTCATTCCCGAAAACTGCCTGGAATGGCACGGCTGTTAAGTAGGGGTGTGCAAAATAAACCGTACCCGTTAAACGTAACTGTTAACCGATATAATCGTTCATTTTATAGGTTAATTAATTTAAACGTTAAGATTAAACGGTTTCGGTTAACCGAACCGCTAAAAAAGACGGTTAATGGTTAACCTATAGGTACTTTATTTTAACTAAGTATAAAGTTTGTGTTTAAAATTTTTCCTATTTAAGTTAAATTTTTTAAAAAAATTAATACAATATTTATCGGAGATATATATTTATTATTATAAAAAAATAATGAACATTTGAAAAGAAAATCGTAATAGATTACAGGTTAACATGTAACCGATTCGTTACTTAACGGTTACCCAATATAATGGTTAACCATTTAAAAAATTAACGGTTAACCGTTTCTTAACGGTTAGTAACGGTTAAGTTACGAATAATAACCACTATAACGGTTAACCAACCGTTTAAGCTCAACGGTACGGTTAACCTACCATGAACACCCCTACGGTTAATCATAGTTCTAAAACCGAACCAACCAATTGCAAGAAATCAGAACAAATCGTTAAAAGAGAACATGCATTAAGATTCACATTCATTAATGTATAGCCTAGTCTTCCATTTAATTAACATAGAAGACAATTAAAAAAACACAATTAACAATCGACGTGATAAAAGTTTTGAGAATTCATAATAATCGAAAGATCACATAAGAACAGCCATTATTAGTCAATTGCTCGAACAAAACAATAGGATTACAGCTAACGGTAACAGATAAACAAGGAATCCGAAGGCAAATCAGGAAGATCACATGTTTTCAGAAATTTAAATAAACATAACGACGGCGAACAAGATGAGTCGATCGCCGATCTTAAATCAGAAAAAAGGCAATAGAATTACAACGGATCTAACATAATATATCAAATCATGCAGGAAATTAAATGATCATCATAATTAATATAAAAGAAAAGGGAAAAAAGGTGAAAATTGTGAGTCACCTGCCCAGACCGAAGAGACTCATGGCTAGAGAATTAGAGAGGATTTGAACTTTTCCTTTCTTCAGGTGGAGGAGAAGTGAAAGCTGGAAAGGCTTTTTCTTTCGTTGCCTTTCCTTTTTCCATTCTATTCTACTATAAAAATGGTATATATTTAGTATTCCTTTTGCGGAATCTCAGCTGTTCTTGTAATTGTTTGTGTAGCTATAAAAATAAATAAATGTAGGAATGTATATAGATAGACAAAGGAATTATACGGGTTTTTTTTCTTCCGTTTTAATATATCGGAATCTGCGGTAAATTAAAATTATGAAGGAAAAAAAATAGCTCTACTATATATATATATATATATATCCTATACACAGACGGTGTAAAATAAAACTTTTTTACATGTGCCTTAATTTTAGGGTATAAGGAATTAGTTTAGGGTATAAGGTTTAGGTGTAGGGGTTAGAATTTAGCGATAATTGTTTCAATTTAAGTTTTAGGGTTATAATTTAAGGTTTATAGGTTAAAACCTAAATCCTCACCATATTACCCTAAAAATTAAACCCTAACATATAAACCCTAAATTATAACCTTAAACCTTAAATTGAAACAACTATCCCTAAATTCTAAACCCCTAAACTCTATAGCCTAAACTAACTCCCTATACCCTAGAACTAAGGCGCTTGTGGAAACTTTCAGTTTCCACCGCCAGTGTATAGGATATTTATCCATATATATATGAGATAGGATCTGTTAATCTCATCAAGTGATAATCTTCACATATTTAATGTTAATCTCATTCATTTGTTTCACTCATCCAACGGTCCAAAAAACGTGTAAAACTTAAATAGTTTTACACTGTGTAAACGGATCCTATCTCATATATATATATATATAATACGCGTTATTTTTTTATATACAAGTTACGTAAAAATATAAAAATAAATTATAAATTTTAGCAACAATGAAATGATATAATAAGATAAGATATTAGATTTTAATCAGATCAAAAGTTCATATCAAATAAGTGAATATTATTTTATTTTGATGTCAATATTATTTTAATCATTAGCAATGGCATTTGGCAAGGGACTAGCGTGAACATTCGTTTAGAGATTTACCTTCTATCTTATAATTTCACAGATTTTTTAAGTAACAGTCTAAAATAATTGTCCCTGAATATTTTAATTTTAATTAAGGTGTTTTCTTAACAAAATAATAAAATGGGTTTAATAAATTTTAATCGCGTTTTTATAATTTATTAATTAAATATTAAATTAATTGTTGAAAGTAATAGAACATATTTTCGTTTTATAAAGGTCTATTTTGTAATTTTCGCTTGGGATCTTAAAAATGTCCAAAACGGCCCCGATCATTAGTGTAATTTACCTTAAAAATGACTACCATTTCTATTATAGAGGGTTTTGGAAACAGCTTGCTTGGGAGGGAGTTTAATGGGAATTCGCCGTTTGGATTGAGTAACTTTTGGGCCGTTGTATAAAAAAGTTAATGGGCGGGAAAGCTATTTGCTTCATACGAAGCTCGCTAGATAATATAAGATGCGAGTAACAATTACAATTAATATATACGTATAATTACAATAATTCATAATTAAAATATATTTAAATAAGATTTACATATAATATATTTTAAATCAGAATAAAATTTGAATTAAATATTCACACATTATATTTACGTGAGATAAAACTCAAATTTAAAACATTAAAAGATCTCAAGGCCTAAATTTCTATTTGTAACTATATTTTGATGGACAATATGTATAAAACAAGCTTATAAACCATTTCTATTTAAACTAGGGTAAATATTCTATACACAGCAGAAACAGAAAGTTTCCACAAGCGTCTCAATTTTAAGGTATAAAGAGTTAATTTAGGGTATATGGTTTAGGGGTAGGGGTTTAGAATTTAGGGATAATTGTTTCAATTTAAGGTTTAGAGTTATAATTTAGGGTTTATAGGTTAAAACCTAAATCCTCACTATATTACCCTAAAACTAAACCCTAAATTATAACCTTAAACCTTAAATTAAAACAATTATCCCTAAATTTTAAACCCCTACACCTAAACCCCTAAACCCTAAACTAACTCACTATACCCTAAAACTAAGGCGCTTGTTCAATTTTCACCGCCTGTGTATAGGATATTAATCCTTTAAACTATAGTATATAAAATTTAAATCTCTAACTATAAAACCATAAACTCTAAATCCTGAATATTAAACTCCAAGCACATGCTAAATGTATTAAACACATAATGGAATAGATTCGAAATTTAAGCAATAAAGGTAATTTCAAAAGATGGACGGAACGAAACAAGCATTTATCATACCGGCACCGTCTCGATACTCTCGATTCGGAGCAAACCGGTGCAAAATTCACAAGGTGGTCGGATTGTGCCATCCCTCCGATAACATTGATCAAATATAGAAGCTAATTCAAAAGAGTTGGATGTTGATATACTCCATAATAGCGACATCAAAACAGCACCAAAACACATACAACAACGTTGTTGTCTTTTTAATCAATATAGTCACTCTTCCATGTTCAACATATATGGCATCAGAGACAGAGAGAGGCTGCACCTATTTTAGCTGCTTCTGTTCAGCATCGCTGTCTTCACGCACCAATCGGCCGACTCTGCTACCGCCACTTCTTTTCCGATAATGATATGAGCTGCAGAAGAGAAAACGAACGATACATATTTGGTATTATGACAAAAGAAACCAACTGTAGCTTTTCTGAACAGAAATCAGATTTATTAAACACTGGAAGAATGCAGCTCGAGAATTTTGCATGCGACATGCGAACACGTGCACCCTGGAGATAAAAGGTAATCAAAAGGGGACTAAAAGTGAAAGCTAGACATGGAACCGGGTTAAGACAGCGAGAAGACAAAATCCACTGGATGGAATATCTTGTATTGAACATACCGATAATCTATGATACACAATAGTAAATTCCTTGATAATAACAGATCGGTCTGACTCGGATATGTTTCTGGAGACTCGGAAGAAGTTGAAACAAAAACCAATCTAGAAGCAAGAATAATGAACTTACCGATAACTAATGGATCACCATCTACGAAAAACCATACTGAATACAATATTGTCTGATTGCAAACAGGTATTCGTTGTTATGGAAGATCAGGAAGTTCGGAACTTTGTTTTAATCGACTCAGGTAAATATCAAAAGACCCCAAATTGACCTACTCAGGTAAAAACACAGATAAAATAGGCCTTTTATGTGAAAGTGAAAGTGGTAAGAATTAAAAGTGTGACACTGACAATATCCCTATTATATATAATGTGTGAAGAAGCACTAATGAGAATTGGTTACCAACCTGGCGAGCCACCTGTGCTAGTCGTCGACTGTCTCGAGATGATTCAGCTGTCAATGTGGATTTTTCGGAGTCTAGAGAACCATTTCGTTTAACGTCCGTCTTCTTTTTAGAAGTGTCCTCTTCAAGTGAGCAATCTCTGTCGGGGCTGCTCAAAGAATCCTTCTTCCGTTTTCTTTTGAAAGTGTACATGAGATGCTTATTATTTACCGGTTGAGGAGAAGACCCTTCAGTCACTTTAGCATCCAAGTTTACAGCAGACACATCAACCATCTCGAGCTCCAGTTTGCAAGATGCAACCCCTAAATTCTCAGCAGATCCACTGTCCGGCCCCGTCAACTCTTTTTTGTCTGTCAGCAATTTATCATCGTCTTTGTCATTATGGAGATCACAAGCTTTCATAAACTCTGAATCATCCTTGTCAACTTTTTCGTATCCCGATTCAGTAACTACTTCCACCACATTCAAAGGAGAATGAGAACCCTCCAAAGCATCATGATTGGTGATCCTAGAATCTTCCCCGAATCGAGCATTCTCATCAGCAGAATGTGAAAAACTTTCAGGGCACAGTAGATTAGATTCTTGGCATGTTGCTGCAATCTGATCATGCATATCTATAGGCGAGGGAGCTCTTTTCCTTTTCCTGTGAAAAGGACTATCGGGACGTGATTGAATGATGTTATGAACATCAGTTTGCATCACTTTGAACTCGCCTATATTTTCCTCGGGTCGAGAAACTTTTGGGTGCATATCCTTCCCTTCTTCATGTTCTCTAGTGTCTTTGTTCTTCGCATCATCCACTTGCCCGGGAAGAGATAAATTTTCATTCAACAGACACCTCTCGAGCGCACGAATCCTCTGAGTGCACCCGTTTCT
Source organism: Hibiscus tridactylites (assembly GCA_958450335.1). NCBI lineage: Eukaryota > Viridiplantae > Streptophyta > Magnoliopsida > Malvales > Malvaceae > Hibiscus > Hibiscus tridactylites. Next base: position 1,671,738 of record OY288276.1, read on the forward strand.
ATACAGGTCAGGCTCTTTCCGTCTCATCACTATGGACGCAAAATCAGGGTTACAAACGAAGCAATTGTCCTTACAAGAACACTTAATACCCACTTTTGTTGAACACTTGATGTCAGAAACTCTCACAATGTCAGTTTGTGTACCGAGTTGAGAAGATATGACAGACTGGAAATTGCTAATTGTATTTCCATTCGACAATGTCTCACAGTCTGCAACATCATGTTCCGATCGTTGTTCGCCCAAACACCGCACCGGATTTTTGGTCAGCTTCTCCAACTCATCTTGTGCTTCTCTCAACTCTGCTCTAAGATCTCTAACTATATCCTCAGCTTCCCCCAGTTGTGCTTCAAGCTCTTCGATTCTCTTCTGTTGATTCAAGGACATCATCTCCGCTTCATTAACCTACAATCACGGCACAGACGGGTACTGTAATAATTGGCTTGATGAACCGAATACTCATTTATAAAGGTTTGAGTTTATCTATGTCAAACGTCTCCTACAGTTACAGTTCAGTTTGAGTGATGGGGAACAAAATAAGTAAACAAAACGATCTCCAATATAAGATATGAAACAAACAATCTCGATAGCCGTTATGCACCCTACTTTAACAAGCGCGTTTGGGCAGTTCTTATGCGCATAACCAGTGAGTTTTTCGTGAATGGATACGTTTTTCTCACCCTATAAAGCTTAGGGGTTTAAGAGAAAACCAATTAGTGCATAACCTCCCATCAAAGCAACACATTGAAAGCAACGCGAAGCAAATAGAATTGTTAACGGAAAACAATCTTACGACGAAAACGGCAATTCCGATTCACGAATTGCATTCTTTTGAGACGCTTGCAACAACGAGCAATCGAATCAAATAGATGAAGCATCTCTTTAGCATAACATATCTAATGCAAATGCAATCAACTAGGCAAATTGAAACAAAAGGCAACCAAATAAATCATTCAAACATCATAAACATCAACTGCCAAACAAACAAATGTCCCGAGGAAATCGACATTACAAAACGCAAGACAGTTAACGAAACAAAATTATAACATCGGCGCCGAAACATAAACAAAAAAGTATGAGAAACAAAGACCAAACCGTTACCTTAGCATCCAGCATCTGTTTCAACCTAACCAACATATGCAATGACTCGTCTTTGGCCGCGAACAGCTCCTGCTGGAACCGGTGAGACTTCCTCTCCGACACCATTATTCTGGCCGCCGCCTCTTTAGCGGTGTTCAAAATTATCTCGGCATAAGCCTTTTTCAGAGCAGTCAATTTCTGTTCAAAACACAAAATAATCAGAAATCACCCAAAACAATCAAATCGTAAGTACTACTTCCGAACCGATAAAAGAATCAAAATAAAATCTTAATTCAAAAAATAACCCAAAAATTAAAAGAGAAAAAATATTAAAAAAATTCTATTAAAAAAAACAAAAACTAGATTATGTATAAAGTTAGTAGATTTATTTACCTCTGAATCGGCCATTGTAGGCACTGTGTCTTTTCAGACCAAATTGCAAAAGAGAAAGAACAACAACAGAATAGAAAGGGAGGTTGTTTGGTTCCCTTTCCCTTGTAGCAGCTGTCAGTTGGGAACTGAAAGTCCTTGCTTTATTACCTAACTACCCTTTTCCGTCCTTTTTATTTACTAACACGCCACTTCAGCTGACACAACGGTTGAACCGGTGCGGTTTATTAGACCAATTGTTTTTCGCTTTTTGTTTGTTCTCTTTTCTTCACTATTGGCGCGCGCCAACGAGGATGGCCCACATTTGGGGAATTTGTATGACGTGGGGGAATCAGAGATGAACACGTGGCTAAATGCATGGGGTTTTTTGGGGGGAAGTGCGAGGAATTTGAGGGAAGCTTTCAGTAGATAATATTATTCAATTTGAATTTTTGATATTTTTATTATTGGTGATAAACTCGAAGGAAATTCATATTAATTTCCATATTTACTTTTAAATACATTTTGATCTTATGAACAACTGGTTGATCTAGTGGATGATAAGTGTTTATTATTTGGTTAAAGGCGAATGAACTTATTGAATCAAAATTTAGTTCAGTTAATTGGTCAATTAATTAAATGTTTGATCGACTAATGATTAATATTTTTTAAAGTTTCGGTTAATGCGTTTCAAAACCAGTTATTTAACGGATAGAAATCCTCTACCCCTTTCGGTGCCCCCACTTATGCCCCGCACTCAAAATTAGATTTAAGGTTTATGGTTTTAGGTTAGGGGTTAGGGTTAGGGTTTGGGGAATTTAGTGTAGAGTGTATTTTTTAGGGTATATGGTTTAGGATTTAGAATTTAGAGTTAGGGCTTAAAATTTAATTTTATTGTGTTTTTTAGTGTTGGGGCATATGTAGCCATATTAATCGAAAGTATTAAATATTATATATATTGATCACAAATTCACTAAGATGTCAAAAGAACCAATTTTTTTGCTACAAACCTATATTAAGATTTTCGCGAATGAATCAATTTTTAAATCAAAACAAAAATACCCAAAGTAATATAGTCCAACTAATGAAAACAAACCCTAAAAGTTTTATAAAAATTCAATTAATTCAAAAACCAACCAGATTAATTGAATCTTGATCGTTTCAATTAATAATTTTTAAACAAGTTTCTGTTCAGATAACTGTTAAAAATATTTCAGTTCGACCGGTAACTGAAACAATCGTTTGAACACCCTTAATAGATGAAAAATAAGATCGCTTAAGTAAATTTAATAGTTTCGATCCTAATATTATGAATGAAAAAATTAAATTAAAATTTTCGTCACATAATAAATCTATACAATAAATTTTTATTCCATGAAAGCACCAAGAATAACAAGGCTCATAGGCCATAGCCCAAACAAATACAACATGAAAGAAAGAGGCCTAAAACAAGCCCAGAAAGCATAACCAACCGAATTGCCACTAGTGGAAGGACGGGAGAGGTCACCGAAAAGATTGGACCACGGTGTTGCCTCCATCATCGGCTCAACCGTTCCACAACCACCGCAGCCGACGAAAGCCCACGGTGGTATTGGTGTCGTAGCCATCAAATCCTCAAACAACATCCACTTCATCGAGACTGATGGAGCCGGGCAGAAGCAACGAAGTTATAGATGACATATTATACAAAATAAAATTATGAGAAAAATAAATAGATTATTATCGTTATGCACCGGGGTAAAACTAAAATTTTTCACAAATACTTTGATTTTAGGGTTAATGGGCTTAATTTAGGCGTAAGTTTAGGGGTTTAGATGCAGAGATTTAGAATTTAAGGATATTGGTTAGAATTTAAGGTTTAATGTTAGAATTTAGGGTTTAGATGTTATGTTTGGTTTTTAGGGTAATATGGTGATGATTTAGGGTTTAATCTATAAACCTCAGATTAAAACTCTAAATTATAAATTTCAACCACTACCCCTAGATTCAAAACCCATATACCTAAACCCCAACATTATACAACATAAATTAAGTCTCTAAACCCTAAAACTAAAGCGCTTGAAAAAAAATTTAGTTTCCACCTCCGGTGTATCAAATAAACCTAAAATAAATTTACGAACATTACTCGAATAATTTCATGAAATATATAGAATGGTTGGGCAATTTATGTCATTAGTTATTGCACTATGCATAAGTAATAGATTTGATCCGACATTTTAATTTGATTAGCTTGTATTTCTCAAAATTTAAAATATCAATTCTGACTCAAATAACACATTTACAATATTACTAAACTATAAAATTTAAAATGGTTAAATTGGAGAACATAAACTAAATATATACTTTACACGTTATACAGATATTAATAATAAAATCTAACTTAACAGATTTAATTAGGGGTGAGTATTGTCGGGTACCCGAAATCGGGTACTCGATTCATTCGGGTACCTCATTAAGCGACTCGTGTCCCGGCCCATTATATCTGAGTACCCGATTCTTATTTTTTTATTTTTTTATTCTAAAATTAAAAAATACATGTTAAACACAAAATTATAAAAAATTAAACTTAAAACTTAAAAAATTATAATACAAACATAGAAAAATTAGGGATTTAAACTTAATTTTAGAGTAAAAATATTAAGAAACATAAAATAAAAATATAATTTTAAATATAAAAAATATATATTAAATTTTATCGGGTCGGGTCGGGTGCTCGATAAAAGGAAACTTTCGGCCCGTGTCCCGGAAAATTTGTCGAATCAAGTATTTTTTTTCCGGCAAGTATAAACCAGGACTGAAAATGCTAAAAAACTAATATTAATACTCAATTATAATGAACTCAACTTTGCCATGATAGTGGAGAGTGAGAACAAGTAAAGTAGAAAGGGAAAGTTAACCTGACTTGTACAATTATATAAAGGTTTATTATCTTAACAACGAAGACATATAATTAATAAAATCTTAATTCAATTAATATTTGAATCATAAGTTAATTTGAGCTTTTTAATTGTTAAAAGTAAAAGAATCTTTACAATTCTTATGTTAAAATGTTTAAATTTAAAAATTCTTATTAACAACTTTTTCAAATTTAGATGTTTCAACCAATTCGCTCTTAAAAACCTTTATTCACCAAACATCTTAATTATCGGATTTGATTGATCAAACCTCTAAAAATAGTTCAAACCTCTAATTTTGACTCAAAAGACTATTTATCAAACAAGACCAATATTTTTATACAATACAACTATATAATATAAATTAAATAATCAGAATAAAAAGAAGAAGAAAAAAACACTTGCAAAAAGTGTTGAAATATATTTGTAATATGTTAAAAACAATCTGACATAAAAGATAATATTAATTACAAGTTGACAATATTTAAAGTAAAAAATAAGTTGACTGGATTCATCTGAATTAAATAAAAAACAAAGCAGGATTGGATAAAATACTATTTTTCCAGGAAATGCTCCCTCCACTTTCATGTGCAATTGTCCTCTAATTGCAGCAATAATAAAAAATAAATTGTTGGTGCATACTATTATATTATTAATTCTTAAAAGCAGTGAAATATATAATTACAAGACTTAGTTGAAATAATGAGAGTTTTCATACGGGGTATTTGCTTAGATATTCCAGGGGAAAAATATTCCACAAAGTGTTATATTAATGTTTTTATTTTTTAATTTATTGCACTTTGAACCTTGTAAAATAAAGTCGCTGAAAATACAATTCGACTTCACTGTTTATTGTTTTTTCTCGATTAAAAAATTAAAGTCTGATAATAATATAATCAATGGAAACATGTCACGTGGTGAAGTCGAAATTCAAGTATTCTCACCGATTTTACTTTTCAGTGTAGCAAATGCGATAAATTAAAAAAATAAAATTTTGAGTGCAATGCTTGAGAAAATTATTTTTCCCACTGCAATATTTCATCAAAGAGACCGTTTTCATATCTTAATTAATAATTAATTTAGACATAAAATATTAATTTAGACTATATATATATATATATATATATACATTTGGGTTGTGTTGAAAGGATAATTTGGAAGTTAGTTAGCTGCATGGTTAGTTACGTGAGCTGTCAACTAGTTAGTTAGTAATTAACAGATTAGTTAGAATATTAGTCAGCTAATTATGTTGTATATAAATGATGTACTCTATATGATTCAATCAATGAGAAAGATACTTGATTCTTCTCTCCCAAACAGTTCATTTCCTTTCACTGTAGAAATCTCAACATGGTATCATTCGCTGAGTTCTGATCCCTTTCCGATTGCTTCCGTCGGAGTTTTTTTCTCTTTTCGTCTTCTTTGTTCGATTGTTCTTCTTCTTTTCTGGCAATTTCAGTTATCATGGTAACCATTAGCGATATCCAGCTTGATCCTTCCCATCGTCTTTATCTTCATCCTTCAGATACTCCTGGTACCTTGCTCGTTTCTCATCAGCTTACTGGCGTTGCTAATTACAGCGTTTGGAGTCGTTCCATGCGCATTGCTTTGCTTGCAAAGAACAAGGTTGGCTTTATTGATGGATCCTGTTCTCTTGAAGATATTTCCACAGAGTTGAAGCCGCAATGGGAACGATGCAATGCACCGGTATTATTCAGGATCTTAAATACTGTTAGTCAGGATTTATCTGCTGGCATTGTTTTTGCATCTAGTGCTGCTCTTGTGTGGTCTGATTTGAAAGAACGTTTTGATAAAATTGATGGATCTAGAGTCTATTTTTTGCATCGTGAAATCAGTTCTCATGTTCAGGGTACATCGTCCATTTCTGTATATCATACTCGTCTTCGTTTGCTTTGGGATGAATATGATTCTATTGCTCCTTTTGCTATTTGTAATTGTGAATCCTCCAAAAAGAATGCTGATCATCGTACGCAGCAACGACTTTTTCAATTTCTCATGGGTCTCAATGAGTCTTACTCAATGGTTCGTAGTCAGATTCTGCTTATGCGTCCTTTGCCTTCTGTGAATCAAGCATATTCTATGCTTATTCAAGAAGAAGGCCAGCGCTTTCATGTTAGCCAATCTTCTGATCCCACTGCATTATTTTCTGGTGCTCCTGCATCTTCAAATTCGCGTAGACGGTTTGCTGGGACTTGTGACTATTGCCACATTAAAGGTCACAAAAAGGAAACCTGTTACAAGTTGATTGGTTATCCTGCTGATTTCAAGTTCACAAAACGTAAAGGACCTTCTGCCAACAATGTTACAGTTGAGGCTGGTTCTGATTCCCCTCCTGTTGACAATTCATTTCCTCCTTCTCCTGTGCCAGTTTTTACTCCAGAACAATATAAACAGATCTTGGATCTTCTTGGTCAAGGCTCAGGGGTGCAGGCTTCTGCACACATGGCAGATACTTCTTTTGGTCCTTCTTCCACTGATTGGATACTTGATACGGGGGCCACTAATCACATGACATTTGATCTTGGGCGTTTGACTTCTCCTGTTGCTTGTTCTTCTCCCTCCTTTGTTCAGTTGCCAAATGGTAAAACCACTTCAATTGCTCATATTGGTTCTTGTTCCATTTCTTCTTCCCTGTTTTTATCCAATGTCTTACATGTCCCTGATTTTCATTTTAACCTTTTATCTGTCTCTCAACTCACAAAAGACCTTAACTGTTGTGTTCTTTTTTATCCTCACTTTTGCCTTTTGCAGGACCTTTGCAATGGAAGGATGATGGGGATTGGTAGAGTCAAAGGGAATCTTTACACGTTTCACTCTTCTTCATCTGCCTTGCCTTCTACTCCATCTTCCCAACCGTTGTTTGTGCCTTCTGAGTCATGCTTTTCTTCTAGCTCTTTGCCTACTTCCAGTGTTCTATGGCATGCACGACTTGGTCATTCATCTTTCACTACTATGAATAAATTGTCTCAATTGAATTGTACTTCTCATTATGATCATGTTAAAAACTGTGGCATTTGTCCCTTAGCAAAGAAATCTCGTTTACCCTTTCCCATTAGCATTTCACGTGAAGATCAACCTTTTTCTCTTTTGCATATTGATCTTTGGGGTGCCTATCGTGTTTCTACACATAGTGGTCATAGATACTTTCTTACCATTGTGGATGATTGTACTCGCATGACTTGGGTTTACCTTCTTAGACTTAAAAGTGATGCTATTGTCATTCTTAAGGAATTCATTACTTATGTTGCTACCCAATTTTCTTCCTTCATTAAAACCATTCGAAGTGATAATGGTTTAGAGTTTTTTAACACTGTTGGTCATGAATTGTTTACCTCTAAAGGCATTGTTCATCAAAGCTCTTGCGTGCACACCCCACAACAAAATGGGGTGGCCGAGCGTAAACATAAACATCTTCTAAATGTGGCACGTGCCCTTAAATTCCAATCTCATGTTCCTATAAAGTTTTGGGGTGAGTGTGTTTTAACAGCTTGCTACTTGATCAATCGTTTACCTACATCTGTTTTGGGATGGAAATCACCATTTGAAATGCTTTACAAACGTGTTCCAAATTTGTCTCATCTTCGTGTTTTTGGTTGTCTTTGCTTTGCCACAGTGCTTAACAATCATGATAAATTCACTCCAAAAGCCACCTCTGCAGTTTTCATGGGTTACTCTCTTCATCAAAAGGGTTATGTTCTTTTCAACATTACTTCCAAAGCCTTTTTTGTCAGTCGTGATGTAATTTTCCATGAACACATATTTCCATTTCAAACCTGTCATTCTTCATCTCCTTTGTTTCCCCTTACCTCTTTGCCAACACCTGATCATGAGTTTCTTCACATTCCAGTTATTCCAGTTCCTGAGCAACCTCTTCCACCTTTTACCCCTGAAACCTCACCTTTGTCTAATGAAACCTCACCTTTGCCTAATGAAACTTCACCTTTGCCTAATGAAACCTCACCTTTGCCTACTGAATCTTCACCTGTGTCTCCTGCACATTCTCCTTTACCTACTGACCATTTCCCAGTGCCTCCTGTTGTTTCCTCTCTTCCATTGCGTAAATCTACTAGGGTTTCCAAGCCTCCCACTTGGTTATCTGATTTTGTTTGTCCTACCAATTCCTCCTCATCTGCTTCATTGCTCACAGGTTCGTACCCTATCTCTTCTTGTGTTGGTTATGATCATTTATCACCTCCTACACGTCACTTTGCTATTTCTTTATCCTCTATTGTTGAACCTACTTCTTACCAAATGGCAATTACTGATCCTCGGTGGGTGGAGGCCATGCAACTTGAGATTCAAGCACTTGAGGCTAATGACACGTGGGATGTGGTTGACCTACCTCCTGGCAAGAAAGCAATTGGATGTAAATGGGTGTATCGGGTGAAATACAATTCAGATGGTTCCATTGAGCGCTTTAAAGCTCGTTTGGTTGCTAAGGGCTACAATCAACGTGAAGGGATTGATTTTCATGACACTTTCTCACCTGTTGCGAAGCAAGTAACTGTGCGCACTGTGATTTCATTGGCTGCAATTTATGATTGGCCTTTGCTTCAGATGGACGTCTTCAATGCTTTCTTGCAGGGTGATCTCCATGAGGAGGTTTATATGACATTACCTGAGGGTTTTCGCAGCCAGGGGGAGTGTTCACCTCGGGTTTGTAGGCTGCTCAATTCGTTATATGGCTTAAAACAAGCCTCTCGTCAGTGGAACTTGAAGTTGACAGAGGCTCTTGTTGCAAATGGATACTTGCAAAGCTTGCATGACTACTCGTTGTTTACTAAAGTCAAGGGTGACAAAATTGTAATAATGCTCATCTATGTAGATGTTCTTCTTCTCACAGGGAATGATAATGCAATGATTAAAGAGCTCAAGGAAATACTACACTGCAACTTCAAGATGAAAGATTTAGGTACCCTTAAGTATTTCCTTGGCATTGAAGTGGTACGTTCCAAGGAAGGCATCGTCTTGCATCAACGGAAGTATGCTCTCGAATTGATAGCAGATTCAGGCTTAGGGGGAGCACGTTGTGCATCGACACCCTTGGATCAAAATGTTAAATACACTGCAGCAGGCATTGACAACAGTGATTGTGATGGTTCTATGGAAGAATTGCTAGAGGATGTGTCAACGTACCAGAGACTAATAGGACGATTGCTTTACTTAACACACACACGTCCAGATATCATCTTTGCTGTTCAATGTTTAAGTCAATTCATGCAAGCACCTAAGAAGATTCATTATGAAGGAGCCTTGCGCATTGTTCGATATATCAGACAACATCCAGGTCAAGGAATCCTTTTATCTGCTAATTCCAATCCTATGCTTACTGCATATTGTGACTCTGATTGGGCCAGCTGTCCTATCACTCGACGTTCAGTCTCAGGCTTCTGTGTCAAGCTAGGAGACTCTTTAATTTGCTGGAAATCGAAGAAGCAAAGCACAGTCTCTCGATCTTCAGCAGAAGCTGAATATAGGTGCATGGCTACTACAGTTGCTGAGCTTGTCTGGTTGAAGGGGTTGATCGAAGAATTGGGAGTCAAGCATGATGTACCAGCAACGTTGTTTTGTGACAGTCAAGCAGCTTTGCAGATTGCTGCCAATCCAGTTTTCCATGAGAGAACGAAGCACATAGAGATCGATTGTCACTTTGTGCGTGAAAAAATTCAGAAAGGAATGATTCGAACATTACACATCTCCTCCAATGAACAGCAGGCAGACATTTTTACAAAGAGTTTAGGAGTCACCCAGCATAATTACCTTTTAAGCAAGTTGGGGATGAAAGACATATACCATCCTCCAACTTGAGGGGGAGTGTTGAAAGGATAATTTGAAAGTTAGTTAGCTGCATGGTTAGTTACGTGAGCTGTCAACTAGTTAGTTAGTAATTAACAGATTAGTTAGAATATTAGTCAGCTAATTATGTTGTATATAAATGATGTACTCTATATGATTCAATCAATGAGAAAGATACTTGATTCTTCTCTCCCAAACAGTTCATTTCCTTTCACTGTAGAAATCTCAACAGGTTGCACTCTAATTTTCAAGGCTTCGTCCTGATTAATATGGATCGACCCGCGTCGTACACTTGACTTTGGTGGGTGAGTCTCCCAACGTAACTAATATATATTTTAATATAACATGAAAGATTAATTATCAAGTTTACTCCAATAAATACTTTGGTAAAAGAAAAGTGAGATATACACTTGTTTTTGGTTCCAATTAAGATGTTTATCACCAATATTGAAACATAAAAATAATGAAAAGAAACATATATTTTTTAAAAATTATCGGTATCTAATATATTAATTGATGAATTTAACTTTAGTATTATAAAATATAAAGGCATGATGACGATATTTTAACTTAATTCGTTTAATCTATAATGTCTAGATTTGAATCATTAACCTTAATAAAACTATTATTTCATTTTATAAGACTAACTAATATGTAGATATACGGTATTTTTTAATATTTTAATTTTTTAAATTAAAAAATTAAAACTCGAAATCACACAAAAAATAAAACGTGATCAACATCCTTACGGGTTCGGCAAATTAATATACTTCAGACAAGGGATATTTTTAATAATAACAATGCACCATTATTTTGTCGATAAAAGAAAAAGCCCACTTCGTTATCTTTTTGGAGATTTACAAACAGACAAGACACAGTAACCAACCATTGTGAGCCACGTGTTTTTCCGCAGATCGAAAACAGTCACCACAACGTGATGCCACCTCACCCTTGTCCTAAAGTCTCTCCAGCTCTATATATTTTGTATATATGTTTTCCCCACGCGATTTCGGTATCGCTTCTTTAGCATTTTCACCTCTCTCGTTTGTACGGCCAAAAGATTCCTTCGCAGCGAAAATATCGAAGGCAGAAGAAAAAAACACAGGGATGTCGCCTGCCACGTGTCCCTCCGCCTCTTCATCCACCGCGAACGGCGGAGGAGGTGGAGAGATCATGCTTTTCGGAGTCAGAGTGGTGGTTGATTCCATGAGGAAAAGTGTTAGTATGAACAATCTTTCTCAGTACGAACAGCCTCACGAATCGAACAAGAAGAACAAAGATCAAGGCGATGATAACCTCAACGCCGGCTACGCCTCCGCCGATGAGGCCGTTCCTCACGCCGCCGGAAATCGCGAGCGCAAACGAGGTTTATGCATGTTTTTTTTTTAATCTCTACATATTTTTCTTGTTTTGATTTGTTTTTGAACTTTTTTAAAAATGAAATTTAGGAGTGCCGTGGACGGAAGAAGAACACAAGCTGTTTCTGGTTGGACTGCAAAAAGTAGGAAAAGGGGATTGGAGAGGAATTTCCAGAAATTTCGTGAAGACTCGTACGCCGACTCAAGTAGCGAGCCATGCTCAGAAATACTTTCTCCGGCGAAGCAATCTCAACCGCCGCCGCCGTAGATCTAGCCTCTTTGATATCACCACCGATACGGTATTGGTCGATACTATTCCCTTTTCAACATTTCCTCCTCTTTGTTTTGCTTGGAAAATCAACGAATCTAGAATTTAAAAGAAAATTTTGTCTGTTTGGTTGAATCATAAGGCTTTGACTCTTGATATTTGATATGCAGAACCAATTTTTGATTTATTTTCTCCTTTTTCTGGGCAGTTTTCTCAAAATAACTTAATGTGGATAATATAATTGTATTCATTTCTTCAGAAAACACAATAATAAATTGATTTATAGTTGTAGTTTTGATATGGTTGATATATAGTTATGGATCGAATTGATGAATGAAGTATGATCACATCACAACGATTTATTTTCGGGATAAAATCGATGATTGAAACATATATTATTTCTTATTTTTCTGGTGTAATTTCACAAACAGGTGATCATAGAATATATTAGGAGTTGTTGCATTAATGTGGAAATATTCTCATAATTCACTTGCCTTTATGTTGATCTTTCTATTTTGCTACTATTTGGTTAGGTACAGGCAATTCCAATGGAAGAAGAGCGAGTTGATCGACAAGAGAACGCAACTCAGCCATCCGTGACCAATGGGTTTCCCATGGCTTTTAATCCTTTAGCTCCTCCGGTTCTGGTTGAGAATCCGATTGAAAATCTCACCATAGCACAGGGGAATCAATCAAATACCAATGTTGCAACAGCAAACCTCATCCGTCCGGTTCATAGTGTCCCAGCTGTTCAGAGATATGATCTTAACACAAACACAAACCCGAGTCCAGTTTCCGATCCTTTATCATTGTCACTCAAGCTGTCTTTGCAGTCCGATCAAACTGATTCATCATCTTCAGCTTCGAGGCATTCCCCGTTTCAGGTGATGCCAAACTTTAGCAATGGAGATAACAATAGCATCATCAGCGTTGCGTAAGAATAACATAGCTTAAACTGGGGCTTAGGGAAAATAAAACAACCTAAGGTAAAAATTAGGTAACCAGTTTTCGAATCCCTTTGATTTTTATGTACAGACTTAAAACAGAACCGAACTATCATGTCTATCGAGTATCGTCTTTGTTGTATTCTGTTGCTACTACTTATGTTAGATCGTTGTTCATTTAGTTTTTAATCTGCTAATAATAAAATTAACTGAAAATCTTTGTGGGTCTGCTTAGATATTTCTTGTGGTTTCCATGGCTTAATGTAGGATAAGGAAACGAAAGAAAATATCGAGGTCGGCAAGTGGTAGAGATACAATCGTTTTTTTGTTAGATCAGACAATTTTTATATAAACATGCTGGATTTTTGTGTGTTCTTTGTGTTGTCTTGATACATGAAGCAGACATTTTTGTTTCGGATTTATTTATTAGGTTGATAGAGAAAGGTGGGGGTGTTGGTGTTGTTTGTGGACTGTGGTGGATGTTTCTGCATCCGAGGATTTGGAGGCAGAAATGGGTGGTGGTCCAGTGTTGTCCGGTCGGGTCGGGTCGGGGTCGTGTCGTGTTTATTTGGGATCCCTAAGATCATAAGGAGCAAAGGGGTTTTATTTCTATGGCTCATGGTTGGTCTGTTGTTGATTTGGTTAGATTTGATGATGACACTTCTTACTTGCAGTTAGATATGGCAATTTGCTTATGTTGTTTTAAGCCTGATTAACAAATCGGATCAGGGTCGAAGTGGATTTTGGTATAACAAGTTGAGGGTTTCAATATAAAAATTTTGAAAGTTTTAGAAGCCTAAATTAAAGATTTGGCGATTTTTTTTTAAAAATTTTAAAAACAAACTTGAGGGATCAAATGTTAATTATTTAAAATTTTGGGACCGGAAATTATGATATCAATAGTTGAGTCAGTCGAGTGATCGATTCTCGAATTAACCGGTTCAATTTTGTTGAATGATCAAACAATAGAATTAATTTACTTTATTCACTTGCTTAAAAAAATACTTTCATTCACAAATTTAAATTTCAACCTTTAATTTTACTTAATTTTTCGTTTATTATCATCAAATTACATTCATGGACAATGGCGTATTTAGATTTTTTTTTTGAGATCAAGTACAAATCAAAATATTCATGAACTATTATTTAATGTATTGTCAATGAAATTTATAAATACCCTCTGCTCTACAATTTTAATTGAGTTTGGTCTGGCTTGAAATATATTTCGTTATAAGAATTAACTTTGTTTAAAAGGTTATATTTTTTATACTGTGTAAAAAAATTACACAACTCTTCATATTTAAACTGTAAAATAAAAAAAATAAATTATAAAATCTAAATTTCTAACCCTAACACCTAAATTTTAAACTATAAATTACAATCATAAACTCTAAGTTTTACCCTTAGAATATAATCCCTTAAATTCTAAAATTAAAGGCTTGTGTAAACTTTATTACCAGCGGTGGAACTTGATGGTAGAGTTTGGGGGGCCAACTTTAAACTTTAAAACATTTAGAGGCTTAATTCAAAAATTTCAAAACTTTTTAAGGCTTAAATTTATTTATTTTTTCAAAAAAGTTGGGGTTTAACTAAAATTTTTGAAAATTTGAGAAGCTTAACGAGAACTTTTAAGAATTATGGGAAGGGTTTAATTAAAAAAATCACAAATTTTGAAGCTTAATTTGAATTTTTAAAAATTTTGTAGGACCAAATTAATTTTTTTAAAAAATATAAAGATCAAAAGTATAATTTTACAAATTTTAGGAGGGGCCGTGGCCCCACTCGTCTTTATTGTGTTACGCCACTGTTTATTACGCAAGCGGCAAGCTTGTGTAAACTAAAGTTTACAAGTATAACTATCAACAAATATAAAAACAACACATATATTTTGATACACTATTTTACACAAGTATGCCAATTTTAGGGTTTAGATATTTAGATTGTGGTTTAGGGTTTATTGAGTTGTAGGGTGTAGAATTTAAGGTTTATAATTAGATTTTAGCGTTTAAGGTGTTAGGGCTAGAAATTTAAGTTTTAGATTTTATAGCTTAAATACAAAAAATAGTGTAATTTTTTTACACTTGTGTATCAAAATATAACACATAAACAGAATCAATAAATACAAATATTAATCTAAAATAATTATGGATAAAATCCGCACGAAACTATGTAGGAGGCTGGAGGCTTGTCCACCCTCGAAATTTTCTGGTTTAATTGATTTCTAGGTCCTACCAGTTTTAGAGGTAGTCAAATTAAACTGTACCCCTCAAAATTCCCTAGTTTAATTAGTTTTGAGGTCCTATCAATTTTGAAATTAGACTAATGAAATCTTAATCTCCATTTTCTTTATTTATTTTTGTTTAAATACTATTAAATTTTGAGGTACAAATTACTATTTCATTTACTTGTTATTTATGGCTCAAATTAGAGGTCTCTCTTTCTAAAATTATAATTAAATTTTGAGGCCCTTTTCTATTATAATTTTAAGGTAGTAAAAATAAAAAAAATGAAACCATGGGCGGTTGACCGGTGCAACCTGCCCCAGGGCCGGCTCTGGCCTGCAACGACTTAACTCGAACTTTATTTTCTTTGTAAGACGTATTTATTCTAATATTGCATAAAAGATTAATATCATATACACAGGCAGTGGAAACTGAAAATTTCCACAAGCGCCTTAGTTTTAGGATATAGAGAGTTAGTTTAGGGTATAGGATTTAGGGGTTTAGGTGTAAGGATAATTGTTTTAATTTAGGGTTTAGGGTTATAATTTGGAGTTTATAGGTTAGGGTTTAGTTTTAGGGAGATATGGTCAGGATTTAGGTTTTAACCTATAAACCCTAAATTATAACCCTAAACCTTAAATTGAAACAACTATCCCTAAATTCTAACCCCTACACTTAAACATCTAAACCCTATACCCTAAACTAACTCCCTATACCCTAAAATTAAGGCGCTTGTGAAAACTTTCAATTTCCACCAACTTTGTATAGAATATTTATCTTTACATAAAAACATGTATGCTGCTAATATATACACAAATTTATATCCCATAAATACCTACCGAGCCAACATTCTTGCCATTTTTAGCATTAATTGATGATCTCCATCCCTCTAACAAATTGGTAAATTTTTCCATGCAGGCAGCCTTAAATTAAGCTGAGTTGGGATCTTATATTTGAAACAACCTAAAAAAACATTGGTACCATTGGTTGGAAAGTGCATGAGAAACCCCCATTTTTGAGGTCCAATGTTGTCTTAAGAAACTCAATCTTCACATTGAAATTAACATCATGTTATTTTTAGTAATAAAAAATCTCATTACCCCAAATCTTTCATTCCTCTGAACTCTAAACATTAACCCTAATTATCTTTCTCTCTTTTATCGTACATAAACAAAAGGAGAGAGATCATGATGCATGATCTCCCACCTCGCATCCGAAGAGTCGATCGGATAAAATCGTGAGGACGATCTTTACCTTTGAAGCGGAATATATCTTATTGCGAATACAATTTTATATGGGATCGTTTAAACAATTCGTAGAACAAGAACTCGGGTCGGTCCCGAAGTTCTTCATCTACGCGGTGCTCGAATGGATAATGATATTCATGTTATTCATTGGCGGGTTCGTCGCGTCGATCGCGAACGGATTCGCCAAGATCTTCGACTTGCCGGTCCCTTGCCTGGTTTGCACAAGGCTAGACCACCTCTTCTTTGGGACAACCAACGATTTCCATTTCAACGATTCCATATGCGACAGCCACAAGAAGAGCGTGTCGTGTCTCGCCTTCTGCCACGCCCACAAGAAGCTTTCCGACATCCGGCACCTGTGCGAGGGCTGCCTCCTGTCGTTCGCGACGGAGAGGGAAAACGATTGCGATAGGTATAAATCACTTTTGGGGATCTTACACAAGGATATTGACCAGTTGTTGGTCGAAGAAGATAACGAAGTCCAGCTCTCGTTGCCCGCCGGAGCTAAAAAAGATGAAGATCCGGCGGGTTTGGAGAAGAGCAAAGAGCACCGTTGTACGTGCTGTGGGCAGCCATTGAACGTGAAATCAACCGGTTTCAAGGAAAAGTATTCTTCCTTGTCTTCCCTCGCTCCGTCGCCGCCGCACTGGGCTGCCGATAATCCGTCGCACGTTAAATATTCGGAGCCGGAGTTCAAACCGGAAGAACCAGAGGCTCCGGAGGATCATGATCGCTCGAGGGGATTAACCCCTGAAAAGCCACGTGAGTTTAAACTTCCAAGCACATATATACTTGTTTTATATGTTGGTTTTAAAAAAATATATGAAAAGACGTAGGTTTAAACCAAAAAAAAATATCCGATAAATGATTATATAAGAAAATATTTTGATCTTAAATTAACAATTTAATTTAATATTATTTAAAATAAGCTTAAATGAAAAATTAATCCCTAAACCATACTTTTTTTTTATACTTTTAGTCTTTAAGTTATTTTTGACTAAAATGAGTACCGAGACTTTTATTTTTGGTCACTTTAAGTTCAATAGTTATCAAAATTTAAAAAAAGTATTTCAGTCCATAAAATATTTACACGTCACGAAGTTTTTTTTCTGACTAAAAGATGATTTAGGGACTAAAAGTAAAAAATGTATAGTTTAGTAATTATTTTGATAAAAAAACAGTTCATGCACTTAAAATGACCAAAAATAATAGTTTAGGTATTTATTTTGATAAAATCAAATAATTTAAAGAACAAAAGTTTAGTTAAATGTTGTTTTTTCATTTAAACTTTTCGAATAAAAATTTAAATTGTAGTTCAAATTTTATGATTTTAATATAGTTTTCGATATAAATTTTTTGACTTCGCTCCTATAGATTACTCCTACCGATACATGACTGGATAAATATAAAAAATTATATGAACATCAGAAAAATAAATGATCAAATTATGTCGATTGAAATAAAGAGATCATCATTATGAATTTAGATCAATTAATAATATTATAAAAATCAGATATTCAAATTTTATATTGTGCATGAAGAAAATTGAATTAAGAAGATTTTTTTTTATATTGAGCCTCTGTAAGACCCGATTTAAATTAGTCGGTTACTGGTGGTTAAAATTAAAAGATAATATTTATAAAAAGTAGATGTTCAAATCATGCCAATTAAAGTAGCTAATTAAGTAATTTAAGCATAAACAAGGTACTAAAACTGTAATTAGACCGTTGAAGAATATTGGATTTATATGTTCTGGTGATGAATGTTTATAACAGTGAAGGAAGATGGCAAGCCAATGGCGGCGGAGGGTGATGAAGAAGACAAGACCCCCAACTATACGAAGAACAACAAGTTCTTCGGCATCCCCTTGTCGGAATCGGAAAACAGTCCCCGGTGGGCCCGAACTCCGAGGAAGTTATTGCTTCAGAGATCGGAGTTCGCCGCCGAATGCAACGGCGAAGCCCTAATCCCCAACAGTCCTCGAATGGACCGGAAGTCATTGATGGCATTGTACATGGAACTAGACGAAGAACGCAGCGCCTCCGCCGTGGCGGCCTACAACGCGATGGCGATGATCACCAGGTTACAGGCGGAGAAAGCGGCGGTTCAGATGGAGGCACTGCAGTACCAGAGAATGATGGAAGAACAAGCCGAGTACGACCAAGAAACACTGGAAGAGATGACCAATTTGGTGGCCAAACGAGAGGAGGAACTCTGTGAGTTAGAGGCCGAACTCGAGGTTTACAGGGCTAAATACGGACGATTAACGGAAAGCGATTTCGAAAAGCATGGACTACGAGACGAGAACGACAACAACAACAACAGCCAAACGGCGAATACGGCGTCGTTGTCTGCCGCCGCTGGCGGCAAACCAGAAACCGCTTCCACTGCCACTACCGGGGAGAACTCAGAAACTCGGAAAGATCAATCCGAGTCAAATTCCGGTAACGCCGAGAAGGTGGGAGCGGCGGAAGCAGCCGTGGACAAACCGAAGAAAGTGGGAACCGATTCAGATCCGACGGCGGAGAAGACGGCGGGAGAAACGACGGCGAAAGCGAAGAAAGCAATGCGTCAAATGGATCGGATGAAGATTCTAGAGAAGAAAATGCATATTACATCGGTGGGAAGGTTTCAGAGGCAAAATAGTGAGATTGACGAAGATTTTGAAGAAGATCATTAGCGTAGCTAGAAATAGTTTGGAAAATTCTTGGATATTCGAAAGCAGGGACGGAATTAAGATTAGATAGGGATTAAAACTAAATTGATTAAACTTAAAATTAATAGGGATTTAAAACGTAATTAATTTTAAAATTTAGAGGTTTAAGGTGGTGTAATTTTACAAATATTTAAACTAGCGTGAACTAAAATTATTATTAGACAAAACATTCGAAGGGCTAGAGTTCCTTCTAATCTTTTGGTTGTTCCGTCACTGGTTTAAAACTACTTTGTACTTATATAAATTTTAATTCACTCATATAAAATTTGAAAAATATACTTGTAAATTGGTAGTTTAATTTCACTTGCTTTCATCTCTAATATCAGTATCCAATATGAAACCTTGGTTTGTAAGCTGTAACAATCATCATTTTCTTTTCCATATATGAAATATTTTTTTTGGTTTAATCTATTATCTAACTTATTAACTAACTAATTCGGATCGAATAATGCAGAGATTTATGATGAGAACGACTTTCCCAACTTAGTTTGTTATATTCAAATCACTAAAATTCGAATATCTGACCTTGCTTAAGAGATCTAGTACTTCATCCATGCAAGGGCGGAGCCACCCTTCGAATTGGGGTGTCTCACGACACCCAAAATTTTTTGGAAACTTATTTTTCCTATATAATTTGTATATAAAAATTAAAAATATGGACAAATGACACCTTTTTTATGAATAGAATAACACCGATTTATAAATAATTAATTCTCTTTAAATATCTTTGAAAAAATGACAACCCTTAAATATATTTCTACATCTATGGTGACTAGTTTGTGGTGCAAGAAAATTTATCTGTAAGCTATAATCAAAATTGTTATCAGCTTAACGATAATACCAACAATTAGTTAGTCTAATAAGATGAGATACTAGATTCCTGAAGCAATGTCGGAAGTTTGAGTACAAAAGTTGTGAATGGAAAACTCGTAATGAATTCCTGCATTGCTCAATCTGATTAATCGACCAATATGTTGGATACCGATAGTTGTACAAAAAACCAGTTCAACGGCTAGTAAGAAATTGAAACTAAAGTGCAACAATTAGTGACTAAATTTACAAGAATTTTGAATTGAGTTAATATATGTAATTGAATTAGAAGTCCAAAAATAACAAGTTTAGGAAATGAAGTAGCACAAGAAACATCTCTCACAAATAATCAACATTTTACATGCATTTTAACCACCCAGATGTCTTGAACTCCAAACAAAGGGAAAAATTGAAGGAGAAGAAAAGAAAAGCTTGTAATTCTACAAATGAAACCTATGGACTCATATGAATGCAACAACAGAACAACCAAAAGAATGACTGAAAAAAAACAATGGTTTTCTTTTGTCCAACCCTCAACTAGATGGCATAATTCTCTGATTTTTGTAAGAAACATCTACAAAAACACAACAGGGAATATGGAAACTTAGCTGGTGGGAAATAAGCTACCGGAATTATAAAAAATAATCGGGGGTTCTCCGCGTGGTGTCCGGTTCAATCTGACGAGGAGCCGGGTCGAACTGAAGAAAACTTTGCTCCATATTCTCCCCGATCTCGAGTATTGCAGCCATGTTTCCACAACGGTAGCAGTAATTTGGCGCACTAAACACCGTTACCACATTCTTGTCCTGCAGTAATAATAATAATAATTATACAGAGAGATCAATATGCACAATCTGTGTGTATAAGTTATTCGAAATATGTTTCTATATTATGAGGGATCCACAAACCTGGGACCAATTATAGCCTTCCATTACAAGCTGGTGAGCTCTAGAAATCAGAGTGAGCCCATTTGTGTGGTTGAACTGCCCGGAAATATCCTGTCCGAAGGTATACCCTGCTCCCCGAGGTGATATTCCCCATCCACATCGGTCATCAGGATCAGACCATAAGAGATCACACATTGGACCCTCATGAGGAACCTACACAGCCAATAAATGTAAAAATAGTAAAATTAAGAAACCAGTGAACACGAGTGCCTATACGTTTAATAGATGTTACTGTTAGGATTTCACCATATGAGCATCAAAACTATCATTAGTCTCTTTAGGATTGACAATAACAAAGACATGCAGCAATCCAGGGGTTAGTTCATGTTGTATGAGTGATCGTATCGTCAATTAGCAAGTCATGCAAATCACATGAGCCATACCTCCTGTATACAACTATTGTCTTTTACAAGGTAGACAATCTACTCTAAAGCTATAAATATTTAAGTGAAAAGTATAACACAACTAGAAGTTTACCTCCTGTATACGGTCCAGAGCACGGATGTTATCTAATGTATCCAAAGATGGTGAGAGTCCACCATGCAAGCAGAAAATCTGCAAGGAATACGAAGAGTTATCAGATCACATATGAGATATGGAAATAATCAACATGACAGTGTAAGAGAATTCAAACCTGACTTTCGATCAAGGCAGTCAAAGGTAAATAATCGAAGAGGTCAGTGAAATACTTCCAGACATTAGCATTTCCATATTTTCTCAAGCATTCATCATAAAAGCCATACCTGAAAAGAGCGGCATTTGGTTATTGATACGAACACAGAATGATTTAGCAAAATCACTAAATAACTTCACATCTTAATAGTAGTATAAGAATGATGTCACATTAGTTTAAATAGTAAGTGCGGCAGGATACTCCAATTCTCCAACTCTCTTAACACATCAGTTTGCCTTAACAGAAGTTACAGTGAAATAATCAAGTACACTTCTTGCAGAAAAACCTCACAATACATTTGTCAATTCTCATTTTAATAACATTAACATATATGACATCTAAGAAAATAAAAGTACTCCGAAAAACGCGCATGAGTACTTTTTGGCTCCAAAGTGCAATGAATATTTAGTTGGCAGAAAACAAAAATACCGATGCAGTTACAGAATGAAAAGGGGGAAAAACACTAAATATGTATATCGCACACTTGAGTTATCTGGCGGCTCTCGTGATTTCCTCTTAAAATAGTTATTCTATCTCTATAACGAACTTTCAGTGCAACTAGAAGAGTAACAGTCTCCACAGAGTAATATCCTCGATCTGCATATAACAAGAAAAACACATAAATCAGGACTGATCGGCAAATCAACAACTAAAGATGCATCACTATGTATGATTTGTTGCAATACTATTACTAAGCAAGAAAAATCCCGGAAAGACCGTATCAGAGAAAAACAAACGGTAAGCCATCATTACTAGATTGTTCATAAAACTCAATCGAATGACCATCCATTATCTTTCTACTAACCCTTGTTCTACAGGTAATATTACCATTTGTGACTCGAATTTAATGCATTACACTAGCTTGAGAAGATCACATGTGAAACGAAACAACATTAGGATCAACCCCTCATTGAACTCTCAGAAATCGACTCAGATAGTTAGAAATTTAACCATACTGTTCGTGCTAAATAAGGAAATAATCCTCGAAAGTTTACATATTTCTACTTCAACAGCTCTAACTTAACCTAGAGAAACAATTCTATTTCAGTTCGTTTGATGATAAATACAGTTCACTCTCCAAAAAAAATCCTATATTAAAAAAAGCAGAGCTTTGCCTTGTACAAACAAGCAAAACCAATTTCCAATCACGAAAAAAAAATCAAAATCAGAAACTGTTTGGGGTATCATTTCCTTTCAACTTTTCTGTTTTCAATCAACTAAACTACAAGTCCTGAAAAAATTAAAAGAAAAACAAATCAATAAATCTTACAAAAATTATATAATTAAAACTTAAAAACAATTAAAAAAAACTCAAATGAAAATTAAGGCAATTAAATGAAATGCAAGGAAAATCGAACCTACCTACGTAGTCGCCCATAAAGAGATAATTAGTGTCGGGAGCGTTGCCGCCGATGCGGAAGAGTTCGACGAGATCGTGGAATTGGCCATGGATATCGCCGCAGACGGTGACGGGACACTTCACCGGCTGAACATTCCACTCCTCCACGAGGATCGTACGCGCCTGCTCGCACAGAGTCTTCACCTCCGCCTCCGATAGCGGCTTGCACTGCATTAAGTGGTCGATCTGACGATCCAGATCCCCGTGAGACGGCATCGTCTAGCAGCTGAGAGTTTTGTTGCTGATTTTCCTTTTGCTTTTTATTCTACGACGTGGCTTTGACCGGACGGTGGAGGACGAAGGCGGAGATTTGGGGATTCTGGATCAGGTCATGGTTAGGGTTTGGGGGAGATTAAATTTGGACCTCAAAGCTCTCTTTTTTCTCTATTGCTGCGAAGCTAACATTATTTTTGTTTACCAGATAATTATTGGAATTTGCGTTTGTAAGCCCCTGAATCTTCCTCCATTTATGAATTGAGTCCCTTACATTGTAACAATTCTAAAACAGGGCATTCAAATGCCATCTTTCAAAAGAATTCCAACTAAGTTTTCCCCCCTTTTCCATTTGTTGACTTAAATTTAAATTGTTAGGTTCTTTAGTAAATTAACAAGAAAGTAAAAAAATTTGAAAAGAAGCGGATAATCTCCGCCATCCGTTTAGCCTGATCCAATAGTCCAAAAAAAGGGGCGAGACTAAACGAGTTTTACATTGTGTAAATGAATCATAACCCTGAATATATCTATATATTCGAACGGACAAACGAAAACCATAGGAACATGGATGCAATTCAGAAGATTTTGTGTAGTAACTGATACAATGGAGTTGTCTGAATTTAGCAACACTAGTCCACATTTATGAAACACATTTTCTGCAACACATGTAAACCCAATAGCTAATTCCACTTTGATCTAAAAGGCAACAAACAGATTGTTATTGTTGCTTTGTAAGCAAGCAAGGATTCTCCGAGTTACGTCGCTCTTTCGAAATTCCCACCGACGTGCATCTGCAACCACTCTGGTTGCGATCCTTGAGCATATTCCCTTTCTGCTTGTGAGCCAAATATCATTCCAGCACCATCAATTGGCTGCAAACCAAGCTAAAACACCATATCCACATGTTAAAATATTGGACCGTAGCTCCGACTATTCTACGATTTTATATTCGAAAGATTGTATATTTGCTAAATTTAACTTCTACATAGACATTGCTGACAATCCCAAACATTAAACGATGAATAAAGCCAATAGATGAGTAACATGGTAACACATTTGCATTCAAAACCGAAACAGAAGATGCAGAAAAGTTGAAAAACATAACACTGAAAATTTAGGATAGACTTTGAACTTGATCCTCCATCTCAATTCAACAGTTTGACAAGTAACGACGGTGTTAGTATTTTGACACTAATTTGGATGATGTGTCATTTTGATAATGTGGACATGATGAGGTGGACTAAATTTTTTGGCCACGCGGCGAAAACAAATATATGCGTCACGAGTTTACCACTTTTGAGTCTTGACAAGACATGCATCAAACGCTGGTTGTGCTCGTGTCTTGCACCTTTAGACGATAAAAGCACCCGTCCCTTTCGAGAAAGGTGCATCCGATCAAGTGCATGCCTAGTGCACCTAGATGCAATTTTTTGTAAGGTAATAGACCTAAAAGAAAATGCCCGCCTCATTAAAGTTCTCTATAATTTCTTTATCAATATTTCAGTATTCGACAACAGACATGGACCATAAGGAAATCACACATATCGACCGCCAAAATTGCATATTTTGTAGATAAACTAGACCATTCTTTAGAGTTTGTGATATATCTTAAGCTTTACATATACACACATACATATAGCACTTTACTTCACTCGGGCAAGCACTCTTTTAATGCCTCGAGGCAATATAAGGGTTCTAGCGCCTAGAGTGTGCAGTTTACAACACTAAAATTTAGAGAATCATAATTGATTTGTTGGTTGAAAAGCTAGGATCATTCGAGAGAGACCATCGGATTAAAGGAAACAAGTATTTTAGAATTTTCTTGCATGGCGCCTATGTTAGAGGAAACATAACCCTAAGGTTAGAGTCTTCCCCTTTTAAAGTTGATGAATCCGGCTTAGTTTAAGCTTGCAACTTTCCTCTATTTTTCTTATAAAGGTTGGATCTAGAAGCGGAAGAAAGCCTTACACTATTGTGGTTGAGTTCAAAGGAGAAAATCTACTAAAGAAATCTTTGGATATAACTTTCCCTCTAACAAATATAAATTAACTTACAAAGAAGTTAAGCTCAGGCTTGGTTGTTAATTGCTTCACATTTAAAATTCCGGATACTCTATTACTCGAATATCTCAAATAGGACTTCAATTCAATGCTATAGCTTACGTGATGACACAAAAACTATGCGATCAATCAACATAAGCATACTTACATCCTTTGAATGAAAGCCTTCCAAGCTAGGATTCATGTTTATCCTTGAATTAACTGTTTCGAGTTTCATTGACAAGAACTGCAAAATTACATTCATATATCAGGGTAAGGCTTGAAAGGATAGTGTAATATCTCGAAAATCGGGACACTGTTACAGCAAGATGTGTAAGATTCATACCTCAACCTGCTGCTGCAGCGACTGGATGTAATTAATAATCTCATCAAGGACAAGTGCCTTCCCTATGACCTGATCAAAAAGTTTGTATCAAGTTTCATATAATAAGAGACACCAAAACCATCACGATTTTTCTCGAGACACGGAACAGAACTGACTAAAACATAGAATTAAGGACTAATAGAACACGACTACGCAATAGTAAAAACCTTGTTGCATCCGGGGACCAAATCCTGAAGAATCTTCATCCTCTCACTAATCCGCTCTCTCCTGGCCTGTGGAGGAAAAACTTATTCTAAGAACATGTTTCGAAAGGGCCCAAACCTCCCTGCTTTACTACCATTCACACTAAGACATGAACCAGCAAGACCCATGAATCCGGATCCAAATTTGTTTACCGGTATGCGAAAGTTACATTTCTAAGTTTCAATATCGAATAGGATTAAAGGTGAATTACTCTCTCAGCCAGACTATGGCTATCAGTTGCTTGACCCCTTCTGGCTCTGACATGAATATAGTCTTGCTTAGGCGGTTCGGCAGGTTTACTATTCTGGTCTGGCTTGCCACCCTCTCCAGAACTCGTCTCCGCCTCAGCTTTTGGACCCGCATTTTCATTCTTCGTGCCCGGCCTTTTCATCCGTTTTCCATTCGAATCATTCTGTTAAAATACTAAACCATAAGACATCATAAAAGGCAAAACATAAACCAAAATCAACCCATGTGAATCTAAATCAGCTCCAATTTATACGATTTATCATAACATACTGACAATGAGTTCAGCAGTTGAAACAACTGCAACTAAAAATTAAACCAAGAAATAGAGGCAAATTTTGAATCTTTAAAATCCACACAGAATTAAATAAGCTGGCAATGAAACAAAACCCACACAGAATTCAATCCAAAAATCATAAATTAAAGGGGGGAAAAAAGAACTAAATTTCAGCATTAAATGAACTAAAATTCCAAAATCATCCTACCATTTTCATATCTACCAATGAACTGAAAATCTAAAAACTAAAAAGAGATAATTTGAAACCAACAGGAAAAGTATATATAAAAAAATCCCACCAATTCATTTGCACTAGTAGTAGTAGAAACAATCTTGGAATACTCATCTTCAGAGCTGAATTCCTTCCTTTTTCTCCCACCTCCACATCCAACACTCTGCTCAGTCACAGTAGATTCCTCCATGGACCCATCTCGAAGACCCGAAGTCTCCCCAAACCCGCCCAGATTACCCATTCGGAGCCCCAACCCACGTCCTGTTACAACAGTCGGGTCGGAGCCTGGGTTGATAGGGAAAGGCCAAATCTCAGAAAGGCTATAAGCCGAGGGATTTGCTGCTGAAAAAGATGACTCATTTATCAATGGAGGATCCATAATGAAGGACCCTTTTTCATAAGAAACGGATTCGAGCTTGGATCCAAAATGGGATTTCTTTTTTACAGGTTAAAGTTCGGGTTTTGAGGGGACTGGAGTGTAAAGTACTAAAGTGAAAAGGGTTCAAGTTAAGTTTTTCAAAGTGGGGGAATTATTTAACGAGTTGACAAAGGGAAATGGAGCGAAAGAAATGAAGAGATTACTTTCAAACAGCTGATTAAGAGAGAAAGAGAAAGAGATCCGGCTTTGTTTTTGATTCAGCGGAAATGAAAGGAAACCGGGGATGCGCAATGTGCATACTGTACTTTTTAGCTCCTTCTTCTCCCTCTTTCCCCATTTTTTTTTATTTTCAATTTCATTTTAAAAAATAAATTTTTTTAACCAATAAGATGATACTTAGTTGAACGTTAGTTGATTAACGGTTTTCATCTAATGTGAATAAAATTTAAACGAAAATAACACGTTAGGTTAAAATAAAAGTTAAAGTGACCAAAAGGTCAAAGGTTGGGCTACTTTTAACTTTATACCTAATTTTTAGGGTAAACTAACCAATAATCACCGAACTATAGGGGCGTACTTATTTTGATCACCGAACTATCGAACTCGTCAATCAGACTATTAAACTTATTAAATGGACCTATTTTGACCACCGTCGTTAAAAAATTAACGGAGGGGTAATGTGGCAGTTAACAAAAATTTGTAAAATTACACATTTGGTCATTGTTATTTACTTATTAAATCAATTTGATTCTATTTTTTTAATTAAATAAAATTAATCAACCAATCAGATGATCACACATATCATCAACTAATTGGATTAATTTATTCAAATTTTAAATTATTTTATTTAATATTTAATATACTTTTCTCTATATTTATTTAAAAAAATTAAGAGCTAAAGTGACCAAAAGTTAAATGTTGGGCTACTTTTAACTCCATGCATAATTTTTATTACCAAGGTCCTTTAACTATGATTTAAAATTTAAATTTATTTCTATATTTCAAACATTATAGTTAAGTTTTTAAATTATCAGTTAAGTCATTTTATTAGTCTAATCATCAAGTGTAGTTGTTAAATACTAATTTAAACATATCTAAAATATATGAATACAAATTTAATCATTATTAAATGAATAATTTAAATATGATAGTGTAAAAAGGAGAAATAACTCAATTAAATTTTAATGTTTGTAACATGTAAGAATAAACCCATTCATATAATAGCGCACAGGCTCCCAGTTCACATGGCCAATATTGGCCTTACGAGCTATTCGTTACTTCAAAACACGCACAATCATGGGCTATTTCTCCCCTCACATCAAGATCTCCATCCACGAATTCACCGGCGACCGGCTTAAACGCAGCGAGACCTACGCCGTCGTGGAGGCGTATCAAAGTGTGAACTCTTTGAAGTCGGCTAAAAGGTTGAAGGCCGAGATGGAGACAGTGAATTATGTCGAAAAACTTGATCTGTCATTGATAAGAAGGGACAGGATGGAGACACACATCGAGCTCTGCTCTCTCACTGTAGTTTCGAGGGATTCAAAGTGCTTTCGATACCATTGACGGATTGATGAAAGAGGTCAATATCACTCCGGCGGATGTTGCCGAGAGCCTAATGCCGAAATCTCCATTAGACAAAATGAGTTCCAAGCAAATTGAGGATCATGGTATTGCCATGGAAGATGCTGTTCAACACCACGAAAACAAACAGTGTATCAGAAGCCGGGTTCGAGATCGGTTGCGGGAAAAGAAGTTTAGTGATTCCAGATTCATGCAGTGATATCTCTAATGAGGGAATAAAACAGAATGGAAATGAAGAGAAGGGTCTTCTAAACTGTTTTATCAAATTATAGTTTGTAAGTTAACACTTAACAGGGCAACAGTTGATCAGTTACAATAAGTATGTGCCCTAGACGGGTAAACGAAAGTAAAATTACAATCTCCAAACGAAAAATGCAAGTTTAACCTTCACTGGAGAAAAATTTGCCATGAATCAGACAATCTCATGAACTAGGAAGATCCGAAATCCGACGCAAGAAAAATTGCAACAAGACAGCAAGAAATGTGGTCCCTTGAGCACCCGAGAACAATAATATGGCTTGTACATTCTGATTGTGCTCAAGCCACTTTTCCTCGACATCTCGACCGTTATTGCAAAAATCAGCTATCAAGTGCACCGAGTGCTTTCATATCTTCCAAAAATGCGGTGTACGAGTCGTCAATACTCTGTGCCTTTGGAGCCAATGATGGGTTGGTGGATTCTTGCTTCACAATGGTAGGAGCTACGGGCTTGGCTGCCACTGTTGTCATGGTTGAGAGTGACGGCTTCGGTTTTGCTTTTGGAGCAGCAGTCTCCCTCCTTACTCGAACCGATGCAGGGACCTAAAACCCATTAAAGCTTACATCAGAAACACATACCCAACAGCCATTTTCTAGAGTTTTGGGCATATATCATCTCCACAAACAAATGTTAAAGCACCATAAGATTAGCAATAGGAAGTATACTTACCATAGCCGTAAGTTCCGGCTGGTGCTGAGCCAGTGGCCGCTTAATAACTGTAGGTGCGGCAGATTTAACATATGATGGTTTCTGTGGTAAGGGCGGTCGATGTGCATAATTATAATCATCCATTGCAATAGGAGGAGGACCAGGCGGAAGTGGTGGTCTCATCATTGGCGGAGGTCCTGGTGGAGGTCCCATAGGTGGTCTGGGCATCAATGGGACCATCATTCCAGGAGGAGCTTGACCAGGAAGTCCACTAGCAGATAAAGGTGCCCGCATGTCTGGAGGTGCTACCGGAGGGAATCGTGATATTCCAGGTGGTAATACATCAGGCTGTAGAATTGGGACCATGGAAGGTCCAGGCACCGGAGGTTGTTGCCTGGGAGGAGGTGGGGGTGGCGGAACCATTTTAGGAATCTCTTTTATTGTTGGATGGTGATTGGCATCAGATTCTGACGAAGCACCTTCAGACTGGTTAATTGCCAATTTAGGGGGCATTCCAGGAGGAGGCACCTAGGACACACACAGACTATGAAGTGAGCAAATAATTCTGAACTGATACAAAATTGCTAAGATCTTACCGGAATAAAGAACTTTGGAGTTCCTAACTTCGATAACTAAAAATAAGCTAAATCCATTGATACATTTTCAAGGAAGAAAGGCAGCATATCCCGAGAGCATGGAGAAGAAGAGCTTACCTGAGACGGTTCCTTGGAGGTTGAGTCATCTGATGGTACAGATATTTTCTCCCCTTCATTTCCACTAGTGCCCGGGGGAGGTGGCAGCATAGACTGCGGAAGAGGAGGAGGTGGAGGTAGTGGAGGGCGAACTGTAACTTGATCTTTAGGTGGGGAACCAGGAGGTGGAGGTGGACCAGGGGGAGGAGGCAAAGGAATACCCAAGTTTCCTGTGGCAGGCTTGGGTGGCATTGGAGGTGGAGGTGGTAGAGGCAAAGAAGCAGGTGCAACAGAGACGTCCCCCGAGTTCGATTCACTGGTGTCGGGCAAAGGTGGTGGAGGTGGTATAGCTGCAGGAGTATCCTCTGTCTCAGTCTGTGAAGATGAACCAGCAGCACTCGATGAAGCACCAGACAAGGGAATTCTAGGTCCTGAAGGCCAAAACAAAAGCAAAGTAAAAGCATGAGAGAGAGAGAGAGAGAGTAAAACCAGCTTAAATATTTGCTGTACCTATTGATGATTTATACATAGGTGGCTTTCCAGGTGGTGGAGCCCCTGTGGGATTCAGAGTAGGATGATAATATACAGAGTCCTGCAGGTAAGGAGAAAAGACGAATAGTACAAATTAGGCTCCAAGCAAGCAGGCAACAAAATATAATTGTAGAAGTTAATCGTCGGATTCAGAACTTACTTCAGGTATAGGATGCTTCGCTCTCTCATCTTCTTCAGCAGTTGTCCTTCTCCGAGGAGGTCCCAGGTGACTGCAGCAAAGAAAAATTCTAGTTGGTAAATGAGAAATTTCGAAGACGCTAAGACTGAAGCATAAAGGAACATGTCATAAAGAGAATTCTCTATTTACCTGAACATGACAGGGGTCTCGCCCTTCTCCTTCATTTTATCTTCATATTCCTGTGCAAGGAGCAATGAATAGTGTTGTTATCTCATGCAAACAACTAATTCTAATAAATGGCAGAAAATCATAAGCCAGTAATTATTTCTTCAAAATAAAAGGTTGCAATCATTAAGAACTCAAATTATTACCCTCCTCTTCTTTAAGACAAGGTTAAGTGTGTCTTCAAGCTGTCTCTTCTTGTGTTTTCTTGCTTTGTCTAAAGCACCTTCAGCCTCTGTAATATAACTTAACAAAGTTATTGACTACAAATGGCAGTCCGCCAGACTGCAAATAAAAGTTAAAATTTACTAAAGAAATAACCAGATATACTAGTGAGAACGAGGTGAACTATGGAAACAAAAGGCTAAGTACAGGAACACATTTTTCAAACTGCTTACAATACCCCATTCAACCCTTCTTCAGATAACAAGAATGGGAAGAAGAAAGAAAAGGGAAAAAGAAAACTTGTGTGGGTAGTTGTTGCACCAGATACAAGAACATCAAAGGAAGATGTACAGCAAGATGTTCAAAATTCGACTACAAAAATTTTAAAAATGGAAACTTAAAAGAAACTGATTTTTTCCGACTCGTTCTGAAAACTATGTTCTTCACAGTAGTTAAGAAATGGTTAATTCCGAGCTAGATAGTTACAGAACTCGAAAGGAGGGCAAAAACAGAGTAGAAAATCAGCTAGCAATTAAGGTTAGTTTAGTCCTCTGCATTAGTCCTAAAATTTCTTGACCAAGGGGAAAATAGGTACAGTCCATTCCAGATAAAAGTTTCTAATTTCAAAGCACAACAATCACCAATAAGCTCAGCTCATTTCAACTAAGTGCTAATTTTCACTAAACAGATATTAAATCACCAATCAATCAATCATGAAAAATAATAATAATAATAATAATAATAATAATAATAATACAACGACTTACTCATCATTTCTAGCTTGTCAATCTGCTCCTTGATTGCCTGCGGATCCTTCTTCAGAATCCCAACCTCTCTCACCTTCTTCCTTTCCTTCTTGTTCTGTTAGAATAAATATCACATTAAAAACTATTAATATATACAAGAATCAATTGCAATACAAATTCGGTTCCAAAGCAAATGGATAAAATAAAGCAACTTTGTTGTGTTTTTAATTTTTTTGTGAAGCTTCAAAAGCTTATTTAAGACGAATATTAACGTTGAAGCCAATAATTTCCCTAGAATTCAACAATGTTCTTCGTAAATTCATTTATTCAGGTAAAAAAAAAAAACTAAGTTCTTCACATTAGGTGAAATCATTTTGAATCTTTTTATCCAAACAAGAAATTAGGGCAAAATGATAGGCGAAATTGATTTTTTTTAAATGAAACAATCAAGAATTAATCATCATTGAAGTAAAAAAATAAATAAAAAGGAAATAATAAACCCTAAAAATAAACGGAACGGAGTATGAACTTTTTACCCGTTTGAGTTCTTTCTTACGCTGCTCCTTACGATAGGCATCCGTAGGGTTCATAACTTTGCCTCCCTTCGTCGTCTTCATCTTCTCTTCCTCTCAAACTTCTCCTTTTGCCAAATTTCTCAAATTCTTTAGGGTTTTTATCTGATTTTTTTACGGATATCAAATCGCAAGTGCAGAAATTACGTCTATCAATTTCAGTAGGCCGAGTGGCAAAAAAAGATTTAAAAAAAATTATAACGACGATCGGCAACGGAAATCTCTCATCGGAGTCTGGAGAATTGAAGATTTAAATCTTCTTTCGATATTTTTATTTTGTTCATTATCTGTGTGTAATTCTGCTTTTATCCTTGGGCCAATGAACTTTACATCAATTTTTTAACCAAAGCCCAAGCCCAATCGGATAACCCGTTTCAAAAGTCGAAGGTGAGATTTTCCTTTTTTTTCTTTTAAATCCCAGATTTAAACTCGAGACGATTCGATATTATGTAGGTTCGTCTTTTTTATGTATATTTTACGGTTTATATTTAAAATTTAAAGTCATTTTTTATCATGATTTAAATTTTAATCTCTTATAAAAAATTAATATATTTTATCATTGTACGAAGTATTTAACGATCATATACAAATTTCTTTCGTCTAAGGCTTGAATACAGTGTTGGATGTCAACTATCGATTTTTTAAATACACTAAAAACTCAGAAATTCTTACTTTATCCCAGAGTCGGCCATAGGGTAGGTCGAACCGTTCGACCTACCAGGCCCATTCTTTTTAAGTTTTATTACTTATATAATTATAATAAAAAACCTAAAATTTAGTTATAATAGTAGATAAAGGCTTCCACTTTGGGTCATAAATAACAATTAAACAAAATAATAATTTGGTTAATATTACTTAAATAATTATAGTTTAAATTTTTCTAATAGTTATTATTAGGAGTTAAATTTTTTCAATACTTGTTATTTAAGGCCCAAATATTTTCAATACTTGTTAATAGAGGCTCAATTTCCCCTGCCCCAAATTTGTTATTATAGGTAAACTCTTAAAACTCATTTTTTAATATTTTGTTATTAAGGGTCCAATTTTTTTCAATACATGTTATATGAGCTTCATTTTTTTTCTATACTTGTTATTTAGGGTCTAATATTTTCAATGCTTGTTATTAAAGGCTCATTTTCCCCAACATTTGTTCTTAGGGACATATTCTTAAAATTAATTTTTTTCAAGATTTGTTTGAGCCTACTCTGAAAATTATTTTCTTAAAAATATTTGTTATTAGAGACATATTTTTAAAATTCAATTTTTTTCAAAACTTTTTTTGTTAAAGACCTTATTTTTCAGTTCGCTATGGGGCTCTAAAATCTCATGACTGACTCTGTTTTACCCATCAGAATAAAAAATTTAAAAACGGTGGTAATTAAGAATTTAGTAGAAAAAGAAATGTAGTTATCCCAAAAAAACTCAAGTATGAGAAGTTTGTCTATAAAGTATATCTTATAAAAAATTAAACATATATTACCATAAAATTACATTAAATATTAAAAGAAAACAAACATAACAAATATCGATCATGATCGAATGGAACTGATAACAAATTAAATTGAATTATTAATGTGTTGTTATGCGTTACATATCACAATATGATTAATTTTTAAAATATTGGGTTGAAATCATATATCAATTTGAAAATAATATAAAATTCAGGTATAAATTTTAATAAAAAAAACTTTCTTAGTATCTAAACAAAAACAGCTATAGTCAAATTCATAAAATGTTTACATCAAAGTAAAAAAAAAAAAACACTCCCCAACCCAATTAAAACCTCAAATTGAACAATTGATTCCAAAGCCCATGACATTGCAACTATATAAATAGTCTCTATTTTTTAGAGAATTACCTTTTTATTGCCAAATTTTTTAAATTTAAATACATCCATTGGATTTTTAAAATCACTATAATTATGATCAATGTTATCAACTGCTTTTTAAAAAAATGATTTGGCAAATTGATTTCATATTGAAATCCCCAACAAGAACAAGTTTGGTTATCCCATCGGTTATTTTGCTACCATTTAGGGATTGACTAAGAGGACTGGCGGGGCGGTCGCCTCTTCTAAAATTGTAAAATTTCTATACGAGTTAAAAAAATTAAAATTTTTCTATGTATTTTCTATTAAAAATTTATTTTTGTCCCCATAAATTCGCTCCATTAACTTAAAGTCCTGCATCCGTCCCTACTACTATCCCGTAATACATATTAAAATCAAACTTCTCAATTTCAGTACAACGATAGAGAGATAAAATAACCTATTGATTTACGTGAAATGCAATACCTTATACCATTGTTGTTAAAATATATCTTTTATGATTAAATAAATAAGAAAAAACCAAAATGACTAAGAACATATAAATTATTTATTTATAATAAAAGAAATAAATATATAATTTTTAAAAAAATCATTTTTGTAATATTTTCCCCAAAATCCATTGAATTTTTTTTCCTCAAAGCTTTCTATTTGTAAACTAAAAAAATCTGTAAACCATATGGATTCATTAAAAACAAGAAACATTTAAACTCTTATTTCAAACCAAAGAGAAAGATCAAAATTGTGTAAGGACCTGTATAGAAATATATCTAATTTATGAAAGAAGAATAAAGAATGTAAGTTGCAATACATATCTATCTGCTGCCTGGATTTAAATTGCGGTTGCGGCCGCGTTTTCGGTCGCGAGGTTTTATCGTGGTTACGGACAATAACAAATATATTGTGGTCACAACGGACTGTTATTTTTCAAAATATCGGTTTCGGACGGTGCCATTACCGATATATATAGGCAGCGGATTGCTATTTAAGTCCCTTATGTGCTGTTTTCATCAGTTAACACTGGTGAGACTGAAGCAAGCAGCAGCACTCTTCAATTCACTCTCTGCAACATGTTCAATCGCTTGTGTTGTCTCTTTAGCTGATTCTGCACAACTGCTGCACCATCAAAATCACATATTCGAATCAGTGTTCGATATGTTAATCGTGCATAGAATTATACACCGTCAATCGACATATATATTAGTACTAGTTACAATCAGTGTTCGATATGTTAATCGTGCATATAATTATACACCGTCAATCGAAATATATATTACTAGTTACCTTGAGTCGTAGGCTTCTTTGGTATCGATAAACGATTGTCTGTCGTCGATTGATTCGAAGAACGGATGGATTTCGTCGTAACCCTGAAGAACTTCTTGTTGCATGACTAAAGTTTCCGAATTAGGAGCCAGCAGTTGAGATTGAATTGCCATTAATTGATTGCCATTGCTGCTGTTATTGTTTGTGTCAAGAAAAGGGTGCTGAACACATAAGGAATTATTACTGTTCGAATACGAATGCTGCATCGAAACCGGCACGTCCGATACGGCGGGGTACGTGTGATTGAAAAACTGTATTCCGTTATTCGGCGGAGCCATGCCTAGCTCTAATTGCGAAGGCACGTCGTCCGGCATCAAAGAAATTTGATGCTGATGTTGATGTTGATGTTGTTGGTGATGATATTGTCTACACATCTCGAGCTGCGCGATCACGGCATGTAACTCGTCTTCAAGCATTTGGATTTGACAATTAAGATGATTAATCACGCCTACACATCCATCGACCGGGAACCGGTCACGAACATTGGCTTGGTATTTAATCGAACGCATGGCCTCGGCGTGCTGCGACGGGTCTAGACCTCGTAAAATCTTAACAATGTTGCTTACACCGAACAATTTATGCGCGTTTTGGAAAACTTTGGTTTGATCGGCCGGGAAATAGGGCGCGAGGAGACATTCGGGTATGCACTTCCGCCTTTGGTACTTGCACGCGGCACATGCACTAGTGGTGCCACCCTTGAGGGTCATGGTATCATAATAGAGTCCGATTGATGTCGAATTATGTGACGAAAACCGACACGGCGGGCGACAAAGTCTGCACCGAGGAGAAGCAATGTGATGAAATAGGGAATTAGAGAAGGGATTGGATTGGAATTGGATCGTTGAAACTGAAATGTGGTTTCAGAGTTTGACCTGAAAAGGTCTGATATCAGCGGATTTTCTGGGTGTGGAAATGACTGAGTAAAAACAGAGAGATTGGGAAATTAAAAAAAAAAAAACGTATTGATTTAGGGAAGTTTCGAGAGGTTTCCAAGTGTGTGACGACGACAAATATTTACTGATTTTACGGGGATGGCCTTTGCCTAAGCCTGTGCCTTTGGTATTGTGTTTCTGCCTTTTTGCCTATTGTATTGCACCAAACCTGAATCTATATCACTACTCAAATCTATGATTACATCTCCTTTTATGGCATAATGCGTCCATTAGTCCTCCAACTTTACGACTTTCTTTTCTCATCCCCTTGTGTCCTGGTGGCAAAGGTAGATGTTCATCATCTTTGGACCCGGGTTCGAGCACCAGTAATGCATGGTGTGTGTGCTGTCTTTGAAAAGACTAAGAAAATTGAACAGATGCTACCCTTGCATCACACCAGCATATTAAAAAAAACTTTACAATTTTTTTCTTTTAAATTTGGTACCTAAGTTCATGAACTTATAAAAACTTCTCGGACCGGTATGTGTACTCGCGTTGAATTTTCAATAATTAATCATGTTATTTGTGTTATATTAACCGGTTAAAATGAAGATGGCGTTAAATATCATGTGCTACAGTTTGATTAGTTGTTAAAATGTTATCTGGACCAATTTAAATTCACAAGAATCAAAGTGGTAAAAAAATTCTAAGTACCAAGTTGCAAAAATAAATGTTATATTTAGGAATCAATTGATTTCAAATATATTTAGTTTTAACTTCTTTTTTAGAATAAATATGGGGATTTTTTTTTACAAATAATCTTATCTATTTTGTAGTTTGATTCGGATAACATAAGACATTTTACTTGTATTAACTAAATTTATATTATTGTTGAATCTAACCGTTTTTAGAATAGATTTTTCAACTATTTAGACCTGTTCAAAACAACCGTTGTTATCAGTAATCTTTTTTTTAATATTTATCAATAATCTATTTAAACGTGTTCAAAACAACAAACCATTACCAATTAGATTATTAAAATAGAATATTAACAAAAGAAGAGTATGAAGAAGTATAATTATATAATTAACAAAAGAAGAGTATAAATAATTATCATTCATAAATTGTACCGTTTTCAAAAAAAAAAATATCACACATAAATTAAATAAAACACATGGACGTGTATTAAAGCGGCTTGTGAAGAAAAAAACCTACAAATGAAAAATAACAAGCCGAAATGATACGTCAACATCTTATTAAACGAAATATTTTTTTTTACTTAGATAACTATCAGTCTCAAACTGTCCAGAAATAATAGTTTAGGGCTTATTTTGACCCAAAAAATAGTTTAAGGGCTAAAAACAAACAAAAGGTATAATTTAGGAGTTGATTTTTCATTTAAGCCTACTACTACTAATAATAATAGTAATAATAATAATAATAATAATAATAAACACCAAGATAACAAAATTTTACTATAAGCTGGAATATCAAGAGTTGAATACCCTAATGTAGGATCCAAACTTGG
The DNA here is from genome assembly GCA_958450335.1 of Hibiscus tridactylites. Classification (NCBI taxonomy): domain Eukaryota; kingdom Viridiplantae; phylum Streptophyta; class Magnoliopsida; order Malvales; family Malvaceae; genus Hibiscus; species Hibiscus tridactylites. The sequence goes on from OY288276.1 coordinate 1,709,560, forward strand.
GGGGAAATAGTATTTGAACAAAGAAAAGTTAACATGTAGAACACTTTCCAAATCTAATGACCCCCCCCCCCCCCCCCCCCCCCGCACATAATTGCTATATCTATCATCCTGGCAATGATCCTTGCAGCATTACATTTTCATTCAAAGATATTGCCGTATTCGAGGCCACCCGATCATATAAATTTTCTCCATCGACCGGAGCCACCTTATCGGGAAATTCCAGAGTACCAAAAAAGCTAAACTAATTGTTCTTCCATTATCCAATTCCTCGATTTTTAAAGAAAATTCTTTGTTACAACATTTCTTCCCTTAAAAATGACTGATTCACTTTCTCCTACAAAAAAACTCGAATGAGCCCCGAAATTCTCCCCTTTTCTTTTAATATCACGACTCCGGATTTTCATACTAAACAGCTCGAACTTCCTCGAGAACCAATTTCACATGTTTCTACAGTATAAACTGCAATTTGACTATGAACAACACCTCACACCACTTTACAGGCATCCGATGTCAAAACTCAAAACCCATGTTAAGCTCAAATGGTATAACAAGATTCAACAAAATTTGTTTAGTTTACAGCTTCGAAGAAAAGAACCTGTGGTTGCAAGTGCCCCCGTTCGCACATTGTAAGAACATCGGCCCAGCCGCCAATTACCTGAACATCAGAAAATCAGTTCATAATACCGGAAAACACACTGGATGACAATGACATGGCATGGCATGGCATGGAATGGAATACATCACAATAAAAACAGACTTACCTTGACAGTTTTGTCATCATACATAATCCATCTTTCGTGATCATGATTATAGGCGAAACAATGATAATGTTGCCGGTAATAGCAAACCTGAGAGTTTAAAATCAAACCTTACAAACTGTCATCACACACCTATTTCGGCATTTTAAAATTTTCATTCAAATACAAAAATCATACACAAGGGGAGAGGGAAATAGAGTGCACATACTTACCACAGAGACTAAGCTATGCTTATTTTTGGAATCTAGACCGCGATAAAGCACACTAATATCTATTTCATTATTTAAGGCAGCCAATGTTGCTGCTATGTCCTCAGCACTTTCACATGTGTTCTGCCAACCAAGAACTGCGAGACCGATATTGATAACGGTGTTAAAAGTATAAACTTACCAAGTAACGAAATATAAATTCATTTAATAAATTCAAGCACAACCTGTTATGAAAACATGTGGTGGTTTCGAGAGGATGTGCTGGACATGGTTGAGCTTCCCACAGCCACTGGCCCCTGGATCACAAGCTAGCTGATGGTTCGCCTCCACCAGATTTAAAAGCTCATCAAAGGAGCATTCAGCAGACATAACCTGAATGGTAAACAACAGTTTGTTAGGAAGAACCGAGAAAGAAATTTGTTTGATTCTAGACTTTTTTTTTCTTTTGCAAAGGATCGGTACCTTCATTGTTCGAAGTGCACTGGCATTTATATTATGAAAGAATGTAGTGTATTTCAAATGTCTGGACTCCCGATCACAACTGTAGCAATTCATTAGTTCAAAGATGTCCATTCCAAAAAGAGAATGCACTATACAAGCACTGTTCGCACAATCCCAAGAGCCCATGCAGTTGCTGTTTGTAGAATCAGCATCAGAAACACTCGAACCAGAAGTAAAAGACTGATGAAGGCAATCAAATATTACAGCCAATACTTCAGAAGCATCGTTCATTTGAGCCTGTAATTGATACTAATTTTGTCAAAACTTTCAAACGTAGACATCCATCTAATATCGTAATTATGGGTAATGATGGGATACTAACAATTAGAAAAGCGATGAAGAATAAAAACTGAACCTACTACCTCTTGGAAAAAGTTACTATCCGGATACAAGTTGCTAAGGGCTATTCTAAGTGATGTAGGGGCAACTGGTTCTCTCTGTGCATCACTAGATGCAATGTTCAGGGCGGTGAAAATTTCATATAGTGCACAGACAACACATGGATCTCCAACATGGGCATGATCTGATGCTGATCTTCGCAAGAATTCGTCACGGAACTGTCTCAAGTGCCACAATGACTGCAGTTAATAAAACAAAGGCAGCAAATGATTAGAAAGAGGTTACATGTAGGGCCAAGTCTAAGTATGGTGGGCTGAAAGAGACCACAAATCACAATATGAGAAAACCAACCTGTATAATAACATTCAGAAAGCAATTGTATTCACCAACTTCGTTCAGCAGACCTGTACCAAACACATCAGTTTCATTCAAACCTTCAGTGGAGACCTCATTTGTTGAGACACCTTGGTTTTTTACTTCCAAAGGTACCCTTTGTACTGTTCTCGAACTTGAAGACAAGGGCAATCTCTGTCTTTCTTCGTAGGTGTCTGAAAAATGATATAAACACAAGGTTAGAGAGCTGCTGACACAGCCAATCTACTCAATTGAAAATTAGGAACTTAACACCAGGACCATGTTTAAAGGACACAGCTTCCCGGCTAAGCTGCAATCAATTATACAGAACACTACACAACTGAACTCTACCACAGCAAGGAATACATATATTACAAAAACTGTTGAGTCCAATTTATATAAGTGAAACTTATTTCGGCACATATTGAAGCATATACATATGTGAGAATATTCATGCAACTACACAATAGACTGCCAAATACCAGTACAATCTCTAGCGTTGATCCAAAACTGCCATGTTAAATAAAAATGCATAAATAACTAGGTAGTTCGGCATCCAAAACTTTTCACACATTAGTCAACAGATTGAGGACACCAATACTTAACCTTTGTAACAATACCCAGGCAAGTAAGTTTCTCCGTCTCAACAAAAAACTGCAGAAAAGCATTATTGACTGCAAAATATTCCTTAAATAGATAGATTAAACAGAAAATTTGCTTTCAACAATAAATAATCCATTAGTGAAATCATTTTAAAGTCTGTTCAATGTTCAATAGATGCTACTGAGAAAAACGGTGCCAAGAAAATTTACAAAATATACACTAAAACAGTTCTTTTATGTTCGCCAAGTTTGTGCGACTTTTATCAAGACACCAAACGCCGAGCACAAACTAGTAAGAACAATAAGCGTGAAAAAGTAACTGCAGTAAGAAGTAAGAACATTACCAAGGCTTTGGCAAACAGCCTTCTTAAGGTCTGCTTGGAACCTTTCTTCATCATCTTCCTCGGCTTGCAGTTGTCTTAAAGTCTTTGTACCAGCTTCCCGAAGAACACTTTCAACATATCTAACTTGCTCTTCCACATTTCCCTCAAGAAAACTATATTTGGGGTCTGCACCACTAGGTAGTCCTATATAAAGTGAAAAGATTATGATATCCAGAGTACCATGGCACAAACTAGCCAAATTAACAAGCCTGGTTATATTGCTAACCTTGTTTAAATTTTGCAAGAGTCTCAGATGTATCAGAAGTCACTGGCACAGCTGAACCAATAGCAGTGCTCATTGGTATGCTATCCAAATTGTTTGTGACCCCGCTCCTTAGTGCCAAATGTTGCTGAAAAGAAGGTTTATACAGTTTTCTGATTATCTGATCATGTTAACCATACAGTTAACATCATAAAGCACATCTTGGCACGATAGCATCGACCAACTTCCCATTGCAACATGTATAAAGCAAAGAGTCGACAACATAATGCTTACCTGAACATCAAGATTACCAGCATCCACATAAGCCTCATGCAATGCATCGGCTTCTCTCTCTGCACATGCTTGAATAGTTCTTTTATTTTGCTCAGCAAGTTGCTTCTGTTTAGCCTCATTCTCAATCCATCTTTGATACTCCAAAGTCTCCTCAAGCTTTCTTTCATCTGCTTCATGTTCTAATTTTCGTCTAAATTCCTCTTCTTGCTGTGTTAAGTCATCACTTTTCACAGGAACTTCGGAATCTAGATGGTCATCGTCAGAAGCAACTACCACAGAACTGCAATAAAGCATGAATAAAAATGCACATCAACATTAGACTATGCAAAGAGAAGAACGATTGGGTAATGAGAATAAGATGATGGAAAACAGAAGGGAAACATACACTTGCTCAGCAGTCTCATCATTTAGCATATGAAGCTCATTTCCACCAGAAGGCTGAAACAGTAAGAAAAAATTAGACCCGCACCATGGAATATGCAACCTAAGTAACTAGAAGGTTAATATTAAAAAATAAAACGTAAAGCCTACCTTCAAATCCTTGGATTTTCTGAACTCCCTGTTCTTTTTCTTATCCTTGATTTTCTCCTGTGAATGTCTGGAATTATCACTTCCTCCTCGAGCACCCTTCTTAGAGTCACGTGCAAGCTCCGCTAGGAAAGCTTCTCTCACAGCATCAGATTTCTCAGTGGCATCTTTCTCGGCCAGGTCCTCTAAGTGTGCCTGAATTTAAAAATGATAAATAAATAAAGGGCATACCATGATATAACATTGTCTGTAAGAAATAGAGCATCACAATTCACACAAATCCAATTATTTAAAACAAACCCTCAAGTATGATTTCACTAGAGGCAACATTATTGACTGATAATCATGAGCAGATACGGGCTCAAGTTTGACTTCCAATTGCTGCATCCCAGTAATATTTCGCAGAATTTGTGCATCAATTTTGCTTAGCTGGTTGACAAAATGAAACAAATAAGAATGGCAGGTTAAGAATCAATTTTTACATTGAAAATTGCACCTAAAGCAGACAGCTTACCTCTACTGATAATTGTTCCTTCTGTCTATGAATGGCAACTCCTATGCAGGTGTCGACTCGATGCAGATAATCCTTGGCTCTCCAGTCATCATCTTCCCCAGATTCCAAGTCACATAGCTGAGAAGAAGTCCGACCAGCGTAAGTATTCTCATAGCCAAATTGGTTGGCATTCAGCGCTTCTGCTTCTTGTAAAACATTTGCTATAGCATCTAACTCAAATCTACTACTGCTAAGGAACATAACATCTGTCTCGGTCTCAACAAGTTCTTCTCTGCGCTTTCTAAGGACAGATTCATAGCTTCGATAAAAAAATTCAGTGGCGGTCTCCCTCTTCTTACATTCTTCATGACAAAGATTGTCTAAAGCCTGCAATGCTTCCTCATAGCTTATATGGTCACATTTTCTCTCACAGAGACTCTGTAGGTGATTAAACTCCTTCTCCAGCACCTGGAGAATTTTAAGTCCTTGCTGTGTTTTCTCTTCTTTCATGCGTATCCATGATGCCATTTGCTCCCCACTTGAGGGACCTGAAAATATCCAGGACAGCAGAGTATCAGCATCCCGTACAAACTCATTTACATTGCTACCACTAGAATTTTCCAGGGCCGAATCTTCTATTGCTTCATCAGGCAATAAATGTTCATCCAGGAGGAGGCAAGAAGCATCCGCATTAAGAACAATCTTCTCTTTAATCTCATGAATCTTAGTAGCACCATTCGCATCATCCACAGGAGCAGTCTTCTCAGAATATCTAGTCAGACCACAAGAATGAGATAAATCCTGCAAGAATTTAAGGATATTTCTAAGCTGTGCAGCTCCCAGAAAACAGATGCACGTGGGAGTTTGATCTACACCTTGATTCAGAAGCTGAGAACCAGAAACCAGACTCTCCAACTCATCCATTGTGAACTGTATCACCTTGTTAAGATGGCTAGCAGCAAGATACTTACGTCCAATAAGCAGTTCAAATGTAGCATGAATCCTTTCAAGCAACTTGGCACGCTCCACATCGTCCACTGTTGGCCAACTATCCACAAGGGGATATGCCGTAGAACCCTTGTTTCCATCACATTGTCTGCACTCAATGCTAGAAATTTTGTCACTGTCATTGCCCTCTACACTACCACTATTGTCACCGTCAGTATCCCTAATATTTTCCTTCTCGGGAGATGAATCACATGCATCTTTGAAGCGATCATCACACTGCTCATTACGGTTCCCTGAGACAAAATCCTCTGATAACTCTGAAGTCTGGGGTTTAGACTGATTCCGAACCATTTTAACCGCAGCAGAAATATCCAAAGGCTTCCAAGAATAGTTAAGGAGCATCTCTGTCCACTCACTATCAATACTCTGTGGCAAAACGCTCTGCATTTTAGGTATGAGGTTCCCCACATGCACTTGACCAACATGATGCAGATGAGACTGTGAATCAGCAAACTTTTCACCACACCTACAACAAAGCCAAAAGTTCCAAGTCTTCTTAGCCTCAGCAAATTCTAAAGCCTCAGATGAGACGTCACTTGCCAATCCGTCTTTCACCAAGCCAAAATATGCCTTGAGATCACTAACCCTAATCTTAAGCAGATCTCTCTTCAAATCAAAACTCATTGAATTCCAAAATGATCGAACCCAATCTTTCCTTTCAGCTGTAGAACCAGTCTTCTTCCTCCTCCTACCACTTCCCAAAGGTAAATCCAGCCCATTCTTATCTCCCTTGCTTTGCAACTGCGGTGAAGAAGAAGCTGCTTCAGATATCTGCTGCTGCAACAACCTAGCAGCAGCAATTCTAACCTCGATTTCTAACCTTCTTTCTTCTAGCGTCTTTGTAGCTGTCCTAAGCTCATTAGGCCTTCTCGTTGGCACTAGCCCAACCTCCATTGGATCCTCAGGTACTCTCCGAACCGGAACTAATCTAATCTTCTCTTCTCCACTCCCCAAGTTCTTCATCCAAGTAGAAATAGAAGCTATATTTGATTTCTGTATCAACGACCTAAGCTCTCTTTGCACGTGCAAAATCCTTGCTTCCGCAGTTTGTAGTTTCTGTTGAGTGTCTTCTTGTAAGCTTTCTTTAGCGGGATCCACTGGATTCTCAATGGTCAAGCCTCGCTCGCATTCTTTAATCACTTCTTCATATTCTTTTACATCATTAGCCGCTTCATATAGTAGATTCGCATAAAAATGAGCATATTCGATTGAGTTCGGAGATAATTCTACAGCCTTTTTGGCTGAATCTATCGCGTTTCTGAAATGCCGATGTTTGGCGTTCTGGTCATCCATGATGGACGCCACTTTCAGGCAGACCGTGCCTTGAAAGCGGTGGATTAGAGCGGCGTGAACCGAGTTCTCGTGACGAGTGCACGACTCTTTCATCAACCGAAGCGCTTTCGTATGGTTGCCACGTCGGAGTGTCGTTAGGGCTCGCTCGCACTCAATCTTAACCAAAGACGACGAAGGCGAACCGTCTGGTTCAACCGGAACAGCCGATGCCTCGTTCTTGGCATTATTCTTGCTCAAATCAGCTTTATCTGTACCCTTAACAACCTCCACTGGCACCGGCGGCTGTTTAGAACGCGGAGCAACGTTTTTCTTCTTGTGCCCCATCGATTATTATCTCAATCGAACCAACATGCATAAATCTTTTTCTTTTCTTTTTCGTCCTCTTCACTCAACTTATTTCCGGATAATAGATTGGAAAGGAGGGAGTAAAGATGAACTTACCGGAAATGCGAAAGACAAAGTCGGAAATTCAGGGGACTATAACGGAAAATATCGCCGGATAAGAAACCGGAGCGAAAAAATCGCTTCGTCGACGTCGACGCCGCCGTCGTCTTCTTTTCTGAGTGTGTGTGACAAAGGCACCTTCCTTATTCAACGCAAGGAAGAAGGTGAGTCTTTGATTTGAGCGAAACTAAAATGGGATTAACCACTTTTAATTTATAAATAATTAAATAAATTATTATTATTATTATTACAATAAATAAAGTTTTAATACATTTCTTTAATATTTAATACATCTATATATAAAATCAAGATACCAAGATTTTCAGTCTTGAAAGTATCTAAATAAATAAATTATGTCTAAATCAAATAGTAGTTAGTAGAGTGGAAAATAAAAGAGTGGAAATATTATCTGCCAAATTAACCCATTATAATTATTAAAAAAATTATATATCATAACGTTTAATTGATTTGATAAATTTGTATTCATGTTATATTTTATTAATTTCATATTAAGATATATTTTATATAATTTTTTATATTATATTATTTATCATATTAATTTTTTAATCGCTATATATTTTTAATTATAAAATTAAAATACTAAAACGTTGTTTAGAAGGGAAATGTGGGGTATAATATAAAATAAATTGTGGAGCAAGGTGAAGGTTTTCATACCAACCAACTAACAGGGGTAGGTGTAAATAATCTATACTTTAAAAAAAAATACCATAATTGAGGTGGATTTTTTTAATAATATTATTATTTTAAAATGACATTTTTTAATCATTTATGCTTATTTTTTTATGTGTTTGTGTTGTCAGAAATATTTCAATTTATTATACTTTTTAACAATTTTTTTTTATCTAAATAAGTTTTACTTTTACATGTATAAAACATCTTAAACGAAAAAAATATATGATCTGATATTTTTTTCACTTTTCTATTTTTTCTAAGGCAGTTACAAAATTTTTTTAAATTCTTCTTTTTCATCATTATTTTTTTTTTTACCGGCGCCAGCCTTTGACCGTTATGATAGTTCTGTACATAAATAAAATTCATTTTTTAAGTATGTTTCTTGTTTTTCTTCTACTTTGTCGAATTTTTATTCAAATTTACTTTTAAGGCAGTTTTTGTCTGCTTAGTGGCAGTTTTTTCGTCTGCTTTTTAGCAATTTTTGTCTGTCTTCGTGACAGTAGTATGTCTTTTGACAGTTACGCGTTCGAGTGACAAGTGTCAACGAGCTCTTTTCAACGAAGGAGGTCGTTCTATACATGTTATGATTCCCTTTTGTGGTTGTGCCGACATGCCAAGAACACGTAAGGAAGAATTTTGCTATATTCAAAGAGCACTCGAGGTAAGTTATAGTTTTTCTAGACTTTTATTTCAGAATACTTCTTCTGACAGTGTTAGGTTTGGTATTTTAACGTCTTTCACACCTTTATATATTTGTTGTTTTGTTCTGCATTGTATTTCTCTTGTAAAAGGTGTGATTCCTTTGTATTCATTTCGTTGTTGAATATAATCTAGATTAAAAAAAACATCTCAAACGAAAAATGAATGATTAATTCATTTAGAAAGTAATAATATTAATTATTTATTTGAGTATAAACATTAAAATTATACGAACAAATTAAATACTAATAATTTATTTACCAACGATGTTGGTACAAGTGGTAAGTAGTTTGGTATCGCTTAATCACTCGAGACTGTGTATGCAAAAATTCTTCGTTGTAAGACTCATCTACCAAAGGCAAATGTGTGATGGAGTTTGTACAGATTTATCAGGACAAAGCCATGGAGAACCAAAAGGGTAAAAAATAGTAATAATTTATTTTTAATATATTAAAATATATAACGTTATGTAAATAAATGTCTGTATATCTCATGGTTTTAAAAAAATAACTACAACTCAATAAAAAATAATTACAAATTCAACATTTATATTACAAATAATAATAAAAAATCATATTATAGGTACAAAATCAGTTGGACAAAGTAGTTGGCATAAGTTTGTTTCTTAATGGAAGAAATGTTATCTTAAATTTAATTATTTGTCCTGAAATGAAATAAAATAAAACAAAACAAAACGAGATCTCAAGTTATGGTTGATGTTTTTTTAAGCAAAGGAACAAATGACTTCTTTCAAGAAACATGAAAAGAAACAAAGAACACAATAGACAAAAACAGAAAAAAATAACACAAAAGGAATAAAAAACCAAACAAGATCAAAACAAAACCACAAAAACAACAAGAAAGGGAAGCAACCATCGCCGTCAGTAATTCGAAATAGGCATAAGAATAGAAGAATTGCTTCATAAAATTTACTTTTGCAGATAATGAATGAATCCGTTTTACTTTTGTAGATAATGAATTTGTTATTCATCTATATTATAAAAAGGCATAAGAATAGAAGAATTGCTTTATAAAATTTAATAAAGATTGATCCATAAAAAGAAGAAATAGATGAAAAACAAACAAAAATATTTGAAACATTTCTTATAATGTCACATTTGTCAAAGACAACCCTACACTACATTCTGCAAAAAATAATAAAATGAAACAATCACGACATGAAAGAATATATATATATACCGACATGCAACATGCACTTCACATTCTACCAACATCTAACCTATGCACTCGGACTCGAAAGTGAGTGACAAGTATTCAACAACGATATGCTAAATTCAACAAAATCTATAGATGAAAATTCGGTTCCAATATTATTACATGTTAAAATTGAGAGGAAACCGGAAAGAAAAACGACAAGTTCTTAATAACCACTATAAACGACTTTCCACAAGTTCTTACTTAAACAAAGACATCGAGCTAACTGCTACAAAGATAGGAGGGATTTTAGTTATCGTTGTCATTCGCAGGCACCTTTTCCCTATTAATAGTGAAAAATAAGAAACATGCAATAAAAGACGGAGAAACATATTGGCCAAAAGAAGGATGTGAATATAAATGACCTACAATGTTATGCATCACCATGATTATAAATTTAAATAATTTAGTTTGCCTGGTATTTTAGCATCATTAAACACAAAAGGTAATTAAGCTCTATTTCTAACAAAATACGAAACTTCTAGATCCAAGTATTCTCAACAATCAACCTCATTCCCCTGCTTTTAGACTAAATCAAGGACTTTATTTATCACTATATCAATCTAAAAGCATCATTTCAGATTCATTAGATTAAATACAGGCAAAAGTATACAAATGTATTTCCGTTGAGCATTTATAGCACAAAATAACAAACACGAGATATAAACACATAGAAACAGATATGTATATGTATATGTATATGTATATGTATATGTATATGTATATGTATATGTATATGTGTGTACCTCTTTGTCACCATTGCCATCCAATTCATATTCATCCCTCTTCTGACTCGAAATCATCTAAACCAATAGCAATTAAAAGAGTAAGCAAAACATGATTTTGGGCAACAGGCTTCAACAAAAATCAAAGAACTATTTAGGAGAAAAGGAAGTTACATATTTTGAAATAAGCAAGAGGATTGGGTCATAAATCTTTCTTGATAATCTTAGGTATCTGTAGTATTTACCAAGATAAACTTAGACCAGCCGTATTATAAAAGGAGTAAAAGAAAATAAAACCTATAGATAGGACATGTATTTAGATGTTACCCCATCGACCCTTTTATCACCGTTATCATTTTGTTGAGCAACCAAAAACCACTTAAAGAAGATGTGACTTCATATGTAAGAAATTTAACACAATTTATAGTTAATATACAACATGGCTATGAAATGAAGAATCAAAATATTATCGTATAAATGGATGCAAACTATAGAATAATGAAAATCACTATCAAGGTTAACTAAAACTTAGACAAAGAAAAAATTGATTGTTGAGTATGATAAACAAACCTTTTTCCAATGAATTTCCACTTGTTTCCTTTCTTTCTATGATCAGCTCCACTTGCCATGCCCTTCACATTTGTAAAAGTAATTTCAAAAAGTTGCAATTCAACCGAAAACAAATAGCAAGAAGTTGAACAAACATCAAAAGAGGAGAAGCTCTCATCATGTCCCTTTTCCACTTGATTTGGGTGGCAGTAATTTTAACTCCTCCATCAAGGAAGGTAAAGCTCTTCGTAAGCTTTGTATCTTCGAAATAAGAATTGGAGTTGAAGTTCTGAAGAAATAATGATAAAAGTCAGTCAAATAATCATCAGGGACAGATTAAAACCAAAGCATGAAATAATGTATATTAACTATATGATAAGGTAAAGAAGGAGAACATATATAACTTACAAACGAAATAAAGTAACCCGGTTTCAGATCTTTGAAATCCTCCACTTCAATCGAGCTAATATGCTTGATTATCTACAAAATAATAATAATAATTGAAAAGAAAAAATAAGAAAGCAGTTAACCAAGACCACATAATATGCAAACATTATACAATAAAGCAAATAAAAAATTAAATTTGAGCAAAAAAAATTTCACTCTGAGAAATAATTGACACAAAACCTTCTCATCTTCTTCAGACAAAAGACCGCTAATAGCACCATGACCCAAAAACTGCAAGTGAAGAACGCGTTTCAATTAAAAATCTTCGTCCGAGTACAGATATACTTAGAAAAAGGTACCCAAAATTAGGCAAACAACGCGAGTGTGATCCATACGAATGGTAAGCAGTTTAGTTCTGCTAACTAAGGGCGAAGTTCTGAAAATCAAAAGGGCAACCAAAAAAATTATTCCAATATATAAATAAATTCTGTGGATCTCACGATTTTAAAAACTAATTAAAAATAAAAAAAAAACTAATTACAAATTCATTATTTATATTACAAATAATAAAGAAAAATCGAAGTATAGGTATACAATCAGTTGGATAAATTAGTTGGCATATGTTTGTTTCTTAATGAAAGAAATGTTATCTTAAATTTAATTATTTACCCTGAAATGAGATCTCATATTATTATTATTATTATTATTATTATTATTATTATTATTATTATTATATGAGAAAAAAATTATTTTTCAGATTAATCGATCAATGAGTCAAATATCGATGATTAAGTCACAAATAGTAATAATAATAACTCATAGTATTAGAATATATATTATTGGTAATTACCCCTGATTTTTACCGTTAATTTATTAATAAGTACGTAAAATTCTAATAATAATTATGGTACGTATATAAGGATGTCAATTGAGCGGGATGGGTGCGAAGAGTGCTTTCCCGCATTCATTTTCGTCAATAATTTTCATCTCTATCTCGTCACACAACCCATCGTGAATACAAAATCTAATATAATTTATGTCCCGCAAGACTAAAACATCTACATACCACCACCTACATAGGCCCTAGAAATTCACCGAATCCCCTGTTTACCCGCCCCATAACCCATTTCATATAATATATTTATAAATATTAATTAAATAAATATAAATTAAATTTGTATCGGATGCCACTATATACGAGACGTTATTCTAAATGTCACAATTCGGCAGCCCTTTCACCTCTTTTAGCAAGCAATTCCTCAATCACCATAGCATTAAACAAAGGAAAAATCATACTCTAAATGACAACAAAATCAGCCACCAGAAAATAAACCGATCAAGTGCTGCAAATAACTTCAATTAACACCAAGTGCCTCTCTTTTACAGCAGATCAATAAAAACAACAGAAGAACAGCCAACCCAAATCCATCTAAAAACGCCATTCTTCTTTGTCAACCGTTAGAACACTCACTTTAAACCCAAAATATAATGAACCAACAAAGCCTATGTGCTTAATCATAGGAATAAAGCAAGAAAAACCCACAATTAAAAAAATGGTGCAATATAGAAGCAAAAGAGCTGGAACCCAGTAAAGAATGAGATCAATATAATGCAAAAAACCACAACGAAAGGATCAAAGTTTTATGAGAAGAGAATAATCTACATCTTTGCTATAAACGAAAAAGCGCTACACGCCACTAAATGCAAGCTAATTATATTTTGAGATATGTGAATATCATATGAAGAATACTAAATCTAGCAATGCAGTTTGAAGAGTAATATAACAGGTTATACAACATAAAATTTAGTTTAATAAAAATCGTAATGTGTCAACGACTCCAAACTATAACATATAATAAAAAAAGCTTGTTGCAAAAAAAAAGAAATTTTCTGTTGTGTTTCATCTGCATTACTTCTTTTTTCCCCTGATAAAAGAAGCAATCCATTATTTTCCATCGAAAACAGTGCCTATTAGTAAAAAAAAATCCACCCCCACCCCAAATTAATCTCAGACTTGACTTTTAACTACATTTGTAGCCTTAGCCCAGTGTTGGATGGTGTCGAAGTCAGCCTTCGTCTCTCCTAAATTTATAATATTTCCTACCCTGTTAAATCGTCTTTGCATCAATCTCACTATTGTCACCTATTTACGATAACGTAAGGTTATCGAAGCTCTTTCTCGAAGTAACCCCTCGAGGTAACTCTTTATCGCCAGCATTTTATCCATTTGATTCCTTCTCATTTGCACCAAATGCCGATAAAATCTAACACTTCTTTTGGCAAGGTTGTAAGTTGTTGTATCCTCATTGCTCGTGTTATTGCGGACAATCACACATGCTTATAACAATTTTCGGGTCAATTTTCTGTGAGAGAATCTTAAATATGATAGCTCTGTCCTGCTATTTAAAAGGAGTGGAAGAATAACATCTGTTGTCGCTATAGTGTACTTTTCTGATAAAGATGAATTGATGTAAACAGAAAAAGAAACATAAGAATAGATAGCAATAAAATAAAAACGAAGAAGATTTTTCCCAAAATTAGACGTGCCCTCATTTGGGTGTATCCCTTTCCTTTTAATGTTTACCAAACGACAACGTATAACACTTACAAATTATTCAATATAAAAATGATAGTGTTTTAAACATAAATTAAAATTTTTTTATGAAATTAATATAAGTTTATATAATCCTACTCACGATAGAGAATATAATCGTAAGAAAAAACAAAGAACTCTAAATTTTAAGGAAATACAGTCAAAAATAATGTGGCGCTTAAATAGTCAAAAAAAGCAAAAAAAGAGATTATGATATCTTGTATAAAATTAACCAGTTCTTAATGACTCGATATAATCTGCTCTGATACCACTTGTTAAAACTAAAGTACACCTAAAACATAATATAAAATGACCTTGCACCATTGGACACGTTAGCATTATACTTTGCTCGTAACATGATTTGCATAGAACATAAGATTTTTCAATAGAAATTTAACCACTTATATATCAACCAATAAGAAAATTATTGAAATATACAAAGACACGACAGTAAACACTAAACCAAACTAAGTGTTTAATAATAAATATTACCCATAATCATAAATAGTAACAATAGTTCAAAAACTTCTGTTTTTTTGCTTTATATTGATTCTCCGAAATCTTTACACCGGTTTACAACGTTTGGGGTTTCCTATATATATTCTGAATTTTTTGATTAAAAGAAAAAAAGGGAAAACAGTCTTCGAAATCTTATTGGATATTTTGAATTGCCTCTGAAATTTATTTGTATTCGCATGTGGTTTCTGAGTTATTTTGCTTCTTTTAGTTCTCTGACGCTCTTCCTGCTCTCCAATATGGCATTATTTCATTTATTTTTTACTATGTTATTTTTTTTCTTTCTAACTTTTCTCTTTTTCTTCACTGTGTTCTGATGTTGCTTGAATGGGAAAATCACGGGCTATTGAACGGTCGTCCTCATCGTTGAAGACAGGAGATGACAGCCGAAGGGTTAAACGCGTGGGGAGCCAAAGAGACAGGCGCGTTGTTCTCACGCGCACGTATGGCAATCAAAAGATTGCGCGTGGATCACACTTGCATTGTTCGCCTAATTTTGGGTACCTTTTTCTAAATCTATCTGCACTCGAACGAAGGTTTTTAATTGAAACGCGTTCTTCACTTGCAGTTCTTGGGTCATGGTGCTGTTGGCGATCTTTTGTCTGAAGAAGATGAGAAGGTTTTGTGTCAATTATTTCTCAGAGTGGAATTTTTTCTGCTCAAATTTTTTTTGTTTGCTTTATTATATGATGTTTGCCTATTATGTGGTCTTGGTTAACTATTTTCTTATTTCTTTTTTTCAATTATTATTATTTTGTAAATATTCAAGCATATTAGCTCGATTGAAGTGGAGGATTTCAAAGATCTGAAATCGGGTTACTCTATTTCGTTTGTAAGTTATATATATTCATCTTCTTTACCTTATCATCTAGTTAATATACATTATTTCATGCTTTGGTTTTGATCCGTCCCTAATGATTATTTGACTGACTTTTACCATTATTTATTCAGAACTTCAACTCCAATCCTTATTTCGAAGATACAAAGCTTACGAAGACCTTTACCTTCCTTGATGGAGGAGTTAAAACTACTGCCACCCAAATCAAGTGGAAAAGAGACATGGTGAGAGCTTCTCCTCTTTTGATGTCTGTTCAACGTCTTGCTATTTGTTTTCGGTTGAATGGAGACTTTTTAAAATTACTTTTGCAAATGTGAAGGGCATGGCAAGTGGAGCTGATCATAAGAAGAAAGGAAACAAGTGGAAATTATTAGAAAAAGGTTTGTTTATCATACTTAACAGTCGATTTTCTCTGTCTGAGTTTTAGTTAACCTTGATAGTGGTTTTCATTATTCTATAGTTTGCATTTATTTATATGATTGTATTTTATTTGATTCTTCATTTCTTAGCCATGTTGCATATTAACTCTACATTGTGTTAAATTTCTTACATATGAAGTCGCAGCTTCTTTAAGTGGTTTTTGGATGCTCAACAAAATGATAACGGGATGAAAGGGTTGATGGGGTAAAATCTAAATGCATGTCCTATCTGTAGTTTTTCTTTTCTTTTACTCCTTTTGTAATACGGCTGGTCTAAGTTTTTCTTAGTAAATATTAAAGATATCTAAGATTATCAAGAAGGATTTATGGCCCAATCCTCTTCCTTATTTCAAAATATGTAACCTCCTTTTCTCCTAAAAATTTCCTTGATTTTTGTTGAAGCCTGTTGCCCAAGATCATGTTTTGCTTACTCTTCTAATTGCTATTGGTTTAGATAATTTCGAGTCAGAAGAGGGATGAATAGGACTTGGATGGCAATGGTGACAAAGAGGTCAACATATACATATACATATACATATCTGTTTCTATGTGTTTATGTCTTGTGTTTGTTATTTTGTGCTATAAATGCTCAACAGAAATACATTTGCAGACTTTTGCTTGTAGTTAATCTAATGAATCTGAAATGATGCTTTTAGATTGGTATAGTGATAAATAAAGTCTTTGATTTTGTCTAAAAGCAGGGAAATGAGGTTGATTGTCGAGAATACTTGGATCTAGATCACTGTTGAGGTTTAGCTCTATCGAAGTTTGCAATTGCTTTTAGAAGTTCTGTATTTTATCAGAAATAGAGCTTAATTACCTTTTGTGTTTAATGAAGGTAAAATACTAGACAAACTAAATTACGTAAATTTATAATCATGGTGATGCATAACATTGTAGGTCATTTATATTCACATCTTTCTTTTGGCCAATATGTGTTGGAAAAATTTGATAATTTTGGAGCTTTGAATAAGAAATTGATTCAAATGTTGTTGAGGAAAATGTGGAACCAATTGTTGGTTCGTAAATGTGCAGGCGTGCACGATGTGGGTAACGCAAATGTCTGAACCGGTCTGGTCCTTCGTGGGCTTGCAGATATTTTGACCCAAATTTAAAATGAATTTTCCTCAAATAAAAGCATAAATTTGCCAAATTTTATCTTGGAATTAAAAGGGTAAATATTAGAAGTTACCTTTAATTCAGATAATAATTTTGGAAATTGCTTTATAGGAGAATCAATTGATTCTCAATATTGAATGCTCCATTCGGTCAAATTTCCACTTATACCCTCATGACACTCCTATAAATAGGGAGTAAACCTTCTAGGTTTTATACAACTCAAAACCACAGAAAATTTTTATTGTTTTACTCTGTGGATTTTACAAGTGGTTTTCGGTGATAGGCGAAGGCAAGGGTCAGTTCGTGATCTCCACAGTAGTGCAACTGTGGTTGATCTTATGTTGTTGTATCCTGGGAGACAAACGACCAATGAACTCGAGCACCATAGGAGTGGCCGAAAATCTGTCTTAAGGAAACTGTGTTCGTGCAGGCCTCAACACGTTTCTTTTGGTTCCAAATCAGTTTGATTTATATATTGTTGTATTGTTCTTAATTTTGTATTGTTCATTTAAATAATATTATTTATCTTATTATTTATTCTTGGATTAACGCCTACTTTCTAACAATCTTAAGATAGATTCTCAGTTTTAATCCAAGACGAACAATATACATTAAAGCACGACTAATTTTACATCAATGGGGTAAGAAAATTAAGTTGCTGCCAACTCTTAGCTTATGGTGCAATCGCCGCCATTTCATTGGTCTAAATAATTACCATATATCAAGGTATTTTATGATAATATTAAAACCATATGTAATTACTTATGTTTTTAAATTATGTTATACATGGATTATTCAATTCTTTTATGGATATTGTTTTTTTTATGTGAGTTGTTTCCTAATGTGCTTGTTTCCTTGTGAAAGTTGCTATAATATTTTATTCAAGGAAAATATTCTTCAAATGAGAGATGGATCATTATGGTAAATCTAGGTCTTGCCAACTATAAAGTTCCAAACATGGAATATATTATGGTAATATTCAGTGTGTGTTACCTTATAATGTGGACATTTTAAATATGGCATGTATATAAATTAAACTTTGTCACATTTTTGTCTTATTTGTGATCCTTTGTATTTTTAGAAATTATGTGGATTTTATTTTGTACTAACAATTTCTTTTGAGAAATTTTATAGAGACGAACAGATATTCAAGCGAAATCGTGATTTGTTGTGGAAACAAAAATCTTGTAAATAATTCGTTTCAGGAATTAATTTCTGCCGTTTTAACGGATTTACGTGATCTTTCCAAAACAAGAATAAAAAAAATTAAAGGATCAATTACTTTGATTTGTTGCCTTGATATCTTTGGTTTGGGTTTTAGTGCTACTAATCCCAATATTTAACAAAAGATATATGAGAAATAAATCACTGAATCTATTTCTTCGTTAGAATCTTGGGTTGATTCTAATTTTGGAAAAGGAAATAAATCATTGAATTTATTTTCGAGAGAATCTTGTATGATTCTAACGTTGCAAGGAAAATAAATCATTGAATTTATTTCCGTAAGAATCAAGTACGATTCAATTTTGTAAAAGGAAATAAACCATTAAATTTATTTCTATGCTAGAATCATGCGTTGATTCTAACTTGTTAAGAAAAATAAATCATGGAATTTATTTCCGTAAGAATCAAATATGATTAAATTTGTGTAAAAGGAAATAAATTATTAAATTTATTTTCTGTACTAGAATCATGTGTTGATTCTAACTTGTTAAGGGAAATAAATTGTTGGATTTAATTTCGTGAGAATCTAGAATGATTCAACCTTGAAATAAATTGGTGAATTTATTTTGAAAAAATAATAACTCAAATTTATTATCAAGTATGATTTTATTTTGGAAATAAATTTGTGAATTTATTTCGGAAAGTAACATTGGTTACCAAATTTAGAGCGCTGATTCTGACTGAGGTCTCGAATCAAAGCATAGAAGAACTTGATTCTCTATGTCAAAATTAAATTCTTAAAGCCTATTCTGATGCATGCTATGAAGTGCACAGTGTTTAAAAATGGCTTAAGAATCGAGAGGGTCGTTGGACCATAAATGGAAGATTCCAAATTGTTGTGAATCAAAGGTAGTGATTCTGATTGATCATCCATGCTTGGAATGATTTCAAGAATAAAATCCATAAACGGTGATTGAAAGAAAATTTAAAAAAATGCATGTCTAGGATTGGTTCTTTGAGAGACTTGGTATTTAAGCGTGCCTAGTGCACTACCTCTCTTTCATAAGTTACCTACCTGATGCATTGTTTATTATTGTTCTTTCTATTAATATCGTGTGAACTTTTGTTTGAGGTTTAGTTTACTAAATCTCTGTCGTCTAACAAAAGTTAGAAATTATGTTTTTGTTTCTGGTTTTAGTCTTTGACTAAATTCCTAACGTTTAACAGATTCATAATTCTTGGTTCTGGATTGTGTCTACGTGAGACAATGGAAAAATCAGTGAAATTTATTGGAAATAATTTCATACATGGCAACAAAAGATGTTGCATAATTGACCATGATAAACCTAGTTAAATATCTGAAGGACGATCCTCCTATTATTAGAGAGGATAAGGTAAATATTGTTACCACCTTCAAATGTTACTAAGGTAAATATTGCTAAGATAAATATTATCATGACAAACGTAGTAGAAGTCAAAAACGACTTCAAACCGTAAATTGGACGGTGTGTTTTATAAGCAAAATTTCATGAAAAAATGCTTCAATTGCCATAAGATAAGGAACAAGTCTTCAGACTATAAACTTTCAAACGAGGGCAATGTTGTTGCCATAACAATTGATATGACAACATATTGGTTGAAAGAATATGTTTATTACCTTCATTGATGATAGCACAAAAATAATGTAAAGATGAAGCTATAGTGAAAATTGTTCTCTATGAGCATGATGTTGAATCCCAAACTTAATTAAAGGTTTAAGATGAGGAGAAGCTCTATATGAGTAACGTTGGTACTATAATGTGCCTAACATGTGGGGGAAGTTGTTCTATAAGCTAATTACCTTTTAAACAAGATTCCCCGTAATTAAAGAGACTAGACACCATATAAGTTATGAAATGTAATTAAACCTTCCTACAACTACTTGAAAATGTGGGGGTGTCTTGCAAAAGTAATGACCCATTACTAAAGCAACTGAGAATAAATCCCTAAAAATTGTGGATTGTATTTTTATTGGCTATATAGAACATAGCAATGTATATCGATTTCTTGTGTATGAATCGAAGAACCCTGAGATTCACAAGCATACGATAATGGAAGATGTATTCCCTTGTAAAGCTAGGGAAGTTGGTCAAAGTTCAATGAAACGAACTTCGGAGATTATCGATAAAGATGACTCAAATGATCAACAAGGGTTTGAGCTTGAAATAGAGCCAAAGAAGTAAACAAGCAAGGGTAGAAAAATACTTTGGATCATTTTTCTAAACTTTATGCTAGAGGTTGAAACTCAAACGTATAATGATGTTATACATTCATTTGAAAGCACCTTATGGAAGGATGCCATTAAGAGTGAAATTGATTCCATCATGCAAAACTATACGTGGGGAATTAGTGGATCTTCCTCCGCGAATTAAACCACTAAGTTTTGAATGAATTTTCAAACGGGAAATGAAATTAGATGAAACAATTGATAAGTATAAGGCCAGATTGGTAATAAAAGGTTACCAAATGTCTTAACTATTTCGATACATACTCTCATGTAAGGATAACCTCCATAAGTATGATACTTACAATTGTCGCTTTGCGAAATCTAGACGTACATCAAATAGATGTTAAAAGAACTTTTCTAAATGAAGATCTTGATGAAGAAATATACATGGAACAACCTGAGGGTTATGTAGTTTCAAGTCAAGAGAGAAAAGTATGTAGATTGGTGAAGTCCTTGTATAGACTTAAACAAGCACCAAAGTAAAGACATGATAAGTTCGATAATGTCATGATGACAAACGAGTGTGACAAATGTGTATATGTCAAAACTACTTACATTGGATATTTTATTCTATGTTTGTATGTTAATAACATATTCATTGTTGAAAACAACAATAAAATGGTAAACGTACCAAAGACTTGTCAAATTCAAGATTGACATGAAAAAACATGAGATTAACATATTTGATTTTGAGAATTCAAATCAAAAAATGACTTGAAGGTCTCATATTGACGTAGTCACACTACGCGAGCAAGAGAAGTTTGGCAAGTATGTTTCCGGCATAGCCATAACTCCAATAAATACATGCCAACTTTTGTCCAAGAACAAAGACCAAAGTGTTGACCAAGTAGATTCAATAAACCAGATATTGTTTATACTGTGAGCAGTTCAAGTAGATTCACAAGCAATTCAAGTGAAAATCACTAGAAAGCAATTGTGAGGGCATTGAGATATCTTAGATATACTCGAGATTATGAATTGCATTATTCCAGAGATTCTTCTATTTAGAAGGATACTCCGATGCGATTGGATATCTGATATTCAAGATATCAAAGACATAAGTGGATATGTCTTCACTTTGGGAAGAGGAACCGTGTCATGGAAATCCTCAAGAAAAATGGTTATAATCAAATCCATAATAGAATCTGATTTTGAAGTTCTAGACAAGTCTAGAAAAGAAGTCGAATGACTTTACAAATTTCTTGGAGGATATTCCTGAACGACCAAAGCCAATGCCCACAATAGGTAGGACATAGAGCTTTGTGTATAATGGTAAGTCGAGGCATATGCGTTGTCGACATAATACCGTTAGACAACTGATCTCAAATGAAATTATCTCCATTGATCTTTTGAAATCAAAGAATAACGTTGTGAATCCATTAACCAAAGGGTTAAATTGAGATCAAGTTGAGAAAACATCTAAAGGAATGAGACTAAAGCCCATGTAAATTTAAGGTGCTATGTGAAGGAAAACACTACCTAGTTGACTGGAGATCCCAAGATCTAGGTTCAAAGGGACAACCTAATTGCATAGACCTGTGCGGTCACTGTAGGGGCTCTTATCCCCAAGTCCATTCCTATGATGTAAACGGTGATCAAAGTGGTTTAGGCTAAGCAATGCTTTTAATGACCATTGTGTGCTTTTGTGAGTCAAGCAACATAAGTCACATATGTGAGAGTGAAGTGGGGCCGCTTCAATGAGACTATTGGGCATAGTTCTTTCAAACTCTTGCAGAACCAGGCGATGTCCACGGCCATATGGACATACCCATGAGAACTAATACTCTTGTCAGAAAGATAGTTGTGTGAAGTATATCATCATTTACACAAACGGCAGAACAGTTCAAGGACATTACGTCTACTGGTCAGCTAGTAAAGTAAATATACTTTCACAAGGGAAGGTTCAAGGGTGGACACCTACCTATCCTATGCAGCTATCGATCGTAGAATCTATCACCACATCGAGTCAAAATGTTTTTGATTAAATCAATTTCATTCATGTGGGGGATTGTTGGAAAAATTTGATAATTTTGGAGCTTTGAATAAGAAATTGATTCAAATGTTGTTGAGGAAAATGTGGAACCAATTGTTGGTTCGTAAATGTGCAGGCGTGCACGATGTGGGTAACGCAAATGTCTAAACCGGTCTGGTCTTTCGTGGGCTTGCAGATATTTTGACCCAAATTTAAAATGAATTTTCCTCAAATAAAAGCATAAATTTGCCAAATTTTATCTTGGAATTAAAAGGGTAAATATTAGAAGTTACCTTTAATTCAGATAATAATTTTGGAAATTGCTTTATAGGAGAATCAATTGATTCTCAATATTGAATGCTCCATTCGGTCAAATTTCCACTTATACCCTCATGACACTCCTATAAATAGGGAGTAAACCTTCTAGGTTTTATACAACTCAAAACCACAGAAAATTTTTATTGTTTTACTCTGTGGATTTTACAAGTGGTTTTCGGTGATAGGCGAAGGCAAGGGTCAGTTCGTGATCTCCACAGTAGTGCAACTGTGGTTGATCTTATGTTGTTGTATCCTGGGAGACAGACGACCAATGAACTCGAGCACCATAGGAGTGGCCGAAAATCTGTCTTAAGGAAACTGCGTTCGTGCAGGCCTCAACACGTTTCTTTTGGTTCCAAATCGGTTTGATTTATATATTGTTGTATTGTTCTTAATTTTGTATTGTTCATTTAAATAATATTATTTATCTTATTATTTATTCTTGGATTAACGCCTACTTTCTAAATATGTTTCTCCTGTCTTTTATTGTTTGTTTCTTATTTTTCACTATTAATAGGGAAAAGATGTCGGCGACGATGACAACGATAACTAAATCCCTCCTGTCTTTGTAGCAGTTAGCTGGATGTCTTTGTTTAAGTAAGAACTTGAGGAAAGTCGTTTGTAGTGGTTATTAAGAACTTGTCGTTTTTCTTTCTGGTTTCCTCTCAATTTCAACATGGAATAATATTGGAACCGAATTTTCTTCTATAGATTTTTTGAATTTAGCATATCGTTGTTGAATACTTGTCACTCACTTTCGAGTCCGAGTGCATAGGTTAGATGTTGGTAGAATGTGAAGGGCGTGTCACATGTCGGTATATATATTTTCTTTCATTTCTATGTTTGGTGATTGTTTAATTTTACTATTTTGTGCAGAATGTAGTGTAGGGTTGTCTTTGACAAATGTGACATTATAAGAAATGTTTCAAATCTTTTTGTTTGTTTTTCATCTATTTCTTCTTTTTATAGATCAATTTTTGTTAAATTTTATTTATCAGTTCTTCTATTCTTATGCCTTTTTTATAATATAGATGAATAATTGATTTAGATATTCAATTCTAATTTCATTATCTGCAAAAGTAAAACGGATTCATTCATAGCTACTATTTGCTTGGCTGCACCGGTCCTTCCCCTGCCTCTACAACTTCTTCTCGCGTCGACTATACCTTCGTCTTCCCTTTCCTTAGCTTGGCGAGTTTGTTTTTGTATGTTCACTCATTTGCAGGATTTGAACTCATCAGAGTCGATTTTGGCTCCTTCCCTCCTATTCTAAGACGGTTTAGCAGGGGGAGAGCGCAACTACAACTATCGAGATTCAACACGCCAGGGTTCTCGGGGCTAGCAGCTTATGCCGTAAAAAGGCCTTAACTCCTATGTTAACTGCAATGTTACCAGTTGATAGCAACCATCGCCGTCATTAATTCGGAATAGGGTTGTTCAATCCAACTTTAATATCCCCGTATGTTCTTTAGGGGCTTAACTTCGTTCTAATGAGTTTGTCATTTATCACCATTTCCATTTGCTAGTGTTGTAAAGCATATTCAAATACTATTTGATTTGGATAATTAATACCTAAAAGTTGATATCTGTATCTATTTCAAATTTACTGCACACAATAATTAAATTTTAAAATATTTGAATCCAAATATCATATGAATCCAAAAAAACAAATAAATATGAACACTTGCCCTTAAAATATCCATTATTAATCAAGTAGGGTAGTGGGCGAAGCTTTTGCTTGAAATACAAATAAACTCTCAAATCCATAAAGCTTGGCATAGTCGAAAAAACATAATTTATTTTAAGGAACCAGCAAAGCCTATCTACTACCACAATTATTTAACACCCAACCCCCACCCTCACCCAAACTAATCATCTCAGTCTTGAATTCGGACTCTAACTGTATTCGCAACCCACTGTTGAATGGCGTTAAAGTAAGCCTCATTTTTCGCCAAATTTTGAATATTACCTTCCCAGTAATAATATCAGAACCTAAAAAGCAATTACATATTTAAGAAAGTTTTACAGTAACTTACAAATTAATAAAAAGGCCTAAATATTCATTATCGTTAAAACCCCAAAAATAGTTGATGGAATAGAAAATGATTCGTCAACTTTTCAAACTCAATAGTAATTAGATAAAGATTGCACATAAAACATAAAAGAACTATTAATTAAACTGCCATTACTAACTATTATTTTCTTAATATATCGCCGTAAATTAAAAGTTAATTAATCGAACAAACAAAAAGCCTTAAATTCTAAGAGAATATAATAAAAAATAATGTGGCGCTTGAATAGGTAAAGAAACAAAAAAATGATTGTGATATTTTGTATAAAATTGATCAGTTCTCAATGATTCGATATAATTTGCTCTGATACCATTTATTAAAATCAAAAGACACCCAAAATATAATAAAAATAACCTTCTACCATTGGACATGTTATCAATATGCTTTGCTCGTAACATGATTTGCACAGACAATAAGATTTTTTAAAAGAAGTTTAACCCCTCATATATCAACCAATAAGAAAAGATTAAACTATACAAAGACACGACAGTCAACACTAAATCAAACTAAGTGCTTAATCATAAACAGTACCCATAGTTGAAAAACAATAATTTTTTTCAATAAAGAACCATCAAAGCCTATCTACCAGCACAATTATTTAACACCCAACCTTCACCGCCACCCAAGCTAATCATTTCAGCCTTGAATTTGAAATTTATCTATATCCTCAACCCACTGTCAAACGGCATTAAAGTCAGCCTCATTCTCCGCCAAATTTCGAATATTACCCTCCCAGTGAAGTCGACTTTGCATGGATCTAACCGCTGCCAGCTGTTCACTATTTCTTAGGGTTATCAAACCTTTTTTTCTAAGCTCATTCTCGAGGAACATGATTTCTGCCAGCACTCCATCCACTTCATTCCTTTTCACTTCCACCAAATATCGATACTTTCCAACACTCTGTTTGGCACGGTTGTGAATTGTTTGATCCGCATCGTCCGCGTGATTGCAGATAATCACCAATTGTTGGGACAACATTACGGCCAAAACTTCATGAGTGTGTATAAGACATAACAACCGTTGGTTGTTATCAAAAATGAGTTTAAGAATATCAGTAAATGACGCCATCGAGCACTGTCGAAACAAAGAAACAACATCAGTTTCCTTGGGGAAGAATAAACAACATAAGCAAATGAATAAACAATATGATTTAAACTTATTACAACATTATACCGTATGTGAATTATATAATACATATATTAAGAATTAAAATTATATGTATTAAGTATATATATATATATATATATATATATATATATATATATATATTTATATAAAATACGTAACCCAAACTTTTGCGTAAATCCTATGCTATAAATATTCATATATGAAATGTTATATTATATTTATGTATAGAGTAGTATATAACATTTAAAACCATATCTCATGTAATACAAATATATATGTAGAGTACACAATACGTATTTACACGTGTATAAGCTATATACTATTATACAACTATATACTATGCTTATATATGTAAAACATCTTATTTAATCGAATGTGTATTAGGCCGATTAAAATGATTTAAGCTCTCAAAAGGAGGAAATTATAGATCTTATTAAAGTTCCAGGGACGAGGGTGCGATTTAAAAAGAAGAAATGGTTAAAAAGCTTATCAAAAAATACAGAGGGACTACTGTCAAATAAAACCAATTTTTCTAGGCCCAATTCGACATTTAAAGGGTAAAATTGAAAGGTTTTAAAAGTTCTCAGGGACCAGGTGTGTGTTTCAAAAACGCGAAAGCCCTTAAGGAGAAATTTTCAAAACGCGGAACGGTATGTGTGTAAATAAACTATTTTAGAAAAAGATAGGGCGGTAAAAATGCCCTTCTTCGAATGAAACGTCCTCTTTTGACATTTTTATTTTGAAATCAGAAAACTATTACTCTCAACCCTTCCATTTTTCCTCCACATTCTTTCGCGCCGGCCGCCACTAATCGACGTCGGCGAGACCCTAACCGAAATCTCAAACTCTTTTTTTGACTTAGATCTAAAGAAAAAAACGAAATCCTTCACTTTTTGAAAAAAAAAACCTTTTTTTTTTCTTTTTTGAAATCCTAAGGGCTCACCCCGAAGGGTTATTGTCTAAGGGAGATCGGAACAAGAGAGGAAGATGGAAGGCCGAAAAGGTGAAACGCCACTGAGGTACCTCAAAAACTTCTGTCTTTTTGCTTTATATTGATTCTACGAAATCCTTACACCGGTTTACAACATTTGGGGTTTCTTATATATATCCCGTATTTTTTATTAAAAGAGAAAAAGGAAAAACAGTCTTCGAAATCTTATTGGATCTTTTGAATCGCCTCTGAAATTTATTTGTATCCGCATGTGGTTTCTGAGTTATGTTGCTTCTTTTGGTTCTCTGACACTCTTCCTGCTCTCCAATATTGCATTATTTCATTTATTTTTTACTATGTTATTTTTTTTTTGCTTTCTGACTTTTCTCCTTTTTTACTGTGTTCTGATGTTGCTTGAATGGGAAAATCACGGGCTACTGAACGGTCATCCTCATCTATGTTATTTTTTTGCTTTCTGACTTTTCTCTTTTTTTTTATTGTGTTCTGATGTTGCTTGAATGGGAAAATCACGGGCTACTTAACGGTCGTCCTCATCGCTGAAGACACGAGACGGCAGGCGAAGGGTTAAACGCGTGGGGAGCCAAACGGGCGCGTTGCTCTCACGCGCACGTATGGCAATCAAAGGATTGCGCGTGAATCACACTCGCGGTAGGGGCATTCGAGGGTCACGCGTGGTGGAGCCTGGGAGATCTAGACAGTCGGCCTTCTTTAATCTCAACCGTTGGATCAAAATTTGATCCAATAGTCACGATTGGGCGCATGTGGGAACCACACGGATGACGAAACGACATTAACGCACGCCTGGAAATTCTAAGAGTTGTGCGTAGGCGCGTCGGAGGAACTGAAGAGTCGGCCCTGACTGCATCTGAACCGTCAGATCTAATTTAGATCTAACGGTTGGCATGTGACGACTGCAGATAGATAAAGCAAATTAGGGTTTATTTTATCATATTGGGTTAGGGTTGATTTTGGGTCAAACGGGCCGCACAAAAATAATAATAATTTTTTGGGCTTTTAATTATATAAAGGGACTCTTAATTTTAATAAACTTGGGCTAGGTTCTTATTTATATTTGGGCTTTATAATGTAATGTAGTGGACTGTTATAAAATCTGGGTTGTTTATTTAAATAAGCTTATACTTGTATATATGTATTTTTTTTCAGTTTAATTATAATACTAATATAAATAAGAGTAATAACACAACAACAATAATAATAATAATATATAAGAATAGATAATAATACTAATAAGATAATCCTAATATTAATTTAATTTTTTTTAGTTTTAAAATTTTTCTCTATTTTTAATTAACATTACATAGGTATATAAAAAAAGAAAAAAAGGTCTAAAAATTCGGATAAAATTACTGATTACACATATAATTGTTATGAGAAAATATTAGTCATAACATTGATCTATAGTCCAAAGACTTTCGCTACTTTTTCATGGTAATATTTATTTTAGAATTTTTTTACCTTAGTAACACTTGAAGATGGTAACAAAATTTACCTTATCCTCTCTAAATAATAGGAGGATCGGCCTTTAGATCCTTGACTTAGTTTATCATGGTCAAATATGCAACAACTCCTGTTGCCATATTTGAAATTCTTTTCAATAAATTTCACTGATTTCTCATTTTTGTATTTATGGTCCAACAACCCTCATAATTTTTTAACTGATTAGCATTTCATAGCATGCATCAAAATAGGCTTTAAGAATTTAATTTTGAATTAAAGAACAAAGTTCTTCTATGCTTTGAATTTGGTAACCAATGTTAATTTCAGAATAAATCCACCTATTTATTTCCAAAACTGACTCATATTCTTAAGAAATAATAGTAAAAAAATTCAAAAAAAAATCACCATTTTATTTCAAGTAGATTCCTATAAAATTAAATCCAAATGATTTATTTTCCTTAACAATTTACAATTAACGCATAATTCTAGCATAGAAATAAATTTAATGATTTATTTCCTTTGTTATATCTCTTGTTAAATATTGGGGAAAAAAACTAAAACCAGAGATATCAACGCAACAAAAAAGAATTAATCTGTTGGTTTTTATTTTGGAAAAATCACGTAAATTTATTAAGATGGCAGAAGTTAAATCATAAAACGAATTATTTACAAGATTTTAATTTTCAAATTTTGTCATAGTATCATGTTCGTCTCTTATAATTTCTCAAAGAAAATTATAAGTAAAAATAATGATCCATAGTGTAGCCAAAACACAAATAAAAATCATAATAATAATAATTATTTCACAAGAATACAATATTCCTTTTGTGATCCATTTCTCATTTGAGGATCGTTTTGCTTGGCAACAAAGTCTTTTTTTTCTTTGTTCTAGAGCAAGAAATAAATAAACTCGGAATCATTAATAATTTTAATAAACCGAAAAATTAATTTCGTTTATTTCCGATTATAATTTTCCACAAAATTTGTAACCTTAGTTACTTCGAATGACAATATCTATAGAACAAATTTGTCTCGTTTATTTTTGAGATTTAAGCAAACTCGTTTAATATAGCAGAATTACTCCTGAAAACAAAATTAAACTTCATCTGTATCCTCAACCCACTATTGAATGGTGTTAAAGTCAGCCTTGTTCTCCGCCAAATTTTGAATATTACCCTTCCAGTAAAGTCGACGTTGCATGAATCTAACCGCTATCAGTTGTTCATTATTTCTCAGGGCTATCGAACTTTTTTTCGAAGCTCATTCTCGAGGAACATGATTTTCACCAGCACTCCATCCAATTCATTCTTTTTCACTTTCACCAAATATCGATACATTCCAATACGATATTTGGTACGGTTGTGAAATTGTTTGATCCGCATCGTTCGCGTGATTGCAGACAGTCACCAATGCTCGAGACATATCTCTGGCCAAAATTCCGTGAACTTCTATGAGATGTAACAATTGTTCTTTGTTATCCAAAATGAGTTGAAGAATATCAAGAGATAACGCCATCGGGCATTGCCGAAACAAAAAAACAACACAAGTTACCTTGGGGAAGAATAGTAGAAATGAAAAATAAAATAGTGAAATATTATATATATATATATATATATATATATATATATATTATCATAATGTTTAATTGATTTAGTAAATTAATATTTATGTTTTATTTTATTAATTTCATATTATAATTATATTAAAACATATTTTATACATAGGCTTTTATATTATATTATTTATCATATTAATTTTTTAAGCAGTATATATTTTTATTTATAAAATCAAAATACTAAAAAGTTATTTAGAAGGGAAATGTAGGGTATAATATAAAATTATTTGGGGAGAAAGGTGAATGTTTTAATACCAACCAACTAACCAGGGGTAGGTGTTAGTAATCTATACTTTAAAAAATAAATAAAATACCATCATTGAGTGGATTTTTTCTTTAATATTAATTAAAAATATCATTTTCTTTTTTAATTATCTATGTTTCATTTTTACGTGTTTGTGTTGGCTAAAAATTCACTGAATCCCCTGTTTACCCGCCCCATGACCCATTTCATATAATATATTTATAAATATTAATTAAATAAATATAAATTAAATTTGTATCGGATGCCACCATATACGTGACGTTATTCTAAATGTCACAAATTTTAATAATAATAATAATAATAATAAACCGTCACAACATTTTAATTCCTCAACTAAAATATAACTTCAACGTGTACATATATTGAACTTTTCATAAATATTCTAAGACAAATTAATATAAATTACTTTAAATTTGACTATAATTTTTAAATATATTTACATATTTAATCCAATCAATTTTAAACTCAATTACATTTTTAATAACATGTTATAAGATATGTTGGGAAAATAAAAATGATGCATGGCGTACTAGAATAATGCGAGGTGGGTCTGGATAAGACAGTACAAGGTAGAGCTTCTATAGAAATTGAACAAAGATGAAGGACTGATGTAACAGAGAGAGGGGGCAGCTAGAATAATATGACCAACCCAACCTCTTGAGTCCTAATTAGTTGCCTCACATTTAATATTCGAACAATTATACATGTGATTTTAAAACTAAGTGCGTCAATAAGGCTTTGCTTGGTATGAAAGATGAAAATGGAAAATAATGAAAAATTTTATTAATCAAATTGTTAAAATTTAAAGTAAAAAAGTAATTATGAATCTCTATCATTTAATTAACAAAATTTTCATCCTTCTTCATTTCCATCCTTTATACCAAAGAAAGCATAAAAGTTAGGAATTTTCAATAGGTTTGTTCAATTAATTGCTAAAGCAAACATCCAATAATATAATTAACAGATGTTATATATATAACATTAATGTTAATGGAATTTAATTTAATTTAATTAACTAATCAAATAAAATATTTTAAATAAATTTTTATGATAAATGAAATTCTCTCTGCTCTTGTGGCACGCTTTCTCTCTGCTCTTGTGGCACGTTGTTCTCCTCTTTGTTTTCTTCTTCTCTTTCTGATCTTGTATCACGCTCTTCTATAGCTGAAGTGGAATCGGAGCTTGCAAACTTGTCCCTTTCTGGTGGCGAAGACGAAGGGCTACAGATCGAACTTGACCCCACAGATGCACCGCTACCTTTTGAATTCTGTTTTGTGGGATCGTTTCTCACTTCCAGTGTCATTCACTTTCAATCAATGTGCTCTACCTTGGCTTCGGTCTGGCACCCCCTGGAGGCATCTCAATATCAGATCTCGGTGATGGTCGTTTCCTGTTTCGTTTATACCATATTCTGGATGTGGAACGAATTTCTACAGGTGGTCCCTGGTATTTTAACAACCACCTCCTTATTCTCCATCGGCTGCAACCTGAGGAAGATCCAATGACTGTTCCAGTAAATTTTGTTGATTTTTGGATCCTGGTTCACGATGTCCCGCTAGGATTTATGTCGGAAAAGGTGGCGCGGGTGATCGGAAACTTCATTGGACAGTTTCTTGAATATGATTCGACGACTATTGCATTGGGGTATAAAAGGGTCATGAAACTGCGCGTTCGTGTGGATGTGAGGATTCCTCTTAAGAGGAGAAAGAAGATTATTTTGCCAAATGGTAATGCCCAGTATGTCAGGTTTCAATATGAGAAATTGACTCTATTTTGCTTTCTTTGCGGTATCTTGGGCCATGGAGAAAGCTTTTGCCCGTTGAAATTTACGGCAGGTAGCACGGAGTTACAACCTGGTTGTGACGCTTCACTTCGAGCTCCGTCCCGGCGTGCTCCACCGGCGTCGAGCATATGGCTAATTGAAGACGGCATGGAGAGAATCCAGGCTAGCACGATTTCGGCTGAATTATCGCAGAAGGAGAACATGTCGCCTAATTTTCCGCCAGGTACCCATGATCACGCTAACGGTCAGGCGAGTGTCAAGGCTCCATTAAGGGGATCTAGTTTAAAGGGAAGTCAACTGCAGCATGTTTCTGGGTCGACTAGCCCTGGGCCTAGGCCACTTGGTTTGCAATTACATGGACCCGATGGAAGAAACCAACTCAATATTACAATGGGTCCTGATGGTTTAGATGTTACTATGGGCCAAGCTGAGGAGGACACCCCACTACAGAATTGTGATAGTACCAAGAGAGCTCGTGTTCAATCATCTCTGGTGGGCTCCCTTATTTCTGATGGACTTGATAGTACCAACTCTATTTTGGCAGGCTCCTCGAAAGGGGCCAGCCCAGCCCAATGAGACTTTTGAGCTGGAACGTTCGGGGCCTGGGGATGGACCGAACTGTTCGACGTTTTCGCGCTGTTATGCGTGATTTATCCCCCTCGGTAGTTTTTCTGATGGAAACAAAACTACCAGCGATCAAAATGGAGCGAGTTAGAAGGTTGTGTGGATTTGTAAATGGAGTTGAAGTTAGTTCGAATGGTAGGAGTGGTGGCCTTTGCTTAGGTTGGAAGGAGAATGTTAATCTATCTATACGGTCTTTCTCTATTCACCATATTGATGCCATGATTGTGGAAGGAGATAACGGACGATGTTGGAGATTGACGGGCTTTTATGGCGCCCCGGAGGTTCAGAATCGAGTCCACTCGTGGAATCTTCTTCGGCGTTTGAACGACCGACCGGATGTGCCATGGTGTGTTATTGGCGACTTTAATGAGTTGTTATATCAACATGAGAAATTCGGGGGCAATCTTCGACAAGAATGGCAATTGCAGAATTTTCAGTCGGCTTTGGAAGACTGCGGGCTTCTGGATATGGGTTACAAAGGTGTCTGGTATACTTGGGAATGGGGTAGGACAGCGGAGAACAACATTCGTGAGAGGCTTGATAGGGGTGTCATGTCTCTGAATTGGGAGGAAGCTTTTCCCAACTATCAGATTGACCATCTACCGCATTCACTCTCGGACCACTGCCCCTTGTTACTTAATACAAAGCCCAATCTGTATCAACCGGACCAAATATGGCACTTTAAATTTGAGGCGGCCT
This sequence comes from Hibiscus tridactylites, assembly GCA_958450335.1. NCBI lineage: Eukaryota > Viridiplantae > Streptophyta > Magnoliopsida > Malvales > Malvaceae > Hibiscus > Hibiscus tridactylites. The sequence goes on from OY288276.1 coordinate 1,743,037, forward strand.
GGTTACTTGAGGATTCATGCGAAGAGGAAGTCAGGAAACTTTGGACGAATTCTATGGGCTCTGTACCCGAGCGTCTTTTGGAGGTTAGTTCAGGCCTTGATAGATGGTTTCGTCGTCTGAAAAAAGCCAAGAGACTAACTGTTCGGGAGCTACAAGCTCGTATTACTGAGCTATCAGAGAAGGAAGTAACAGAGGAAACAATTGGTGAACTAATTGAGTCCAAACTCAACTTGAACCTGGAACTTGACAAGGAGGAAGTTTTCTGGGAGCAACTGGCAAGGGCAAATTGGCTAAAGAATGGGGACAGAAATACAAGTTTTTTCCATCGATATGCCAGCCATCGAAAACGACAAAAATACATTCGGGGTCTTATGACAGATGACAGCACATTTCAAGAGGAGTGTGATGAGGTAAAACGTGTTGCAGTAGAATATTTTTCGAATTTATTCACCTCTGACTGTAGTGCCGATCCCTCTAATATCCTCCAGGGTATTACTCCCCGTATTACCCAGGAGATGAATCAACTCCTCCTAAGGCAATTTACCAAAGATGATGTCTTTGAAGCGCTTAATTCGATGAGCCCCCTCAAAGCCTCAGGAGCAGATGGTCTGGGTGCAGTGTTCTATCAGAGATTCTGGGGAATTCTGGGAACAGATATAGCGCATTTTTGCATTGGGGTTCTTCGAGGAGAGTTCCCTCTTGAAGAAATTAACAAGACTCATATTGTTTTGATTCCAAAAGTTTCAGATGCCTGTTCGATGAAGCAGTTCCGACCGATAGCACTGTGCAACGTTCTGTTCAAGATAATTTCAAAAATGCTAGCGAACAGGCTAAAGGTTGTGTTGGAGGATTGCATAGATGAGGCCCAGAGTGCTTTTGTCCCTGGTCGTTTGATTTCGGATAATATCGTGGCAGCCTATGAGATTCTTGACTCTCTAAAGAAGAAAAGATTTGGGAAGCGTGGTTCTTTTGCCCTTAAGCTCGATATGAGCAAGGCTTATGACCGGGTCGAATGGAACTTTGTAGAATGCATTATGATCAGAATGGGTTTTGACCCGGGTTTTATTCAGATGATTATGCGATGTATTTGTACGGTTTCTTATTCTGTCATCATCAATGGAACCACCAGCGAGTATTTCTCCCCGTCTAGGGGTCTACGACAAGGAGATCCCATCAGCCCCTATTTGTTCCTTTTATGTGGGGAAGGTCTTTCATCTCTTCTTCGATCAGCTACATTAGAGGGAAGCCTCAGGGGTGTTCGAATTACTAGGGGAGCCCCACTGGTAAGTCACTTATTTTTTGTCGATGATTGCATAATTTTCAGGGAGGCGTTGGCAACTGATGCAAGTAAGCTTATTTCCCTTCTTCGTGAATATGGTGATTGTTCGGGTCAGATTGTTAATTATGAAAAGTCAAGTCTATTTTTTAGCAGCAATGTTATTGCTGGTAATAGAGAAGATGTAAGTCGTATCTTACATGTCCCAGAGATCACTTGTCCAGAGAGATATTTGGGCCTACCAGCTATAGTGGGCCGAGGTAAAAGAAAGGCTTTTAGCTATCTAAAAGATCGTATCGGAAGTAAAGCCCATTCACTTAGTGCAAAAACGCTCTCACAAGGAGGTAAGTAGGTTTTTATAAAATATATTCTTCAGGCTATTCCATTGTTTGCAATGTCTTGTTTCTTGCTCCCCATAACATTCTGCAAGGAATTGGAAGCTATTTCAGCAAGATACTGGTGGCAAAAGAATGCGGATAGGAGAGGCATTCATTGGGTATCTTGGACAGAATTGTGTAAACCCAAGGAAGAAGGAGGGATGGGCTTTAGGGACCTTGGGAAGTTTAATATTGCCCTGTTGGCTAAACAGGGCTGGCGTCTGCTAAAGAAGCCCAATTCCCTTGTGGCCCGTTTGTTAAAGGCGAAATACTACCCTCGGTCGGATTTCCTTACAGCTGATTTGGGCTCATCACCCTCAATGGTGTGGAGGAGTATTTGGAGTGCGCGGAAGCTCCTTGAAATGGGCCTTGGATGGAACATTGGATCGGGGTCCAATGTATCCATATGGAACGACTACTGGCTCCCAGGCTTGCCTTCTGAACGGGTTCGGACCACTCCAGTTGCAGGAATCAACATGGTGTCGGATTTGATCCAGGCCGATACGAATAGGTGGGATCAACACCTTATTCGTACAATTTTTGACGCTACAGAAGTCGAGAAAATCCTAAAGATTAAACTGCCTATGTTCTATCAAGAAGATATCCTAGTTTGGAGAGGTGAAGGATCAGGGATTTATTCCGTCCGAAGTGGATACAAGCTTCTATTAGGTACTCCTAATATGTCTGACTCGCATACAAACCTTTATAAGATTATTTGGCGAACTCAGTGTCCTTCCAAGATAAAAATTCTAGTTTGGAGGATGTCCAGGAATCTAGTGCCTACAATGCTAAATCTGGTAGCTAAAAGAGTATTGAACGACCCTATATGTCCTAGATGTAAACTTTTCCTTGAAAGCGCCCTATATGTTATGCGTGATTGTTTCTTTGCAGAGGAAGTTTGGCGTTTACTGAGAGTTTACAGAAGCGATTGGACTCAGTTCACAAATTTTCAGGATTGGTTATCACATGTTTTTAAAGCTACAGATCAATCTATGCATAACAGGATTTTAATTGCAATTTGGGCATTGTGGTATTCAAGGAACATACTAATATATGAAGGCAGATTACAACGCACCGATGAGGTTTTTACCTTCATCATGGGCTATAGTCAGGGGCTCTCTGTCACCACCACCAGATTTGAGCATCAGACGCGTTTCGCCGAGGCCCGTTGGCTACCACCGCCGGAGGGTACCTACAAGTTAAACACTGACGCCAGTTATAAAGCCATTGACAAATGTGCAGGTTTAGGGTTCATTATCCGGAACTCAAGAGGGGATGTTATTGGAGCGGGTCACCGACAAGTAATAGGGGTTACCTCTGTCTTTGAAGCAGAGGCCCTCGGCGTTCTGCATGGTCTCCGGTTTGCATGTGACCTGGGCCTCCGTCGTATTGCGGTTGAAGGCGATAGTCGAACCGTCGCGCTCAAGCTCACCTCCCAAGAAACAGATTTGTCAGATATTGGCCGCATAATACGAGATTCAAAGGAGGTTAGCAAGAACTTTACCTGGTGTAGCTTCAGTTTTGTCGGCCGCTCCGGTAATCAAACGGCGCATGCGTTGGCGGCGGACGGCTTGCGAAACATAGATGAACGGTACTGGATCAAAGAGGTACCGGCCCACATCTGCCGATTGGTGGAAGGAGACCGTCGACTTGTTGAACCACCATAGATCGAGGCTTGGAAAACGAAGAATCGTACGGGGTTGATCTTTTGAACTGGATTTTACGGAGGCTTCCTCAGAGCCACAACTCTCCCCTTATCTCTACTGAAATCCCTAAGTGCCTTATCCCATTAGAGTAGAGGTATACCATCGGTCAAGTCTTTTATTATTCAGTTGTTTGTTTTTTTTCTCTCTCCTTTTATGATCGTCTGTGTATTTACTTACTTTCTTTATTAATCAAATAAATGACCGATGTTAATTTCAAAAAAAAAACTAATCAAATAAAATAGGCTTAATAGGTAAATAAGTGCCTAATTGATGCTTTTTTCAGTTAAGTGCCCAAATTATTTTTCAGGTTAAATTGGGACCTAAAATTTCATTCTGTGACCCATTTAAGGTTCGTTGTTAGTTTTTTCTGTTAAAACACACATGTCACCTCCAGAATAATCTAAAATTATATTAAAATAAATTAAATTAATAAAATAAAATAAAAATATCCTGAAATTTTCAAATATTCCCAAAACAGTCCCAAAATCTCTAAACCCCTTAAATCTAACCACTCCCATCGGCGGTGGCCGCGTTGCCGACGATGGAATGAAGCGCCCTCTCCTCGCCGAACAACCCACACGCCGTTCTTCGCCCCTCCTGCTGACGTTCGTCGCGAATCATTTGAAATAACCATTCAACAATTTTGTCGATTCGCACGACGTCGGTCGATTTTCGGCGACGGGATGGTGGGGTAAATGGTCGGGATAGTCCGGAGACCAATGTGGTAGGCGGCGGCGTGGCAATCGGTAGCAAAATCGGCCCAAATCGAGATTTAGGTTTTGGTGTTTAGGGATTTTGGATTGAGGGTTGTTTTGTAAAATCTAGAAAATTTAGAGATTTTTTGAAAATTAATTTAATTTATTTGTAATATAATTTTGAATTTTTCTTGAGGTAACACGTGACATTTAACGGTAGGCACCTATTTGGTCACGAAATGAAACGGTAGATCGCAATTTAGCCTAAAAAATAATTTGGACACCTAACTGAAAAAAGTGCATAGTTTGGGCACCTATTTGACGGTTAAGCCAATAAAATAAACTAAAATCTAAAAACAAATAAAATAAGAATAATTTTTAAATTTATTAAACGCTTAAAACAATTAAAATAACATTGTTGATGGTTGTTGAAGACGGTTCACCCTGGAGAATTAAAATAACAAGGAGATTGGTAGGTTCAAGTCTTGACATGAAGGAAATTAAGTTAAAAGGATCGTATCTCATGATGAGCTTCTGCAGTATCCGATACAAACTAGTCGACGAATGAGTTTTCGGACTACCCCACCGGCCATCGACGGCACTCATATTCAGCTGCATCGACAGCCTACAATAAGCAAATCAGCATGGCGTCCAAACCAGAGTAAATGGAAAAGATTGAAAATCATTATAGATTGAAACTTAAAAGTTAGAAAATGGAGAAGCTGTTTGCAAATGCCATGCTAAGTTAGATCATGTACATGAACTTCTCGGCCAAAAAGTTTTAGCCATTAACTACACGCTGCTGCACAATCGCCAATCTGTAGCATTGGGATCCAATATCGAGTTCGAATTTTCAATCAAAAAGCTTATCTAAACTGCAACGAATGCAGAAGTTGGGATCAGCTCCTTATTTAACTTTAAAAAGGCAGCTAATAATTTAAATATACAAAACCGTTTCTACTTCCTGCAACAAAACTCTGTTATGCTACGGTGGACCACACGAACTACAGCAAATGCATCCGCTCCACGTATGATTGAAGTAACCATCTGTTAAGAGGCTCTCCACACCCTACAAAACACCCGGAATTGCCATTCTCGGTGAAAAACGGAAAGCTGAAAATGTTAAGAAGATCCTGAACAGCTTGGCGCACGAGCGATGATCCGGTAACCCTGCTCCGCCTGCCCCATCCAGTCACTATGTCGATCCTGCTGGGACTGACTCCAGAAACCAGCATTTGCTGGCGAAACCAGGCAAGGGTCCTAGACAATGCTGTTACGGCAGTACCATCCGACATCACATGTAGGTTGATCAACCAATAACACGAGCTTTTCTCTCTAACAGCATCGGGATACACATTCTTCTCCGCAGCTACTTCCCAAACAGACCCGGCCTCTTCCTTCAGCCCTGATTTGTGAAGAAAATCCACAACAGCATCCACCAGCCCCCGCTTGCTCTCTCTATCCTCACTGTGCATCATATCCAAGAACTTGTTCACATGATCCCGCACGTTTCGACCATCAGGTCCCGCTGAAGGCATACTTAGCAGAAACATATGTGCAGGATGACCCGTGACAGTCAAGAGCTGACAACAAATCCCCATATCATACGGTGACCCGGACTCTGTACAATAACTCAGGAGCAATGTATAAGTTTGCAAAGAAGGATTTAAACCTAAATCTAGCATGCTTTGTAGCAAGTTATAAGCATCTGACAACCTGTGTACTCTAAGGAAAGCACTGAGCAAAGAATTGTAAGTAGGAACATTGGGGAGCAGCCCTGCTTGTAGCATGGCCTGATACCAATGCCGAGCCTTCTCGATATTACCAGCCTTACCCCACAAGTCAACCAGCAGGCCGTAAACCGGTTCATCAGGCACCCAGTTTTTCCTTTTCATCACACCAAAAATTGCTTCTGCTTCATCCAGATATCCACAGTGTCCAAGCACCTCCATTACTATGCTGTATGTGACCTTGTCGGGTTCAAATCCAGCATTCTGCATATCCCGGTAAAGCTTTAAAGCACTGTCATAGTTCCTTGCCTTTGCATGCAAAGCAATCATGATGTTGTAGGTGACTAGATTAGGAACACAACCATGATCAACCATCTCACAAAATAACCTGTCGGCAGCAGGCAAGTGCCCGGCCTTTCCAAGACAGTTGATGATCACACTATAAGTGAATGTATCAGGAGAAAGGCCAGCTGCTTGCATTCTTCGGTACAAGTCCATGGCAACATCAAGAAACCCAGCTTTGGCATGGATGTCAATAAGAGTACAATATGTGACACGATCAGGTTCGCAACCTATTTCCTGCATTTTATTGAACACGTTGATAGCTTCGTTCAAGTAGTTTGCACGTCCATAGCTATGAATAAGACGATTGTATGTCACAACATTCGGCTGACATTCATCCTTCACCATCTGGTCAAGCAATCTATTTATCGACCCGAACTGCCTTGCACGACCAAGGATACCCACCATGGTGGTGTATGTATGACCGTCATGCTTGAATCCAGCCTTGTTTTTCAGCCAATGGAAAAAGGCAAGAGCAACAGAAGGATCTGGTATTTGCTTTAGAACTTGGTTAGCTTGATATGCATCAATTGAAAAGTTGAGATTTTCAAGCGCTTGCTCGGCAGCAGGGCCCCACTTCAGCTGTTGCAAAATCTGCGATACAGTTTCAACCACATGCCCGGTGCCTCCTAGAGATTGGGTCATAGACACTCCTGTTGCCATTTTCATGTCTCTAAAGGATTTCCTGAAACCATCCATACCAGAATCTGAAACCTTTGCACTTGAAGGTATCACATTCGAATTAAAATTTGACATGAAACGATGAGATTGAGCTTTCATTCTCTGCGGTATAGCCTTCCTCCTATCATAAGTATTTGCAGAACTACTATGAGTTTCTGATGAATCCACAATTTCGGCATTTGAAACTCGTTTGTAACCTCTAACAAAATTGGATTTGTTGCCTCTATCTTTTGCACCATGGTTGCTAACTGTTGATTTTTCCCCTGCTGCTATTTCAGATGACGACTTTGGATTGAGTTTGGCAAAGTTCTCTCTTTTGACAGACTTGAAAGCTGAAGATTTTATATTCGGAAGAGTCCTTGTCGATTCAACCACACAGTGTCTAGGCAAGCTTAATATTGAACCCCCATCAGACAAAGGAAGTTTATAATTCATCAGATCGGAGAAGAATGACACAGCTTCAATGCCAGCTTTAACAAACTGGTCAGAAATGGTAGGTGATGCATGTACATCGTGTTGAACAGCATTAGTGCTACGAGCAGAATTTACAATGTTAGATCTACTCAAAGGAATAGGATGAGAAACAGGCTGCGGTGCTCTCTCGGCTTCATGAGAATCAACAGCTTGGGGTGCAGTCCCCAACTTCAGAGCTCCCGTAGCTGAGGATTTGGACAAAGTTTCATTTCTTATGTTCTGCCTTCTTGAAACACAGGTCTCATCCTCGGTGCACGTGCACGAATTTCCATCTGCAGCATTACCTCGTGAGCCACTGAATAGAAATGACCTTGCACCATTGGACAGGTTACCAATATGCTTTGCTCGTAACATGATCTGCACATACCATAAAATTTTTCAAAAGAATTTTAACCCCACATATATCAACCAATAAGAAAAGTATTGAATCACACAAAGACAAAGGCAAAGAGGATAATCTACATCTTTGCTACAAAAGAAATAGCGTTACATGCCACTAAATGCAAGCTAATTATATTTTGAGACAGGTGAATATCATATGGAGAATTTTAAATCCAACAATGTCGTTTGATATCTTCACTAAGATCCGGAAAATAAACAAAGAGGTTATCTATTGTTCCAAAAGGAATTTTCAGCTCTAGCCCTTGTTATCAATTACAAAAGGGAGCAATCCATGTGCCTACAACATTTTTACAGCCAATATCAACAATTCGGAATACCTTATCTACACTTTGCAACTCTAGAAGAATAGTTTTCCCGAACGAGAAAGAACCGATCCCAGAGTTGACATTCACATGGTTGTTATGAGACAGAGAAACATAGGTAGCTGAAAAGAATGACAATTGCAGTTATATCATGCAAAAAGTGACTCCATTTTTTCCTGACAAAATAAACAATACATTATTTTCCATCAACTGAAAATCAAACATGGAGTGCTCCATGTTTTCGATCTCCGAAAACAGTAAAAAAATTAAAACAAAACGCTCCAATCAAAGGAAAAAATAATAAAATTTCTTGAACTAGATTTCAAAATTACACAATTCGGCAGCCCTTTCACCTCTTTTAGCAAGCAATTCCCAAATCACCTTAGCATTAAACAAAGGAAAAACCATACTCTAAATGACAACAAAATCGGCCACCAGAAAATAAACCGATCAAGTGCTGCAAATAACTTCAATTAACACCAAGTGCCTCTCTTTTACAGCAGATCAATAAAAACAACAGAAGAACAGCAAACCCAAATCCATCTAAAAACGCCATTCTTCTTTGTCAACCATTAGAACACTCACTTTAAACCCAAAATATAATGAACCAACAAAGCCTATATGCTTAAACATAGGAATAAAGCAAGAAAAACCCACAATTAAAAAAAATGGTGGAATATAGAAGCAAAAGAGCTGAAACCCAGTAAAGAACGACATCAATATAATGCAAAAAACCAACAAACGAAAGGATCAAAGTTTTATGAGAAGAGAAATACCTGAGAACAGGGTTGAAATTTCTGGGTCTGTTTCAGAAAGAAATAAAGGCGAAGCCTTTACAAAAATAAAATAAAATAAAACTTATTTAGAGAGGGAAAATAGAGGCGGCTCTCTTCTTCCCTTTCTCTATGTTGTCAACCCTCTCTTTTTTTCCAAGCAAATTGGGAGTGGCTGTCACGGTAGCTGCTTATTACAGCCTTAACCTTTTGGCTTAATTAACCATGTGGTTCGGAACTATACAAGTTTTTGCATTTTGGTATCTATCTTTTTTACTCGATTGAATACTTAAACTATTTCTCGAAAAAGTAAAAAAGAAAGGATTAATATCCTATACACTGGCGGTGGAAGCTGAAAGTTTCCATAAGCACCTTAGTTTTAGGGTATATAGAGTTAATTTAGGTTATAAGGTTTAGGGGTTTAAATTTTAGGGATAGTTGTTTTAATTTAAAGTTTAGGGTTATAATTTAGGGTTTATAGGTTAGGGTCTATTTTTAGGATAATATGGTGAGGAATTAGGTTTTAACCTATAAACTCTAAATTATAACCCTAAACCTTAAATTAAAACAATTATCATCTAACCCTCTATACTTAACCCTTAAAACATATATCCTAAACTAACTCTCTATACCCTAAAACTAAGGCGTTTGTGGAAACTGAAAGTTTCCACCGCCTGTGTATAGAATATCCAAAAAAATTGACAATGCCAATTAATAAGAATGCAGTCTAGACAAACACGTCATCGACATTGATATGATAAATAGTAAAACGATGTTATTGACTTGCATTTTTTTATAAATCGAGACAGAATGATAGTTTAAATCATTGAGTAAAATAAAAAAATAAGTGTTCAAAATGGAAAAAGAAATACAATGTAGGGGTTAATTGTGAATAAAGACTTTGTCATGCTCATTTCAAATTTTACTTTAAAATAAATATTATTTGAATATACAAAGATATTAATTAAATTTCTATATCAAAACTAATGTGTTTTCTAAGTAAAGTTGCAATATCAAAAACAACACCAGTAATTAAATAATAATTTCCACAATGAAATATTTAAAGAATATTTTGCCAATTTTTACTTTTTTTATTTCTTCTTTTGTGAATAAAGATTTGCTTTGGGGGTGTAAGTATATGGAAATAAAGGCAGACAACAAAGCAGGCCAATGGAGTCTTGTGGATGTGAGGTTAGCTTGCAAAACAAAATATATTCATTCTATTATTCTTTATTTGCTATGAAAATTATATCAAAAACTGCATCAATACTTTGATAGATTTTGAATTAAATTTGTTAAAATAATGATAAAATATTCTAGAATTAAAAATAATTATACCAACAATCGGTTGGTTTAGTGGGATAAAACATCAGTCTGTCAGTAAATCAGAAATAAGTGGTTAAATAATAAATTATTATTATTTTCTTTGTAAGAAAAGGAGAAAGGAGTTATTTGGTATTGAATTTGGATTTTTAATGTTAATTAAGACTAAAACAATTTATTTTATTGAAACACTTGATTGACGACAAATAATTGATTTTTTAAAGTTAAGAATAATTTATTTATTTTAGGGTTTTATTTTGATGCACAAGCTGTGTAATTTTTTTTTACACAATCCTTTTATAAAATTTAAAATCTAAATCACAAACCCTAGCAACCTAAAACCTAAACCCTAAGTCCTAAACCCTAAACTCTAAATTCTAACCATAAACCTTAAATTATATACCTTACATACCAAACCCCTAAACCCTAACCTAAAATCCTAAACCCTAAACCCTAAAATTAAAGGGCTTGTGTAAACTTTAGTTTACACAAGCTTGTGCATCAAAGTATTTTCCTTTATTTTAACATGTTATTTTCTCCGTATAAAAACAACACAAAGTACAATACTTATTGTGTAATATTAATATACTTTGAAATTGGAATCACAACATAATATACTAGTCCGAGAAAGTTAACAATGAAGACAGAATTGGGGAACTTACAGGTTACTTCTTGTCCCATTTTGTTTGTCTATATTTATTTAGGGTAAATAATACGATTACTGAACTTTGGTAAAAGAAATAAAATGATAACTAAATTTTTAAAAATTACAAAATAAAATAAAATTTTATGTTTTATAACAAAATGGTAACGGGGCGTTATATCTCGTTAAGTGTCTGTAATAAAATTTAGTATAATAACACATTTAGTCCTTCATATTTATACATTCAATCAATTTAGTCCTAATTCGAAATAATTCACTAAATTTAGCCCTCGTTATTTACGCATTATTTCAATTTGGTCCTTAAAGCAAAATTCTAAAGTATGGTAACATGATAAATAATTACAATTAAGTTTTTAAAAGAACTCGAAAACTCGACTCGAATCGAAAAAATTTCAAATAAAATTTGAGTTGTAAAATATGACGCGTCAACTCGAATAACTCGAAATTTTTTGACTCGACTCGATTGATCTATTTTAAGATATAACGCGTCAACTCGAATAACTCGAAATATCCGAATATTTTAAATATTTTTTCTTTTAAAAATTTTGATCAAGCAATACCAACAGTTGTTCTCCAGCTAGGGCTGTAAATGAACCAAACGTTCAGCGAACCGTTCGGCGGGAAGTTCGTTTATTTATTAAACGAACGAACATGAACAAAATTTTTTGTTTGTCTAATTAAATGAACGAACACGAACAAAAGGCTTGTTCGTTCATTTATGTTCGTGAACGTTCGGTAATTCGTTCATTTATGTTCGTTTATGTTAATTTATGTTCGTTCGTTTATGTTCGTTTATGTTCATTTAAATTTATTCACATATGTCTAGGGGTGTTCATTATTCGGTTAAACCGAACTAACCGACCGAACCAAAACAAAATTGGTTAATCTATTAGATAATTTTAAGTTTCGGCTAATGATTAAGAGTTTTTTCAAATTTCAATTATGAATTAATTCGGTTTAAAATCGGTTAATTAATTGAATTAATCGAACTAACCAAAAATATTAAATATTTAACAAATTATATATGTTCGTTTGTGTTCGTTTACCATTTAAACGAACGAACATGAACGAATACGAACAAGCTACATTCCTTAATGAACGAACACGAACAAAAAATGTTGTGTTCGTTTATGTTCGTGTTCGTTCATTTGCTCGGTTAAAGTTAAACGAACGAACATGAACACACACTCGTTCGTGTTCGTTCCGTTCGTTTACAGCCCTATCTCCAGCATTTTCCAATTCAAATCGTTTATTTTGTCTATAAGACTCAGTCAACCTTTTACTTTGAATATATATATATATATAGTTTGATTGATCAAGTCCCCGCCGGTGGCCAAAAAATCATTTTTTATTTTACATTTTTATATAAATCCCAATCGACATAAATGTAGAAGATTACCTCCATCACGATGGATGATTCTGGAAATCCAACGGTATGATCTCGTGGTTATAACGTTAGACGCGGGGATAAAAGCATTGGGACACAACCTACAATATTACACCATAAATTCATTTTTTTAATATTGTTAAAATAATTACAATCTAATTTCTGTTCGCATTTTTTTAATTTTTTTATAAGGTATATATTTTGCAAAAAAAAGTTAATCGAACATGAATTTTAGGAGATGAACATTATTATTATTATTCACTAGAATTGCCCGTTAGATTCATTAGTTTATTGAATAGATAAATAAGAAATATAACAATTAATTCATATTTTCTCTTTTAGTTTATAGAGGTTACTACTAAAATGTAGTTCGATAAATATTGCACCTGTTTGATAAAAAAAGATTTAAACCCAAAACAAATTTGTACTCATCTAAATTCTAATATTATATATATTTAGTATAAAAATTATTTAATAAACAAGGAACAAATAAATAGGGTTTGTGGCGGATTCAGAAATTTTTTTTAGGATGGACACACATATATTAAGTCTTAACAATATAAAAAAAATTTGTATGTAAATGGGTACAAATAAAATTGTAGGGTAGATACGCTCAGTAAAATAGATAACCAATAAAAGAAATTGAAGTTTGAAAGTGAGCAAAATAAATTTCAAGGTGGGCACACTCGGTAAAATAAATAACCAGTAAAGTAAATTCAAAATTTTAGGTTGGGCACGTGCCCACCCTGGACATAACCTGCATCTGCCACTGAATAGGATACTTACATTTTTGCAAACGTGTATTAAGAATAGGGTATTTAATAAATGAACCGAACGAACACGAATAAGAGTCTGTTTATGTTCGTTTGTTTAATTTTATTCGAACCAATGAATGGACACGAACAACTAAATGAACATAATTTATTGTCCGTGTTTGCTTGTTAAGAAATGTAGCTTGTTCATGTTCGTTCACTAAAATGATAAACGAATACAAACGAATGAACATAAAAAGACATATGTGAATAAATTTAAACGAACCTACATATGTGAATATTTTTAAAAAAATTATAATACTTTTGTTATAAAACTAATAAATATAAATGGACATATATGAATAAATTTAAACGAACATAAACAAATGAATTATCGAACGTTCACGAACGTAAATAAACAAACAAGCATTTTGTTCGTGTTCGTTCATTTAATTAAACGGACAAAAAAATTGTTATGTTTATTTATTTAATAAATAAACGAACGTAAATAAACTTACCGTCAAACGGTTCCAATATGCTTGATTCGTTTACGTATCTAATTATTGCAGTAAAACAATGAATCGTAAACAGTAAATGTTTCTTGGAGCTCAAGCAGGATTTGGGAATTCGTAAATCCCACGAATCCAGGGCGGACGCGGACTTCGTTAGCCACGTGTTTTTTTAAGAATATTGCACACGCAAATTAGATATTGGGATAAAGCAACTTCCGGTCCCTGAACTTAACAACCTTTAGTAATTTAACCCCTAAACTTTATTATAATTATATTTAGTATACAAAATTTATAAATTGTCCTATTTTGATCTTTTTGATAATGTGGCATTATGATATTATGCCAATCATCAAAAGGACTACCATGGCCCATGGGGATAAATTTTCAAGGATTGAAAGTTGGTTTATCCCTTAGATCTTTTGCATAATGCAACTTATATATTTTTAAAAAAATTAGAATCAATACACATTTTGACACCTAACCTTGGTATATTTATTCAATTCGGTACTTTATATTTTTGTGCAATTAAGGACTTGAACTTTGCTTCTCAATTTAAATTGATACCTAAACTTGACTTTCTAGTTCAATATGGCTTCATAGTTTTTTAGTCGAATTAAGTATATGATTTTGGCTTTTTTATTCAAACTGGTACATGAACTTGACTTTGTTCAAATTAGACTATTTTAAATCTAGATTATTTCGGGTCATACGGCCTTAAAAATCCATATAATAAACATCATAAGTATAAGTGAACTGAGCTTTAATGAATAAGATTGTATTTGTGTTCACTTATTTATTTTTAAATATATTTATGATCGATTCGTGACCGTTTAAATTTTTTAATATCATGTTCATGTTCGTTTATTTATTTTTGAAGGTGGTTATGTTAGTTTTTTTAGCGTTCGTGAATATATTCGTTGAAGAAAATGGTGAATGCCGCTAGTCCTAAGCTCATCAAGCTTTACAATTTGAACTTCAAAAATTATCATGTGTTCAATTTAGTCCCTAACTTTACCATTATTTATATATAAAAAATAAAAGGAAAATAGAAACCGAATAAACGAGCTTGTTCGTGAACTTAAATAAACTGAATACATCTTTATTCATATTTGTTAGTTTATTACATGAATATAACCTTTTGTTCATGATCGTTTATTTAGCTTAATGAACGAACATAAACAAGCGTTATACAAACAGTCCGTCGAACGCTCTGTTCATTTACATCTCTAAATAATTTGATCATTCATTTATTTCTCATATTTGATAAATATAATTGTTTTATATGTATTAAATAAATATTTACTTCTTTACCAACAAGTGTTGTGTGCATTGGTAAGACACATTACACTCTCAAGGAGAGGACGTGAGTTCGAATCTTGGAGACGACATTGTTGAGAGGGGCAGCCGCGCACCCCGAACATGGACCGTAAGACGAACATGCATAATATCAAAAATAAATATTTACTTCTTTAATCTTTATACAATGAAAAAGAACTAAAATAATTATTATTCATTGTGGGCCTTATTGGGCCATCTAACAATTTGCCCTTAAGGAACACCTTTAATCCAGGTCTAAACTATGGTTTTAAACCGAAAAAGGTGAAAGCTCAAAGTAAAGGTCATAATTTTATTCCATGGCGTGGAGTATGAGCATAAAGTAAAGAAGGAATGAAAATCCAAGGGTTTAGACTTTAGAGGACCGAAAAAACCCCAAATCCCTATGTTAAAAAAAAGAAAAAAATAATGGGGGTATCCACATTTTTATTTTTTAAAAATAATTTTAATTTAGTGTCACTTTTTTTAAAAAATAATTTTATTTAGTGTATAAATAGAAGTTATTTTTATATATTTAATTAAAAAATATTTTTAATTTTTAGATCCGTTATTGGAACATAGAAAAAAAAAGTATTGTTTTTTTTTCTCTTTTATTTCCAACACAAATGATGGGGGTCATCTTTTCTCTTTTATTTTATGGGGTCTGCTAATTATCCATGACAGACCATAAAGTGTAGTCCCCCCCTACATTAAAGGAGACTCCTCATCATTGCTAAGTGAGGTTAAACTTAATAAAATCATATAAACGTGAAGTAGATATAATATATAATGATTTATTTTTCTAAATATTTATCTTTATGAATAAATTGCAAACCATTACACGTCTCTAATTATCCATTCACTTGTTAATTGAAGCAAATATTTTTTTCTTCTTATTGTTAGGGGAAGGGAATGGAGTTCGAATATAGCACAAAAATAACATCATTCATTTTGTAAACTATGCTGCTTAAATTCAGATCAGTTAAGAAAAATAATAGCATCTTCACAATCAAGACCATTTAATGAATTCAATAGTTAACAACAATTAAGCCTTCAAAAAATGTTGAAATAACATGTTTTATGCATACAATTTTTTTGACAATTTAGTTATTTTCGTATTTTTTTCAAATATAATACAATTATACTTTAAGTCCATGTATTTTTCTAATATTTCAAATTTTATTCGTCTATTTTTTTGGCTTTGATAATTGAAGTTGAATTGTAATATTTTCAACAAACTTTCGTAAATTACATTTTGCCCCCTAAAATGATAGAATTGTCATAAAGTTAAGAGTTGTTATAATGACAAAATTATATAACTCAAGTCCGTCCTAGAAAAATTTATCAACTTCTGCCCCGCTTAGGAATATAACTAGACCTAAAAAAAATAATCTTTTCAAATACTAAAAAATCACATTTTCAAGTATTTTTTTTAAATAAATTACTTTGACTCTACTAATAAAGGTATTCATGATAGATTAATCGTACCGTTTAGCTTAAATGGTCAATTAATTTACTACAGCGGTTACTGAATCATAAACTAATTACTAAGAAATAGTTAATCGTTTTAACCACTAATGATTAACATTTATTAATCGTTATTAACGGTTCGGTTACAGATTAACATGTAACTTATTACAAAGTTTCCACATATTCACTACTTTTTTTAGAATAATGAAATTATATCTCCGATAAATATTATATTATAAGAGAACATTTGTGAACAAAATATATGTATAAATAATTTAATAACGATTAACATATAGGTTAACTATTAACCATCATTTTTAATGGTTCGATTAACCAAAACCGTTTAGTCTTAACATTTCATTAATTAACTTATAAAATATAACAATTATATCAGTTAACGATTATTGTAACACTCGGTTAAGATTTAAAAAAAAAAGATAAAAGAAGTGAGGGTGTGAAGGCTCGAACCCGAGACCTCAGCCCTCACCACCCAACATGCTAACCAATTGAGCCAAGTGCTCTTTTCTGTCAAATACTACCAACGGTAATATTTATCTGTTAATTAAGGAGTTATTTCGAGACACCTTTAATGTGAATCTGACGTTTCACCTACCAAAAATATAATGCCCTCTTTCAAGCTTCGAGAAACACCCCCATTTCTCTCTCTTTTCATCTTGTTTCTCTATCGTCCTCGATCTCTGTCTATCTCCGGCACCGCCGCGCCGTGAGCCTCACCGCCGGTGCCATGGCGTTCCCCGTCGAGCCCCGACCAAAACCCTCATCTCCACGCGCCGTCTGCCGTCCCCGATCACCGTGAAGCACCATTGAAAGCTTCGTTGAATCCCATCACCGTCGCCTCTGTTTTGCTCTTTTTTCGACCGTCCTCGACGTCCGTTCGAGAAACGGCCGTCGGATCTCTACTCCCCGTGTCGAGTCAAGTAAAACCCAACCAACCCCTTGTTCGTTCGACGCCGGCGAAGCCTCCACCGGAGCTACGTAAGTTCCGTGACCCTTCGGTTTTCCGCAATAATTTTTGTTTATTTCTGACGTTCTTCAGACTTGTGTGGGTTTGGGTTAGGTCAATAATCAAATCTGCTACCTTTTTCAGGTGAAACCGAGCTCTCCGGCGAGTTTCCGGTGGCCGTCCGAGGTTTCCGTTGGGGTAAGTAAGCCGGCCTGAACCGGTCGGCCCATCATCCAAACCTGAGCCCAAAAACACAGTTGACCCGAACCGACCCATCTCTGACCCGAACCGACCCGTGTCCGAGTCAACTCGTCCGAGTTGACTCAGTGAGTTAACTCACCGAGTCAACTCAGTTGACCCTGTTGGATGCTAACATCATCATGACGTCATCGGTTGACCTGGCCCCGTTGACTTTGACCTGCTGACGTCAGTGTTGACTTACTGGCATCATCGTTGACTTTGACCAAAAAGTCAAATTTTTCGAGAAGGCCCTATCTTATGTTTTTCGACGTTCTGAGTCCGTTTTTGAAGCCCGTTTTGCGAAATTCCGACTCTAAGGCTCCCGAATCTGACCTTAAACCCAAATCATGCATATGTACTTAATTATTCCATTCAGATATCAGTAAATCGAATACGTGTCTAAACTAGTGTTTTAATTGTGTAAAGGTACCCGGGACTCGTGTGACCACTCACCAGCTCATCCTAGCTCCTCTCGACCCGCTCACTCTCACGCTTTAGTGAATATCAGTATGAATTCAAACCCTATGTATAAGAATGAGTTTAACTCTTATTTCACATTATGACCATTAATCTTTCTTGATCTAGGACATGACCCCGTATCTGAGCGTACTGAGGCAGGTGTCCGTTAGACCCTTCTCCGACCAGCTTTGAGGTGTGTTCCATATGTGTGCTATATTTTGTTGAATGATTTGCTTAATGATTTAATCATAAACAATACTATGCTTGTTTAATATCTTAATAGTTGTTGAGATTGCATCATTATGTTAGAAATGAGATGAAATGATGAACTGGTTATATAATGACATTCTCTGCCGACATGATGTATGTTTGCTCAATGTGTATACTTGTAATATGATTTCTTGATCGGTGATGGAATTGCCTGATTTTCTGATGAACTTGAAAGTATGATATGTTAGCTTGACCTGAAATGTTACTATCTGTTTGTACGTTGAATGATGAGAATGTATGCTTTGCTCAATAGATATGCCCAATTATCTGTCAAAAGTATAAATCTTCTGTTTCTGATATTCTGAATAGAATGTCTGCCACATGTACTCTGTTATTCATATCTGAGATCTGGACACTGATTACTATCTGGGTATACTATTGGGTTATGATGTGAAGTCTCTGTTGGTACAGCCCTGATCAAGCTGGTAAATCCTTATGGACTCAAGGTCTCCCCTTGAGTGGCACCTATGCCCATCGAGCCTAGGGTAAGTTCTTATGGACTCAAGGTCTCCCCTTGAGTGGCACCTATGCCTATCGGGCTTAGGGTAAGTCCTTATGGACCTAAGGCATCCCCTTAGGTGGCGCCTATGCCCATCGGGCCTAGGGTAAGTCCTTATGGATGCAGTTCTGGGGGACTGCATTTGGTGTATGGTTGGAGGGTAGTCACTAGTAAACTCATGCATGCATCCGAGCATTTGCATTGATCTGCTATGTGTTATTATGATCTGATTGTTATGTATTCATTGCTTGTTTGATCTGCACTTATTGGAACACACTGAGCTCCCTAGCTCATGCCTTCTTCTTCTCCCCTTTCAGATACTTGTGATAGGCTACCCCTTTTGGACCCGGCAACTGGAGGATCGACACATTTAGCTCTAGATTGTTGTAATGTTCTTATCTTCCAAACTGTCTGTATTTGGGTGACTTATGCTTATATTTTGATACGACTTATCTTTTGGTTTTGCCGGGTGTGGCTTTTGATATAACTGAACACTTTATGCTTTCATATCATCTATTTTGTAATCACATGATACCAAACTTTTGCTTACTACTTTTGGATGGATTTGAAAGCGTCACTAGTATCTTTTATAATCGTTCTGAGAATAGTATTGATATGTATTTGATAACAGGTTTTATGGTATGATTCGTAAATCTCCCGAAAGGGGGAAACTATGTCAGTTTTGATATTTTGACTATGATATTTCACAAGGGTTTGATTATAGGTTGTGACTGCCTGGAGTTGGGTTAAACGCATAAGCGGGTCCAGGTGGTTACATTTAGTGGTATTAGAGCTTTTGGTTTTAAAAACCTCGGACTGTGTATGAGTCCATTTTACGCAATGTTTGAAAAGTTTTACAAAAAGTGTTTTGAAATGAGCTAAGTCACCCAATTTTGTCTGCTTAATTGTGTTCGATTCTCCATTGCTATAAACCGACCCTAAGCTTATTCCTTGTAGAGGTCTTCTGCTATGAGTACTACAAGAGGACGTCGACCTATTCGGAGACGCGGTAGTCCTGTCCGGTTTTCCGATACGATGAATGACCCGGTGGTGGAGCCACCTACTTCAACTCCTGTCCCTGGTCCTACTGAGCCTTCCGTACCATCTGGCCCTACTATAGTGACTGCTCCTCAGTCTGCCCCTGAGATTGATGTGTCTACTCCGATTAGAGGAGCACCGTCTTCTTCTGAGCCTCCCACATCTGTTACTGACGTAGCCCTTAGTAGGCAGTTTTTGCAGTTGATTACTGGTGCGGTTAGAGCAGCTGGTATTGTCCCTGAGGTTCCCATCTCTCAGACCTTGATCACGAATGGGGCGAGAACTTTTGATGGCCCTACTGGTGGAGCCCCGACCGAGGCAGAGGAATGGCTCCACGATCTGGAGAGGCGTATGGATTCTTTGGGTCTTGAGTCACCCAAAAGATATTTGGGAGCCGTCTCTATGTTGTATGGGAATGCTCGTACTTGGTGGGAATCTGTGGTTAGTAGTGTTCTTGCGGCCCGTTTGACTTGGGACTTTTTCAAGGAACGCTTCAAGAGCCGCTTTGTTGGTGAGCATTACATGAGGCAGATGCAAGAACGATTCAGGACATTGACTCATGGAGATATGTTTGTATCCGAGTATGAGATAGAATTCTTGGGCTTGCTCAGATTTTGGGCTAGATTAGTGCCCACCGAGAGGGGAAAATGTCGTAAATTTGTGATGGGGCTGAGATATGAGCTATGTGTACATGTTGTTGGTCATCTGGATAAGGACTTCGATACTTTAGTTGAGAAAGCTAAAGACCTGGAAGAAGTTGAGCTAGCAGCCACTGGTGGAGGTAGAGCTGACCGAGAGCGGTCTAAGAGGCCTCCTAATCCCGAGCCTTCCTCACGTCATGGAAAGAGGAATCGCACTTCTGGTCATCAGAGAGGTAATTCTGGATCCAAACCTGATGCTTCTTTGACCCCGGCTGCTAGTAGAGGTGATTCGTCTGGTTTCACCCCTATGCCCCTTTGTGTGCATTGTGACAAGCGATATGGGGGCGAGTGCAGAAGGAAGACCGGTGCATGTTTTCGATGTGTGTCCGGAGACCATTTTTTGAAGAATTGCCCTGTCCCATCTTCTACACCTCGAGCATCCTCCCAGACCCCTGCACGCTCACAGACTTCCGTACAGACTCCGGCCAGGGGTCGTAGTCAGAGTAGACCTTTTGCATCTGCTGCTAGGACAGACTCTAGAGCACGGACCCATCAGAGTGGGGGACCAGTTTTGTCTGAGGCTAGGCAGCTAGCACTTGTTTATGCTACCAGACGACGTGATGATAGAGATGAGCCGGATGTTATAACAGGTACATTTACCATTTTCTCTGTTCCATACTTTGCATTGCTCGATAATGGTTCTACCCACTCTTACATTTCAAGATCTGTTTCCCGAGACCTTCCATTTCCGATAGAAGCCACAGAGAATATTGTTACAGTTATGAGCCCAGTAGGTCAGTCGGTGACCGTGGATAAGGTGTTTAGGCGTTGTCCTCTTGAGGTTTAAGGGGAAATCTTTCTAGTTGATCTTATGGAGCTTCCAATGGAGGAGTTCGATCTAATCTTGGGTATGGATTGGTTGAACGAACATCGGGTTAACCTTGATTGTGAATTGAAAAGGGCAACCTTAAGGACTTCTGATGGTCAGTTAGTGGTTCTAATCGGTGAACGTCGAGGTTACTTATCTAACGTAGTATCTGCTCTGACCATCGACAGAATGATTCGGAAGGGATATGAGACCTTCATTGCTTCTCTCCTGAATACGAAGGGTTCTCTATCCAAGATTGAAGAAATTCGCACTGTTAGCGAATTTCCTGATGTTTTTCCCGAAGAGTTGCCCGGATTACCTCCGGATAGAGACGTTGAGTTTGAGACTTATTCGGGGTCTGCACCTGTATCTATGAATCCCTATCGTATGGCCCCTAAAGAGCTTAAGGAGTTGAAAATTCAGTTGCAGGAGCTGCTTGACCGAGGTTTCATTCGACCTAGCTCTTCACCTTGGGGAGCTCCAGTCCTCTTCGTCAAGAAGAAAGATGGTTCACTCCGATTATGCATTGATTATCGGAAGTTGAACAAGCTGACAATTAAGAACAAATACCCGTTACCTAGGATCGACGACTTGTTTGATCAATTTCGGGGAGCCACAATTTTCTCAAAGATTGATCTTCGATCTGGATACTATCAACTGAAGATAAAGGGATCTGATGTTGCGAAGACAGCTATCCGCACTAGATATGGGCACTATGAGTTTCTTGTGATGCCTTTTGGTCTTACCAATGCACCAGCTGCCTTCATGGACATGATGAACCGTGTGTTCCGACCCTATATAGACCAGTTTGTTGTGGTGTTTATTGATGATATCTTGGTTTATTCTCGGACAGAATCTAAGCATGTTGAACATTTGAAGATTGTTCTGCAAACCTTGAGAGAGCATCGTTTGTATGCTAAGCTGAGCAAGTGTGAATTTTGGCTCAGAGAAGTGACATTTCTGGGGCATGTTGTATCAGCTCAAGGTATCCAGGTTGATCCTAGTAAGATCAAGGCGATCACCAGTTGGAAGCCACCCAAGAATGTCTCTGAGATCCGTAGCTTTCTGGGTTTAGCTGGTTACTATCGCCGCTTTGTCGAGGGTTTCTCCATCATTGCTGCCCCTTTGACGAAGCTTTTGAGGAAGAATGTTCCTTTTGCTTGGTCTGATGCCTAGCAAGCTAGTTTTGAGAAACTGAAGGCGGCTTTGACTCAAGCTCCGGTCCTTTCACAACCCGAGTCTGGGAAGGACTTCTCAGTGTATAGTGATGCCTCACTCTCCGGGCTTGGTTGTGGACTGATGCAAGATAGGAAGGTAATCGCTTATGCATCACGTCAGTTACGACCACATGAGTGTAACTATCCGACCCATGACCTCGAGTTAGCTGCGATGGTCTTTGCTCTGAAAATCTGGAGGCATTATCTCTACGGAGAGAAGTGATATATCTTTACTGATCACAAGAGCTTGAAGTATATCCTCACTCAGAGGGATTTAAATATGAGGCAACGTCGTTGGGTTGAGCTATTAAAGGACTATGATTGCGTGATTGAGTACCACCCAGGAAAAGCCAATGTTGTTGCCGATGCCTTGAGTCGTAAGACTATATCCGACCTGAGATCCTTGTTTGCCAGGATGAGTATTTACAGTGATGGCAGTTTGCTAGCGGAGTTGCAAGTTAAACCAACTTTGGCCGAAGAGATTAAGGCCAAGCAACTATTAGACAATTCCTTACTCCCAGTCATGCAACAAGTTGAGCAGGGATCCACATCTGTTTATGCCTTCGATCAGGATGGCGTTTTGTGCTTTAAGGGTCGTTATTGTGTTCCCGATGATGCCAACCTGAAGCGAGCCATACTTAGTGAGGCTCATAGCAGCCCTTATGCTATGTATCCTGGTGGAGACAAGATGTACCAGAATCTGAAACAAAGGTACCGCTGGGAGGGTATGAAGAAAGATATATCAGATTATGTATCGAAGTGTATGACCTGTCAGCAAGTCAAAGTGGAACATCAGCATCCTTCTGGTTTGTTACAACCCATTAAGATTCCTGAGTGGAAATGGGAGCGTATCACGATGGATTTCGTTACCGGGTTGCCTCTGACTCCTTCTAAAAAGGATTCTGTCTGGGTTATTGTTGATCGACTCCCCAAGTCAGCTCACTTTATTCCTGTACGAGTTACTTATTCTCTAGAGAAGCTGGCTAGGCTATATATCTCAGAGATCGTCAGATTGCATGGGGTACCCTTATCTATCATATCTGATCGAGATCCGAGGTTCACTTCTCACTTCTGGTCGGCCTTGCATAATGCTCTGGGTACACGTTTAAATTTCAGTACATCCTTCCATCCTCAGACTGATGGTCAATCTGAGAGAGTAATTCAGGTTCTTGAAGATATGTTGAGAGGATGCGTGATAGACTTCCGCGGTAGTTGGGAAGATTTCTTGCCCTTGGCCGAGTTTGCTTATAATAATAGCTATCAGGCTAGTATTCGCATGACCCCTTATGAAGCTTTGTATGGTCGTAAGTGCCGAACTCCTATCTGTTGGACCGAGTTGTATGATAAGAAGACTTTAGGTCCGGAATTGGTCCAAGAAACTGAAGAGACTGTCAGATTAATCTGTAATCGCCTGAAAGAGGCCTTTGACAAACAGAAATCTTATGCTGATCGAAGAAGAAAGGATATTGAGTTTGAGGTCGGAAATCAAGTCTTTCTGAAAGTATCTCCATGGAAGAAAGTTCTGAGATTTGGAAAAAAGGGTAAGCTGAGTCCGAGATTCATTGGGCCGTACCGTATCGCGAAGAGAGTTGGACCAGTTGCCTATCAGCTCGAGTTACCTCCTCAGCTCAGTCGTATACATAATGTCTTCCATGTGTCCATGTTGAGGCAGTACCATCCAGATCCTAGTCATGTCATTCAGGTTCAGGATGTAGAGTTGAGGCCAGACTTGTCCTATGAGGAGAAACCAATCCAGATCTTAGATTTTGATGAGAGAGTTCTAAGAAATCGACGCATTCCGATGGTAAAGGTACAGTGGAGAAATCGGAGTCCTAGTGAGGCTACATGGGAGATCGAGGGATCCCTGAGAAAGCAGTTCCCACATCTGTTTGATTTAGGTAAATTTCGAGGACGAAATTTTTCTTAAGGAGGGGAGAGTTGTAACACTCGGTTAAGATTTCAAAAAAAAAGATAAAAAAAGTGAGGGTGCGGAGGCTCGAACCCGAGACCTCAGCCCTCACCACCCAACATGCTAACCAATTGAGCCAAGTGCTCTTTTCTGTCAAATATTACCAACGGTAATATTTATCTGTTAATTAGGGAGTTATTTCGAGACACCATTAATGTGAATCTGACGTTTCACCTACCAAAAATTTAATGCCCTCTTTCAAGCTTCGAGAAACACCCCCCCTTTCTCTCTCTTTTCATCTTGTTTCTTTGTCGTCCCCGATCTCCGTCTATCTCCGATACTGCCGCGCCGTGAGCCTCACCGCCGGTGCCATGGCGTTCCCCGTCGAGCCCCGACCAAAACCCTCATCTCCACGCGCCGTCTGCCGTCCCCAATCACCGTGAAGCACCATTGAAAGCTTTGTAGAATCCCATCACCGTCGCCTTTGTTTTGCTCTTTTTTCGACCGTCCTCGACGTCCGTTCGAGGAACGACCGTCGAATCTCTACTCCCCGCGTCGAGTCAAGTAAAACCCAACCAACCCCTCGTTCGTTCGACGCCGGCGAAGCCTCCACCGGAGCTACGTAAGTTCCGTGACCCTTCGGTTTTCCGCAATGATTTTCGTTTATTTCCGACGTTCTTCAGACTTGTGTGGGTTTGGGTTAGGTCAATAATCAAATATGCTACATTTTTCAGGTGAAACCGAGCTCTCCGGCGAGTTTCCGGTGGCCGTCAGAGGTTTCCGTTGGGGTAAGTAAGCCGGCCTGAACCGGCTGGACCGGTCGGCCCATCATCCAAACCTGAGCCCAAAAATACAGTTGACCCGAACCGACCCATCTCTGACTCGAACCGACCCGTGTCCGAGTCAACTCGTTGAGCCAACTCAATGAGTCAACTCGCCCGTGTTGACTCAGTGAGTTAACTCACCGAGTCAACTCAGTTGACCCTATTGGATGCTGACATCATCATGACGTCATCGGTTGACCTGGCCCCGTTGACTTTGACCTGCTGACGTCAGCGCTGACGTCAGCGTTGACTTTGACCAAAAAGTCAAATTTTTTGAGAATGCCCTATCTTATGTTTTTCGACATCCTGAGTCCGTTTTTGAAGCCCGTTTTGCGAAATTCCGACTCTAAGGCTCTCGAATTTGACCTTAAACCCAAATCATGCATATGTACTTAATTATTCCATTCAAATATCAATAAATTGAATACGTGTCTAAACTAGTGTTTTAATTGTGTAAAGGTACCCGGGACTCGTGTGACCACTCACCAGCTCAGCCTAGCTCCTCTCGACCCGCTCACCCTCACGCTTCAGTGAATATCAGTATGAATTCAAACCCTATGTATAAGAATGAGTTTAACTCTTATTTCACATTATGACCATTAATCTTTCTTGATCTAGGACATGACCCCGTATCTGAGCGTACTGAGGGAGGTGTCCGTTAGACCCTTCTCCGACCAGCTTTGAGGTGTGTTCCATATGTGTGCTATATTCTGTTGAATGATTTGCTTAATGATTTAATCATAAACAATACTATGCTTGTTTAATATCTTAATAGTTGTTGAGATTGCATCACTATGTTAGAAATGAGATGAAATGATGAACTGGTTATATAATGACATTCTCTGTCGACATGATGTATGTTTGCTCAATGTGTATACTTGTAATATGATTTCTTGATCGGTGATGGAATTGCCTGATTGTCTGATGAACTTGAAAGTATGATATGTTAGCTTGACCTGAAATGTTACTATCTGTTTGTACGTTGAATGATGAGAATGTATGCTTTGCTCAATAGATATGCCCAATTATCTGTCAAAAGTATAAATCTTCTGTTTCTGATATTCTGAATAGAATGCCTGCCACATGTACTCTGTTATTCATATCTGAGATATGGACACTGATTACTATCTGGGGTATACTATTGGGTTATGATGTGAAGTCTCTGTTGGTACAACCCTGATCAAGCTGGTAAATCCTTATGGACTCAAGGTCTCTCCTTGAGTGGCACCTATGCCCATCGGGCCTAGGGTAAGTCCTTATGGACTCAAGGTCTCCCCTTGAGTGGCACCTATGCCCATCGGGCCTAGGGTAAGTCCTTATGGACCTAAGGCATCCCCTTAGGTGGTGCCTATGCCCATCGGGCCTAGGGTAAGTCCTTATGGATGCAGTTTTGGGGGACATCATTTGGTGTATGGTTGGAGGGTAGTCACTAGTAAACTCATGCATGCATCCGAGCATTTGCATTGATCTGCTATGTGTTATTATGATCTGATTGTTATGTATTCATTGCTTGTTTGATCTGCACTTATTGGAACACACTGAGCTCCCTAGCTCATGCCTTCTTCTTCTCCCCTTTCAGATACTTGTGATAGGCTACCCCTTTTGGACCCGGCAACTGGAGGATCGGCACATTTAGCTCTAGATTGTTGTAATGTTCTTATCTTCCAAACTGTCTGTATTTGGGTGACTTATGCTTATATTTTGATACGACTTATCTTTTGGTTTTGCCGGGTGTGGCTTTTGATATAACTGAACACTTTATGCTTTCATATCATATATTTTGTAATCACATGATACCAAACTTTTGCTTATTACTTTTGGATGGATTTGAAAGCGTCACTAGTATCTTTTATAATCGTTCTGAGAATAGTATTGATATGTATTTGATAACAGGTTTTATGGTATGATTCGCAAATCTCCCGAAAGGGAGAAACTATGTCAGTTTTGATATTTTGACTATGATATTTCACAAGGGTTTGATTATAGGTTGTGACTGCCTGGAGTTGGGTTAAACGCATAAGCGGGTCTAGGTGGTTACAATTATAATTAACAATAACGGTTTAATATGCACACCCTACCAGATATACCTCTGTTGTGTTTATATCAATGTGGTAAAAGAAAAACGGAGGGAAGATTACATTAATTCAACTTCTACCTTGAGGGTAAATTTAAAGGGTAAAATTTTGATACAAGTTTATGTATTTACACTATAAAATTAAAATTCTAAAATTCTAACAATAAACCCTAAATTCTAAACTTAAATATTAAATTCTAAACTATAAAACATAAATTCTTAAAATTTAACCCCTAACTAAACTAAAAGGTCTTAAATTTGTGTTGACTTTGATGTTCTGGAATCTTGACTTTCAGCCTCTTATTTGGTAAAAGTGGTGTTAATTAAACCAAGCTGAGCTAAGCTAAGCTGTGCTTTCAAAGACTTGGTATTTTGGTGAGTGCTTCAAATATTCAATCCTCATCTTGACCACGTCACCACCTAATTTTTCCACCCCAAATATTCTAAGCAAACTCATAAATTCAAACCTATTTTAAAAAAAAAATATTTCGGTGGTAGAAAATTTATTTTACATACGCATATCTAATTTTAGATTTATGAGTTTATTTTATAGTTTGAGTTTTAAGGGTTAAAAATTTAGTGTTTAGCGTTTATAGTTAATGGCGTAGGATTTTGTGCATATAATTTAAGATTTTAAATTTTATAGTGAAATTGATCATGCTTGTGGGAAAAAAATAATGGTCAGTGTATGATATAATTACCTTTTTTAAAGGGTAAACAATATTATTGGTCACTAAACTATTCTCATTTTTTATTTTGGTTATCAAACTATTATTTTTGGCAAAGCCGTCACTAACGTTATGTTTTTATTATTATTTTGGTCACTAATGTTTTCTTTCATGTTTTGGTCACCAAGCTATTGATTCTCTCATGTTTTGGTCTCCAAACTATTTTTTCTGAGATTTTTTTAATGGCTAGTGACAAAAAACGTAACGTTAATGACAATTTTGGCAACAATAATAGTTTGACGACCGAAACAAAAAAGCGGAAATAGTTTAGTGACCAATAGTATTATTTACCCTTTTCTCGGTCACATTCTTCTACTAGTCCCTGAACTGTATATAAGTTGTGAATTCGGTTTTTACTGTAATATGATCATTTTTAGTTTATAGAGTGCATGGACTAATTTTACAATTTATGTATGGTACAAGTACTATTGAAAAAATTTGCCCCTTTATTTTTTTTACTTTTCTTTGCAAACTTTCAGAACAAAACCATTTACTATAATGCAAATTTTAAATGTTTTAATCATTTTTACGATGCAAAATTCAAGGCTACGAAATCTAACCTTTGCATTACGCCAAAGATTTTAAATGGCAGTTGGAGTTAGGTATTTAAGCCGAACTTTTGTCCTTAAAAAACATATTCAAATCTAGATACGTAATAAAATCATCAATTTTTATTTTTAATTCTTATAATTTAAGCACGTATTACAAATAAAATTATTCAAATTCGTATCATTTAAATAAAACGTCAATTTATTTAAATTATTTTTTGAACATTTAATATAACTATCTCAATAATAACTATATCATCTTGTCTAGTAATTATAATATCGGGTTTTGATATAACAACACAATTATTATTTTAAGTAAATTTAATTTATTAAACGTGGTTTATTAACTAATTATCTTTATAAGAATTGAACAATTTCAACTAAGCTCAAATAAATTAAATTCACTAATTATAATAATTAATCACACATAACACACATGCTATTGGTCCATCTGTGTTTTATGTAACGTATTTATGTGTATATTAACGACCGCATTATATTAACTACCAATAAAGGTATATGTATTGATTTTAACAGCTTCTAGAATATTCTATATTTTTGTATTAATGGGATGTATATTGGTTTATAAATATAAATCTAAACAACCTAGAATTAGTCGTTGTTTTCGCACGAACCAACTTGTTTCAGTGGTTAAGGGAACGATTGTTGTTCATAGAGGTTAGGGGTGGGAAAAAAACCCGATTACCCGGTTTCGATCCCAATGGACTTTTACCCGGTATTGGTTCCGGTGGGACCGGGACTGGATCCAAAATTTAGGTCCCGATTGCAACCGGGACCGGGACTGGATCCTACTTTTTTGGACCCGGTACCCGGTGATACCCAATGGGACCGGGACTTGTACCAGGTACTCGGTACTGGTTGGTACTGAATGGGGTTGAAGAGGTTGAAAGCAACTGAAGACGCTCCTTTATTTCTCTTTGTGTATGAATATTATGAGTATGACTCGTTTTAAGACTTCAACCTTCAAGTCTACAATATTCTGACTTTGTTATTTAATATTATTATTGATGGTTGGAATTTTTCCCCTACTGCTCAAATTTTATTAATAATAGACTAATTGACCAGGTACCCGGTATTGGTGCCGGTTCCCACTAGTACCGGGACCGGTTCCTGAAATCTTGGACCTAGTCTAACCGGGACTGATTCTAATTTTCAGGAACCGGTGGTTATCGGGACCGGGATCAATTCTAGGCAAATTGACCGGGTACCCGGTCTTGCCCACCCTTAATAGAGGTCAATGGGTAGAGCACCACCAGCTGCAGTAAGATGATTGAGCATGCACTGTCAAATAGTTAAGAGTATTTAAAAGTTTAGAGACCAATTTAGAATGAAAATTATATTTTGAAGATGAAAATGTAACCTTTAAAACTTTATAGACAAATTTAAAATAAAAATGTTTGAAGATGAAATTGTAAAATCTAAAAATTTAAAGAACAATTTAAAATAAAAATCATAATCATAATGTGGAGAAACATAGTGTTATTTTAATTTTAGTACGATATTTATGGCATTGGCAACCAGACCCATCTTCGTGTAGGGTTGGACATTCGATTGAGTCCAGTCGAGTAATTTTTTTGAGTTATTCGAGTTTTTAAATCCTATTTCACGATTTATACTTTATTTGTAAATTTTTTGATTCGAGTTTTCAAGTTTTAATACAAATTTAATTGTAATTATTTATAATGTTATAATACATATTAATTCTAATTTCAACGACTTTCTATATGCATATACGATATACATATATATTTCTTTATATTTTCATATGTGATATACATAATATATTATGCATAATTGATAAACTCGACTAGAATATGAAAACTGATCAACTAATTACTAAAAATTTCGAGTTATTCGAATTTCCATTTCATAACTCAAACTTTATTTAATTTTTTTTTCGAGCCGAGTCAAAACAAGTAGATTTTTTCACCTTGAATCGAATCAAATAATTCAATTTTTTTGAGTCGAGTTTTGTTCACTCTATCTTCGTGTAATAAAATATATGATCCAACTCCTCCTAGTAAGTGCAAGTTCCAACCAACCCAAATACTAAAGCCATCTTCCAAAAATATATGCATCAACTAATCATATTAATAAATTAATCACTTAAATAATAACAAAAATAAGATTATAGTACTGCAATCGGACAGCAAATAATTATTTACTAATTAATATATAATATTTGATATGGTTATCGATATCTAAATTGTAGAATAATTATTTGAATTAAATATTATAGGGAGACCATTATAAGATTTTTTTAGTCTAATTTATTTTACTTACAACATTTGAAGTTTTAGAATATGCTTGGAAACCAAATCGAAATTTAAAAATAGAAACTAGGAAACCCTTATCATTCTGCATATAAGTTTCCATCATTTTCACTATGTATTATTATTATTATTATTATTATTATTATTATTATTATTATTATTATTATTATTATTATTATTATTATTATTATTATCAGTTCAACAGAGGATAAAATTATAAAATATTTTTGTACCTTTATTATTTTAATAAATAAAAAATAAAAACTTTCTTCTAGATGTATTTGCGCCCACTCTTTTTCAATTCGTAAAAAACTGTGGACAATAGATTCTTTTTATTTTTTAGGAAAAGAAGTAAAAAAGAAATAAGTAATTAATAAAAAAACGGACGGCTGTCTTGGAATAATAAAAAGGAACGGCTACGATTAATGCAATAAGTATTTTTCTCTCGTGGGTCCAAAAATCGTTAGATTGTTTTTCCTTCTTCATAAAGGTTTTGAGAAAAAAAATGAAAAAACTAATCAATAAATCTTTTGGAAGACTCCTTTGTTAAATAGAAAAAAATATCTATTTAAAAATTATAACATATTTAAAATTATACAGTCATTAGTATCTGACTTATTTGTCAGTTAATTCGAATAAAAAACTGCATAAATTTATTGTGAAACAATTCTATCAACCTAATTTACTCAATTTATATTGTTAAAAATTTTAAAGTGACATTACTTAAGGATCTAGAGCGTGATCTCACTAGGTAAACTAATTATTAATATTTACTGCCTATTTTAGAGATAAAAATATTCTACTCTTAATTATGCCTCTTTCTTTGCTCCATACATATGCACCTGATTTGTTATATTTGAGACTTAAAAGTTACTAATTTTGAATTATAATGTATTATAAAATATGATAAAAATAGTATAAATAATTATATTAAAATATATATAATATAAATTATTTACACGATTATGTCGAACATATCACAAATAAATAACCTATCAACTCCACAACAATACACAATACAATTTTAAAATATTTGGTCTTGAAATTTTTCCACATTATACTTGGAGCTAGGGTGTGCATTGTCGGGTATCTAGTTTTTGGTTACCTGAAAAATCGGGTACCTCATTAAGCGGCCCATGTTTCGGCTCATTATATCTGAGTACCCGTAAAATTTGGGTACCCGGTTCTTATTTTTTTTAATTTTAAAATTAAAAAAATCACATGTAAAACACAAAAATATTAAAAAAAGTTAAACTTAAAACTTAAAAGAATATAATACAAACATAAATCTTTTAGGGATTTAAACGTAGTTTTAGAGTAAAAATATTAAGAAACATAAAATAAAAATATAATTTTAAATATAAAAAATATATTAAATTTTATCGGGTCGAGTACCCGGTAAGGAAAAACTTCCGGCCCGTGCCATGAAAAATTTGCCCGGCCTGGTCGGTTAATTTTTCCCGAAAATTATCCGATATTTTTATATTCGGGTCGTCGGGTCGGGTATTTTTGCTCACCCCTACTTGGAGCTAGACAATTTTCTAAACTCAATACTCAAGTTTTATTTTTTTTTATTTTATTTTTGAGGATATGGTATTATTATACCATGTCATCACATAAAGATTTTAATATATATTTATTTAAATGATGTAACATAATTTCAGAATGTTAATGTTACATATCATCAAAAGGATAAAAATTCAAATTTAGTGACCAAATTGGAGAAGTTGTCAAATTGTGAGACTAATATGACCGATAAATCAAAGATCAAATTGTGACCACGAATAATTTCCCTCAACATTCCTCACTAATTAAACCAATTAATAACATTAAAAATACATATTAATAACATAAAAAAGAAAATCATTTTTATTAAAAATGTATATTAATAAAACAATAATCAAAATCATACAGCGAAGAATTTTTCAAAACCCCCAGATTTTCTCGACTGACCAGTCACCCCGCGTTTTCTTATTTTCTTTCTTTCTTTCTTCCTCGGTCTCCCTCCGCCGTCCTCCGCCCACCAACCCCGCAACGGCGGCGACTTAGTTCCCTTGTTCTTTGAATTCTTTCTGATTATGGGAAACTGTAACGCATGCGTAAGACCGGACGAGAGTCCGGAAAGTAAACCGAATCGGTCTAACCAGAACCAGAAGGGAAAGAAAAAAGCCCGAGAAAGGAAACCGAATCCGTTTTCCGTGAGCGTCGCCTCGCCGGCTCCGATCCGAGTTCTGAAAGATGTGATCCCACTGAGTCACCGAACTCGAATTTTCGACAAGTACATCCTCGGGCGCGAGCTGGGGCGAGGCGAGTTCGGGATCACTTACCTCTGCACGGACAGGGAAACGCGGGAAGCCCTCGCGTGCAAGTCAATCTCCAAGAAGAAACTCCGGACAGCCGTAGACATCGAAGACGTCCGCCGAGAGGTTGCCATAATGTCGACGTTGCCGGAACATCCGAATATCGTGAAGCTGAAAGCGACGTACGAGGACAATGAAAACGTCCATTTGGTTATGGAGCTTTGTGAAGGTGGGGAATTGTTCGACAGGATAGTGGCGAGAGGGCATTACTCGGAACGCGCGGCGGCAAACGTGGCGAAGACGATAGCTGAGGTGGTTAGGATGTGCCACGAGAATGGCGTTATGCATCGAGATTTGAAGCCTGAGAATTTTTTGTTCGCTAACAAGAAAGAACACTCGCCGCTAAAAGTGATCGATTTTGGGTTGTCTGTGTTTTTTAAGCCTGGTATGTGTTGGGATTTATTTCTCTGTTTATTTCCCTTTTCGATTTTGTCTGTTTTTTGAATTCATTTTCAGGGTCTTGGTTGAATTTTCCTCTTTAAATTCTGGGTTTTTGCTTGTTTGTAATAATTTTTCGATTTTTGAAACCTTTGAAAATAGAGCTGAGTTCTCTTTGGGATATTTTGATTTGACTGGATTTCGGATTTTGCTCGTAGATATTTGTTCAAAAGTTGAATCTTGATTTTTTTTTGGAGTTTGATTACTGTTTTAGTGAGATTTATTCATGGATTTCAGCTTGATTGCAGGATTGATATTTGGAAATTTGGATTTGTTTTTGCAGGGGAGAAATTTTCTGAGATCGTGGGCAGTCCATATTATATGGCCCCTGAAGTTTTGAAACGAAATTATGGACCAGAGGTTGATGTATGGAGTGCTGGTGTGATCCTTTACATTTTGTTATGTGGGGTTCCTCCCTTTTGGGCAGGTATTCCTTTCTCTTACTTTGTGCCTTTACATGCTTGTACAGTCGTATGTATGTACGCCTACACATGTATGTATGTATGTATGTATGTATGTATGTATGAATGAATGATCGCTTACCTTTGTGTTGCTTATTTTCAGAGACTGAACAGGGTGTTGCTCTTGCGATTTTGAGAGGGGTCATTGATTTTAAGAGGGAACCTTGGCCACAAGTTTCGGATAGTGCAAAGAGTCTTGTAAGGCAGATGTTAGAACCGGATCCTAAGAAACGGTTGACTGCTCAACAGGTGCTCGGTAGGTTCTCCGGCAGTTCTTATCATGCTGAATTTTCTGTTAGTATCAAGTACAAGCAATTTGCATATTTAGCTAAAAAAAGCATTTTGATAGCATTTGAGGACCCATATTGCTTTCTGCATAAACATTGTGAATTATTGTTATAAAGAGTGAGGTCAGGGTGATCTTGAAAGTACAGATCCCTTCCATAATGAATTCGAGCATCGAGCTAACTTTATTCCGTGGATCAGTTGGGTTTATAGCTTTTGGCATCTGACAAGGACTCAACATTATTTGCAACTTTGTGGGGTCAAATGTTGACATATGTATGCATTTATGATTTATCTAGTTAAAATGTTAGTCAATCCTGCATTGAATTGATGAAGGAAATTCATTTCGAAGTGAGCATAGTGGGGCACTACGACCCGTTTTCATTGAGTTTCTCAGTTGGTAAAACTTCCGTTTGCTGTTGTTGTTGTTGAGGAAGGAAATATAACTTTTGAATTAAAGTTCATTAGATGCCTACTTGCATAGAGACATTTACGACTTCTTTGAATACTCGTGTTGATTTTCACTGTTTAATCTTGTCCTTCCTTGACCCGTCCTTTGGGCACAGAACATCCCTGGTTGCAAAATGCAAAGAAAGCTCCAAATGTTCCATTGGGAGATATTGTGAGAGCCAGGCTCAAGCAGTTTTCCGTGATGAATAGATTTAAAAAGAAGGCTTTAAGGGTAAGCATTTTTATGCAGATCATGTGAAGTTGTCGGTTAAAGATCCAAAATCATTGTGCTCAGTGTTTAAAAAGGCGCTACTGAGGCGCGCCTAGGCGCTAAGGCGAGGCGAGGCGAGGGTGAAACGCCTAATTGGGTCTAGGCGAGGCGACTTCAATGAGGCGCAGCAAGGCGCGCCTAAGGCGTACAAGGCGCTGAGGCGTCGAGGCGCAGAAAGGCGCCGCCTGTTCACTTTTTTTGTTCTTTTTGGCTTTTTTTATTTTTTATTTTATTTTTTACATACTAACTTGGGCCAAAAGTGAGACCACACAAAAATAACATTAATCAAATGAAACTTAAATTAATTTGGTTGAGTTAATGTGTAATTTGAACTTAAAGCATAACACACTATATATATAAAAATTAATTAAATTGGATCAAATTTAAATTCAAATGAATTTGGTTGAGTTTTAAAAATTGAACTAAATTTAATTGAGTTTAGGGGTTTTAGTGTAGGGGTTTAGAATTTAGGGTTTATGGTTAGAATTTAGGGGTTAGGGTTAGAATTTAGGGGTTAGAGTTAAGGTTAGAAATTAGTGTTTAGGTTTTAGGATAATATGGTTAGTGATTTAGATTTTAACCTACAAACCTTAAATTTTAACCCTAAATCCTAAATTCTATCAACAACCCATAAATTCAAAACTACTAAACTTAAACCCCTAAACTCTAAATGAACTCCCTAAACCCTAAATTAAGACATTGTGTAAACAATGTTTCTACAAGCGCTTGTGCATGGAATAATTTCTCATATCATATATCCTTTTGAGATTATTATATAACTAGCTTTGTGTATTTACAGTATAAAAGATTTCATATTGCATGATAAAATGCAATGTCATATGCTTTTTGATTGAAAAGTTAAAGGTAAATAAAAGGAAGAGCTTTTGTTGAACTTATATTCCTTTTTAAAGTACTAATTTTCTTTATTTGTACTAAAATGCAATGTCATGTGCATTTATACATTCTCCTTGATTTTTCATGTTAAAGTTGAACATTTTAAAGAATCTCATTATTCTTATTACCCAAAATTTTATTGAATGTAAAGAATTTTTAAGTGATGTTTTATGTAACTTGTATATCTTTTATTTTCAAAATGTGCGCCTTACTTCAATAAGGCGTGCGCCTCTCGCCTCTCGCCTCTCGCCTTGCGCCTCGGATATAAAACCCCTATCGCCTTAGGGCGCCTTTTGCCTTTTTTAACACTGATTGTGCTATAGTGCAATTTGCAAGTTCCTGCAGGTGATTCAGTTTTTGTAAATGCTGCAGGTAATCGCAGAGCACTTATCAGTAGAAGAGGTTGAAGTAATAAAAGACATGTTCACGTTGATGGATACGGACAATGATGGGAAAGTTTCATACGAGGAGCTGAAGGCCGGGCTTCGGAAGGTTGGTTCGCAATTGGCTGAACCAGAGATGAAGATGTTAATGGAAGTGGTCTGGTTCCTTTCTTTTGTCTGCTTAATTAACTGAAAGATCAAAACCTAATGCGATATAATCATTATCACTCTTCCCCCCCCCCCCCTGATAGTCTCATTTGGCTCTCAAAAACTCGAATGTGAACTTGTGTTTCCTTTTGATCTATTTGTATCAGGCTGATGTTGATGGAAATGGAGTATTGGACTACGGGGAATTTGTAGCTGTGACAATTCACTTGCAGAAGATGGAAAATGATGAGCATTTCCGCAGAGCATTTATGTTCTTTGACAAAGATGGGAGTGGATATATTGAGCTGGATGAGTTACGAGACGCGTTAGCTGATGAATCTGGTGAAACTGATGTTGATGCACTGAACGACATCATGCGTGAAGTTGACACCGACAAGGTATGACTTCCATTTCTCAATAAATTTCTCCTTTGTAAATCACTTTCAATTTCATGGTGCTTAATTGAAACAGAACTACTATAAGCTATGATGTATTATTCAGATTCTTCATTTCCTTTGAAATACTCGTGTTTGAGATCAGACAAATAATTGGGGGCATGATCTTCCATAACTTTGCATTTTTACCATATATTTTAATAGTTATCCCATTTTTTCTCTTTGTCAACCTTTGATTATTCAGGATGGGCGAATCTGTTACGATGAATTCGTTGCCATGATGAAAGCTGGCACCGATTGGAGAAAGGCATCAAGGCAGTATTCGAGAGAGAGGTTCAAGAGCTTGAGTCTTAACTTGATGAAAGACGGTTCGTTGCAGCTCCACGATGCAGTTACCGGCCAAGCTATCGCTGTTTGAGGTAACAGGATCGATCGACTTTGTTATGCCTGTGACTGCCCGATGTTTCTCTCTCACCATTTGATGTCAATAAACGATCTATATCTGAAACGTACCACACCAGTTGCTTCACGGAATGGCATTAGGTTCGAGTTTAACACTGGGCTTTTTGGTGGAAGACACAATATTCTTTCATAACATGTTTACATCGCCGGCTTTGGTTGTTTTCTTCTTGCTGCTGCAGTGTGCATTAATCAGTTGAAGTTGTCAGCTGCTATGTTATGTGGATTATTCTTTTTTTCTTCTCTTCTAAAGTTATCATACTCGGACTCACTTTCGAGTCCGAGTGCATAGGTTAGACGTTGGTAGAATGTGAAGGGCATGTCGCCTGTCGGTATATATATTTTCTTTCATGTCTATGTTTGGTGATTGTTTCATTTTACTATTTTGTGCAGAATGTAGTGTAGGGTTGTCTTTGACAAATGTGACATTATAAGAAATGTTTCAAATCTTTTTGTTTGTTTTTCATCTATTTCTTCCCCTGCCTCTACTACTTCTTCTCGCGTCGACTATCCCTTCGTCTTCCCTTTCCTCAGCTTGGCGAGTTTGTTTTTGTATGTTCACTCATTTGCAGGATTTGAACTCATCCGAGTCGATTTTGGCTCCTTCCCTCCTATTCCGAGACGGTTTAACATGGGGAGAGCACAACTACCACTATCGAGATTCAACACGCCAGGGTTCTCGGGCGTAAAAGGCCTTAACTCCTATGTTAACCGCGATGTTACCAGTTGATAGCAACCATCGCCGTCGTTAATTCGGAATAAGGTTGTT
Organism: Hibiscus tridactylites; assembly: GCA_958450335.1. Lineage (NCBI taxonomy): Eukaryota > Viridiplantae > Streptophyta > Magnoliopsida > Malvales > Malvaceae > Hibiscus > Hibiscus tridactylites. The sequence continues at coordinate 1,781,102 of OY288276.1, forward strand.
TCATCCAACTTCAATATCCCCGTATGTTCTTTAGGGGCTTAACTTCGTTCTAATGAATACCTAAAAGTTGATATCCGTATCCATTTCAAGTCTACTGCACACAATAATTAAATTTTAAAATATTCGAATCCAAATTTCATATGAATTCAAAAAAACAAATAAACACGAACACCTGCCCGTAAAAAATCCATTATCAAGTAGGGTAGTGGGGAGAAGCTTTTGCTTGAAATACAAATAAACTCTCAAACCCATAAAGCTTGGCATGATTTCTGAGTGGCTTTTGGTGTTAGGTCTATGAATGTTGTGAAGCTTTTCAAAGCATTAGTTATTGCATTGTTTCTGGGTCTAAATTCAAATAATTTTCCTCCCACTTTTACGTTCTTCTTTTAGTTTTGGTGAGGTGATGTACATAAAATATATGCTTTTAGTTATTATATTTATCATTATTGTCTGGTTATGATAATTTATTAAGATTATTATCCTGACCGTTGGTTGGGTTAATTTCATCGGCGGAGTCATGATTTTTATATAGTGCGATCAGAATGAGATATAGTTCTCACTTCTCATACCATTACAATAATCATTGTTGATCCCATAATCTAACAAATTAAGTGGGGTCAATTTTAATATTTCCTATATAAAACTGTGATACAATTCTAATATTTCATTTAAATTTTTTTATTGTGTAAATTTATATGTATTTTTATTTTGATTCTTACATTTTTAAATGGTCTTTCAATAAATAATGTTGAGTTTCTTCACAATTGAAAATAGTGTTAAATATTTAAATGTTGGATTAAGAATTTGTCTCTGTATTCATACCAAATAATAAATTTTGTCTCTTCGCGAAAACACACCTAATTTAGTCATTGAATTTGTGAATTGCATCAATTTATTCATTTGACTAACGTTGATTGTTAAAGTGTTGACGTAGTAACTCACATGTGAATGTTGATGTAACATAGGGGAAATATTTAATTTTCTGGACACTTCGAGGGTAAAATTAATCTTTTAAGGAGTTCGAGTGTAAAATTAATTTTATAGTGTAACAATGTATCATTCAACGTGGGTTGCCATGTTAACATTATTAATGGTCACGTCAACACATTAACACTAACATTAGTCAAACAGACTAAATTAATATAAAATTTAAGTTCGAAAGCTAAATTAATGTGTTTTTTATGAAAGAGTTAAATTAATATTATTTCTGAATTCAGAGACAAAATACCTCTTAAATTTTAAATTTTAAACTAAACAATTTTTTTTATCACGCTTAAAAAATAATATCAAAATAGATCTTACTAGGTTTGACACGTAAACAAGTTTCGTTCTTTTTGCTGCTAAATTGAAAGACAACACCCAAAACATTACCCACTTGCTTTGCCCTACTTTAGTACTCTATTTTTTTTTGCATTTGCTAAAAGTTTGGTCCTAAAATATTTGTTTCATGGATTAAAATGTGTTTAAAAATGCCTAAATATAGGTCATAGATCGAATTTATATTTAAAGTTATATAAGTTTGATAAAAAAATTATAATTATTTATTTAGACTATAAATTTTAAAATATAAATTTTTGATTTAAACCTTAAACTATAAATTCCAAATCTTAAAATAAATTCAAATTTGACACATTATGTACATCAAACAATTTTCTTATGCTGAATGTATACAATACAAGGTTGAATCACATAAAGTCAGTTTAGTCAATAACACCTTTGTTTAATCCAAAGTTGATTTCAATATTTGTTTTATACAAAGTTTAGAATTATTTAGTTATTAGTTTAATCCAAAGTTGATTTCAATATTTATTATGTTGTGTGTACTGTCTTTGAAAAGACTAAGAAAGTTAAACAAATGCTACCATTGCATCACACACACATATTTAAAAAATTATTAGTTTAAAAAAAATTATTTCATTATTTTTAAAATCCTACATTAAAGGTATAAATTTGTTTTAATTACAAAATTGATGTTCAAAACAAAATATTTAATTTTTTTTCATAAAACTTTTTTAAATCAAAATTGTGTAAACTTCCATCATAATTACAATAAAAAAACAATGTCACCATTGAAATATTTAAAATTGATTTTAGCTGAATTGCCAATGCCTGGCAATGCAGTTCTTTTTAACCTTTTCCTGGGTATTTATTTTGAATTTCAATTGGTAGAACAACGGCTACACAGCAGCACTACTTTCAATGAAAATTTCAAAAAAGAGAGTCAGAAAACCCTCCATTTGTATTCATAAAATATTCTGAAAATACTTTCTCTCTCGTGCTTCAAATAATTATTACTATTGTTTAAAACACCTCACTCTCATCATTCACTTCCAAAACCCTTCTTTTTCTAACAAAAAATCACACTTTATCTTTCAAAACTCTTCCCAGAATCTTGTGCAGGAAGTTGAGCAGGAAAATGAAGGTGTTGGTTTGGTTTTCCTCTGTGATTTTTGCAGCTACCCTTTTCAGCTCCGGCTCTTTTGCTCTCACTGATGATGGTAATAGCTGCAAACCCATCACTGTTTTAGTGTTTTTTTAATGAAAGTTTGTCTTTTTGCTTTCTTTTTTTGGGAAAGTTCTAAACTTTCAGCTTGATGTTTTGCAAAAGAACTTTCCCAGATTTTTCTTATTTTTTAAAATGCTTAGAAATGGAGTTTGAGCTTTTCTGTTTCTTTGATCTGATTTTGTTTAATATTTTTTAAAGGTCTAACATTGTTGGAGTTCAAAAGCACATTGAATGACAGTGGAAACTATCTTGGAAACTGGCTAGCAACTGATGAAACACCCTGCAGTTGGACTGGCATTTCTTGTTTCCCCAATCTTCAAAGAGTTCGATCAATGTAAATCACACCCTTTTGTTTCTTTGATCATTTTCTGCTCCACTTTTGTCTATTTTTCTTAGCTTTTACTGATATATGTGTGTGTGTGTGTTGGTTTCTACAGCAACCTGCCATACATGCAACTAGGAGGGAAACTATCTCCCAGCATTGGCAAACTCAACAGATTGCAAAGACTGTGAGTTCATTTCTTAGTTTTTTAAACTAATAAGTCCGGGTTTCGAAATTCAAATCCTAGCTTAGCTTGTGCAGCTCTTTTGTTTAGAAATAGTGGGGCTGATTCTGGTTATGGTATCTTCTTTTTAACATTCTTAATGTTGGTATAACAGGGCATTGCACCAGAACAACTTACATGGACTAATTCCTAATGAGATTACAAATTGTACTCATTTGAGAGCTCTGTAAGCATGACATGTTTTCGCTTTTCTCACTTTTGTGGGGCATTTAATTAGATGTGTTTACATGCTTCGATTCACTGTCTGCACAGTTACTTGAGAGCTAATTATCTTGAAGGTGGCATACCATCGAATATTGGAAGCCTTTCTCTCCTCACTGTACTGTAAGTTCCCTGAATACGCCATTGTTTGTTTAGTTACAAGGCATCGTTGTGGATCGAAGGGTTCGCTTTGTTTATACTTTTGTTGTTTGTAGGGATTTATCGAGCAATTTGCTAAAGGGTGCCATACCTTCGTCTTTAGGCCGTCTTACAAGATTGCGGTACCTGTAAGTTCACATTGAGTTATAGCTTGGCAGATGTAATTCTAGTTGTTTAACTGCAAAAAAGAGGCTTCTTAAGCTTTTGATGGTTCCTCTTTGATGTAGCAATTTGTCCACCAACTTTTTCTCCGGTGAAATCCCGGATATCGGAGTACTCAACACGTTTGGAAACAAGTCGTGAGTACTCTTCTCATTACTATGAACAACTTCTATATCTATGCTTTCCATTCATGTATTCGTAACACATGCGCACGGGACTCAAAATATGCATGAAACTCATAAATATTAGCTTGTTCTGGTTCTGAATGGTTCCTCCTTTATGTTCAGATTTCTTGGTAATTTTGATCTATGCGGCCAACAAGTTCACAAGCCGTGTCGGACCTCACTGGGATTCCCGGCAGTCCTTCCTCATGCTGAAAGTGATGAAACAATAGGCAAGTTTTGTTGTTAAGTCCAACTTTAATTGCTATATGTCTTAAAAGCTTTAATCATGTAATAGTCTGAGGATTATCGGTTTTGATTTCCGCAGTCCAAACGAAGCGATCATCTCATTACATTAAAGGGGTGTTGATCGGCGCAATGTCGACATTGGCCGTCATGCTTGTTGTTCTCCTTGCATTTCTCTGGATATGTCTACTCTCAAAGAAGGAAAGGGATGCTAAGAAATATACAGAAGTCAAAAAACAAGTCCACCAAGATTCGAGTAAGCTAAACTTTGGCTTTTCTAGTGAATGCTCCTTTTTCCCGGCCTCTGCCCCGAATCTGAACGACCAACCCTTTTTTTGTAGGTGCAAAACTTATCACTTTTCATGGGGATCTGCCGTATCCGTCAAGCGAGATTATAGAAAAGCTAGAGTCTCTTGATGAAGAGGATGTTGTGGGGTCGGGGGGATTCGGAACTGTATATCGAATGGTGATGAATGATTGTGGAACATTTGCTGTTAAAAGAATAGACCGGAATCGTGAAGGGTCCGACCAGGTTTTCGAGAGAGAGGTAGAGATCTTGGGCAGTGTCAAACACATTAATTTAGTTAACCTACGAGGCTACTGCAGGTTACCGGCATCGAAACTTCTTATCTATGATTATCTTGCTATGGGCAGCTTGGACGACTTCCTGCACGGTATGCTTTTTTACCTATGATATCTTATGCAATCATTAACATGATACTGAAATTTTCGGTTTTAACCGTGTGCTTTCGTATGTCACATTTTCAGAAAGCAAAGAATCCAGACCATTGAACTGGTGCGCTCGTTTAAAAATAGCCCTCGGTTCTGCCCGAGGTATTGCATACTTGCACCATGATTGTTGTCCGAAGATAGTTCATCTCGACATAAAATCCAGCAACATTCTTCTCGATGAAAACTTGGAGCCACATGTATCAGACTTCGGTCTTGCCAAACTTTTGGTGGACGAGGACGCACACGTCACTACCGTCGTTGCTGGCACTTTCGGATATTTGGCTCCAGGTACATATTACCGTATTAAGAACTGTCATTTAAAATGTTTTGGTTGCACCTATATTTATTTAGTATAACTTGTAATTATGGAACAGAATATCTTCAAAGTGGTCGAGCCACGGAAAAGTCTGATGTCTATAGCTTCGGAGTTCTCTTGTTGGAACTTGTAACCGGAAAAAGGCCAACCGATCCAGCTTTCGTAAAGAGGGGATTGAATGTTGTTGGCTGGGTAAGCTCCTCGAACCTTTTCTGCTATTATACGAAAACGGATTGTTTGAGTTAGTGTTTTTGCTCGAACATGTGCAGATGAACACTCTATTGAACGAGAACCGGTTGGAAGACGTAGTCGATCGAAGGTGTAACGACACTGACATGGAAACTTTAGAAGCAATTCTTGAAGTAGCAGCAAAGTGTACCGATGCAAATCCAGACGAACGACCAACAATGAACCAAGTAGTTCAGTTGCTCGAGCAAGAGGTCATGTCGCCTTGCCCTAGCGACTTCTACGACTCTCACTCGGATTATTGTTAGACATAGAGTACGTATCAAGTAACATGGCTATTGCTCAAATTTTCCTTGGTGTTCCTGCGATTTTGTCCCAATCTATGGGGCTTTGTATATCACATTAGCTAGCAAATTCATGTGATGTGCATGGTGTCTAGCAGCTTAATTATCAACTCCAATGGTGTCTCTGTATTCATTGGCTCATTTGTACCGGCTACTCGTATTTCTTTTCAGAACGGATTCGAACCGAACCGAACCCTGCACTACTTGGCATCTTTATTTGTCTAGTCAAAGAATCAATCAGATGAAAATAAAGAATTAAAAGTCAAGTTGATGAAAATAAAGAAGCATTAGAGTTACATTCAGCTGACATGTATATTTGTACGTTTATACGGACCAAGTGAAAATTTCTGAGATAATATAAAGAAATAAAAGTCAGATTTCATGAAAAATAAAGAAGCATTACAGTTACAATCAGCTTGCAAGTTGCAACAGAAGATAACTTGAGGCCTAAGGGATTGAGGATGCTATAAATACTGACCATTTTCATGGTTCATAACATAAGCTTTGAGCATAAAATGGCAGAACCCAAAGCCTGCAAGCTCCAAGGCAAAGTAGCCATAATCACTGGCGGTGCGAGTGGCATCGGCGAGGCCACCGTGCATCTCTTTGCCGACCACGGTGCAAGAGCCATTGTGATCGCGGACATCCAAGATGAGAAGGGTGAGAAACTCGCTGCATCAATTGGAAACCGTTGTGCATGTACCTATGTCCATTGCGATGTAACAAAGGAGCAACATGTTGAATCCCTCGTTCAATCCGCAATCCAACTCTACGGTCGCGTAGACATCGTGTTTTGCAACGCGGGGATTTTGAGCAAATCAATGCAAACAATACTCGAATTCGACTTATCGTCCTGCGAAAAGCTCTTCGCTATCAATGTAGGTGGGGTGGCTGCCACCATCAAGCATGCAGGGCAGGCCATGGTGAAGGCCAATACCAAAGGAAGCATCATATGCACGGCTAGTATAGCTGCCGGACTTGCGAGTGACAGGAATACCGATTACGTGATGTCGAAGAGCTCGGTGGTCGCTTTGATGAGGTGTGCCAGTACTCAGTTAGCCCCGCATGGGATACGAGTTAACTGCGTGTCACCGGGACCGGTGGCAACGCCTGCTCTATGTGGAAATCTAGGGATGGGGGCGGCGGACATAGAATCGATGTTTTCGAGTATGTTTTGCTTGAAAAACAATGGAGTATTGAAGGTGAAACATGTGGCTGATGCTGTTGTCTTCCTTGCTAGTGAGGAATCTCAGTTTATCACTGGCCAAAATTTGGTTGTAGATGGTCTGTTTAAGGCTTAGTCACCAAATTGAAAAAAATTATAGTTAAATAATATAAATAAAATATATTAATAATTAAATAACTAGTGGTGTAATTTAGTTTCCTTTGAATTTAACAATAAAAATATATTAAATAATTGACTTAACTATAAAATAAGTACTTAAATTATATATATATTTTAAATAGATATCAAAAGATTTTTTTTTGGAAGAAATTGGTGCCTTAATTTTTTCTTGACCAAAATATGAGCCTTTGTTGACTTTAAAACAAGTCAAAAATAAAATTTTAAGTACCTATTTTAGTTAAGACAAAACTTTAAACACTTGTTTCAGTTAAAAAATACTTTAAGCATCAATTATAAAAAAATAAGCATAGTTTGGACACTTATTTTTACAGTTTTTAATATATTTCATATATTTTTATAAATATAAGTTGTAAAAAAATGGATGAACCGTGAACCGTTCAAAACCACTTTGAACTATGAATTGGGAACCGGTTGGACCGGATTTTGAGTACTTCGCTTAACTCTATTTACTGAACTAAACTTGAAATAAAGCTCCATAATCAATAGACGGATTTAGACCAATTCAACTAAAAAATAAAAATAAAAGAGTAATATTTCTAGTGTGAAAAATTTACATAAATGTGTATGTTTTCTTTTTAAAAATTTAAATTTAAATTTTTAACTTGACGTCTAATTCTAAACCATAAATTAAACAATTATATTTAAAAAACACATTCATTATATGCAATCAGTTAGTACCTATAAACACTCACCTCCACACCTAGAAACTAGAGTGAGCGAGACTGCAAACATTGTAAAACAAGAGACGACCGGCGATGATATAGCAATGCATGTGAATCACTATGTACAGGTTCACCCGCGAACTGTGCGATACCCCTAGCTATCTACGGCGAAAAAACAAGACTACAAGCAACGTGGCGTCTCATCTGGCCGTCACATGCTTACATATATACCGAGTCTCATCCATCAAGTTATAGACAGTCCAATCAGTGCGCCACGATAAACCTATCATGACACTTATTCAAGTAGTATAAAACTGGACTGCAAAAAGAAAGAGTCAGACTCCTCTCCGAGCACCATAACCATCCAAGAACAAAAACAATACACAAGTTCCAATTTAGAGCAACCATCCCGACTATTGCCGGACCACCATTTCCGACCCCTATTTATTTCGAAAATCAACACAACCTTTTCAAAAAATTCCATCATCCATCCTTTTCTAATACTTAGTTAACTATTGGAAATCGAATAATTTAATCTTTAACCTCTATAGTTTACAATTTCCTTACTTTGATCTGAATACTTTAGAGTTAATTACACATGAGATCTTCAAATTTTGACTCGTATTATAATTTGGTCCTAAAAGTAAAAAAGAAGTTTTGAGCTTAGTTTCTAGCCCAAATTCTCCAACACCCACCATCTAAGCTTAACCATTTCACCAAACCAATTATTTCATCATGTAATTAAAAATAAATTCATTTTAGGTTGAAAATGTGTTAAAATTAAATATATAAAATTTATAAAAAAATATTAGTTATAATATAATTTATAACATTAATTAAAATACATTAATCTCAAAAATTACTCCACATGTCCTACAAAAACTATCTGTATTGGTATTTTTTTTAAAAAAAATCAACTTTGTTCTAATTTTAAATTTATTATTAATAAAAATATGAGGAAAAAATATATTTTAAAAACTTTCAATCAAATTGTTTTTAAACATATTTTTATAAATTTACAATACACACTCTGCAACCAAAACGATTAAACTCAAATCTCTTAAAATAAATATTATTCGTTTTCTCACTAAAATCACTAGTTGAGTTTCATGGTAGATGCTCGTAACTTTTTATTTGATTATGTATACAAGGTTTTTTCTTAAAGTTTTTTTTAAATTAAAATTTTACATCGGATACTTTGGTTTGAAGTTGTTTTACTTTTCGGTAAATCTGAATTTACGTAAGGATTTTATAATTTTATCTAGGCATGTAAACGAATCGAACGAACACGAACGAAGGTGTGTTCATGTTCGATCGTTTAACTTTAACCGAACAAATGAACGAATACGAACATAAACGAACAAACAAATTCTTGTTCGTGTTCGTTCATGTTTGTTCGCTTAAATAATAAACGAGCATAAACGAACACAAACGGACATACATAATGTGCTAAATATTTAATATTTTGTGTTAGTTCAATTAATTCAGTTAATTAACCGATTTTAAACCGAATTAATCGATAATTGAAATTTGAAAAAACTCTTAAATTTTAGTCAAAACCTAAAATTATCTAATAGATTAACCAATTTTGTTTTGGTTCAGTCTGTTAGTTCGGTTTAACCGAACAATGAACACTCCTAGACATATGTGAATAAACTTAAATGAACAAAACGAACGTACATAAACGAACACAAACGAACAAACATAAATGAACGAACGTATTACCGAACGTTCACGAACAAGCCCTTTGTTCGTGTTCGTTCATTTAATTAAACGAACAAAAAATTTTGTTCATGTTCGTTCGTTTAATAAATAAACGAACATAAACAAACTTCCCGCCGAACGGTTCGCTGAACGTTCGGTTCGTTTACAGCCCTAATTTTTTTACACAAGCGCTTGTGGAATTTTTTTTACACAAGCGCCTTAGTTTTAGGGGTTAAGGACTCCGTTTAGGGTTTAAAGTTTAGGGGTATAAGTGTAGTAGTTTTGAATTTAGGGATTGTTGATAGAATTTTGGGTTTAGAGTTAAAATTTAGAATTTATAGGTTAAAATTTAAATCCCTATCTATATTATCATAAAACCTAAACCCTAAATTCTAAACATAAATCCGAAATTCTAAGCATGAACCCTAAATTCTAAAATCCATACCCCAAATCTCTAAACCTTAAATTAAAACCCTAAACCTATAATTGAGGCACTTGCGAAACAAAAAATTTCCACCGCCAGTGTATAGGATAATAATCCAAATATAATTATATTAATATTTTAAATAATTAAATGTTACAATATTAATGATATAATTTTTTAAATATATATACAATTACTAGAAAGTAAACCCTAAACCTTAAATTATAAATATTAAATTTAAATATTAAACCCTAAACCCTAAATTTAAATATTAAATTTAGGGTTTAAGATTTTATGTTTAAGTTTTAGAGTTTCAAGTTTCGAGTTTCAAGTTTTATTTTTTAAATTGACTAAGGTTGTTATTGGATCTAATTATTTAAAAAAATAAAAATATAATGTATATAGAAAATAATTTAACTGAAATTTTATTTTAAACAATTTATAATTATATGTTGAATCATTGAGATTTTTAATTATTATTAATTAACTTAATGGTGTTTAGAGACAGATAATTAACAGTTCTTAACCGTCTTTCTCAGCAGATTTTGGCGCCTTTTTTTTTCCATTTATAATCTCCTCCTCATTACTACTGGTTGGTAACAAAGAACTCATTTACTGAGGATTCACAGGTATTGCCATCATTTTCTTTCTTTTTCACTTTCTGGTTCATACTTCATAAGATCGAGGCATATATTGATTATTGACATTGTTTTCTTTCATTTGTTTCTTCAGGTTACCTTTAACTTCTATTTTATGGTTCTTCTATTCGAGTCAGTTCTTTGTATCATATTCTGTTCAGAAGTAACCGAGAGGTAAAACCTTAACACTCTTCCTTTCTTACGCCTAGAAAAAAAAGAAATAGTTTTCCTTCCGTGTTGGTTTTTATTTTGGGTTTAGTGATTCTGAAATGACGTTTCAGGGTTTGGTTCGAACAAAACCCCTCTGTTTTGAGCTGATTGAACGTTTGGACTAAAGAGTTTCCTTTTCTTTCTTTTTGAATTCTTGATGGTAACAAAGAACTCAGAGGAATCCTTTCCAACCAATTTCCTGAGGATTCGCAGGTATTGTTTCCATCATTTTCTTTCTTTTTCACTTTTTGGTTCATACTTCATATATTGACATCCGTTTTCTTTCATTTGGTTCTTCAGGTCATCTTTAATTTCTATTTTACAATTCTTCGACTCGAGTCAATTTTTTGTATCATATTCTGTTCAACAGTAACCGAGAGGTAAACCCCTTAACACTCTTCCTTTCTTACGCCTTGAAAAAAGTTAATTTTCATTTTAGGTTTAGGGATTTTAAAATGATGTTTCAGGGTTCAGTTATGACATGTGTCACGCCCGTAGAACCTCAAAATCATGAACATGCGACCTTAGACGCGCTCGAACAATGTTGCGCCTAAGTAAGCCTGAAACGATCAAATCTTAAGTGCTAAGATCCTTGTGGAAAACCAAGAACAACTGAAAGCAAAGGCAAAACAAAGCAAGGAGAATTGAGTGAATGCTCTGTGTATTACTCAAAACTGAAGTGAGAAAATGAGATGGAGGTAAGCCTCTATTTATAGTTAGAGCACCTTACATCCAACGGTTACAATGAGAGTACATCGACGGTCTAGATCTAAGATGAGCTATAAAATCCCTTGATCTAGGGAGATATGGTCAAACATTCCAAAGATAGAGAAATTACAATGGATATGAAAAGTATCAAGAAGAATATGCCAAACGAGAGATGCTACTTGTCATATCTAAAGTGCATGGCTCTTCAACCCCAAGTGATGGGCTAGCTTGAGTGGGTGATGGCAAGCCCAAAATGGCGTGGAGAGCTTCCTCAAGGGCCTGGTGCGCGCTGGGCTCGGATGGATGGGCACAGTCCGTTACATTCTTTTCCACTGGTTCTGGCGACGCCCTCGTCGCTCGGCTGGAATGATACCTACTCACTTGGTCTCGGAATTACCAAAGGGCCTCAGCTGGTTCCCAACTCCCCTCACTGTCGGGAAGTCCCCTCCATTGGACAAAGTACTTGTGCCTCGGTCGGTGACTCGGTCGTCGAATAACTCGTTCTGCCTGGACTTCTCGAACCTCATTCTCATAGGAGACCTTCACCCCGACTGGCGCTCGGTGTGACTTGCCCCGATCCGAATCTAGCTCATCTTGATGGAACGGCTTGAGTGACCATATTGAAAGCGCCCTAAAAGTTCAGTGATTGTAATGAAAGTTTTAAAAGTTCAGCGACCATATTAAAAACACTCTAAAAGTGGTGACTACCAATGTAGTTTACTCTTGTTTATATTAGAATTCAAGAATTTAAGTTTTATAAAGTAAATATATATATATTTGTATAATATTTTACGCATAATATGTATTTAAATTTTTTTATTACATTGGTCTAAATTCGTCTATTTATTATCGAGCTTGGTTAAGTAAATAGAGTGAACTTCTCAAAATCCGGTCCAACCGCTTCACAATTCATGGTTCAAAAGTGTGTTGCACCATTAGAGAGATGCATATTGCCTCTGTTTTCTGTAAAACCTTTTGTTTCATCAATTAACCATGTAATTTTTAAATGAAAGAAGGAATGTACAGACTAGAAAGATGAAAAAAAGACATTATTTTCAAAATTAATATGATTGAAATTGTGATAATTTTCGACAAAAACATAAACCATTCGATTCAATAAAAAGCTATGGTTTTTTTTTTTGTGATTTGTTATGGGTATCTGGGTTAAAAAAATGAATCAGATTATTTGGGTTTGCGACTTAAGTTTTTTGGGATTGGTTATTACAAGTTTGAAATATTTTAGGTTCCGATCACTTTAAGTTACTAATTCAAGTTTTTTTTTGTTTGAATCGTTTTATGTTTAAATAGTTACTAAGAGTTTAAGGGTTTAAGGTTTAATAGTTTAGGGTTTTAGGTTGAGGGTTAAGGATTAAATTATTTTTTTATAAAGAATATGGTCAAATTGATATAATATTTAAATAATGAGGGTTCAATAGAAATACGAAAATAGGTGAAGTACTAAATATATAGTTTACTCTTATTAAAAAAATAAAATTTTAATATATAAAAATAATTTAATTAAAATTTTTAAAATAATTATTAATTGTATGATGGGTCTTAGAAATTTTAAATTTTTATTATTTAATTTAATAGTGTTCAGCGATATTCAACATTAATAGTGTTCAGCAATATTCGTCGCACATCGTATAATTTTCCTATGCAAAATATGCATTCTTTCAAAAAGTTTCATCATCCACCCTTTTCTATCAGCCAACTATTAAAATTTAAAATAAATAATGTTTTAATATCTAAACTTAACAACTGCCCTAAGCTTTCGTTTTGGGCTTAGATTATGTTAAAATTATATAACTAATAATACAATAACATTATAAATATTTATAATTAAATTTAAATAAAAATTTAAAAAAAATCAATTCTTAAATAAAATATAAATTATATAATAAAACTCCTAAACTCAACTAATTTAAAAATATTTTATTCACACAATTGAATAATCAACCATAATAATGACAGCTTAACTATATAAAGCTTTATATGCATCTAATGGTGGCTTTATCACTATCGTCCACTTCCTAGTGTCTCTGAATAGCAAGTTCAACAGACTGTATGATGTCCAAGCTCAAAGGCAAAATAGCCATAATCACCGGCGGAGCAAGCGGCATCGGAGAAGCCACCGCCCATCATTTCGCCGTCCACGGTGCCCGCATGATTGTGATCGCCGACATTCAAGATGAGTTAGGCCAAAGAGTAGTCGAATCGATCGGTTCCGATAAGTGCTCATTCGTGCACTGCGACGTTACCGACGAAGAGCAAGTGAAGAACTTAGTCCAGTCGACGGTCCAAAACCACGGGCGGCTCGACATCATGTTCAGTAACGCAGGGATATTTAGCAACTCGGCTCAAACCGTCCTCGAACTAGACTTTGCCGAGTTAAACCGCCTTTTCAGCGTCAACGTGCGCGGCATGGCCGCCTGCGTGAAACACGCCGCCCGAGCCATGGTGGAACAGAACGTGAGAGGAAGCATCGTTTGTACGGCGAGCACCTGCGGTAGCTCCGGCGGTGAAAGGGACACCGATTACTTCATGTCGAAGCACGCGGTGATTGGGTTGGTGAGATCGGCAAGCAAACAGCTTGGGGCGCATGGGATTAGGGTGAACAGCGTGTCGCCGTTTGTTGTGGGAACTCCGTTACTCTGCCGTTACCTCGGAAAAGAGGCGGAGGAGGCGGAGCAGCTCTTTGAGCCATACACTAGCTTGAAAGGGGCGGTGCTCAAAGCGAAGCACGTTGCTGATGCGGTGGTGTTTCTGGCCTCTCAGGATTCTGAGCTTGTTACTGGGCATGACTTGGTGGTCGATGGTGGTTTTCTTCTCAAATAGAACACTAGATGTTTGATTATTTGCCGCAGTGAGCGGAGGTCAAACTCAAATAAGGGTAGCCGCTTGATGTTTAGTTGCAGTGGTGGACCGGTGGTGACCGGTGACGGTCGAATAAAGCTACGGTGGAATTCTTGTACTTGTTACTACATATCTAGCTAGCCACCGCCGTATGTACAACGATTGATAATAATGGCATGCTATTACGAAGTTTTAAATTTAAAATTAATAATAATAATAATAATAATATTTATTTTAATAATATTTAAAGGGTTTAATTTATTTTACACATGCCGTGTAAAATTTCAAGTATATATGCATATTTATACTACAAATTAAAATATTAAATTATTAAACTTAAACTTTAAAAAATTAAACCACATACTTTAAACCTTAAACCTTAAATTCTAATTACTAACCTTAAATTTTGAACACTATAATTCAAGCCTTTAATCTCTAAATTTTAAATTAAACCCTAAAATTAAAAGGCTTGTGTACTGAAGTTTTTCTCATATTTAAATAATTATGTGATCTACCAATGAAGTCTTGACATAGTTAACAAAATTTTAATTTTTAAACATTCTAATTTAAGTCTTGACCTACGTTTACACGAATTTATTTTAGTAGTCTTAAGGTGATTACAAGATTATATATATTCATACATATTCTTAACCTTTTGACAATGCATTACAGACAAAACGATTTGAACCCGAATCTCTTAAGATAAACATAATTTTTTTCCTACTAAAACCGCTTGTTGAGTTCCTACATCTACACCTATGTATGAACTTTTAAATTAGTTTTAATTTGAGTTTATTTAGTTTCGAGTGAAAAAAGTATGAAGGAGTGGTTATGATCTCATTTAAAATGCAAGATTTTCTTTAATTTCTTAAGAAATTGTATAATTCTAATATAGTTTGATGAAAATTTTATTTTTTTAAATAGTCTAAATGTGATTATAAAGTAGTATTTGTTCATAAATATTTTTAATCCTTTGAAAAAGCACACACCTTACGGACATTGCAATTGAACTTATGTCTCCTACGATAAAAATCATCCGTTTTTCCATCGGAACATTTGTCGGGTTTAATGAAAATTTTATATTTGAAACTCTCAAAACTGATAAATTAATTATTATTTGATTCTACAATTCATTATTTGCAATTATTAGTTTTAATTATAATTGTTATTCTAGTGGAAAGTTATAATTATAAAAAGAAATTGTGATTTTTACATGAGAAATAGCCAATGAGAAGAACGGATTAGTCGTTGGGAAACGTCCGAACCTGAGCTGGAACGATGGAAAAGTCCTTGGAAGTATTTGGATCGGTAGTTGGCTTTGTTGAACTTGACTGCTCCGTCGCTTTCTTTGGTGGTTGCGGCGGCCGGCGGCGTCGAAGACGTTAAGTTATGTTTGACGGAGGAGCTTGTGGGGAAGCTTAATCAGGACCCTACACGTGTGTGACGCCGGTTAATTCCCCAGGCCGACCAATGTAGGTTAGAATGGAAAAATAAGTCCCTGCGTCCTAGAGCCAAGGACGAAATTAAGATTAGAATATCATGAGTCTTGATTTTAAAATTTTAATAATTTATTAAGTAATTAAATTTAAAATTAAGGATAACGCATAAGTGAATATCTAGATTAAGGTAATATATTTTACGTCAAAATATCATGAAGCATCTAATTCGATTCATAAAAAATATTACATTCTGATATAGCCGCCTAGTTTTTTAACTGTAGTTTTTTCTCTTTAATAATCCTACGCCGCCTGCGGTTTTTTTTTAATAATTTTTTTTGTGTTAACCGACTATCGGTAATCACCTAGTTATTGGTTGTCGATCGCATGTGTTTATTTTTTTTGTTTTCTAATAAGAATTTCTGTTTTTATGGCACGCGTTTTTCTATCCTTGTGACACGCATTTTTTCTGTTGTCGTGACATGTTTTTCCTGTTCTTGTGATTTTGTTTCATCTGTCCACTCGGCATACCTTAGCGGCCGATCGTTACTCGCATAGAATTTTTAATCGGTGATAGTTCCTGATTATGATTTTGTCGGTGGTCACGTAAAGTTAGATCCCCACTCGATTGATGATTGTTTGCCGATGTAATTCGTCCCGGGTAGTGGAACATTCTGCCTGATAGTTTGAATGGCTCACCACTCATTTTTCATCAGTTATGAGTTTCGATTGGATAGAGACATGGAGATTCAGGAAGCTTCTGGATTTTAATGGTATGCTTATCTCTATAGAATTTTTTTACTTTTCTTTGTTTTTTGTTATAAGAAATTTGGATAGAGTAGTCTCATTTTTTTTGATGCGTTATAATAAAAATTCAGTGGTCATATTAAAAAAAATTATTACATTGGATTTAGATTTTGGACAAATTATTCCTTTGTTGTTGTTTATATCACTATTTTTTATATTTTAAAAAATATTGTCTAAAATAAATATTTTATCTATTAAAAATAATTTTTTAAAAAGAATATCACGCACCTATTAAAAAAAATCAAAAACTTTTAAAAACACTTTTTATTCTATTGTATTTTAAGGGTAAATTACACTTAATGTCACTTATTTATGATTTTGATAACAAACATACTACTTGTATTTTATATGTTACAAACATGTCACTCGATCAAAATATTGTTAAAAACAAATTACTCCGTTGTTAAAATTGAGACAAATGTCTAATGCACTTAGTATAATAACATTTGTTGCCCCCAAAATTTATACATTATATTAATTATATTCTAATTCAAAATACTCTAATAAATTTTACTCTTCGTATTGAAAATTTTCATCAACTTAATCATTTTTGTGATACTATCAAAGTAAACGAGTTCATCGAATCAAAATAGTAGTTGGATGATTACATTATGCCATAAAAACTAGGGAAGGGCATTTTACCCGATACGGTCGGGTTCCGACCCGACTCGGCCGGATTTTTTAATGAAAAAAACGGGGTCGGGTCGGGTTAGATTTTTATTAAGGGTAAATTCGGGTCGTGTTAGATTTTTATTAAGGGTAAATTCGGGTCGTGTTAGATTTTTATTAAGGGTAAATTCGGGTCGTGTTTGGGTTTAGGGTAGAAAATATCTGACCCGACCCAAGACTAATTGTGTAATTTCCCCATAATTTTTAGGGATATTTATAATAATACCCCATCTTTATATATATTTTTATAATTAGGTCCTTAAAAACAAATTTTTATTTACAATTTAGTCCCCTAAAATTATTTTTTACAATTAGATCCCTAAAATTAATTTATTTTCTATAGGTTGAGTCGGGTTTAGTATATTTATTTTCAGGTCGGGTCATATTTTTTAAAGAATATATTCAGATCGAATCAGGTGCAGATTTTAGATATTTATTTTTGAGTCGGGTGCGGGTGGGCTAAAAACATGACCCCACCCAGCCTGTGCCCATCCTCACAAAAAACATCAATAAATTACTGCTAAATTGTTACTATACCAACAATATAACAAGAAATTAATATAGTAACAATTATGAGAGAAAAAATTAAAATATGAAAAATTAATATAGTAACAATATAACAAAAAAAATGTTTTTAATTAAAACCAATTTAATAAATTGTATAAGTCCTGATGACTAACTGTTATTAAACCAGACTACATCATTGTGTACATTATTAATGATCAATAACTTATTTAACAATATTTTAATTGGGTAATATAATTATAATGTTTACAAGAAAAAAATTATTTTATTATCAAAGTAATAATTAATTGACTTAGAATATAATTGTGTATTTTTTCTTGAACGGTATAATTATTTATTTTTAAAAGAGTAAAATTTTGATACATATAAAAGACCATGTAAAATATGTATATTTATCAATATAATTCACCCTATTCTTAGAATACAATTATTTTTCTTTTTAAATATATAGTTTTCTTTCATGTTTTAAACTCTTTAATATATTACGTTTTTGTTTTACTTTTGTTTATCAATAAAATTGTCCTGTAAAAAATATACATACTTATACAATAAATTTTAAATCTTAAATTTTTAACCTTGAAACTTAACCCATAAGCTTTAAACCCTATATTAACCCATTACCCTAAATTTTACGCAACCTGAGAGCTAAGGTACGAAAAGCATGTTCTGATCCTTCACAGAAGTCAGAAAGCCAATGCCTTTTTCTCTCTTGCTTTAATCTTTTTAGTTCCAAAAGAAATAAATTTTCTTGTTTGCTTCATATTCAGTATCACTTTTAAAAGGTATGGTTTTTTTTCCTGGGTTTATTTTCATGTTTGGTTAAATTTTAAGAAATTTTCTGTTTCATCTTTATTTATGTTGATTGATCGTTGATATTCGTGGGTTGCATGGCTTTTTGTCTTCCCTGTGTGTTATTTTCTCTGCTTTTGTTTGATGGAGTTGGGGTTGCTACGGGGGTTCTGGGGTTTGTTTGGTTACTGAGAAAATTTCCAAAGTGAAAGTAGAAGCTTAGCATTGTATTCAAGTTCTATGATTTTAGTAGCCATTATGTTTTGATTGTCATGTTTATATTCCTTGACATTGTAATAGGGTTTTTTACTTGGCTAATTGGCTTGTTATCTTTTGATTATTTTCACTGTTTCCTATAAATTTCTCTTATTTTCAATCTCTCTCAAGGAATTTTGTTTTTATTTTTCTGTAGGGTTTGGCCATTGGGGTTCTAACTTCTATATACATTGAGATTTGAAGTTTGAGTGTTTGGTTTGAGTTACTTGATGGAGAAGTTAACTGAATCGGAACTCTTCGAGTTGAGAAAACTCAACTTGCAAAGAACTATGAAGGAAATTCATGATTGTTCTTCTTCCGTTATTTTACTTAATCTTAAATGGAAAGATGTGGAAAGTGTTTTGGATGCCGCTCAGCGTTCTATTGACGAACAACGGGAAGAGCTTAAACTTAAAGAGGAGGGGTTCGGTTTAAAAGAGAAGGTTTTCGAGGAGCGATGTAGGGATTTTGAGTTAGAGCAGAAGGATCTTGAACGGCGTCGTAAAGATCTTGAAATTAGTGAAAGACAATGTGAGGAGCAATGTAAAGAGGTGAAGTCGAAAGAGAAAGATTTGGAGGAATGCTTGAGGGAGTATGAGTTGAAACAAGAGCAATTCAGGCTGAAAGAGAAGAGTTTCGAGAAGCGATTTATGGAGTTTGAGTTGGAAGAAAAGGCTTCTAAACGCCGTCTTAGAGATCTTGAATCTAGTGTGAAACAACGCGAGGATGAGATTAAGTCGATTGAGAAATTGGTAAAAGATAAGCTGGAGGAAGTTGGGCTGAAAGAAAAAGATTTGGAGAAATGCTCGAGGGAATATGAGTCGAAAGAAGAGCAGTTCGGGCTGAAAGAGAAGAGTTTCGAGAAGCGGTTTATGGAGTTTGAGTTGGAAGAAAAGGCTTCGAAAGAGCGTCTTAGAGATATTGAATTTAATGTGAAACAACGTGAGGATGAGGTTAAGTCAGTTGAGAAATTGGTTAAAGATAAGCTGGAGGAACTTGGATTGAAGGAGAAAGATTTGGAGAAATGCTTGCGGGAGTATGAGTCGAAAGAAGAGCAACTTGGGATGAAAGAGAAGAGTTTCGGTAAGCGATTTATGGAGTTTGAGTTGGAAGAAAAGGCTTCAAAAGAGCATCTTAGAGATCTTGAATTTAGTGTGAAACATCGTGAGGATGAGGCTAAGTCGGTTGAGGAATTGGTAAAACATAAGTTGGAGGAAGTTGGGTTGAAAGAGAGAGATTTGGAGAAACGCTTGAGGGAGTATGAGTCGAAAGAAGAGCAGTTCGGGCTGAAAGAGAAGAGTTTCGAGAAGCGGTTTATGGAGTTTGAGTTGGAAGAAAAGGCTTCGAAAGAGCGTCTTAGAGATCTTGAATTTAATGTTAAACAACGTGAGGATGAAGTTAAGTCAGTTGAGAAATTGGTAAAAGATAAATTGGAGGAAGTTGGATTGAAGGAGAAAGATTTGGAGAACTGCTTGCGGGAGCATGAGTCGAGAGAAGAGAAACTTGGGCTGAAAGAGAAGAGTTTCGAGAAGCGATTTATAGAGTTTGAGTTGGAAGAAAAGGCTATTAAAGAACGATGCAATGTTCTTGAAATCGATGCAAAACAATATGAGCATGAACGCAAGAGGCTTGAAGCAACAGAGAAAGGGGTGCACAAGCAGTTGGAAGAGATTAAAAGGAAAGAGGAGGAATTCGTGCTTCGTTGTAAAGATGTTGAGTTAAAAGAAAGAAGTCTCGAGCTATGTTATCAGGTGGTTGAAGCAAAAGAGAAGCATTATGATGAATGTTTGAGAAAGTATGAGCAGAGGTTCAAAGATCTCGATTCAAAGGAGACGAAACTTGCGGAAGGGTCTAAAGAACTTGAAAGGAAGAGGGGCCTTGCTTCTGCCCTGCATCCTCGAGTGAAAACCGAAGCAGCAGGCATTTCGTCGGTTAAATATTCTGTCGATCATTCTTCACGAGCACATCCTCGGTTTTGTGTAAACATGGATGGAAAGAATTTGCAGATGTTCCTAAATGAGCACTGGAAAGACCACGGTTCAATAGGTACTGAAGTTGCTATGGCCCTTCAACGTTCAGCGGACCCTGCAAAGCTCGTCTTGGATGCAATGGAGGGGTTTTACCCTCCACATTTGTGTAAAGGAGACAGAGAGTTTGAAGGAAAAGTTGCCAGAAGAAGTTGTATTCTCTTGTTAGAGCAATTGATGGAACTTTCACCCGAAATTAATCCTCGTGTTAGAGAAAAAGCTATTAAGCTTGCCTTTGATTGGTTAACAAAAATGAGAGTTGAATCCGGCCATGAATTGGAGGTTCTGGGATTCCTGTGGCTTTTAGCCTCTTTCCGACTGGCTGATGCTTTCGATGCCGATGAGCTTCTCGGTGTTTTAGTGTTTGTTGCTCAACATATTCAAAACACTGACATATTTAAGGCTCTTGGTTTGGAAGATAAGAACCATTGTAAAGTCTATAAAACTATTTACCTTCTCTTATCTACATGCAATTGCTTCATTCTCAAGAAACCCGAGGCCATGAGAATGAACCTTAGCTCGTTTATTGTTCCTTTGCATTGGGAAATCCAACAGGACTTATAACTTCGATTACTTGTTTCGCAGGTGTCTTGAAAAAACTTGTTCGAAGCGAGCAGCATATGCAGATAATCAGATATATGTATGCTTTGGGACTTAGAGAAGAGGAGCCGCCGCATAAGCGGCCACGAGAGTGCATAGCCACAGAAACAGAATCTAAGCGTGTAAAAGGATCAAAACAAGGTAATCATTAGCAATTTGTTCATTTAGTTTCATCCATTTCTTCATCTCGAACTCGAGGAACAGATGTTAGTACCTAGTTTAGTGATAATCATTAGCAAACATAGCGACTTGAGCCATACGAAAGCACGGTTCAACTCCCTAGACATTTGTTTCCACACCCGAACGATTGGCGAATGAAAACCAGTGTCCTCAAGCTGCTTTATCTATTGAAATGCTGCTACTGATTATTTTCTTTTTGGGAAGCTGTTGCAGGACCTGATGATGATCAAGTCGGTAGTTAGCCCGGAGAATGTGGCCAGCCCTGCCCGACTACTGCTTTTTAGTGTCTGTAACCGACGATGCTCTGCTTGCACCACCGGTGATTTCGTCTACCTTGCCTTCAGGCTTTTTGTTCCAGGCTTTGGGGTCTGTCAGTTTAGGCACCATTTGCACCACCGGTTGAACTATTCAACCGATGTTTTCGCTGTTTTATAGTTTGTTCTTTTTTTTCTGTAAGTTTCGTTTTTAGTTGTTCACAACGATTCGTTCTATATTTAATTTGATACCATCCATGAAATCGACCGAATCGATAATTTTTGATTTATTCAACCAAATTTATCCATTTCTTATCAGTTAAGTAACTTCTTGATTCTGATTCTTTGGCAAGACAATAAAGACACCAAACTAGATGGCTTAACCCCATGTATATTTTAACACCAACATGTTTGTTACAAGTATACACATGTGACATACACGTACATATATACATACGTACGGATTTATGTATACGTTAATACGTATTCATGAACAATGCAAACAATACTTAGACCCAAAGCTTGGACACCCACACCCCAATGGCAAACGATACAACAGCTGAAAGAACAATCCCCTTGTTACGCTCGACACCGTTGATTACGATCGACAACAAACTATCCTTACCTTCCGGTTTCTTTGAACCAGGAACACGACATGTCTGGTCACTGCTGCTGCTGCTCTTAATTCCTTCACCTTCATTTTTGGTTTCGTTTTCTTTACAATCTCCTTCGTCTTCGTGGTCATCCTCTTCTTCCTGTGAACTCTGATCTGCAGTAGCATTCACAGTGATTTTCTTCGGGACTGTAATGCAGAGATGTTCACCGTCGAATTTGCCGAGGATGTTTTCGGTGTCCGAATTCTCCGGCAACCGGAAGGATTGGTCGATGTATATGCATTTGTTTTCATTCGGCATCCTTTCTCCTTCAACCTTGATGTAACCAGCTGACTCTTGCTCTATTCTCACCTCCTCATGTTTGAACCCTGGAAGGTCAATGTCAAGCAAATAATTGCCTTCGGAATCCACGGTCCAGTACGATGTCGGAACAAACTTCTCGGCGATATGGCTCGACCACCGTCGACTCCATGTGTCTCTGGCATTCGCCATTTTCAGATTGAAATAAAACAACAGAACAACAGTTAACATAAAACTTCATGGTATCATCGTTTTTATAGGATTGAAACTGTGCTTTTCGTTTTTGAAATATTCTGGGTTTGTTTATGTTCATAAAGCTTTTCTTGTCTTGTGAACCTATGTTTTGTCATATTCTTAACTTCAAAATGTTCTGTTTTGTGGGGGTGGAAATTGGAATTGCTTGTTTCATTGAAATAAAGATGAAAAATCAAATATTCTTTACTTGTTTCGTAACTTTCTATTACATCGGGAGATTCCGAAAATTTATTATAAATTATAGAGTTAATTGAATATTCAAAATTCATTCATAATTTATGACTCTCATACTAAATTGGTCCTTAAAATTTTAAACATTTGGATTTAACTTTCAAATCATCAATATATACTAATCATATCTTATATAAATAAAAATATTATAAAAAATATCAAATGACAAGTAATAATATAATGTGACATAAATAATAATTTAAGAATAAGATTGAAATATTTAAAATTTGGAACCGATTTAAAATAAGAGACATAATTTGAGGATGAAACTAAAACAATTTAAAGTTTGAAAACAAGTTTAGAATACAAATTATAGATTAGGGACAAAATTGAAACTTTCAAAAATTTAAAAACTAATTTAGAATAAAAGTGTAGTTTGAAAACGAGTGATACAATTTACTCAAAATTGTATGTTAAGCTTTCAGGGTCAATATCAAAGCAATCACAAACCCAATGAAAGGCCTAATGAGTTTGGTCCAAATTGTGTTTGATTTTGCGACGGTAAAATTGATTTTAGATTATCGTGATTTTATAGAATTGATTTTAATGTAACGTGATTTATGTTCGAGAGTTTTTTTCTTAAAAATTACGGTTGTGTAAAAATATAGTGTAAAAATCAAGACGAAACGCAAAAGCTACTACTTCAATTTTCCCAAAATCACGTTTGGATTTTTAAATCCAAACATGTTGGCACAATGAATGAGACATGTTTTCCCGTTCAATCGAGATTTTTGGACCTCAAACGTAAACCAAAACAAAAAAAAAACACATCATTAAATGAGAAGGTTCTCGTAGTATTATTTTTTCGGACCACAAAACTCGAACCCAATAACTTTAAAGAGCATCAAACTCCTTACATACGATCCATAGGCGTATTTAAACTTATGCCCAGCCTGCCTTGCTTTACAAGGAATTGAAGTGAGCATGGGGCACTAGTACTATGTTACAGGGTTTTAAATCGCGATCGCGGCGTTATATCGCAGTTTCGGGCAAAAGCGGCAATCACGGACCATTTTTACCCCAATCATGATTTCGGACGGCGGCGCAACCGCTATATCGTGGCCGATATCGCGGTACGCTTTTTAAATCCCTGCTATGTTATACTAAACATGTGTCATTTCATGTTTTCAATAGCATCCAAAATTATCTGGTCTATCAGTACAATGAACATCCTTCCTAAGGCGAAGAACTTAGAAAAGATCCTACGAATAAAAAACCCGATCTTGGTTCTTCATATTAAATGTAAATACAATATCTGTATTAACTGTGTCACGTCGTATCTATGATACTATTCTTGTCTTAACTACATATGTATAGTATGTTATCCAAAATTATAAGGTCATCCGGTACGTAGCTTCAGTTTCTACAAGCAAGATATAATGCTTCGAGCGAAGCTCATTCGGTCATTATGATTGCCTAATCATGGAACCGAAGAAATTACCTGTGTATGCATTGCCTAAGTACTTCTCTAGGGTTCTTGTAGATATCAAACATTTTACAGACAATTAAATAAAAGTATCATAGGCTACAAGATAAGAGATTTCCGAACTTGCTGATAGATGATTTTGCCAAAACATAGAAGCTAAACGAAGCAATCGTAATTCGTAAGCACTCAAAGACTTAAATATGAGCAGACAAAAAGATTAAAGATAACTTTGATTCAATCCAAAAGAAACATAAGTCTAGTTAACGCGGCAGTGCAAATGATCGGAAAAGAGTGTGTCTATGCAACGTTACCGTAATTCCTAGCTCTGCATATCTCCTTCTCCCAACTTCTCGATTACATTTGCCATTGAACAACAAAATCTTGCTTCAAAGGCTAGGGAACTAACCACTCCCTCGATAGATTTGAGTTCTTCACGGAGCTCGGGATTCAACATCAACGAAGAGAAGTTCTCATCCACGAGAAACCCAAGACATTTCGCTACATCTTCAAGCTTGGGTACCCAATCACAGATCTTCAAGCCCAAACCAAAGGAAGCCTTGGGACACGGAACGGCTTGAGGAAAGCTTTCATACTTTTTCAACCATTTCCCCAGGTACCGAATCAAATTCATCAACTCTTTACCGACTAACTTACCGAGCGAAGATGACATTATCACCTCATCAACATTGTTTGAAGCTAGCAAAAAATGCAAACAAAGCTCAGCATCCGAAAACCCATCATGCGCAACCATAAGCAAAATCGCAGCCTCCTTGGCGAACCGTGATTTCTTTCCGAGTCTGGCCTTTTCAATAGCCAGCAAAGCTTGACTCTCCCACGCCTTCCTCACAATAACCATACTACCATAACCGTCTTTAGGTGGACACAGAAAATATTTCAATATGCAAAGCAACTCAACCGAACCCAAATTACGAGCATGTTTAACACAAAGACAGAGCAAATCCGACCTCTTCTTGGCAGCAAGATTAACAATCAAGTTCGAAAAACACGAATGGTTGATCAAGCCATTAACAATCAACACCTCCAGCAATTCCCAAATTTCCAAACTAATACAAGCTTCCAAAACCAAACTCAAAACATCTCCACCAATCAAAGACCCAACTTTTGCAAGCAAAACAGAAGTATACCCAGAATCATTTGAATCGAACCCGATAAAAATCCCACCTTTCTCCCTAATCTTCTCTAGAAATAGAGTAAACATACCAAGAAACTCTTCTTTATTGAAGTTATGAATGTCTTTGAGCTTTCTATTTAACTTGGTATAAAAAATTTTGCTCAATTCAATGAGTTTAGCATCAGTTTCAGAGATTCCCCATCCCGTAAGGGGATTAACAAGCGATGTGGGATTAGGGTTTTCAGCTTCGGGCTTTAGTTTGAGGAAAATATCATCTGCGTTTAGAACTATGGGGTGGTCTGCTAAAGAACTATGCAGCTCAGTATTAGCTGAAGCCTTCGTTATTACATCAAGCAAGGTCATGGTGCGAACAAATGAACAAACCCTTAAAACAAACAATGAAATAACAAAAGAAAACGCGAGAATCACCGACGGGAAAGGGAAAAAACACTACCTTTAAAGGGATATACAAAGAGACCCGAGGTTGAGGTTGACGAAGGGGCTCAAATCAATGAAGAAGAGAGGTTGGCTGACAAGAATGCAGGGTTTTGAAAGAACAAAAAAATTGCAGGGTTTTAGAGAGGAATACAGTGGAGCCTAAAAAGGAGGCCGAAAGAAATAAAACAAGTTTATAGTGTACATAAGTTGGGTTGGGCTTTAATATGTTTTACAAGCTTATTTGGCCCGTATTTAAATGTAACTTTTTTTGATAAAAAAATGACGATATTAAAATTCGAATCTTTATCCGTATAGTGTCGACAAGAAATATTAATTATTATTGCTTCAATTAGTTTTTCTCTTGATACACACGACTCATTAAATTTATCGAATTATTGTAAATTGATAATTGAATGTTACGGAATATGTAACGATTCGGTTAATTTAAAGATTATTTTGTAATAATTTGATAAATTTACGATTGTTTTATAACAATTTAATAATTATTTTATAACTTTTAAAAGTTTTGTGATCAAAACGATCTTTTTTATTTATTTAGTGATTACTTGTGTAATTTACCTAATATTATGATATTTTATACAAACTTTTTTTTCTTCCAACTTTTCTAAACTCTTTCTTACCAAGTTGTTTACTTTGTGCTATAAAAGTGTCCTATAAAAAATACCAAATTGAGATTGATGGATTATTAGTATAAAGAGAATAAGACATTTTTGCATAGGCATTTCAAATGTCATTCTCATTAGTATTGCTTCAATTAGTTGCCCTCCTAACTCAATAGACTCAACTTACTTCAGTCAGACTTTATATAATTAAATATTTTAAGATAAAGTGTGTTGATAGCTACTAAACTATGAAAAAGACCCTTTGGTCATTTACTTTCTAAAGTTACAAAATGGTCATTGAAATTATCGAACTATTATAAAATAGTCATTGAAATGTGTAACAATTCGGTTAACTTAATAAACATTTTGTAACAATTTGATAAATTTAATGAAAGTTTTATATTGGTTTGATAATTCAATGATAATTTTGTAACTTTTGAAAATACTGTGATCAGAATGATATTTTTGAAGTTTAGTGACTACTTATGTGTTTTACCCAATATTCTAGGTATTTTATTCAAATTTTTTTCATAAACTATTTTTCTTGCCAAGTTTTTTTTACTTTTAGCTATAGAAGTATCCATTAGTGGTTTATAGTTCTTCATTTGTATGCTCAAAGAGGGTTGTGATGTCCTATGAAAATACCAAATTGAGAATGATGGATTCTTAGTACAAGGAAAATAAGACATATATTGCATATTGGGCATTTCAAATGTCCTTTTCATTTGTAGCTTGAAAACCATGTATTAGACTTCCACAAAATACCATTATTATACAAGAAAAGATTCGATACACGTAGAGAAAACTCGTTAATTTTAGAGTTCACGAGTTTAACCTAGGGTTTATATTTATAGTTCAGAATATAAGATTAAGGTTAGTGTTTAAGATTTAACACAACCCGTCCTATTTAAGTTATAAAATTTAAAACCTAAAACCCTACCCAAAACTCTAAATCTTAAAACATAAACCTTAAATCCTAAACTCTGAATTCTGAGCGAACCCCAAATGCTATAAGTTATTACATAAAACTTTTCACCCCTATATGAAAATGAGAGATATGTGTAGAGTGTGGACCTGCAATTGACAAAGCACTAAATGCTAACAAAATGTATGTTTGTTGAGGGATCCCACACATCAACACCACTACTGGCTATGGAAAGGATAGTTAGCTGGAAAATCAAAACATCATTTCCCTTTTGGTGATGGTTTGTTGGTACACATGACAGATAACAATAGTTTTAGGGCTCGTTCGGCAACACGTTTAGAAGAACATTTGAAAGAAAATCGACTGTCGAACAGAGAAATTTTATCGAACACCTTACGTTTGCGTTTTTTTTACCGATTTTAATTTCAAACGCATGTTTTAAAAGAATTAAAATTTTTAACTTCTTCAACGCTGCTTCTTCAACGGAAACCTTTGGACAATAAAATTTTGCACAAATTCAAATTAAAACTCGTTTTTTGGACCGTTTAAACAGTGTAAAACTCTTTAAGTTTTACACGTTTTTCGGACCGTTGGATGAGTGAAACGAATGGATGAGATTAATAGTAAATATGTGAAGATTATCACTTGAAAAAAAGAGTAAATAGTTAATCTGAGTCATTCATTCTCTCTATCTAACGATCCAGAAAACGTGTAAAACTTAAAGAGATTTATATTGTGTAAACGAATATATATATATATATATATATATATATATATATATATATATATATATATATATATATATGAACAGTGATTGATTGCCGACAGTGAGGGTATAGGTGGGAAACATCTAATGTCACAACCAGGAAAAGGAAATATGGTTACTGCGTCCAAATCTCATTTCACGGTAGGTAAGTGTAGGAGCAAAATTCGACTATATTTTTTGAAAAAAAATATATTTTTTTTATCTGATTAGTGAAAATTTTGAATCGGCTTGACTAAAATCGTAATTTTATAAACTCAACCTAATTTGAAAAAAATTCAAATAAAGTTTTAGTTGTAAAATAAAATTCGATGAATTTGAAATTTTTAATAATTAGTGGATCGATTTTCAAGTTCAAGTCTTGTCCCTCAAGTCTGTATGATATATGTGTATCACATGGGAAATAAATTAAAGAATATATATGTATATATCAGATATGATATAGAAAATCGTTTAAATTGAAACTTATTAGTATCATAATATTATAAAATATTTACAATTAAATTTGAAATAAAATTCGAGTCAAAATAAAGTCAGTTCAACTAAAATTTTTAAAATAAAGTAATTTATAAAATAAGACTCGTCCACACAACTAACTTCAAAAAATATTATTCGGCTTTATAGTCTATTCTAAATAAGTGTTAAGAGTAGATAATTATATAAGCGATATAAAAAATTAAAATAGTATAAAATATTAAAAAAAATACTTTAATATGAAATATTACAAATGTATAAACTTAAATAAAATTATGATAGCTCACACCTTGTTATCCCAATGGTAAATAATGATATAATTCATTTAGGTGACTTGAGTTCGAACACTAATTATGCGCGGCGTGTGTGCCTTATTAAAAAAATATAATTTATTAAATTTTGTATTAATTTTTTTAAATAATCCAAATGTAATATACATGTTAAATATAATAATTTGATAACTATTTTCATTGAGTATGTAATATACAGGTTAAATATAATAATTTGATAACTATTTTCATTGAGTTAGGTGAGATGTTAATATACAATAACCTTAAAAGAGTAACTTCATTAGCAAAAATCCTTTTTTATATATATTTTATTCTATCACAAACGTTTCTAGATTGTTTTGAATTCATTCTAATTAGCAAAATCAATCATATGCTATTTTCTAGCATAATCATTTGTTTCCTTTTTTATAAAAAATAATTATAATATCAATTAAAATAATATATTTATTGTTTTTTTATAACCATCATTATATCAAATACTACCGATCTTCAAACTTAATTTATCATAAGATCTTAACTCAAACTTTTAATCTTATTTAAGAAATATGATATCTGACCTCACCAGATTAAATAATTTTTTTAATGTAATATCTTTAATTATTATATATATATATTTATGAATTATTAGTTTAGCCAATAATTTTTATATCATATATATTGATGTTGTCCCATATCGGCAAATCTAGCATCATTGCCTTTCACCCGTGCATCTGCCGCTATCAAATAATAATAACTTCCACGTTTGGCAACAAGGTTGAAGGGTAAAAGGATAATTTCAGCTCGAGTCACGTTAAGATAATATAAAGCTGATATATTTTTTAGGCTTACCTATAAAATAAGCGCTCAAACTATATTTATTTTTTGTCTAATTATTTTTTTATTAAAATAGGTGTTTAAAGTTTTTTTAGTCAAATTATGGGCATTAATTAACTTTAAAACAAGCAAAAAAAACTTATTCTAACAAAAAAAATCAGACATCTATTTCAACTAAAAATATTTTAAGTACCTATTACAAAGAAGACATAGTTTGAACACTTACTGATTAATTAAAACCATTTTTATAACATTATATTATTACACTCATGTTTTTCTAAAATTATTCAATAATAATTAGGTATAGAATAATAATAAAATCATATAAATTTTATTAAATGCGCATTCAATTATTGGATTTATATTTTAAATTATTTTTATTTAAAATTACATAAAATGTGAACAAATACACATAAATTCCTATATTAAATATAAATGTAACATGTAATTAAATATTTTAATTTTATGAACATGATTTATAGACGATTGAGACATTAAAACCAAAATGATGATAAATAAATCAATGTTTAATTGAAATAATTTATGGATATATATATGTTTAAAAATATGAATATATGATTTTTTATAAAATATATAATTTTTTTAACAATCCCAATAATCAAATCTCCACTGTCGGTTACAATCTCTAAACAGTTCCCCATCCAACGGTTCATCCCATCCTACTAAAAAATCATTACACTGGAACCGCATGTACCAGATTTCGCACAGTTATTTTTGGAACTCCTCACTCTAATACAAAACTAGAGCGAAACAAAAACAAAAAAATTGGAAAATCTTCTTCTTGTTTTGCTTGTAAGCTTACTCTCTGTTACGCGCTAGCTTTCGCATGGTACAATTTGATTTACATTTTCTCGAATTTTGCATTTTTTGTATTTTCTATTTGATTTTGAAGAAAGAAAAGAAAAGAAAAATCTGATGTTTCGGTGTTTTTGAATATCAGGAACGTTAGATTTGAACTTCGAAAGTATTGCATTTGCGAGGTAAGTATCAGATCTGGTGTAAATTCTTTACTCGTAAAATGCCTTCTTCTGTTTAATTTCGTTTGGCGTCATATCGCTTTTCTTTTGATTTCATCGATCAGTAGATCGTAACTGTTACGGCTAATTACGTTACTTTCTTCAAATTTTTTGATAATTTGGCTTTGAATTTGTTAGATCAATGGATTCTTAGCTGATTCCAGTAATCTGCTTTGCCTTCTGTTTATAATTGTTTGTAGAACTTTTATTTTACTGTAATTTGTTAGGCGTAATTCTGTTTTCGCTTGACATTTTTTTTAAAGATTCTTGAGTTTATGGTTAATGTATTCTTAAGTTGTTACAGCATAGAATGATGCTGAAAGTCGATTACAGGTATTTGCAGTTTCTAGTGGTCTTCGCGTAATGGGAAAATCACCAGGGAAATGGATTAAGACGGTGTTTTTTGGAAAGAGATCTTCCAAAACTGGTTACCAGAAAGGAAGGGAGGTAATATTTATTACTAATTACTACTAAACAATACAATGATGTTTAGCTCATGTGCATGAGAAACCGCTAATAATATATTATAAGATGATATTTACTTTTAAAAAGATTATGCACGAGAATACATTACTGTTTGCAATGCTATGATATAAGAAGTGTTTCCTTTAAATCATTTGGGTATCAAGAAAATGTATTTTCTATCAAAAAAGCTTGACAGTTCTACTTAGGATTCCATGTATTGGTTTTATCTGGTTCAAGGAACACTGTACTAAAGAAATTGATTTATATATCTCTTTCAGCCACTGTTTGCCTGTTGCTTGATAATTTGTGGCTTGTGGTTCCATCCTAGATTGAGAGGCAAGAACTGCTTCTTAAACTGTGCCATCCAATAATGCGAGCTCTGTGTTTCCATCTTCTTATGTCATAGTTTATCAACTGTTTTTTTTTCTCTATAGCATATATATGAATAATTTTCAGTTTATGGATGGCCGCTCTGTCATTTGGTTTATTTTGGTGGCTTAGTTCCATCCACCGAGAAAATTAACTAAATGTAAAGATGAACTGATTTAAACATTAGCTGCCTGGAAATTTCTTTGGGAGCTGTTGTATTTCACATGAATGTTTTGATGCTTATTGTATTGGGAATATATCATTTATTTCCTGGAGTTAAGAGATAAACGTGATTTGGCATCTTTTTTCCATTAATCCTAAAATATTAATGCATGCTTTCCGTTTTTCAATTGAACTGTTATTTTTCCAGAATGCTGCCAATGTAAAGGAGATATTGGTTGCGGCCAGAGCACCAGAAACTGATGTTGCCGAGGCTCCTCCCTTTTCTTCTCAGCTTAATGCATATGCTAATGAGAGCCGGAGGGATGAAAGGAAAATAGAAGTGGAAGACAACGAGGGTGCAAATATCTCTAATGATGATGAGATATCACTGCCAGTGAGTCAAGGCATAGATTCTCCGAGTTCCACTCTCCAAGATTCGCAATATGATCCAGAAAGGATGAAGGAAAAACAAGCAGCAACAATTGTTCAGGCTGCTTTTAGAGGTTACCTGGTATGTTTCTCTTTTTTCCTGTACAATTTTCCTAACAATTTTCAAATAGTTTAGTAAGAGCCTTTGGTTGAGATTATCCCTCTACTAATATAGTTAATCATGTGAAGGCTCGCCGAGCATTCGGGGCCCTCAAAGGCATTATAAGGCTGCAGGCACTTATTCGTGGTCACTTGGTTAGAAGACAAGCTATTACTACTTTGTGCTGTATGATGGGAATTGTCAAGCTACAAGCTCATGTTCGTGGAGTAATGGCCAGACATTCTGATGGTGGTCTTGAAGTGCAGAAGAAATGCAATCAAATGAATCTTCAAGTAATTTTTTTGGGAATGTGGAGCAATTACTATTCATGATTCATCTGGGAAATTCTTTTAGTATATGCTCTCATCCTGGTTGCTAATAATTGAAATTTATCCTACAATCACCATCCTTTTCATTCAAATTTAATATGTGTACCTTGACCTTTTATATATTAAAATTTGCATCATCCCTTTGATGGTCCATTTGTAAATGCATTTATTAGACCATCATTAACCAAGTTTAGTGAGAATGGTTAAAATAGATTTTTGGCCTGAGGGTTGAGCAAAACTTAACTGCAGATACTTTGAGTAGTCATTTATAATTTGAGTGGTGAAAATGCTTTTGAAGTTAACCCTTGTCATTGCTTGTAATCTTTTACTTCCAGTAATCACAATATGCAGGATTTAGTAGTATATATGAAATTTTGAAGTACAGAACATGTACTTTTGCTTTTATCCGCATCTTCCTGCACCAAATTTGTATTTATTCAAGAAATAGGTAAGCTGGCCATTTTTTGCTTTGTTAATTCGTATTTCATTGTTTGGCAGGAGAGCAAGCCTGTGGTTTCTCTTGGAGTGAATATGTCTGCCCGCATCGGAAGGTTGTCAGCAAATGCTTTTATTCATAAGGTATGGCTGGTATTGTGCTTACGATATTTATTATTTATGAAATAGAAAATATATAGAGTTTACCTTGATATTGTGCCACATTTCTGGAGATGACTCCATGCATTGGCTATTATGCTTGGTGTCTTTATCCTTATCTTATAAGCTTTTTTTTTGACCTGGAGAACATTATGTCATTACCTGGCCTTAGGCTTGTCTTATCCATCGTATCCGGGTACCATGCAAGAAGCGATTGCACATGATTTATTCGGGCAATCATTTTCATTTCCCGAGTTTTCAGATATTATTATTGCTTCATGATCAAATTGATCGGCCGGAATAGATGAAAGCTACTATTTTATTCTTGTTCAATGAAGCTTCAGCATGCTAACTTTTCTTGCTAATACATACTCTCTCATTTCATTAATATTAGGTTGGCTCAAAAGGATCATCTAACGTTTCCTGTCTACCAAATGTGTTGTAAATACGAGATGTTTGGAAGTCTGATTGATAATTATCTGTCACTAGATTGTGCATAGATATTTCTCATATATTTAAGAAAATCTGTATCAATGGCACAAGAATATTGTGCATAATCAAACCTAAAAATCTGTCTTGTTTCTCATGACACCTAAAAATATTAGGTGCTAAGAGGCATATTGTTAGCTATCCCCTATCAGTAGACATGATTTCTTAAATTGGAATGTTGTTTGATTTGTCCCTTTCCTTGTACTTTCTCTTCTCTTTCACATTGGGCAAGTGACCGCTGGTTTTTTTTTCTTTAGCTTGTTGCTTCATCACTTCCTATAATGCCTCTGCGCCTCCAAGTTGATGCTGGAGAACCAAATTCAGTCTGGAACTGGTTAGAGCGCTGGTCAGCATCCTGCTTCTGGAAACCAGTTCCTCAACCAAAAAAAGCCTCCAGCTCTAAGTTGCAGAGGAAACAGGCTAATGGTCATGTTGACATTGATACAGGTCGACCAAAACTGAGTGTTCGCAGGATTCGTTCTGCAAATCTGGATGGTACCTCTGTTCAAGCAACGTCTGAATTTGACAAGCCCAAGCGTAACCTGAGGAAAGTTTCTACCCATCCCGCTGAGCCGTCAGTGCAGGAAAACCCACAAAATGAGCTTGAAAAGGTTAAACGCAACTTGAGAAAGGTTCATAATCCTGTAGTAGAAAATCCAGTGCAGTCAGAGGTTGAATTTGAAAAGCCAAGTTCGGAGAAGGTCTCAAGCACTACTAACATAGATATCGTGGAACAGAGCCTTAACAGTTTGGCTGAGAAGACAAACAAAGAGATGAACTTGACAGTGAATAGTTCAGCTGAGAAGATGAAGGACGAGAAGTCCGTGACTGTAACTAGCTCAACTGAGGAGATAAGAGAGACGACTTCAAGAAATAGCTCAGCTGAGAAGATGAACAAAGAAACAGCCTTGAAAATAAATAATTCGGCTGAAAAGATGAAAAAAGAGACGGCCATTACAGTAAATAGCTCAGCAGAGAAGATGAGACAAGAAACTGCTACAGAAAATAGCTCAGCTGAGAAGATGAACAAAGAGACAGCCTTGAAAATAAATAATTCGGCTGAAAAGATGAAAAAAGAGACATCCATTACAGTAAATAGCTCAGCAGAGAAGACGAGACAAGAAACTGCTACGGCAAATGGCTCAGCTGAGAAGATGAAGAAAGAGACAGCATTGAAAATAAATAATTCGACTGAAAAGATGAAGAAAGAGGCAGCCTTGACAACAAATAACGCGCCTGAGAAGATGAAGAAAGAGACAGCCATGACAGTAAACCGCTCAGCAGAGAAGATGAGACAAGAGACGGATACAGTAAATAGCTCAGCTGAGAAGATGAAGAAAGAGAAGACCTTGACAGTAAATAGTTCGGTAGAAAAGGTGAAGAAAGAGATTGCTGTGAAAGTGAATGGCTCAGCTGAGAAGATGAAAAAAGAGACAATGGCAGTTTCAAAATCACTAGACATTGAAACTGTGTCGTGGCCATCAGTGATGAATGAGACATCAGATATATTTCATTCGGATCCTGCCATTGCTGATTCAAAGCCTTCAATAGATAGAACTGTTAATGGTAATAAAACTTCGATAGCAAATGTGGAGCTGAAAAGGAAGGACGACTCCACGAACAATGAGAATCAGAAGACCGGCAGGAAAGCTTCTAATCCTGCAAAACAAGATCATCCAGAAAATGGGCCTCAAATCAGTCCTCCACTGCCAAGCTACATGGCAGCAACTGAATCTGCCAAGGCTAAGCTGAGACTACAAGGCTCTCCTCGACCTGGCCAGGATGGAGATGACAAAAATAACCTCCCTCGTCGCCAGTCTTTGCCATTTTCAGCTAACAGTAAAAGCAGCTCACAGTCACCAAGGGGACAAAGACTGGTTCATGCAGGGAAAGAAGGGAGCAAAAGCGACAGACCATTGTCATCCAGAGACAGAAATGGTATGAAATGCTGATTCTTGGTTCGAACTTATCAGTTTTGTTTTCCTCATAGCCTGTCTCAAGTTTGACATGTTTCCTCGTACAACTTCCCTAAAGGCTTTATATTCGTTTAATTAGTATACATATTTCAGCAATGTCGTCGGTTAACAGTTACCCTTTCCTTTAGCGTTGCCCATGGCTAAACAAATAGAGGCCTGGATCTGTACGGCGTTTGTTCTCTAAAGCTTCCTTAACATAAAAAGCTAAAGAATGCTTCCCGTTTATTTTACCGAAGATGGTTTCCATTTTCCCATGTTAATAAATCCACTTTCTTTTGTTTTTGTTCGATCTTGCAGCAAAGGCGAATCAAGTAGAGTGGAGGAGATGATTTCATTGAGATTTGAGGACTCAGCAACAATAGGTTCAAAATTCATATGCTTTGTGGTATATAAAGTTATTAGAACATGCTATGAAACTGAAACCGAGTCAATAAGAGGTGTGCATAGGCCAAGTGCCTCTGAAAATTTCCGAAATTTTCGGTGTTTGCGAGTGTGAGTGTAAATCAACAGGTTTCGAACTTTGAACATGGCCCCAAAACAATCATCATTGTGTTAAAAATTTACTTTCGTTTGTTTGTTCTAAGCTTGCCTTGCTACTGATGTTGTATTGTTGCTATTTATAGTTCTTGGCTTCTTAGATGCGTATTAAAGAAAGGGCCTCTACTACTATGCACAAAAATGTTAGAAATGAAATAAAAAATATTATTGCAAAATAAATTATTCACTAAACCCCATAAGAAAAAAAGTAAGAATTAATTACATCCCAAACTATGATCATTTTAAATTGATCTCTAGATTTTTAAACATTCTAATTGCATCCTCAAACTATAACCATTCTACAATAGTCCCCAAGATTTTGAGTGTTTCACTTTCATCCCTCACATTCTAAATTGATCCTCAAAACTTTTTAGACGTTCTAATTTCATTTTCAAACCATCAGTACATGCTAATCATATCTTATGTAAATAAAATTATTATAAAAATTATTAATCGTCATTGATATGTGTTATATAATAATATGATTTGACAAATGATAATTTGATAATGAAATTGAAATGTTTAAAAAAATTAGGGACCAATTTTGAATGAGAGTTATAATTTGGGGATGAAAATAGAACATTCAAAAGTTTGAGAACCAATTTAAAACAAAACCCATAGTTTAAGGTGAAATTGATGCATTTAAAAGTTTAGGTGCTTATTTAGATTTAGGATCATAGTGTGATGCAATTAAGTCAAAATAAAATAAAAACCTGAAAGAAGACTAGTGGTTTAAGCAAATATGTACAAAGAGTATGCAAATATGGTGTCCATTATGTATATGACTATGAAGTAGGTGTAAAACTTTCGTTCGGCTCGATCACAACTCCCCGAATCGGTACTCTCTGGCCGAAGCGGTTCCGGTTATTAGGAGGAGAAACCATCGGTTGAACATTACGAGGTAATGGGATTTCGGCAGAGTGGCCTGAAATGCAGAGTGTCCCGGAATCATCTTGCTCCCAGTAGACTTCAACCATGATACCTATAGGATTCTCAGCACATTCTGTTCCTGGAATCCCCACAAACCTTGCACCTACAGGTATCTGCATTGCATTTTAAGGATTTTAAAAAAATATATGTTAAATTTACTTTTTAGTTATATACATATACATATACGTATACGTATGTGTGTGTGTGTGTAATTTTATCATCAGATGCACTTGCCTCAACCGATGCTCCGGATGTTAATGTCAAAGTGACTAGTCGTCCTTCGGCCGCAGCACTTTCTAACTCCGCTTGCCGAGCGATGTTCAAGAAAACTTCTTCCAGAGTTGCAAGACTAAGTTGTATATCTGCTATGCCGAATTCGTCTCCTCTCTCTTCTAGCTCCTTGAAAAATTCCTGTTCGAGATTACAAATGTCGAAGAAATGGAAATGGTTAACAAGCAAAGCAAAAGAACAGATTGTTCCAACAGAGATTAAGTGCTCACAGCCAGAAGTTTTTCTCGATCATGAGGAATAACAAAAGTCAAGTAGTTTCGGTTCTCCTCCTTTGGCTCCACGTCTAGATGCTGAAAAAGTTCGATCGGTCCGAAATGAGAAACCAGCTGTTTGGAACTGGACGAATTACTTAAAATAAGTTGGAATTATACAACATACATTTTTAAAGAACTGCTTTACAGACTTCTGGCAGTATGTTGTTCCGACTGCATCTCCATCGGAAGGGCTATGTTCATTGTTGCTTCCAGTGAAGCTAACATTGGCAATGAAACCAGTACCGAATCGTGACTTCAACCTGATTGAGGTTCCAAGGCAACTGAGTCTACCCTTTACCATGATACCTATACGGTCGCTTAAAACATCAGCTTCTTCCATAGAGTGTGTTGTCAAGACAATGACACGACCTCTCTTCGCACGCTCTATTATGTCCCATACATGCCTTCGGGATATTGGATCCATTCCAGTAGTCTACAGTCATATGGAAATGAATATAAGGTACCAAGTGAAGGAGAAATGCTCGTTTATATGCATAAAAAAGAAGAATAAACATGGGTACGTACTGGTTCATCCAGAATGACCAACTTTGGATCCCCTAGAAGGGAAACTGCGACACTGAGTCGACGCCGCATTCCTCCACTGTAACTCCCAGCTCTCACTTTTGCAGCTTCTGTGAGTCTGACCTCAGCCAGTGACTTCTTAACTACCTGGAATTTGAGCAAATAAATCAATCTTTATGGGTAGGATGATAGTCGAAAGATTCTCTCTGATGCATAAGATAGTTTTTAGAGGTACGTACTGACTCGATTGTAGCTGGAGGTAGGCCTTTGACATTAGCAAACAACTCAAGATGTTCTTGGCCAGATAGAGCATTCCAAAGGATATCAAACTACAAAAACACACAATGTAAAAAAATGTTGAGATTCAACCCTACGAAAATTCGTATTTAAAAATGCTGAAATCGGCAACAAGCACTAATGCACATGTCAACTATGAGCGACTTCATGTGAGAGAAAGAGAGAGGGTTACCTGAGGACAAACTCCTATAATCTTTCGAATATTTGACATACTGACAGAACTTCGAACAGAGTTACCATAGATCAATGCTGTTTACAAGTTATAACATATAGTTACTTCCATAGATGATCCATTGAGCTGAATTATACACATCAAGAGAAAAGATTCGAGGAACAAGGCATCTTACCGTCTCCGCTAGTCACAGGTGTTATGCCAGTCAAGCAGTTGATTGCTGTGGTTTTTCCAGCTCCATTGGGTCCAAGAAGACAAAATAGCTGATCCTTTGCAAGGTTCACCCATAAGCCCTGAAGACGAGTTTACAGGTAAGCATCAGATTTTATATAAATTTCAACTTACAGCAGAAATCTAAATTCCCATCTACATTATGTTTTCCATCTCTAGCCTTACTGCAGATATTCAGTAACTGTTAAGATCATTAGAAAAGAACAACTTGTTGAATATATTGAAGAAAGAGAACAAATATAGATGCGTAGGAACATCGCCTATGAGCCAATAATGTATGGTTGCATGAATTCCGTCTCAACCAATTGCTCAAAAGGGTGCTAGCAGGCCAAAAACCAATCAAATTAAACAACTCTTACCTCACTAGGCCAAAAAATTTCCTTAGGAAAAATAGTACTTTGGAAAGAGAAAATCATTTAGGTTCTGGTACTTAAATTTGGACAACATAGGGATGAAGAAACATAACCTTCTTCGTCAGGGAAGAAAACTAAGGCCGAAAAAGGATTGCTTACTTTAACAGCATGGTATGGTGCAGTCTTCTTGTACTTGCAAGAGCAACTAAATGATATGGTCCCAGGATATGTCTTTGCAAGACCACGTATCTGAACTGCAACATTTGGATCAACTATACCCTCCCTTGCTTGTACTTGAACAAGGTTTTCCTCTTCACAGACATCTTCATCATCGGGAGTATTATGCTCCACTGGTGGAGCTGAACCAATACAACTACAAACGCCACCCTCTATGAAGAGAAAGACAGAAAATACAAGTTAGACACATTAGTTTAAGTAGGAAATTTCTTGAATATAAATTGAAATTTATTTACCTTCTTCCTTTCCACCTTTCCCTGTCCAATACCCAGGCCTCAAAAAGTAAAATATTGGTCTTCTCACACCAGATGCATTTGGTATTATGTTATCAAAGTAGATAGCCAAAACAAACCACACAAAAAATGTTGCCACCAACCATATGTAGATATCATTCTGTCCAGAAAACTCAAAATAAAGCATAAATTATTTAACTACCGAAAAACATTGTGAAAAAATTGCAGCATGGTCTCAACCGAAATTTTTAAATTTTGAACCATTAACGTACAATTGTCATTACACACACGGCATCATTTGGAGCACATTCTATTCGTCTACTCCAGCTAACTCCTTTGTCTTGCGGATTGTTAGTAGCTTTGGAAAGAATTTTTAGTGCTTGAGCAAGAAGATTGGGTGGGAATAATGACCAGATAATTTGATTTCTTCGACTAAAGATAGCACTGTAGGGGAATCCAGCAGAAGTAACAATCTGCAATAAATAACTAAGATCTATAACTATAATTGGACTAGTACTTCAAAATCAAGAAGTTTAGAATTGGAACATTGCCTGAGTGAAAAAACCAATTATAAAAATGAAGAAACCAATAGTCGTGGCTGAAGATGACTTGCTAATAAAGGATGACAGCATGAATGCAAAACCAACCTGCCCATCAAGCATCACAAGTCACAAATCATTACTTAATGAAGAGCAGAAATCAACATCGGAAATCATAAACGCAAACAAATAATCTGTAAAGATCAATGAACATGTTTTTACCATATTAAGTTGGAAAAGGAAGAAGACAAAGAAGAGGACGGCGAAACTGTTTTTCAAGAAAAAATCAAACTGAAACATCATTCAAAACAGAACTATAAAGAGCGACGAAATTAGTGTCATGACTCCCTCCCATGTGAGCCATGATAACCAATAGGCAGAATCAAGAAGACCCATCATAGTCATAGCCTGTTGGGGAAGAATCAAAACGGCAAACAAACAGAATCCATTATATTCCTGTATGAAGATTGCAACCATAATCTCAAGTTTCAAACATAGAAATTCGAGACCTGTCGAAGCTTGAGTTCTTTCTCCGACACCAACGAACCAATCTCGAAAACAAATGTGAACATTGCAATCGCAAGGAAAAAAGTCGGTCCGATAGAAGCTATCGAGGAAGAGCTTCCCTTTGCAGGATGAGGAAATTCCTTGAGTTCAACAGTCCATCCCAAGTTTGGATCTGTTTTATCATATAAACCAATAAGACAACGAAACACAAATCACATCCCTCAAATAAAATTGCTTAATAGGGGAAGAACTTAGTACCTCCAATTAGTAACCTTGCAATCTCACGTTCTGCAGCAACTTGAAGTGGAATTTGGAATGTAAATGTAGGATCTACATCTTGCCCCCCACTTCCCATCACAGTAGAATTAGTCTGTAAACCATAGCTAATCACACTTCCATTCAGTTCTCTAAAATGCAAAGCTCCCCGGACAAGCATAGGATTATTGTAAAGCCACTCATCTACATCAACAGTAGTCCTAAACGATTTAACCTGCAAAAAAGACATCATCATATACAGGGTTTTAAATCGCGGTATTATATGGCGGTTTCGGGCAAAAGCGGATGAATTGCGGCGATCGCAGACCGTTTTTTACCCCAATCGCAGTGGCGGTCCGCTTTTTAAATCCCTGATCATATCTATATATATTATATATATATATATATATATATATATATATATATATATATATATATATATATATATATATATATATATATATATATACAATTAGTAACCTGCAAACGATTTAACCAGCATTCAACTAGCACATCATCAATTTATATATATGAACATATTTCTTTGATTCTTAATATGGTCTCATGGTAATATTGCAGTTAGATCCCTTCAGAAATTGGTAAATTTGCAGTTTGGCCCTCCCAAAATTAACAATTCAATTCTGACTCCCTAAAGAATTTCGGCTTCGCCGCTGTTCATCGTATTCACTAAAACAGAGTATATAGAAAAGAGTTTTAGTTTACCTTAGTCTCGGGAATGGGCCTGCCGGGATTATTCTCTCTAATGGCTCTAACGATCCTGCCAACGGTCCGGCTCTCATTCCCGCTCCAAACGAAGTCGTAGCAAGGTAGCTTCATAAAGTACCTATCCTCGCAAGAAGGGATCGCCGGAGCCACCCACGGCTTCGGATCCCGAACCGTCTCGTACGCCGTCGAGTTGCCGCGTTGAGCATTGGTTGCTTTATCGATACCAAATATGAGGAAAATGAAGAACAACGAAGAGAAGAGTTGGATAAACGTGGATCGCTTGTTCCGCCATGACAGTATCAGATTCTTCTTTAACAAAGCTTTGAATTGCAAACAAAGCAGCTCAATTACTCCAATCGCCATTTTATTCAATCTTTTTTTTTTAATTTTCGATTTGATTTTTATTTTCTCTTTTGAGTTTTTGTAAAACTTGCTTTCGGATTCTTAGACATATATAATAAGTAACAGTCGAAAAGGCGCGGTTTTTGTGTGGTTATGTAAAAGTGAAAAAAACGCGACTAAATGACCTTCAGGTTTGAGATATTTTCCGTTTTGCCACTCACGCGTAATTCCCTGCAGGTAATATTTCTATTTTCTTCCTATTTTAATTAACTGTTGGCTAATTAAGAATAATTTAAATAGCCAATAAATTACATGATCGAACATTTTATGGAAAAAGAATATAATTTCTATTTAAAAATATATCTTTTATAACACAACAAGTTTACCTCAATTGGCACAAGCTGACATAATATACAGCAAAACGTAAAATCGAATACTTTTAAACACTCAATATCTTTTGATTTACATAATTGAGTTTATTAGTTCCGATTTACCAATTTTGGTGAAAGACAAATTAGGAATTAAATAAATCAACCTATGACCAGAAATAGACTTTTTATTATGTTTTAGGCCTTTTTTGTCCAATTTTATATCCAAATTAGAAGTTAATTGATAAAAAAGCATATTAAAAGTTGTTTGATAAAACCCACACAAAAATAAAAGGAAAAAAAGGCAATAATTTATCAAAATACAACATTTGTATGAAAAAAATAATAAGCAAAGCCAATAATTTACCAAAAATATTATTCAAAGTTCGCCTTAGCTTTTGTTTTCATTTTCTTCAACTGTAAATAAGAAAAAGGAAGGTTTAGAGATTGTGCCTCCAAAATGGCTTCTAAAACAAAGCATAACAGTAGACAGCAAGACAAACTTTTTGAGTGAATAAACATGTCAACACCAGCAGATTGCAAACCCCCTTAAAATGTTCAATGAGCGGAGTGAGTTGTAGCGGTTGTCTTCTTAAAATCGATCTTGTCGACTTTAACCTCTCCGTCGATGAGTTCGTAGACATAGACCACGACGCGTAGCCCGTCGATATCCATCAGGACAAAGCTTGGGTTGACATCATAAGTTACGCTGCTATATGCGCCAGTAGCAGATCCCGGGTTTATAACAACCCCGCCTTCGTGTTTGTATGCGGTAAACTGGTGGGTGTGACCTGTCACGAGTATGTCTACATCAAGTTGCCGCTGTAGCATGGCTAAGGAGTCTAGGTCACCCCAGGGAATAACCTTGATGCATCCAGATGCATTAAGAGTCATTAGTATTGTCTGAAATGTGCATATAACTAGAAAAAAGAATGAGCATATTCATGTAGGACACATTCCCGTATCCGATACTTCACTCTCGAGACCGAGTAACATAGGTGTAGGCCATCATTAGCATGAATTCACATGATTTTCACAGCAGTAGGAGTTGCATGCTTCATTACAAATCTATATAATCCACATCTATGGCAAGCTAATTACCGATTTAAAATGCACAGTCCAATGCTGCTACACACCATCAAAAGAAGAAAAAACCATACCTGATGACCATGGCACAATCCCAACTTGAATTGTCCGATAGTTAGTGTCTTGGTCTCGGGATATCTTGTTTCTTCGTCGTATTCACCTCTGGTAATATGCAAGTCAGGACAAAGAGTCTTCAAGTAATCTTGAACTTCCTGAAATTTTAGTCCGAATTCGCTTAGCCAGTGGTAATTGTAATAAGATAACAAGAGCAAGACAGCTTAAACTTAACTCATTAACTTTCTACTATTCTGAGTTCAAAATATGTACTTCAATCCCACTTTAACCCCTTAAGCAGTTGAGATTCTGCCATTTGAGAGCAAAACATAATAACTACTTAATGCTATGTTACACGGACTCTCCGTTTTCTCAAAAGCAACACAGGTACGACTACGAGTTACTGTTCTCCGAATACATGGAAAAACTTAAAGAAAAAACTCGAATATACTCGAACACAAAGACAAGATGCCCTAAATGCATTTGAGACCAAACATAACAGGAGAAAGGGAATGACATTCTATGCATGTGATAAAATCAAGGTAACAAATGATAAACAGCAGCAAAGATATGTAGATAAAAATTACAAAGATAAATCGAAACAAAATCGAAACAACTATTGATTATAAGTTAAAATACTAACAATAGAATATGGTAGCTTCTGCTGCTTTTCCCAAACTCAAATAATAAACATGAAAAAAAATGGAGAATCTTGTGTATATTGTCTATACTGCTGTAATCCATGAAGTAGCAACTATTATATCTTCCCATATTTGCAGCTCAAACTTCTCAAAATTGGGCAAAGACATGAAATCCAGATTAAATTAGGCATGAGATTTAGAATTCCTAAACATAAACCCTAAATTTAACTAAGATTTCAGCTACAACACAAGCCAAAGAACAGAACAAAAAAACCCAGAAATGAAAAGAAAAATGGGAAACCTTGATGCAGAGATT
Source organism: Hibiscus tridactylites (assembly GCA_958450335.1). Lineage (NCBI taxonomy): Eukaryota > Viridiplantae > Streptophyta > Magnoliopsida > Malvales > Malvaceae > Hibiscus > Hibiscus tridactylites. The sequence continues at coordinate 1,825,916 of OY288276.1, forward strand.
GCCAGTGCAAATTATGTGTTGAATCTTGCCAGGAACAAGCATGGACTTGAATTTCGGGGGCAGATCAGCCGCCCGATGAGGTATATGCAGATCTCCCAAAGCCAAAACCAGAACCATCTTCTTATTCTTCTAATATCTGCCGATTAATTCAGAGATTTTTGAAATGAAAAGGAACCCAACAAAGGGAACATGAACATGAAAAAAATGGTATGAAAATTCTTGGATTACCAGCGAAGGATTTGGATTGAATTTTTGGGAGGAAACCCAGAAATACACATAAAAATTAGTATTTTTTAATTTGATTATTTTGTTATTCTTTCCCTCTCGCAGTAATTGACGATTTGTTCCTAGAAACTGTTAGTTGGCTTGTTTTCCATTCCAGTTTTGTTTAGTAGGAAATCGGTTTTGCACCTATCAAACACCGGCCCGGTCCAGGAGTTTCAGTCCATTTAATTCGAGGTTTACTCGTAAATCACCACTGAACTTTACTCGTAATCTTATTTTAGTCACTAAAAATTTAAAACAATCAATTTACTCATTTGTAGTTTAGACATTAAACATTTTTGTTATTTTTCTATTAATTTTTTGATGGCGTTATGATGTAGACGTCATCCACCACCTACTGTTGTTAGACGTAATCGGTGATGATTATAGATGGTGGTTGTTCGGCCCTAAATTTATTAGTTGATTTGTCTCAGCACCTGAGTTTGAATTCAACTTTCATTTTGTTGGAAAAGTGTTCTTGAGTTTATGAATCATGGCAATAAAAATTAATTTCTCTTTCGTCGTCTGATGTAGTCTATTTCTCGGTATATTGCTTTTCTCATACCGATGAAGCTTTTCAGCGTTTAGATTTTAAAAAAGAATTTGTTCGTTGATAAATAAACGAGGTCAAAAAATTAACAAAAGAGTGACAAAAAACGTTTAATGTCTAAACTTCAGTAAGTGAATTAAATATTTTGAGATTCTAATGACCAAAATAGGTTTGAGAATAAAATTTAATAAAATTTATGTAATTTACACAGAAAAAAATTAACTAAATGTTTATTGAAAAAAGAGGTTGAATTCATGAGATAAACAGATAAGAGGGGTTAATTAAATCTAAACAATTCAAAAGTAAAAATAAAAATTCATTAAATATTTATCGATAAATGTGACAAACAAATAACGATAACATAATAAAAATTTTATTTCAATACGAATCAAACATTATAATGTGTTAACAATCGATTTTATTTCAATTAAAATATTTTTTGTGCTTAAATTTTTTGGGCGTGACCCGTTACATACCCCCATCAAGAAATAAGAAAAAAATGGATAGACTAAAAATGAAATAAAATTCTTTTTGTTTTACACATTTACGTGATTTATATTTTAACAATTTGATTGGTATACCTTGTATTTGTAAATAATTTAAATCAATATATCAAACGGAATAGGCATAATATCAAAAAATAGCTCTAATGTTTGACTGAACTATTATTTTGGTCTTTATTTTTTAAAGCAATTTAGTTCTTAATATTTTATTTTGGGTCAAAATAACCCTTTCATGAATAAAAACTGTTGGTCAATTGACGATAAACAACTTAAAATGATTTGCCAGAGTGACGCGTCAAAAGAAAAAATAATTTATATTTTATACAAAATTTTAAATTTATTTTTTGACATATGTGTCATTCTGTAAAGTCAATATATTTGTCTATATGACATTGTTATGACAGCATGCACTGCCATGTAAGTTTGTCACGTCATTTCAAGTCATTTATTATTGGCTGACTATCAATTTTTATCTGCAAATAAGTCATTTTGACCTAAAATAAAATGTTAAGGACTAAATTATTTTAACAATAAAAGATTAAAATGACAAATTAATCAAACGTTAAGAACATTTTTTGACATTATGCAAACCGAATAATACTCTCGCTACTGAATCGATAAATAAATATCTACATGGTTCTTGAAGTGATATTTTGTTTAAGCACTTTGACTTGATAATAGTAAAACCATTCAACTAATTAATTGGCAAAAAAAAAAAAAAACTGGTTTAGTTTTGATGGTTTCTTGAAATTGGTGGCCCCATCACGTTTGTACGTTGGGTGAGGCTTGAACAGTGGATCAAGTTCACTATTCTATAATAATAATAATAATAATAACAATTAATTGAAGATTATTTAATTACTATTGACAATTAGTTGATATAGTGAGATAAGAGGTTAGATCCCTTATGAATAATTCGAGAATCAAATCATAAGGTTGTGAATGGAGTAATTGTGTTGGAATGATCATCTACATATTAGACTGATCGAATCCCCGATCAAAATTAACCAGTCAATAAATTATATAAAATGAACATACCCAAAAAATTATTTAATTACTATTCAAAAAGAAAATCATATACAATGCATTTCGTTTGTTGAATTGAAAAGTTACATTAATTATATGAAATTTTCAATCGTACGGTAAATGCAGTTGTAATTGATAATAATATTGTTAAAACCATAATTACAATCTTTGAATATGAACAGTAAAATACATTATTATATTTCTTACAATTATAATTTATAATAGATAGTGCATATTGCAAATATGAGTGTTAAACCTTTTAATTGTAGATTCAAATAATGTAATTTTTTGCATTAGTATTATGAGTAGTAGATAATCATAATCTATTTGATCTTCTGTAAATGATCGATTCACTAATATTCTTATTTTTTTATATTAATTTATTAATAAACATTTATAAACATTTTCTTATCTTGAGTCGAGACATCAATAATATTTGAATTTTGATCTTTTAAGATGCCAAGAAAAAACCTTTACCATTGCTCCCTTACGGTTGTTAGATATAAACTCGGTTTCGAATTACTATAGAAAAAAAAATCACATGTGATATACTATTTTCATCAAAACAATACAACAAAGATATTTTACTCATTGAACTCCAACTCGGGTTCTTTAGCCGGCTAGTAATAAGGAAATTTAAAGAGCGGTTCTAATGACGTATGATGATTTATTCTCTTTGATGATCTGAATTCGAATATTGTTATTCAGGAGTTGAGATAGAGATACGAGTAACATAAGATGCTAAAAAAACTTGTTTATAACAAAGTCATAAAAAGTAAAAAAACATAAATTATAAAAGAAAATACAAGAAAATAATGAAAAATAAATAAATTAAACAAACCCTAATACAAAAAAAGTAGTGAATCCATAAAACCCTAATACAAAATTAGCCCTTATTTGATTAATTAAATGATCTATTACATGAGTAAACTACGGATTATTGCAGCTTGGGCATTGTCGGTGGTCGCTAATAGCTCTGACAATCTCTCGCTAAGATCATCAACCTCTCTATGCAAGCTTCTAATGTAGTTGCATGTTTCTTGCAACACTCTGGCCGCTGAAACCTATCAATGAAGCAAATATATTAGCTGCTTCCGTCGCTATTAATAATTTCTGTCGGAAATACTAATGTCGCTAATAATAATTTTGTCAGAAAATATATTAACGTTTAATTGGACACACATATATATATATATATATATATATATATATATATATATACAGAGCGCGCAGAGGCGGAACACAATGGTGACTTGTAATTAGGGGTGATAATGAGCTTGACCGGCTCGTGAGCTACTCAGGCTCGGCTCGGTCAAAGCTTGGCTAGAGTGAGCTCGACTCGAGCTCGGGCTCGGCTCGAAACCTTAACCAGCCGAGCCTATCTAGGCTCGGCTCGAAAAGCTCGTGAACAGGCTCGAAATCTTCATATGCACTAAAATAAATTATGTGTTTGTATTTTCTTTCTTTAGTCAGTTGTTGTTTGATTTTGTATTTTCTTTAATTGTGTGTTTATATTATAAGAATATTTATTGATTATTTGGATGAATCTAATTTTTGGCATTTTTTCCCCTTTCCAGTCATTGAATTTCGTTTTAGTGTTGGTTATAGAAGGGGGTTTTAACGAATCTTTTATAAAAAAAAATTATACCAAAATTTTTCATTTCGAGCCGAGCCGAGCTCAATAGTATTGTTTTCGAGTCGAGCTCGAGCCTAAAATTCCGAGCTCGGCGAGCCTCAAGCCCGAACTAAACCCAATTACACTGTTTCCGAGCCGAGCCGGGCCTGGCCAGGCTCGAGCTCAGCTCGGCTAGTTATCACCCCTACTTGTAAGGGCCACAGCCCCCTTCCAAATTTAGAAATTAGATTATATATAGTCTCTTATATTTTCAAAAAAATCAATTTGCCCCACAAAATTTTTAAAAATTCATATTACATTTTATTTTATTTTTTTGAATTTCTTAATTAAACCTCTCCCATAAGTTTTAAAACTTCTCACTATCCCTCTCGAAATTTCAAAAGTTTTAGTTAGCCCCCATATTTGTTGAAAATTGTAAAGAAAACCCTTCAATTATTTTTTTTTGAAATTTTCAATTTAAACTAATGCTTTTTTTAATATAAGACAACCCCACAAATTCTTTCGTCAGGTTCCGTCACTATAAGAGAAAGAGAAGGGCTAGTGAAGTTTGAAAATACCTTATCAGATTGAGAGTTTCGAATCTCAGGGAGAAGTTGGTGCAACTTAGAAACAAGATCATTGATCTGATCATCACTTATTCTCGAATTACTCCCGGATTGCCTCGATCTCGCCCTTCTGCTCGACATCTTCTTATGAACAGATATATTATTAGTATTACTTAACAAAACACACAAAGATTGTATAAATATATACGTGAGAATCTGCGAATGCAAAGAGATGAGTTTCGAGGGGGACAGTTTGCATGGGAGTTTGCTTAAAGCCCCTTTGTCTTTAAATAGGGTTTTTGAAGAAAATAATAATAATAATAATAATAATAATAATAATAATAATAACATTAAAAAAAACAAAAACAGAAACAGAAAGAATCAACCCACACTTGGATATGCCATCCTGTCTTTCATTTGGCTTGTTCCCAATTTGCTTCTACTTAATACTAATATTTTTACTTTGAAACTTATCTTTTATCTTTTAATTTTTCATGTTCATATTGATAATATTCGAAAATACACAAAACTTTATTAAATATTCATATAAGATATTTATACTTAAAATATATTGTGGCTTGAATCCTTCGAGTGATCCAATAGAAAGGGGAATGTTAATTTATAGAAGACCCGAGTTTGAGTTGCTTGTCTACAATATGTGTCTTATCAAATGGTTAAGGAAAATAAACATATATTATAATTAGATCACACAATATACTTAGGAAAAAAACTTTGATACCAAAGTTTCCGCGTGCCTTTTAGTTTTAAGGGTTATGGGTTTAACCTTTAAGGTTAGTGTTTGTAATTTAGGGTACACGATGTAGGGTTTAGTTTTTTAGGATTTATGAGTAAAAATTTAGAATTTAAATTTTATAGTGTAAATATGCAGGTTGGTGTAAAATAAATTTTACACATTTTGTATCTCAAATATATATATATATATGGTGGTAAGGGTATATAATTTTTTAATATAAGGGTTTATAGGGGTGAGAAAAACTCAACTCGACTCGAAAAAATCGAATAATTCGACTCGACTCGAGGCAAAAATATTCGACTCGTCTTGACTCGACTCAAAATTTCATAAACTCGAATAACTCGAAAAAATTTCAAATAAAATTTGAGTTGTTAAATGGAAACTCGAATAACTCAAAATTTTTAGTAATTAGTAGATTTATTTTTAAGTTCGAGACGAATCCCTCTATTTTTTATGATATATACATACTGATATATAAAAATATGAAGAAATATTGTCACATGTGAAAAAATATATATGTGCATATCTTATATGATTAGAGAAAAGAGTTTAAATTGGAATCAAATCCTACTATAACATGATAAATAATTACAGTTAAATTTTTATAGGAACACGAAAACTCGACTCGACTCGAATTTCTTAAACTCGACTCGAATCAAAAAAATTTCAAATAAAGTTTGAGTTGTAAAATATGACTCGTCAACTTGAATAACTCAAAAAAATTTGACTCGACTCGACTCGTTCGAACGCTCACTCCTAAGGGTTTATAGTTTTCAATGGCTTGTAAATGTCTATGATTTTCTCCCCCAATGTCATATATTTTGTAATTTTGATGTGATGTAACTTAGAAATTATAAACAATATCAACCCATAAATTTAATAACTTTATCTCAAATCTAAATATAAAATTCCAATCACTTACGTGTATATGCACATGATCATGAAACCTTCAGCCTCTTTAATGTTATTAAAAGAGGTTGAATCTTTAATCATTGAAATACTTTTGAAATTTTCCATTAATGCTTGATAATTAATATTTTTCTAACCATTTCAGATTCGATCACATGTTAGTAAGCAATCATTCTTGGATTCCTCAACCAAAGTTTTAATACTTATTATATTTATATTGGATATGAATTCGATTGACATTGTTATTTTTACGATATTTTAAAAGTTATGAATTTTGAATATGTTTAAATATAGAGTAGTTTTCTGTTTAAAAATGAGAAGGAATTATATCTAATTTAAGTGTTATACATATAAAGAAAATAAAAGAAAACTAAATAAGGGTATTGAACCTTAGGTTACATGGTTGACACCATGTTTTTTGGCACCTATTCCTGGTCTTTATGTTATAATATTCTGAAAGTCATAAAATTGAACTGAATATATTTAAACAATTTTTTATTTAAAAATTTGAAAGAATTATTTCTAATTTAAGCATTATATATGCGTGTGAAAGAAAATAAATTTAGGGTATTGAGCGTAGGTTATGAGGGTTGACTGGTCAAGTATAAGGAAAGCGCCATGTTCTTTGCACCTCACCTCACGTGTTATCTTGGCTACCCAAACAAGCATACAAATTACAGCACGACGAGAGAAAGGAGGTGAGGCGTAGGGATGAAGAAAAAAAAACTTGAATTCTGCGGTTTCCGACCTGATCCGATCTAATAAGGTTGATTTTTTTAAAATTTTTAGCTTTCGAGTCGGGTTAGGTCGATTTTTAAGAAGAGTAAGACTGTGAGAGGGTCAGGTTCGAGTGGAAATTCCCGCCTCAACCAAGTTCATTTATAAATATATTTATATTTATTATATTTAATATTTTATTAATTTTCTTCTAGTCGGTTGAATTTAGTCGGATTTTTTACTAAAATTTTAGGGGCAGGTCGGAGTCGGGTTGTACTTTTACTATATCAGATTAAGAATAAAATATATTAAACTCATAGTCATAACAGGTCGGGTCAAAATATTAAATTTTCAGTTCAAATTCGGGGCGGCCAAAAACCATGTTGCCATCCCTGGTGAGGTGACCGCACTCTATATGTCATAATTTTTTTCAATTTTTTAAAATGATTTTAAATGTTCGCATATAGACTAAATGTCTTAAAATATATTATTTTTTATATTGAAATCACTCGTTAGGCATATATATAACATAATTAAGTTAAATATAATGTGAATAAACGTATCAAGATTCAATTAGTAGTCAGACATATTATTTTTCATTCACATTATCATAATTGAAATCACTTACTTTACTTAGAAGAACTAACATCTCTCAGGTGAAAAAAATAAGTTTTTCTCTTCGCCCCAGCGCCACTAGCTCTTTCGTATTTGGTTTTTTGACCGGTGACTGGCAATCAGTTTTAATACTAGTTGTCGACCACCGACATTCATTGTTTTCATGTTTTTTTTATATATTTTCAATAAGAATCTTTGTCCTTGTGGCACATGTTTTCTCTGCCTTTGTGGCATGCTTTTCCTTTATTTTTGTGGTTCATTTTATCTGTCGTTTTGGCATGATTTCAACATACCTTAGCGCTCGTTTGGTGCTCGCACAGAGATCTTCAAGGCGCTAGTTTCTGATTTTTTATTCTGTCAGTGGTCATAGAAGGATAGATCCTCGCTCGGTTGATGGTTGTTTGTCAATATAATCAGACCTAAATAACGAAGCAATCTGTATGATAGTTTGGTTCGCTCACCACTCCGTTTTCACCTAGTCTCGTTTGGATAGAGACAATGAGATTCAGAAAAACTTTTAAATTTTTTCGGTATGCTAATATCTATTTGCACCTTTGAGTTTTGTATGAGATTTTGGCAGACTAGTCCTTATTATTTTCCATTTTGAATGCGTTGTATTTACGATATTTTTATAATTATTAATAAAATTTAGTTATCATTGTAAAAAAAATAGTAAGACCATACTCATTAGCAAGTCAGTTAAAAATATTAATTTAATAGTTTCTTTTAAATAATTTAATGGTTTTTGTTTTTTCTTATATCATTTTATGTTTATTTTATAATCTATGTTCAGTGTTTGTGATTATTCTTTTAATAATATTGTCTTTAAAGTAATATTTATCGCTATATGCAGCACTTGTTGATAATACCTTAAAAACACTTGTTGATAACGTTTTATTTCTTTATTCTTTTATATACTTTCATAGTAATATTAAAATGAAATGTTCAAAAAATAGTAATATTAAAATGTGTATCAAGTAAATGTATTTTTATTCAAAATATAAATATTTCTTGTTGGAATAAACTCCTAAATATAATGTTATCATAGGTATTAAAATGCTATAAAAATAACGTGTAGATATCACAAGTAGAATTTATAATTTGATGAGAGACTTTAAAAAAAAATACGAGAATAATAATAATAAGGATAATTATTTCATGCACAAATGTTTGTGGAAATAAATTTTCTACAAATACTAAGTGGCAGATTCAGAAATTTAAAAATGAAGTTCAAAAAATTTCTCAAATGGGTATGCAAGTTTTCATTTTCCCCTCTCAACGCTAAATCCCCCCCCCCCCCAAATAGGGTGAAATTGCCCCCTTGGTGGCCATGTAAGTTCGCCAATGCCTTAGTTTTAGCGTTTAAGAATTTCATTTAGGCTCTAGTGTCTAGAGGTTTTAGTGGATGGATTTTGTATTTAAGGCTGTGTGGTTATAATTTAGTATTTAAGGTTAAAATTCAAAGTTTATAGATCAAAACCTAAATCTTTAATTGTATTACCATAAAAACTAAACCCTAAATTCTAAAAATAAGACGTTTGTGAAAACTTTTTATTTTCACCGTCAGTAGATAAGATATTATCTCAAATAATAAATACCTAAAACCGATTTAATAATATTTTAAGCCATAATGGTTCTCAAGAAATAAATACTTTGTATTTCTTTCTATCCCCATAAGAGAGTTATACGACAAGAAAGAAAGAAAAAAACTATGTTCTTGTAAGATTAAAATGAAACTATGTAATTAAGATTAAATATTAAAAAGAAATAAAAAAAACATATATTTATTTATTTTCGCCATTGTCCCTTCCCAATATATTGGGTTAGGACTTAGGACAATCTAGCTGCGGGGAGTCGTAGCACAAGCCCTTGTAATAAAGAATAATTAATTTTAAGATTGTTGCTTTATTTGGTTAATTATCATTGTAGGCTTTGTTTTTTTTTTTTTTTTTTTTTTTGAAAATATGTTTATTTATTTATTATTTAGCAAGAGACAATAAGAATATTATCATGAACTGTAACTGTATATTAATTCTGTGACGCTTACCTGTTATTTGTTAATATTTATCCAAATTAATTAATTAAAGAGTTTAAAAATTCATTAAATGTACCTCCATCTCTATGATTCACTGTCAACTAATTAAATATTTTAATTATTTAATACTAAACAGCTGGTGATTATGTTTTTAAATTTATGTGAGATTTGATCCAATCTTCAAAATAAACCTCGTAATTATATTTTGCCAGTCGATTAACTTATATATTACAAAATTAATTATGCATTAATATTTTTATTAAATTTTATTTTGATGAACACGTGCTCGTGACCCACCAATAGTCGATTAAAGGTAGAGATTTGGTTAGTTAATTTAAGAAATCAAATGATTTGTGCATCTTAACTTTGGCATGAACAGTGGAAATAAGAATAAATAAATTATAATATTCTAATATTTTTTGCGTAATTACAAGATAATATATGTTTATTGTTCTTAACATTTTGACATATTATAATTCTTTTAAACGATCAAAATAAAAATATTGTTGAGCGTTTTTTTAATTTTTTATGAAGTCTTTTCTGTCATAAATCAAATAGTTGATTCGTTTTAACTTTGAAATCTACGCATTCTCTAAATGTTAAAGACAAACTTTTTTTAAAAAAATTATGACCAAATTGATATAATGTGTAAATATTGGGAACTAAATAGATTATTCTATCGATCAAAATTACTTAAAATTGATTTAAAACATTAATGACATGATTAATCATCCTTAAATATTCACTTTTTATTAAGTAGAGAGCTATTTACATTTTCAGGTAGATGTCGAGACCCATACAAGATAAAACGATGAACATCCTTGACCATTTGATCAATTAATGAATCTCGTTAAACGTTCACTTTTGAAATTAAAAGTAACTAAAGTTTTTTTAGAGAGACTTAAATTTACCCCATTTTTACCAAAAAAAAAGTTATATGATGAATCTTTTTAGCATTGCAAGTCTGTAATTTTGTTTTTATTATGATTATTTAACTAATATGAACTTAATATCATCTTAAATGTAACATGCTTTTGTCTATTTCCAACAAGAAAAAAAAAGTATTTGTCCATTTCATGGATATGGTAAAATACTAATGAGTAAAGAATAATCTCTTTCATTATTAGAACTTTGATCATTATTTTATTATTTTTAACCTTTATACATTATATTTTTTTTCAAAAAAAAAAACATTCGGTAAAGTGTAAACTGTATAGAAAACATTGTGAAAATAATCGATTATACTCGTATTTGACACATTTCTGTTTTCGACTCTCGTAATCAGGGACGTAGGTAAACAGGGGATGGGAGGGGCTGTTGCCCCTCTCAAAATTTTTGGTATAATAGTATTTTAGGTCCTTTTTAATTTAAATATTAATTAAATAAGGCATTTGCCCCTCCCAATTTTTAAATTTGAAGGTTTAATGGACTCTTGCCCCTCGCAACGTTTGATCCTAGCTCCGTCCATGCTCGTAATCGAATCCGAGTCAAGTTCCAGAAGGGTGGTCTTACATAGTTGCATGAAAGAAGATGACATTTTTATCAAGCTGTATAGTGATGAGAAGTTAATTAGTGCAAATATTAAATTTCATTAATTGTTCATTGGTTAATGGAAACTGAGTCTAAACTAATGCTTAATGTCAATGTATCTGTGATCAAAGCCTGCAATTCTGGAACTTCTGTATAAGCATAAAAGAAGAAAAGCAATCCAATATTGCTTGAGAATGGTAGCTAAAAGAGGGATCTGTGGAGACCAGTTGCTTTAATTTCTAGCATGTAATTCCTTGGTTTTTCATTCAGGAAAATCTATTTTATCATTTTAAATCATTAATTTTGAGTTTAATAGAGGTTTTATGCTTCGCATAGACACGTTAAAGTCACCACTCGACATGACATGATTAGGGGTGATAATGAACATGACCGGCTCGCGAGTTACTCAGGCTCGGCTCGAAACCTTAACAAGCCGAGTTGAGCCTACCCAGGCTCGGCTCGAAAAACTCGTGAACAGGCTCGGAATCTACATATGCACTAAAATGAATTATGTGTTTGTATTTTCATTCATTAGTTGATTGTTGTTTGATTTTATATTTTATTTAATTATGTGTTTGTATTATAAGAATATTTAGTGATTATTTGGATTAATATAATTTTTGGCACTTTTTTTCCCTTTTCGGTCATTGAATTTCGTTTTAGTGTTGGTTATGAAAGAGATATTTAACGAATATTTTATATAAAAAAACTATAGCAAAATTTTTCATTTCGAGCCGAGCCTGACGAGCCCGAGACGAGCCCAATAGAATTATTTTCGAGCCGAGCTCGGTAAGCCTCGAGCCCGAACTGAGCCCAATTACACTGTTTCAGGCTCGGCTCAGCTCGTTATCACCCTTAAGCATGATGCACCTGAAATGCAGAGGCAATCCCACATTGCTGGGTTATATAAAGTATGCGTTATTTAAATAACAAATCAAGGCACCATATAATCGTCGAGTGGGGTAGCGCCTGCTTGTAACCTAAGCGGGGGCATTAAGGTGGTTGGACATTGGTTCGGTCAGCCGAGTCGGGTTCTTGTGGCATGAGTCTGATCTAGCCTGTTCCAAGCAAGGAGTTGAGCCATGGGTCTTGAGCGAAGGCTCGGGACTCTTGTCTTCTAGAGTGGAGGGTACTGTGTGAGGCTGGTTTCACAGAGCAGCAAAAACTTCCTTCTCCTTGCAGTGGAAGGATAACTGGTCGGTGCCTCTTGGATCTGATATGGCTTGGTAGGCTGAATTCCAAATTGGACAACCACTTTTTCTTCTATTTTTTATGATGAAAATCTTTATATTTTTTATGACTTTAATGCATTATTAAGTTATAATCATGTTTATTCAAATATTTTTACAGATAAGTATTAGTATATAACAACATTAATCCTTGCTGTTAAAACACAACAAATTTTGTTTTCCCTTGGATTCTCAGTGTCTTGCAATCCTACATGGGTTGGAGTTCAATGTACTACTTTCTGTCTCTCTTCCCTTATCACATTCACATGTTGGAGAACTTGGTCGTATCGAGAATTATCGTTCGAGCAGGAGATTTTACAAATACAGAGAGAGCTGTCATTGAACATGGGATGGACGGCCGGCGACGAAGTCAAATCTCAAGCTTTAAAGAGTCTCTTAGTAATAGTTTGGACATAGCTGCAAACATGCAGGATCTTGTACAAAATTTAGAAATAGAATACAAGATTTACCAACTTACAACCTGTTTGTTATACAAGTAGCTCTACTGTCAACACTATGGAGCCACCGAAACAGCTAAGTCATTTTTGGATGGATGAACCGAGGCTCAAAGATCGGCTCTAGGTATATTACAGGACTCGGATGGACCAAGTGGCGGGTACTCGAATCGAAACAATGTATATGTGATCAAAGCCTGCAGTTCTGGAACTTTTTTATTAGCAAAAATGAACAAAAGCAATTCAATATTGTGTGGAGACCAGTTGCTTTTATTTGTATCATATAATTCCTAGGTTTTCATCCACACCCACTTGTCAGATTCTTTGGCCATTTCAGTCAATATCGATGCGGATCGGTTGTTTAAAAGAAATCGATTCTAAACTAATGATCAATGTCAATGTGTCAGCGATCGGTTGCTTAAAAAAAAAGAAATACGAGCCAAAGTGATTATTTAGTGCATCAGTCGCGTTACAAACTTCAAAAAACAAGAACCCCTATGAAACATATCAGTGCATGGTGAGACCAAACTTTAGTACAAGATCCTGCATGTTTGCAGCTATGGCCAAACTATTACTAAGAGATTCTTTAAAGCTTCGAGCTCGAGATTTGACTTCGTCGCCGGCCGTCCATCCCATCTCTTCCAACCCATCATTACACGTCTCCTGATCGGTCACTGCAGCACTGATCCAAGTCTGGATATCACTGATCCTCTCCTTGCTCAATCCCGGCCGAGCTTTCATTGCGGACGCTGAGTCATTGAGTCGACTCAGGGCGTCATCGAACAGGGTCAAGCAGTCTTTTAAAGCCGGCTGGGAGTGGAGATCATTGAGAGACTTGAACGAAGAAGAGAGATTCGAGAGATGTGTAATGGACACTCGGAGAGAGAGGTTAAGGAAGGATTCTGGGTCGGGTTTTTTAGAGGCGTTGAGAGAAGATAGATCGGTGAAACACGACTCGGGGTACCGAGTCACGTTGCAGATGGTCTTGATCGACTCAACTGAGTCCGTGGGGTCTCTGCCTTTGTTTGGTTCTTCCAGCATCAAAGCAACAAGGGTTAAGAGGATTACTAAAGTGATGAGTATAGCAGTGAAGATGATGATGATGACGGCGGCTGAGGAACGTCTAGGGGCGGTTCTCGGCCGAGGGTTTTGGTCTTCGAGGTGGCTTTGGCTTATTTCGTCATAGACCTTCAAGTGCTTAACGGAAGCCATTGTTGAGCTTCTTGTGATGAATCTTTGAACAAGTTGAACGAGCTTTATGGGGCTTTGGAGTTGTTTTCTTTAGGAAAGTCGGCGGATTGAAAGAATGCAGGCAAACCACAACCAAAGCTGTGGATTCTAAAATAAGAAGATCCATTGACTCAATCTAAATCTGTCAAACTTAGAAACCAGACACTAGAGGTGGCAATCCGACTGTTCGGATAGGGTTATTTCAACGAATTGGGTTGATTTTCGGTTCGAATTAATTTCCGATTAAATTTGATTCAGATTTAGTTCAAGTTATATTCTTTCGGATCAAGTCAAATATTGAATCAAATCAATATTGGATCGGTCAATTTTTAATTCGGACTGATATCAAATCGATCAATTTGAGTCGATATATAAAAAAATCTTTTAAACAAGAAAAAAATGCTATTAAACCATTAAATTATGGATTAATATCCTATACACTGGCGATGGAAACTGAAAGTTTCCACAAGCACTTTAGTTTTAGAGTGTAAGGAGTTAGTTTAGGGTTTATGTGTATGAATTTAGAATTTAGGGATAATTTTTTCAATTTAAGGTTGGGTTATAATTTAGGGTTTATAGGTTAGGATTTAGTTTTTAAGGTAATATGGTGAAGATTTAGGTTTCAATATATAAACCCTAAATTATAACCTTAAACCTTAAATTGAAACAAGTATCCCCAAATTCTAACCCCCTACATCTAAACTCTTAAACCCTATATCATATACCCTAAACTAACTCTCTATACCCTAAAACACTAAAACTAAGACGATTGTAAAAACTTTCAATTTTCACCGTTTGTGTATAGAATATTTATCCTTAAATTATTAATAAAATACAAAAGGAGAATAAAGCATACATATTTGAAAAAATTAAATTTGGATTGCTTTCGATTCGAGTTTTGCTTCAAGTTTGATTCATATTAAATTTGGGTCAAGTTTGCCTACACTAAACAAAGACAATCAATTGGCCAGCATTTTGAATCGGAATCAAATAATATCACCAAATCCTAATCTACTAAACTGGGAAATACAGTGGATTAATAAATGTGGGCGATTCCTTTAAACTCATATTTCTCTTGGAAACCAGACAAGAGTCAACAAATTAACAATGTCTAAAGATATATTATTATTATTAATCCAGATAAAAACACAAGACAAGACATTACTTCCTAGATCATGGGAAACTAGCTTTAGATGAGAGATAGTGTCCTACTGTGACTAGCAGCAAAAGATAAAAAGTCTCCTTACTCTTCATCTTCTTCGTCTCCATCTCCGCCGGCAGCCTTCTTGGCAGCAGCCCTCTGATTCTTTCGCTTAACTCTTCCGGGACGTCCACCACCAAACGGACTTGTGAGAGAGAAATCAATGTGCTTCTGTGAATCAACCCGAACCATAAATGAAGGAATGTTGACTACCTGCCTTCCAACCCTGCACAACCAGAGGAAATCGAGACGAGTACTGATCAGCAAATTATACAAGTTATGATGCAGTAACATAACCATATCCGAAAAGATCTCAAACAGAAATAGAATTAAGTAAACCAACATAATGGTTCCAATGTCGGACACCAAAGAGCTGCGTTACTCGAACTCTGTGAGTGTCGATACATATTTTTTTATGATGATCTAATGAATAAAATATATTTAACTACCCATCATATCATTTTATGATGATCAATACATCAGAAACATGCCCTGTAGAAAAACAAGATCAATATCGTCATTTGAAACTGGCATCACAAAAAGGTTAATTAAGCTCACCTGATATGCCTCTGCCTGATGAGTACTCGGGCATGGTGGATGGATTTGGCCATACCAGACTTAAACACGAGAGTCTGAAGGCGACGCTCTAGGAAGTTCTCGACTGTCAATGCCAAGACATAATCAAGCTTGTTCTGGCTCTCGTCCAAGAGACCATACCGATTCATCCTGCGAAGAAGGGCCTCACCCTCGAAGATCCGACGCGGGTTCTTCTCGTCAAGGGTCAAGAGATCCCTTGCAGCATTTCTGATACGGCTTAGAGCATACTGAACTCTCCAAAGCTCCCTCTTGCATCGGAGCCCGTACTCTCCCACCAGCCTCAGCTCGGCATCTAATCGTTCCTTTTCGTAAGGACGACGAGGCTTCTTAAATGTCTTCCCATCTGTTACCAATATCACAAAGAAAGAAACAAAATCATAATCCGAAAAATCATTTACAAAAACAAACACAAGGAATTCAGCTCCGAACATCCAATTTCATTTGAACAATGCCGACCCTTTTTTCAGCTAACCAAAAAAACCCTAGATCCTCCTCCACTCAGCTCTCTATTTACCATGCAATTTAACTAAAATCATAAATAACAAGAAAACCCAAATTCTCTTTTTACCAAAACAAGAAAACCAAACAAAACATTAGCCCAAAAAAGACAAGATAAAGATCTATGGAAAATACTCAAAGCAGATCAAAGTTAAAAAAAAACGATTTGTTAAGGAAAGGGTGTGGAGATAGAGCTTACAATTGCGGTAAAAGGAGACGTGAACCATGGTTTTGGGGCGGAGGCGCCGTTTCTCTTTAACACTTTGCCACTGCTGCTTGCATCTACCAAAGGCTAGCAGGTGATATTATAAGGCAACCCTAAAAATATTAAAGCCTTGGAACTGAAACAAAGGCCTTAGGCCCAAAAAAGGAGAAATTGTGAACGGACCAAGTGGTTAAGCAAGTGCTTACCCTAAAAATATTACTCTATAAGATAGTGTATTTTTTACACATATTATGTATAAAAATATAAATAAATAAGTTGTATTAGTGTGGCCTTCATTGTAGAAGAAAGTTTCTACTTGTCATACAAGTATAAATCAATGTCAACAGATGGAATGAATGGCTTGCTATTCAAGTAAATCTAACTTTGATATATGCATTCAACATGGGAATGGATGTCTAACAGATTCTTCACCCCATGCATCAATCAAACCTAAGAAGCTTCCAAATTCTCTTCATCAACTTTGTATCACAAAGGCATCTGCTGTTTATCCGAGGCTAATGGGGCTCGATTTTTCCCTTGCAAACCTAGGTTACCGGGCAATACCTCCCCTCTCGCTCCTCTAAAGTGTCGAAAAACGAACTCTTCTGTGTCTTAATATCCACTAATCAGCTTGTCCTCTAATCTCATGTTGCTGTTTGTTTGACCATGCCATGACATGCATATGTACGAGTCTCTGTCATATCGAAGATGTTCGGCATGTGAAAGGGCTTTGTGATCTGAGCTTGAGTGGACTCTGGAGTATGAACAATAATGTGAACTCGGCGAGTGAAATTCTCTCAGTTGCTGGGTGGATTCGATTGTTCGGGTGCTCTTCCATTATCTTTATGCAACTGCCGAAGAATATTATTAATCAAATCCATTATAGGTGTTATATTGGATAAACATAAGGGTTTCTCCATATACTTTCTTCTATGTTGTTCTGACTCTTCATGTTTCTTCAAGTATTCGTGTCTAACACTCATGTTTGACACATATCCGAATGGGGGTACGACCCTCAAACACATGAAGAAACTTAGAAAAATTGAACATATGGCAGAACCTGGATTTTTTTTTACCTGTTCTGTTAGAAATCTGATTAATTCCTTTGAAGCTTTGTTCTGTTCAGCTTCCTCACTTGCTGTATCCATTGCCTCTTTCAACTGCCTTGATGTATTTTCGAGTTTTGCTTCTAGGAGTTGAGATTTGGAAGTAAGATCCTCAACCTGGAAGCCATATTATCACCATCTCAATTCTCTGCATTTATAACAGTATCCCGAAACAGAAAATCGAAATTTCTAGATACCTAAGTGGTAATAAATAATCACCATATCTGTGCTTTAATATGCTCTTTTCACATATAATATCACAGACATAAACAGATAAGTTGTAGTTCTTATCTTAATCTATGTTTATAATTTACCTGTGTTCTCAATAAACTTATCTCTTGGGTGAGGCTCTGAATTGTGTGCTTTGGGTCATCAACAAGTAACTCTGGATTTGAAAGATCAGTATGGATTGAAGCTCTTGTATAAGGAAAAACCGGACTCGACTTCCTTGAGGAAGGGGATGATCCTCGAGAAACTGTTCTTAAACCAGAAGTTGATGATCTCATAGAATGCAACTTAAATAGTCCTCTACCATGTTTGCAATTTTGGCTCCTGGCCTGTCTGAATGAATCAAAGGATGCAAGCCTGGCTAATTTACGGAGAAATATTGGGCTCGAAAAATCTTTGTCTAGTAACTCATTACCATCCTGATGTATGACTTCCCTTGAAATCTTGGTGAGTTCAGGAGTTGATCGAGACTCCATTTTCCTATTTAATTTGGTGAAACAATCATCACACACCGGACAAGGCTTGTTCCTAGGAGCCAAAGCAGCTTTTAGAGACTTCTTACTGCTGCATAGTCTACAAAAGACTAGCCCACAGTTGTAACAATTGTGGCGTTTTCTGATGAAACTAAATGGAGTTCGACAACCCGAACAGCTAAAGTGATCAGCACCTAGTGCCCAGTCATGAAAACAAATGGCAGCAGTGAAGTTTGAGCCACATACCACTCTCGTTACTTGTTTGTTTTTCAAAGCTTCAACAAGTGTGGGAACGTTTCTGTCTTCCTTGTCTCCGTGACCTAGTTGACCATTTGCACCCTTTCCCCAGGTGTAAATCTTAGCATCTGAACAACGAACAGCAATATGAGAAGAACCACATGCTATCTCTTCGATTCGGCTGTTTTTGATGTTCCCCTTTACACGAGTTGGAAGCTTGCTACTTCCAGAGCTTCCAAGGTTTCCATGACCATCACTCCCCATGGAATAGACTTTCCCTGTGCCAGTTAGAGCAACTGTGATATTGTGGCCACAGGCCACTTGAGAAAAGCTTGTAGTGTCCGACAGTGTTACTAAAGAAGGAACTAATCTGGGTTCTTTATCACCATGTCCAAGCTTCCCTTTATCCCCGTCACCCCAGGTGAACAGCTTTCCGGATGAAAACACACCAGATAGCTCAGGAAGCACTTCTGCAACTGCAGCAGTGTGCCAAACTCCACAAGATGCCATCAGTGTTCGTAATCCACTAAGAGCCTCGACTTCTCTGGGTAAATTTGTGCTACACCGGTCTCCATGGCCTAGAGCACCAAAGGTTCCATCTCCAAATGTGAATAATTTACCTGTTGATGTAACAGCAGCTGTATGCCAAGCTCCACAAGAGATATATGACACATGCATACCTTTCATCTCACGTCTTACCTTTCTAGGAATCCACTTACTAACTTCAGTACCGTGCCCTAGAAGACCAAGATTGTGAGAACCATCACCCCAGGAATAAAGGTCCCCTGATATTGTTACAGCACAAGTATGAAATTCCCCACAGGCAACTAATCCGATACATGACCCGGTAAGAGCACCTATAAGCTTCGGCTGAGAAACATCAGCTTCAGCGCCATGCCCAAGCCTACCACCAGTTCCTTCACCCCAACTAAAGATCTGCCCCCGTTTTGTGACTAAAACAGCATGCTTATTCCCACAAGAGATATTTCGAGCATCTAGAAGCACTGGTGATTTTAGAGCCTTGGGTGAAAGCGCATCTATTCTGGAAACAGTAGTTTGAGTTTTGTGATTACCACCAAGAAGTCCATTACCAGTTCCCTCTCCCCAGATAAAAACACCACCGATTGCACTAAAATCTTCTAAAGAAGATCTCTGGCTCAATAAACTACTTCTAAATGAATCAACAACAGATGAGTTCTCTAACCCGCCTAATGATAACGAACTTGCATGCTTGGCAATTGGCTCTGTCTGAGTTAAGCTATGTATTACAGAAGTGTATGATAAAACCTCGGAAAAGGCTTTTCCCAGTCTTCGCTGCGGAGAGCTCTCGTGTGAGAGTGAAACAGGTTGTGTATCTCTGGTATCCTACAATGAGCAAAGCATGGACAGATTTAATAAAAATAAATAAAAAATGATTGGATTTTCTGGCACTCTATAGTAGGAAACCTTGTAGATGTTGTCACTTCTTGCAGGTGACATGCTAGATACAGAATATCTTTGTGTGCAGATACATTGACTTTCTGTTGATGTATTATCATTGATTGAATCACTTTTTGGCCTGTGATTGTCACCTTCTGAAATTAAGACTCTAAGAACAGTAAACCAGAGCTCAGCTTCATCCCTGTCCTTGCATATCTATTAACATTACACATTAAATAGAGTTAACTTATATATATTGGAACTCAGATTATGGTAGCAAATAAATCCACTGTTCAAAACCAAAATATATGTTATATTAGAAAGAAAATAAATGGGAAATGTGAGTTTTAACTTTAAATTAATGAACATGAGAAGTTCATTCATATTATATTCTGATTCTCTCAGCCATAAAAAGGAAAGGAATTAATGATCATTTAAAAATCCTAGTGAAACAAAAGTTACAATTCTCCAAGTCTTGAACTACTAGCAAAATACAGCAACACATTTCCTCTGTTCCATACTAGTAGAAAAGGCAAGAAAAGAAATACAAAATCAAGAAACTAAATTCTCCTTTCTACACAATCCTAATTCCTAACCATTCTTGGGAAAAAGGACTAAGAAACAAAATATGAAATAGTATACTTCTAGACACACAAGGACTCTTGCTTTGACAAAACTAATTAGATTAACTGTTGAGAACTGAAACTGCAGATTTCAAAAACTAGAAGAAAACAAGAATAGTAATAATAAAACAGAAAAAATCAGAAGGTAAGTCTTAAAATTTAAAGGGTTAAAACAAGTTTGACGTGTGCCCCCAGTAATATAACATAATATTGAATGCGACAAAGATGCACTTGCTCTGCATGTACGAAATAGTACAGTTGAAGCTGAAGGCTGAGGAACAGTAAATTGTCGCAAATGTAATCTAAAAGAATGATGACAAAAGGTCAAGAGAAATACAGAATACATACCAAATCCAAGGATCTTTTGTTATAAATAAGAGAAAATGACTGCTGTTCTTTATCAGGCTGAGGGATACGCTGGAATACTGCCTGCAAAACCATCCAGAAAAGCTTGTCACTTTTGCATCCTGTTGAGACAGATCTAATCTTCTTCTTTTTTTTTGGTTCCATAGACTGCTCTAGTCTAAACAAATGAATTTCAAGAAGATAAGTCACATGGTTCAGATTACAATACTGGAAAAAAAATCTATAGAAAAATGGGATCTGATAGGTTTTAGAAGCTCCTAAACAGACAGTAGCTTCAATAGTCACACTTAGTAATGTCCGCAAATGGCTGGTATTAAAAACTATATTGACACACAGGTACAACATATTCACGTTGTTAAAACTAGTTTTATATCCACTGAAAGTGAGCACATAATAGTACAGCTCAACAGAAGAAGGCCTTAGAAGGTTCCTTCATGCAAAATGTGAAATTGGTTAGATGCTCTTAAAGTGTCAGTAGCTTCAATTGTCATTTTTTGTGTGCATAAGTTTCAAAGATTTAAGAGTATATTCAGGTAACTAACACTGTTAAAATTGGGTCTGTGTGCTAAAATTGAGCACCTAAAAGTTACAGATCACTGGAGAAGGCATTGGAAGATACAGACTTACAGTACGCTGTCCAGATACAATCTTTGAAACTTGGCTTAGTCTGAGTTGTTTCTCTGTTTTGTCGAAGTACCAAATCAGTGATTTCTCATCCTGAAAAGAAAATTTTAAGAAAAATGATCTTAAGTCACTGTAATCATTCTAACTGAACAATTTGTAATTATGTGCTAGAGATTGCTTGGATTTGCACGGCTATTCAATTCACGTAGCAATATTTGCTTTACCAAAGATGTAGAGTAGGAAAATCTCACAGATGGACAAATAAAAGTGCTATCAACTATTGTTCTACATGTTCATTTTACAACCTTCTTGTGTGAGCTCAAAAGAGGTTATGTTCATCGGACGTATCATAATGTAACGAAAATGGTTTAAGGCATAAAGAAGCAGACAAGGACCGGATTCAAGCAGATGTGCACAGGTCAGACTCCAGAGTAGTCATTTTAGTTGAGAACCTTAACAAGAAAGCAATATTAAGATCACCCATGGGAAAATCCAGCCAAGATTGGCTCAAAATCTATTATTGATATTTCATATAGAAAAGAGCTTAATTCTTTCCACAAAAAAAGAGAATCATAAGAGTGAAGATATTTCGGGTTTGGAGAAGAACCGATCACAATCCACTGATACTTAAAAAGTCTTTGATATAAGGCACTTTCAAGCAGGCTACATCAGTTTAGATGGGATATTGATGATCACTAATTCATTTCTTATTGTTTTACATTACCTTTATAAGAAAAATAAGAGTAATGTATTTTCTGGGAAGTTCATAACTAAGTGTTCTCAGGGTAACATGATATTCAATGCAATTCCAGTATAGAAAAAGCCCAAGAAAAGAACTAGAAATTCTTATCATGATAGTCAAGGCAACATACATTTGAAAGTCGGAATGGACAAATTTTAGGCCTTCCCCAACGTCCATACTTTAGTAGATACATTCCTTTCTTAAGGGTTGAAATGGCCTGCAAAAAGAGCTTGTAACTCAGCCTATAAGATCTATAATCTCATTCTTGGCAGAGAAAATGTTCTACATTAAAAGACTCTCCGATCAATGCTGCACAATCAACAAAAACTAATTTTGCTGCAACAGTCATAGCTAGCAAAGTCCGTTACTCGGACCAAGTTGCGACATTAACATAGATTCATTTACAAAACCCCATAAAAATGGTAAGTGCAGAGGGGAATACCTGTTCAAAATCCCTATCAGAAGAATTCCTTTGGAACTCAGCCATTCACCTGAAGATATCAACTCCAACCCTTGCATAGAACAACAGCAAACTCCTAGAAAATACCGAAAGAATAATCCCCGTATCCGCCCCATATAAAACTTTTCCTCGAGTCTACTACCGGAATGCAGTTCATACTATTCCATTATGAGAAAGCTTCAAATGACTGTATCCTCCCTATCTCAAAAATTCCAAGTCAGGCTATAATTTTCCAAAAGCGTTGAAATAAATTGTAAAAACTCCCTCCCAAAATTCCAAACCATCGCCTAACTATTCTATTGAACTTACCTACATTCTATGTAATTGCATAAAAAGAAATCAATAAGCCGGATGAAATTTCAACCCTAAAAATTGAATTTGCGTTAATTCTGATTCATATGAAATTAAGCATCCAAAATTCCTTCAAATCTTCTCTCCTCTTCTTTTTTTTGGTTCAAATTCCATTCAGCTAGCAGCATAAACTTTTAGATCATTTCAATTTTCATCATTAAGCTTAAATAAATTCGAGAATTCAATCGGAAAAAAAATAGTTACCTGAATAAGGAATTGACGAACCAGAATTGGATTCAAATCTTTAAACTTTTAAAATCAAGGATCGGAAACGAATCAAACGGCATTAACTGATTTGATTTCTTTAAAAAAATCAATTATTTTTAAATCTGGAAATTTTGAGAATTGAAGGCAAGTGAGTGAGCGCGGGCTTTGTTTTATATTTTTCCCTCCTCCGATTTTAACTGTTCAACTGTTTTTTGAAATTTGTATGAAAGGTTGGTTATAAATACTATTTTAGGTTAATTGAAATGTTTATTTTAAGAATGATTTTTATATTCCATGTATTGTTTTTTTATCAAATTCAATAAAAATGTATTATTCAACAAAAATAATTTATATTCTATTCTATTATGTACACTATGAGATGTAAAAATGCATGGATAAAAGAGTCATCCGTCTGATTATAAAATTCAAAAGTTGATCAAGCAAAAATAAAAATATCGATTTGAGTAATGCAAATATTGGTGAAAATTTATTATTTCGTAAATTCAAGAGTTCCTCTATAAGATTTGTTCACAGAGGATGAGTCAGAGCTTAAGATCATGCCTAAAAACGTAATAAATGAACATGTGAATATTCATGTACTATCCGTCCGAAAGATGAAAGAAATTAAGTTGACCGAAAAATGGTTATCAGTTCAAAAACGTAAGGTGTCATACTTTTTTTAAGGTAAGAACGGGTAGATAAAGTGTCTCGAACCAATGTTCAAGCACCAAACATCACGACGTTAAAGTAACTCATGCTATACTCCCAAAAAAAATCAAACAACCTTCAATAAAAGGTTACATGTACCCGGAAAAAAAAACGGCACAAAGAATTTGACAAAATAAGCTCGTAATTTCAGGAGAAAAAGTGTGTGCATCCTCACAAAGGAGGTCGTAGCGACGAGGTTCGGACTAACACTTGCCCGATGCCGACGGCCATAACTATAACGGTTTTAAGATAGCGAAATTGTAACTAGAACGGTTTTAAGATAGCGGAATTCTTTATCGGGCAAGTTCCGAAAGAAAATATAGATTTCATTGATCCAGTTAAAATTAAATTAAATTAAATTCATCCAATGCACATCGAAAACATACCACCGACTCAGTCATTCATTTCACCCATTACAAGCAACGTACAAGCTTTTCAAAGGGCTGCCGTCCTAATTTTAGACCAAAAGCAACAAGTTCCGAACTTTTGCAGTGAAATTTACATGTTGGCTTGGGTTTTCTATCATCGAAGTTCTGTCACTCATTCCTAATGGCCGATTGCTCCCCAAGAAGTTTAGAAGGCCATGAATCTGCCGGGGTCGGATATCGAGCATGTGGTTTGCTGACAACGGAGTTCGGTTTAGCGGCATGTTGTGTCGCTGAATCGAGCATGGGATAAGTTTGGATGTCAGGATGAAGGGGAACGACGAGGAGAGCCGGTGGTTGTTGCAGAGCAGGTTCGACAGCGGGCAAACCAGGATGGTCTCCATGAATGTGTGAGGGCAATTGGGTTTGCCGAAAGTTGGGAGGAAGCTCGTTCAGGTCGGGTTTAGATTGAGCCACCTTTGTCCCTATCTCACTTTGCAGCTCTTGGATTTGAGTTTCTAGGGTGGAATTCTCCTCCTTCAGCTCATTCTTCTCGATGTTCACCTGTCCACGTTTCGGACAGATTCTCAAAACACGGATATAAGGATATCCAGCATTCACTCCCGACAGTGATTCAGCAAAATTATCAAAGTCAAGATCAGGAGTCTTACATAGTGAGATTCGGATAACAAAGAGACATTTTCCTTTTTGAGGGATTCGATTTGACTGAATAAGTCCTTTAATAGTCGAGCTGCTTCGCACAGAATAGAGGCCTTCCCATTGTTCGGTTGATTCGGATCTGCAAAACAAAGAAATTCCCCAAAGTTAGATATACCATAATCTCCGAACACAACAAGAACTGATTTTATAAACCGAAACCTATGCCAATCACCGACAAGAATCATTTCTAAAACACTATAGTAAGTCTTAAAGTCCGATAAGACAGACTTAGGACATTACCGAGAGCATTAGCCAGGTCAAGGAAGAGCTCGTTCAAATGCTCACGCTTGAGCTTCTCCCTCTCAGCCTTGTGAATTCTTTTGGGAACCTTTCCCTTGGTCTTCGGAGCACGAGACCTGCATTACAAAAACAGTTTTCAGACAAGCCAAACTCACCCCATTTTTCATTGGGACCATAAGCAGATGCTTCTGAATATACTTTAAATGGACATGTTAGCCAAAATCTCATTCGAAGGAACTATGTCTCCATCACTCAGATTTCGGCGCTTCGACACAGGCATATTAATTCAATATCGCCATATCCATGGTGGATCAGATGTACGGTATCGGACATGGATACTTCAAGAAAAACGACCAACGATTACTAAAGTTTAGCCATCGAAAAGGCTTGAAGCTAAATATTCATTGATAACCTCAGCCAACATCAGGGAAATCATGTCAGGACTCAGGAACTGATGGATTACTTTGCTCCATAATCTTTAGAACCAAAATCTACAATGAGTCAAGGTTTGGTCACAATCTATGTTACTCGAGCTCAGAGATTCGTGTGGGAGTATCGGATAAAGATTCGTATCCAACACACGTATGATCAGATTGCTTAAGTTTTCCTACGTATCTAGAGACCAATTGGAGTTCATATCCCAATACTAGTGTGTCCAACACAAGTGCTAAACAGAGCAACATAAGCAATGAAATGAATTCAGACACAAACCAGAAAAATTACAGAACAAAGAGGTAACTAATTAAGGTTGGTTTCTGAGATGTTCAAAAACACTAACCTGACAACAGATATCTTCTCGGCTATATTTGTCGGCTCAGCTGCTGGAGTCTCAGAAACCATGGTTTATCAACAAGTTAAAAAACCACCAAAAAATTACCTACAAACAACAAGAAAATAAACAATTCAAAATCTACCAAATGACGATTAATGAATCTAAATCAATAAATCAGACGGCTAAACTTAAAAAATTAAAACAGAATTCTTGGGTATTACTTTGAGCATGATTCTCAAATCAAAGTGTTAACCCTTTAATACGAATCAAACACAAACACAAAAAAGGGTTTCCCAGATTATCAGAACAACAACAACAAAAAAAAAAACAGAAATTCTATCTAATATACTAAAATTTTTGGATCAAACAAACAAATAAGATTCATACGAAAAAAGGTAACTTTAAAAATCATAAAATCATTCATCTCAAAGAATCAAAACAAATAACCCAAATCAAAACTAAAGACCCATGAAAACCCATTTCAAGATCACGGAATATAAGTGAGAAGACAAAGACGGTGGAATAACCTTTGAAGAACAATGAAATAAAGGGGATTTAGCAGTACGGCTGCGGATGAGGGAAAAGAAAAACGAAAGCTTTTTTTCTGTGGAAGTGTGAGTTTTAGGGGAGAGAAAGAGCGTGGCGGGAGAAAAGGGTACACAGGGAGGCGCGTGGCTAGCAACTAGTTAATGGTGAATGGAGACTAGACACGTGGACTCGACGCGTGCCCGTCTCTTTTTTACTTTTGTCGGGTTTCATTTTGATTTGTGCCATTTTGCGTATTGCATATGCTTCACGATTCACAGCTCAGCCTTTTATCTTAGGGTAAAGTACACAGACGGTCACTGAACTTTGATGCAAAAAATAAAATGGTAACCGACCTTTCAAAAATCACGAAGTAGCACTTTAAATTTTGAAACAAAACGGTAACTGGGGCGTTAAATCTCGTTAACCCCTAACGGAAATCTGACTGGGTATGCCACATCCCCACTCAGTTTTCCACATCCCCATAGTCCACTCTCCAAGTCAACTCCTTCCTCAACCTCTCCCACGGCGTTTGCACTGCCAACCCCGTCAACGTACACCACCTCCTCGTTGCCAACTTCCAAAACTACGTCAAAGGCTCCTAGTTCTGCGACCACCTCCATTAACTCCTTGGCCACGACATCTTCGGCGTCGACAGGCAAGCAGTTGGGAGTCGGACCAAAAAATTAATATCAAATGGCGGCATTGATTTCCACATGGAAATATAATATTAGTAAGTTATTAATAGTAAGTAAAATCAAAATGCAAATCGACTTACAAGAAAACTGAAGCCAGTGACGCCGGCGAGAGATATGGCAATGGAGCAGCTGGAGAGAGCAAGCTCGCCCAGGTGACCGACCATCATCGTTGATATAACCTGCAAGAGGTACTGCGATATGGTCACAGCCACCATCGGCCCGGAAAGTGGTTTATTTTCAAAAAATTCATCTTCCATGAAACTGTAACCAGTCAAAGTATCATTCCCTATGCTTATGAAGTGCATTGAAATGCAGTTAGACCCGGAAATTTTCGGAGTATTTTCAATCTATGAAAAACAGGCTTTATGAATTTTTCTATTGGATTCTCAAAAATTCTATTAATGACAAGTTAACAAAAACTTGAGCCAAGCATTGAACGATGAAATTTCATGCAAAGTAAATTAAAAATCAGTGATGAAACTATGATTTGTTTTGCTCCCACTTGGAATGTTTGTTAATTTAGTTGCACCTTGGATTTTTATTCTATGTCGGAGTCTAGTTTCGTTGCTATAGTATATTTTTCAAGTCTTTTTCGAGAACTGAAAGCTTACTCTTTTTCCAATGGCAGCATGTAAGAAACTAGTTACTCCATCAACCATGGAGATAACAAGATACCTGGACAATGATCAGCCTTTCACCAAGCAGCACCAGAAAGCGAATTTATGTGTCAATAGCCGTACGGTGGGAGCAGAGAGAGTTATGAATCAATCACAAATTCCATCCTCTGCCACCTTTCTACACCGTGTCTCTCCATTTTCGAATTCCAAACCGAAGAAGAAGAAGAAGAAGATGAGCATGGAGGAGAGTTTAATACCCAGATCAGAGAAGGAGGAGAAAAGTGAGCGGTGGTTACTAACATGGGCCGGTTTTGTTGAAGAAACAAAAAGGGTGGGTTACCTTGCCGGGCCGATGGTGGCTGTGACCATATCGCAGTACCTCTTGCAGGTTATATCGACGATGATGGTCGGTCACCTGGGCGAGCTTGCTCTCTCCAGCTGCTCCATTGCCATATCTCTCGCCGGCGTCACCGGCTTCAGTTTTCTTGTAAGTCAATTACACCGTGGGAGAGGTTGAGGAAGGAGTTGACTTGGAGAGTGGACTATGGGGATGTGGAAAACTGACTGGGGATGTGGCATACCCAGTCAGATTTCCGTTAGGGTTAACGGGGTTTAACGCTCCAGTTACCGTTTTGTTTTAAAATCTAAAGTTTAATTGCTACTTCGTGATTTTTGAAAGGTCGGTTACCATTTTATTTTTTGCATCAAAGTTCAGTGACCGTCTGTGTACTTTATTACAAAAAAAAATGGCTAACTAAGTAACTATATATATTTTTTAGTATATTAATTTGATATTAAGATTTATTTTAATATTTGAATTGTTTTTATTTAATTAGATATTTAAATTTAATTTCGAGTTTTAATTTTTTATTATAAAAGAACTTCATTAAACTAGGAAAAGGTACAAACGTGAGAGACCCAAGGGTACCATTAACGTAGGAACATGCAAATAAAAGTCACAAACAACCGAAGAGCCATGCAAGGCCATAAAAATAACTGAAAGAACATGATTAAACTCCTACTATGGAACGTCCTGGACATCAGCAATAAAAGCACACTGCGGACTACAGCAAACCCTACTGAAAACCAACAAGACCGAATCAAAGAAGAAACTGGATCACTCATATAGACACTTCCATCGATAAAATCGTGTATCGTGTTTTCAAAACCGATAAAATTTGAACGATACCGGAGAAAGCCAAAACGTGAACACCATAATCACTTCCCGGGATGAAAGACAGTAGTCATGCCTGAGAGTTTTATCCAAAGGCAGGCTTCCAACGTAGAAAAACGTCGGTCCTTGTCAAGGCATCACCCACTGTACCCAGATATGAGGAGAGCATGAGTACACCGAGCCTCCTCCCAGTCCAGGTCTATCGTACACGATGTTACCAAACAAACCTGAAAAGAAAAAATGATAAAAGCTAGACCAAAGAACATCCGAGGACAAGACCGATACTATGATCCGATGGCTCAAGAAGAAGTACCTGAATTTTTCCCCAATAAACATTAGATAAAAGATTCTTATCAGATAACCAAATTTACAAGTAATCCAACTAAGCAGAGATGGGTTCTATATTTACTTGATAGAAATTTGTATATATTTTAATTATTAGTTTAAATACTTTTTGTAACGAATAATTTTGATTTTAATATATTATTCATAAATGTGATAAAAACATCTGATTGATTTAGAGGTTTATGCCATAACTAATATAATTATATTTTATATTTTAATAATTAATTTAAAATGTTACTCGTAAAAAAATATTTTATTTTTTAGTAAAGTATATAAATAAATGATTTTTTGTCACTAAAATTTTAAAATTTATAAAATAACCATTTAATTTATCAAAGTGTTATAAAATTGTTCATAAACTTGTCAAATATATCACTATTTTATAATGTGTACAACGATCATTTTATAACAGTTCAGTAAAATTAATGATTAATTTAAAAAATTTAAATTCTTAATGAACACAAAGATTTTTTTGTTTATTTTCCATTGTGTAGCTTACCATTGTTTTTATAAGAATATGAATGAATTCCTACAAAATCGAAAATCACTATTTTGGGGGAAAAGAACAACAAAATATGGAGAGGCGCGTGGTGGGCATAATATAGCATACCATCGCAGACGTGGTAGATAAGTCGAATTAAAACGGAAGACTACGTCACCTCAAGCATTGGATAGTTTCACAAAGTGGCGTGTGTTCTCCACGAGCGTGTACAATGTGTAATTTTTTTTCTTATTTTATTTAAGCTTTACCTTCCAAAATTGATTATCTATTTTACTCTAAATCATTATTGTTGTACCTTCGTCAAATTTATCTGAAAAACTTCATCTTTAATGAAAATATTTTTACACCGCATATCAATATTTTCATTTAGAGACTCATTTTTGAGATCGGCACGCCTACTTGCAAGTTTCTGTGGATCACAAGCCCTCACGGCATAGTCTTCGGAGCACCTAGCCTCTAGACTATCATTCTTGCATTGCGCTCCACGTATTATGGAGCATGAATGCTACCCATCAGTCTCTGGAGACTCTCGTTCTCGGTCATTGCACCATGACAAGACAATCATCGAGTTTAACTAAGCTCACAGCCTGACAACTGAACTAAAACATACCAACTCATCAATAGTCATCACTAAGCCTGACACGATATCATCAGCGATCACTCGGCCTACAGTGCCAAGAGAATAAAAATACCTCCAAGATCAAAAACATCAGAACGCCTGTTTGCCCTTTGATTCACACGTACAACCTGCAAAAATACCAATAATGTATTAAATAGTACATTTTTCATAGAATAAACTGAATATAATGCTCAAAGGCATAAACGATGAAATATATGCATGAAAGGCCATAATGTAGTTCAAATGTATATAGATTGAGTGATAATTGTCAAGTAAAAGGAGTCAAAATATAAGACTTTTGGGCACTCATCAACGCCTCTCCCACTGTTATAGGACAACCCTCTACACTTCTACAATTCTCTAAAAGGGTCACATAGCCCATTCTACACTGATTTCTCTCTCTCTCTCTCTCTCTCTCTCTCTCTCTCTCTCTATATATATATATATATATATATATATATATATATATATATATATATATATATATCTTTCTCAAATGGCTCCAACCACCAGCTCTACATCGCTTACGACTCGCGACCCTAAATCAACCAGGGATGAACCGCCTAATCGAGCAACAAACTATGATTTAAATCAAAAGTAAAATAAAAGGAAATTAGGGTCGAAATGGGGCTCCCATGTATAGTGTAAGTTCGTCCATGATAAAACAATATAATTTAATTAAACTATTAAATCTGAAAGTAATTTAAACACGATAAAATTTTAAAATAATATAATCATAATATAAATAATAAGAACAAAAAAAACTCTCAAATGACTCAACCATATAGATTGTTGGAGTTGGCCTAATGGACTTTACCTTTATATAATTTAAGGTATGGCCCAAACGCTGAAGTGTTCGAGCATTTCATTTGGGGCTCCTCTTCTGCTGCTCGTAAGATCTCTTTGATTAACTGGGATTTATGTCAACCAATGGAACATGGGGGCCTTGGCATCCGGAAAATCTTCGATTTCAATATGGCTTTTGTCATGAAGCTTAGTTTTGCTTTGGTCACAGCCTTGGATTCCTTTTGGGTCCGTATTTTACGTGAGAAGTATCGCATGCGGGAGGTATGTCACTACACCAGATTTGGTATATAGCGGCACTTTTGGTGGCGTTTTTAGGGAAAACGCCGCGAATATTATACTTATCACTGCGTGTAGAGGATAAACGCCACAAAATGACAAATTTTGCGGCGTTTTTACTACAAACGCCGCTAAAGAATAACATATAGTGGCGTTTGTGTAAAAAACGCCGCAATAGATATGATTTTAGCGGCGTTTGTGTAAACAAACGCCGCAATAGGTCTAATTTTGGCGTCGTTTATTGTAAACGCCGCTATAGGTCTAACTTTAGCGACGATTGGTTCTATAAACGCCGCAATAAGTATATTTTTAGCAGCATTTCAATTACAAACGCCGCTGTAGGAAAATGAAATAAAAAATTAAAAAAAACATGGTATTAAATGGAAAAGGAAAGAAAAAAAGTAAAAGCAAATAAGTTAAATCGCGGGATTTAAATCCCATTCAAATGCGAAGCCCTATTTGCTCTCTAACCACATCGTCGCCGTCATTCTCCACATCGTCATCGTTGCTCCGGTGATCACTCCGGCAAGCCAAATCCACAAAGATGAAGCTCTCATCCCCTTCTTCGTCTCTAACGGTTTGGTTAGCAAAGAAGGGGCTCGAAATGACGCACAAAAGAGCCCAATGGCTCAAACGTTGTAGGGGTCGGATCTGCGCTGTCCACCGTTGGATGGTCTTAGTTCCGACGTATGTCACTCCCCGATGCACGGACCACATTTTGACCGTTCGAGTCGTCGTTCAGAGACTCCGGCCACCGGGAGCCGCCATGGCCGAATGGATAAGCTCCTCTTCTATTTTCCTTTCTTTTCTCCTTTCTATTATTGTTGTTGACTGTGAGATATTCAACAGATTGGTGCTATTAAGGAGCGTTGGAGATCCGTTTAACTTTTTGGCTTTCTTGATAAGGTTAGATTCTTCATCTAAATCTTCTCTGCTGAATTTTTGGCAACTGTTTTTTTTCCATTGAATATCGATTTGTATGTGCTTCTTAGATCTGATGCTGATTAATGTTTCGAAGTGTTCTTTTTTTGTTAATTGTTGCATCTTTTGCTTCTTGGTGAAGTGGATTGTGTAATTTCGATGACAGTAGTGGTACTACGGAAATAGAATTAAATTTAGGGTTTTATTACAAACAATAGGATAAATCCAATTGGTTGTTGCTTCTGTTTGGTTTGGGAGAAATTGAGGGAAAAGGGATTGAAAAGTGAATTAGAGTGGATATAACGTGGTAAAGGGGGAGAAACTTTACTAATTATATAAACTCCTATCCTCTTAAGTGTGAGAAGCTCTCATCAATGTGTGTGAGTGTGTAGTAGATAGCTTATAGCTTATTTTTGCAGCTCATTACTAACAACTTGGCTAACTTATTGTAACATAATTCAACAACCAGCTGCGGACTAAGCATTTTATTCTGTTGTCCAGTTAGATCGTTTTGGGGTTAAGAAATCAGATAGTTTTAGGATCATTTCTAATTTTTACATGAGAGAGGTATTTGAAACTTAGTTTTGAATTTTAGAAATATGTTGTTGATCTGGGAAGCTGGCCAAATGCTTGCTTCTATTCTATTTTAAATTGCATTTTTTGTTGTACAAGGTTTTCTCTTGGCCAAATGTGTTTGACTTTTAAATGATCTTTATGGTGGTTGCTATTATTAGTATTTGCAGTGGTGTACCAAAATCCTTTTCAAGGTTGAATTCACAACATTCCCAAGGAACTACTTTTTATCTTGCTAGATTTCAATAAATTCCTTTCTTTCCCCCTTTTTGGTAGCTCACTGGTGATGAGAATCAGATAGGTCTAAGAAAGGTGCTACATGAAAGGAAAATTACTTAGAGTGAAAATGCATACTAAACTCTAGGAGAGAAATTACAGATGGATAAGCTTGCTTTCTCCATGAGACAGTAGACATGGCTTGAAAGTCATGTATATCCTGATTGTAGGTGCAGTTTTGTGCATTGTTTTTTTTTTATCCCCAATTCGTATTGGGACTCATTTTCCCATTAGCTTACCCCTTATTGCTTTGTGAAACTTTCCAGATACTTAATGGGCTACTCTATCATGTTTCTAAAGCCTTCTTTTGAAATTTTCTGTCTTTTAAACTTTAGGATGTCAAATCAAAGGAGAGAGAACTTCAAGCAAAAGAGGTTGAACTGAAAAAGGCGAGAGGAGGTAATTTCTGTTGTCTGCTTGAAATCGAGCAAGGCTAGTTGATGAAATATAAATCTGGTGCTTACGAACAATTATTTGAGGCATTTGGTATCAATATTAATATGTTACTCCTTTCATAATGTAGATATGGTTATACGCATTCGTGAATTACTTGTAAATAATGCTAACTTGGGAAAAAACCATAATTTTTGGATCTCAATTTCTGAATCATGTTTTAGTTTAATTTATTTATTTCTGTCTGAAGGCCTGTATAATATCTTATGTTCTTGACTTCTCAATTGCTGCCCTTTTCATTGTGAAAACACTAAATTATGCAAATATTTGATTTCATATGTAAGTGGTGTTGTCTGCAGGGTGGTTTTGCAGTTCTTGTTTTCAGAATAAATTGTTCTCATACTAAATGAGTGTTATCTTTGTATCATGCAGGAACTAAGGAAGAGGGAGGAAGCAATAAAAAAAGTAGGTTTTATTTTTTATTTTTGATGCTTGATGATTTTGTGCATTACCAATTTTATTCACATATATGCTTTACATTTGCCTTGGCAGCTGGAATAGATTTCTTTTAACTTGTATTTGTTTCGATATAAGGCCTCGAATCAACCATTCTCCATTGGTGCTGAAGAAATTGAAAAGAGGATTGCTGAAAGAGTTGAAGGTCTTCAGGCTAATGTTCAGGTGCAAATATGAAGAGAGCCAAGTTCTTTGTTTCCCCACTATAAGCTGAAATTATAGGAATGTGGATAGATTTATTTTGGACCATGGTGTTATTCGCCTTTACTTTGTTTAAAAATGACTCTTTTGTAATGCCTTTTTTGTTTAAATGTAATGCATTTTAGATTATTATATATATGATTTTTATTTGAATTTTTTTTTTTGAAACATGGTGTTATTCGCGGCGTTTGTTAGTTCAAACGCCACTAAAGACCAATTATTTGCGGCGTTTGTATTCACAAACGCCACTAAAGACCAATTATTCGCGGCGTTTAAGTTCCCAAACGCCGCTACAGATCATAACCTTTTACGGCGTTTGTTATAACAAACGCCACTAAAGACCAGTTATTCGCGGCGTTTGTAAACACAAACGCCGCTATAGATCGTGACTTTTCCCGGCGTTTTCCCCCCAAAAACGCCGCGAACTATTGCGGCGCTGCTTTAAGCGGCACTTCTTGCGGCGCTTTCCAAAGCGCCGGGGGAGTTTTTAGCGGCGCTAAAAAACGCCGCTATAGGCCTAAAAAAACGCCGCTAAAAACCTGTTTTGCTGTAGTGTGTCCAAACACAGGCCTTGCCTGGTCGATTTCAACCAAATAGCACGCCTTTGTGGAAGGCGATAGCTGCAGCTTGGGATGATCTGAAGACAAGCCTTGCCTGGTCGGTTGGCACAGGCCAGTTGATACGACCCTTCGATGACACTTGGGTGCCGTCTTTGGGTCCTTTGCGACCATTTATCAAACATACTGAGGCCGCAGCACACATCCATGGCCTATCGGATCTCCTTGATACGCATGGGAATTGGGATGCAAGCACACTCCTATCGCTATTTGATTTGGAAGTGGTTCAGCATATTCTAAATGTCCGACGCCCTGATGCCTCTGACATCCCAGATAAACTGATATGGGGGCCAACGTCGAGTCATGTCTTTGAGGTAAAATCTGCTTATACTCTTCGTGTCCGTGATAACTGGAATCCTCAATCTCCCAGCTGGAAGAAAATCTGGTCTTTGCAGATACCCCAACGCATTCGATTCTATTTATGGCTATTGCTGCATGGTAAAACTTTGACAAATGTGGAACGGTGCCGTCGATCCCTCGGCGATAATCCCTATTGCCCACGATGTAATATGGAGCCGGAAACAATCATACACATGCTTCGTGATTGTCCCCAAGCAATTGAAGTTTGGCGGAAGCTACTATACCCCAGGTACCACGTATGGTTTTTCAACTTGGAACCAGACACATGGATCCTCGATAACATCTCAGCAGTCACGATTGTTACACAATGGGATTTGCCTTGGCCTACCCTCTTTGCGTCGGTTGTTTGGCACGTCTGGAAGAACAGAAACGAAGATATTTTTACTGGTTTTACTTGCAGCCCCTCCCAAATCCTTCAGCGTAGTATAACTTGGGCAAGATACTACACCGAGGCTGCTGTGAAGATGCACCTGCCCACGTTACCTTCGACTGTCCCGCGATGGCCAAAACCTGCTGCAGGTTGGATCTGTCTCAACACAGATGGAGCGGTTGCCCAACACAGCCACATCGCTTCAGTTGGTGGCGTTTTCCGATCCGATGATGGTACATGGTTGCTGGGTTTCAACAAGACAATTGGTATATCTAGTCCTCTAGAATCTGAACTCTGGGGCATTCTATTGGGTTTGCAGGTAGCATGGGAAAATGGCTTCGAAAGACTACTGATTCAATCCGACTCCAAGGAGGCCATCTCTCGGCTGAATAGTGCAGCGGCTGTCACAGATGCTTGCTCACTTATTCGTCAGATCGTGCAATTACGCGGGCGACCCTGGATAACGGAAACCAAATGGATTCCACGCAATGTTAACGCTCTGGCTGATGGCTTAGCCAAGTTCTCAAACCTCCCCTGTTACATGCTGACTTTGTTTGATACCCCCCTATCTCCCTTAGTTATATTGTTAGTCATGATGCTTTAGA
This sequence comes from Hibiscus tridactylites, assembly GCA_958450335.1. Lineage (NCBI taxonomy): Eukaryota > Viridiplantae > Streptophyta > Magnoliopsida > Malvales > Malvaceae > Hibiscus > Hibiscus tridactylites. Next base: position 1,862,451 of record OY288276.1, read on the forward strand.
ATCTCTGTAAACTCTACAGGCTTTTTTATTCGAAAAAAAAATAATAAAACAATTATATTATATTTTAATTATAATATATATATATAAATATTTAATATAAAATCGACACAAGCCTTTTCCAAGTTAGGCTTCGAGAAGAAATAAGAAGAAATCGAGCGCCAAACTGAACTACGAAAACACATACTTTATCAACAAAAAAAACCAAAAAATAGAAAAAAAATATAAAAAGTGAAATTTGATTTTTAAATAATATATTAGATGTAAAGGTGTTCATGATTCATATCAAGTCAACTTTGAATCGAGTTCATGTATATTTTTTTAATATACTTCATGCTTATTTAAATTTAGACAGACTTTAAATATGTATCAAATTTTGTTTTAAATCATCTATATTTTTAATATGTATTAAATTTGTAATGGGCATGACTGCATGAGTACTGTGCACTCTTTTTTCTCCATATGGGTATAGAGAAGTTTTTTAATGAGGCCAGTGTTCATGATTTTTTCCTATCGTCGTTGAAATAAAAGCATTTATCTATTTAAAAAACTGTGTTTTCCGATATGTTTATATGTAACTCTGAATTCGAATAAATAATCTGATCATTCAACAATTTAATTACATGTAATAGACTTTATGATACAATATTGGGTTTGGTGGCAACAGGCAGCAAACAAAACAATACACATGCAAATTCGAACTCAATTAGCCAAGCCTTCACTTTTTGCTACCTGCCACTTTTGATTGCTATACATTTTAAAGACTGTGTAAATTTGAGTAATAAAATTTATATAATGTAATATTGGTAATTATTTCTTAATTGAAATTGTTAGATTTCTATATAGTATTGATTTTTAAGTTACATAATTATCGGTATTTGATTTATTTATAGATCAATTCGGATCGAATATTATAGAGCGAACATCCCAATCTGATTTTTTTTATTCACAACGTTAAAATTCAAACTTCTGACATAATTCGTGGATCTAATGTTTCATCCCACTAGACCAATCGGTTAACATTTAATATTGAATCTTAACAACTTATCTATAACATATGTATTTTGTTCTTATCATTTACTTAACAAATGAAATCCAAATCCAGAACTTTAAATTATCGTTCCCGAGATTAGGGACTAAGTTATTGCAAACAAAAAGATTAGGGACTAATGTGAAAAAGTAGCCAAGTTTAAGGGCTAAACGAAGATTTATCCCGAAATCCAGAAAAGGGAAAAAAAAAGGGATGGACCAGAGATAAACCCTAACCAGGAATTGAGGGAAGGATTAAGAGATGTTATGGGGCCTAATAATAGGGTTTGAGAAGTGGAATTAAGGAAACCTTATGGACCAAAATGAAAAGAATTTGTTGATTGTGATCACCCACTAAGCAAACACTAAATGACTAATTGCAATGCCCCAAAGCCTAAAGCCCCTACCCACTTGCTTGAGGGCTGTTAGGATACATGTAGGTTTAGATTGTCTAATCATGCCACTTTATTAGATTTTGATAAGGACCCTATGTGATTTTTTTATATTAATTAAAACTTAATATAAAATATGATACGACATTAAAAATAACGAAAAAAAACACACAGAGATGAAGTTAGGAACTTTATGTATGGGAAATCGGAATGATAAGTTATTTTCAAAAGATGCTAAAAATACAAAAAGAAACTAATGTACAAATTAATAACTAGGTAGTCTAGGGAGATGAGAAATTAGGTCCTTTAAGCAAGATTAGGGATTGAATACTGGTATTGTGAATTGAAATATAAATATACTAGAGAGGACTAAACATGGCATTTACCCATATAACCAAGAGGGTCAAGGACCACAGGTTCCATCGACAAAATTAAATGAATATTTTTGTTTAACCATCATCAAAGATTATGTAAAAAAAAATCCCCTTTCAGCTCACATAAGACAAATTTGTGTTCAGCCAAAAAGTGAGTTTTAATTTTGTGCCTAATTAAAAGCGAGTTCTATGTAAAAAAAAAATTGGTAATTTTTTTTATTTCTTACTTACTCACTCAACACGAAATTCGCGTTTAGCTAAAAATAAATTCAAAAATTATTTTTGGTTAAACGCGAATTTTATCCTACGTAAATTAAAAGGAGGTATTTTTTATATAATCTTAATTTTGCAGGGCTTTTATCTCCTCTTAATTTCGCCCTATAAATAAAATTTTATATAGATGGAGTCATTAACATGTTAACATTTACATAACAATATATGATGATCACACTTGAAAAACAAATGAATAAAATCTAAACTATGATTTCAGTGAAAAAAAAATGAATATTTTTTAAAATATTTAGATTCGAGTAATTTAACCTGCACAATATACGTGAGAGCTTTATTAAGAGTTAAATGTTAATCTTGAACAAATATTATCAGGATACTTTGAGTTTTGTTCTCCACATTAGTCCTTAAAACTTCAAGTTTTTTTGTGTCTTTTTGATTTTTGACGGTGTGACACTTTGAGAGTATGCTGTGTGACAAAATTTTAGAGTACCGAGTCATCGAAAGGACAAAAAATAGAAAATTGTCAAGTTCAAGTACTAATCTTGACAAAAACAATTAGGGATCAAGTTAGAAAAATTATAAAGTTTAGGGACCGGAAATTCGTTTATCCCTTTGTAATAATTGTAGGTAGGTCCACGTGCACCAATTGTGTACGAAGCAGACCACTTCCTATTATAAGATGGTTTAGATTTGACACCATTTCCCTGCACAGAAACATTGTACCCATTCAGACATTAATGCCAAAACATGTGCCTCTACGCTGTAGCTGTAGTAATTGGATTCAACAATTAACATGCTACACAGTCGTACCCTATTTTATTACCATGCACATCCACGAAAGCACGATTTTATATTAAGAGACGAATTTATAAAATTTTAAAACGGGCCGAAATAAATTTTTAATAAAAAATTTATAAACATATATGAATTTTAAATTTTTAGGGGAGAGTGACGATTGTCCTATCTAGCCCCCTTTGAGTCCATCTCTGACCATGCACTCTAGTTTTACACTTTTTTTTTTGTAAATTATAATTTTCCATATAGTAAGTATTTTAACAATTTAACCATAATATGAAGAAAAATCTATCAACTTTATTATATAAACATATTGAGTTTTGAATAAATTAAAAAAAACTATAACAATTTGTTTGATATAAGAAGCTTTCAACCAAAAAAGCTTTAATAAAAGCTATTTTTTTAATCTTAATTGATATAATGAAAATATTATATTGACGTGAAACTTTACGCACATAACAAGTAAAATGCGAGATGAAAAAATTGACCGATTAATGTGAATCGAATTTTATAAAAATTCATTTTGTTGATGATCCTTTCAAATCAATTTTTTTCTTCAATTTACGCTAGTATTCAAACTTTTAAGATTAGTTAGTGAACCTAGTGTTTCGTAATACTATATCAACTAGTAGTTGATTATATTAATATATCTCAATGTGTCACTACGTATATAATATATAATAAATATTTTTAGAGTTAATTATACTACACGTCCCCAAACCATGACACTAGTTTTAAACTGGTTATTAAACTTTTAAACATTTCAATTTTACCTTAACTATGACTCTCATTCTAAATTAATCCCTCAACTTTTGATCGTTCAAAGTTCATCCCCAAATTATCATTAAATGTTAATCACGTCTCATGTTGATAAACCTGTCATAAAAAATAATTAATTGTCATATAAACATTGATGTGTATTGTATAACAATATAATGCGATATAAACAATAATTTGAGGATAAAATTGAAATATTAAAAAGTTTGAGGGCAAATTTAAAATGAAGACCATAATTTGAGAATAAAACTGAAATATTCAAAAGTTTGACGATCAATTTAAAATGATAGCCACAATTTGATATTGATATCATAACATTAAGAAGTTCAGGGACCATATAACTCTCTTATGTTTTACTTTTTCTTCCCTAATAGTGATAACTATGGTTGTAAATGAGACGAGACAAATCGTGAGTTATTCAAGATCGACTCGTCGAGTTCGAACTCGAACTCAGCTCGAGTTGTTAACAAGTCTAGCTACTCGAAAATATGATATACTAATTTTTTTTTTTAAATTTTTAAAATTTAAAATCTAAATTCCTAAACCTTAAAACACAAGTCTTAAACCCTAAAATCTAAGTCATAAATTCTAATATAACAACCTAAACATTTAACCCTAGACTAACACCATAAACCCTAAAATGAGATGAGACAGATCGCAAGCAACTCGAGTTTAACTCGGTCAAAGATCGATTAATACTCGACTCGATTGAACTCGACTCAAGCTCTAATTCAACTCGAGTTCTTAACGAGATAAATCAAGCTCAGCACTACTCGAGCTCGACTTGGTTCGTTTACACCCTTAGTGATAACCCATGGTTTAATGATTTGATTAATCTGCTGATAAAGTAGTGGGTTAATTATGGCAGTAGCTTTCATTAATTCTGGATTAGAGTTTGCTGAGCATTTGCATTAATACATAACGCCAAAACCAATAAAAACAAACTACTAGCAGAAGTTGTTCGGCTTTGATCAGACATTTTAAAAATATCTTATTTGGATTTATATTTATGCATCCATAATTCAAAATTTTATGATTCTCAATAAAATTTGTTTCACATTTTTAATAAATGTTATTTGAAGTTAAATTTTGGTAAATATTCTAAATCCATCAAATTATATATTTTTACTAAATAAAACTTACATTTTATTCAATAATTATACGTATATGATATTACATAAAATATTTAGAAATAAATACATGATAAAAAAGATTACATTTTTTGTAGGAAAAAATTCCACAATTCTTTCTATTTAGATTATATAATCCAAAATCTAAATTACTAACTCTAAACTCTGGACTATACAACACAAACTCTCAAATCATAATATCTAAATTAAACCAGTAAACTTTAAATTTTGATAAATTTATGTGAAGATTACATTGTTTGTATATCAATTTTTTATTTATTTATTTATATATTTTAAAGAAAAGATGGGTTTTAAAGCCATCCTGATTCCTGAGATTAATACGAGATATTTTGTACGATAAAGGTGTCGGTCGTTTAAAGATGTTTTGTAACAAGATATTTTTGTTACTTTCAAAGAAAATCATGAAAAATTGAAAATATATATTTTAAATTAAAATGTGTATAAAAAATAGTTGAAGGTTATATCATAAATATTATACTCGATGGTGGATTAATTCAGACCGTATTTTATAAAAATTTAAATATTTTACTTTACTTTACTTTACTTGAACCTGTTGAGCGATTTAAGTAGTAAAAAATAACGTTGTTGTTCATAAGTGACTCAAATTCGAACAATATAATCTGCATATGTGTACTAATTTATTTAAATTTAAAATTAAACTAAAATAATACTTTGTAATGAATTAAATTAAAACACTACTATCGATCAAATTCAATCATTCAAACAAAAGTGGATGGCCCAAAAGAAAGAAAAGAAAAATAAAATAAAGAAATGAAGGGTTCCTTTGTCCACAAGTAGGGTCACTCAATAACACCCACCACTTATCTCTATGGTGCCAACAAATATATATGTATAAATCAAAACTTTGCTTATAATTTTATTTTCTTCCTTATTAAAAAAAATCAACACAAATTGAGTTTAATAACAACTTGATGCAATTTAAGAGAAATTTTATATTTAAATTTTATTGATGAAAAAATAATTTTATTTTTTAAACGTATTTAAATTCGATTTTAAATATTATAAGATTGTAAAAAAAAGAGAGAGGAATGATCCATCTGTTGGTTGTCAGTAATGAACAGCAAAACTGGGTTCCACTGGCTGACCCCAGCACCTGGAAATTCATAATAATTGATGCAGTAAAAACCTTGGCATTCATGCCACGGATTATACTGAAAACGAAAGCAAAGTAAAAAAAAAAAAGTTGGATAATTTCTTAAACACCTGCAGTAAAACACTGTTTCATCTCTTTCACTATAATCTTTTACAAGTCAAATCCGTTAATATTGTTGTTTGTTGAATAGCAGATTGAAAGAGCAGATTGAGTTGAAACTACTAATTTTGAAAAAGCTCATAATACGAGTTTTTTAAGATTAGAGGTTTGATATTAGAGTTATAAAAACTCTTTTACCCTTACTAATTACTAAAAATCTAAAAAATAATCTAAATTAAATATTTTCTCCTCTATTTATAAGCTAATCATATTTACTTTTTTTCTTTTTATTATCACATATTTATTAGTGTATTTAAATTTATTAATTAATTAAAATATATTAAAATAATTATGTAAATAATAAATTAATATATAAATCATTCGAATATGTTTTAAAAATATATATTTAAAATAATTTTATAGATCTAATTAATATTAATTAGATACAAAATATTGATAACTAATAAACTATTCAAACAAGTATTGAATATAATCATGTCCTAATATGTCATTTTGCTTGTTTAAATAATCTAACAACTATCAGCTTTCAGTTAATTTTACCAAACACTTTTATACAATCCGCTAGTCAAATCAGCTAATGCAATCAGATATCAATTGTCAGCTAATGTAATTCGTTATCCGCTAATTGCCAAACAGAGCTAAAGTAAAAATAATATTTCGTATTTAATTCGATTGATTCATGTAATGTTATTTCGAAACTTAAATTTTAGATTTATCGTTTGTTTTAAATTTCGAATATAGATTATAAAGATGAATAATATATTGTTTGTTTTTAACTAACAAATGATGAGATAAAATAAACATGGGAAATCCTTTAGCAAAACCAGGCAAGAACAAATGTTAATATTGCTTGTCTCTTGATTTTTTTTTCTCAAACCCTAAAAATAAACCATATTAATCACACACAAAAAACAAAATTAATTTCATGTTTTTTTAATCAGTATACTAAAAAAACTCGATTCTTGTTTTTTTTTTCTTCAAAAAAAAGAAGAGAAGCAATCAAACCTCACGTGTGTTACACATCAAACTACACAACTGATCGAATGAAGCAAAGATGATGATTTAGTTGTATATCATGTTATTATTCATTGCCGCCGCAGCCGCCGCCATCGTCTCCACCATTGTGTGAATGTGAGCCGCTTACTTGAGATTCCGATACGCCGGTGCCGCCGGAGACGTGCCTATAAGGATTTAATCCGGCTAACATATTTAAATGTCCTTCATTCATGCCACTACTGCCGCCGCCGCCACTACTGCCGGAACCCAATTGCTGGCCCGGCAACAAGGCCATCGGAGCTGGGAAATTCATGAAATGCAGCCCACTAGACATCGTCCCCCTATGCAAACCACTGTTATTAACCGAAGGAAATGTCCATATGGGATCACCGCCGCTCATGACTTGATTACTAGAATTCGTTAACATCCAAAAGTTTGCCGGAACCTGGCCGTGGCTCGCCGGAATCGCGCCGGTGCTCGACTGTAACAAGTAACTCCCCATTTGATGTGGCGAAGATAAATCGTGTTCCGGTCTTCTTTTCCTACTACCTTCTTCGGCTTCGGATATTTCCATTGAAGACTCTTGCTTCGCCTGAAACATTGGATTCAAATTACTACCGGATTGGAAGTTAAGGAACGTTGTTGCCGGCGTCGTTTCAAGTCCGATTCCGGGGAACAAACTCCGACGTTGTTGCATCGAGAAGTTGGAGTTGAAACCGGAGGAGCGAAGCTGAGAAGGGATCGACATGCTCGAACCGGAGCTACGAAGCGAGATATTGAGGGAAGTGAAATTTGCAGGGATGGTGCCGGTACCCGTGGCGGCGATCACGGCTGGTTCGGCTTGTTGGAGCAGCCACTCAATGGTTTCGCCGTCGGATTTGTGGCCGAGCTCGCGGGTGAGTTGGAAAACCCTAGCTGCACAAAGAGCCGGCATGCGGATCCTACGCCCACGTCCATCTACCTTGGTGTGACGGTCTTTGGTTGAAGTACGCTTGGGGGGTGGTATTTTGGAAGGCTCCGCCGAGATCTGGTGGCTCGAGGCGGAACGAGTGGCGGTGGTGGGGGAGGCAATTGGGAGGGAAGGGAAAGGAAGGGTGGTGGAAGAGGAGGAACAAGGCTGATTATCTTCTTCTTTCTTCTCTAGTAATTGGAATGGAAAAGTGGGACGGTGGTGCTGGTGGAGTTGATGGTGGTTGTGGTGGTGATCGTGGTGGTCGTGGTGGTGGTGATCGTGGTGGTCATCGCCGTCTCCTCCTTCCATGATAGCATGAAGTTGTTTTTCTCCAACGGTGATAGAATGATGAGTGATGGGGGTGTGCGAGTGAGTCTAAAATGAGTCTTTTGGGGTTTTACTTTTTATATTATATTTATTTAAATCTTTGATATTTAAGTTTTAATTCGGTTGATATTATTTTTATTTTAATATATTTAAATTCGTAAATTATGTACCTAAAAAATATAAATAATTTAGATATTGTATAGAAAATATTTATTTTTTAGGAAAATAGTAGAGTGCATGAGAAGAGGCAAGCTTTAAGGAACAAAGATCATGAGTAGGAATTATATGGGTTAGCTTTAAAAACAATTCTTTTTTATTTTTATAATTTAGATATGGAAAATTGTTTTATTTTTATAATTTAGAGAAACAAAACTTATTTATATAATCGAGTAATTTAAAAGTTAAAAAAGTAATTTGTGCTTATACATTATTAATGAATCAATTATATTATTTTATATATTAATTAAAAATAAAAAAATGTTTCTATATCTGGTTTTAATGGTTAAAATGGTAATTAGTGTTTATTTTATTTGCAATTTTATTATAATGTAACACATGTTTACACATATTCTTAACCCTTTAACAATGCATATACACCTTGTAAACAAAGCGATATGAATTTGTGTCTCCTACAATGAACATCATCCACTTTTTCATTGGGACACTTATTGGGTTCATAATATTTTATTTATTTTAATACTAATAACTACATATAATTTTATATGATATTAGTTTAAAATTATGTCTTTTAAATATAATAATAATATCAATTGAATTGTAATTCATTCTGGAAAATAAAAAATAGATTTACTTGATAATGGAGGTAAGTATTTGATGGATTCAATTCAAGTAAAAAATTTGAGTTGACGAGTTCTGTTTTATAATTTAAACTTTTTTCAAGTTGAAATTGTTCGCGTTTTTGTTCAAATTTAATTATAAGTGCTTATAAAGTTATGATACTATTTGTTTTCCGTTTAAATGGATTTCTATAAGGATATACAATATATATATTTATATTTTCGTATATGATATACATATATCATGCAAAGTTGAGAGACTCGACTTGAACTTTAAAATTATCGATTAATTACTAAATTTTTAAAAATTTTTAAATCTCATTTTATAACTTAAGCTTTATTTAAAAAAATATCGAGTCAAAGACAAATATATTTTAGAATCAAAATAATTTTTACTCATCTCTATTTTTTATACTACTTTTTTTTTAATTATCATGGAATTGGAAGGGCAGCCCCTTTTGTTCAGACTCCACATGAGGTGCTGTTTATATCATTGAATCCACAAGGACAGGGTGGGTCCCACATTTTCCAAGTCAAAAAATAATATGAAAATACAAAATATTATTATTGATATATAGGAAGGAAAGATTATGAGATGGGGACCCATCTCCATTCATGTAATCATTTCAATTTGCCTTTCTCCTGCAACCTTTGCCGGGATGAGGCTTTGGGATTCCTCAACTTTGATTTCCCTTCTATATATAAAACATAATATTCCATGATATATCATTGCAAATGAAGTTAATTCATTATATATAATTTTAGCGATCAAAATTGAAAGTTTTAAATTTTAGTGATCAAAATAAGTGTGAGAAGAGATTGAATAATGAACGGTATAGCTTACACATTGTTTTATTTAGAAAAAAAAAGAAAATTAACGCGCCAAGTCAGCAGTTTATAACGGAAACTAACGAGAGAGACTATACTGAAAGCAAACTAAAAGTTTGGTGACCATTTATGTTGTTTACCCATAAAATTATATATGGTTAATATATCAAATGTAATTTTAATATTATTTATTCACAGCTATATATTATTTTTTAAAATAATATATAATATTTTTTAGATAGTCTAAAGGTGATTACAAGTTAATATATGTTTATACATATTTTTGACCATTTAATAATGCACACACACCTTACAGACAGAACAATTGAACTTACGTTAATTATATACTTCTTTGGGCTAATGTTTGGAATTGTGAACACACACATATTCCTTTTTCATACAAATCTTTTAATTTTTTATCGTTAATCTCACTTATTTATTTACCCTCATCTAATGGTCCAAACAAAATTTAAAACTTAAAATTTTTACCTGACGTGAGAATCATACCCTATATATATATTTGGCAATTTTATACTAATATTCTCTTTTTAATAATTAATAAGAAAAATAATGCCTAAACTTGATTGTTTAGAAAACGATCCTCTTTCAATCCATGTAAGTCGAATACGCATTTACTGTGTTTTTTACACAAAATTCACTTTTAATAGGACGCAAGTTTAAAACTCGCTTTTGATAAGACGCTAATTTGAAACTCGCTTTTTTAAAACGCGAGTTTGGACTACGTGGACGAAAAGTTGGTATTTGTTTAATAATACCTATATATTTATTATCATTCAACTGTTTAAAAAATTATAAAATAATGCCACGTGTTGAGGGTCCAAATCTTCAATAATTTTCATTTTTTTACCTGGAAAATGTGTATGTAAAAGTGATGAGGTAATATTAATACAATGAGCTAGGAAGGCTATATGGTCCATGTGCAAATCTAGCCAAAATTATTTAAACATTCTACTTGGAAATTCCAGAGTTTCATTCATTTGAACTTACCCCTTTTGTGTACTTTATTGGCAGCTTAGACCGTGGCTTTTAAATCATCATTATTGCTGCTGGTAGATTAACCTAAGGTGAATTTCTTTATTTTCACCCTTCCTCCATTTACATGTCTCTACCATATTTTGTTTCAAATAATTCTTTTTCGGTGTAAAATTGATCTGCAGAAGTAGTATCGTTGATTGATCTGAAGCGTAAATAAACGATATCTTATATTATTGTTTACATTTTTGTTTTCAGTAATTCACTCATTATGAATTGACTGAAGTATTGTCTGACATATATACACTAACATATTTCAACTCGAATTTTATAATTTATATCCGTTGCATTGTTAATATTATCTCTTGAATATCAATTATCTAAATCTACAATACTTATATGGATACTATAATCAAATGTTTGAGCCCTCCTTAATTCGACGATAATAGATACATATAGTGCTATTTAATTCAAATTTGAATAGTATACTTTTCTACGGATAATAAAGAATTAGGGTCTTAAAATAATTGTCTGAATTAAAAAGCTTAACAAATAAATATATCTGATTTTTGTCGTCCATAATTCCTTTTAGACTCTTATTTAATAAATACAGAAGTAAAATATATTTTTGGTATATTTCACATTTGTTTTAATATTCAAGCTTAGGGTGTATGGCTGCCATTATCAATAATATTATTTTTAAAATTCGAATATAGATTTTCATCGCATGTAACACATTTCATATATTAATACATGTAATCAAAATAGATACACTAGGAAATTAAATTTTGTCATTCCATAAATTTTATATTTTCTTTTTAATTTTTTCTTTATGCAATTGCTTATTATTATTCTAATTTTATGTTTTTAATTAATAGAATGTTCCCTTTTTTAAAAACTTATATATATTTTTATCGACAACATGTATATAAAAATTTCTACTCTTTATAATTTAATACAACTATCAATTTGACATGTTATTTTAAAAAAAATCAATTGACATGTTATGTTACAGTTGAGATCATTCATTAGAGCAAAAGGTGGAGCATATTTTCTTTTTGTATTTTTTTTTCAAATTCCAAGGGAAATTGGGATTGCAGCTTTATTTTAGACACAAAAAGGAATGAATAAATAAATTAACAAATATTGGTTCTCTTTAACCTATCTATGACTGATAAAAAAAAAAGTTATTGGATCAATGAGGAATTTTGTTAAAAGGTGTTTTTGTTGTTAAAGGAATCAATTATTTTAATTATGTTTTTATTATAAAATCTATTTAATAAACAGTATAAATGGAGTGATAAAAGATTTATATATAAATGTGTCAATTTTGTATTTAATTTTAAAAAATGTTTTTAATTATTTTATTTAAAGTTTGTATAAAATATATATTATTATAATACTATTATTTGTGATTTTTAATCATTTTGAAATTAATTTGGTAAGCGATATTCTATCATTATTATTGTAAAACCGTTGTGCTTGACTTGACTTTGATTTGTACCTACGAAATTGAAAAAAAAATGACTGATTTTTTAGTTTAATCACACTTATATATGACTAATTAATCGAATAATTTAAATTAAGTTTTACAAAGACTTAATATGAAGGCAAACTTTTTAATTTATTTTTTTACATTCTCAATATTAAAATTTAATTTTTTAATATTAGTTACGAGACTTAATGTTTTATCCTGCTAGATTACATGATTGTCGGTAATAATTAATTAATTTAATTAGTATATCAATAATTTCAGAAACACAGGTGGCTGCTTTTAATACAATTCAGGCTTTAGCTTTTTACTTGCTTTTGCTGGTTGGATCTAGTCAAAATCTCCCACAAAGATTATGCTTTGCAATTAATTCAATAAAGTAAAAACAAAAAGATTTCAAATCAAATATCAATTAATTTATTAGGGTAGAACACTGGTTTTTCTTAAATAATATATAAAGTTCAAATCATAGTGACGTGAAAAATTGGTTTTGAAAGATTGTTTCTTAACGAAATTTTATAATATTCGATCTGTTTTAATTATTAATGAATCGAACGTCAATGACTATGCAATAAAATATCATGTTAAGTAAGATGAACAAACTAAGTCGTCAAATAATTAAAAAAAAATTGGTGTTTTGCCAGTAGAAAAAAAGATTTTTCATTAGTAGTGGTAAAATCATGACAATTTTTTTTATAGTAAATCTAAGAATAAAAAAAATTAAAACAATGAGACATGTATAACCATTATAATTCCGTTTGTGGAAAAATTTCATTGTTCATGCACTTGATAATAATAAGTAAAAGATTAATATTTTCGTGGTTTTGGTTCAGTATTTTTGTGGTTTTAGTTCAGGACGGTTTTACCCCAGCTGTTGCGTTCCTTTTCAACTTGTCGTGGCCACGACGTAGGGGTTACGTTTCGATTGCCTTGACAAGGCCCATCTCGATTGGAGTGAGAGTCTGCCTCCGGAGGAAGCTCTCAGGCGAGTTTCGAGCGTTTTTCTGTTGTCTCAAGCTTCGGCTGTTCGTTGATGGATCGCTGCTGTGTTTACTGACTTCCGGTTGTTGTTTGAAGCTATCCTTGGTTGAACCAGTGGACGCTACCTTAGTTTCAGCATCTCGCGTATGCTGGTTTTCTTTTGTTGTTGGTTGGTTCCCACTGCGGCATACGGCTGGTGGGTCTATTTTCCTTTGTTTTGTGTTGTTCGTTGCTCTCGTATGGGGCTTGTATTGTTGTTGTATGTGCCGGACTTTTATCCAGTTTTAATCGAGTTTGATAAATTTTCTCAACATCATAATTTTTTAAACTTGACTCATAGACTTGAATTTTATCCCACATTTTAACAAATTTTAAGACTAATGTAGACTAGAGATGGGCACGGGTCGGGTCGGGCCGGGCCGGGTTTTTGGCCCACCCGAACCCGACCCGAAAATATTAACCCTAAACCTGAATCCGACCCGACCCGACACGACCCGAAAATAAATACATTAAACCCGACTCCGAGCCGACCTATATAAAAAAAATCAATTTTAGGGACTAAATTGTAAAAATTTTTTAAGAGACTTAATTATAAAAACAATAAATTTAAGGACTAAATTGTAAATAAAAAATCAATTTTAAGGACCTAATTATAAAAAATATATAAAAAAGGAGTATTATTACAAATATCCCTAAAAAATTTAGGGGAAAATTACACTATTAGTCCCGGGTCGGGTCGGGTAGGATTTTTTCAACCTAAAACCCGAACCCGACCCGACCCGACCTCACCCTACACAAAAACCCGACCCGAACCCAATTTTTTTCATAAAAATACCGACCCGATCGGGCCGGGTCGGGTCAGAACCCGTCGGGTCCGGGTTCCGTGCCCATCCCTAATGTAGACAAAGAAAGGTTTTATGGCCCAATTCAAAAACTAAATGTCCCTTTGCCGAAATGTCCCCTCCCTTCCAGGAATTATTAATTTTTATAATAACTAAACTTGCAATTTTAATGTTAATAGGAGATATTATTATTATTTATTATTATTATTATTAATAAAAGTATTTTTTGAAAAAAATATCCATATTTTTTTTCAAAGGGAATAGTGACTTTTTATAATAATTTTGTAATTTCAGAAAGAGAAAAAGGTTAATTAATGAAAATAGTTAGATAAACGTGTATTGGCAGGAGAAGTTAAATGAGTAATTAAGTAACTAACGCGTAAGTCAGGATTAATTAAGCTAACAGTTTACATAAAGAAAATTTTATGACAATTGATTTGGCTTCACATGGCATATTTAATAACATTTGTTCAAATAAATAAATTGTTGCATTTAATATACTTAATATATATATATATATATCATATAAATAAATGTTTTTTTATTGGTTGAGACTATGGATGACATAGTAAGACAAATCTATAATATAATTTAACATATATATATATACACACGTGTGTGGTTATAAGTGACGGAACTCAATATTATTTATAGATGAGAACATTTAAAAATGTTTAAGTTTATGAGGCTAACAATGAATTATATATTTTTAAGGAACTAAATAACAATTTTAACAATATACCAACTTATAATATTTTTAGTTTTTAAAATTTTTGGAGGGTGGTAGCCCTCACCGATCCCTCTCACCTTCCGCCACTGATTATGACCAAACGATTTTCTTTGAGTCAGATATATAATCAAGTCGAGTAGGAAAAAATAAACTTAATTCTAAATTTATAATATCAAATTTGGTTTGTTTTTTTAAGTATGAACTTAATTCAAAACAACAAGCTTAACTAAGATAAATCGATAGAAGGGGAATTCCAATATATTATATATTTCACATGTGTTAAACTCGTGTAAAACTGTACATGATCCACCATGGTTAAATATTTTTGAAAATTTCTTATTTAAATCCGATTCGGGTCCGATGATAATAGTCTGACTATCAAATAAGTTTAAGTACATGATACGCAGTCCATATGTATCGTAATTGATTGTCGATAATCGCGTCGGAATCGGAAACCGGAAACCGGAAACATACGTCGGAGAGCGGTGGGGGTTAGAGGTTGGTGTGAGAGCACATGCTTGGCCACTTATGTATGTTTGGATGTTTGTGAAGAAGACAGGTTACCCTCCAACACAAACAGCTTGAGAGTTGAGAGAAACCAGTGTTTTTGGTATTGTGATTAGTCTGGTGCTGGAAAATTGGAGCACCCTATTTATTGTTATTGTTGCAGAACCAGCAGACAACAATCTTCTTGTGGAATTGGGGGCCTCACCATTTTTTATAAGGAGAGTTTTTTATACGATTAACTTATATCCGTTAATTGTACATATTTTATAAGACTAAGAGAGTGTCTCGTTAAAAACTCTTTTATAGTGAAATCGTTTAAAAGTACTGGTTTAGATAATAATCTTTATGTCTCTATTATTTACTTTAAAAACTACTAACATATTTGTATGATAAAATTTTGATACACATATTGCATAAACCAACATACATATTACTCTTTAAGATATAAAATATAAATCTCTAACCCTAAACTCTAAACCTTAAATTACATCTATAAACCCTAAATTATATACTCTACAAACTAAACTTATAAACCCTAAACTTTAAAATAATTCAATATTTGTTAACCTATGAAACAAAAAAAGTTTTCATGTCATGTGTGTCTGAAGCCTTGGATCAATATTGTAGCTAGGATTTTTTTTCTTTTAAAAAATGTGTTACTTTCTCAATTATTTGTGGATATGTTTCACTTCTTACAGTGATTTTAAACTCGAATTGCTTACAATCTGACTATGAATAATATTTTTTTAAATTAAAAATTAAAATCGGGTGAAAGGAACCCGACTATGAACATTGATTAGGACAAATTTGAATAGGTTATTGTTCATACTCCATTTGCTTTCATCACCGTTTTAATTTTTTAATTAAAAAAATTAAAACACTGTTCATACTCAAATTGTAAATAATCCGACTTCAAAAACACCGTAAAAAATACCACAATTTACAAATAAAATGGCAGGTGCACCACTTGTTTGGAATAATTTCTCCCATGTGTGTAAGCTTTTCTATATTTTATATTGTTTTTTATATAATTAAATTGAGAAAAGTAGAGAAAATTTAGAATTTATAAGAATATTAGTTTAGGGGTTTAAAGTGTTAGTTTTGTAGTGTTCAGATATTTAGACTCTAAGATTCATGATTTTTAGTTTTAATGAAAGTTTGTGTAATTTTTTATACGCATTATATATTAAAATATAACCCGAAAATATTATTGTTTTAATTAAAATAATAATTTGGGGTCGGTCAAGATACACTGATTTGTAAATGATTTTTTTTCATGTCCTACCCAATTGGATGGAAACTATCGAATTAGACGAATAATTTCATCATTAGACCTAATTAAAAAAAATAGACTAAATGTTAGGGGTTCCTCATATAAGTGTTTAACGTTCGAATAACAATCTAATATTTTCATATTTGTTCAAATAAGACCCTAAACTTCGAAATGATCTAATAAAGACTTCATGTGTTCAAAACTGCTCAAATAAATAACTAACATTTTAGAAACATATTCAAATAGAGGTTAAGGATGGCAAAATTATATGAACCGGACCCGATGCGTCGCGCTCTACCTGGATTTTTTCCTTCTTGAATTTTGAGATCAAGCGGGTTTTGGAAAGAATTGAATCATGACGGGTCAGATTCAGCTTTAGGATATAAATTCCCCGCCATGTCCAGATATATCTTTATATAGTACATTTAATGTTTTTTATTAAAAAATTTCGAGTCGGATGGGATTTAGTTGTGTATTTTGTTAAAATTTCTAGATCAAGTTATGCTTTTGGGTCGGGTCTAGTATAAAAATATATAAAACTCGAGCCGAACCAGATTCAGGTTGAAACTTTTAAATTTCGAGGAGGGGTCGAGACATCCATAATAGAGGTCCTCATTTGAGTTGGTTCGAGAACATTGAATCCTTATTCGAACGGGCTCAATTTGAAAGGCTAAATATTTATATAAACAACCCCTAAAATATTAAACACTAAAACATTTAACCAATAGAATAAATTAAAATATATTACCATTAAATTCAAGTTTGAACCCTAATGTGAAACCCTTTCTTTTTCTCTCAATCTTTAATATTTATTTCAAAATAAAAAATATCACCAATCAATCCTGAAAATGTTTTTTTCTTGGTTTCGATCCAATATTTATTATTGAAGAATACAAGTTTTTTTTTTGTTGAATTTTGTCCCTTAGATTTAAGACTATGACATATGATAAAGTTGAAAAAGAAAGGGAGAAAATACCCCAAAGCCATGACCCAAGCAGCAGGGTAGCCATCAATATTTTATCTTGGTTTCCCCCAAGATTGCCGACAATGGAATCCTTCTATTCATGACAATGAAAATTTTAAATTTAATTATTTTATGCATACCACATTATTATATAAAGGGTTTATGTCTAATATCGGAAACATTTAGTTTTCACGAGCACCTTATTTTTAGAATTTTTAGACTTGATTTAGGGTGTAGGGTATAAGGGTATGAGTTTAGAATTTAAGAATAATGGTTAGAATTAGGGTTTATGGTTATGATAATATGTTGAAGATTTAAATTTTAATCTATAAACCTTAAATTCTATTCGTAATCACTAAATTCTAAACTACTAAACTTAAACTCATAAAACCTAAATTGAGCCCATAAACCCTAAAATTAAGACGCTTGTAAAAACTAAAAGTACAGTGTATCAAATAATTATCCTTATATAAAATATACGAATAATTTCAACACATTAAAACAAATGAAATATATCGAAGTTAATGTAATTTTCCCATAAAAATATTTAATGTAAACTTCAAATTTTGAGAAAACCAACAGCTAATTTCAATTCATTTATGTTTATGCATATTTTAAGAGTCGAGAAACTCGTATCTCTCATAGTTTATATTCATAATTTAGCTCTCAAATTTATAAAATTTTTAAAGGATACGAAATTAAATTATAAATAAAAAAATTAAAAATTTCAGAAAATACGACGTTGTGTAACACTCATGTCTATTTTGCTACTAAATGTTTAAATATCCAAGTGAAAATCAAATAATTCAGAGCAGTGAACCATAAAATAATAAATATTAAAAAAAGACAGTATATCTATCATTTTCTGGCCTACCTCCAGATGTTTACTATATCCATATGTAATCCAAATACCCAATCTTCTATTTTCTAAATTTTATATATTTTTCTTTAATTGGATAAAATTTTGATCGGGGCCCACCCACCTTACGTAATACGTACAAAGCACATCCTTTTTTATTTATTTAACATTTGTGTCATTTCATAGATACCAACAGAGCCACTTACCATCACGTGAAATTCGTGAACCAATTTTGTTGTTTTTATTTTATCATTTTTTATACCTTCCAATATATGTATAAAATTCTTTAAGTTTTACACGTTTTTTTGGACCGTTGAATAAGTGAAACGAATGGATGAAATTAACAGTAAAGATGTGAAGATTATCACTTGGAAAAAAAAACTAAGGAGTTAATCCGAGTCGTCTATTCCCCCATCTAACGAATGTATGAAATTTCTACAAATGCCTTAATTTTAGGGTTTAAAAACTTAGTTTAGGGTGTAAGATTTAAGGGTTTAGATATAGTGGTTAAAAATTAAGGGATAGTAGTGAAAATTAATAATTTAGGGTTAGAATTTAGTATTTAGAGGTTAGGGTTTAATTTTTACAGTAATATAGTGAGGATTTATATTTTAACCTATAAATTCTAAATTTTAACCACTATACCTAAATTATAAACCTTTAACCCTTAAACCTTACCCCTAAACAAAGTCTTTAAGCCCAAAAAATAAAACGTTTGTGGAAACCTTTAATTTCCACCGTCAGTGTATCAAAAATTACCCTAATATACATTTGTTAAACACAACATTTATATAAAATTATATGCCAATAAAATTTAATAATTATATATTTTTTATATATAAAAAATTCTTCTTGCCCTTATATTAATAAATATGTCATGTTATCCTTATATGAATTCAAATCCTCTCCAAAATGTAAATATCTTACAACATTTTTTTAACAATATCATCAATCTATTGATATCAAATTAGAGATCAATGTACGATGAGAAAGTATAAAATAGTTATTTTAACCCATTGCAAATTGAATTTCTTACCATCATAACAAAAACATTGCAAAAACCAAGCATGCAAAAATATTTCAAAAGCATATATTAAAAAAGAAATCAATTGTTGGTTAACATGATACATTAAGTTTCTTTAAGTAAGGTTATAGTTTCAAATCACGATATTGTGAATTGAGCAAATTGAATTGAAAAAAATCGCCTCATAATAACTTATGCAACAATCAATCTAAATTAATCGGCCAATAGATGTAATACCGTTGGTTATAAAAAAATAACACTTCATTTAAGGCTATCTAAAAGGAAAAGTTCCACAAAACTATGTTTGCCTTTTAACACTTGCGGCGAGTTCATCATCCCAGGCTTTAAATGGTTGCCTAAACCCTTGCCAATAAACATAGATAATTACAAATTTCTCTTCGAACGCGGAAACCGAAAAAAAAGACAAGTTCTTAATAACTACTAGCTATCTTAAAGAAGGTTATCCTCTCGTATTTAGAAACTACTATGGCTTAAGACGAGTTCTTAATAACTACTAGCTATCTTAACGAAGGTTATCCTCCCGTATTTAGAAACTACTACGAACGACTTAAGACGAGTTCTTAATAACTACTAGCTATTTAGAAATAACGAACGACTTTAGATGAGTTCTTAATAACTATTAGCTATTTTAAAGAAGGTTATCCTCCCGTATTTAAAAATTACGAACGACTTAAGACGAGCTCTTACTTAAACAAAGACATCCGGCTAACTATTACAAGGCCAAAAGTGATTTTAGTTATTGTTATCATCATCATCTTTTCTTTACTAATAGTGAAAAATAAGAAACAAACAATAAAAGACAGGACACAGGAGAAACATATTGGCCAAAAGAAGGATGTGAATATAAATAACCTACAATGTTATTTATGACCACGAGTATAAATTTACATAATTTAGTTTCTCTGGTATTTTACCATCGTTAAACACAATGGTATGTTACCATCATACCAATCTAAAAACTTCATTTCAGATTCATTAGATTAACTACAGGCAAAAGTCTGCAAATATATTTCCGTTGAGCATTTATAGCACAAAATAGCAAACAGACATACAATATTAGCGGTTTCAAGAGTCTTTACAACTAGTAAGGGTGAGAAAATATTTAATTTAGGTTATTTTGAGATTTTTGGTAACTAGTAAGGGTAAAAGAGTCTTTACAACTCTAATATCAAACCTTTAATTTCAAAAAGCTCCTATTATGAGCTTTTTCAAAATTAGCGGTTTCACCCCAATCCGCTCTTTCAATCCGCTATTCACCAAAAAACAATATTAGCAGATTTGACTTGTCAAACCTCTAATTATGCCTCAAACCTCTAATTTTTGCCCAAACCTCTCTTTACCAAACAGGGCCATTACTTCTTAATATTTTTACATTTAAACAATTTAATCATAATTTGAAACAAATAAATAAATTTAACCTTAAATATTTATATATTATTTTAAATTCATCTTATTTGGGGAAATTTAATTCTAATTAAAATATCTAAGAAATTTGAGGATTAACTCCTAATTTTCCATTTTTACGTTAGATCTTCTCAACCTAATAGAAAACCCTAAACAGCTAAACCCTCTTCCTTCATTGGCCATCGTCCCCTTAACGTTGGCAATCTCTCCAATTATCACCACAAAACATGAGCAGTAAAGTAAGTGGTTTGTTCGTCGAAAAATCTCACTGTGTTTGATTTCAAGAAGGCTCGTGAACTTACGAAAATTAGGATTGTAAACGGACACGAACAAGAGTGTGTTTATGTTCGTTTGTTTAACTTTAACCGAATAAATGAACGAATACAAACATAAACAAACACAAAAAAAATTTGTTCGTTAAGGAATGTAGCTTGTTCATGTTCGTTTATGTTCGTTAGTTAAAATGATAAACGAACACAAAGGAACAATAACCACATAAAATTCATTAATATAAGCTTCAACTTTTTTAACTTCACAACCCCAAATTTTATAGGTTTACATAAAACTCGTTAAATTTTTTCCAAAATTCAAAATGGCCCGATAAATATAAATGGACATATCATATATGTGAATAAATTTAAACGAACATAAACGAACGTAAACAAACGAACATAAATAAATGAATTATCGAACGTTCACGAACATAAATGAACGAACAAGTCATTTGTTCGTGTTCGTTCATTTAATTAAACAAATAAAAAAACTTATTCATGTTCGTTCGTTTAATAAATAAACGAACATAAATGAATTTCTCGCTGAACGTTCGGTTCATTTACAGCCCTAACGAAAATTAGGCAAAGACACACTCTCAAATTAATTTTAATCATTTATTATCATTATCCAGCCAACGGTCTAAAAAAAAGTGTAACAAGTAAGTGATCCAAACCTTATGTGGAGTTTCAGAACAAAGATGGTAACAGTAGGAATCAAAGAAGAATTAGTTTGAGATGGAAAAATGAGCAGAGAAAAATAAAAGAATAATCAGAAATTTAAAGAGCGAGAATAAATAATATCCATCCACTCACAAACACAAGCTGAGACAAATGAGAAGAAGGGAGGTTTTAATTACTTAAATTATTAGATTACCACCAATAACAAATCGTTCAAACATCAAATAAAGCAAATCAATTTGGCGTTTAATCAGAATTGAAAAAATTAGTTTCGGTAGGTTTTTAGAAGAAAAAAATATTATTTTAGTTCAAATACAATTTGTAGTTTTGAACAAAAGCGAGTAACCGAACCGACCGGTTTTATAATGTATACTATATAAAATATGTATATTTATACAAATATATTGACAAAATTTTAGCGTCATTGTTAATTTGTTCTCTTCCCCAAAATATTTTTTAAATATTTTGATTGTCTTATAAAGTAAAAAATTACATGTAATATTTGTAGGGATGAAAAAGAGATACAAATAACATAACTTCCCTAAATAATGTAATCAAAATTAATTATTGTCAAAATGTTAACGTGTTTAATCAATGAATTAGAAACATAATGAATTCATATAAATGTTTACGATATAGATTATTAAATTTAACTTGAAATAAAGTATAATGAAAAGGAAAGGAAATACTCTCTTTTTGCAATTTTTATACAATGTTATGACTAAAAAATTTCATTATTCATAAATCAAAGGTATCAAATATTTAAGTACATTTATCTTACGTCCTTACGTATAACAATATCAACCAGTCAATTTTGTCACCAAAAAAGAAAGACAAATCACTCTTTTTATTTTCTCTGCAGCAGTTACAAAAAATTTGTAAATTCTTCATCTTTTTCGTTGATTTTCTTTTTCACCAGCAACGACCTTTGGCCGTTTTGCTAAATTTGTATATAAATAACTTTCATTTTTTGTGATGAATGTTTTATTTTTATGTTTTTCCTTGCTTTGCCAGTTTTATATCAAATCTGTTTTTATGGTAGTTTTTTTGTCTGCTTTTATGGAAGTTCTTTCGTCTGCTTTTATGGCAATTTTAGTCTGTCTTTTGACAATATAGCGTTCGAGTGACGAAATTTCAGCGAGCGTTTTTCAGCGAAGGAGGTCGATTTGTAAATGCTTATGAGTCCCTGTTGTGGTTGTGCCGATATGCGAAGAACAAGTAGTGAAAGAATTTGCCGTCTTCATAGAGCACTCTAGTTAAAGCTATAGTTTCCTGAATTTCTTTCAGAAGTTGCTTCAAGTCCTTCTGAAAGTGATAGGTTTGTTCTTTAATGTATTTCACACCCTTAGATTTTATTGTATTTATCTTTATACATTGAATTTTTAATGTTTGGGTGTGATTCTTTGTAATCCTATCACTTTTAATATAATCCAGATTGTTTCAAAAAAAAGAATATCAACCAAACTCAATTCGATTGATTTTTTCGTAATTAAAAAATTTATTAATCGAGAGCATTGTACACTTAATCGCACTTAAATCCATTATCCTTAAAATGTTATAACACCAATAATATTAATTAAACTAAGACTCAATCAACAACATTAATTTTGTTTTATAAATATTTTTTAAGGATGTATATATTAATTGATATTGTACAATAATATTTTTCAGTTATAATTTTAGTGGAATTCCATCCACCTCGTCTCGAAGTCTAAAATATAATTATTGATTTGAATTTATTAATGAGTAACTCAAATTACCTTAATTCTAGATAAAATTTCAAACAATCGTGAATGAAAACCGAAAGTTTAAAAAGTTTAAATTGAGAATTTATATAAAACTTTAGTACACAATTATTCAACAAATATAAAATACTTTACCTAAAACATGTTATAGAATAAATTGTAAAAAAGCTAATATTTGGATTTAAAACCAAACCAGTTAATGGACCACCCGCCCATACCAAGACCGAGGAAGCAAACCGAAGCAAATTGATTGGGCTTCTTCAATAACTCCATCGGCTATTCGGTTATCTATCCAACAAACGTCTATTATTTTTTGAGGAAATTACCAGGGTGGTCACCAAATTATCTAGTTTTTATGTTTTGGTAATCAAATTAAAATTTTCAGTAAAAGCATCCGAACGTTATGTTTTTTCCTCACTTTGATTATCGATCGTTAAAAAATATTAGCGGTGATGATGTGAATTTTGTATTTTATTATTTTCTCTCTCTTTCGTATCCTTTTTTTTTATTAAATATATTCAGCCAATATGATAGTGACATGTGTCACCACCTTATTAAACAAAGAAAACTAAAAAAAATTCAAAGCATAATTGTGGGTGGGGGTATTCAATCCCAAAATCCTTGCACAAAATAAAGTGAGATTGAATTTAGGGATGGCACGGGTCGGGTCGGGTTTTTGGCCCACCCGGACCTGACCCGAAAATAAACACCCTAAACCCGTACCCAACCTGATTCAGATATATTTTTTAAAAAATTCGACTCGACCCAAAAATAAATATACTAAACCCGACCCTGACCTAAATAAAATAAATTAATTTTAGGGACCTAATTGTAAAAAATAATTTTAAGGAACTTAATTGTAAAAAAATATAATTTAAAGTACTAAATTATAAAAAAAAATTCAATTTAAGGACTTAATTATAAAAAATATATATATATAAAGAGGGGTATTAATATTAATATCCCTAAAAATTTACGGGAAAATTACACTATTAGTCTCGGGTCGGATATCTTCCATCTTAAACCCGAACTCGAACCGAATTCACACTTAACAAAAACTGACCCGATCTAAACCTAATTTTTTTATTAAAAAATCCGATCCGATCGGATCGGGTTGGGTCAGAACCCGTCGAGTTTGGGTAAAATGCTCATCCCTAAGATTGATGCACGGTATAGGGTTAGAACCTATGCACTCTTAAATGAAGACAAAAATGCTCAACCGTAGTGCTAAATTAGAAATTTACTAAACTTGTAACTATAAGAGTAAATTAAAAGATCAAACTAAAATTATTTTCCTACTTTATTTAGGGGTAAAAATAAATATATTTATTAAAATTAGTATTACTTTCATAAATATTAAATTTATAATATTTATTTATGGTGGATTATAAATTATTTAATTTTAATAAATTAAAAAATTACGTACTTTGTTTGTATGAGAGTAAAAGTTTATTTCTTTATTAAAATTAGTATTAAATATTTAAAAAGTAAATTTATAATATTTATTTGTTTTTAAAAATTAAAATAATATTTTTTTTAGAATTTATAATATTTATTATGGTAGAATATTATTTTTTTAATTTTTAATAAATAATTATTTTATTTTTTATACCCAAACAAAGTACGAAAATCATTTTAGTTTGATTTTTAATTTAATCTTAGTTTATGTTAAAAAATTTGTTTTGTTACAAATTAAATAAATTATCAATTTAGCTTAGTGGAGGAGCATTTAAATCTTTGTTCAAAAGTGCATATTTTCAAATCTCACTTTATTTTTGTTGTTGTTAACGTAGTATAATTTAAATATAAGTTTTGTTACAATTTTATCGAGAATTAGGCTTACCTCACTTATTAAGTGCTTGGACCCTTGGGTAAGGAGTATGTATCAAATCCCCCAAGCTAAATTGTGTGTAACCCCTTGTCCCGGTCCGGACGTTTGACCGGTTCGAGTAGGCTACACGGAGAAAATCGATGCGAAACTCGTTAAGGTCCCACCTCGGTTAGCAACCCTAGAAAATTTCTTTTATTTATATCTTGTCTAAATGTATTATTATGTCCTATGTGAAACACGACAGCGGAAACACGAACAACATAACAACGACCATCCCAAAACAATACATTTAAACAACTATTTTTCCTTTTTAAGCAGGTCGTATCGATACACCTACAGAGAGTATCGATACGCCTTGACCAAGTCAACTGCCTCAAGTCAAACTAGGAAGACTGTATCGATACAGCCCTTGGGCGTATCGATGCACCCTTCTCGGTTAACATCTCGCAGTCAACGATATTAGACCGTACCGATACACCTAGAGTCCGTATCGATACGCCAAAATCTCGTCAAAATATCAGATTTCCAGAAAAGATTTGGCGCATCGATACACTCCCGCGCATCGATACGATAAGCCAAATTTGAGTCCCAGAGGGTAGGACCGTATCGATACGGCCCTTAGGCGTATCGATACGCCCTGCACTGCAGTACCCAAATTTGCAGCAAAACGACTTAAGACTCGACTTTATATGTGATTTACGACTCCCCTAGCCACAAACAACATACATACAACCTTCAACAACCAAGATATCAACGTACAAGACATTCAAAACGAACAAGGATCATGCACCGAAAAGATTCATTCATTCACTCGAAAGGAGACATACTTAGCTCTTAAAGGTTCATGCCTTAGAAACAAAACATAAAGGCATTCATGACATGCAACATAAGCAAGATTTACAATTCAAGCAAAGCATCCAAAAGCCAAACCAACATCAACATACATCAAAGCTCAAATCAACAACACCTATCCCATTGCTTGACTATTATAATCTACAATTTAAAGTTCATACTTGAGCTAACCAAAAGCGACACTTTGAGGCCCCTTCCTTGCCCTTGCCACCTACAAGCTACTGATCTGCATTGTCGAACAATAAGGAGCGTAAGCATAAAAGTTTAGTGAGGGTAAGCTCATAAAACAAACCTCGACAATGCAGGGTCCAAGCACGAGCTACAACCAAGATAGAATGCATGATCTTACCTCCGATCCACAAGAGCCAAAAATATATAAGATGCATGAACATATGATTGCCATGATCAACAACACATAAGCCCAACACATTAAGATACATATATCAATGTATTAACAACAACATATATCAATCCATATTGGAATCACATTTCATATCATATTGGCACCTAGCTATGACTCGAATACGCGGATAACACGTTGGACTCACTTCTAACACAACCATTACCTTTAGTGGGATTACACTCATCACCGATTCTCGCGGAGGGGATTCCACTCATCCTCACGCCCCGTCGATGGGATTCCACTCATCACCGACTAATATATAAAATACTTCTGATAGAATATTACATCATCGTACTCCTCCTTGATGACTTAACGTCACCAAAGCCACGCGCGACTTGCCGACTTTGACTCTCGTGTGCACACTAAACATCCTAATGATCGATCGTTGTACCCAAGCATACTAGTGCCAATATTAAACACAATTCATAACCTTTCACAACATCATTTCAAAATAACTTCTGTGCTTAGCACGTACTCACCATGATCACTATCATGCACAATTTAAAAACCAAACCACATGCATAACAATGCATCAAACCATGCCTCAACAACATGTATAACACAATATACATAATTACTATAAACACAAATAAACAAGAGACATAACAAGCAATTAGGAGTTCAACCAAAAGTTTCTTAAACTAAGCTTGAGATTAGGAAACCACCCTAATCCCAACTCTAGTTGGGTTTACCAAGACCAACCTAGGTCCACATGCTTGAACCAATTTTTAAAAACCATTTAAAAATAGTAACCACTCACCGACCACTCCATTAGCACAAGCCGACAAGCCTACCAAGCATCCAAGTTTCTGGATTCGAGCCCAAAGCTTCTCCATTGTTTCCTCTTGCTTCTAACCATTCAAAAACAATACATTAACCTCAAAATTAGCCACAAACCCAAAGTTTAACACCAATACACAAATCCACTACAATTCTTACAATTCAAAGCTAAGTTCATTCTCCAAATTCTCATTTTCGTACTTCCACAAAGACCCATAAAAAATCAGCAGTGTAGTCATCTAAAGCACTCCTAAACATGTTCAAAATACTACCCAAACTTAGTATAACCATCAGCCAACGATTTCCAACATCAAGCGCACCCAAAACCAACCTTTAAACCCTTCAAAAACCCCATTAAAACCTAAATTCGGGAATCATTGTAAAACTCTTTAAACTTCACATATGTTGAACCTTTTAGGTTGTAAACAATTTATCTAACCTTAAATAATCAAAAGCTTAGGTTAAAGACAATAAAGTTCTCATTTTTAAACAAAACTCAAAAACTTCAAATCTCAAAATAATGAACAATAATGAAAACTAATGGTACCAACATGAAGAGGAAGGTAAAGACAAGTCAAATATGGTTTTACCTTTCAAAAATCACCCAAGATGAAGAAGAATGATGATGGAATAGAAAAATGGAGAAAGGCTCCATTATCGCTGAAAATGAAAATGGATGAGTGAAGAAGATGACAAAAGGGATATTTTAATAAAAATGAGATTTAAATTAGAAGTCCATTTATTTACCCTTTTGTCATTAATGGGGATAGCCATTTAAATTTCCCAATGCCATGGAATTGGGCTTTAAAACCAAAACATGCCCAACATAATTTATTTGTTTGAAAACCCGGCTCAAAATAATATTTTATTATTTTAAATTGTGAAACCGAAACTCAAAACTTTAATTTAATATTATTTACACCCGATCCCCAAACCCGGGTGTTACATTGTGCTTTTGGCATTTTTCTTAATATCCCAAATTTTGGTTAGTGACTAAAATGATAAGATTAAAAGTATGATGTCCAAAGTGAAGGGCCCATAATGAATAAATGAAGTTTGGTGGTTAAAGTGTGAATTTTTGAAAAGTTTGAGTACCATGATTATAATTTTACCAATAATTATTTTATTACGTAGATGGCTAGTATATGAAATTGTAAGATTAATTCAGATTTTGACGCGCACAAAAAATAATTGATTAATTTTCAGAAATCATCGTATAGTTGGATGAATTTATGGTTAAGATGAATATACCAAATAATTTCTTGCAGCAACTTAACAACCTTATTTCATTAAAGTTAAAAAATTAAAACCAGATACAACCTTCTCGATTAAACTGCTAATCCACATTCCCCAAAATAATTTATTGTATCAACTTAACAACCTCCTTTCATTAAAGTTAAAAAAAAATCGGATACAACCTTGTCGATTAAGCTTTTAATCCTCATTCCAGTTCAACTCCAAGTGTTTTCTTACACCATTGCCGAATAGCATTTTAGCCTGTCATGATTTTTACGAGGTTTCGAATTGATCTCCGCCACTCCTTAAAATGATATATCTTTTTAACCACAGTAAACTCTTTACGAGTCCGAACGCTATCAAAGGTATATTTGCCAACTCAGATTCGAGGTGCTTGATGGCATCTTCTACTTTCTTCTTATGAAGGCACTTTATTTGTAAGAGACGTTTAAAGAAAACAACCCTATGAAAAGAACTATTGTAGATATTTGGTTGCTCTAGCCATTAGCATGTCTGTAGAGACTTTCCCAGGCTTGCGACAAATCGTTCTTCAAATTTGTAGTTCATAATTTAATATGTTCAGCTGAGAATAGAAAAAAAGGAAGCCATTGAAACAAAGTAACAAATTATAACAAATATCAAAATTAAATCACAAAAAGCATAAATATAATCAAAATTTAAATAAAACAGGAGAAAGTTCAAAACAAAAATATAAAAATTATAGGACGATTAACCCAAACACCGATATGCACAGAGCTTCCAGGAACTGCCCATCATTGGCAATTCTCAAGACACCCATTTTTAAAAACTGAAGAAAAAAATAAATTACCTTATTTTTTTGCTTGCGATTCTCAAAACACCTGCATGTTTCTCGTCTGATTTTATAATCAAACAAAATAACATAAAAATAATATCGATTAGTTAATACATTAATTTTATTTTCGTAAAACTTCTAATATCTGTGATAGAGAGAGTGTAAGAGGGGTGAAAGGTTTCTCTTTTGTCTAGTCGAAAGAAGAAAGATTTAAAGAAAACTAAAGGGTGAGAAATAACTATAATTTGATTTATCGGAAGGTTTTATATACTATCATTTAATAAGGGCACCAGTCCTATGTAGTTTACAATTTATCTTACCTATGGGATCAATTATCAATAAATAATCTTCTAAAATTTTCTCTTTTCACCCTTTGGATTGATTACGGAAAAGACAAACGAAACCAACAATTTTGGGAACAAGATTCCAAAAAATCTGTCTATCTAACCTTGCATTCTCACCCAATTCTTTATAATTCTTGCCCAACATTTTTTCAAGCAAACTGAGAATTTACCTTTTAAGTAGTTTTTATTTTTTCTTTTTTAAAAAAAAATTTTCATACGACTGAATGATTTTTTAATGGCTACAATTTATGTGTGATATTTATTTGATTAAATTTTTTTTCATTTCAGCTTTATTACGACTAAATGATTTTTTTAATAGCTACAATTTATGTGTGATATTTATTTGATTAAACTTTTTTCATTTGTAAGGATAAAAAATAAAAATATCAAAGTTATATAAAAATAAATGATACCTTTATATATATTTAAGAATAATTACATTTATTTTATATTTTTAAATTTATTTGTTATTTATTTTTTAAATATCAAAGTTATGAATAATTACAATTTTTAAATATATAATTTGAAAACTAACTTTAAAATATTTATTATTATTTTTCAAATATTTTTTTGTTAAATTAAATTGTTATTTATTGGATAAACTTTATTTCAAATTTTTTATATTTTTAACTAAAGAATATTTATTGAACAAATATTTAAATTGATTGATTAATAAAATAAACACCGAGTTAAATTTGAAAAATATAGGATAATTTTTACTATAAAAACTTATATATTCAAATTGAAATCATTCAATTATATGGGTTGAATTCGTGTAGTTTAAAATCTATCACACACACATAAATTTAAATATTTATAATCTGACACTCTAACGATAAAATTATTTAATTTCACAAATATAATTATCAAGTTTTCAAGTGTAGTTTAAAACTATAAGCTATTTATTGTTTTTAGAAACTAAAGAAAAATTAGAAATAATACCTTAATTAGTTTTAAAATCACAGATAACAAATATGTTATTATCGCTCTGATACCATATATCACGTTGTTAGAGTCTATTAGCTGATCTGTGCGGTCTTAGTCGATAATATTAAGTCAAAAACTAAGCCAGCCTCTAAAAATTAAAAAAATACTTAGAGAAGCCGAAAGCTTAATGGTAAGGAAAACCAGAAAAAATATAGTAAAAGAATTCTTTATTACTCAAGAAATGTTCGAATGAGTATAACAGGTGAGGGTGAGCCTCTATTTATAGGTGAGCCCTCTTACATCTAACGATCAAGAATGAAATGATCCAAAGCTAAGGATCATCTCTAGATTCATGTCTACTATCTAAGAAAACTTTATCCTTATGTTACAAGGTTGTCTATAATGTTAGGAAAAAGTTACTCCCAAAATCATATATATTCTAATATTGTTGTTGCATATATGTTGGTAATGATACTTTTCATATATGCTTTGGTCAACAAAATGATATCTATCCAAGTGGTGGACTTCTTTGGGTGGATTGACATTGGACATATCCAACAACTTGGCCAAAATATTATTTATTATATTTTATTTTAAAGAGTTAAAAGCCCTAAATATTTTGATTCGGACTCGGATATGGATCGGATTCAGGTCGAATCTTGGCATGATCCATATCCAACACATCTCCTATTAGAACTCGGACATTTTACTCGAATTCAGATTCAGAATTTTTTCAATCGGATAAATTTCTTCGGATCGAATCAAATTCGGATCAAATTGTTATCCCTATTTTAGGGATATTTTTCTCCTTTTGTGTTATTAGCACAAGAACCAAACACTTTCTTTGCATCATTAAATAAAGAAAGATAGCAACAGTTGTCAAAGACTGAAAGCAATAATAAGCAACAATGAGGGCTACTTATAGACTAAGCTTTAATTAGGGCATCACGTCTGCAATTTATATTACCCATGTGATCAGCTATCATTAAATAATTTTCTGAAATTATCTCTTTTTTCAACCATTGAATTAATTACGGAAAAGACAAACCAAGAAGATCCTGAAAAATCTATCCATTTAATCATGTATTCTCACCCAATTCTTTCCATTTTTTATCAGTATTTTCTCAAGAAAACCGTAAAAGGTAAACTAGTCTTTGTTTCTTTCTTTTTTAAAAAATTTTAATGGCTACAATTTATGTAAGATATTTATTTGATTAAATGTTTTTTATTTATAAGGATAAAAAATAAGAATATCAAAGTTATATAAGAATAATTACATTTGTTTTCTATTTTAAAATTGAATTTTATTTACTTTTTAAATATCAAAGTTATGAATAATTAAAATTATTAAATATATAATTTAAAAAACTAACTTTAAAATATTTATTAACAATTTTTCAAATAGTTCTTTTGTTAAATTGAATTGTTATTTATTAGATAAATTTCATTTCAAATTTTTTTATATCTTTAACTAAAGATTTTTTATTGAATAAATATTTAAATTATTGATTAATAAAATTAACCATCGAGTTAAATTTAAAATCACAGATAACAAATTTTTTATTATCGCTCTGATACCATGTATCACGTGGTTAGAGTCTATTAGCTGATATATGCGGTCTTAATCAATAATATTAAATCAAAGACTAAGCCAGCCTCTAAAAATTTAAAAAAATGCTTAAAGAAGCCGGAAGCTTAATGGTAAGGAAAACAAGAAGAATGAAAGTGAACGAATTCTTTATTGCTCAAGAAATGTTAGAATGAGTAAAACAGGTAATGTAACCCCCTCGTCCCGATCTGGTCGGATGACCGGTCCAAGTGGGCCACACGGGGAAAACCGAAGCGAAACTCGTGAAGGTTTCCCCTCGGTTAACGACCCTAAAATTTCTTTTTATTTTATCTTGTCTATAGGCATAATTGAAACCTATGTGAAGCACAACAGCGGAAGATACAAACAATGTAACATTCTCCGACCAAACAAGACATAAAACAGCTCATTTTATTTCTTTACAGCAGGCCGTTTCGGAACGCCCTTAGGGTGTTCCGAAACGCCTTGACTTGGTCAATAGGCTAGGGTCAACCATAAGGTGACCGTTCCGAAACAGGGGTGACCCGTATCGGAACGACCTTGACGGTCAATTTCTCGTGGTCAACGAGATTTGACCGTTTCGAAACATCAAAGGCTCGTTTCGGAACGCCTCTATCTCGTCAATTTCTCAAAATTCCAGTAGCAAAAATGTTCCGAAACGACCCCGATCCGTTTCGAAACGGCAGGCCATTTACAAAGGGACCGTTCCGAAACAGGATGGCCCGTTCCGAAACGCCCCCTGTCTGCAGACTCGTTTTGGCTGTTTAAGGCACAAGGGTGCCCCAAAGCACCACCAAAACACACTACAACAACATAACCATTTAACTTAAGGCAACCCAACTATACTAGCATGCTTCAACAAGATTAAGACAAGTCTAACACTAAAGCAAGACCCCACAAGACATGCATTCATTCAACATCATTCAAACATAAAGACAACATCAAGGCACATGGCTAACATTCAAAAAGAGCAATTTAGGCATGAATCACAATTCATCATGGCAACACAACCCATACAAAAGCAAGGCATCAAGGAGTCTAAACATGCTCCTAACAACCAACCACTATCCAACAAAACAATACATGTCCCATTGCTCAAACTATTACATGTCCAACTTTAAAACTCATACTTGAAGTACTCAAGGCTAACAACCACACTTGGATGCCCTCCACTTGCTCGAGCAACCCGCGAACTAAGGATCTGCAATATTGAACAAAGAGAGCGTAAGCAATGATGCTTAGTAAGGGTAAGCTCTAAAAACAAACCTCAACATTGCAGGGTCCGAGCACGATCTAGCCAAGGCATTTTACAAACATACCAAGGATCCACAAGAGCCACAAGATAAGATGCATGAGCAATATATACAAGTAAATGTCATGATCAACAAGCTCTAAATCCTCAACACAAGTAGTCACATCAAACATCCAAATAAGGATCATTAATCTCAACACATTGATACATTTATCAACCAACATTGGCACCTAGCTATGACTCGAATACGCAGATAGACATGTTGGAACTCACATCCAACTACCACATTACCTCACGGTGGGATTTCACTCATCACCGGTCTCGCGGAGGGGATTCCACTCATCCTCACGCCCCGTCGATGGGATTCCACTCATCACCGACTATATTTGAATACAATTTCCGGGCGAACCCGTACTCCTCCTTGGTGACTCAACGCCACCAAGGCCACGCGCGACTTTTGACTCATGTGTACACACTAACATCCTAATGATCGATCATTTGTATTCAAGTATACTAGTGCCAATATTTACTCATTTCACATTACTCATTTCAATAAATCTCGTGCTTAGCACGTACTCACCAACAACCATCATCATGCATGTCTCCAGCATCGCAATTCATGTCTCATCTCACATGTATAACACAATATACATAAGCATTCATATCACATTTCATACGAGACATACACAACCATATAAATGAGTTCATCCAAAGGCTGTAGATCAAGCTTAGGATTAGGCTACCACCCTAATCCTAACTCTAGGTGGGTCTACCAAGCCCAACCTAGTCCATATACTCGAACCAACCATTTCAAACCATTTAAAACAATTAACCACTCATCTAAGCTCCCAAGCTCAAAGACCAAGCAAGCAACCACCTTCAATTCCCCGGATTCACTTCTGATGCTTCACCGATGCCCAAACTTGATTCTAATCAATCCCAAACACAAACAAAACATCCACAATCAATATCTTGTCATCGAAACTAACCCGGAACACAATTCAAACATTAAGCTCAACATTTCAAGCCAAGAACCCTCTCAAACTCCCCATTTTCGTGCAGCCACAAAACCCAACAAATAACTCCCAAATCCAATATCCAACTTGCCATCTAATACACTCAAAACAACCCTCAAACATCACCTAAACATCAGCCCTCAAGATTCCACCCAAAACAGCCCCAAAAGACACTTTAAAACCCTCCAAAAACCCTCTTAAAGCCCAAATCCGAAAATTCCCAAAATCACTTGAAATTCATATATGATATACCATTTGACTTCTTTATATCACAACTAAGCATATTAAATCAAAATACTTCACTTAACAACTTAAAAATCTCATTTTTACTCAAAATATTCAAAAATGACATTTTCTAAAACTTTCATGAAAACTAAAATAAAAGGTACTTTTATGAAGGGGAAGACGAGGGGAAGTCAAAAGTATTATTACCTTTCAAAACGGAGTTGAAATGAAGAAGAGAGGTGATGGAACAGTGGATTTGGGTAGAGAGCTCAAGTTCTCGTTGGTGAAGAAGAGAATGAATAGTAGATAATGGGTGTTTTTGTTTTGTTTTAGTTTAAAAGCCCAATGACCCTTTTGCCCTTAATGAAATGAAATATTCACAAGGACATATAATTCATGGCTATTTGGGGTTTAATTCCAAAGCATAGTCTATCATCAAATTAATTAATTTGAAAACCAAACCCGAACCATTATTTAAATCATAAAACAGAACCCAAAATAATATTAAAATATTATTTTCACCTAACCCCTAAACCCGGGTGTTACAGGTAAGGGTGAGCCTCTGTTTATAGGTGAGCTCTATTACATCTAACGATCAAGAATGAAATAATCTAAGAGCTAAGGATCATCTCTAGATTCGTGTCTACTAGACTACTACTAAGGAAACTTTATCTTTATCTTATAAGGTTGTCTATATAATGTTAGGAAAGAATTACTCTCAAAATCATATATATTCTAACATTGTTGTTGCATATATGTTGGTAATGATACTTTTCATATATACTTTGGTCAATAAAATGATATTCATCCAAGTGGTGGACTCCTTTGGGTGGATTGACATTTGACAGGTCCAACAAATTGGCCAAAATCTCATGACAACATAGAGGGTGATGGTTTGGACTCTTGGGCAGTATAAAGGTACTCGTTTGGGCCCCTTGGTGTCCGTGGAGTGTACTGGCATTGACCCATTTGTGTTGGACAGCATGTGATGTGCTTGTTTGGGCCCTTTGATTTGCGCACGTCTCAGAGTTGAGTTGGCAGTCTGTGAAATTAAACAATGTGATAATGACAAATTAAATAATTTTTTGGATAAATGTAAAACTCCAATTTGAAGAGAAAATTTGTTTTCTCTTGATGCTTAATTTGAAGTGTACCCAACAAAACTTGTGAAGATTCAAATAACTTTAATTCTCCGAGCATATAACCTGGCATTGTAGTGTTAAAAATCTTTAGTACTGAAGTGCTGAACATATAGCTGCTATACCCATGGTATATTATTTTTATTAATAATTCTTAACCGCATAATTTGAGCATATAAATATAATATCAAAACTTTCCCAGGCTTGCGACAAATAGTTTTTTAAATTTGTGGTTCGTACTTTGATATGTTCAGCTGAAATTTGTGGTATGTGATAAGGTTAAGAATAGAAGAAGATGAAGTCATTGAAATAGAGTAACAAACCGTAACAAATATCAAAACTAAATCACAAAAAGCATAAATATAATCAACACTTTCTTTCCTTCATTGAATAAAGAAAATAACAACAGTTGTGAAAGGCTGAAAGCAGTAGTAGTAGTGAGTACAAATGGCTACTATTATGCAACAAGTGAGGGCTACTTATAGACTAACCTTTACTCCGGCATCAGCCTGATGTGGTTTGCAATTTAACTTACCCATGGGATCAACTATCATTAAATAATCTTTTGAATTGTCTCTTTTACCTTTTGAATTAATTATGAAAAAGACGAACGAAACCAACAATTTTAGGAACAAGATCCCGAAAAATCTATCCATCTTACCCTGAATTTTCACCCAATTTGTACAATTCTTTTCAGCATTTTTTCAAGAAAACGGAGAAATTACCTTATCAAGCAAACTTTTTTCATTTATAATTATAAAAAATAAAAATATCAAAGTGATATTAAAATAAATGATACCTTTATATAATTAAGAATAATTACATTTCTTTTCTATTTTTAAATTGAATTGTTATTTATTTTTTAAATATCAAAGTTATTAATAATTACAATTCTTAAATATATAATTTGAAAAACTAACTTTAAAATATTTATTATCATTTTTCAAATAGTTATTTTGTTAAATTGAATTGTTATTTTTTTGGATAAACTTAATTTCAAATTTTTTATATCCTTAACTAAAGAATATATATTGAACAAATATTTAAATTGATTGATTAATAAAATTAACCACCGAGTTAAATTTAAAAAATATAAGATAATCTTTATTATAAAAACTTATTTATTCCAATTGAAATTATTCAGTTCTATGGGTTGAATTCGTGTAGTTTAAAGTCATCACACTCACATAGATTT
Source organism: Hibiscus tridactylites (assembly GCA_958450335.1). Classification (NCBI taxonomy): domain Eukaryota; kingdom Viridiplantae; phylum Streptophyta; class Magnoliopsida; order Malvales; family Malvaceae; genus Hibiscus; species Hibiscus tridactylites. The sequence goes on from OY288276.1 coordinate 1,899,718, forward strand.
GAATAATTATAATTTGATACTCTAACGATTAGTTATTTAATTTCACAAATAAATTACTAGATTTTCAAGTGTTTCTAATTATTATTTTAAAAATTAAATGATAAATTAAAAGTTTGATAATATTTAACTCGTATGTGTAATTAAGAATTCTACAATAAATATAATAAATAATAACGTAAATAGTAAATTGTTGTTTAAAATTTCAATTAGGCCCAAATTTCTAATTGAACCATGAAGTGTGGTTAACGCGCGGATTGAGTCTAGTACAATAATGGAGCACACACTGGCCCAATTTAAATATTAACTTGCAAATCACCTATTATAGTCTTGTACCATGGCATTTAGGGACGAAACTACATGTACTTTGCGAGGGGCCTCTCCCCCCACATAGGATTATTTTTTTTTACTTTATTTGTTATATATATTTTTGAAAAAGAATAAATTATAAATTTTACACCCCACCTGTTAACATTTATGTTTTGCTACCTTAATATCAAATCTTGATATATTTCTGATGACATTCTTTTTTGAGGATCGTAAAAAAAACATTTTAATTACAAAAGTTAATAATTATAATTACACAACAACCTTTAATTTTAATAAAGTAAATAATTTAAATTATTTATGTATAAAAGAATAAAGTATATTTTTAATAAAGATCAAAATATTTCTAAAAGTGACGCATGTTGCTTGTACTTGTTCGGATTATCGTATTCATACCAGGGACATATGCAAAATAATTTAAATTATTTATGTATAAAAGAATAAAGTATATTTTTAAAAAATAATTTTTTGGTTCGTAATGACTCAATTAAAATTAAAAGTTCTTAAATATTTAAAAGTTAAAATAGAGTACAACCTTCTCAATTAAACTCCTTATTTCATTCCCCAACAACCTTCTCAATTAAACTCTTAATCTCATTCCCCAACAACCTTCTCAATTAAACTCCTAATCCCATTCCTCAACCCCAACCCCAAATCACATCTTACACGGTATGCTCAACTCCATCAATTTGCTGACACCAATTTCGAATAGCATTGAAGTCTGTCGAGTTTCGTTCACGGTTACGAATTGTTCCGTGCCAATCATGAGACTGCTGCATTTTCTCCACCACATTTAGCTCCTCCCGAACTAAAAACGAAGAATAAGAACAAACACTAAAAAACGCATAAATAAAAACTAAAAAGGGGAAATGCTTAAAAAATATACACAGAGGACTATACGAGAGATAAACTCAAACCCCAACTTACCGACATTTCTTTTTTCTCGAAGAAGTCGACCATAAACTACCGTTCATCGGCGAAAACATCTCATCGGGAAAGAAGGCCAAAATCCCTCAACCGGCACTCTTGGAGAGCGTCTAAAACTATAAATCGATTATTGTTTTTGAAAACTAAAAAAATAGAAGGAATACCTTAATTTTGGCTTCTGATTCTCAAAATACATAAACTCTGCGTCTATCTCGTCTGAATATATAATCAGAGAAATTTCAGTGTCGGTGTGTATTGTAAAAGAGAGAGTGTAGGAGGGGGAAGGGATCCTCTTTTACCTCATTAAAAGAGGAAATGTTTTAAAAAATTAAAGAGTGAGAGATAACTATAATTTGCAGGCTATATGTATTTTGTTATATACAACTGGCTAGCATTAGATTGATATTTACTTTTGTTATATTTTTCTTCCTGAAAGAAGAAAATATATTATTATTAAAAAATAAACGGGACGAAAAATTCTAACAATACAGTAAATAACATTCAGCCATGTGTCAATTGTCATGACCATTGTGTTTAAAAAGATGAGCACCATTTCTATTTTTTTAGGGTAAAACCAATATTTACTCACTGAACATTGTAATTTATGAATTTGATCTTTAAATATTTTTTGTTTCATATTAATGTTGATCTTTGCAACTTTTTAAGTTTAAAATCAAAATTTATTTTTTAGTAAAAATTTTTAGATGACATAATACTCTAAGATTGTGTACATATTTTAAATTTATGGATCAAATTTATAAAAGCGGTTAAATTCCATATTTAATATGAATAAAAAATTAAACACTAAATTATAATATATTATAAATTTTTGATATTGAATATTATTTTATTCATTTCTTTAGCGATACTTTTCATCTTTTTGCGTTCTTAGCACAATAAAAACCAAACACTTTCTTTCGATTCCCACTTGCCGATATTTATTTATTTATATCTATATATATCTGTACATCTAATGCGATTTTAACTAAAAACACCTTATCTCTAGTATGAATAACAATAATATTTTTTTTAAATAAGTGTTGTTTTTATTACGGATATATATGCATGTGTGTGTGCGTGTGTGTGTAGAATTGTTACATGAATAGATACATAGACAACATGTCTTTGTTAAACCTATGAGAAATCATTCAAAATATCCCTAATTATGACCGTAAATGAGACGAGAGAGATCGCGAGCTACTCGAGCTCGACTCAGTCAAAACTCCGTCAACAGTTGACTCAATTGGACTCGACTCAGTTCTTAACGCACCCGACTCAAAAAGCTCGAGACCCTTATTGGTAAGATACTATCTTGTAATTGAATCAAAATAGAAAAAAAATTATGAAGTGTGCTCATTATTTTATTTTCAGTACGCAAGCGGTCCTATGTTGATTTTGTATTAAATTCCTTATAAATGTGGGGTATAATGATAAAATATGTTAATTTTTTAGGAAGAGTCAAAGTTTAAGAGACGAAATTGTTAATATTAACGGTTACAAACCTAAAATATGAACAATAAAACAAAAATAAAAAATACTAAAATATAACATTGAACATAACTCGCATATCCGCAGATTGAAAATACAAATTACAATATGAAAATAAAAAAAATAAATTGTGAATATTAAAAATTTTAACTTCAAACTTATCAATTGTGATAAATAAGTAATTGAGGTAAACACCAATTTCAACTAAATTTCCTTATATTAATAACATACCAATATATTTTTAGTATGGATTCATAGTGGAAATGGATTTTAAGCTAATTAACTTGTTTTAGTATAAGGTAGGATGGATTCAAATGATTAATTTTACTATTATTGACATAGTTTTAGATGATTAATCTTTGTTATTTTACTAATTAATATGAATGGAGAGATAAGAGTTTTCGACTTTGCCTTGTTTGACAATGCTCAACATAGTTGCAAAAAAATAATTTTTTATAACCATTTCTATTTAATTTATTGGGTGGCTAAGGCTTTAGTTGTCAAAGGAAAAGTTATGCCGAACGACCACAAAATCTCGTCGTTTTCAATCAATTTTTGTATCTGACTTGGTCTCCAAATCAATTTTTTAAAAACGCTGAAAATTTCAACTTTTTCTCAAAACTACCGTTCTCACCGCTTTTAACATAAAATCTTATTCTAACATCATTCATGAACGAAGCTTAATATAAAGTATTGTTAAAGGGTTTATTATTGGGACCACCTCATAACTACACTTTGTATTCTTTTAAAAGTTAAGACGAATATAAGTAATACTCCCTCTGTCCCACTAAAACTGTCACATGTTGACAATTTTTGGGTCAAACTTTTTTAACTTTGACCTCTTATAATTTAAAATTTATTATTGATAAAAATATTAAAAAATATATTTTAAAAACCTTGAATCAAGTAGTTTTTAAATATATTTTTTTTATAAAATTTAATTAATTAAAATTTTTAAATAAACTATAGTCAAAGTTTTAAAAAATTGACCAGAAAAAAGTCAACATGTGACAGTTTTAGTGGGACGGAGGGAGTATATGTTCTAAATATGCCTTTTAACTTTAGAATTCATTCATTTTAATAACCATATCATTAATGTTTTTATTCCACTAACATTTTATTGCAAAATTAATATCAAATGTTAGATTAACATTTTATTGCAACGAATACTAATTACTTAAAACTGTGACAATACAACATGTAGTAATCAACGTATGCGCATTCAATGCTTTTAAAATTATAAAAAGTAGTTTTCATCGTCAATGTATGGAGTAATTACCTTAAAAAATTACTCTATAAAAAGGATTAGTATGTACATTGACGATGAATAAATTATTTCATAATCAATGTTTTTTTAAATGTATATTTTATTAGAAGGAATTGAACATCGACGAGTCAATGATTGATTCGGGCAAAAACACAGCACTAAAGATTAAATAACCTATTGGCAAGGTGTTTGTATAATTTTTTTTTGGATTAAAACTTAAATTATAAACTATAAACCTAAAATTTTAACCATCACGCTTAAATTTTAAACTTTTATGAGTCCATGGTTGATTTAGGCAAACACACAGCACTAAAGACCAAACAACTTTTGTACTTAGGATTATATGTGTATATTTTAAATTTTAAAATTAAAACATACATGTTTGTACAATTTTTTATATTGATTGTATCATATAATAACCCTATCTACAAATGTAATATTATGCTTCTAATAGTATAAAAATCCCATGCTCTCGGAGATAAATGGTATTTCAATAAAAATGAGATAATTAGGAATAAAAATTTAAAAGAAATCAACACCAAAAATAACAATTAACTGTTTTTTATAATGACAACTGAACTTTATTAAAAAATATGGAAGATATTATAAATACAATGCGTCTAGAAGGAAGACTAATGTGGACTAGTCCATAAAAATCTCATATAAAATTTAAAAGTGCAAAGTAAATATTTCCATAGAGATTTACATACCGTTAAAATCCAAAAGCATTCCTAATCTCTTTGTTTCTATCCAAACGTGACGCATTATGTAACCCCCTCGTCCCGGTCTGGCCGGATGACCGGTCCGAGTGAGCTACACAGGGAAAACCGAGTGAAAACTCCCTAAGGAACTCTCCCTCGGTTAGCAACCCTATTTTTTTCGTTTTAAATCTTGTCTAGATGAGAGTTACATTCTAAGTGATCATACAGCGGAACAACATTCACGAGGCAACCCAACGAACTCATCCCAACATCTTACAGCCCAATTTTAAGCTTTGACTACAGGCGGTATCGATACCCTTAAGGGGTGTATCGATACCCCTTGACTAGGTTTAAGCTTTAACTGCAGGCGGTATCGATACCCTTAAGGGGTGTATCGATACCCTCCCCAAATGTTGACTTTCCACGGTCAACGCTAAGATAACGGTATCGATACCCTAGAGGCCGGTATCGATACCGAAATCGACAGTAGCTCCAGTGACCAAAAAGGTATCGATACTCACCCTCGAGTACCGATACCCGAGGCCTGAAACCAGAAGGCAGTATCGATACCAGAACAACAGTATCGATACCCCAGCTACGAACTTGCAGGTTTTGGCTGATTTAAGGCACAAGGAGGCCCCTAAACCCCTCTAAAGCTTCAACCAACACACTATCATCAATCCTAAGGCAAATCAAACATAAAAGCATGCTTTCACAAGAAACCAAAGGGCACTAAACAACACAAGGTGATGCACAACACATACAAGCAACTTGGTATATAAACATGGAACAAGGCATGCATACTTGACATTCCAACAAGGACAATTAGGCATACAAGTCATACATGGAACTCAAGGCCCTAAAAGGGACAAGGAAAGCATATGAGGTTTGCACCATGACAAGGCAACCTAACATCTAAAGGCATGCCACCATACCCAAACATTCATCATGGCATATCATGCATTACAAACCATAATCAATCCAAAACATCAACATAAGGCATTAACAACATGTGGCCAACACAAAGGAGTCTAGATACAAGCTCCTAAAACACGTAGCACTTCCCATTGCTAGACTACTACATTATTTAATTTAATCATACTTGAGCAATTACCCCACGCTTGGACGCCCTTATCTTGCTCCTTGCTAACTCCAAGCTAAAGATCTGCATTGTCGGAAAAAGGAGAGCGTAAGCATAAAGCTTAGTGAGCAGAGCTCTAAAACATAACTACGACAATGCAGGGTTCAAGCTTTCTTTAAAATAAAGGTCGACGCATACAAGTCATCCAATGACCTAATCCTTCTACTAACATACAAGTTCATCTAATGGTCAACAATATAGGCATTTATCTTAGCATTTCACTTCATGATATACATGAGGACAAAATCCTAGATTAAAGCAAAACAATAAGAAGACAATGATATAGTGAGATACAACATGAGCAACCCATGGTATGCACAAGCATAACCAAAACACACACGGTGGGACTACACATCACCGTTCCGACTAGTAGTTTTCCAATGGGACTACACATCAAAGTACTCTTCTACTAGTCACTACCGGCGGGACTACACATCACCGGAGTCTTATACCACTCGCTACCGGCGGGACTACACATCACCGGAGCAACGACAACCATCACGTGAGGTTCGACACCAACCATGCAACACAATATACACTCACTATCATGCGACATGTACTCACTATACCATGCACAACCAAAACAAGTTGCAAACAATATCCACAATTAGGCATCACTTACTACTTACAATCTTACCAAACACAAATGGTCTTACTCACCATTTTCGTGCACAACCTGCACCAACTTACACACATCTCACAAGGTATAACAACGTCACCATTACTACCATCATACATCATTAACGATATAGCAATAGGCAACATGCTTCTACTCAAGTATTTAAATTTCATGCTTAACAAACCATCATTTCAAGCAATGAAAACAATGATAAAAAGGAAATTAAAGAGGCGTTTCACATCATCTTACTCTTTGAGTTTAAGTCACTTTCAAGCCCAAATCTAAACCACTTTCAAAATTACCTTTGAACCAAAACGATTCTTAAAAATATTTCCACATCCACGTGCTTGAACCAATCTTAGAAAAATCAAATTAAAACATTAACCACTCACCTCACTTCCTTAAGCAAATCAAGCAAGTTGACTCAAGCCTCCATGACTTCCGAAATCGATCCCGAAACTTTACCAACGCAAATCCTTGCTTCTAATCATCCCAACACAAGTGAATTAACCTCAAATCAGTCCACAACACAACATAGCAAACCCGAAATACAATTCAAACATTAAACACTTGTTTTTCGAACCAAGAACAACCCCCAAAAAGCCATTCCCGAGCAGCCCCTTTGCACAGCCGAAAACCATTGATTCCAACTCTTTTAACACACCTAATAGCTTCCAAAACAACCCCTAACTATCATACAACCATCAGCCCTCATTTCCCAACATAAAACACACCCAAAATCAACCTTTAAGCCCTTCAAAAGCCCCATTAAAACCCAAATTCGGGAAACTTAACAAAACCCTTTAAAAATCATATATGTTGAACCATTTGGTTCATAAACTTCATAACTATCACTATTAAATAAAAACTTTAAGTTAAACACAATAAAGCTACCATTTTTATTCAAATCCTCTAAAAACTCAAATTTTAAAACATGGATGAAAATGAAAACTACTTGTACTTTTGAAGAGAGGAAGGTGAGAGCAGGTCGAAAACGTGTTTACCTTTCAAAACCGAGCCAAAATGAGGGAGGGAGGAGATGGAATAGTGAAAGGGGGAGGGAGCTCTTCAAACCCGTTGAAGAAGAAGAAGATGAATAGTAAAAGGGTGTTTTATTTGTATAATGAAGGATTTAAATTAGAAAATGGGTAAATTACAAAAGGCCATTAATGAATGGCTATTCCCTTTTTCTTTAAATAGCCCTTCAACTTGCAATTAAATCAGTTTGGTCCCATTTCAAATATTTATTTTGAAACCCGAAATTTTAAGTGATCATTTTAATTATAAACCCGAGCCTAATTAATATTAAAATATTATTTTCACCCGACCCCTAAACCCGGGTGTTACACATTACGAGATGAAAAATGAGTGGTGAGCGATTCAAATTATCAAGCAAATTGCTCTGCTACCCATGAGTGATTACATCAACTGAGTGGAGATCTATTTATCTTTTTATAACTACTGATAGAATCATAATTAGAAACTAAATAATTTAAAGGCTTTTAAATAGGATTCATGTCACCTTAAAACAGTATATAATTACGCCTTAATGTCGAAGGGTCGCATCAGCATTCTTCCAAACTTATTAACTCAACCACGTTTCACGAAGGAATTGTATAGGGTGAGAGGGGCAATCGTCCCCACCTCGATTTCCCCCTATTTAAATATTTTTAAATTTAGTTTATTTATGAATTTATGCTCATTTTTGAATATTTACATTATACACCTCAACTTCAAATCTTAGCTCTGCTCCTACGTTTTACTTAAACAATCATTCACCCTTTATCTTGGTTTATTTACACTCAACACACACATATATTACCTCGTTTAACTATTAATAAATCAAATAATGATATGTTCCTTTTCATTATAATAAAAATAAAATTTTAAAAAACAACTTACAGGAACGAATCTAGGAATTGAGAATAATAAAAATATATTAAACATTTAAAACTAAAAAAATATATCTTATTAAGCAACTAGAGCCCACTATTCAACAGTTAGGTAGCAACTAGAGCCCACTATTCAGCAGTTAGTTAAAACATGTGCCAGGTGTCAAGTATCTAGACTGTTTGATTAAATTAATACTCTGATCACAATTGATATGTTGAAGAGGATGAGTGACACTTGTCAAAATATAAAATAAAAATGAATGCAATAATCTCACATTACATCCTTCCCCCAAAATTGCCACGTATTTTGATTTTCTAAAGAGAGTGGGACCCATTAAAATCGATAATTGATTCGATGAGGTTAAATTTAGGGGGTGTTCAAAAAAATCCGATCTGATTGATCTGATCCGATTATTCGTTGATCCGATCCGATTGATCTGATCTGATTATCCGTTGATTCGATCCGAAATTTTAGATATCTGATCCGTTTTTTATTTTTCGGATAATTCAGATCGGATATCCGAAAATTTCGGATCGGATACGGATAGTGGTTTTACATTCGGATCGGATATCCGATTATCCGGTATCCGAAAATTCAATTTTTTATAGGTATAAATCTTATTATGGCCCTGTTTGGTAAATAGCGGTTTGGGCAAAAATTAGAGGTTTGAGGTATAATTAGAGGTTTGACTAGTCAAATCCGCTAATATTGATGTTTGGTAAATAGCGGATTGAAAGAGCGGATTGAGGTGAAAAAGCTAATTTTGAAAAAGCTCCTAATATGAGCTTTTTGAGATTAGAGGTTTGATATTAGAGTTGTAATGACTCTTTTACCCTTAACAATTACCAAAAATCTCCAAATAACTTAAATTAAATAATAACATTTTTAATATAAATAGTAACATATTAAATATTCGACTTATTTGTTGTTACTACTAATTTATATGGTGATATTTGTAAGTTAATTCTATTTTTTATTATCACATATTTATATGTGCATATAATTTTTTTAATAATTATATATGTTGAGTGTGTAAAAGTTCTATTATTTACACCCTTTTTAACTCATATTTCTGCTACATTCAAGCATCATTGCATTGGATTTAGGTTAGTTTTCAATAAAACATCACAATTATATAAAAGGCACGGATTCTACTAAAAGATGGTGTATTTTGCAGGTAGCTGCCATGGTTGACGATGAAGGCAGGCGCAGGGCAGATAAGCAGGAAAGCTGAACTGGACAAGCAGCCGAAGAAGACGAACCTGTCATGGACCTGTCGTGACAGCATGGTGACAGCAGACTCATGAAGAGGAAAAGCAAAGTGGACCTCTATAGATAGAGAAAAATCTGTTCGTCTGTCGTGTGGAAGCCACATATTTTTCCAAGCCCCGGGTCGAAAGATATGTCAAGCCAAAGCTCAAGGAGAAGAAATTCCTAAAAGCAAGGATGCTGCTGGAAAGTAGGAGACTTTAGAGATTTAGTCTTTATTAGAATCTTACTTTTAATTAAAGTTGTAATCCTTGTTACCTTAGATAACTTGAGCCCAAAGCTTATATAAGGGCATAGGTTTTAACCTAGAAACAATCCCTCATTCTACCCCATAACCGATAACCTAAACCCCCCTGCCGTCCACCCGTCACCGACATGTTCTAAATTCCCCCTAGGGCTACGGGTTGTTTTGTAAAGTAGTTGCAAGGGTTGCTTTGTTTTAGGATTTTTCAAGTTCAATAAAATAAACTTCAAGTTCTTTTATCTTGGTTTTAATATCTTGCAAGAGCATCGGGAGAGCATTGTGAGGTTATCCATTTACTTAGCATCGGGAGAGTTAAGTATACGAAAGAGATAAGAGCGCGTTCTCTAGTTTATAGTTGAACCATCTCGTGCCTAGGGATAGGGCGAGGTTAAGTGGCTAAGGAAGAATTCATACACATCGGTGTTCATCCTTCGATTCACGCCGGGAGGTATCATCAAAGACGTGTTCATCGACAGACTTGTGCCTAGGGATAGGGCAAGGCAGATCTGGGATTCTTGACAAACTTGAAGTACGGAGTTGGTGTGCCTGCTGCCCGCGACAGCCAACGGACAGACGTCGCGACAGGTGCTGTCGGCGACGGGAGCGACGACAGAACTGGAGATCCTAAGCAATTCAATACCTGCACTACCGAGCAACTCAATACCAGCCCATTCTCTCTATCTTGATTACTCTACTCTTTTATTTACGTTTTCTTCAATATTTTCGTGACAACTTCCTAAACGATTTTCCTTTACTTTCGTGCAGTAAAACTAGGTGAAGCTATTAGCCCAATCCCTGTGGAGACGATATCCGATACTTCGTATCACTTTACTACTTGCGTCGTGTACACTTGCACCACAATTGCGATAGACTCTTTTACACGCAACAAGTTTTTGGCGCCGTTGCCGGGGATTGGCAGCATAACTACATCTTTCTTTTATTGCACTTTTGCTTTTATTTTTATTTTCGTTTTTATTTTTAGTTTTTCTTTAATTTTTCTTTTGTGTTTTCAACTCTTGCTTTTCACGAGGTTTTCTTGTTTATGCGCAGATCGAAAAGAGGTGAAGATCCTGAATATAAATTAGATCTAGAGATCAAACGTTCCTTCAATCTCAAGAAACAGATTCGCCACCTCTTAGACCGAAACGAATGTCTCGAAGAACAACTAGAGAAGATGGGCCATAACCAACCTGCTGGTGGTTTCATACCACCCCTTGGCGATAATAACCCACCTGTCGTTGACCCGCCTGGGGCAGATAGACGACGGTCATGTCGTGACTACATGCTGAACGATCATGTAGAGCTGGAGACCACGCTGCCGGATATTGATGTTGACAACTTTGAGCTTAAACCTGTCATGTTTAGTATGATCAACAACGCCGGACAGTTCGGTGGTTCTGCGACAGAAGATGCTAGGGAGCATCTCAAAACATTCCAGGAGATCTGTGGTTCGTTTAGACTGCCAGGAGTGAGTCCGGAGATACTGAGGCTTCGGTTATTCCCCCATTCATTGAGGGACAGAGCTAAAACTTGGTGGAATAAACTTACACCGGGTTCCATTATGACTTGGGCAGATCTAACTCGTGAATTTTTATCTCGTTTTAATCCTTCACATTTATCTGAGCGATTACGTAACGAAATTGCTACTTTTCAACAGGAAGATGACGAGCCGATGCACGAGGCCTGGGACAGATTTACTACTCTTCTACGGAACTGCCCAATGCATGGATTCCCCGTCTGGAATCAGGTAACTAAGTTCTATAATGCTGCTAACTTACAAACTCGCATTCGGATTGATTCTGCAGCAAATGGACTATTATTGGATAAAGATCCGGACGAGGCATTGCAAGTTCTGAAAAATCTAGCCAAGAATGAGGAGCAGTTTCCGACAGCTAGAAGAGGGGGTAAACGGGTACTTGCTGTCAAGGACTATGAGGCTGACAGCACTATGAAATCACAGGTAGCATTCCTCACGAAAGCCATGAAACATTTATTGAATGAAGAGGACTTAAGAGGATTTGCTGTCGAGGAAGTTTGTGCTATTTGTGAGGGAAATCATAGTAGGGATGAGTGCCCTATAAATATAGAAGAGGGAAAATATGTTGGAAATTACAAGCCGAACTACAATTCCAACAACTACAACCCTAATTGGAGGAAGGATCCCAAATTTTCCTGGAGTAACCCTAACAATGCTCTGAATCCGCAAGCATATAATCAGAATCAGGGGGGTCCTCGATTGTTGACGCGACAGCAACTGCAGCCGCAGAACCTGCCGCAGAACCTGCCGCCGCAGCAGCAACAGCAGCCACCACCTGCCACGAGTAGTGTATTGGAACAGACTCTGGCCACTTTTATGTCTCAGACTAATACGTATATGGATAATATAAATCAGTTTGTCAAGAGAACGGAAAACTTTATGGATGAAACCAAGATGAGAATGACAAATCATGAGGCTACCTTGAAGTCTTTAGAGACACAAATGGGTCAGGTGTCGCAGCATATTAAGCCGAGGCAGAATGGAGGTTTCCCTAGCAATACTGAAAATGCTAGACCGCCCCCACATGAGCAATGTAAGGCGATTACTACTAGAAGTGGGAAGAAACTACCAGGGCCGGAAAGAGAAGCTGAAAAAGAAAAGGAACCTGCCTTGGATAAACCTGCCGAGGAAGTTGCCCCGACAGGTGAAAAACAGACTGCTGCCGATGAGCCTGTTACGACAGCAGAAGCGACAGAGGAGAAAAAAGAAGATTATCGTCCTCAGATTCGCATGCAGTGGGAAGGGCGTATTGCTGATTATCGTCCTCCACCACCTTTTCCTCAACGGATACAGCAAGCTAAGCATGAATCTCAACTTAAAAAGATTTATGATATTTTTAAACAGGTTCATATTAACATTCCGTTGTTAGATGCTGTTAGGGAGATGCCCGGTTACGCTAAATTTCTCAAGGATGTCATGTCGAAAAAATCTAAACTTGGGGAATTTGAAACGGTAAGGATGCAAGAAGGTTGCATGAGTATTCTTCATCGGCAGCCACCCCAGAAAAAGAAGGATCCGGGGAGCTTCCTCATACCTTGTGTAATCGGCGACAGATTTGTGGGTAAGGCACTTTGTGATCTTGGTGCCAGTGTTAATCTAATGCCCAAATCTGTTTTTCAGAAACTAGGTATTGGCAAGGCGCGGCCCACGACAGTTACCCTACAGCTAGCCGACCGCTCTTACGTTCACCCCGAAGGAAAAATTGAAGATATTTTGGTAAGAGTGGATAAGCTTATTTTTCCTGCTGACTTTCTTATTTTAGACTGTGAGGCAGATGAGAACGCACCAGTCATCCTTGGGCGACCCTTCTTAGCCACGGGAAGATCATTGATTGATGTGGAGAAAGGAGAACTCACCATGCGCGTGAACGATCAAGAAATTAAGTTGAATGTTCTCCAAGCAATGAAACATGCCGATGTGGACGAGGAGTGCAAGGCCATCATTGAGGTGACCTTTGATTACCCATGTATCAGGTCGGGCTGCCGTGATATAAAATTTGGTCACTGCTGCGACAGCCACTTAAAGACCTGTCACGACAGTGACGACGACAGCACTGATGACAGTGACTCCTCTGCATCCGATACATCTGATACTGAAGGTCATGAGGAGGTAAACTGGTTAGATCATCGTCCAGGTAAGTTATTCGAACCCTTGAATTACACTTTGGATAACCATTTAATCCAAAAGCCTTCTACTGTTGAATCACCTGTCTTAGAACTTAAGCCCCTGCCAGGGCAGCTTAAATATGCTTATCTTGGTTGTGATGACACACTGCCCGTAATCATCTCTGCTAAGCTGCCGCAGGAACAGGAACGACAGCTGATCGACATGTTGAGGCAGCATAAAAGGGCGATAGGCTGGACGATAGCAGGCATTCAGGGCATTAGTCCGGCAATCTGTATGTACAAAATCCTCCTAGAGGATGACCATAAGCCGACTATTGATGCCCAAAGGCGGTTAAACCTTGCGATGAAGGAGGTAGTGCGTAAGGAGATCATTAAATGGTTAGATGCTGGTATTATTTACGCCATCTCCGACAGCAAATGGGTAAGCCCGGTGCAATGTGTTCCCAAGAAAGGAGGCATGACCGTGATAACCAACGAAAACAATGAGTTAATCCCAACCAGGACTGTGACCGGTTGGAGGGTTTGTATGGACTATCGGAAGCTTAACAAAGCTACCCGAAAGGACCACTTCCCTTTACCCTTTATTGATCAAATGCTTGATAGATTAGCGGGTAAATCTTATTATTGTTTTCTTGATGGTTATTCAGGTTATAACCAAATTGCTATTGCACCGGAAGATCAAGAGAAAACGACTTTCACATGCCCCTACGGAACATACGCATTTAGGAGGATGCCGTTCGGCCTCTGTAACGCACCTGCCACCTTCCAAAGGTGCATGATGGCAATATTCTCCGACATGGTAGAGGACTTCTTAGAAATTTTCATGGATGATTTTTCCGTCTTTGGAGACGATTTTGAGAGCTGCCTCGGCAACCTTAAAAAGGTACTTGAAAGATGTGAAAAAGCTAATCGTGTTCTTAATTGGGAAAAATGCCATTTTATGGTAGATGAAGGGATAGTTCTAGGCCATAAGATTAGCTGCCGTGGGATAGAAGTCGACAGGGCAAAAATAGAGGTCATTGAGAAGCTGCCGCCGCCAACTACAGTCAAGGGCATTAGGAGTTTTTTAGGGCATGCTGGTTTTTATAGAAGATTTATTGCAAATTTTTCAAAGATCACCAAGCCGCTATGCCATCTCTTAGAGCAGAACCGACCCTTTGACTTTAATGAGGAATGTACTGAAGCATTCAAGGTTCTGAAGGAAAAGTTAGTGACAGCCCCCATAGTACAGCCACCAGACTGGACACAACCATTTGAGATCATATGTGATGCTAGTGACTATGCTGTCGGGGCAGCACTTGGGCAGCGCAAGGACAGGCTGTTTCATGTCATATATTATGCCAGCAAAACATTAAATGATGCCCAAGTGAACTATACCACCACAGAAAAGGAGCTGTTAGCTGTGGTGTTCTCCATCGACAAGTTTCGTTCTTACATACTTGGAACGAAGGTGATAATACACACCGACCATTCTGCCCCCAAGTATTTGTTTGCAAAAAAGGATGCAAAGCCCAGGTTGATACGATGGATCTTGCTATTACAAGAGTTCGACCTTGAAATCAAAGACAAAAAGGGGACAGAAAATCAGGTGGCAGATCACTTGTCGAGGTTGGAGATGGGACAGAGTCTACCGTTAGATGAGACACACATACTTGAGACCTTCCCAGATGAGCAGCTCTTTGCTGCCGCAATAGCTGTCGCGACAGCCATGGCGGCAGGTAAGTCTTCTAACCTTCCATGGTATGCTGATTTCGTTAATTTTATAGTTAGCGGAATATTACCTTCTGATCTTACTTATCAAGCCAGGAAGAGGTTTCAAAATGATGTTAAACATTATTATTGGGACGAACCTCTTCTTTTCAAAATGTGCGCAGATCAGGTTATAAGGAGATGTATACCACAAGAAGAACAAGAAGACATTCTCCATCACTGTCATGCTTCACAATATGGAGGTCACTTAGGAGGCAATAAAACTGCTGCCAAGGTGCTGCAGTCAGGGTTCTACTAGCCGACACTATATAAAGATGCACAGGAGTTTTACAAAAACTGTGACAGGTTCCAGAGGACAGGTAACATCTCGAGGAGAAACGAGATGCCACTGCAGAATATTTTAGAAGTAGAAATCTTTGATGTTTGGGGGATTGATTTTATGGGACCTTTTCCATCTTCATGTGGAAATCTTTACATCCTCCTAGCAGTGGATTATGTCTCCAAGTGGGTAGAAGCGATCGCAACTCAAAAGAATTATGCCAAAACGGTCCAAAAGTTTTTGCACAAAAACATCTTTTCTAGATTTGGCATCCCTAGGGCGGTTATCAGTGATGAAGGGAGACATTTTGATAATAGGGTAATTGCTGCCGCCTTGAAGAAATATGGTGTCAAGCACAGGATCGCGACAGCATACCACCCACAGACCAATGGACAGGCTGAGATTTCCAATAGGGAAGTGAAGAACATCCTTGAAAAAATGGTTAAACCAACTAGGAAGGACTGGTCTTTACTTCTGAATGATGCATTATGGGCATACAGGACAGCTTTCAAGACTCCATTGGGCATGTCTCCATTCCGACTAATTTATGGGAAAACCTGTCACTTGCCTGTCGAGATCGAACACAAAGCATATTGGGCAATTAAGGCAGTAAACATAGACTTGGACAAGGCCGGCCAGAAAAGGTTATTAGATCTGAACGAGATTGAAGAATTAAGAACAATGGCCTACGACAACGCAAGGATCTACAAGGAAAAGACTAAGAAGTGGCACGACAAGAAACTGCTGCCACGACAGTTCTGCCCAGGGCAGCTTGTGTTGCTATTTAATTCTAGACTCAAACTCTTCCCAGGAAAGCTAAAGTCTAGATGGTCAGGTCCGTTTCAAGTAGTTCAAGTTTTTCCCCATGGTGCCATCACAATTCAGTCATTAAAAGACGAGCACCAATTTAAAGTCAATGGACAACGCCTCAAGCACTATCAGGGGACTGAAGCCCCAGGAATTCAGGAAGTGGTTACTTTAGGAGATGCCCCACAAGGCACCCCTAATTTAACCTAAGTTTTATTTTTATTTTTATTATTATTATTTATTAGGAATTAGGTTTATTTTATTTAAATAATATTTTGTTTTTATAATTTCAGTTTTTAGAAAATAAAGGAGTCAAGGAGGAAAGAAGAAGTGAACCGAGCCCACCACCCATCCACCAGCCCAATAAAGCCCATGTATGAGAACCTGTCGTTTCGGCTGCCGGCGCAGACGGACTTGACAGGCTGTCAACAGGCTGACACGGCAGACGCAGAAGCGTGCGGCAGACGCACAGCAGACGCATTAATGCGTGTCAGACGCGTCAGTAACGCTATATCCAATCTGCCGCCCCGTTATTCCCGCCTGCCGTTGTAGCATTAAATGGGCAGAGCCCCTCGACCGCTATATAAACCCCTTCTCATTTCCATTTTTCATCACTTCTAATTTTTCTCTCTTGTTGTTCTCCTCTAGTTTTATCTATTTTCTCTCTTTTTCAGCCCTTGCAACCAAAATGTCGTCGAGACAAACCCGTCAGACCGCTGCTGCCGCTTCTTCTTCAGCAGCAGCCTCACCGTTCGCTAAAAAGGAACTATGGGAGGAGCGTGGTTTCATTTACAACAGAGATGCCCCCCCATATGGGACTCCGGCCGTTCATTGTGAAGGCCATAACAGCACAACTTTGGGAGGATTTTGCTGAGCAGCCGGCAGAGCTGAATGATACTTTGGTCCGAGAGTTTTATGAGGCCATCGACAGTAAAACGGCGACATCTGTCACCGTTCGAGGAGTGGCAGTTCCCTTCACCGCCAACAGCATCAACCACACGTTCGGCCTCTTCTTTGGCCCCAATGATGATGCTCACCAACAATTTTGGGACACCCTCGACGCTGCCGGCCATGATGTTGTCATGAGGGAGCTGACAGAGGCTGGAACGACATGGAGCACCAGTAAGAAGAACCCCCACTCTGTTAATAGGGGGCAGCTACTTCCTGAAGCAAAACTATGGAACGCTTTCATTAAAAAGCGTATCCTGCCCTCGTCCCACCATACGACAGTCAACAGACAGCGGTTGGCTCTCATCCACTCCATTATACACGACAGGCCCATAAATGTGGGCAGATACATGAGAGACAACATCCTCGATTGTGCTTTCCGCTCTGACTCACGACTCTGCCTGCCATTCACCATCACCGCCCTCTGCCGTTGTGCTGCCGTACTGGAGGAGCCCTCAGACAAAATCAAGACGGGCAGCGGATGGACAGACAACAACATCTCCAATCTCATGGAGGTCATAGTCGTATCGCCCCTCAACGCCTTCGACCCAAACGCCCCTCCTGCTAATTCCGATGATGAACCTGCCACCGAACCTGCCCCAGAAGCTGCCACCAACACCGCTCCGACAGATCAGAACGCCC
This sequence comes from Hibiscus tridactylites, assembly GCA_958450335.1. Taxonomy (NCBI): domain Eukaryota; kingdom Viridiplantae; phylum Streptophyta; class Magnoliopsida; order Malvales; family Malvaceae; genus Hibiscus; species Hibiscus tridactylites. The sequence continues at coordinate 1,917,680 of OY288276.1, forward strand.
ACATCCTTACTGCCATCCTGAGGGTAGAGGAGCGCCAAATGGGTTTGATGACTTTTATCCGTGACTTCTCCAATGCTACGGTAAATTTCATTACTAATACTTTGAATTTTTCGGATGTCATCTTCCCCACCTTCCCCGCCCATTATTTCAATATCCCCTCCCCCACTCCCACACCACCTGTCTCTCCCCATACACAATCTGCCACTTCCACAACATCCCCTGCCCCGACGGTAGCCGGCAGTCCACCGGCAGACACCTCCCCTCGAGGAACCAAACGAGCTGCCACTGATGACAGCCCTCTTGTCCGGAGGAATTTGGACAGCGACTTCACACGGGCTAAACGTATTAAGCATGTGGCAAACAAGAGAAGGCTGTCCAAAGCCATCACAACCAACAGGTGGGATAGTGGCAGCAGTTCTGACGTCCGGCTAGTGGAGCAGCCTGCCCCTCAACCTGCTGATGAGCATCCCCCTCCACCTACCGACGGTCCTGTTGAGCAACCTGCTATTGAACCTGCCCAGCTCCCTACACAGCGCAGGCGCCGCCATCAGATCCGCGTCAGCAGCAGCAGTGAGAGCAGCGCTTGAAAATCTAAGTCTTTATTTTCTCTTATTGCTGCCTGCCTTTATATTTTGTGATGTACTTTGTTTTTCTTTTTTCTTTCTTTCTTTTATTTTCCATAGCATTTTGCATTGAGGGCAATGCAACCCTTGAGTTTGGGGGTGGCAACCCTCCATATTTAATGGAGTCTTTAGCACATCTTTTGATTACTTGTTGTGTCTTATTATCTGCTTATTTTTCTTTAAAAAAAATCAGAAAATATAAACTGTTGGCTTAAAACTGTGAAGTTAACTTACCTGTCATGACGGTTCTGTCGTGGCAGCATCTTTAGGACATGTTAAGGAAAAGTTTAGAGCCTTTTTATAGTTCTGAAAATTTAAACACTTTTGTGACTGTTATATTGCTTAGACTTCTTTTAGCCAAACTAGAATAGGATGCTTAGAACTTGAATAGCCCCTAGAGGTGCCTAACACTGGCTCTAGGAAAGAAGTTTAGCAAAAGAAATTTAAACCTAGAGGTGCCCGAAACCGGCTCTAGGAAGCTAACTAGAGGTGCCCAAAACTGGCTCTAGAAAAATTTTAGCTTGAAAAATAGAAGAAAAAGAAGCATGAAAATGTGCCTTCTAAAAAAATAAACTTTAGCATAAAAATTCGAGTTAAGAAGTTGAATATTCTAGTGAAACTAAGAGAGTCTTAGCATATAACTGTCCACAAGCATGCACACACTGCACGAGAGCTATAGGGAGATTCCGGACAGATCCTAACCTTTCCGACAGGTTGCTGCCGCCTTAGAGAATGAGCGACGGGTAAGGGACAGTTCACTGTTTGAAGGCCAACACAAAAATTTTCATTTTTCTTTTAAGTCTTGATTGCTTGAGGACAAGCAAAAACTTGAGTTTGGGGGTGTGTTGAGTGTGTAAAAGTTCTATTATTTACACCCTTTTTAACCCATATTTCTGCTACATTCAAGCATCATTGCATTGCATTTAGGTTAGTTTTCAATAAAAGATCACAATTATATAAAAGGCACGGATTCTACTAAAAGATGGTGTATTTTGCAGGTAGCTGCCATGGTTGACGATGAAGGCAGGCGCAGGGCAGATAAGCAGGAAAGCTGAACTGGACAAGCAGCCGAAGAAGACGAACCTGTCATGGACCTGTCGTGACAGCATGGTGACAGCAGACTCATGAAGAGGAAAAGCAAAGTGGACCTCTATAGATAGAGAAAAATCTGTTCGTCTGTCGTGTGGAAGCCACATATTTTTCCAAGCCCCGGGTCGAAAGATATGTCAAGCCAAAGCTCAAGGAGAAGAAATTCCTAAAAGCAAGGATGCTGCTGGAAAGTAGGAGACTTTAGAGATTTAGTCTTTATTAGAATCTTACTTTTAATTAAAGTTGTAATCCTTGTTACCTTAGATAACTTGAGCCCAAAGCTTATATAAGGGCATAGGTTTTAACCTAGAAACAATCCCTCATTCTACCCCATAACCGATAACCTAAACCCCCCTGCCGTCCACCCGTCACCGACATGTTCTAAATTCCCCCTAGGGCTACGGGTTGTTTTGTAAAGTAGTTGCAAGGGTTGCTTTGTTTTAGGATTTTTCAAGTTCAATAAAATAAACTTCAAGTTCTTTTATCTTGGTTTTAATATCTTGCAAGAGCATCGGGAGAGCATTGTGAGGTTATCCATTTACTTAGCATCGGGAGAGTTAAGTATACGAAAGAGATAAGAGCGCGTTCTCTAGTTTATAGTTGAACCATCTCGTGCCTAGGGATAGGGCGAGGTTAAGTGGCTAAGGAAGAATTCATACACATCGGTGTTCATCCTTCGATTCACGCCGGGAGGTATCATCAAAGACGTGTTCATCGACAGACTTGTGCCTAGGGATAGGGCAAGGCAGATCTGGGATTCTTGCCAAACTTGAAGTACGGAGTTGGTGTGCCTGCTGCCCGCGACAGCCAACGGACAGACGTCGCGACAGGTGCTGTCGGCGACGGGAGCGACGACAGAACTGGAGATCCTAAGCAATTCAATACCTGCACTACCGAGCAACTCAATACCAGACCATTCTCTCTATCTTGATTACTCTACTCTTTTATTTACGTTTTCTTCAATATTTTCGTGACAACTTCCTAAACGATTTTCCTTTACTTTCGTGCAGTAAAACTAGGTGAAGATATTAGCCCAATCCCTGTGGAGACGATATCCGATACTTCGTATCACTTTACTACTTGCGTCGTGTACACTTGCACTACAATTGCGATAGACTCTTTTACACGCAACAATATAAATAATAAATTAATATATAAATCTTTCAAATATGTTTAGTAAATTTATATTAAAAATAATTTTTACAAATCTAATTAATATTTATTAGATACAAAATATTCATAACTGATAAATTATTCAAACAAGTATTGAATATAATCATGTCCTTATATGTCATTTTGCTTGTTTAAATAATCAAACAGCTATCAGCTATCAGTTAATTTTACCAAACACTTTTATATAATCAGCTAATACAATCCGCTAGTCAAATCAGCTAATGCAATCAGCTATCAGCTATCAGCTAATGTAATCCGCTATCAGCTATCCGCTAATTGCCAAACAGGGCCTATATTCGATATTTTTACTTGTTATATATAAAAAATTGAAATTTCCATGGATACAATATTGTTGTATTCAATAATTTATTGATTTTTATATTCTAAAACCTAAATTTTTCATGGATAAAACCATTAAATTAAAAAATAATCAAATAAATTCATAAATTTCGGATATTCGGATATCCGATCCGAAAGTTTGGATATCCAAATTTTCGGATATCCGGTATTTTCGGATCGAATACGGATCGCTATTTAGGTGATCTAAATTTTTCGAATATCAAAATTTTCGGATCGGATCGGATCCGATATCCAAAATGAACACCCCTAGTTAATCTACAGAGAGGATGTCATTACTATGTTTTTTTTACTGAAGCCAGTTGGGTGTGGCTTCATACTAGTATTGTTTAATTATAATGTTATTATTTAAAAAAATGAGCTTATTGTCATTTATTTAAAATTTTGGATATTTCATTTGATAATTCAAAATCAGAAAAATTGAATATATGAATTTTCCAATTAGATAGAAATTACAGTTTTAAATGTACGAAAAACTGGACATTTAATCTTTTTAATTAAATATGATATGAATTCAAACTCACAGTCTAAAGTTCTAAAATTAAAATTAAAACCGGATATACCCTTCTCGATCAAACTTTTAATCACCATTCTCAAACTCTAAATTACATCTTAAACTGTATGTTCAACTCCATCAGTTTGATCACACCATCTCCGAATAGCATTGAAGTGTGCCGTGTCTTGTCCACGGTTTCGAATCGTTCCTCGCCAATTCTGATGACGCTTCATTTTTTTCACCACAGTAAGCTCCTCGTGAGATTGAATCGATATCAAAGACTTCATAGCCAACTCGATTTCAAGGCGACGGACGGCCTCTTTCAATTGTTGAATATGGAGCAAATTTATATCCAAGAGATAAGTGAACAGTGCAACCCTCCTAACGGCAGTTTCGTAGCGACGAAACTGCTCCTCGTTATTAACATATCGCTCAACTTTTGCTCTGGCGCGCCTCAAAAGTTGATTTAAATCAGAACGTCGATTATCCAAAAAACCGAGATCAACATTATAGAGTTCAATAAAGAGAATAATGCGAAAGGATGATACCATTAAAAAGAAGAGTGATAATCTGCATCAAACACCAAAAATGTAAATAAAATAAAACATAACATGAGCAATAGTTAAACAAAAATAAATAAGATAAGTAAAGTGCAGGAAATAAACTGGAATAAGAACAAGATTAAACAAAAAATGCATAAATAAAAACTAAAAAGGAGAAAATGCTTAAAACATATACACAAAAAATTATACAAGAGATAAACCCAAACCCCAGTTGACCCCGTTCATTGGCGAAAATATCTCATCAGGGAAGAATGCCAAAATCTCCCAACCGACATTCTTGGAGAGCATAAAAAAACTATAAACCATTTATTGTTTTTAGAAACTAAAGAAAAACCAGAAGGAATACCTTGATTTTTTACTTATGATTCTCAAACTACATAAACCCTACAGGTATCTCGTCTGAATCTATAATCAAAAAAGTTTAGTGTCGATGTGTATTATAGAAGAGAGAGTACAGGAGGGGGAAGAGATCCACTTTTGCCTCGTTGAAAGAGGAAAGGTTTTACAAAAATCAGAGGGTGAGGGATCCTCTTTTGCTTCACAGTTATGTTGATCTTTATAACTTTTTAAGTTCAAAATCAGAATTTATTTTTAGTAAATTTTTTTAGATGACATAATACTCTAAGATTGTGTACATATTTTAAATTTATGGATCAAATTTATAAAAATGGTTAAATTTCATATTTAATATGTATAAAAAATTAAACACTAAATTAAAATATATTATAAATTTTCGATATTAAATATTAGTTTATTCATTTTTAGCGATATTTTTCTAATTTTTGCGTTCTTAGCACAATAAGAACCAAACACTTTTTTTCTTTCATTAAATAAAGAAAACAACAATAATTGTGAAAGGCTGAAAGCAATAGTAGCAGCGAGTACAAAGGGCTACTATTAGGACACAGGTGTAAGGGTCTGCAATTTATCTTACCCATGGGATCAACTATCATTAATTAATCTTTTGAAATTGTTTCTTTTTACGCTTTGGATTGATTACAGAAAAGAAAAACGAAACCAATAAAATTTTGAAAAATCTGCCCATCTAACCCTGCATTCTCACCCAATTCTTTACAATTATTCCCAACATTTTTTCAAACAAACCGAGAAATTACCTTTTGAGTAGTCTTTGTTTCTTTCTTATTTTAATTTTTTTTCATACGACTAAATGATTTTTTTAATGGCTACAATTTATATGTGATATTTATTTGATTAATCTTTTTTCATTTGTAAGGATAAAAAATAAAAATATCAGAATTATATAAAAATAAATGATACCTTTATATATTTAAAAATAATTACATTTATTTTCTATTTTCAAATTGAATGGTTATTTATTTTTTAAATATCAAAGTTATGAATAATTACAATTTTTAAATATATAATTTGAAAAACTAACTTTAAAATATTTATTATCATTTTTCAAATAGTTCTTTTGTTAAATTGAATTGTTATTTATTGGATAAACTTCATTTCAAATTTTGTATATCCTTAACTAAGGAATATTTATTGAACAAATATTTAAATTGATTGATTAATGAAATTAACCACCAAGACAAATTTGAAAAATATAGGATAATATTTACTATAAAAAATTATTTATTCCAATTGAAATCATTCAGTTCTATGGGTTGAATTCGTGTAGTTTAAAATCATCACACACACATAGATTTGAATAAATATAATCCGATACTCTAACGATTAAGCTATTTAATTTTACAAATAGAATTACTAAATTTTCAAGTGTTTCTAATTATTATTTTAAAAATTAAAAGATAAATTAAAAGTGTGATAGTATTTAACCCCGTATGTGTAATTAAAAATTCTACAATAAATATAATAAGTAATAACGTAAATAGTAAATTGTTGTTTAAATTTCAATTAGGACCAAATTTCTCTTTGATCCTTAAATATTTTTTGCTTCACATTAATGTTGATCTTTGCAACTTTTTAAGTTTAAAATCAGAATTTATTTTTTAGTAAATTTTTTTGGATGACATAATACTCTAAGATTACGTACATATTTAAAATTTATGGATCAAATTAATAAAAATGGTTAAATTCCATATTTAATATGAATAAAAAATTAAACACTAAATTTAAATATATTATAAATTTTTTATATTAAAAATTATTTCATTCATTTCTTTAACGATATTTTTCTCCTTTTGCGTTATTAGCACAATAAGAACAAAATACTTTCTTTCGTTAAATAAAGGAAACAAAAGCAGTTGTGAAAGGTTGAAAGTAGTAGTAGTAACGAGTACAAAGGGCTACTATTAGGCAACATTTGAGGGCTACTTATAGACTAACCTTTAATCAAGGCATCAGCCTCATGTGGTCTGCAATTTATCTTACCCATAAGATCAATTATCATTGAATAATCTTCTGAATTGTCTCTTTTCACCCTTTGATTTGATTACGGAAAGGACAAACGAAACCAATAATTTTAGGAACAAGATCCCGAAAAATCTGTTCATCTAACCCTGCATTCTCACCCAATTCTTTACAATTCTTCACAGCATTTTTTCAAGCAATCCGAGAAATTATCTTTTAAGTAGTATTTGTTTCTTTCTTCTTTTAAAAAAATTTCATACAACTAAATAATTTTTTAATGGCTACAATTTATATGAGATATTTATTTGATTAAACTTTTTTCATTTGTAAGGATAAAAAATAAAAATATCAAAGTTATATAAAAATAAATAATACTTTTATATATTTAAGAATAATTACATTTCTTTTTTATTTTTAAATTGAATTGTTATTTATTTTTTAAATATCAAAGTTATGAATAATTACAATTCTTAAATATATAATTTAAAACTAACTTTAAAATATTTATTATCATTTTTCAAATAGTTCTTTTTTGTTAAATTGAATTGTTATTTATTGGACAAATTCCATTTCAAATTTTTTATATCCTTAAATAAATAATATTTATTGAACAAATATTTAAATTGATTGATTAATAAAATTAACCACCGAGATAAATTGAAAAAATATAGGATAATCTTTATTATAAAAACTTATTTATTACAATTGAAATCATTCAGTTTTATGGGTTGAATTCGTGCAGTTTAAAACCATCACAAGTACATAAATTTGAATAATTATAATCTGATACTATAACGATTAAATTATTTAATTTCACAAATAGAATTACTAGGTTTTCAAGTGTTTCTAATTATTATTTTAAATAATAAAAGATAAATTAAAAGTGTGATAGTATTTAACCCGTATGTGTAATTAAGAATTCTACAATAAATATAATAAGTAATAACGTAAAAATTGCCACGTATTTTGATTTTTCTAAAGAGAATGAGACCCATTAAAATCGATAATTGATTCGTTGAAGTTAAAACTACAGAGAGGATATGTTGTTGAACCCATGATCCGAAGATTATGATCTTAGAGTTTACAAAAAGTCGAACCCTAAATTTAACAACTCATATATTTTGAACTCGAACATAATCCAATTTGAGTTTTATAAAATGAACATCATCGTTGCTATGTTTTTCCCCTAAAGCCATCAATTGGGTGTCGTTTCAAACTAGTATTATTTAATCATTATATTATTATTTAAAAGAAGTGAGTTTATTGTCAATGATTTAAAAAATGATTTTTTGATTTTCAATGACTCAATTAAAATTAAAAGTTCTTAAATATTTAAAAATTAAAACTCAGTACAACCTTCTCAATTAAACTCCTAATCTTATTAACCCCAAATCACATCTTACACGGTATGCTCAACTCCATCAGTTTGCTGACACCAATTTCGAATAACATTAAAATCTGTCGAGTTTCGTCCACGGTTACGAATTGTTCCGTGCCAATCCTGAGACTGTTGCATTCTTTCCACCACATTTAGCTCCTCCCGAGAACGGACCGTTATCAAAGCCTTCTTAGCCAACTCGATTTTGAAAAAATTAACGGCCTCTTCCAATTGTTGGATATGCAGAGACTTCATTTCAATGAGATAAGTGAATGAAGCAACCCTCCTTATGGCAGATTCGTAGCGATGAAGCTGCTCCTCGTTATTAGCATATCGCTCAACGTTTGCTATAGCACGCGTCAAAAGTTGATTTAACTCGATACATCGACTATTAAATAAACTAATCTCAACCTTATGGACAATGATAAGGGTGACAATGCGAGAGGATGAGGCCATTGAAAGATGAGTAATAAACTGCAACAAACACCAAAAATAAAATAAATAAAAACATAAAATGAGCAATAATTAAACAAAAAAAATAAAATAATTAAAGTGCAGAAAATAAACTGGAATAAGAACATGATTAAACAAAAATGAATAAATAAAAACTAAAAAGGGAAATGCTTAAAACATATACACATAGGATTATACGAGAGATAAACTCAAACCGCAACTGACCGACATCCCTTTTCGTCCTTAAGAAGTCGACCATAAACTATCGTTCATCGGCAAAAACATCTAATCGGAGAAGAAGGTCAAAATCCCCCAACTGACACTCTTGGAGAGCATCTAAAATTATAAGTCATTTATTATTTTTGAAAGCTAAAGAAAAACTAGAATAAATACCTTGATTTTTGACTTTCGATTTTCAAAATACATAAACCCTGCGCGTATCTCGTCTGAATTTATAATCAAAAAAATTATAGTGCCGATGTGTATTGTAGAAGAGAGAGTGTCGGAAGGGGGAAGGAATCCTCTTTTACCTCATCGAAATAAGAAAAGTTTTAAAAAATTAAAGGGTGAGAGATAACTGTAATTTACAGGCTATATATATATTTTTGTATATAGCTGGCTAGCATTAGACCAATATTTGGCTTTTTTATATTTTTTTTCTTAAAAAAAGAAAATATATTATTATTAAAAAAAACAACGCGACGAAAAATCCTAACATTATAGTAAATGACATTCAGCCATGTGTCATGACCATTGTGTTTAAAAAGATAGGCACCATTTCTACTTTTTGGGGGTAAAACCAATATTTACTCACTGAACATTGTAATTTCTCTTAATTTGATTCTTAAATATTTTTTGCTTCACATTAATGTTGATTTTTACAACTTTTTAAGTTTAAAATCAGAATTTATTTTTTAGTAAAATTTTTTGGATGACATAATACTCAAAGATTGTGTAGATATTTTAAATTTATGGATCAAATTTATAAAAACGATTAAATTCTATATTTAATATGAATAAAAAAATAAACACTAAATTAAAATACATTATAAATTTTTAATATTGAATATTATTTTATTCATTTCTTTAGTGATACTTTTTATCCTTTTGCGTTCTTAGCACAATAAAAATCGAACACTTTCTTTCGATTTGAACTAAAAACACCTTATCTCTACCATGAATAAAAAAATATTTTTATTTTTAAAATAAGTGTTGTTTTACTACGGATATATATATATATATGTGTGTGTGCGCGCGCGCGCGCGCGCGCGTGTGTGCAGAATTGTTACATGAATAGATACATAGACAACACGTCTTTGTTAAACCTATGAGAAATCATTCAAAATATCCCTAATTATGACCGTAAATGAGACGAGAGAAATCGCGAGCTACTCGAGCTCAACTCAGTCAAAACTCTGTCAACACTTGACTTAATTGGGCTCGACTCGAGTTCTTAACACATCCGACTCAAAAAGTGTGACACCGTGTTTTGGGGCTAGGAGTTAGCCGGGTTATAGTTCGAGTCAATAAAATTAAATTAAAACAAATCAACCTAAAATGTGGTGTAATTGAACTTTAATAAAAAGGGAAGGGCTTATGTTGTAATTTGCCCAAAAGCTTTTAAAAAAAAAAAGATGACAACTTTCAAATTGTCATCTTCTTCCCCTTTTCATTTTATCCAACGTGAAATACCTCCCCCTTTCCCCAAACTCTCTCAATTTTCAAGCATAAGTTTCATTTGATTTCTTCATCAATTCAAGGGGTTTTTGAAAGGTAATCACATATTTGAACTCTCCTTTCCATTTCCTATTCATACATGGTCTTAGATTTTAAAAATATGAACTTTTGAAAATTAGGGTTTATATCAAGTTTGGATTTTTAAGGGGGTTTTTCATTTGGTTTTGATAAATTGAGTTGGGACTTTGCTTAATCATGTTAAAATGCACATTATATGTTAATTTGATTGGATTTTGATGGATTCCCGAAATTGGGTAAAAATGGGTTTTTTGAAGGGATTTGGGTGAGTTTTGGGGGTTGTTTTAGGTGGGAATTGATAGCCCAATGGTAGTGCTATGGTTTGAGGTTGATTTGGGATTGTTTGTGGGTGCTATGGATGTTGGAAACATGGTTTTTGAACATGGTTTAGGGGCTGCCCGAATTTACTAAAAATGGGATTTGTTCATGGTTTGCAATATGGTAAATTGCATTTGAATTGTATTCCGAGTTGGTATTTTGATTTTGGGCTGATTTGGAATTGTTTGAAATGTGTTGAGGTTGTTTAGAAGCGGAAATTTGTGTTGGAGAAGCCTCGGGAAGAAATCCGGGAATTTGAGGGAGGTTGCTTGCTTGGCTTGGAGCTTGGAAGCTTAGGTGAGTGGTTAAATATTTTCAAAATGGTTTTGAGCATTTGGTTCAAGCATGTAAACCTAGGATGGGCTTGGTAAACCCACCTAGAGTTGAGATTAGAGTGGTAGCCTAATCCCAAGCTTTGATTAGAGACTTTGGTTGCACTATTTAATGGTTGTATATGCCTCGTATTAAATTGTGATGGTGTTGATTATGTATATGTTGTATACATGTATGATGAGGCATGTTTGATGCATTGTTATATGCATGTTGATGATAGATATGATATGGTTATACACATGTGTAAAATATAATGTGATATGGTTGCTAATAATGTGCATGTGGTGTGACGTGTGAAATGATATTATGAGGTGGTTTTATGATCCGAGGATCATGGTGAGTACATGCTAGGCATGGAAATGTGGTTTGTGCATGACGGTAAGTCATGGTGAGTACGTGCTAAGCACGGAAGTGTTATGAATTGATATTATGAATGATTAATGAAATGTGTAGTATTGGCACTAGTATGCTTGGGTACAAATGATCGATCATTAGGATGTTAGTGTGTACACATGAGTCAAAAGTCGCGCGTGGCCTTGGTGGCGTTGAGTCACCAAGGAGGAGTACGGGTTCGCCCGGAAATTGTATTTATATTAGTCGGTGATGAGTGGAATCCCATCGACGGGGCGTGAGGATGAGTGGAATCCCCTCCGCGTGAAATGAGGCGTGAGGATGAGTGGAATCCCCTCCGCGTGAACGGTGATGAGTGTAATCCCACCGTCAGGTAATGGTTGAGTTGTTGGATGTGAGTTCCAACGGTTATCCGCGTATTCGAGTCATAGCTAGGTGCCAATACAGATTGTAGTTTATGTTGCCAATATGTGATTAATGGTGAGCCAATGTGATTTGGGATGTGTTGCTAACATGGTTTATTATATGTGATTTCATATGTTGTGGATTTAAACATGTTGAGCATGACATGATATTGATTATATGTTCATGCATCATTTAGAATTATGGCTCGTGTGGACCGGAGGTAAGAACATGCATTTTATCTTGGTTGTAGCCCGTGCTTGGACCCTGCATTGTCGAGGTTTGTTTTTAAAGAGCTTACCCTCACTAAGCTTTTATGCTTACGCTCTCTTTTGTTCGACAATGCAGATAAATAGCTTGTGAGTGGCAAAGGCAAGGGAAGGTCTCCAAGTGTTGCTTTGGTGAGCTCAATGTATGAATTTTAAGTAATAGAATGTAATAGTTAAGCAATGGGATAGGAATTGTTGATTCGAGTCTTGATGTATGTCTATGGTTGACTTGATTTGTAAGCATGATATATCTTGCCAAATGCTAGTACGATGGATGTCTTATGAATGCTTACGTTGTTTTGAATGGCATGTGAACTCATTTGATATGTATGATGCTTATTGGTTCTTTTTAATGTCTTCAAGCATGCTTGTATGAAAGGCTCTTAATGTGTAATTTACCATGTTAGAAAGATTGTCCAAATATGTGCTTGTATGTGTTTGAGTATGCTAAATCTAGGATGTATGTCTCTAGACTTTGTTTGATGGCTTTGTGTGCCTTTAGGGGTCCTATGGGACCTTCATACTTGTTGAAATACCCTTAAAACTGAATTTCAAAAGGCTGCAGACAGCCCGCGTTTCGAAACGGGCTGGGTCGTTTCGGAACGGGTAAGGCTTCAGGGACCTCGTATCGGAACGCATTTCGATACGGTATGGCCTTTGAAACCTCTGTTCCGATACGCGTTTCGGAACGTTTTGGCTACTAGAATTCTGAGAAATTCACGAGATGAAGGTGTATCGAAACGGGTATAAGGGTTTCGAAACTGTCAAAATCTCGTTGACCACGAGAAGTTGACCGTTGAGGGCGTTTCGGAACGGTTGACCACTGTTTCGATACGGCCCCTTGTAGAGGCTCTGGGACAGTTGACCTGGTCAAGGCGTTTCGATACGCCTCAAGGGTGTTTCGAAACGGCCTGTTTAAAAGATTAAAAGTGGGCTGTTTAATTGTTGTTTTGGGTTCGAATGTTTGTCTCATGTATTTTATTCCGTTGTTTGATCACATAGGACTTAAATGAACTTTTAGAAAAGATTAAGTAAAAGAAAAAAAAATAGGGTTGCTAACCGAGGGGGAACCTTAACGGGTTTCGCTTCGGTTTTCCCCGTGTGGCCCACTCGGACCGGTCATCCGGCCAGACCGGGACGAGGGGGTTACATTTGTTGGTATCAGAGCCTAAGGTTTCCGAGACCTTGGGCAGGTAAGTGAGGTAAGTTTAAGTTTTGAATTGATATGTACGGTGTTTGCTTGCTTTATAAGTATGATTGCTTGTTTGACAAGTATGCTGATTGTTTGTTTGAAAGCATGTTGCTCGTTACCCGTGTATGTTGTGATGTGTGATTGTTTGATCGTACGCATATGTTTGTTCGTTTAGCAAGTATGCCTCGTTATATGCTTGGTTGAGCATGTATGTGTGCTGATTTGTTTGAAACATGTTGAGTAGAGTCCCATTGCTTCTATTACATCGGAAAAAGGATTTTAAGTGAGGGAAATCATACTTGAGCCACTTGGACCTTTCCTTTGCTAACCCAACTTGTATGTTAAATTGTTGATTGATTTATTGCTTTTAATAAGTTTGGGGCCAGTGTGTGGGCCGTGAATCGATAAGTGGAAGTTGTGGTTTTGAAAATATGGATGATGTGGAGGAAGTTCTTTGCTATAGTTTGGGGAGTATGGTCGTACCGGAGTTGAGGTACAATTTGTTTGTCCGAGTCCGTGTGTATGTGAGTTGATTCTTGTTGGTGAGGGACGAGGGGACCGATTCTGGTATTAGTTAGTGAAAAGAAGTGAAGACCTATGAGTGGGAGTCAGAGTGGTATCTATGTTATAGTAGATAAGCCCTTGGTACAATTTTGAGTTTACCTCTTCCGATTGGTTCTGAGTCCGTACTTCTGTATGTTGTTAACAAGCATGCAAGTTTGAATATACATGGCAAAGTGTTAGAGGTAGGCGTGAGTACCTTGGTTCTTTTAGCAAGATCAAGGTAGGGGTCTCGTGTGAGTAATCTGAAATTCAGAAGTGTTAGTTGATGATCGTTGGGGTTCAGCCTATGAATTCGATGCAAGACAGCCGATCAGTATCCGTGAATGGGAACCGATTTGTGTGTTTGGGGCCAGTGTGCGTTTGGGGTGGTTTTCCAGCATGGTTGTCTGTGTGTGCTCAGAACTGCGTTTTTGAAGTTTTGAAATGCTCTACGGACAGTCTAGAAGAGTCAGATTTTGTTGAAGAATCAGTCTGAAAACAAGAGGACCGAAGACTATCAGTTGTGTACTTGTGAAGTTGCCATCTCTGCAGATTCGTCCGTTTGTGTGAGCATGCAAAGAAATTAGATATCCTTGTTGAGACCTTAGATGTAGGGACACATGTGACTAGCCTTTAAGGAGATGGTAGCGATCAGAAAGATGTACAGAAGATGTTTGTTGGTGGTTCAGAGTTACTAGTTTCTAGTAGATGTGAAGTGATTGTCTTCCTACGGTTTCGATGTAACTTTTTGACATGGCTTGGCTTGTAGAGCACAAAGCTAGGATATACATTGAGACAGAGAGAGAATTGCCTTGAAGTCGCAGATTTTTGTGAGACTGTAATAGTAGGTAAGGATGTGAACTCCTTATTGAATGTTGACCCAGCTTTAGAGGTCAAAGATTGATTGAGTTTAGTTGACAGGCTTGCTTAGCAATTGCGATGGATTGGATTCTGAAATAAAGATCAGACCGCAGAATGTTAGAATAGTTTGTGTTTTCTTTTCCTAGAAGTATTTGGAAGAATTGTCGGTTTACCTCTTGTTAGAGGAGAAGAGTTTGTTATTGAGACCGTTTTCGAGGTTGCTTCTGTTTTGTTTGCTCTGTAACTTGTGAATCCCGGAAGAATTGAGAATGTTGAAGAATTAACTTCGAGACTTGTTAGACCTTAGATTCATTAGGCCTAGTGCATCATCTCAGAGTTCTACAGTACAAATTGTGTAGAAGAAATAGTGACAGTACGAGAATGTGTTTAGATTTCAGACAGTTGAAATAAGTGACGGTGAATAGTCAGAATCCATTTCCGAGCGTCAGTGATTTATTGATCAGTTGAGATGTACTCCAGTCTTTTCAAGATTTATCGAGATTCGGTTACTACCAGTTGGAAGTGAGAAAAGTTGAAGTACCGAAGACATCTTTAGGGGCGAGATGTGATCACTTTGAGCTCTGAGTTATGCCGTTTTGTTTGACTAGTGTATTAGTTACCTTCATAGAGATGTTGAGCAGAATAATTTCTAAGTTCCTTGATCAGTTGTAGTAGTTCTCATAGTTGACACATGAGTATATTCAAGTACCGAAGAAGACCATGACATGCTTTAGAGTTAGTATTGTAGATTCTATTAGAGAATCAGTTGTATGCCAAGTGGTGCAATGTGAACTTCGAGTTTATGAAGATGTTCTCCTAGGACATATAGATCAGTCGAGTGCATTAGAGTAAATCTCAAGTAGGCAAAAGAAGACATGAGTTGAGAGAAATTGAAGACTGTGACAGATATCTATAGTTCTAAGTCTAGCAGTGTTACTACCGGAAGTAGCCGGTCGAAGATAGCTGCTCTTTTATCAGATTGCTACAGAAGAATGTTCAGTTGTGTGGTTAGATGCGAGACAATGAGCCCTTGGGAAACCGAAAGAAACTTTGAAGAGAGCTTCGACCTTGATCCAGCCTATACTAGAGAAAGAGCTTGCAAACTGTAGTGATGTGTTACATGTAGGGTTAGGTTGTGTGCTTATGCAAGACAGAAGATTGTGGCTTGTTCATCAAGCTAGTTGGAAGATTGTGAGAAGAGTCATCCGATATGAGACATAGAGTTAATTACAGTTGTATTTGCTTCGAAGACTTAGAGACAAAGCTTGTATAGCAAGAATGCACAGTGTGTATGTACATATTATCAGAACTTGAATTGTTAGACAACCTAGGAAGGGTTGGAACTTGAACAACATGAGTTGTTAGAATTGCTTGAAGACTGTGATCCCAAGATTGAGTACCATCCGAAGATAGCCTACGTAGTGACCGATGTTCCGAGTTGTATTTGCTGTTAGATGAGTAGTTGAGTTACGAGTTGCAATTGCCGAATTCCGTATATCAAATGATAGTAGTTTTGTGGCCGAGTTTCGGGTTGAGACTACTTTGAGTCAGAATGTTTGATGAGAAACAGTTGCAAGACAGATTTTTGGCACCTCACGTGCGAGACATAGTAGAAGGAAGACCTTCAGAATACAATTTCAGAGATGATAGAGTTTTGCATTCCAGAGACAGAATAGTTGTACCGATTGACATAGTGTTTTGAGACATATTGATTTGACCGAAGCATACGGCAGTTCATTTGTATTGCATCTAAGTTGTATGAAGACGTATTGTGGGTTGAATATGAGCACTTCTGGATTGAGTGGATGAATAATGTGGTTCAACATGAGAGTAAGTGTGTAAATTGCCAGCGTGTCAAGACCGAGCTTCAGTTTTCTTCTAGTTTGTTACATTCGTGGAAGGTTCATAATGGAAGTGGGCAATAGAGATCCGAAATTTCTGCTAGATTGTTTTTGAAGACGCCTGCGTAGTGTTTGGTTAATTGATGAAGTCAGATGATCAGTCAGAGAAAGTCCTCGGTCAATTTTTGAACAGTGTTGTATGAGTTGTGAACCGGACTAGTTCTGTTGTTATCTGTTGCGGTTACCACCAGAGTTAGAAAGGGGTTGGAGATGTGTTCCGTGTATCTACGATTCAGAAATGTGAGTCAGATCTGCTATGTGCTATGTTTGTTGAAGAGATTGAGTTGAGTTTGAAATTGGCATGCCTTGAAGAATCAGTTGAGATCTTAGTGTAAGATAGCAAGTGTTGTGTGGTAAGCCTTTCGAGTTGGTTAGTACGTTGTGGTGAGAGAGGAAAGCGTGGAGGTGCATGTTTCAGTGGCCCTCCATGATTAATAAATTTCGGGGACGAAATTTCCTTAAGTGGGGGAGAGTTGTAACACCCGTGTTTTGGGGCTAGGAGTTAGTCGGGTTATAGTTCGAGTCAATAAAATTAAATTAAAACAAATCAACCTAAAATGTGGTGTAATTGAACTTTAATAAAAAGGGAAGGGCTTATGTTGTAATTTGCCCAAAAGCTTTAAAAAAAAGATGACAACTTTCAAATTGTCATCTTCTTCCCCTTTTCATTTTATCCAACGTGAAATACCTCCCCCCTTTCCCCAAACTCTCTCAATTTTCAAGCATAAGTTTCATTCGATTTCTTCATCAATTCAAGGGGTTTTTGAAAGGTAATCACATATTTGAACTCTCCTTTCCATTTCCTATTCATACATGGTCTTAGATTTTAAAAATATGAACTTTTGAAAATTAGGGTTTATATCAAGTTTGAATTTTTAAGGGGGTTTTTCATTTGGTTTTGATAAATTGAGTTGGGGCTTTGCTTAATCATGTTAAAATGCACATTATATGTTAATTTGATTGGATTTTGATGGATTCCCGAAATTGGGTAAAAATGGGTTTTTTGAAGGGTTTTGGGTGAGTTTTGGGGGTTGTTTTAGGTGGGAATTGATAGCCCAATGGTAGTGCTATGGTTTGAGGTTGATTTGGGATTGTTTGTGGGTGCTATGGATGTTGGAAACATGGTTTTTGGACATGGTTTAGGGGCTTCCCGAATTTACTAAAAATGGGATTTGTTCATGGTTTGCAACATGGTAAATTGCATTTGAATTGTTTTCCGAGTTGGTATTTTGATTTTGGGCTGATTTGGAATTGTTTGAAATGTGTTGAGGTTGTTTAGAAGCGGAAATTTGTGTTAGCCTCGGGAAGAAATCCGGAAATTTGAGGGAGGTTGCTTGCTTGGCTTGGAGCTTGGAAGCTTAGGTGAGTGGTTAAATATTTTCAAAATGGTTTTGAGCATTTGGTTCAAGCATGTAAACCTAGGATGGGCTTGGTAAACCCACCTAGAGTTGGGATTAGAGTGGTAGCCTAATCCCAAGCTTTGATTAGAGACTTTGGTTGCACTATTTAATGGTTGTATATGCCTCGTATTAAATTGTGATGGTGTTGATTATGTATATGTTGTATACATGTATGATGAGGCATGTTTGATGCATTGTTATATGCATGTTGATGATAGATATGATATGGTTATACACATGTGTAAAATATAATGTGATATGGTTGCTAATAATGTGCATGTGGTGTGACGTGTGAAATGATATTATGAGGTGGTTTCATGATCCGAGGATCATGGTGAGTACATGCTAGGCATGGAAATGTGGTTTGTGCATGACGGTAAGTCATGGTGAGTACGTGCTAAGCACGGAAGTGTTATGAATTGATATTATGAATGATTAATGAAATGTGTAGTATTGGCACTAGTATGCTTGGGTACAAATGATCGATCATTAGGATGTTAGTGTGTACACATGAGTCAAAAGTCGCGCGTGGCCTTGGTGGCGTTGAGTCGCCAAGGAGGAGTACGGGTTCGCCCGGAAATTGTATTTATATTAGTCGGTGATGAGTGGAATCCCATCGACGGGGCGTGAGGATGAGTGGAATCCCCTCCGCGTGAAATGAGGCGTGAGGATGAGTGGAATCCCCTCCGCGTGAACGGTGATGAGTGTAATCCCACCGTCAGGTAATGGTTGAGTTGTTGGATGTGAGTTCCAACGGTTATCCGCGTATTCGAGTCATAGCTAGGTGCCAATACAGATTGTAGTTTATGTTGCCAATATGTGATTAATGGTGAGCCAATGTGATTTGGGATGTGTTGCTAACATGGTTTATTATATGTGATTTCATATGTTGTGGATTTAAACATGTTGAGCATGACATGATATTGATTATATGTTCATGCATCATTTAGAATTATGGCTCGTGTGGACCGGAGGTAAGAACATGCATTTTATCTTGGTTGTAGCCCGTGCTTGGGCCCTGCATTGTCGAGGTTTGTTTTTAAAGAGCTTACCCTCACTAAGCTTTTATGCTTACGCTCTCTTTTGTTCGACAATGCAGATAAATAGCTTGTGAGTGGCAAAGGCAAGGGAAGGTCTCCAAGTGTTGCTTTGGTGAGCTCAATGTATGAATTTTAAGTAATAGAATGTAATAGTTAAGCAATGGGATAGGAATTGTTGATTCGAGTCTTGATGTATGTCTATGGTTGACTTGATTTGTAAGCATGATATATCTTGCCAAATGCTAGTACGATGGATGTCTTATGAATGCTTAAGTTGCTTTGAATGACATGTGAACTCATTTGATATGTATGATGCTTATTGGTTCTTTTTAATGTCTTCAAGCATGCTTGTATGAAAGGCTCTTAATGTGTAATTTACCATGTTAGAAAGATTGTCCAAATCCGTGCTTGTATGTGTTTGAGTATGTTAAATCTAGGATGTATGTCTCTAGACTTTGTTTGATGGCTTTGTGTGCCTTTAGGGGTCCTATGGGACCTTCATACTTGTTGAAATACCCTTAAAACTGAATTTCAAAAGGCTGCAGACAGCCCGCGTTTCGAAACGGGCTGGGTCGTTTCGGAACGGGTAAGGCTTCAGGGACCTCGTATCGGAACGCGTTTCGATACGGTATGGCCTTTGAAACCCCTGTTCCGATACGCGTTTCGGAACGTTTTGGCTACTGGAATTCTGAGAAATTCACGAGATGAAGGTGTATCGAAACGGGTATAAGGGTTTCAAAACGGTCAAAATCTCGTTGACCACGAGAAGTTGACCGTTGAGGGCGTTTCGGAACGGTTGACCACCGTTTCGATACGGCCCCTTGTAGAGGCTATGGGACAGTTGACCTGGTCAAGGCGTTTTGATACGCCTCAAGGGTGTTTCGAAACGGCCTGTTTAAAAGATTAAAAGTGGGCTGTTTAATTGTTGTTTTGGGTTCGAATGTTTGTCTCATGTATTTTATTCCGCTGTTTGATCACATAAGACTTAAATGAACTTTTAGAAAAGATTAAGTAAAAGAAAAAAAATAGGGTTGCTAACCGAGGGGGAACCTTAACGGGTTTCGCTTCGGTTTTCCCCGTGTGGCCCACTCGGACCGGTCATCCGGTCAGACCGGGACGAGGGGGTTACAAAAAGCTCGCGACCCTTATTGGTAAGATACTATCTTGTAATTGAATCAAAATACAAAAAAAAATTATGAAGTGTGCTCATTATTTTATTTTTAGTACGCAAGCGGTCCTATGTTGATTTTGTATTAAATTCCTTATAAATGTAGGGTATAATGATAAAATATGTTACATTTTTGAAGGAAGAGTCAAAGTTTAAGAAACGAGATTGTTAATATTAACAGTTACAAACCTAAAATATGAACAATAAAACAAAAAATACTAAAATATAACATTGAACATAACTCGCTGAAAATACAAATTACAATATGAAAATAAAAAAAATAAATTATAAATATTAAAAATTTCAACTTCAAACTTATCAATTGCGATAAATAAGTAAATGAGGTAAACACCAATTTCAACCAAATTCCTTATATTAATAACATACCAATATACTTTTAGAACGAATGATATGCAAATGTATTTCATAGTGGAAATGGATTTTAAGCTAATTAACTTATTTTAGTATAAGGTAGGATGAATTCAAATGATTAATCTTACTATTATTGACATAGTTGTAGAAGATTAATCTTTGTTATTTTAGTAATTAATATGATATCAACAATTTGAAATATTTTAACAATAAGCTCATTATGGAAATTATTGTTTAGTATGCTAGTCTAGATTCATGCACATGTCATAGAAAGGATGTATACTTTATATGAATGGGGGAGATAAGAGTTTTCGACTTTCCCTTGTTTGACAATGCTCAACATAGTTGCAAAAAAATAATTTTTTTATAACCATTTCTACTTAATTTATTGGGCGGCTAAGGCTCCGTTCATGAATGAGTTTGAAATCAATTTTTAGTTGTCAAAGGAAAAGTTATGCCGAACGACTACAAAATCTTGTCGTTTTCAATCAGTTTTTGTATCTGACTTAGTCTCCAAATCAAATTTTTAGAAACACTGAAAATTTCAACTTTTTCCCAAAACTACCTTCTCACCGCTTTTCACATAAAATTTTATTCTAAAATCATTCATGAACGAAGCCAAATATAAAGTATTGTTAAAGGGTTTATTATTGGGACTACCTCATAACTACACTTTGTGTTCTTCTAAAAAGTTAAGACAATACAAGTAATATATATTCTAAATATGAATTTAACTTTAGAATTCATTCATTTTAATAACCATATCATTAATGTGTTTATTCCACTAACATTTTATTGCAAAATTAACATCAAATGTTAAATTAACATTTTATTGCAACAAATACTAGTTACTTGAAACTATGACAAGACAACATGTAGTAATCAACGTATGCGTATTCAATGCTTTTAAAATGCATAAAAAGTAGTATATCGATTTACAAGTAATTTTCAACACTTTTCTGAATCAAAGAAATTATCGAAACCAATAATAATTAAAAGAGTAAGCAAAACATTATCTTAGTAACATTCTTATAACAAAAAAAAATCTAAAAATTAAAACAAAACAAAACATTGCCAAGCATTTTTGCTTGATTTTTTCATGTTGGAAATAAAAATCATTAGGTGCGTGTGAAAGTAAAATTTAATAAAAAAAAAAGACTTTCTTGAGTTCTTTCTTTTGTTTGCCATTATTTTTTTTTTCTAAGAAAACTCTAAACCCTAGATTTTGGCCAATTAGAGGCTACTCTTGTTTTGTGCTCCCTTTGTTTCTGTATTCTCTTCCACTATTAAACCCTAAATACTACATGTGAACCCGATTCACCACGACCATTCATCTCATTTTAATTCTCAAATAATTATCTATTTTTATTGACACGTATGAAAGAAATAAAGATTTATCTTGGAAAAATGAGATGGATGGACTTTATTCACTGAGACCACAGATGACGTTGTGAATTAGGCATTGAATTTTGATATATTATTTAATTTAACAATCGAACTTTTAATTACTTCAATATGGGCATTAAACTTTCAATCACTTCAATATGGGCATTAAATTTTTAGTTTTATTTTAAATTGGGCACTAATAATGAAAGATATGAGACAATTATTGACCTTCATGGTGGCTTTAATGCACAATTTGAAATAAAACTAAAAAGTTGCAGTTTTTTATTTCAAATTGGGCATTAAACTTTAAATTACTAATGTCTTCTTCTTTTTCGTTTTATTTCAATCACTTTTTATATATGTGGTTGTTAATTTTTTTTGTATAATAATACATTTAGTCCTTCATGTTTACACATTCAAATAATTTAATTCTAATTTTAAAAAATACTAAATTAAAATCGGTATTTTTTTTTGTAAGTTTATACCTTATTTTAAAAGGTGTCAATAATAGTGACTATTTTTCAATTTTGTTGTAATATTTTCTAGAAATAGTAAAAGAGTCACGTGTTTTAATAATTGTTAACTTAGTATGGACCTGGTTACTCAATCATCTGTAATCAATGGAAACGGCTGGATTATCATTATTTACTCTGCAAATACATGGGTTTCCAAAAGCAGTTATTTTTAGGCAAAATGATAAAAGATGACTTCAACGTTTATATGTTTTGTCATTTGGTCCTATATTATTTTTTTGTTTAAATATGCTCTCAACATTTGCTTGTTTTGTCATTTAACCCCTTATTTTTTTCTTTTGGTCTAAATATGCCCCCAATGTTTCAATTTGGTCCAAATATACCCTCGTTAGATGGAAACTGTCAGTCAACTAACGGTCAACAACTGATGTTAACTGGACTTGCCACGTATTAAGATTTGCTGATGTCACGTCAAAAAAAAATTATAAGCCGTTGACCGTCATTTGATTTACAGTTTACATCCAACATGAGCATATTTAGACTACGAATAAAACGTTAGGGGCATATTTGGACCAAAAGAAAGAATAGGGGGAAAATGACAAAACAAGCAAATGTTAGGGGCACATTTGGATCAAAAAAGAATAGGGGCTAAATGACAAAACATGCAAACGTTGAGGGCATCTTTTATCATTTTGCGTTATTTTTATTAAAGATAGATATTATATTTTTAAGGTAAATTACGATATTCGAATTTATAGAAGATAAAACATCATATATATTTTATCACTCGATCAATTAATAAATATATTTAAATTATGATATTAATAGAAGTACAGCTGATGTGAGCGTATCCATTCGAGACGCAGAAGGATTTATATTAGGAGCTATGTGTTTGAGGGTTTACCATGTTGCCTCCCCTTTTGCCGCAGAAGCTTATGCGGTTGTGCATGGGCTCCGTTTTGCCTGGGATTTGAGCCTCTCGAGGATTGAGGTTGCCAGTGACAGCCGTTCCGTTGTTTCGTAGCAAGATAAATCAGAGATTAGCACATTAATTAGGGAGGTGAAAGGTTTCTCTGAAAAGTTCATGAGCTGTACTTACCTCTTATCTCCGCGGGAATCCAATCGGGTAGCACATGCACTGGCCCATTTTCGCCGCACTCTGCCAGAAGACAGCTTCTGGGTGGAGGAAGCCCCGCCGCAGATCGCCGCTCTGGTGGACGAGGACAAACGGTGGTGTACTGAATCATAGCTGAGATAGCTCTCTCTTACACTTAAGGATCTTTCCGATGGTCTCTTCAAATCTCCTTGAGTCTCTCGTCGGTGTCATATCGCCCTATTCTGGTGGTTTTTTCACAGTGTTCACCCGACGTTTGCCGGCTGGCCTAATCTTCTCTCTGGTGTTTTATTTTTTGGTTTTTGATTTGGTTTGTTTTGCCCCTTTTCTGGTTTGAGTGTTTTTGACGATTGATTTTTTTTCTGACCACGCAGATACACGTGTTGTCCGAGTGTGGTCTTTTTTTACACTTAGGCTTTGTTTAGCATTGCTTTTCAAACCAGCTTTTGGTTCCAAAAGCTGGTTTGAGGGCAAAAGCTGTGCTAAACAGCTAGCTTTTGGAGGAAAAACTGCTTTTGAAAAGTGATTTCAACCCAAACTCAAAAGCTAAAATTTTTAGCTTTTGCGGTTGTAAAAGTGATTTTGAGAGACAAATTACAATTTTAACCTTCATTTGCTATTATGTTTATTTATAATTTATAAATTTATAATTCTTTACGAAGATATAGTTATATAATTAATAATTATTTTTTTAATTTTAAATGATATATATTTATTTATGTCAAATTTTTAAAATAAAATATCTCAATTTTGTTATAATTTCATAGAACACGTATAATTGTTAAAAAATATATTTATTAATAAAAATATTTTTATAATAATGTAAGCTGATATATTTCATATATTATAACATTAGAAAATTTGAATATCATTTTTATATATTTATACATACAAATATATATAACTAACAATATCATGTCCAAAATGGTCATTTATCTTCTTAAAATCACTTTTTGACAGCAATGATAAACACTAAAATCTTACAACAAACTTTTTAAAATCCCTTTTCAAAATTTCTTTCTAACAGCAATGCTAAACTAGCCCTTAGTTCAATAAAAAGATTAGCTGGCCTTCTTATTCAAAATATATATATATATGTCGCATTTGGGTTCATGAACATTTTAGGCACAAGGATTTTGATCCAGCATGAAACTGTATTAGAATAATAAAAAACTGATTCCATCTCTAACAAAATCGTTAAGATGGCCGAGTTGGTCTAAGGCGCCAGTTTCAGGTACTGGTCCGAAAGGGCATGGTTTCGAATCCCATTCTTGAAATACATGATACACCTATTATTTTTTGAACTTAAACATCACATAAAGTAATATCTATAACGTAGTAATATTTTTGTAGACCCGATAGTGAGTTGCGTTGTGATCGGCTGTATAAAAAATTTCAACCTCAAGTTCGAAATAAATTTTTTATATCCAATAGAAAATCAGATTATGTTAATCTTAAGAGACCTAAATTCAATCGCTTTGTCTACAAAGTATGTGTGCATTGTCAAAAAGGTTAAGAATATACATGAAATACCACCTTATAATCACAGACTATTAAAAATTATAATTTTCAAAAAATATTTAATTTAAACCTAGATCTTCATTTTTAATCCTCTAAACCTCGTTCGAAAGAGAATTTGTATCTATTATTGACCTTTACGGTAGTTTATCCTGCAACGTATATCAACGATACATCTTCTTCCATTCCAACTTGTGAATTTAGCCAAAAACAAAACGAAACCATAATCTCTATTTTTGAGTTAAACCCTATCTATCAAGTTAGACAGACCATCCCACATATGCACAAATGTTAAAAAAAAAATACTCTTCTGAAATATTAAAAAATGGGTTTAATTTTGATACACGTGTTACACAAACCTGTATATTTATACTATAAACTCAAATCATAAACCTTAAAAACTAAACCACAAACTCTAAACCCTAAATTTTAAACACTACAACTCAAAACCCAGAACTCAAACCCCTTAACCCCACCCAAGACTGAAATTTTTCTCTTAAAAAATTTCAAAACAAATTTCAGAAGTTGCCCTAATTTTCTTATGGAATACTTGTAAACACAAATTCTGCAAATCTCGGTAAGTCGAATCATGATAACTTTGAGGTGGTGTATATGTTTCAAAATCGGTCCGAAATTGGGCCGTAATAAGCTTGTCAATAACTTCGAGTGCGATTTTTTTTAGACATCCTTGATGTTGATTGTAATAGTTAGGGGTACATTATCCCAAAATTAAAGAGTAAAAAATAATTCAAATTACATCTAATTTCCATTATTATAAATGAAAATCAATTTACTGAGTTGACGCGATAAGATTCATTGACCTGGCAAAAAACACAAATTCAATCCTATAGTTCAAACTTGGATCTCAATTCTAGACCGGAGAACCTTAACAATTTTCAAAAGGAATCTAAAACATTTCAAAGACAGTAACTACTCATAAAATGAAAAGGATGGCTTCCAAATAAGTTCTGGACATCAGACATAATAAAACAAGACAAAACCATAGTCTTCAAAGTTTAAACATAATATGATATCGATAGCACCGGACAACCACATCCTGCTATATGAATATCGTAAGTCCCGGATTTAATATATGCAAGGCCCTGCTCCATTAACATACTAGAAATGAAGCTTCATCGAATTCCCAGATTCGCCTTTTGCATGTTTTAGCTGTCACATTTTTCGGTTCACACAATATTGTCACATTGAGCCTGACAGTGGAAGGGAAATGGAATCGGTCAAGTATACTTCGATGTACATCTTATTGGAGTTAAACTAGAACAGTTTTTAAAACACATACCTTGATTAGATGTGTGAGAAACTTTGGGGCATTGTGAGCAGCAGTAGTACACCCAACAGCTCGGGCGCCGGTGCAGAATTTGCTTCTAACCCCATCATCATCCTGCACCATCAATGGGGTAGAGTTGATTTGTTGCTATTCAGAATCGTCGTAAACTTCTCCATCATCAGAAAACTCGTCAAATGATCTCATGTCAAGTTGGTATCGGAGGATGCCTCCAATACCACCAAAACCACGGCAGAACTGAGAACCCTCTTGTGATTTGTTTGTAACAAACTCAAGACTACAACCAAATCGCTTGTATTCATTAGCAAACCACTCTAAAAGTGACATCTTCTCCTGGACCTCCAGATCAGCCGAGCTGGCTGAATCTTGGAAGTTGGTCATGTTCGCTTCCTGCTCCTTGTTCAAATGTTTTATGACAACTTCACCAGTAACACTGTTCTTCAAGACGCACCTTGTCATGTCCAGGTTTTCCCACACAATAAGTATCTCAACCGCTCCCATTTCCAAGGCCTTCAGTGTGTCGTCCACGCCAAAAACATACTTCCCGGTATCTTGACTGATCTCCTCAAAGTATTTCCCTATTAAGCGCTTCTCCTGTATGAATTTCACATTGGACAGGATTTCTGAGGAAAGCTCAATTGCCTGGTTGAAGCCATTCTCTCCTCCATAAGAGACATCGACCACATTTAGAATCTTAGCCTGAAGCCGCTGATCAAACATATCTGATTGACTCAGCTCAGTTTTGAAATCAGCTGACCCAGCCAGTATTAATCCGGAAACATTAGGCTGACTGGTGGCAGGATTGATATAAAATTGTGTGGCAAGTTCAGCAGTCTTTCTCACATAGTTGTGGCGCTTTTCCATTCGGAGACGAGCAAAACGAAGAGCCGATTGTCCTCCTCTCCCATGCTTCTTAGGAAGATCAACACTGAACTTATGGAGAACCTCTCTAGAGTTACCACTTAATGTCCCAAAGAGAGTCCCGTTACCATCCATCACTATAAAACCAAACTTATCATCTGATTCCAAAAGTTCATTAAGTGCTTCAGTGTGAAACTTGTTGTCACAGAGATAAAGAGATGCATTTATAGGCCTAAAAGGCTCGAAATCAATAGTGACTTTCTTCTCCTTCCCATCTTCAGTCACGATCGTTCCTGTGTAGAGCACGAGCCCATTTGGAGGAACCTTATTATAAAGCTTGAGCCTTTGCTGAGCAGAAGTGATTGCACCTAACACAGATTGACGGTTGACTCTGCTTTTGATGTTTGAAGCAGTTCCAAATTCATCTCCAAGCATCTTGGTAACCCTCGATACCTGATCGCGTGGAGGCATTATAAGAGATATCATGCTGGTGCCATTGCCTCTAGCTGCTTCAAGAGCTTTAATTAGCTTCTTGATCTTCCATATCTCGATATTTTTGTCAGTCTCATGACCGTCCGCCATTGCTAGGTAAAATTAGTAACTGCCGAAAAAGTAATAAAATTATTAACAAAACCAGAAACAAACCATAACTCAAAAGTACTAAATCTAGGAATCGTGTCATATAAGACCTAGAAATTCTCACAAATAGAATGCATATCAATTAAACAAAAGAGCCACAACATGAATCTTAACAAATAATAGAGCTACATTTGCCAAAGAAAAAATCAAACAGTTTTACATTTGCCTTCATTTGCAACACATCTAATCTGTTTATATTAGCAAATGCAAGTTCAAATGACATAAAATAGAAAGAAAAAAAATACTATTGGCCGTCAAAAACTTCAAATAAACTAACGAATCTATAAAAACATGAATAACAATATGAAATTGGCAAAACTAACAAAAACAACTCCAAATTCAGGTTGAAATGTATTAATACTTTAATCGCATCCGATAAATAATACAATAATTTCCTATTTATAATTTTTAACAGAATTCGCCCAAAAAATACTACGAGTATTTGGAGGGTTCAATTTATTAACCTGTGTTAATCAAAAGAATATATAAATTCAATCCAGATTTACCAAACACTGCAAAAAATAAACTAAAAGATGAAATTCAAAGCAAATTACGCGTAAGAACATAACAAAACTGACGGATGCAATTTAAATTTTATTCGCAAAGTTAAATCAAAGAATAAGAAAAAAAAATCATACGTAGATCTAAAGGTAAAATCAAAGAAAAATACCTGTTTTTGAAAGGAAAATACCTGAGAAAATCGACTCCGAAGCTGTGAATAAAAAATGCGGCAAATTTGTTTGGTTTCCGGAGTGCAGTCCGATACAATTTATATTGCGCAAATAAATGCCCTAACTAACACCCTGCTGCGGTGGTAAAATAGTAATTTACTCCTTTTTTTCATAATTTCATGGTAAAAAGAAAATATTTTTTATAATACTTGGATATTTTTTATAATTTGGTTGATTTCACATAACACTAATGAATCTACATAAACTGAGGAAGACATTAAGAAGAGTTTACGGGCTCTAAAAGTCGTCGAAAAAAAAAACGAGTTTAACTTTAAATTTTAATTAAAAAAGTAGGGTAAAATACAACGAGTGTCACTTAATTATGAGTAAAGTTACATTAGGGTTATCCAATTATTAAAAGTTATATTTGAGTCACTCAATTATGGGTAAAATTATATTTGGGTCATCCAATTATTAAAGGTTACACTTGGGTCACTCAATTATGGGTGAGGTTACATTTGGGTCACCTTTCATATTTAAAAAACACATATCAATTTGTGTATTAGATTAATAAGTGGTTTCAAATGAAGTACTCTAGTGTTAACAAGGGTATACAAGTGATTTGGAAGAAAAAATGACTACGTTGGTGTTTTTTTTAATATGAAAGGTGACCCAAATGTAACCTTACCCATACTTAAGTGACCCAAGTGTAACCTTTAATAATTGGGTGACCCAAATGTAACCTTACCCATAATTGAGTGACCCAAATGTAACATTACCCATAATTAAGTGACCCAAGTGTAACCTTTAATAATTGGGTGACCCAAATGTAACCTTACCCATAATTGAGTGACCCAAATATAACTTTTAATAATTAGGTGACCTAAATATAACCTTATCCATAATTGAGTATCTTTGTTGTAGTTTACCCAAAAAATTAAAAAAAAAATCGTCGGAAAAATAAACGAAATTTTCTGCTATATATATAGTACATGTGTCCCTTGAATTTTCAATGAAATAAATCTTTTCCACCAAAATTGTCTTGCTTTCCAGATGAGTTTTTAATGTTGTATGGTTAAGACGAAGACTTCGAACAAATTATTTTTCCAAATAAATTTCTAATGTCGTCTTACATCTAATTTTTCTTTCACAAATATGATTTAAAGTCAGATTATTTTCACAAATATTATATTTGTTACAATGAAAGTAAAAATGATATGACTACCATTACCTATTGTCATTGAATAGTATTTTGATATTTTGAAATAAAAAATTAAAGTCGGATCACTTACAATCTGACTTTAAACAGTGTTTTCTGTGCAAAGTGCATTTCTACTGTCTATCTTCATCATTTTTTAATAAAAAAAATTAAAATGTACAACGAAGTCGGATTGAGTGCACACCGACTTTTTTTTTACTGTTCAAACTACAATATTTATGTAAATAACATTGTGTGTGTCATAGTTGTGGTGGGTGAAATTATCTAAATA
Organism: Hibiscus tridactylites; assembly: GCA_958450335.1. Taxonomy (NCBI): domain Eukaryota; kingdom Viridiplantae; phylum Streptophyta; class Magnoliopsida; order Malvales; family Malvaceae; genus Hibiscus; species Hibiscus tridactylites. The sequence goes on from OY288276.1 coordinate 1,947,512, forward strand.
TTGTTGTCCAATTTTTTTTCCAACAATATGATACTCCCCACTTTATTTCCAACAATATGGTAGTTTATTGTAACAACCAAAAGTCGGATTGCATTCAACTCGTTTTTGAACAATATTTTTCAAAAATTATTAGAAAATGAGGTTTAAGTCTCTCTCCATTGAAATGTATTGATCCATGCACACCACGTATAAAATTTATTGTTTAAAGACAAATTTCAATCTATCAAATTTTATTATTTTAATATTAATATGAAATTCACTGTTTAAAGACGGATTGAACACAATCCGTCTTTTGATTTGCTACAATAAATTACTGTATTGTTGAAAATAAAGCGGAGAGTGCAACATTGTTAAAAAAATTGTAGAACAATATTTGGGTAACTTTACTGTGGTGGGAAAAAAGTAACAACAATAAAAATGCAATGTTTGACTAAATTATCATTTTGTCCCTTATTCTTTTCTTTAAAGTAATTTAGCCCTCAACATTTTATTTTTTTGTCAAATGACATCTCTGCAGATAAAAACTATTAGTCGACCAACGGTAAATGACTTGAAATGATATGACAAACTTACATAACAGTTCATGCCGCGATAGCAATGTCATATAAACAAATATACTGACTTTACAGAATAACACATCAATCAAAAAATAATTATTTATTTTCTCAAACCAAAAACTGATTATTTATTTTAAATTCAACCACTTTAATTCCCCAACTTGGGTAGTTGCAACCCTGAATCATCCCAAAATCTTGTACCAGCCGGTCCACATCAATATCGACCAAAATGGCCAAAAGGCCCAAAACATCCCTAAATCTTGTACCAAGTGGTCTGCATCGATATTGAAAAAATGATATTTTTTTTTAAATTTTATTAAAGTTTTGGGTAAACTATACTATTGACCACCATACTTTGGTTAATGTATTAAAATGATTACCTTAAAAAAATTGACTCAATTGACCACCTAAACTATTGAAATTGGATCAATGTAACCACCAGCCGTTAATGGGCTAACGGAAAGTGACGTGACAGTTAAAAAATTAAAGGTATAATTACACATTTGGTCTTTACTATTTACACATTTTTCATTTCAGTCCTAATTTTAAGCTAATAAAATAAATTAATTAGGTGGTGACACATGTCAACATCTTATTGGAGGAATTTAATTATTTATATTTGATATAATAAATTATTTTCCTCCTCCAATCAAGTGGTGACACGTGTCACCACCTATTTAAAGGAGAAAAATAAATTCAACCACACATGCTATCCAGGGGAATCAAACCTAGGCAATCTAGTTGCAAAGATAGTGGCTTAGCCACTGCACCAAGCACATTTTTGTGTTTTAAAACACCAAATTCAATATATATCTCTTATTGATTTCTACATTTATAAGCTAAAAAGCTCAAACCCTAAACACTAATTTCACATATATAACCCTAAATGTTTCAAATTAATTTTACACTAAATATTTCAAGTTAATTTCACATATATAGATTAGGACAATGGTTAAGTCTTGTGGCCTGTGTGCTTACAGTTATATCACTGAAAACTGAAGGCGCTAGCGTAGGAATTACTTTTCTGCAGGATGCCGTGGCAAAGGGAGCAGGTAGGGAGTCGCCTTTGTTCTTCTATTCTATGTAGTTTATATGTTCATGTACATATTCTATTTAACATACTGATTTTTATGGTTTGATTTTTATGGTTTGGTTGGTGTGTATTAAAATCACTCTTTATACAAGGATTATTACTGTGTATATTGACGGCGGAATAAAATTATTTCACAAACAATATTATTTCAGGGTTTAGTGATTTAGTTTAAAGTTTATGATTTTAAATTTAAAATTATTATTATTATTATTCTTTAGGGGTTATGTGTTTAGATTTTAAATTTTAAAATTAAAATAGACATTTTTGTATAATTTTTTATATATATATTGTATCATATAATAACCTCATGTACAAATGAAATATTATGTTTCTAATAGTATAAAAATCCCATACTCTTGGAGGAAAATGGTATTTCTGTTATGAACAAAATAAAGAAGAAAAATAATAAAAACAAAGAACAAGAATAGAAGAATAAAGAGATGAGAGGAAAAAAAAAATTATATTATTCTCAATACTTAAGTATATACAATGTCTTCATTAGATCATCTATTTATAGGCATAAGAAATACATAATACATTAAACTCTAATTAATGAAGATAATATTTTTAATTATAAAGTAAATCTAATCTCCTTGATAAAGTTCTTATCATTATATAGACATTCACATAAATAAATATTTATAACAATTTCAATATAAATAAGATAATTAGGAAGAAAAATTTAAAAGAAATCAACACCAAAAATAACAACTAACTAATTTGAAGGCTTATAAATAGGATTCATGTCACCTTAAAACAGTATATAATATAATTAAGCCTTAATGTCGAAGGGTCGCATCAACATTCTTCCAAACTTAACCACGTTTCACTCAATCAATCATTCATCCGTTCGCTTAGTTTATTTACACTCAATACACACATTAACACATATATCATCACCTCGTTTAACTATTAATAAATTAGATAATCACATGTTACTTTTTATTATAATTAAAATATTTTATTTAGAAAAGAGTTTTTGATATATTCAACCTTAGTAATTGTATATAAGAACCAATAAATTTTTTATCATTAACGTTTATTTTACTTTTCAATGAAATTAATTATATTCATAAAAGCTGTACTTCATTAAATTAAGGTGTTTAAAAAGTTCAAAGTTTACGATTTAGGATTTATGTGGTTATAGATAGATGTTAGGTTTTAGAGTTCAGGGTTTAGAGTTTTTACAATTTAATATTTAGGTTTTAAAATGCATGTGGTTTAGGGTGTAATTTAGGGTTTAGGTTTATGACGTGTGGTTTAGGGTCAATGTGGTTGGGTTTGGTTTTAGGGTTTATGAAACAAGTTTAAAGTGCATGAGTTAGGGTTTAGTGTATATTGTTTAGGGTTTAAAGTTTAGGTGATATTGTTTAGGATATATAATTTAGGATTTAGGCGTTATTCAAATGTTATAAATTTTATATTTTTTATTATAATTAATGGAATAAATTTGTTGAGCATTAATTTTATCATCCTATTAATTCTATCTTACTAAATTCTACTAAAAAAGAAAATAGCATTAATTATAGAAATTTAGTATGTTTTAAACATAGCCCTTAGGGCTTTATATAAGCAAAATCCTTTAGAAAAAAGTAAATAACACATTATATGAACAATATAAGATCAAATATTAGGAGGAACAAAAATTATTAAGCTTTTAAAATTAAAAAATAAAAAGGACAAAAGTCTTATTTGACTAAGATTTAAACTAAAAATAACCTAAAACACTATTACACAAAATATTTTAAGAGAATTAACAACCCTCGCAATTAATACATGGCTTCATCCCTAATAGTATGATACGTCATCGTACTATTCATCTGATAATGTAGAACCTCTCACAATTATTTAAATAATTTTTGTTTATAATTTATACGCGTACAAGTTATTAAGATAGAATATAATTTATACGCCGGACAATTGGAGTTTATCTGTTGCCGACCCGAAACCCAATTTCTCCACCTTTCATTTCAATTCCCCGTATAAGTTATTAAGATAGAATATAATTTATACGCGTAGTGACGATTCAAAGATTTATAGGATATAATTTATTAAGAAAGATCTCTTAATTTATAATTAAAATAAAATATTATTTATCTCAATACAAAAAATCTTTTAATTACTCTTAAACTTCAAAATTTCACACATAAACAACTAAAAATCTAATATTTTAACTTAAAAAGTTTCACACTTTTTGTATGGTTTAGGCAAAATCATTTATAACATTTTTAATGTCAATTTCTTTCAAAAAGACCACTCTAAGTAAGTCTATTTAAACTTTCTTGCGACAAAGTTTGGTCGTAAGTATGAATTTAATAACTTTAATTAATTTTAAAAAATATATATATTTTAGAAGCAATAATAATAAGAATAGGCAACAAGATTTTACAAGAAATTGTCGCATTTTTGGAAGCAATTAAAATATTTTTAAAATCTTAAAAAATCCACTAATTTATTTTTTTTCCTTAGGTAAAAGTTCTCTAAATAATTTTAGCTCAATAAATGATGTATTTTCATCAACATCAGATAACTCACCGTTCTTAAGTGCATTTTCAAAATTATTAATGAAAGTGATTTATCATAATAAAACAAGAAGCCAAAAATATTCTCATATAATTGATGGTGTTCAAATCTCTTTTCTAAAAAAATAATGATTTGGTCGATAATATACAAGAAACATTCATTTCTAAACTTAAAGAGATAATAATGTTTATATTTTATTATTAATTTGAAGGACGATATAAATTTTTAGGAAGTTGTTAATTATCAAATATAAAAATTTATTACCTTTATTCAAAAGAAATATAACTATGTAATTTATATCCAGTCCTTATTTTGGGCCCTATTTTCGTAAGTCATGTGTGGTCGCTCCACTTGCACATACCTAAAATCCGCCATCGTATATGGGGAAAACGACTATACCGAAAAAGATGAGGAGGCAGACCACTATAATTTATGGATGAACCTTTTTAAAAATATTTAAATTTAAAAGGCCAATAATATAAAATAGTATATGTTTTTTAAGAAACTAAACTATAATTCTACTGTTACTTTTCAAAAAATGAGCGGCGTGATATCGTCGGCCTCTACTGGATATCTCCCCTGGGATGTCATCCTAATAAACTCATACACACAAACCCATTATATTGGTAAATTGAATTATTTAAGAAGAAGAATACATATCTTTATTAGTGAAAGTGAAATTATTCAATGAGTTTATTTAAATTTTAATTTTAGTTTATAAATAAAATAAAAATGTTAGATAAATTTTAACTTGTAACAATTGATGGGCTTGTAACGAAAATCAACCCTTAGTTGCTTACCTATACGTGTTTACTCATGGAAATTGAGTGTTGGTAAATTATTTGTCATTAATAAATTATAAACATCAATATTCGGTTAATTAATAAAAGAATTCAAACCAAAATATTATGAAAAATTAATTATGCTTTCGGTCACTAAATTCCAAACAATTCTTCACAACAACAAAGTTTTGGTTATGCTGTAGGCTCTAGGTGATTCTAAATGGCCTCGACTAATGTTGGATTTCAATTGTATAGTCTTGGACTGTTCTTTGGGCTGCAAACCGTATTGGCCCAATAAATATTCTACCCGCAATCTTTTAGCCATTAAAAATTGGGTTCCATAAAAACAATGGATGAGTCGATTAGATGGCGATTAATATAGCAAATAAATTATAAAATAAGCTATTCCCTATTGGAAATTGGAGCCTAGAGCAATTACTTTTGCAGACTGCAGTTGCTTTATAATAAATGAGGGTACTGCATTCTTTTTTTACTATCAAAACGGCACAGCATTTTTCAACGCTTCATTTCTAGGTTATTAATTATCTTTTTTAGTATATTGATTATGCTGCCCCAATAAAATATTGCGTCGTGTAGTGCGACAGAGATAAGGTTGGAAGTCCAACCATATGATATTAATACTCTGAAATTTGGATCTTCTCTCTGCCTTTAGTTGATTTTATTCGTTTTCCCTCTTTCTCTTTCTTTAAACCCCGACACCCTCTCTCTTTCCTCATCTTCTCTACACCCCCGACACCCTTTCTCTTCCCTCATCTTCTCTACACCCCCGACACCCTTTCTCTTCCCTTACTCCTCCACCCTTACCCACGTCGGCGCCCGTCTCTCTTCCGACCCTCAACAATAAGACAAAGGAGGAAGCCTGCCCCCTCGTACACTGTAGATGTCGGCACTGTAATTCCTGTCACAATGAAAACAAAACATTGTTTCAGGTTTGTCTAACCAATCACTTTTTTTTAATTTTGGTTATATTTTTGAAAACTATTTTGTTTCTCCGGTTATAAAGCCTACCAGAACATATGGGGGCTAAAGAGATCTATTTTGAGACCCGAAACAAAACACCCTAGGTCGATTTCGCAACTTTTTCTTTAATTTTCTTGAGAACTTTGAACCCGCGCATATCGGGATGGTTCTCTCTGTTTTTATTTAATTTTTCTTCAATCTGCACTCCATTTGTTTTTGTATGATTTTTTTTTTGAATATGCTGGTGCGATGCAAGGGTGTATGATTTTTGAATATGCGTTTTCTAATTTGTTTTTGTTGTTTCTTTTGCAGTTTATTTATCTTCTCTCGATGAGCTCTTCATATCGTATTATTAGCCTTATCCTAGATCATAAGGCTGAGATGGAGAATCTCAAACACCGATGCATTGAATTGAATGGTCCTCTGTCGCGAGCCATGGCAAGTGTCCAGCGGTATGCTAAAAATCAGCAACTGCAAGGTCGTCACAAATCTGCCTTGAAGAGGGTTGAAATCTTCAAATATCTCTTTGAAATGAAGTCGTTTCATTTACAACAAACGAAAGCAGCCATCATTTTTCTTGAAACCGAGCTGTCTAAGAAGTCTTCGATTCTGGTCCGTTCACGAATGGAGCTAAAAGTGGTTAAGAAGATGAAGCGGCGTCGGTCGTGGCAGGGGACAATTCGAAACCGTGGACAAACGCAGGCAGACTTGAGTGCAATTCAGCAATGGTGTGAAAAGTCTGATGGAGTTGAACTTGCACCTTAAGATGTGGGAATTTGATTGCTATGAATCAAAAGTGTTAGTTGCTGTCGCTTTTAAATTTAATCAAGGAAGAATGAAAACCAGTAAATCATCTGGTGGAGTGCTTATCTTATCTCCATGGACCATGATCTATTTTTTATTTTTTGAATAGTCGTGTAGTGTTTATTTACTTCAAATTGAGCTTTTGCATAGTTTAGCATTGCTCTTCAAATTTACCATTAAGCAATATGCATTGGTTCTTCTCTCCTAATTTCCCTTATTTCAAAGCCATCATTATACTTTTGATGATTTTCGGTTGCCTTGATTGAACGTTTGAATTGAACCATGTTCTGCATAAGACGGTTTCGTCATTTCTTTTTTTTTTTTATCAACTTTGCCTGTGCAAACAATGGAGCAATTCTCTCCTTCACTTGGCAGGTGCTGCTCAGTGCTTGCTTCTTCTTCATTAGAGATTGAATCTGTGTCAGTGGCCTTGCTATTGCCATTTGAAACCATTGTGGTCACTTGAAAGCAAACTATCTTTATCACTACATGAGTTATTAGTATTCAGACTTTCAGCCATATTTTTCCTATTATCACGAGACTCACGACCAGGGGAAATATGCTTATTCAAGGAGCAATTTGTGGAAGGGTAGCTGAAGCATGGACGATATGGCTGCAAAAGTTAATTGAATCAAAATTGTATAATTTACACGGTTAGTGGAAAGCATAAATTCCAGTAGCAGAATACAAGAAGCAAATTCGACTAAAAGAAATGAGAGAACTCGTACAAAAGCTTTAAAAGTAGGGCGATGGGCAGCCATCTCATACACACAACACCCTGTTCAACAAGAAGCAAAGCAGTTTGTCAGAAGAAATAAAAAGACTTATCCATGTCTAATATGTATTTAATAAAAGACATGCCCAGAGACCAGATATCATATCAGACTTGAAACCATATGGAATATCTACAAGCAGTTCAGGACACATGTAATAGGGAGTTCCAACCACTTGAGCCAACAATTAGCTTGACATGAAGTTACAAATAATTAGCACATTCTTGTATAAGAAAGAATTAATACAAAAAAAATATCAAATGCATATAAATGAAGTTACTCAACAAGCTATGAGTAACAGAGTTATTCTTTATTCAATCACTGGGTAACAAGCGATAAACTCATGGCCCGGAGATTCAGAAGAGATGGATTTCAGAAGATGAATCAGTGAGTTCAGTTAATTCATTAAGCGTAAATTAGAAATATACAGAGAGTTTCAAACGTTGATACATTAGTTCAGTAAAATGGATTTCAGAAGGGATGAGAAAGTTTTATTTAATCACCTAACTACCCTCTAACCGTACGCAATTAAGCAATATTCCGAACTGTATCCAGAAAGACTTACCCTAGGCACAATGAGTGTAGGAGCTTATAGAAAGACTCTCATAGGCTCGTTGGACGTAGGAGATATCTTAGGTGCAGAAGAGCTTATCAGCGCTGAGCTTACAGATCTTCAATCATATCCCAAATACTATACCCATATGTAAATTAGTTTTTATCCAATAAACAGTAATATCAGAAAATGAATTTCAGATATATTTTTATATTAGAAGACGAATGTCAGATTTATTATTATATCAAAAGACCAATATCAGATATATTTTCGTATCAGAAAATAGAAGCCACATATTATTTTCATTTCGAATAACAATGTCACACTTTTAATTTAAAGCAAGGTAGTCTTAGTTTAAAAACAGAGAGAATACTCATGGACACATAGGACACTATATATGGTCCAATTCATTCCTTGCAGTTGATAATTTATCAAAAATAGAACATTGAACATCTGACCATTTTTGGACTGATTTCAGAACGAGGTCTCTATGAAAAGGGGAATTCAGTACTAACGGCTCAAACCAGACATTCATAAATTGATACGTTAGGCTCAAACCAGACAATTATAAATTGATACATTAGGATCATTGAGATTTTAGATATATCGAGTGACCCAATCATTATAGCCTATGAGGGTATTATGGCCATCCTGACCTTTAGGGGGTAATTTGGTAGTTTAGACCAACAATGTATAAACGCTGATATACAAAATTTAGGAACTCTAGCTTCTCAATAGGTTTCCGTGTCCCTTTGAACTAAGCAAAACCCATCAGTACAACGTTTATTATTTAATCGGATATGTATCCCTTAAGTATTTATTTTTTGGAGCTGACAACAACATAACAAAATAGTTCACCTTCACCAAACAACCACTAATCTTACTATGAGAAATCAAACATGCCTTCATATGGTATTCTTTCATTATCACCCTAGTGTTAGAAACGACCAACAAACACGAGTCATATAATACCACTTTCAGAGCCATTATGTTTGTTGACTTTATTGGTATTTCTTAGTCCAAGTCAGTGGTACTTCGTGTCATTCTAGTATTCGAAGGTATTTCAGACACTTCGATGCCCAAAGGTGTTTCAATTATTCTGAGCCCTTCAGTCTTTCCAACTATCCATTCATTAAATTTCTTGAGGGTAAATATATCATTTTGATTAATTTGGATATTGATGTCGAGGATATATCATTCTTTTTGGTCATTATGAATATTTTGATTAATTCAACTTTATCAGTATTTCTAAATATTTTAGTCATTTCAATCAATTCAACATTTTACGCAACTTTAACTAATTCAAACATACAATTAGTTTCTCATAAATGTATTCAGAGATTTATTCAATTTCAAGGAATTTAAGCAATTTATAGCCTCGAAATTGAGCATCGTTACCATAACTTCCCAAGCAATTTCAGGATTTTCAGAAGAATTAGTTGTTTTACCGGATCTAGTGTAGATTCTCAGACCATTTTCATTGATATGGGTATTTTAGTAATTTTCATACCTCAAGGGCATTTTCATAATTTATTAGCCAAAATAATCAGACTTAGAGATCAACTATTTTTTATTAATCGTTTACTGAACTCGGAAGTCCTTTCAATTTATCAAACCTCTTATTCGAATATTTTTGCCTTGGCTATTGATATTCTTATTTCTTAATTGATTAACATAAGCAGAATTAATCATATGCTCAATCATGGTTGTGTAAGCATTAACCGAATACCAACAAGTTTTAAAAGCATGCAAGTAGTAATATATTACCTTAAATCCTTGCCACATCGATCAACCCCTTGAAACGACATTCGAACACTCTCGAACCTGAATTTGACGTCCCTTGACATATCGGATACGAAGATACATGGATACCTTCAATATGACAATACCTTTGATTAGTCCTCATTCACATTGCTCTTAAACTAAAATTAATCACATAAGCAAGCTCAAATTCAATGTTAGATTTGGAGACTTTCGGGTCAGAATTTCATGAAACGGACTTCAAAATCAAACTCAGGACGTCAAAGTACACAAAATAGGGCTTTTCGAGAAAAAAAAATGACTTTTGGTCAAAGTCAACAATCAACAAGAAGGTCAACGATCAGAGGTCAACGGTCAACGCTGGCGTCAGCAGTTGTTGAGTGCATAAATGTTCTATATTTTAATCCTCATTTATTCATATTATTGATGCACTCAAGTATGTTTAGTTGCATTTTAGGATAGAATTTACATAAACATCACAGATAAATAATTTTACACAGATGCTGCTGAGTTCGGTCAATTCTTGTAGGTACATGTCGTGGCAACATCCAGGGCAGCAGATGTTCAGAAGATAACCGCAGAGCTGGAGTGAAGGGTTGAAGAAAACTGTCTCATACATTATTGTCATGACAATTGTCATATAGTTAAAATTTATAAAAGACTCAACGTATAATTACGAATTATTTAAACATATAATTCAGAATTATTTAAAATAAAATATTAATTAAATTATTTCATATAGATCAAATATCAACCTTAGTCAATTTAAAAATAAAACCCCCTAAATCTCAAACCCAAAACCCTAAAACATTAACCCAAAACTACAAACATTAAACAATAAACTTGAAACTCGTGAACATAAAACCATAATTGTAAAATATAAACCCTAAACCCTAAATACATCATTCAAATCTAAGATTTGGGTTTATGATTTAGCGCTTTGTATTTGGGGTTTGGTATTTTGGTTTCAAGGTTTTGGGTGCATTGTTTAGGGTTTAGGGTTTTTATTTTTTAAAATTGACTATGGTTGGTATTTAATCCAATTATTTTTTTGATCCTCGACGAGCACCGCTGAACACCATTAAATTAATTTATAAAGACTAAAATTTTAAAGGACTCAACCTATAATTATGAATTATTTAAACATATAATTCAGAATTATTTAAAATAAAATATTAATTAAATTATTTTCCATATAGATCAAATATCAACTTTAGTCAATTTAAAAATAAAAAACCCCTAAATCTGAAACACTAAACTCAAAAATGTAAACCCAAAACCACAAACCTTAATCAATAAACTTGAAACCATGAATATAAAACCTTAAATTGTAAACTATAAACCATAAACTATAAATCCTAATCATAGTGTTCAAAATTTAGGGTGCATTGTTTAGGGTTTTATTTTTTAAAACTAACTATGGTTGATATTTAATCCAATTATTTTTTTGACCCTAGACAAGCACCATAATTAAAACTATCATATGTATATGAAAAATAATTTAATTAATATTTTATTTTAAATAATTTATAATTATTTATTTAAATAATTTATAATTATACGTTGAGTCATTTAAATTTTTTATCTCTATTAATTAAATTAATGACGCTCAATAATGCTCACCGTTAGTAATGTTCAGCGATGCTTGTCAAGTGTGATAGACTCATCTTATTATTTTAATCTTACAAATATAAATATTATATAATATTATTTATGTTTGAAATGTGTTTTTATTAGTTTTGTATTTCTTTATTATTATGTTGTGTTTTCGAATGTGTTCTCGTATAATTCTAAAATGACCGTTTTTTTGTTAAAAAAAAAGACCCTTTCTTCGTCTTTTTTTCCTTTTTAATCCATTTTTTTGTATTTATTCCTTTTTAATCCATATTTTTGTATTTATTAAATATTTTTTTTCGTGAACGATAGCTTATGGCTACTCTGACATCATTCCAATAATAGTATTTAAAATGGCATATATATTCTCCTGGTTTGGGATAAATATAAAGCTTGTGTGCAATATTTTAGTGGTCTCTTCTTTTTCCCTTATTGATTGGACTATACTTTAAAACAATAAAGAACTTCGTGTTTTAATATATTTATATCTTATTCGGGTTAAATGACGTCAACAATATTTTTAAAAGTTTATTTAAAGTTTTAAATATAAGTAGATGAGACACATATGATCATTATCTTGATTTTACATGTGAAATATTTATTTTCTTAAAACACGGTATCATTTTTACTTCTTAATACTCCATTTTTATTTGAAACGTCAATTTTGAAATAATTTTTTTGTAAAAAAAATAATCCTAAGAAATGAAAAATTTTGTCAAAATCGAATCAAATTTTGTTCAAATTTGAATGATTTGAATTTATATCTACGAATTCGTTGTTAATTTATTTTAATTTAACTAATTATAATTTTTTATTATTATTCGATAAAATAAAGAGCTTATTGAAATATACAAATAAAGACTAAAGAGGGAGCACTATAATTATTATTTTATTTCTATTAGATAAAATAAGGAGATAATTAAAATATATATATAAAGAGATGGCATTGTAGCAATTACACTTAAATATTTAAAATAAAATTAAACTATTATTTTGGGTCGGGTAGGATATTTTTCACCTTAAACTCGACTCGACCTTATCCTCAAAAAACTAGTACCGAACCCGATCCAAACCTGAAAATTTCTTTTAAAAAAATATGACCCTATAAAAGCATAAATTTGTCAAATTTTATCTTGAAATTAAAAGGGTAAATATTGGAAGTTACCTTTAATTCAGATAATAATTTTGAAAATTGCTTTATAGGAGAATCAATTGATTCTCATTATTAAATGCTCCGTTAGGTCAAAATTTCCATTTATACTATCATGATACTCCTATAAATAACTAATAGGGTTTAAACCTTCTAGGTTTAAATACAACTAAAAACCACAAAATTTTTATTGTTTTACTCTTTGGATTTTACAAGTAGTTTTCGGTGGTAGACGAAGGCAAGGGTCAGTTCATGATCTGCACAGTAGTGCAACTGTGGCTGATCATTTATTGTTGTATCTTGGGAGACAAACGACCAATGAGCTCGAGCACCATAGGAGTGGCCGAAAATCTGTCTTAAGAAAACTACATTCGTGCAGGCCTCAACACGTTTCTTTTGGTTTCAAATCGGTTTGATTTATATATTATTGTATTGTTCTTAATTTTGTATTGTTCGTTTAAATAATATTATTTTATCCTATTGTTTATTCTTAGATTAACGCTTATTTTCTAACATATTTTAGGTCGGGTAGGGTATTTTTCACCTTAAATTCAACTTGACCTTATCCTCAAAAAACTAGAAACGAACTCGATCCTAACCTGAAAATTTCTTTTAAAAAAATACGACTCTTTAAAATTAATTCGGGTCAAAACTTAACAGGTATGGATTAAATGGTCATCTTTAAATGGAGTGGTGGATAGCTTGGTCCGTCTTAGTCGAGGAACAACAGTCGGCGACGGCGAGATCCTATTTAAAGATCCTCCTAGAGAATCAGCGACAGCCATGCTACATGATTTGCAAGACCTTAATTAGTTTTTCTTATTTTCAGCTTTATAAAAAAAACTATAAACATGAATTATAAAAGAAACTTGGAAGATAAAAAAAAACGATCGTAAGATGTTTTATTATATACGAGGACAGATGGACGCAAGATTTTATGTTAAAGGAATGAACTTATAAAATTTTAAGAGGGTGAAAATAGAAAATACGTAAAAAATTATATATGAATTTTAAATTTTTAAGGGGACGATAGTCTCCTTCCGACCCTTCTTGTTTCATCCCTGATTATTTACGGTAATTATCAACCAATTCATACACATGTATTTATTTTTACAGTATTACTCGATAAATAAGTTTGTTTTTTATGAAGTTTGAATTTGAAGAAGAGAATAAATAAATAAACAAACAAATAAATAAATAAATAAATAAATAAATAAAGGCGCTGATCATTTTGTTTAATTAATCTTTGATCAGTATGTGTATAACGGTTTGTTTAACAGTTTAAGTGAATATTTCACATTTTAATCTGAATGTTGAATCTAGCAATCCATATGATCAATATATATTTTTTTATCCAAAGACAGCATTTCATTAAGAAATTAAATCAAAGAAGTACATGGAGGCAAGGGGGAAGAGATGGTCCCCAAAAAGTTTGGACCATAAGGTCCCTAGCACATTTGGCTAGCCCGTCGACTGCGTGATTACAAGATCTCTGAACAAAAGAAAAAGAACAAGCTTAAAAGGTTTCATCTTTGCGTCCGATGTCCTCTTCAATAGCCGAAGAGACTCACTCTGAGAAGGAGCCTGAGCGAATCCTGTTAATGACCGATTTACAATCCGCTTCGATGATGACATGAGAGAATCCTTTCAGAGATGCCAGAGCTAGTCCAAGTCTGATAGTCATGGCTTCTGCCGTTGCCACAGATGGAGCGAGCAGGGGTTCCGAGACACCTTGTAAAACGCAACCAGAAGAATCTCGTGCAATAGCTGCCGCAATGGTCTTTCCATTGAGACTGTCAAAGTCGGCGTCACAACTAATCTTGATAGAACCGGGGGAGGTGGTATCCAGCTTACCGAATCCGTAGGCCTGGAGGATTCAGTGTTCGTGCGTGACGACGACTCACGAGAGAAATCCTGGAAGGCACAATCCGCGCGAAGCCAAATTTCCAAAGGAGGGTATTTCCTGTTTTCAAAGACCAATGCGTTCCTCGATTTTCAGATTGCCCAAAGAAGGAAGGCAATGAGTGCGCAGCCTTCGTCGAAATTCCTCAGTTTCCTGAAATCGTTAATTTTGAGCCACCAACGAGAGAATCCAGAAAAGCCCAGAAGGGAAGGAGAGTAGTTGAAACCAGACACTCTCTAAATCGCTTGTGCGAACGGGCAAAAATTTCATGAATTCCGCGTAAAGGTATTATGGTAGCCGATGTTCTTGTTAAGCACGATATCTCCACTCAGTTTAATATGATCTCTTGTGACTTACCGTCACTTATTTTACGACCTCTTTTAAATAGAGACATTTATAATCCCCTTATTGTAAGTCTAGTTAAATTTTAAGGCTATTCATTTCCAATTCAAAATTATATTATATCACCAATGTCGTGTAACACTAATTATAAATATAGTATTTTATTTAATATGGAATTTAAATTTTAATATTAACTAAAATTAATATGATGTCACTTATTAATACAATCTAATTTATCTCCAGACTTTACAATGGAGGGTTTTCTTTATTTTATTTCTCCTTTTTGGCTCAGACTTTATGACCAAATCCGTCTACTCTTTTCTCCAGTAGGGTAGGAAAATAATTTCATCCATGGCCTATAGATTTGCAACACATATGTGCATATAATCTTTTTAATAATTGAGATGTAGTTTGTGCACATAAATATATACAGAATTATGAAAGCCTGAGTGAAAAATTTTTATTAAATTATCATACACGAGAAGTTATTTTAGTAATTACAAAATATTTTGATATACAATTATAAGATTTAGGTTTGAATTAAGAATTTAAGTATTATATTATAGAGTTTGAATAAAAAATTTGTGATTTTTAAATAGCTTGTGTATTAAAATACAACTTTAAAAAATTAGATGTTGGTAGATTTTCGAAAAGGTAAATTATATTTCTATATATAGTAAATATTAGAAGAGCGGTTGAAATTTTTACAATAATTGATTCCTCTAATATTTACTGATTTGTCCATAATTTTACCTTATAAATAGAGAGCTCAAATTCATTGTTTTACCCATTGAAGACATTTAATCATTCATGTTCTTTTTCGAAGAGAGAATGTAAAGAGTTAGACCCGACATGAAAACCCGACTGAAACCTGCTCGAGTCAGAACCTGATTTGAGCCGAAGATTTGATGACCCGAACCCGATCTGTAACCGACTGTTGTTGACCCGAATCCGAATTTGACCTGTTATTGTAGTAACCGAATCGGATCTGCGTCCGACTGAAAACGACCCGAACCCGAATTGGACCTGTTACTGTGGACCTGAAACCCGACCTGCGTCCGACTGAAACGAACCCGAACCCGAAGCCGACCTGGCAGATAACTGAATTTACCCGACTGAATTGACTCGATATCCGATTTTACCCGACCTGAAATGGACCCAACCTGAAATGGACCGAACTGTTTTGAACCCGACCTGTTTTAAACCCGACATGTTGTTGACCTGAACTGATCAAATACAAGAAGTTTGTTTGTAATAATATTAGCTCTCGGATCTTATAGCTAAGACATAGTTTATCTCACATAAAATACTTTATTTCAATACAAATGAGAAATCAAGATTGAACATTTGGTGGAATTAAAATATTGAATTTTAAAATTACAAGGACTTAATAAGTATTCAAACTCAAAATTTAGGGACAATACATAGTTTATCTAATAATTATACTTATATAGACCTAAATTGTTATTAGACCAAAAAATTGAGGACACATGTGCGTTGTGACATGCTCATCCTTCTTTTAGTTCAACCATGTTTAATTAAATCTAAAGAAACTATACCAAAAGTTAGCACTAAAAAAACAAACTAAAACTTAAATAATCTAAACCCTAAGCATCTAATTAAGGAAGGGCTTAAAGGGTAATTAACCCTTAAATAACAAATTCAATTAAAAAAAGGGTTAACTACACCACTGACCACCGAACTAATTGGGGATTCCTATTTTGACCACCGAACTAACGAACTCGTCAATCAGACCACCAAACTTATTAAACCAACCTATTTTGACCGCCGTCGTTAAAAACCTAACGGTGGGGTAACAGAGTTGCCACGTGGCAGCTTATCGAAATTTTTTAAAATTACACATTTGGTCCCTATTATTTACCTATTAAATCAATTTGGTCCTAATTTTAATTTAATTAAATAAAACTAACCAACCAACCAGTTGATGACACGTGTCACCACCTGATTGGATGAATTTATTATATTTTTTATTTAATTTATTTAATAATTTTCCACCCAATCATGTGGTGACACGTGTCACCTAATTGGGTAAAAATTTAAAGAAATGAGATGGCTGGGAATCAAACCCACAACCATCAACAATATCTACTTTCACTCACTCTACCACTGGGCTAAGCCATTCTACTGTTTCAAATGTGTTAACTTATTTATTTAGTGACATATTGGGTTTCCCTGTTCTTCTTCCTTATTACCAAAATTTGTTCCTCCCTGGTACTGTAAATCTTCACAACAAACAAGTAATTGAAGGTGCGACCAAATTTAATTCGAAACAATAGAATGGCTTAGCCGATATGTCATTAACCAAGCTTTCCATTCTCAGTATACAAAAGTTAGGAATGACCAATACAAAGGAGAGGGTAGAAGAAGCTGGTGATCGTTGACACGGTTCTCTTACTTGTTTGTTGTGAAGATTTACAGTACCAGGGAGGAACAAATTTTCGTAATAAGGAAGAAGAACAGGGAAACCCAATATGTAACTAAATAAATAAGTTAACATATTTGAAACAATAGAATGGCTTAGCTCAGTGGTAGAGTGAGTGAAAGTAGATATTGTTGATGGTTGTGGGTTTGATTCCCAGCCATCTTATTTCTTTAAATTTTCACCCAATTAGGTGACACGTGTCACCACATGGAAAATTATTAAATAAATTAAATAAAAAATATAATAAATTCATCCAATCAGGTGGTGACATGTGTCGTCAACTGGTTGGCTGGTTAGTTTTATTTAATTAAATTAAAATTAGGACCAAATTGATTTAATAGGTAAATAATAGGGACCAAATGTGTAATTTTAAAAAATTTCGATAAGCTGCCACGTGGCAACTCCGTTACCCCACCGTTAGGTTTTTAACGGCGGTGGTCAAAATAGGTTGGTTTAATAAGTTTGGTGGTCTGATTGACGAGTTTGTTAGTTCGGTGGTCAAAATAGGAATCCCCAATTAGTTCGGTGGTCAGTGGTGTAGTTAACCCTTAAAAAAACTCTCCCCGTCAATTTTCACTCAATTTCGCGCCTCCCCTCCCCATCAATTTTCCCCCAACTTTTTTATTGAAATCCCCCCCCCCCCAATTTGGCTCCACAAATTTTCCACCCCAAATTAAAAACTAAAGTATTTTTAACTTTTAACTTTCCCCCATAAATTAAAAACTAAAGTATTTTTAATTTTTAGTTTCTCCCCTAATTAAAATTTTTAATAAAATAAAATTTTAATTTAATGATCATAATTAATAAAATGATTTAAATTTTAAATAATTTATTTTTAATTCATCCATCACAAGTTATTAATTTAATAAAACTTTTAAGTTATTAACGCCACAAATAATTTATATTAAATGATTTAGTACTAAACATATTGAATTATTTAATAAAATTTAAAACTTAGAAGCGTGAAATGAATATTTAAATACAATTTTTTATACATATATATTAAATTGATTATATATGTATATTTAACAGAAATATTATTTAACACTTTAAATTGATTTAAAAATTAATAGTTAATATTTTACATTTATCAACACTTTAAATTCATCAAATCATAGACCCTAAACCCTAATCTTAAACCTTAAACTCTAAACTATAATGTATATAAGTATGTGTATATCTATCAATGTATAAACTCTAAACCCTTGATGAGTTTTACCTTAAACTCTAAACACTAAACCCTAAATCCTAAACCCTAATGTATGTAAGTATGTATGTATATACCTATCAATGTCTAAAGCCTAAACCCTTAATGAAGTTTTCCATAAACCCTAAACCCTTAAATCCACAATATAAACCTATAAATCATAAACTCTAAACCTTAAACCCTAATGTATGTAAGTATGTTTGTATTTATCAATGTATGAACCATAAACCCTTAATGAGTTTTCGTTACACCCTAAACTCTAAACAATTAACCCTAAACCCTAAACCCTAATATGTATATGTATGTATGTATATATGTAGCTATCAATGTATGAGCCCTAAACCTTTAATGAATTTCTCCCTAAACCTTAAACACTAAACACTAAACCTAAACCTTAAATCCTAAACACTTAATGAAGTTTTCATAAAACTCTAAACTCTAAACCCTATACCCTATACCCTAAACCCTTAAATCCACAACCTAACCCTTAAAATATAAACTCTAAACCTTAAACCCTAATGTATGTAAGTATGTTTGTATCTATCAATGTATGAACCCTAAACCATTAATGAGTTTTCGCTACACCCTAAACTATAAACCTTAAACTCTAAACCTTAAACCATAAACCCTAATGTATGTAAGTATGTATATATGTAGCTATCAATGTATGAGCCATAAACCATTAATGAGTTTTACCCTAAACCCTAAACCCTAATATATGTATGTAAATGTACCTACAAATGTATGAACCCTAAACTCATATTCATTATTTTTTTAATTCGTCCAATATTTTATAATTTTAATTAGATATTTTCATCATTCTAGACCCTAGAACTTTATTTTTATTCCAAATTGACCCACATTTATTTTTTTAATTTGTCCAATGTTTTATTATTTTAATTTAATATTTTCTTTATTCTAGTCCCTTAACTTTATTTTAATTCCGTATTGACCCTTGTATATATTTTAATTCATCATGTTTTATAATTTTAATTTGAAATTTTGTTCATTCTAGACCCTAAAACTTTATTTTTATTCTAAATTGACCTCTACTTATTGTTTTTTTAATTAGTCTAATTTTTATACTTTTTGTAACACCCGTGTTTTGGGGTTAGGAGTTGTCCGGGTTTATAGTTCGAGTCAATAAAAATTAAATTAAAATAAATCCAACTTAAAATGTGGCCTAATTGAACTTTAGTAAAAAGGGAAGGGCTTATGTTGTAATTTGCCCAAAAACTTTTAAAAAGGATGACAACTTTCAAAGTTGTCATCTTCTCCCCTTTTCCCATTATTTTCCAACATGTGAAACACCTACCACCATCTTCAAACCCTCTCAAACTTCAAGCTTACATCCCTTGATTTCTTCATCAATTCAAAGGGGTTTTGAAAGGTAATCACATATTTGAACTCTCCTTTCCATTTCCTATCTATCCATGGTCATTGATTTTAAAACCATGAACTTTTAAAAAATTAGGGTTTATATCAAGTTCGGATTTTTAAGGGGGTTTTTCATTTGGTTTTGATAAATTGAGTTGGGGCTTTGCTTAATCATGTTAAAATGCACATTATATATTAATTTGGTTGGATTTTGATGAATTCCCGAAATTGGGTAAAAATGAGTTTTTTGAAGGGTTTTGGGTAATTTTTGGGGGTTGTTTTAGGTGGGAATTGATAGCCCAATGGTAGTGCTATGGTTAGGGGTTGATTTGGGGTTATTTGTGGGTGCAACGGGTGTTGGAAACATGGATTTTGGAAGGGGTATGTGGGCTGTCCGAAATTGCAAAGTATGGGGTTTGGTCATGGCTTGCAACGTTGTAAATTGAATTTGAATTGTGTTCCGGGTTGGTCTTTTGATGTTGGGCTGATTTGGAATTGTTTGAATTGTGTTTGAGGTTGTTTGGAAGCGGGAATTTGTGTTGGAGAAGCTTCGGGAAGAAATCCGGAAATTTGAGGGAGGTTGCTTGCTTGGCTTGGAGCTTGGAAGCTTAGGTGAGTGGTTAAATATTTTCAAAATGGTTTTGAGTATTTGGTTCAAGCATGTGAACCTAGGATGGGCTTGGTAAACCCACTTAGAGTTGGGATTAGAGTGGTAGCCTAATCCCAAGCTTTGATTATAGACTTTGGTTGCACTTTTTAATGGTTGTATATGCCTCGTATTAAATTGTGATGGTGTTGATTATGTATATGTTGTATACATGTATGTTGAGGTATGTTTGATGCATTGTTATATGCATGTTGAAGATAGATATGATATGGTTATACACATGTGTAAAATATAATGTGATGTGGGTGTTAATTATGTACATGTGGTGTTGATGTGTGAAATGATATTATGAGGTGGTTTCATGATCCGAGGATCATGGTGAGTACATGCTAGGCATGAAAATGTAGTTTGTGCATGACGGTAAGTCAAGGTGAGTACGTGCTAAGCACGGAAGTGTTATGAATTAATATTGTGAAAGAGTAATGCAATGTGTAGTATTGGCACTAGTATGCTTGGGTACAAATGATCGATCATTAGGATGTTAGTGTGTACACATGAGTCAAAAGTCGCGCGTGGCCTTGGTGGCGTTGAGTCACCAAGGAGGAGTACGGGTTCGCCCGGAAATTGTATTTATATTAGTCGGTGATGAGTGGAATCCCATCGACGGGGCGTGAGGATGAGTGGAATCCCCTCCGCGTGAACGGTGATGAGTGTAATCCCACCGTCAGGTAATGGTTGAGTTGTTGGATGTGAGTTCCAACGGTTATCCGCGTATTCGAGTCATAGCTAGGTGCCAATACAGATTGTAGTTTATGTTGCCCATATGTGGTTAATTGTGAGACAATGTGATTTGGGATGTGTTGCTAACATGGTTTAATATATGTGATTTCATACGTTGTGGATTTAAACATGTTGAGCATGACATGATATTGATTATATGTTCATGCATCATTTAGAATTATGGCTCGTGTGGACCGGAGGTAAGAACATGCATTTTATCTTGGTTGTAGCTCGTGCTTGGACCCTGCATTGTCGAGGTTTGTTTTTAAAGAGCTTACCCTCACTAAGCTTTTATGCTTACGCTCTCTTTTGTTCGACAATGCAGATAATTAGCTTGTGGGTGGCAAAGGCAAGGGAAGGTCACCAAGTGTTGCTTTTGGTGAGCTCAATGTATGAATTTTAAGTAATAGAATGTAATAGTTAAGCAATGGGATAGGTATTGTTGATTTGAGTTTGATGTATGTCTATGGTTGACTTGGTTTGTAAGCATGTTATATCTTGCCAAATGTTTGTTTGATCGATGGCTTATAAATGCTTAAGTTGCTTGAATGGCATATAAGCTTATTTGATATGTATGATGCTTATTGGTTCCCTTTTAATGTCTTCAAGCATGCTTGTATGAAAGGCTCTACATGTGTAATTTGCTATGTATGAAAGATTGTCTAAATCCATGCTTGCATGTGTTTGAGTATGTTAAATCTAGGATGTATGTCTCTAGACTTTGTTTGATGGTTTTGTGTGCCTTTAGGGGTCCTATGGGACCTTCATACTTGTTGAAATACCCTTAAATCTGAATTTCAAAAGGCTGCAGACAGCCCGCGTTTCGAAACGGGCTGGGTCGTTTCGGAACAGGTAAGGCTTCAGGGACCCCGTATCGGAACGTGTTTCGATACGGTATGGCCTTTGAAACCCCTGTTCCGATACGCGTTTCGGAACGTTTTGGCTACTGGAATTCTGAGAAATTCACGAGATGAAGGTGTATCGAAACGGGTATAAGTGTTTCGAAACGGTCAAAATCTCGTTGACCACGAGAAGTTGACCGTTGAGGGCGTTTCGGAACGGTTGACCACCGTTTCGATACGGCCCCTTGTAGAGGCTCTGGGACAGTTGACCTGGTCAAGGCGTTTCGATACGCCTCAAGGGTGTTTCGAAACGGCCTGTTTAAAAGATTAAAAAGTGGGCTGTTTCATTGTTGTTTTGGGATCGAATGTTTGTCTCATGTATTTTATTCCGTCGTTGATCACATAGGACTTAAATGAACTTTTAGACAAGATAAATAAAAGGAATTTCTCTAGGGTTGCTAACCGAGGTGGGACCTTAACGGGTTTCGCTTCGGTTTTCCCCGTGTGGCCCACTCGGACCGGTCGTCCGGCCAGACCGGGACGAGGGGGTTACATTTGTTGGTATCAGAGCCAGGTTACCGAGACCTTGGGCAGGTAAGTGAGGTAAGTTTAAGTTTTGAATTGATATGCACGGTGTTTGCTTGCTTTGTAAGTATGATTGCTTGTATGACAAGTAAGTTGATTGTTTGTTTAAAAGCATGTTGCTCGTTACCCGTGTATGCTGTGATGTGTGATTGTTTGATTTAGAATGCATGTTGTTTGATCGTACGCATTTGTTTGCTTGTTTAGCAAGTATGCCTTGTTATATGCTTGGTTGAGCATGTATGTGTGCTGATTTGGTTGAAACATGTTTAGTAGAGTCGCATTGCTTCTATTACATCGGAAAAAGGATTTTAAGTGAGGGAAATCATACTTGAGCCACTTGGACCTTTCCTTTGCTAACCCAATTTGTATGTTAAATTGTGATTGATTTATTGCTTTTAGTAAGTTTAGGGCCAGTGTGTGGGCCGTGAATCGGTAAGTGGAAGTTTTGGTTTTGAAAATGGGGATGATGTAGAGGAAGTTCTTTGCTATAGTTAGGGGAGTATAGTTGTACCGGGGTTGAGGAACAATTTGTTTGCTCGAGCTCGCGTGCACGTGAGTTGATTCTTGTTGGTGGGAGATGACGAGACCGATTCTGGTATTAGTTGGTGAAAAGAAGTGAAGACCTATGAGTGGGAGTCAGGTGGTATCTATGTTATAGTGGATAAGCCCTTGGTACAGTTTTGAGTTTGTCTCTTTTGATTGGTTCTGAGCTCGTACTTCCGTATGTTGTTAGCAAGCATGCAAGTTTGAATGTGCTCGATGAGGTGGGTATGAGTACCTTAGTTCTTTTGGCGAGATCTAGGTAGGGGTCTCGTGTGAGTAATCTGAATTTCAGAAGTGTCAGTGGTGACCATTGGGGTTTAGCCTATGATTTCGATGCAAGACAGCCGATCAGTATCCGTGAATGGGAACCGATTTGTGTGTTTGGGGCCAGTGTGCGTCTGGGTGGTTTTCTAGTATGGTTGTCTGTGTGTGCCCAGAACTGCGTTTTTGAAGTTTTGAAATGCTCTACGAATAGTCTAGAAGAGTCGGATTTTGTTGAAGAATCAGTCTGAAAACAAGAGGACGGAAAACTATTAGTTGTGTACTTGTAAAGTTACAATTTTTGTAGAATCGTCCGTTCGTGTGAGCGTGCAAAGATTTTGACGTATCTCTGTTGAGATTTTAGACGTAGGGACGCATGTGACTAGACCTTTTGGGAGATAGTAGTGATCAGAAAGATGTACAGAAGATGTTTGTTGGTGGTTCAGAGTTACTAGTTTCTAGTAGATGTGAAGTGATTGTCTTCCTACAGTTTCGGTGTGCCTTTTTCCAAGGCTCGGCTTGAAGAGCAAATAGTTAGTGTGTACATTGAGACAAAGAGAGAGTTGCCTTGAAATTGCAGATTTATGTGTGACTGTAGTGGTAGGTGAGAAGGTGAACTTCTTGTTGAATGTTGATCCAGATTTAGAGGTCAAAGATTGATTGAGTTTAGTTGACAGGCTTGCTTAGAAATTGTGATGAATTCGATTTTGAATGAAGACTAGACCGCATAATGTTAGGATAGTTTGTGTTTTCTTTTCCTAGAAGTGTTTGGAAGAATTGTCGGCTTATCTCTTGTCTAGAGAGGAAGAGTTTGATATTGAGACCGTCTTCGAGTTTACTCCTATTTTGATTGCTCCATATCTTATGATTTCCGGAAGAATTGAGAATGTTGAAGAATCAACTTCGGGATTTGTTAGACCTTAGATTCATTAGGCCTAGTGCATCATCTCAGAGTTCTACATTGTAATTTGTGGAGAGGGGAGAGTGACAGTACGAGGATGTGTTTAGATTTCAGATAGTTGAAACAGGTGGCAGTGAATGATTAACATCCGTTTCTGAGTGTCAGTGATTAGTTGGTCAGTAGTGTGTGCTTCAGTCTTTCGAAGATTAATTTGAGATCCGTTTACTACCAGTTGAAAGTGAGAAAATTTGAAGTACCGAAGACAACTTTTGAGACAAGATGTGACCGTTTTGAGTTCCGAGTTATGCTGTTTTGTTGGACTAGTGTGTTGGTTACTTTTATAGAGATGTTGAACAGAATATTTTCCTAAGCCTCCTGATCAGTTTGTAATAGTCCTCATAGATGATACCTGAGTATATTCAAGTACCGAAAAAAGGCCATGACAAGCTTCGAAGTTTGTGTGGTAGATCCTTTTAAGGAATCAGCGGTATGCCAAGTTGTGCAACGTGAACTCCGAGTTAATGAAGATATCCTCCTAGGACATGTAGATCAGCCGAGTGTGTTAGAGTAAATCCCAAGTAGACAAAAGAAGATATGAGTTGGAAGAAATTGAAGACTGTGACAGATATCTATAGTTCCTAGGTCTAGCATTGTTACTTTCGGAGAATTATAAATAGTCTTTGAAGATAGTTGCTCCATTGATAGATTGCTACAGAAGAATGTTCAGTTGTGTGGTTAGATGCGAGACAATGAGCCCTTGAGAAACTGAAGGAGACTTTGAAGAGAGCTTCGACCTTGAATCAACTTATGTCAGAGAAAGAGTTGTGAACCACAGTGATGCATTACATGTAAAGTTAGGTTGTGTGCTTATGCAAGACAGAAGATTGTGGCTTGTTCATCAAGATAGTTGGAAGACCGTGAGAAGAGTTATTCGATATGAGACATAGAGTTACTTACAGTTGTATTTGCTTCGAAGACTTAGAGACAAAGCTTGTATAGTAAGGAGTGCACAGTGTGTATGTACGTATTATCCGAACTTGAATGGTTAGACAACTTAGGAAGGGTTGAAACTTGAACAACATAAGTGTTAGAACTGCTTGAAGACTGTAATATCAAGATTGAGTACCATCCGAAGATAGTCAACGTAGTGACCGATGTTCCGAGTTGTAATTGCTGATAGATTAGTAGTTGAGTTACGAGTTGTATTTGCTGAATTCAGTTACCGAATGACAGTATTCTTGTGGCCGAGTTTCATGTTGAACCTACATTGAGTCAGAATGCTTGAAGAGAAACAGTTGCAAGACAGATTCGTGGCACCTCACGTGCAAGACAGTATGGAAGGAAGACCGTCATAATACAGTTTCAGAGATGATAGAATTTTGTATTTCAGAGACAGAATAATTGTACTGATTGACATAGTGTTATGAGACATATTGTTTTGGCCGAAGCACACGGTATTTCTTTTGTATTGCATCCGAGTAGTATGAAGACATATTGTGGGTTGAAGATGAGTATTTCTAGATTGAGCGGATGAATAATGTGGTTCAGTATGAGAGTCAGTGTGTAAATTGTCAGCGTGTCAAGACCGAGCGTTAGTTTTCTTCTAGTTTGTTACATCCGTGGAAGGTTCATAATGGAAGCTAGTAATAGAGATTCGAGATTTCAACTAGAATAATTTTGAAGACGTCTGCATAGCGTTTGGTTAATTGATGAAGGCAGAGGATCAGTCAGAGAAAGTTGTGAGTCAAGTGTTCAAGCAGTATTGTATGAGTTTGTGAATCGGGCTAGTTCTGTTGTTATCTGTTGCGGTTACCACCAGAGTTAGAAAGGGATTTGAGATGTGTTCCGTGTATCTATGATTCAGAAATGTGAGTTAGATCTGTTCCGTGCTATGTTTGTTGAAGAGAATGAGTTGAGTTTGAAATTGGCATGCCTTGAAGAATCAGTTGAGATCTTAGTGTAAGATAGCAAGTGTTGTGTGGTAAGTCTTTCGAGTTGGTTAGTACGTTGTGGTGAGAGAGGAAAGCGTGGAGGTGCATGTTTCAGTGGCCCTCCGTGATCGATAAATTTCGGGGACGAAATTTCCTTAAGTGGGGGAGAGTTGTAACACCCGTGTTTTGGGGTTAGGAGTTGTCCGGGTTTATAGTTCGAGTCAATAAAAATTAAATTAAAATAAATCCAACTTAAAATGTGGCCTAATTGAACTTTAGTAAAAAGGGAAGGGCTTATGTTGTAATTTGCCCAAAAACTTTTAAAAAGGATGACAACTTTCAAAGTTGTCATCTTCTCCCCTTTTCCCATTATTTTCCAACATGTGAAACACCTACCACCATCTTTAAACCCTCTCAAACTTCAAGCTTACATCCCTTGATTTCTTCATCAATTCAAAGGGGTTTTGAAAGGTAATCACATATTTGAACTCTCCTTTCCATTTCCTATCTATCCATGGTCATTGATTTTAAAACCATGAACTTTTAAAAAATTAGGGTTTATATCAAGTTCGGATTTTTAAGGGGGTTTTTCATTTGGTTTTGATAAATTGAGTTGGGGCTTTGCTTAATCATGTTAAAATGCACATTATATATTAATTTGGTTGGATTTTGATGAATTCCCGAAATTGGGTAAAAATGAGTTTTTTGAAGGGTTTTGGGTAATTTTTTGGGGTTGTTTTAGGTGGGAATTGATAGCCCAATGGTAGTGCTATGGTTAGGGGTTGATTTGGGGTTATTTGTGGGTGCAACGGGTGTTGGAAACATGGATTTTGGAAGGGGTATGTGGGCTGTCCGAAATTGCAAAGTATGGGGTTTGGTCATGGCTTGCAACGTTGTAAATTGAATTTGAATTGTGTTCCGGGTTGGTCTTTTGATGTTGGGCTGATTTGGAATTGTTTGAATTGTGTTTGAGGTTGTTTGGAAGCGGGAATTTGTGTTGGAGAAGCTTCGGGAAGAAATCCGGAAATTTGAGGGAGGTTGCTTGCTTGGCTTGGAGCTTGGAAGCTTAGGTGAGTGGTTAAATATTTTCAAAATGGTTTTGAGTATTTGGTTCAAGCATGTGAACCTAGGATGGGCTTGGTAAACCCACTTAGAGTTGGGATTAGAGTGGTAGCCTAATCCCAAGCTTTGATTATAGACTTTGGTTGCACTTTTTAATGGTTGTATATGCCTCGTATTAAATTGTGATGGTGTTGATTATGTATATGTTGTATACATGTATGTTGAGGTATGTTTGATGCATTGTTATATGCATGTTGAAGATAGATATGATATGGTTATACACATGTGTAAAATATAATGTGATGTGGGTGTTAATTATGTACATGTGGTGTTGATGTGTGAAATGATATTATGAGGTGGTTTCATGATCCGAGGATCATGGTGAGTACATGCTAGGCATGAAAATGTAGTTTGTGCATGACGGTAAGTCAAGGTGAGTACGTGCTAAGCACGGAAGTGTTATGAATTAATATTGTGAAAGAGTAATGCAATGTGTAGTATTGGCACTAGTATGCTTGGGTACAAATGATCGATCATTAGGATGTTAGTGTGTACACATGAGTCAAAAGTCGCGCGTGGCCTTGGTGGCGTTGAGTCACCAAGGAGGAGTACGGGTTCGCCCGGAAATTGTATTTATATTAGTCGGTGATGAGTGGAATCCCATCGACGGGGCGTGAGGATGAGTGGAATCCCCTCCGCGTGAACGGTGATGAGTGTAATCCCACCGTCAGGTAATGGTTGAGTTGTTGGATGTGAGTTCCAACGGTTATCCGCGTATTCGAGTCATAGCTAGGTGCCAATACAGATTGTAGTTTATGTTGCCCATATGTGGTTAATTGTGAGACAATGTGATTTGGGATGTGTTGCTAACGTGGTTTAATATATGTGATTTCATACGTTGTGGATTTAAACATGTTGAGCATGACATGATATTGATTATATGTTCATGGATCATTTAGAATTATGACTCGTGTGGACCGGAGGTAAGAACATGCATTTTATCTTGGTTGTAGCTCGTGCTTGGACCCTGCATTGTCGAGGTTTGTTTTTAAAGAGCTTACCCTCACTAAGCTTTTATGCTTACGCTCTCTTTTGTTCGACAATGCAGATAATTAGCTTGTGGGTGGCAAAGGCAAGGGAAGGTCACCAAGTGTTGCTTTTGGTGAGCTCAATGTATGAATTTTAAGTAATAGAATGTAATAGTTAAGCAATGGGATAGGTATTGTTGATTTGAGTTTGATGTATGTCTATGGTTGACTTGGTTTGTAAGCATGTTATATCTTGCCAAATGTTTGTTTGATCGATGGCTTATAAATGCTTAAGTTGCTTGAATGGCATATAAGCTTATTTGATATGTATGATGCTTATTGGTTCCCTTTTAATGTCTCCAAGCATGCTTGTATGAAAGGCTCTACATGTGTAATTTGCTATGTATGAAAGATTGTCTAAATCCATGCTTGCATGTGTTTGAGTATGTTAAATCTAGGATGTATGTCTCTAGACTTTGTTTGATGGTTTTGTGTGCCTTTAGGGGTCCTATGAGACCTTCATACTTGTTGAAATACCCTTAAATCTGAATTTCAAAAGGCTGCAGACAGCCCGCGTTTCGAAACGGGCTGGGTCGTTTCGGAACAGGTAAGGCTTCAGGGACCCCGTATCGAAACGTGTTTCGATACGGTATGGCCTTTGAAACCCCTGTTTCGATACGCGTTTCGGAACGTTTTGGCTACTGGAATTCTGAGAAATTCACGAGATGAAGGTGTATCGAAACGGGTATAAGTGTTTCGAAACGGTCAAAATCTCGTTGACCACGAGAAGTTGACCGTTGAGGGCGTTTCGGAACGGTTGACCACCGTTTCGATACGGCCCCTTGTAGAGGCTCTGGGACAGTTGACCTGGTCAAGGCGTTTCGATACGCCTCAAGGGTGTTTCGAAACGGCCTGTTTAAAAGATTAAAAAGTGGGCTGTTTCATTGTTGTTTTTGGATCGAATGTTTGTCTCATGTATTTTATTCCGTCGTTGATCACATAGGACTTAAATGAACTTTTAGACAAGATAAATAAAAGGAATTTCTCTAGGGTTGCTAACCGAGGTGGGACCTTAACGGGTTTCGCTTCGGTTTTCCCCGTGTGGCCCACTCGGACCGGTCGTCCGGCCAGACCGGGACGAGGGGGTTACACTTTTAATTTGATATTTTTGTTCATTATAGTCCCCAAAACTTTATTTTTATTCCAAATTGACCCATTTTCCTTGTTTTCTTTTAAATTTGTCTATGTTTTATAATTTTAATTTGATATTTTTGTTCATTGTAATCTGTGAAAGTTTATTTTTAACCCAAATTGACCCCTTTTCAGTCCAAATTGACCCATTTTCATTATTTTTTTTAATTACTCCAATGTTTTATAATTTTTATTTGATATGACTTTAAATAATTAACTCAAAATCAATGACGATTGACGGAGGCCAACCTAAAGTCTATCAACTACTTATACGGTTGTACCGAACTGAAACTCAATACGAATTCCAATTCCAAAAATATTCTGACCTGAATTACCTGACCTGAAACTACCCGACCTGAAATTACCTGACCTGAAATGCACCCGACCTGAAATGAAACTGACCTGAAATGAACCCGACATGAAATGGACCCGACCTGAAATGGACCCGGCCTGAAACGGACCTGACCTGAAACGGACCCGACCTAAAATGGACCCGACCTGAAGTGTATCCGAACCTGAATTAACCTGTCAATTATCTGCTTCGGACCCGACCCGTTTTGACCCGAACCTAAATGGACCCGACCAGAAATGAACCCGACCTGAAATGGACCCGACCTGAAATAGACCCGACCTGAAATGGACCCACACCCGACCGATTCGAGTCAAAATAGAAAAATGACCTGAAATGACTTGTATCCGATTTTACCCGACCTGACAGTACCCGACCTGAAACCCGTCCGATTACCTGTTTTTACATCCCTAACTTTGAGTGTACGGTGTTTGGGAGAATGTGTTAACCTTAGGGGCAACGTCCATTATTGTGATTACACCATCCGGGCAAAATTATTTTTATGGCAGTGTATTTTACTACGACACAATAATCAAATTATTTCATGTGTTATTTATTTATTTAATTTCGCTAGTCATTATTAATATGTTTTTGAAGTAGTAGTTTTTTTTTTAAGTATAGAGGCCTCGGTGGAGAAAAGAGTGCCCATAATATTATTAAAATATAAGTTCAGTACAACCATGCACTTAAAACTAATAGCTCAAACCAATCGAAAATAAAAGCATGACCTTAACCCGAGAAATACATAAACACATAGCAAATGAAAAACACAATCCAATACCAGATTTGGCCAAAGAATCGAGTAATGTGTTACAGCATCGCGGCACCCACCTCACCAAAATATCAAATTTCCAGTGAGTTTAGAGCGTATCGATACACCCCGTGTATCGATATCACATTTGACATTACAATTTACACATATATTATATATTATATATATAATATAATATGTATATAATATGTATTAATATATATATATATATTAATGTATATAATATTAATATATATATTAATATATATATATGACAACATATATATATATGTATTTATATGTGTATTAATATATATATTTAATATATAATATACATAACATGTATGTATGTATATATATACGTAATATATATAGTAAAACTTATCTACATGTATATTATTTTTAGTCTAAATTGACCTTTATTCTTTTTATATTTGTAATTTAGTTCAATGTTTAAATTTTAATTTAATATTTTTTATTCATTATAGTCCCTAAAAATTTATTTTTATTCTAAATTAACCCATGTTCTTTTTTGCTTGTAATTTAGTCCAATGTTTATAATTTTAATTTAATATCTTTGTTCATTCTAGTCCCTAAAATTTTATTTTTATTCCAAATCAACCCTATCATTTTTTGTTTATAATTATGTCCAATGTTTATAATTATAATTTAATTATCTTTGTTTATTGTACTCTTTAAAAATTTATTTTTATTCCAAATCAACCCCTATCTTTTCTTGTATTTTAGTCCAATATTTATAATTTTAATATAACATCTTTGTTAATTCTAGTCCCTAAAACTTTATTTTTATTCCAAATCGACCCTATCCTTTTCTTGTTTGTAATTTACTCCAATGTTTATAATTTTAATTTAATATCTTTGTTCATTATAGTCCCTAAAACTTTATTTTTATTCCAAATTGACACCTATTCTCTTCTTTTTTTTGTAATTTAGTCAAGTATTTTTAATATGATGATATTTTATTCATGTTAGTCCCTAAAATTTTATTTTTTGCAAAAATTGACCATTTTTAATTTATAATTTTTTTAATTTACTCTAATATTTTTAATGTTATTCGTATTCGTGAACCCTAAACCCTAAAACTTAAACAATGATGATAACTCATAAACCCTAATGCAACACCCTAAACCATAAACAATTATGATAACTTATAAACCCTAATGCAACACCATAAACCCTAAACACTCTAATATGAACAATAAGCCATCGAATATAAACCATAACTCTTAAATCATAAACCCTAAACCCTAAACCCTAAACACTTAAGCTCTAAACATAAACAATAATAATAACTCGTAAACCTTAATACAACACCCTAAACCCTCAAGTATAAACCCTAACTCTCAAACTCTAAATTATAAAGCCTAACCCCTAAACCCTAAACAATTATGATAACTCATAAACCATAATGCAACACCCTAAACCCTAAACACTATAATATGAACTTATAATATAACATGTAAATATATACATATTTATTATATGTATACGTACATAATAATTAATATAACATATAATACATATATATACATATATATTATATGTATACGTACATAATAATTAATATAACATATAATACACATATATATATATTAAAACTTATAATATAACATATAAATATAATTAATATATATATATTAAAACTTATAAGTTGTATAATGTATATATAATATAATAAATAATAATTATTAATAGTTTGGGGCTTTGGCCTTTGGGCTCATATCCCACCACCCATTCATTTTAGATGGGCTAATTATTTTGTAGCCTTTAAATTGTAGATGTTTTTCATTTAAGTTTTTTAACTTTTGGTTCAATTCAATTAAGTCCTTAAAACTTTATTTTTAGTCCAAATTGACTCTTATTTATTATTTGTTGTTCATTATAGTCCCTAAAACTTTGTTTTTACTCGAATTGACCATATTTCAAGTTTTTAATTTACTTTATTATTTTAAATATGAATCATTTATGATATGTTTATTCATTTCTAGTGCCAAATTTTTATTTTTAATGTGATTCCATGAAAGACGTTAAATAATTAACTCGAAATAAATATCGACTACTTGTACAATTGTACCGAACTAAAAAATAATACGAATTCAAAACCCGAATTAACCCGACCTGAAATGAACCCGACCTGATGTCTACCCGAGCCCGAATTAACCTGCCGATTACCTGGTTCGGACCCGATCTGTTTGAACCCGACCTGAAATAAACCCGACCTGAAATGGACCCGAACTGAAATAGACTCGACCTGCAATGGATCCGACCTGCTATTGCACCTCACCCGACCCGAGTCGAGTAAAAAAATTAACTTGAATTGACATGTATCTGATTTGACCCGACCTGACAGAACCCGACCTGAAACCCATCCGATTATCTATTTTTACAACCCTAGCAGGGGATCAACCATTAAATTGTCAAGTGGAATTTTGCACCCTAAATTCAAACACGACCCGAACTCGAACCCGTTTTTTATTATTAAAAAACTAACCCGATCGGGTCGAGTAAAATACCATCCATAAATAGAACATTTAATGATTAATTCTAGTCATTGTATTTAAGTGTAAAGATCCATTTCATAAGGTTAGAATTAATATGAGTCATTAGATTTAAATTAATTTTCCATGTTTCATCTATCCATTGGATTTGTAGGGTAAGATCGGAAAATTAAGATGTTTCAAGGGTAAAGTTAGAACTCGAGTTATTTCAAGGGTAAAATGGTAAACTACCGACCCAAGATTTGTTTGGGCCATTACATGAAGGGTGATGACAAGTGGGTTTGGAATCTTGGATTTAAGGGTAAAATAATAAGTTGACTATTATAAGATATTTTGGTAATTATTCTTAAATCAGATAACAATAAAAAATCATAATCTTATTGTCGTTATTTTTTTAAGTCGGTGAGTAAAATAAAGGGAAAACTACAACACTGACTACCAAACAAATTGGGGATACCTATTTGAACCACCGAACTATAAAAAACGTCAATCACATCATCGAACTTATAAAATCAACCTATTTTGACCACCGCCATTAAAAATCTAACGGTGGAGTGACGGAACTGCCACGTGGCAACTGATGGGTATATTTAAAAATTACACATTTGGTCCCTATTATTTACACATTCTTTCAATTTAGTCCTAATTTTAAATTAATAAAATAATAAATTATTTATTTAAGTAGTGACACATGTCAAGACCTTATTGGAGGATTTTAATTATTTATATTTGATTTTATTAATTTATTTTTCTTCATCTGCGCTAGGGTGGATTCGAACCTGGGTCTCCAAGGGATAAAGTCAATGGCTTTGCCACTGCACCAAGCACAACTTTGTGTTATAATTCTCCAGATATAATATATATCTCTTATTAGTTTCTACATTTATAAGCCAAAATCTCAAACCCTAAACACTAATTTCACATGTATAAACCCTAAACTCTAACCCTAAATATTTCAAATTAAACCTCAAACCCTAAAAATTTAAAATTAATTCCAATAAATATTTTAAATTAAACCCTAAACCCCAAACACTAAAAATTTCAAATTAAGCCTTAAACCCTAAACTCTATATATTTCAAATTAATTTCATGCTAAATATGTCAAATTAAACCCCAAACCCTAACCTTAAACTCTAAATTTCAAATTAATTACACGCTAAATATTTAGGGTTTAATTTGAAATATTTAGCATGGAATTAATTTGAAAGATTTAGGGTTTAGGGTTTAAATTAAAATAGTTAGCGTGTAATTAATTTGAAAATGTCAGGGTTTAGGGTTTATCGTTTAATTTGAATTATTTAGCGTGAAATTAATTTGAAATATTTAGGGTTTAGGGTTTAAGGCTTAATTTGAAATATTTAGCGTGAAATTAATTTGAATTTTTTAGGGTTTGGGGTTTAATTTAAAATATTAGCGTGGAATTAATTTAAAATTTTTAGGGTTTGAGGTTTAATTTGAAATATTTAACGTGAAATTAATTTGAAATATTTAAGGTTATATTTTAGGGTTTAGGATTTATATATGTGAAATTAGTGTTTAGGGTTTGAGCTTTTGGCTTATGAATGTAGAAACTAATAAGAGATATATATTATATTTGGAGAATTATAACACAAAGTTGTGCTTGGTGCAGTGGCAAAGCCATTGGCTTTACCCTTGGGAGACCCAGGTTTGAATCCACTCTAGCCTAAATGAACAAAAATTTATTTTTCTCCTCTAAATTGGTGGTGACACGTGTCACCACCTGATTGGAGGGGGAAAATAAATTAATAAAATTAAATATAAATAATTAAAATCCTCCAATAAGGTCTTGACACGTGTCACCACTTAATTAAATAATTTATTATTTTATTAATTTAAAATTAAGACTAAATTGAAAGAATGTGTAAATAACAGGGACCAAATGTGTAATTTTTAAATATACCCATCAGTTGCCACGTGGCAGTTCCGTCACTCCACTATTAGGTTTTTAACGGCGGTAGTCAAAATAGGTTGATTTTATAAGTTCGGTGGTGTGATTGACGATTTCTATAGTTCGGTGGTCCAAATAGGTATCCCCAATTTGTTTGGTGGTCAATGATATAGTTTTCCCTAAAATAAAAAGAAAAAAACTTAATGTTAAGGACATATTTTTTTAAATAGAACTTGATTATATTATGTAATACTCTACACCTAATTATGGGTGTTTAAATTCGGGTACCTGGATCGTCGGTAGTACTATCTTCGGCCCATGTCTCGACCAGATTATAACGGGTACCCGAAAAATTGAGTATTTGGGTACCTAAAAATTAAAATATATATATTTTTAAATATAAAAATATTTTATTAGTTTAATTTAAAATATATATTTATTAGTATAAAATAAAAATATGTATTTATTAAATATAAAAAATAATATTTTTATTAGTTTGATATATATATATATATATTGAATATAAAAAATATTAATTTTAAATACATTTGGGTACCCTAATAAACTGGGTTAGAGTTAGGAATTTAGGATTTGAGTTTTTATAATGTAAATACAGAAGTTTGTGTAAAATTAATTTTACATAGACTGTGTATCAAATTTTTACCCATTATATTTATTGTAGAATTTTTAATTTCACAAACGGGGTTAAAATAAATACTATCACATGTTTAATTTGTTTAGCTCGAGTGTAAAAGAACCAAGTTGAGCTCGAGTAGTGCTAAGCTTGACTCGATTCGTTAAGAGTTCGAGTCGAGTTCGAGCTTGAGTATGCTGAGCACGGCTCAACTCGTTAAGAACTTGAGTCGAGCTTGAGTATGTTGAGCTCGGCTCGACTCGTTAAGAACTTGAGCCGAGCTCGAGTCGAATATTGATCGAACTTTGACTTGAGTCGAGCTTGAATAGTTCACGATCTGTCTTGTTTCATTTACAACCATGTTAATAATAATAACAATAATAATAATAATAATAATAATATATCAAATTGTATGATTTCATTGTAGATAAAATAATACAAAAAAATATATTTAAGTATTAAAAACAGCAGTTATTTCAAAAGAAAATGTTATTTTTATTCATAATAGAGATAATGTGTTTTTAGTTGAAGTCGCATTAGATGTACATGAAATATTATTCGTATATTAATATTTAGTCAAACTCTAACTATTTACATGAAAGGAGTTTTAGAAAATGAAAACATTTGGTTTAGATTTATACTTTTTGTAGTTGATATAGGTATTGTTTCTTTTTTTACCTGTAAATATACCCAATTGTATGTTCTTTTACATATTGTATATATGTTGTTTACTTTAATCATTAATGGTAGATACATTAAAACGCGATCCATTTTCATCATTAATTGTTTTAAGAAAGCGAATGACTATTTTAGCATACATAAATCTAGGGATGTTAAAAGCTGACCGAGAAAATCCGACTAAAATCTGTTCGAGTTAGAACTTGATTTGACCTGAAAATTTAATGACCCGAACTTGATCTGTAACCGACTGTTGTTGACCCGAACCTGAATTCGACTTGTTACTGTAGTAACCGAACCCGACCTGCGTCCGACTGAAAACGACCCGAACCCGAATTGGACCTGTTATTGTGGACCTGAAAACCGACATGCGCCCGACTGAAACGAACCCGAACCCGAAGCCGACCTGGCAGATAACCGATTTTACCCGACTGAATTGATTTGAGATCCGATATTACCCGACCTGTTTTGAACCCGACCTGTTTTGGACCCGACCTGTTTTGGACCCGACCTGTTTTGAACCCGACATGTTAATTGACCCGACCTGCTTTGAACCCGACCTAGTTTTAACCTGAACTGATATTGATCTGACTTGATATTTACCTGATATATAGTTGAAGAAGTCTACGATTTGATAAATTTAAAATGTTGCTAAATGTAAAGTATTTGTAACACCCGGGTTTAGGGGTTAGGTGAAAATAATATTTTAATATTATTTGGGCTCGGTTTTATACCCTAAGTAATATTTCGAGTTTGTTTTCAAAATTTATTAATTTCGAGTTAACCATGTTTTAAGATTTAAAACCCCAATCTACCATAGATTAATCCCTTGTGAATAGCCAAACTCATTAAGGGCAAAGAAGTCTTTTGAGCCCAAAATAAGTCACATGTCAAACAAAACACCCATTTCCTCTACTATTCATCTTCCTCTCCAAGAACACACCAACGGGAAACCAAGCTCTCCTCTCCACTCACTATTCCATTCCCAAAGCCCCTTCATTTCAACTCCGAATTTAAAGGTGAAGGTAATTTTGAACTCCCCTCACCTCCCCCTTCTCAAAAGTACATTTTATTTTCGTTTTCATGAAGATTTAAGGAATTAGAGGTTTTTGAATATTTGATTAAAAGAGGTGCCTTTGTGTAGCTAAACCTAATATTTTGATTCATTATGGTTGGTTATGGTATGTAGGAGTCAAATGATGTCACATATGTGAATTTCAAACGATTTTAAACCATTTTCGGAATTGGGTTTCAAAGGGGTTTTTGGAGGGTTTTAAGGAGGTTTTGGGGGTTGTTTAAGGTTGGTTTTTGAGGGCTGATGTTAGTATAATATATGAGGGCTGCTTTGGGTGTGTTTGATGCTTGTTTGGGTGCTTGAAATGAGAGAAATCAGTGGGTCAAGTGGGCTGCTCGAAAATCCTGTTTTTGGTCTTGCTTTGGGTGTTGAATGCTTGTTAATGTTAATCCGGGTTAATTTCGATGACAAGGTATTGATTGTGGATGTTGTGTTTGTGTTTGGGATTGAGTAGAGTCAAGTTTGGACATCGGTGAAGCATCGGAAGTGAATCCGGAGGATTGAAGGTTGTGCTTGCTTGGTCTCGTGCTTGGAAGCTTAGGTGAGTGGTTGTTGGCTTTTAAAAGTTTTAAATTAGTTGGTTCGAGTATGTGGACTAGGTCGGGCTTGGTAGACCCACCTAGAGTTAGGATTAGGTTGGTAGCCTAATCCTAAACTTGATCTAGAGCCTTTGGATGAACTCAATTATATGGTTGTGCATGTCTCGTATGAAATGTAATATGAACGCTTATGTATATTGTCTTATACATGTGATTTGAGGCATGGATTGTATTGCTTAAAGCATGCATGGTAATGGTTCATGGTTGTGTCCATGGTGAGTACGTGCTAAGCACGGAAACGATTGAAATGAGTAATGTGGAATGAAAAAAAATATTGGCACTAGTATACTTAAATACAAATGATCGATCATTAGGATGTCAGTGTGTACACATGAGTCTAAAGTCGCGCGTGGCCTTGGTGGCGTTGAGTCACCAAGGAGGAGTACGGGTACGCCCGGAAATGGTATCTAAATATAGTCGGTGATGAGTGGAATCCCATCGACGGGGCGTGAGGATGAGTGGAATCCCCTCCGCGAGGCCGGTGATGAGTGGAATCCCACCGAGGTAATGTGGTTGTTGGATATGAGTTTCCAACGAGTCTATCCGTGTATTTGAGCGATAACTAGGTGCCAATGTTGTTTGATATATGTATCAATGCGTTGAGATCATGAGCTGCTTGGATGTGGTATGTGATTGCATGTATGGTAGTGTTGAGCTCATGATTATGGCATATATGTGATATAATTGCTCATGCATCTATATCTTGTGGACTCTTGAAGTATGTATGTTGCCTCGGCTAGATCGTGCTCGGACCCTGCGATGTTGAGGTTTGTTTTTAGAGCTTACCCTCACTAAGCATCATTGCTTACGCTCTCCTTGTTCAACATTGCAGATCCTTAGTTCGTGGGTTGCTCGGCAAGAGGAGGGCCTTCAAGTGTGGTTTTGGACTTAGGTTCATCAAGTATGGTTTTATGCTAAGTTATGTAATAATTGTAGCAATGGGATGTGTAAGATGTGTTGGTTGTTGTTGGTTGTTAGGAGCATGTGTAGACTCCTTTATACTTATTGCTTTTGCATGGTTGTGTTGCCATGATGAATGTTAAGTCATGCCTAATTACTTGCTTGAAGGTTAGCTTATGCCTTAAGAGTTTTACATGAGTTCGAATGTGGTTGAATGAATGCATGATATGGATTGATGCCTTTGTGTAATACATGTTTAACCCTTGTTGAAGCATGATTGTATGTTTGCTATGCCATATGTTGTCTTGCCTTGAAGTTGCTTGTTGGTTTGTTGGTGTTTTGGGGCATCCTTGTGCCTCAAAACAGCCCAGAAAATCTGCAGACAGGGGGTGTTTCGGAACGGGTCCCCGTGTTCCGAAACGGCCCCTGTGTAAATGACCTTCCGTTTCGAAACGGATGAGGGTCGTTCCGGAACGTTTTCGCCTCTGGAATTTTGAGAAATTGGCGAGATGAAGCCGTTCCGAAACGGGCCTTTGAAGTTCCGAAACGGTCAAATCTCGTTGACCACGAGATATTGACCGTCAAGGGCGTTCCGATACGGGTCACCCCTGTTTCGGAACGGTCACCTTGTGGTCGACCCAGGCCCTTTGACCAGGTCAGTGCGTTTCGGAACACCCTATAGGTGTTTCGAAACGACCTGCTGAAATTGAAGAAAAGTGGACTTTTTGTGTTCGATTGGTCGGTGAATGATGCGTTGTTTGATTCTTCCGCTGCTGTGCTTCACATAGGAATTAATTGCATCTAGATAAGACTAATATTAAAAGAAATTTTCCGGGTTGTTAACCGAGGGGAAACCTTAACGGGTTTCGCTTCGGTTTTCCCCGTGTGGCCCACTCGGACCGGTCATCCTACCAGACCGGGACGAGGGGGTTACACTTGTTGGTATCAGAGCCTAAGGTTACCGAGACCTTGGGCAGGTAAGTGAGGTAAGTTTAGGTTTTTAAATTAAATTGCACGGTGTTTGCTTGTTTTGCAAGGATGATTGCTTCTGTGACAAGTATGCTGATTGTTTTACCTTTAAGCACGTGTGTGTGGGTCCCATTGCTACTATTACATTGGAAAAAATGATTTTAAGTGAGGAAACATACTTGGACACTTGGGAGCCTCACCTTGCTAACCCAACCTGTGTGTTTGTTTGTTGTGGTTGTAGTTAATATCTGTGAGAGCGATGTCTAGACCGAGAGGTAGGCCGAGGTTGGTTCGTCAGGAACCACGAGTTATGGCTCCTGTTGAGCCGGTAGTGGGTGCGGGAGCTCACCTAGAGGGACCGGGGGCAGCGGGAGTTGGCGCTCCTCCACCACCACCACCACCACCACCTCCTCCCCCTGGAGCTGGAGGAGAGGGACCTCAAGGTGGCCAAGGTGGCCAAGGTCCAGCTGGAATTGATATGACTCCGCTAGTGCAAGCGATAGCGGGAGCATTCCAGGCCGCAGTTGCGGGAGCTCAGGCTGCAGTTCAGCCTAGGTGTGATGATGCTAGCTTACCTTTGGAGAGGCTCCGTAGCCTAGGAGCCGAGGAGTTTAGAGGATCTACTCCGGAGAGGTCGGAGTTATGGTTGGAGAAGACAGTTCGTATCTTGGCTCAGATGGGTTGTGCGGGCGCACGTAGATTGGGTTGTGTGATTTCACTGCTTCAGGGTGATGCCTACACCTGGTGGGTCACCATCACTATCGGGGTTCCAGAGGCCGAGATAGATTGGGATTTCTTTGAGTTTGCTTTCAGAAAGAGGTACTTGGGACCGAGGTACTTGGACGAGAAGAAGCGGGAGTTTATGGCTCTTACTCAGGGAGATGCTTCAGTGACCGATTATGAGATCCGCTTTGTTCGCTTGAGTCAGTATGCCCCAGAGTTGGTTCCTACTGAAATGGAACGCTACAACCGATTCCGATACGGATTGAATGAAGAGGTTAAGAGGTACACGTTGGCTTCTGACTACTCGGACTTTGATGTGTTGGTCGCGAGGGCCACTCGGACCGGTCATCCTGCTGAAATTGAAGAAAAGTGGACTTTTTGTGTTCGATTGGTCGGTGAATGATGCGCTGTTTGATTCTTCCGCTGCTGTGCTTCACATAGGAATTAATTGCATCTAGATAAGACTAATATTAAAAGAAATTTTCCGGGTTGTTAACCGAGGGGAAACCTTAACGGGTTTCGCTTCGGTTTTCCCCGTGTGGCCCACTCGGACCGGTCATCCTACCAGACCGGGACGAGGGGGTTACAGTATTAATTTATTAAATTAATTTAATACTAACTCGTTTAATATAAATTATTTGTGAAGTTTAATAAGAATTAACATACTTAAATTTATTTTATTAAAAATATTAAAAATATTCAAAATTTTATTAAATTAATAAGTTGTCATGGATGAATTTAAAACAATTTATTTAAAATTTAAATCAATTTATTAATTGTGATCATTAAATTTAAAAAATATTTTATTAAAAAATTAATTATAACTATTAAAATAATAAAAATAATATTTTTTAGTTTAGGGGGAATTTTTTTAAATTAATGGGGGAAAGTTTTTTTAATTGATAGGAAATTATGGGGGGAATTTTGGCACCATATCAAATAAAAAGAGGGGAAATTTTGGCACCATATCAAACAAAAACAAAATGGGGAGGGTGGGTAATTTGCCGCCACTCAACCAAAATTTTGGGGGGTGGGGGAAATTTTGCCGCTGGTGAGATTTTTTATTTATTTAGGAGTTAATTATCTTTTAGGTCCTTCCTTAATTAGATGGTTAGGGTTTAGGTTTTTTAGGTTTTAGTTTATTTTTTTAGTCTTAATTTTTGGTTTAATTTCTTTAAATTTTATTTAATTAGGTCATGCTTCATAAATTAATTAATTATTAAACTTTTTGGTTTGCTTTAAATTTGATTTGGTCTTTGTATAAAGATTTGGTAAGTAATTAGGTTTAATAATTTTATTCATTTGTGATTTGGGCTCTAATTAATAATTTAGTTTTAATTTATTTTTAGATTTGTTCTTTTTATGTTTCAATTTATTTTGTTTGTTAGATTTATGAGTTTATGTTTAGGGTTTAAGGGTAAGTGTGTCAAGTTGATTGTTTGGGGTTATGAGATTAGTTTAGGGATTATGTGATTAGGCTTGCACTCTAATTATTAGTGAATAATGTCTGTAAGATTTAGATATTCATGTTTGAGGTTTAGGGGTAAATGTGTCAACTTAATTATTTGGGGTTATGAGATTAGTTTAAGGATTGAGGGATTAAGCTTGTACTCTAATTATTAGTGATTATAAGATTTAAGAGTTAAGGTTTATGGGTATTGTTTAGGGGTATACATATATACATACAAATATGTATGTTCTAGTATATATATATATATATATATATATATATATATAACAATATATGCATACTAAAACTTACATACATACATATATATATAATTATAACAATATATATATACTAAAACTTACATACATACATGTATATATACTAAAATTTAAATACATGCATATATATGTGTTTTAGTATGCATGTATACATGCATTTTTAGTATTTTCTTCATTTTAGTCCCTTAACTTTATTTTAATTTGTCCACATTTACTATTCCAAATTGACCCATATTTATTTTTTTAATTTGTCCAATGTTTTATTATTTTAATTTGATATTTTCTTCATTCTAGTCCCTTAACTTTATTTTAATTCCATATTAACCCTTATATATATTTTAATTCATCATGTTTTATAATTTTAATTTGAAATTTTGTTCATTCTAGACCCTAAAACTTTATTTTTATTCTAAATTGACATCTACTTATTGTTTTTTCATTACTCTAATTTTTATACTTTTAATTTGATATTTTTGTTTATTACAGTCCCCAAAATTTTATTTTTATTCCAAATTGACCCATTTTCATTGTTTTCTTATAAATTTGTCTAATGTTTTATAATTTTAATTTGATATTTTTGTTCATTATAATCCGTGAAACTTTATTTTTAATCTAAATTGACCCCTTTTCAGTCCAAATTGACCCTTTTCATTATTTTTTAATTACTCCAATGTTTTATAATTTTAATTTGATATGACTTTAAATAATTAACTCCAAATCAATGACGATTGACGAACGCCAACCTAAAGTCCATCGACTACTTATACGGTTGTATCGAACTCAAACTCAATAAGAATTTCAATCCTAAAAATACCCCGACCTGAATTACCCGACCTGAAACTACCCGACCTAAAATTACCCGACCTGAAATGCACCCGACCTGAAATGCAACCGACCTGAAATGAACCCGACCTGAAATGGACCCGACCTGAAGTGTATCCGAACCCAAATTAACCTGTCAATTATTTGCTTCGGACCCGACCCGTTTTGACCCGACCTGAAATGGACCCGACCTGAAATGGACCCGCACCCGACCCGATTCGAGTCAAAATAGAAAAATGACCTGAAATGACTTGTACCCGATTTTACCCGACCTGACATTACCCGACCTGAAACCTATCCGATTACCTGTTTTTACATCCCTACCTACATCATGATTGCAATCCCATTTGATAATGTCTCCTGCACAACTGAAGATTACTATATGCAAAATACAATCTAGAGAACATAACTGGGTAGTGGGTACGATTGGTTCATCATTTAACTTGAAAACCCTATAGTTTCGACAAATGATTTAAAATCATATAATAAAAATACATTTAAATGTTTTGCTTTCAAATCATATAATAAAAATACATTTAAATGTTTTGCTTTCAAATGATTTAAAATCATATTAAAACATAATAAATCAAGTTATTTCTTTATCGGAGATAAATAAAACAAATGAATTGTCGTTTTGTTCGTTTGTGAAGTGTTGTCCGTAAAAATGCATGCTTGATTTCCCATCATTTTCGGTTTATTCACCGATGGGTCCATGCCCATGAGCATGTTTCACACTTCTCACACCTCTCTCCAATAATATAAAATAGTATATGTTTTAATTTTAATTTTACGCAAAGTCCATTGTATAATTTATACACACAAGTCCATTGTATTGGTAAATTGAATCACTTAAGAAGAAGAATACATATCTTTATTAGTGTAAGTGAAATTATTCAATGAGTTTATTTTAATTTTAATTTTACTTTATAAATAAAATAAAAATGTTAGATAAATTTTAACTTGTGAATATTATCTTATTTACACTACTCTTTGCAGTGGCGGAATTAAAGAGGCAATCCCCTCCCAATTTATTTTATAATATTGATTCAGATTTTTTTAATTTAAATATTGGTTAATTTTAACTTATTTTTTAAAAAATATGTTTAAATGCATATTAAATCCCTAATACTTATACATTAAGCATATTAATTCATACCAATATTTAATTTTGTTAAATGTGTTAAAAACAAATAAAATAAACTTTATTTAATCAACTAATAAACGCGGCCAGTATTAAGGGATGAGTTTATAATGATATTATCTTATTTACAGTAATCTTTGCAGTGGCGGAATTAAAGAGGCAACCCCCTCCCAATTTGTTTTATAATATTGATTCAGATTTTTTAAATTTAAATATTAGTTAATTTTAACTTATTTTTTAAAAAAAATATTTAAATGCTTATTAAATACCTAATAATTATACATTAAACATATTAATTCATATCATACCAATATTTAATTATAGTTTCGTCCTAATTCCTTAGCTTTTTTTGTTGTTGTTAATTAAGTGTTACTATTTTCAAAGTAAAAAGTGATGCTGAGAAATAAAGTGTAACTGCAAAGAACCAAAATTTAACCAAAACGCAAGGGACAAGACTCAAGAGTAGTTTGTTTCCTTAAAAAGGAACTTTGTCGTATTCTCCATGTAGAAGCTTGCTAAGCATTGGTAGAAACTTTGTCGGAGATTACTATTTTACCCTTCTACAA
Organism: Hibiscus tridactylites; assembly: GCA_958450335.1. Lineage (NCBI taxonomy): Eukaryota > Viridiplantae > Streptophyta > Magnoliopsida > Malvales > Malvaceae > Hibiscus > Hibiscus tridactylites. Next base: position 1,992,469 of record OY288276.1, read on the forward strand.
ATTGCTCTCCCTTTGCCAACATACCGGCGACGAAACTTCTAACAATTGATGGGCTTGCAACGAAAATCAACCCTTAGTTGCTTATCTATACGTGTTTACATTTACTCATGAAAATTGAGTCTTGGTATATTATTTGTCATTAATAAATTATAAACATCAATATTCGGTTAATTAATAAAACAATTTAAATTAAAATATTATGAATTTTTTAATATTAGAGTTTAGGAGTTAAAATTTAGGGAGTTTAGTGTGTAGGATGTAGAATTTAAAGTTTATATGATTATGTGTAATTCTGATATCCGAACATGTGTTTTTCCTAGAATTTGAGACCTCTTATCCCCAAAGACTGTCCACCCCCCATGCAAGCTTTGATCGAGCAATGTTGGTCATTAAACCCCGAGAAGAGGCCGAAATTTTGGCAAATAGTGAAGGTTTTGGAGCAATTTGATTCCTCGCTCGATCGATAATGGGACACTGAATTTGGTACCCAACCCAAGTTTTCAAGAATCAAGATAATTAGAAGTAGGTATGTAAAAACAGGTAATTGGATAGGTTTTAAGACAGGTCAAATTGGATACAGGTCAACTTCAGGTCGATTTGATGTTTTGACTCGACTTGGGTCGAGTGCGGGTCAGCTTCAGGCCGGTTTGATATTTTGATTCGACTCGGGTCGGATGCGAGTCAGCTTTAGGTCGATCAAAACCTTAGTTTTTAACCAAGTTATTCGTTGTTCTTTCACCAAACCTTTTCAGATCCTATACAAACATCCAAATCCACGAAAAAATTGTTTCTTCTCGATCAAAACCTAAAATTTTCTCAAGAACAACCTTGTGTCCTTCCACTTTTCTCTTTTCAATCCTTCAAAACCCTAATCCTCAGATCAAATCTATTTTACCCTAAACCTCAAATCATTCAAAACCCTAACACATGTACCCTTAACCTTAAACGCTAAACCATAATCCCTAAACCCTAATCCGTTATCCCCAAAGTCTATTCATATTCAATTATAATTTTATTTACATTTTTACACATTTGTAACTGTTAACTTATTTTGTTCAATAAAGCCTCAAACAATTTTAATGTTATCTAATAATTTATTAAGGGTTTAGGTTCATACATTGTTAGATTAGAAATTAATTTATATTTTTTTAATAGATTAGAATAATAATATGATAATTTGGTATATTTGATTCTAATATATTAAAAATTGTAAATTGATTTCTATTTTTTAAAGATATTGATTTTGTTAGGGTTTAGGAGAATTGTGTATATTTGATTCTAACCTATTAAAAAATATTATAAAGTAATTATTAAATTTGATTTTTATTTTTTAAGAGATAATTTTAATTATAATTTTAGTCCTTTAGATTTTTAAAATTTAAAAAAAAATTAATGGTGTTCATCGGTGTTCATCGTTAGTGGTGTTCATCAATGTTCGTCGCACGTGGTAGACTCATCCTAATAAAAAATTTAATCATATATATATACTTAATAAATTGTTTATCTTAATAAAAATATGTCTTAATTTTTATTAAGTATATAATATACATTATGCATCTATTAAAACAAAAAAAAAATTATTAAGTATACAATGAACACTTTACATTTTACCCTTTAAATTATGCCCAATAAATATTCTATTTTTAAATCGACTAAATGGTCTCGACTAATGTTGGATTTCAATTGTGTGGGTTTTATGTTCTAATTTCGTGTATACATTGTCTAAGATAGATAGGTTAAGGTTAATACATGTTTAAGTACATTTGTACATATGAAATTTTTATAATTATATTTTTGAAATTCATTAAATAGTAAAAGAAAATTATTTATTCGGACCTGGCTTTTCAACTGTCACCGAGCAATTGTAATTAAAACATCGTTTTCTAAGCAAGTTAATTGATGAGTGTGTGAGAGTGTAGGGCATTAATAAAGTAAATTATAAAATAAGCTATTCCCTATTGGAAATTGGAGCCTAGAGCAATTACTTTTGCAGACTGCAGTTGCTTTATAATAAATGAGGGTACTGCATTCTTTTTTTACTATCAAAACGGCACAGCATTTTTCAACGCTTCATTTCTAGGTTATTAATTATCTTTTTTAGTATATTGATTATGCTGCCCCAATAAAATATTGCGTCGTGTAGTGCGACAGAGATAAGGTTGGAAGTCCAACCATATGATATTAATACTCTGAAATTTGGATCTTCTCTCTGCCTTTAGTTGATTTTATTCGTTTTCCCTCTTTCTCTTTCTTTAAACCCCGACACCCTCTCTCTTTCCTCATCTTCTCTACACCCCCGACACCCTTTCTCTTCCCTCATCTTCTCTACACCCCCGACACCCTTTCTCTTCCCTTACTCCTCCACCCTTACCCACGTCGGCGCCCGTCTCTCTTCCGACCCTCAACAATAAGACAAAGGAGGAAGCCTGCCCCCTCGTACACTGTAGATGTCGGCACTGTAATTCCTGTCACAATGAAAACAAAACATTGTTTCAGGTTTGTCTAACCAATCACTTTTTTTTAATTTTGGTTATATTTTTGAAAACTATTTTGTTTCTCCGGTTATAAAGCCTACCAGAACATATGGGGGCTAAAGAGATCTATTTTGAGACCCGAAACAAAACACCCTAGGTATTTGTTTTAGTTTTTTTTGTTTCCCCCCAAAAACGTGTTAAGGTTTTAGATACTGGTTGGGGGCTTTTATCCTTCTTCATGGTTTGGGGTTGTTTTTGGTCCACTTCGCAATTTTTCTTCTATTTTCTCCATGACTTTGAACCCGCACATATCGGGGATAGTTCTCTCTGTTTTTATTTATGCTCTTTTATTTAATTTTTCTTCAATCTGCACCTCATTTGATTTTCTTTGATTTTTGCGTATTCTTTTTTCTAATATATTTTTGTTGTTTTTTTTTTTGCAGTTTATTTATTTTCTCTCAATGGCAAATGCTTCTTGCATATTGTCCATTATTGTGAGCCACAGGAGTGAGCTGAGATTTATCAAAGTTCGATGCAAAAATTTAAGCAACTACTTGTCAGAAGCTTGGGGAAGTCTTCGCCGAAATGCTCCTATGACGGTGCAACAAAATCCCACAAATCTCTACACGACTGCATTTCAGAAGGTAGTTTTCTATAGATGCCTCTTGCAAGTAAAAACCCTACAATTGAAGGAAATTGAAGATTGCATCTCGCACCTTGAGTCTCTGCTGGCACTTGAGCCTTTGATACCAGTCTCCACTTGTCTACAGCTGACTGTAGTGAAAAGGATACACCGTTCTTTGGGTTGGCGGGGGTCAGTTCAAAATCAAGGAGTATCCATTCACGTCGCCAATACTATTCGGCTGTGGTGTGAGCAAATTGGAGTGGAAATTGCAGAGTAGGATTAGTTTTGGGGTTGGGAAATAGTGTTTAGGAGTAAGATTAAAAATGTTGGATCTATGTTTTAATTTTTAAGTTTTATGAACTCAACTTTATGAACTTTTAATTTCCTAGAATTAATTTACAATGAATCTTCTATTTGTCCACTAATCCATTGTCTCTGTTAGTCTATTTCGACTCCGCCCCCGGTTATTAAATCCTTGTCTATTATTTCTTTAATATTTAAATTTATACTTGTCAATTTAATTTTTTTTTCGATAGATGATTCGATATTAATACTATGTGAATATAATATGAAAATATTACATGGAGATTAAGTTTTCTAATCAAATATTATTATAACAGACATCACCTTATCAATGTATTTTCCTTAAAACAATACATTTTGTTTTTTCGAAATACAATGGTTATGTTTTGGTTCGAATCTTTTCATTCTGAGGGGAATCAATCTCTTTCGTTAATGGTGATTATAACTTGAATAAATTAGCTGCAAGAACAGCCAACAAAGTGAACAGACCATAAATTCTTGTGCTGTTAGAGGTTGATTAAGAGTAGAATTTGACTAGATTTTTTTATGTATTCAATTAATTACGATTATAAATAGATATTAGAGTGATTTGGGTTACATGTAAGTTGATTAACCCTTAAATCGTGTATAGCCACAAATTTTTCTTTGTATGTTCGTGGTTTTTTATTAGGATTTTCTACATAAAATTTTAGACTTTGTTTGGTTTAAGAAACCAACATGTTTGGGTTATTTGCTTATCGGCAACTGAAATTGCATATCAAAAATCAGTTTGGGTGAAGTATTTATTTGGTTTTGCTTATCGTGATTTTCTTCATTTCATTTCTGTTTAATTTTTTTTAAATTTAAACAATACATCGTTATTGATTTAATTTTTCAGGCGAAGATATTTTTTTCTTGGCGATTTCCATCTCGTAATTAAAATTTTTAAAATCCAAAAATAGTAAAATGAAACAAAAAAAACACAACCAGCGCTTCTAAGATTAGATTCTAATTGGGCGGTGCATGAGGGGCTTGTAACGGCTTGGGCATTGGGGCATAATCGTGTAATTATTGAAACGGATAATAAAGAGGTGTATGTTGTGTTAGTAATGGGTGACCCTACACGTCTTCCGTCATCTCTTCGGGGTTCATTGGCGTCGATTTTGACTAGAAAGTGGGTGGTTCGCTTTTCGTGAGTTCGTCGTTAAGCAAATATGGTGGCAGATGCTTTAGCTAAATTGGCTAAGGAGCTTCCTTTACCATATTATAGATTCCTTGATCCTCCAGCGAATATTATGGAAACATTGAATGCGGACTGGGATGAGGGCTAGCCTTCAAGCGACTATGGAGCGATCATTCTGTGTTTTGGGGCTACAGTCTGTGTCGGGATTTATAAGGTTCATGTTGCTGGTTGTTTTGTCCGCTGTGAGCAGTGTGCGTGGTGGGCGAGGGAGTGCATTTTGTTGCAAGTAGCATAGGAGCTGCTGGATAGGGAGGCTTTTGGTTGTTTTCATTTCGGTATCTGCTCATGGTTGTAATGGTTTTGATCGCCCTATATCACGTACTCTTTTTCCTTCATTAGGATTAGAGAGACTTTTTAACGATGCGTGGTATAGGTGCGTTTTCCCTTTCTTTAAAAAAAAGATTAGATTCTAATTTCATTATAGGGTATGGATTTCCTCAGAACAGTTTCACAACCGAGTCTCCATTGGTATCAATTAATTAACTATCTAAGTATAGATACTTAGATAGTTATGCACGAACCAACTTGTCTCAGTGGTTAAGAAAATGATTGTTGTTCTTAGAGGTCACGGATTGGAACACTAACAGCTGCAGCAAGGTGATTGAGCATATATTGTAAAATAGTTGAGACTTGAGAATATATTTTAACAAATAAAATCGTGATTCATATATGATTATCAAATGATATATCCAAATTTTAAAATCAATTATAGTTGTAAACTCATTTTTAATAAAAATATTATAATAAAATAATACTTTATAAAATACACTCAGTTAGTGGCTCCAATAAAAAATGATAATCATGATATTTATTTTATAAAATGCAGATTTTAGTATCTTTATGTACAAAATGCATGAGTCGTCAAAAATGAAGTTTAGCTTTTTATAAACCTAAACTACGATCATAATCCTCGTATCATGGAGTCAACGCAATATCCTCTTTATAGATTTAACCTCACCGAATCATTTATCGGTTTCAATTGGTCCCATTCTCTTAAGAAAATCAAATGCATGGCAATTTTTGAAGATGGGTGTAATGTGAGATTATTGCATTCATTTTTATTTGATATTTTGATAAGTGTTCCTCATCTTCCTCAACAAATCAATCATGATCAGAGTATATTAAACCAATCAAATTATCTAAAGACAACATTGTTAGACAAACAATTAGTGGTTAGTTGGTTGTATTTTGGTTATTGAATTTGTTAAGCAGTTGAAGTTTGCTGAGTTGTATTTGGTTAGGCACTTAGACTCAATATTAGACTATAAAAGTCAATTAGTTGTAATAGGCTGCAGGTTTTTTTGAAACAATCCAAAAATAATAACAAAACTTATTTCTTTTATTAGTTACTTTGTTTCTCTTCTTCCTCACATTTCCCCGCCATTCATCACTATCTCCGGCCACCATGGCTCCCTTCTCACATGGTATCATTCGCCATTGAAGTTCCTGACACCGTTTGTCTTCCGCTGTAGTTGTTCGAATATTGTTCATCAGCGTCTTGTTCTCTTTCACCGTTTTAATTTTTTTCCCCTTACGATTTCATATCCACCTTCATCTGAGTCACCACTGTCAACAGTCTTTATCCTTTCGACGGCCGCTTGAATTGCTCTTTGCAATTTTCATCAATCGTCATCTCCATCTTCATTTCAGATCTCAGATTTGAATATCTAATATTTCTGATTTGTAAAGTCATCGTTGGTTCTACCGTTTCTTCCACAATTGGCGATTGCTTTCCTCAATTGAACACGCTTCTTTTGCGATTTGTTGTTCATATTGCCTTTTCTGCTAGCCAACGATGCCGATGTCGATTATCAGATTTGTTTGTGCTTCTACTACCAATCTCAGATCTGACTTGGTTTGTCGTTGTTGTTGCATCAGAGTTGTGTTCCATCTTCCGTTGTTTTTGGTGAGATCTTTTCCGATATGTTTTACATCTTGGTATATCTTCCATAAATCTAAGGTTTTGTTTCCAGATCTAGAATGATGGAATAATGCTATTGGTTTACCTAGCATGTCTTCTGCTTCTAATTCTGAGATATTGTAGTTCTTTTATGTTCGATTAGTTGCTTAGTCTATATTGGCTCTCTATCGGTGGTTCTTGGTTGATCGACAGCATGTATGCATTGTTGGTTAAATAATGATGATGCAAGTTGTTATGAACTTTGTTTTGCTCTGCTCTTTGGTGGTTAGTGGAACACAATTTCATGTTAATTGATTTTAAACATCGTTTGTGATTACTGTTGCAAGTTGCTGGTAGTTTTGATTCTAAGTTGATTCTTGAATCCTGATTCCTGTTGCTAAAGGGTTGTAATGCTAACGACAAACTTCGTTCTTGGATTTCTTGGAGTTGAACCACTGATTGCATCATTTGTTGAGTTGGCATTTTCGGTTCTTGTTTAGTTTGGTTCTACAACTTATGCTTTTGTGCGTATATGTTTGCATCTATTGCTTGTGCTACAATCTATTGGTGATGTTTGAAGCTGCTGAATGTTGAAATTTGGTTCAAGAATAGTGAACTCTCATTTCTTCATTGTCAATTTGCTTCATTGATCTTTGGTGGTGTTCAGATGTATAGTTTGGTGCTTCAACTATTAGTGGAATCTGTTAGTTCATCTATTTGTGAAGAAAAAATTGTGATATTTTGGGTTATTTCATGTTGGGAGCTTCATTATCTCTTTTTGTCGACAAGGGTAATCGAAACTTTGAATGATGGTTATTGACAGTCTTCATTATTGTTGGTTATTGAATGTTGGTGATAGTTTAAATGTTAGTGAAAGCTGGTTAAAGTTGGTTATAGAGTTGTGATGTTCAGTCCTGCAACAGTTCAAAGGCTGTTGTGTGGACGGAGAAGGTGAAAAATAAAAATTGTATGATGGACCATCGAAGACGGAAAGAAAGAAAGAAAGTTGAAGAAAGTTTCTTTCTACCAGTACACTGAACAAAAACAGATGTACACTGTTGAGCAACTGTTCAAGTAAAGTTAAATTAAACAGTTGAGTTTCTTCTTCGGCTACCAACTCACTTGCTAATAATGTTGTGCATGGTGAAGAAGAAAGAGAGTAAGAAATGATGAAGAATGTTGAAAAAAGACCAACTCCCCAACTCCCTGAACCAACTCACTAAATTAGCATATGGACTCAACTCCAACTCAATAAAGAAGATTGAAGAAATTTAGAAGAAGAAAAAAGTAGGGTGAATGTTAGACAAGCAATTAGTGGTTAGTTGGTTGTATTTTGGTTATTGAATTTGTTAAGCAGTTGAGGTTTGCTGAGTTGTATTTGGTTATGCACTTAGGCTCAATATTAGACTATAAAAGTCAATTAATTGTAATAGGCTGTAGGGCTTTTTGATACAATCCAAAAATAATAATAAAACTTATTTCTTTTATTAGTTACTTTGTTTCTCTTCTTCCTCACATTCCACCGCCATTCATCACCATCTCCGACCACCATGGCCCCCTTCTCACAAACATAACATCAAGCAATCCAGGTTAAGAGAGAGATGGACTTTAACGCGCCCCACGCGCCTTCTAAACTTATCTCCCCTCCAAAATTCTCGATCCTCAGTTGGTTCTTTGATCTTCCAGCTCTGGTCTTGTTGTTCGGTGCTGCGCGAGGGCGGTGCTCCCCCTCCAAAGGTCGTCGGTTGCCGATGTTTCGGTGGACGATTCCAGCTGGTGGTTTGATCCAGAGTTCTGGAGCGAGCCTCATTTGGATCACACCGCGGGCAGCGATCTAGAAGCGACAATTTGTCTCGCTCACGCAGCCGCATATCGCCCCCTGCCGGGTTTTCGCCTTGAGCAAAGTTGCTGCCGACAGTTGGTAGCTCCTGAAAAATACGTTGAACTATCAGAAATCTAAATGTGGCTTGCCTCCTTTTCTCCTCTTTTTTTGGTTTGTCTCCCCCCTTTGGAGTCGCCAATAATAGGGTGTTGAAGGCAACGAAGGACCGACAGTCGGCGCCTCTGTGGCAAGGGATCTCTGGCAGTATCACGATAGGGGAGGCACTAGTCACCAGGGGCTTGCTCGGACCGAATGGAACTTTTTTCTTCAAAGACATTTCAAGGAGCCAAGCTTCACCTTTGCTGCCGGATTTGTTCAAAATCTGGCCATCCTACTGCCGAAGGTGAAGGGGCATTTTGGTCATTTTCAACTAGTGGTTTTTCTTGTTTTGGACGAAACAAGGTTTGGTCCTTCGTTTCCCGTATTCCCCGTTCTAGCATTTAAAGCCTGGGAAATAGCTTTCCTTGTGCTCCTAAAGTCAACTTTGGTTTGCTCTTTATGGTTATTTGGGGCCCACCCCTCATACCATATTTGGAAACCATGAAATTACCATTCTTTATGAGTGCAATGGTTTTGGTCTCGACCCCACTTTTTTATCAAGTCCTTTCCTCTTTGAATATCAGGGCAATTGCTCGAACCCTTTTCGACATGTGCAGAATTTCGTGGATAACTCTGGTGAGAGTTATTCGCAATCCGAATGATTGTATTGAGCTCTGCTTCTTTTGGGGGGAATGCTTGGAGGATAGCGAGTGCTCGTTTTTCTTCCCCTTGTATCACTTCGCTGGAGTTCGTGGCTTATGATCCAAGGTTTTTTATGGCTTTTTCGGCTCTGAAGTATCCTACCGGACTTGGTCTTTTTTCTCGTTTGTTTTCTACCTTTATTTTTCCAGCAACGAACGGAAGGAAGTGTTCGATGCTGGGTTTATTACCCTGGTTAGGTCAATATCAAAATTTGGTTTTTCGATCATAGCAGTCCAGTTGACAAGGCCATTGTCCTTCGACAATGGAGCATGCCTCCAGATGGAGCTCTCACTCGGATGCCACGTTCGAGCCTCAAGACCGACCCCAAGATTGGCATGGGTTTCTAAGTGGATGTTTTTTTTTTCTCTTCTCTGGTTAGGGATATCCCTTGATTATGGGAACACCTTTGTCTGTCTTTGGCATGCGTGCCATGTCTTTAGGTTTATGTGTTTATGTTTTTCGCCGGATGTTGTGTTGTTCAGGGGCGATCCCTGCTGTGGTTTTTCCTTTGATGTTTTCCCAGATGTTTTTTCAAATGTTGTGTTGTGCATTGGGTTGGACTTGCGGCTTTGTACCGTTTTCTTTTTTTAATACAACTTTTTTCTTTTGATAAAAAAATCAAATTATCTAGAGACTTAACACCTGGCACATGTTATTTTAACTGCTGATAAGTGGGGTCTACATGACAAGGCCCAATCATGGAACAAATGTCATCTTCTTGAGCCCAGTAGATTTCTTTTTATAAAGGGTAAACTACTGTGCAGGTCACTTATGTTTAACGTGTGTACAGAGTTAGTCACCACTTTTGAAAAGTGCATATTAGTAGTCCTTCACGTTTTTGATGTGTAAATAGTTGGTCACTCCGACGTTAGCTTCCGTTAGTCCCCTAACGGATTGCTGATGTGACTGACTTAATTAAATTCAATATCCACGTGTATTTCCACGTGGATAATAACGTGGAACTTTGCTACTTAAAGCACTAATATTATAAAATCCCTAATTTGTACAACCCTAAAAATTTCTCTGTAAAATTAGAAGAAGAAGAAGAAGAAGAAGAAAAAGAAGAAAAAGAAGAAGAAGAAGATGAAAGTGGAATGTCAAGTACCTAATTCTCGTTGTGGAATACCGGCTAATCTGGTTACAGCTTGGACGGAAGAAAACCCAGGTAGGAATAAGAAAAAAGAAAACTTATAAAACCTTCATTTTAATCCTAAATATCAATACCGAGAACACTATTAATCCTAGTATTTACTTGGATTTATGCTAAATTTCCAAATCCGCAACAGATGATTTGGAATAAAACACACAATAATCTGCACAGTTGCAGTAAAAAGAATTCATAAAAATTTCATTTTAATCCTAAACATCAATACGGGACCTCTATTAACCCAATGTATTTAGGGATGGGCACGGAACCCGGACCCGACGGGTTCCGACCCGACCCGGCCCGATCGGGTCGGGTATTTTTATGAAAAAATCGGGTTCGGGTCGGGTCGAGTCGGATTTTTGTGTAGGGTGAGGTCGGGTCGGGTTCGGGTTTTAGGGTGAAAAAATCTGACCCGACCCGTGACTAATAGTGTAATTTTTCCCTAAATTTTTTAGGGATATTTGTAATAATACTCCTTTTTTATATATATTTTTATAATTAGGTCCTTAAAATTGATTTTTTATTTACAATTTAGTCCTTAAATTTATTATTTTTTACAATTAAGTCTCTTAAAATTATTTTTTTTTACAATTTAGTCCCTAAAATTGTTTTTTATATAGGTCGGGTCGGGTCGGGTTGGAGTCGGGTTTAAGGTATTTATTTTCGAGTCGGGTCGGGTCAGGTTTTTTAAAAGATATGGTCGGGTCGGGTCGAGTTCGGGTTTAGGGTTAATATTTTCGGGTCGAGTTTGGGTGGGCCAAAAACCCGACCCGGCCCATGCCCATCCCTAAATGTATTTGCTCGGGCTTCCACTATATTTCCAAATCTGCAACAGATGGTTTAGGAATAACACACACATTAATCAGAACAGTTTCAATAAAAGGAATTTATAAAACTTTCAATTTAATCCTAAAAACAATACCAAGAATTCTCTTTAACCCTAAGTATGTGCCCCAGCTTCTGCTAAATTTCCGAATCTGCAACAGCTGCAATGTAATGAACTTACACCACTTCCATTTTTATCCTAAAAATCAGCCTACACAGTTGTAATAAGAAGAATGCAGGCATAATCAAATCAACCCATGTATGCTTTTGGAGATCCAACAAACCAAAATGTTGCTCCTACTCTTTATTTTTCTTGAAATACTCATGTATCAAAACATGATTACAAGGTTATAACCCTCCGACGATCTTCTAAAATACATGAAAAAACTTCAAGAAGATTGAATATACCCGTGTTAAAATTTATACTCATATCCGACACTCAAACTCAAGTCAAGTAACATAAGCCTATTCACATTGCATGAAATGAACAAAGACAAGACTGGAATTTCAGATTATGAACATCTGTATGCTTAAATTGGAAACATATCGATGAACAAATTTAGAACAACAAAAATATAACTCTGGGACAATATAAAAAAAATCAGACATTTATCAATTGACACCTTAAAGACGTCAAACGAAATGAATACATTGAAGATCTTAAGGTATTGACTAAAAATATTAAAAAAATAGAATTACAAAAAATACGAAACCTGAAACAAATTTAAAATAAAAACCAGACACCTATTAAATTATACACCTTAAAGCATAAAAATCCAGATTGCAAAAAGAAAAGGAAAAGCAAGCATCCATCGTCATAAAAACATCAAAACATGATTATTTGAAAGAAAAAAAAAACAAAGATCAAACAGATATTTCCTTCTTACGTACCTTAAGAAACAATGAAGAATTTTGTATGATCTTTTCAGTTGTAAAGCTGTACAAATTAGGTACTTGACAATTAGGTACTTGACATTCTACTTCCTTCTTCTTCTTCTTCTTCTTCTTTTTTCTTCTTTTTCTTCTTCTTTTTTTTATTTTTACAGAGAAATTTTTAGGGTTGTACAAATTGGGAATTTTATAATATTAGTGCTTTAAGTAGCAAAGTTCCACGTTATTATCCACGTGGAAATACACGCGAATATTGAATTTAATTAAGTCAGCCACATCAGCAATCCGTTAGAGACTAACAGAGTCTAACGTCAGAGTGACCAACTATTTACACATCGAAAACGTGAAGGACTACTAATATGCACTTTTCAAAAGTGGTGACTAACTCTGTACACACATTAAACATAAGTGACCTGCACAGTAGTTTACCCTTTTATAAATTAGGACAATTTTCTTTCTCTCGCTTTTTTTTTACGTGTGTGAATGTTTTGATACTTTAATATAATTTAGAATTAATTGACATATTTATACTAATATCATTGTTTTTATTTATTTTTGAAGAATTATGTAAAGATCTAAGAAAAATATTTATAAGATAACAATTATTGAATTAAAAAACAGAATTTTATTGATATATATTAATATATTTGATGTACGGATAATGGTAGACGATATTAAATATATGACTAGTGTATAAAAATAACCGAATAATTTGGGTTGGATTTACAGTTGTCTCATCGTTTAACTGTTAAACCAACGGGTAAATATAAGTAATAAAACATAGATATAAATCAAAAGATATATTAGGGGAATATTAATGTTTTCGAAAGGATGGTCTACCACGTACGACGAACATCGATGAACACCACTAATGATGAACACCGATGAACACCATTAAATTAATTAATAAATAGTTAAAATATCAAGGACACATCATATAATTAATAATTATTTTAAAAAATTTAATTAAATTATTTTATATATATATAATAAAATTTTATTTTTTAATAAGAGTAAACTATATATTTAGTACCTCACTTATTTTCGTATTTCTATTGAACTCTCATTATGTAAATATTATTTTAATTTGACCTTATTCTTTATAAAAAATAATTTAACCCTCAACCTAAAACCTTAAACTATTAAACCTTAAACCCTTAAATTCTTAAATATATACCTTAAACCATATGCCATTAAAAATAATTTCACCATCATCGATTCAATTCAATGAATCGTTGAATTCTCTTAAAAATTTAATTAAATTATTTTTTATAATATCAAAATTAATTAAACTCGAATCTCCTAAAATTAATACTATAATCTTCTTTGAGATTTAACTTGGTAGATAAAGAATGGAGAAGGGAGCAGTTCGCTCTGTGCTCACTCCAAGCGGTATCTTAAGTACTTGACTAAGAAGTACTTGAAGAAGCACAATGTTCGCGATTGGCTCCGGGTGATTGCCTCCAACAAGGATCGTTCCATCTACGAACTCCGCTTGTAACACCCGTGTTTTGGGGTTAGGAGTTAGCCGGGTTTATAGTCCGAGTCAATAAAATTAAATAAAAATAAATTTAACCTAAAGTGTGACCTAATTGGGTTTTAAAATAAAGAGGAGAGACCACCTTGGTGATTTAACCCAAATATTTTGAAAAAGAGAGACCACTTTTAAAAAGGTAAAAAGAATAAAAAAAAATGTTATCATCTTTTTCATTTCTTCTTCTCCACCGTGAAGAACACCAAACCCATTCCCCAAACCCTAGTTACTATCCCCTTTGATTTCTTCATCAATTCAAGGGCATTTTTAAAGGTAATCACATATTTGAACTCTCCTCTCCATTTCCTATCTATCCATGGTCATTGATTTTAAAACCATGCACTTTTGAAAATTAGGGTTTATATCAAAGTTTGGATTTTTAAAGGGTTTTCCATTTTGTTTTGATAAATTAAGTTTGGGCTTTGTTTAATCATGTTAAAATACACATTATATGTTAATTTGGTTGAATTTTGGTAAAAATTCGAAGTGGGTTCTTAGACCCATTTTTAAGGTGTCAAAAAGTTAATTTTTGGTGGGTTTTAGGTTGTAATTAAAGGGCTGATGGTTTATGTATGCTAGGAGGATGTTTTGGAACCATTTAGATGTCATTTAGGTGTTTAAAAACATGATTTTCTGCTAGGTAAAATATGAGTACGAAAATGGAGTTTTGGAGGATTTTGGGTGAGTTTTGGGGGTTGTTTTAGGAGGGAATTGATAGCCCAATGGTAGTACAATGGTTAGGGATTGATTTGGGATCATTTGTGGGTGCAATGGGTGTTGGAAACATGAATTTTGGAAGGGGTATGTGGGCTGTCCGAGATTGCAAAGTATGGGGTTTGGTCATGGTTTACAACATTGTAAATTGTGATTGAATTGTATTTCGGGTTGGTCTTTTGATGTTGGGCTGATTTGAGATTGTTTGAATTGTGTTTGAGGTTGTTTAGAAGCGGGAATTTGTGTTGGTGAGACCTTGGGAACAAATCCGGAAATTGAAGACCATGGTTGCTTGGCTTGGAGCTTGGAAGCTTAGGTGAGTGGTTAAATATTTTTAAAATGGTTTTGAGTATTTGGTTCAAGCATGGGAACCTAAGATGGGCTTGGTAAACCCACCTAGAGTTGGGATTAGAGTGGTAGCCTAATCCCAAGCTTTGATTAGAGACTTTGGTTGCACTCTTTAATGCTTGTATGTGCCTCGTGTTAAATTGTGATGGTGTTGATTATGTATATGTTGTATACATGTATGTTGAGGCATGTTTGATGCATTTCTATATGCATGTGGATGATAGATATGATATGGTTATACACATGTGTAAAATATGATGTGATATGGTTGTTAATGATGTACATGTGGTGTTGATGTGTGAAATGATATTATGAGGTGTTTGTATGATTCGGGGATCATGGTGAGTACGTGCTAAGCACGAAAGTTATTATGAAATGGTATTGTGAAAGATTATTGAAATGTGTAGTATTGGCACTAGTATGCTTGAGTACAAATGATCGATCATTAGGATGTTAGTGTGCACACATGAGTCTAAATTCGCGCGTGGCCTTGGTGGCGTTGAGTCACCAAGGAGGAGTACGGGTACGCCCGGAAATTGTATTTATATTAGTCGATGATGAGTGGAATCCCATCGACGGGGCGTGAGGATGAGTGGAATCCCCTCCGCGTGAAATGAGGCGTGAGGATGAGTGGAATCCCCTCCACATGAACGGTGATGAGTGTAATCCCACCGTCAGGTAATGGTTGTGTTGTTGGATGTGAGTTCCAACGGTTATCTGTGTATTCGAGTCATAGCTAGGTGCCAATACGGGTTGTAGTTTATGTTGCCAATATGTGATTAATTGTGAGCTGATGTGATTTGGGATGTGTTGCTAACATGGATTAACATATGTGATTTCATGTGTTGTGGATTTAAACATGTTGAGCATGACATGATATTGATTATATGTTCATGCATCATTTAGAATTATGGCTCGTGTGGATCGGAGGTAAGAACATGCATTTTATCTTGGTTGTAGCTCGTGCTTGGACCCTGCATTGTCGAGGTTTGTTTTTAAAGAGCTTACCCTCACTAAGCTTTTATGCTTACGCTCTCTTTTGTTCGACAATGCAGATCAATAGCTTGAGGGTGGCAAAGGCAAGGAAGGGTATCCAAGTGTTGCTAATGGTTAGCTCAATGTATGGACCTTAAATGTTAGAATGTAATAGTTAAGCAATGGGATATGTATTGTTGATTTGAGATTGATGTATGTCTATGGTTGACTTGGTTTGTAAGCATGATAAATCTTGCCAAATGCTTGTATGATGGATGTCTTATGAATGCTTAAGTTGCTTGAACGACATGTAAACTTATTTGAGATGTATGATGCTTTTTGGTTCTTTTTAATGTCTTCAAGCATGCTTGTATGAAAGACTCTTAATGTGTAATTTGCTATGTATGAAAGATTATCTAAATCCATGCTTGTATGTGTTTGAGTGTGTTAAATCTAGGATGTATGTCTCTAGACTTTGTTTGATGGTTTGTGTGCCTTAGGGGTCCTATGGGACCTTCATACTTGTTGAAATACCCTTAAATCTGAATTTCAAAAGGTTGCAGACAGCCCGCGTTTCGAAACGGGCTGGGTCGTTTCGGAACGGGTAAGGCTTCAGGGACCCCGTATCGGAACGCGTTTCGATACGGTATGGCCTCTGAAACCCCTGTTCTGATACGCGTTTCGGAACGTTTTGGCTACTGAAATTCTGAGAAATTCACGAGATGAAGGTGTATCGAAACGGGTATAAGAGTTTCGAAACGGTCAAAATCTCGTTGACCACGAGAAGTTGATCGTTGAGGGCGTTTCGGAACGGTTGGCCACCGTTTCGATACGGCCCCTTGTAAAGGCTCTGGGACAGTTGACCTGGTCAAGGCGTTTCGATACGCCTCAAGGGTGTTTCGAAACGGCCTGTTTAAAAAATTAAAAGTGGGCTGTTAATTGCTGTTTTGGGTTCGAATGTTTGTCTCATGTATTTTATGCCGATGTTTGATCACATAGGACTTAAATGAACTTTTAGAAAAGATTAAGTAAAAGAAAAAAAAATAGGGTTGCTAACCGAGGGGGAATTTTAACGGGTTTCGCTTCGGTTTTCCCCGTGTGGCCCACTCGGACCGGTCATCCGGCCAGACCGGGATGAGGGGGTTACACCGCTACTTCAATATTGCCGAGAATGATATTTTCTGGTTGGAGGCAATATTGAAGGGGAGGAGGAAGAATGAAATTTTCGGGTGATTGCCTCAAATAAGATGATAGTGTTAATTTTAGGAGATTCGAGTTTAATTAATTTTGATATATATATATATAAATAATTTAATTAAATATTTTTAGGAGAATTCAATGATTCATTGAATTGAATTGAATCGATGATGGTGAAATTATTTTTAATGGTATATGATTTATGGTATATGTTTAAGAGTTTAAGGGTTAATAGTTTAGGGTTTTAGGTTGAGGGTTAAATTATTTTTTTATAATGAATAAGGTCAAATTGAAATAATATTTAAATAATAGGGTTTAATAGAAATACAGAAATAAGTGAGGTACTAAATATATAGTTTACCCTTATTAAAAAAATAAAATTTTATTATATAAAAAATAATTTAATTGAATTTTTAAAATAATTATTAATTGTATGATGGGTCCTTGAAATTTTAAATATTTATTAATTAGTTTAATAGTGTTCATCGATGTTCATCATTAGTGGTGTTTATCGATGTTCGTCGCACGTTGTAGAATTTTCCTTTCAAAAGATATATAGTAAGGGTATAACAAATTCCCTTGTCATTTTTTTTGATAAATTATACCCATGTCATTTTAACTCGATGAGTAATGATAAAACATTTTTATCAATTTTATATTTGATATGAGTATATATTTTTATCATGAATAGATTTATTTAATGTTTGGACTAAGGTATTTATTGTCGATAACAATCATTAATTTTTTTCATATAAATGGTCTCATTAAGAGGTAAACAGTTAACTATGAAATGTACTCTATTCCTATGAGTAGGGGTTGAACCACTGATCTTATAATTAAAGGATGAGATCATAATTAAGGGATGAGATCAGTGGCAGATGTATGCGTATGGTTGGGTGGGTTTGTGTCATCTTGAATTTTTTTAGATTTTATGTATTTGGCTTCAAATTTATTAATTTTTATGATTAGTTCTTAAAAATTTTAATTTTTTTATGACTTATGCTTGCTCTCAAAAATGTTATCGAATTTGATACTAGATGAGATGAAGTGCTGAACAGCCAATCAGCCATCACACCACATCTTACTCACAGTTATTATCATTTATGAAAATATTTTTTAACAAGTATGTCGAATTTGGAAGGTTTGGTAAATTTTTTAAGCATGTCGAATTTCAAATAAGATTAGTCTAGTTTGATTATTATAATTTAAAAGAATGAGTTTGAATGGGTTTAAATATATAATTTTTTTAAAACTAAAAATTTAAAATTATAATAAATAATATTAGAACTAAACCGGTGGTTGGATCAAGAATTGATGGACCTTTCGATCCAGGTTCCCTAGTTTAACCGTCCAAGTATTGGACAATTTTAGACCGATTAAAAATAAGGAATTGGAGCTGGTTTAAAACATGGATATCATTGGTAAAATCCGAAAATTCATGCTTTACAACTGAATATGTTTGAACGGTCAGGGACGAAGCCAGAATTTGAAGTTGGGGGACAAAACATAAGTTTTGAGAGCTGGGGGAGGGAATTCACAATTATCCCAATTTTTTCAGAAAAAATATAAGAAATCAAAGGGTAAAAAAAAAAAAATTCCCCTATCGGGGGGCCACAACCCCTCCCATTAAAGCTATAGCTTTGTCCTTGTGAACGGTGATGATTGGTCTTGACCCGATTTTACAGGAATTTTTTTTGAGTTCAGAATAAAATGGGTTTATCAGAAGAAATTTTTTTATATTTTAAACAATTTTATAAAAATATTTTTTGGCTGATGTGTCATTATGTAAAGTCAACATATTTGTCTATATGACACTACTATCTTAACATGCATTGTCATGTAGGTTTGTTGCGTCATTTCAAGCTATTTATCGTCAGTTGATTAATAGTTTTCATCTAGAAAATGTTATTTTGACCAAAATGAAAGGTTAAATGTTAAATTAGTTTTAAAAAATAAAGGTTAAAATGACTATTCAATCAAACATTATAGACATTTTTTGGCATTATGTCTTTTTAATTATATTTACGATTTTTTAATGTAAATTATATTTACAAAATTGACCGGACTTAAATGGTATTTAAAAAATAAACGTCACTATTTAATTAGAATTATTTTAAAATTAGTAAAAACTCAAAAATTATATAAACAAAGAAAAGGGGGCAACGTTTAATTTTTCTAATTTTAAAATTGATAAAAAAAACCTAAAAGATATTAAAATCGGAAGCTAAGTAGAAGTAAAACTTAATTTGGTGCGTAATTTTGTGCATTATGAAATGAATAATATGATGATGTGTATTAATTTCGTGGGGTTGTTCTCTCTTAATATATTTTGTATAATAGTGTTTTATGACGTATTTAATTTAAATCTTAGTCAAATAAGACTTTTATCTTGTAACCCCTTATTCCGGTCTGGCCGGATGACCGGTCCGAGTTGGCCACACGGGGAAAACCGAAGTGAAACTCAAAGGATTCCCCCTCGGTTAGCAACCCTATTTTTCTTTTTTTTCTTTCATTTTAATCTTGCCTAGATGAACATTAAGTCCTAAGTGATTCACAACAGCGAAAACCATTCAAAGGAAAACACATTCGAACCACAGCCATGCATAATAGTCTATTTTTAAGCTTACAGGGCAGCCCGTATCGGTACCCTAGCTAGGGGTATCGATACGCCCTGACCAGGTCAATCCAAGGAGTCAACTCCGGAAATACCGTATCGATACAGCCCTTGCGCGTATCGATACGCCCTTCTCGGTCAACCCTTCTTGGTCAACAGAGTAGACCCGTATCGATACTCGGGAACCCCGTATCGGTACGTTCTACTCTCACCCAAAACTTCAGATTCCAGTAACTTTGGAGGGTATTGATACCCTTAGGGTATCGGTACGCCAGGCAAAAACTGAGGACTTTGGGCAAGACCGTATCGATATGGCCCAGAGGCGTATCGATACGCCCTGCACTGCAATTCCACAAATTCCAACTTAAACGACCCCAACACGACTCTAAATGCATTTCTCGACTCACCTAAGCGTATACAAACATGTAAGCAAACATACTTATGTCAAAGGAAGCATTCATACATGGATCAAAGCATATATTCATAGCATTCTGATTAAAGAGCAAATTAGGCAATATTGGCATACATAAAGACTCAAAAGGGTCTTGAAAGGACACAAGTCAATCACAAGAGGTTTGCACTCATACACAAAGCAACCTAGACATTCTAAGCATGCCATCACACACACCAACATTCATCACAGTATTACATGCTTACAATCCATGATCAAACTCAAAGTCAACATTCATTCAAATGAGTCATACAAACTCATACACAACCCTTGCCACATTGCTAACCAATACAAAATCACCACCGTACTTGAGTCACAAACTTGGAAGCCCTTCTTGCCTTACCTCGAGCTAACACCACGCTAATGATCTGCATTGTTGAACATTGAGAGTGTAAGCTATAAGCTTAGTGAGGGTGCTCTAAAACGAAGAAGTATCAACAATGCAGGGTTCAAGCATGTTAATCCTAATCTTACATACATCAAGCATAGGCATATAATCAAGTAGACCTAGCTAGTCTTTCAAGTGGCAAAATATGGTTTCTCAATCTTATCAAGCTAAATCATCAATATCAACATAATGCAACAACACCATATACCACAATCATATATCACAATACATGAACAAGTTTAATTGGCCACTATTAAATTTCTCCGATTGTGCGGATTTAAACCTCAACAACACTTTACCTCGGTGGGATTTCACTCATCACCGGACCTCGCATGTGCGGGATTCCACTCATCGCCACATGCCCTACGGATGGGGTTCCACTCATCACCCCGTAGAAATATATAAAAATCTTTCGGTGAAATGTTACATCACCGTACTCCTCCTTGATGACTTAACGCCATCAAGGCCACGTACGTTTTGACTCAATTTGTGTGCACACTATCCTAATGATCGATCATTTACAGCCGGTAATTATTTTAGTGCCAATTATCATAACCACATTATATGAATATCATCAACCACCATTCATGCTCAATCTCATAGATACATATCAAGATAGACTTACACCAATCAACCACAATCACAAGGTACATAGCCAAAATGAGCATAATAGCAATTATAGAGAACAATGGCTAAATTAACAACTAGAATTAACTAGAAGTGGCCTACCAAGCACACTTTGCACACACACACTACACATACTCGAACCAAACTTTAAAACAAGTTGAAACCACTCACTGCCTTTCCTTAGCAAATCGAAACAATCCTCCTACAAACCCGGATTCGGTCCCAAAGCTTCCCCGACGATCCCTCTTGCTTCTAGCCAACCAAAAACACAACCGATAACCAAAATCAATACTAATATTCAATAATCACCTAACCTTTGCATTCAAACCAACTCCATCCAAAATTCCCAACCAAAATAAATCCCCAAATATTCCAAATTCGTACTCCAACAAACCTTGGCTGAAATACCCATTTCCTAACACCCAAATGACCTCCAAAATGTCCCAAATCACCCTCCTAACATACCTAAACCATCAGTCCTTTGTTTTCAACCTAAAACCCACCAAAAACCCAAGTTTTAATACCTTAAAATTTTCCCTAAGAACCTACTACGAATTTTCATCAAAACTCAACCAAATTGATATATAATGTGTATTTCATCATGATTAAACAAAGCCCCAACACAATTTATTAAAACCAATTGGAAAACCCCTTAAAAACCCAAACTTTGATATAAACCCTAATTTTTAAAACTCCAAAACTTTGAAATCTAAGACCATGAGTTGATAGGGAATAAAGAGGAGAGTAAGAAAACATATTTACCTTCGAAAAACACCTTAGATTGAAGAAAATATTGAATGGAATAGTAACTAGCTTGAGAGGTTTTTGAAAATGAAGTTTAATCCTTTCTAACGTTGGAAAAAGGTTTTTAGGAGGAAGATGACAACTTTTGTTTTAAAGTTGTCTTGCTTTTAAAGACTTTAGGGTCAAATTACAACATAAGTCCCTCCCCTTTAAACTAAAGTTCAATTAGGTCCAGTTTGAGGTTGAATTGTTTTAATTTAAATTTTATTGACTCGAACCATAAACTCGGTTAACTCCTAGGCCCAAAACACGGGTGTTACAACTCTCTCCCACTTAAGAAATTCCGTCCCCGAAATTACCTGACTGAAAGAGATACGAAAATTGCTTTTCCATATCCTTCTTCCTCTCCCAGGTGGCCTCGTCCACACCTCTACGTTGCCACCGCACCTTCACTAACTCAATCGATCTACCCCTCAACACCTTACTGTCATAAGCTAAGATCTCCACTGGTTCTTCCTCATAAGTCAAATCCGGATTCAATTCAATTTCTTCTACAGGCATTACATGTGATGGATCGGACATATACTTACGAAGCATCGATACATGGAACACATCGTGTATTTTTTCAAGCTCGGATGGCAAAAGCAATTGATAAGCAACTGGACCAACCCTCTTCACAATCTCATACGACCCTATGTGCCTCGGACTCAACTTCCCTTTTCGGCCGAATCTCATCCCTTTCTTCCACGAAGATACCTTCAAGAATACCTTCTCACCCACTGAGAACTCAACTTCCTTCCTCTTCAAATCGGCATAGGACTTCTGCCTATCTGAAGCAGCCTTCAAACGGTCACAAATCAATTTTACCTTGTCGGTTGTCCCCTTGAGCAAATCCGGCATAGGTAACAATTTCTGTCCTACCTCGGCCCAACACACTGGAGTCCTACACTTCCGGCCATACAAGGCCTCATATGGAGCCATCTGAATGCTCGACTGAAAGCTATTATTGTACGCAAACTCTACTAGAGGCAAATGCTTCTCCCAAGTACCCTTAAAGTCAGTGATACAACATCGCAACATGTCCTCTAAGATCTGAATAACCCTCTCTGACTGCCCATCTGACTGAGGATGATAAGAAGTGCTGAAGTTCAAACGGGTACCCAAAGCTGTATGCAGACACTCCCAAAATCTAGAAGTAAACCGCGGATCTCTATCTGACACAATGGACTTCGGCACACCATGCAGTCTCACAATCTCACCAATGTACAAATCGGCCAATCTATCTAAAGTATAAGTAGTGTTGACTGCCAAGAAGTGAGCACACTTCGTAAAACGATCCACTATCACCCAAACTGAGTTCTTCTTCGTAGGAGTCAAAGGCAAACCCGAAACAAAATCCATGGTGACATTCTCCCATTTCCATTCCGGAATTCTCAATGGATGTAACAAACCTGAGGGAACCTGATGTTCCTTCCGCCTTCACTCTCTGACACACTAAGCACTTACTCACAAAGTCGGATACATCTCTCTTCAAGCCAACCCAAAAGTACTCATTCTTCAAATCACGGTACATCTTTGTACTGCCAGGATACATAGCGAACGGACTACTGTGGGCTTCAGTCAAGATCGTATGTCTCAAATCACTGTCTTCTGGCACAACTATTCTGTCTTTGAAACACAAAACCCCATCAGTACTGAAACTGTAGTCTGAAGATCTACCCTCGGCTATATCTTGCACGTGAGGTGCCAAAGATCTATCTAAGAGCTGTTTCTCTCGAATCAACTGACCTAGAGTAGGTCTAACCTGAAGCTCGGCTACCAAGCCACCATCTCCGGACAAACTCAATCCAGCAAACATGGCTCTCAAGTCCACGGCCACCTTCCTACTTAATGCATCGGCCACTACATTGGCCTTACCCGGATGGTACTCAATAGTAAGATCGTAGTCCTTTAGCAGCTCTAACCATCTACGCTGTCTGAGATTCAAATCTCGCTGAGTCATAATGTACTTCAAACTCTTGTGGTCGGTGTACACTGTGTATTTCTCACCATACAAATAATGCCTCCAAATCTTCAGAGCAAACACCACTGCAGCTAACTCTATGTCATGGGTCGGATAGTTGCGCTCATGGGTCTTCAACTGTCTTGAGGCATAAGCCACTACTCTCTTGTCTTGCATAAGAACATATCCTAGCCCTACATAAGAAGCATCACTGTAGACTACATAGTTCTTCCCGGACTTAGGCTGAATCAAAATCGGAGCTTGGGTCAAAGCTTCTTTCAATTTCTCAAAGGCTTTATGTCTTGCATCTGTCCACTCAAACTGAACACTCTTCTAAAGTAATTGTGTCAATGGAGCGGCTAACTTAGAGAAACCCTCTACAAACCTCCTATAGTATCCGGCTAAGCCTAGGAAGCTATGTACCTCTATCACAGAGTTCGGTTGCTTCCACTCAACAATGGCTTCAATCTTCTTCGGATCAACTCTAATCCCATCGGCTGACACTACATGTCCTAAGAAGACTACTTCTCGGATCTAGAACTCACACTTGCTGAGCTTCGCATACAACTGATGATCTAGCAAAGTCTTCAAAACAAGTCTCAAGTGTCGGTTATGGTCTTCTTCAGTTCGCGAATACACCAAAATGTCATCAATAAATACAACTACAAACTGATCTAGATACTGATGAAAGATCCTATTCATCATGTCCATGAAAGCAGTCGGTGCATTAGTCAACCTAAATGGCTTGACTAAAAACTCATAATGACCATACCTAGTCCTAAAGGCCGTTTTCGGTACATCAACCTCTCTTACCTTTAGTTGGTAGTAACCCGATCTCAAATCAATCTTCGAAAAGACAGATGTTCCTCTCATCTGATCAAACAAGTCATCAATTCTAGGCAACGAATATTTATTCTTCATTGTTAACTGATTTAACTGTCTGTAATCTATGCACATTCTCATACTTCCATCTTTCTTCTTCATAAACAACACTGGTGCACCCCAAGGTCGAATAAAACCTATATCTGTCAATTCTTGCAACTGAGTCTTTAACTCTTTCAATTCTTTCGCGTGCCATACGATACGGAGCAATCGAAACAGGAGCCGAATCAGAATAAGTCTCAATGCTAAACTCTACCTCTCTATCCGGTGGTAACCCTGGCAATTCTTCCGGAAACACACTAGGAAAATCACATACCGTCCGGATGTCCTGAGGTCTAACCTCACTCATGTTAGGGTTCATCACATACGCTAAGTATGCTTCACACCCCAACTCAACTAACCTCTTAGCCTCTAACACTGAAACCACATTGGACAAGAACATCACGTTCTCACCCACCACTACAATCTCATAGTCATCTGCGAGCTTCAAAGAAATCCGCTTAGTCTCAAAATCTATCCTAGCTCTATGCTCCGTGAGCCAATCCATACCCAGAATCACATCGAAACCATAAAAAGGAAGTTCCATCATATCCACTGGAAACACATGCCCTGAACCATCAACAGGCACCTTTGGTACATCTTCCTAACTACTACCGTGTCCCCAAAGGAACTAGTAACACTAACTCCTACCTCTAACATCTCACATGGCAAATTCAAAGACTGTGCATGCTCACTCAATATGTAGGAATGTGTAGACCCAGAGTCAATCAAAGAAAGCAAACCCAAAGACTGTATCGAGAAGTTACCTGCGATCACATCGGTGTCATGTTGATCTCCCCGCTGAGCATAAACTCTGGCCTGACCTCCACCCTCTGGCTGAACTGCAACTACATGTGCTATGTTCCTCTGACCATCGTTCCTCGGCTGGAAGTTACCTCTACCGCGCCCGCGGTCTCTCTGAAAGTCATTGGCTCTAGCAGGAGCCTGAGCTGGTGCCTGTCCCACCTGATGTGGACAATCATGCCTAATGTGGTCTCTAGCACCACAACTCCAACAGGAATGATAATTTCCCCAACACTCACCGGTGTGGTTCCTCCCGCATGTAGCACATGTGGGCAACTTCCCACCAGCTCTCTGACCCTGATGGCCCCTACCGTGGTTACCGCCACCACGCCTATGATCATACTGATGTCTATTGTCCCGATGCCTCTTGGCATCACCTCTATCAAAGTTGCTGGACCTCTTACCCGAACTAGGTCCACCTGACCGCCTGGTCAAACTCAAATTGTGCTCTAAGTCCTTGGCCCTCGCGACCAAGACATCAAAATCAGTGCAATCGGAAGCTAGAGTATATGTCTTGATCTCTTCACTCAGCCCATAACGTAAGCGGTTACAACGCTCCACCTCAGTAGGTACAAGCTCAGGTGCATACTGACTCAATCTGACAAATCGGATCTCGTAATCGGTCACGGACATACTCCCCTGAAGCAATGCCATAAACTCTCTCTTCCTCTCATCGAGGTATCGCGGACCCAAATACTTCTTCCGGAAGGCTGTCTCAAAGAACTCTCAAGTGATCTCAGCCTCATCCATACCCGTAGTAATGGTGACCCACCAAGTGTAGGCATCACCCTGAAGCAAGGACTCGACACTTCCCAACTTGCGCTCACCAGTACATCCCATCTGAGCAAGAATACGGACAATCTTCTCCAACCACAACTCTGATCGCTCTGAAGTAGCACCTCTGAACTCCTCGGCCCCAAGGCCCCGAAGTCTCTCTAAAGGTAATCTGGTGCCCTCACCCTGATTATGCGCTGAGTGACCTCCAGCTACTGTAGCCTGAAACGCCCCGGCTATCGCCTGAACCAACAGAGTCAAGTCAATCCCGGCCGGTCCTTGGCCTCCTTGTGGTCCCTCTCCTTCGGCCCTGGCCTCACCTCCCACTCCCGGTGGAGGAGGTGGTGGTGGTGGAGGAGCTCCAACTCCAACCCCATGCTCTCTCACTTGAGCCCCAACCCTAATTACTAGATCAACTCTCGGAGCCTCTGCCCGTGGTTCCGGTCGAACCATCCTAGGCCTCCCACGTGGTCTCATGCTATAGCTAGCAAGGTATAAACTACAACAACAAACAAATAGGATTATGTTAGTCAAAGCAAGGGTCCAATAGTGCTCAAGTACTTCTCTTTCCAAAAATCTTTTTAAATTAAGTAATAGTAGCAATGGGCACTCACTCTACACTAGACACAACAATTCATGCATTCAAAACATCATACGATCAATCAAGCATCAAGGATTCATGGCAAAACATGCATTGAGCAATACAATCATTTAACACATTAAGCTTACCTCACTTACCTGCCCGAGGTCTCGGTAACCTCAGGCTCTGATACAACAAATGTAACCCCCTCGTCCCGGTCTGGCCGGATGATCGGTCCGAGTGGACCACACGGGGAAAACCGAAGCGAAACCCAAAGGATTCCCCCCTCGGTTAGCAACCCTATTTTTCTTTTTTTTTTCTTTCATTTTAATCTTGCCTAGATGAACATTAAGTCATAAGTGATTCACAACAGCGGAAACCATTCAAAGGAAAACACATTCGAACCACGGTCATGCATAACAGTCTATTTTTAAGCTTACAGGGCAGCTCGTATCGGTACCCTAGCTAGGGGTATCGATACGCCCTGACCAGGTCAACCCAAGGAGTCAACTCCAGGAAGACCGTATCGATACAGCCCTTGCGCGTATCGATACGCCCTTCTCGGTCAACCCTTCTTGGTCAACAGAGTAGACCTGTATCGATACTCGGGAACCCCGTATCGGTACGTTCTACTCTCACCCAAAACTCCAGATTCCAGTAACTTTGGAGGGTATCGATACCCTTAGGGTATCGGTACACCAGGCAAAAACTGAGGACTTTGGGCAAGACCGTATCGATATGGCCCAGAGGCGTATCGATACGCCCTGCACTGCAATTCCACAAATTCCAACTTAAACGACCCCAACACGACTCTAAATGCATTTCTCGACTCACCTAAGCGTATACAAACATGTAAGCAAACATACTTATGCCAAAGGAAGCATTCATACATAGCTCAAAGCATACATTCATAGCATTCCGCTTAAAGAGCAAATTAGGCAATATTGGCATACATAAAGACTCAAAAGGGTCTTGAAAGGGCACAAGTCAATCACAAGAGGTTTGCACTCATACACAAGGTAACCTAGACATTCTAAGCATGTCATCACACACACCAACATTCATCACAGTATTACATGCTTACAATCCATGATCAAACTCAAAGTCAACATTCATTCAAATGAGTCATACAAACTCATACACAACCCTTGCCACATTGCTAACTAATACAAAATCACCACCGTACTTGAGTCACAAACTTGGAAGCCCTTCTTGCCTTGCCTTGAGCTAACACCACGCTAATGATCTGCATTGTTGAACATTGAGAGCGTAAGCTTAGTGAGGGTACTCTAAAACGAAGAAACATCAACAATGCAGGGTTCAAGCATGTTAATCCTAATCTTACATACATCAAGCATAGGCATATAATCAAGTAGACCTAGCTAGTCTTTCAAGTGGCAAAATATGGTTTCTCAATCTTATCAAGCTAAATCATCAATATCAACATCATGCAACAACACCATATACCACAATCATATATCACCATCATATATCACAATACATGAACAAGTTTAATTGGCCACTATTAAATTTCCCCGATTGTGCGGATTTAAACCTCAACAACACTTTATCTCGGTGGGATTTCACTCATCACCGGACCTTGCATGTGCGGGATTCTACTCATCGCCACATGCCCTACGGATGAGATTCCACTCATCATCCCGTAGAAATATATAAAAATCTTCCGGTAGAATGTTACATCATCGTACTCCTCCTTGATGACTTAACGCCATCAAGGCCACGTACGTTTTGACTCAATTTGTGTGCTCACTATCCTAATGATCGATCATTTACAACCGGTAATTATTTTAGTATCAATTATCATAACCACATTATATGAATATCATCAACCACCATTCATGCTCAATCTCATAGACACATATCAAGATAGACTTACACCAATCAACCACAATCACAAGGTACATAGCCAAAATGAGCATAATAGCAATTATAGAGAACAATGGCTAAATTAACAACTAGAATTAACTAGAAGTGGCCTACCAAGCACACTTTGCACACACACTACACATACTCGAACCAAACTTTAAAACAAGTTGAAACCACTCACCGCCCTTCCTTAGCAAATCGAAACAATCCTCTACGAACCCGGATTCGGTCCCAAAGCTTTCCCGACGATCCCTCTTGCTTCTAGCCAACCAAAAACACAACCGATAACCAAAATCAATGATAATATTCAATAATCACCTAACCTTTGCATTCAAACCAACTCCATCCAAAATTCCCAACCAAAATAAATCCCCAAATATCTCAAATTCGTACTCCAACAAACCTTGGCTGAAACACCCGTTTCCAAACACCCAAATGACCTCCAAAATTCCCATATCACCCTTATAGCATACCTAAACCATCAGCCCTTTGTTTTCAACCTAAAACCCACTAAAAACCCAAGTTTTAATACCTTAAAATTTGCCCTAAGAACCTACTACGAATTTTCATCAAAACTCAACCAAATTGATATATAATGTGTATTTCATCATGATTAAACAAAGCCCCAACACAATTTATTAAAACCAATTGGAAAACCCCTTAAAAACACAAACTTTGATATAAACCCTAATTTTTAAAACTCAATAACTTTGAAATCTAAGACCATGGGTTGATAGGGAATAAAGAGGAGAGTAAGAAAACATATTTACCTTCGAAAAACACCTTGGATTGAAGAAAATATTGAATGGAATAGTTACTAGCTTGAGAGGTTTTTGAAAATGGAGTTTAC
The DNA here is from genome assembly GCA_958450335.1 of Hibiscus tridactylites. Lineage (NCBI taxonomy): Eukaryota > Viridiplantae > Streptophyta > Magnoliopsida > Malvales > Malvaceae > Hibiscus > Hibiscus tridactylites. Next base: position 2,021,889 of record OY288276.1, read on the forward strand.
TCCTTTCTAACGTTGGAAAAAGGTTTTTAGGAGGAAGATGACAACTTTTGTTTTAAAATTGTCTTGCTTTTAAAGACTTTAGGGTCAAATTACAACATAAGTCCCTCCCCTTTAAACTAAAGTTCAATTAGGTCCAGTTTGAGGTTGAATTATTTTAATTTAAATTTTATTGACTCGAACCATAAACCCGGTTAACTCATAGGCCCAAAACACGGGTGTTACATATCTCTTTTTAGTTTTTAATTTTAAAGGCTTAATAAGTTTTTATGCCTTCATGTTTGATCATAGATTCATCTATATATCACATTATTTAAATTTTTTAAAACAAAATAATTTAACATTAATGAAAAAGAATAATGATGCGACCCTTTGACATTAAAGCTTAATTATGTACTGTTTTAAGGCGACATTAATCCTATTTATAAGCCTTCAAATTAGTTAGTTGTTATTTTTGGTGTCAATTTATTTGAAATTTTTCTTCTTAATTATCTCATTTATATTATAAATTGAATCAATTCTCATTTATATTGAAATACCATTTTTCCTCCAAGAAAATAGGATTTTTTTTGAACAGGTAATGCTATATTTATTTAAATAAAAAAATATCAGAGAAACTAACAAAACGATGTCGTAAGAGCAAAGTAAATGAAAAACAAAAGACTGAACCAAGCACATCAACTAAACCACAAACGAGCTCTATATAAGAAATGGGATTTTTATACTATTAGAAACATAATCATAAATAGTGCATTTGTACATAGGTTTATTATACGATACAATCTATATAAAAAATCATACATGCATATCTATTTTAATTTTAAAATATAAAATCCAAACTCATAACTCTAAATTTAAAATCACTAAACCTTAAAATAACATTGCAGTGTACATAGTAATAAACCTATATAAATAGTAAACTTTTTAAGAGTAATTATTTTATACAGTGGTTATGGAAAGTCAAAGTTTATATAGATATTTTAGTTTTAGGGTTTAGAGATTATGTGTATGATATATACTTTATGGATCTAGGTTTATGGGTTAGAATTTAGGTTTAAGATTTATAGGTTAAATCCTAAATCACTTATTATATTATCATAAAACATAAACCATGAACTATAAACTTTAATTCTAACTATTATTCTTAAACTCAAAAGTGAACCCATAAACCCTAAAATTAAGGCATTTGTAAAAAATTTTAATTTCCACCTCTAGTGTAGTGAATATAAATCCATTTTTAATACACATGTTTTTGTCAAAAATACACACATGCATATTTATTTTTTAAAAAATAGAATTTAAATCCCTAAATCATAAACAATAAATTATAAACTATATACTATGAACCCTAAAACATAAAAGATTACGAATATACAATATGTACATCAAAGTTTTTCTCATATATATATATATAACTTTTAATGCGGCCCTAATCAAATTAGTTCAATGGTCACTATTAAAACAATGGTCATGCATATAAGCATTATGATTATATATGACATGAATTTGCCGACCAACTATATTTACAATTCTTTATTTCGAATGAATAGACAAATCTTTACATCATTCGAGAAATGATAGAGAGGATTACGGATGTGGAGAGATTAGAATTTCATATTTATTATTTATATTCAAAATAATTACATAAATAAATGAAATAAAATTTCGTATCTATACAATTGAGATTTTACATTTCGTTTATTTTCTCTCTATGTAAATAAGTGATTTCGTTATACATACCTATCTGTTTTATACTTGACACTTTCATTTAATTACTTGGAATCAATTTTACATTATTTTTAAAAAATGTAACAGAAAAATATTTTCTGGTTGTTTGATTTAACTGCAGGTGTTTAACATTTTATTCAAGAAATATTTTTAAATATGTAATATGTCTACTTTAAATATTATTTATAAAAAATATAAAAAATAATAATATAAATAAAAAAATTATTTAAATTCAAAAAATATTTTTAACCTAAAATGCTGCACCATTAATGTGGCCTAAGTGTGGAAGCTTGCATCCAAAGCAGCATCAATTTATAGCTTATTAAATAGTAGAAAGACATAAATGTGGAGCAAGCAAGCTAGGAAAATGAGACCCAAAAATAAATAAATAAATAAGGACTTGTAGAAATATTCTCATTTGCTGTATTTCTTCTTTGTCTTGGAGTTAACTCAATAATATATATTTGAACGAAAAAATCGATATATCAAACGTACTTTCATAATTTCATATATGGGTTATTTATATTGGATGTTCTTAAAATATGATTAAACTTCTAAATTAATTTAAAATTTTCAAAATATTTTAATTAAGTCCGTAAAAAAATTAACATCATGTCAATTAAATCATTCCACATCAATCTAGCTATCATTTTGTAAAAAAAAATATATCAATTTAAACATTAAAAGTGAATTTAAAATTAGTTTATATATTATATCAATTATGGGAAATGTTACATTTGGGTCACTCAAATATATTTCAATTTGTGTATTAGTTTAATTAATGATTTCAAATGAAGCACCTTAGTGTTAACGAGGGTATACAGGTGCTTTGGAAGAAAAAAAAGACTAAATTGATATATTTTTTAAATATGAAAGGTGACCATAATGTAACCTTACCCATAATTAAGTGACCTAAATATTATCTTTAATAATTGGGTGACCCAAATATAATCTTACCCATAATTGAATGACATCTCATCCGCTGTAGTTTACCCTAAATTATATATGCAAATGTCACCATCTAAATCAACTAGATAGTGCTTCTTAAATGTGATTGTATGAACGAACTAACTTAAACATCGAGTAATATATATATATATGAGATATGATCCATTTATAAGTGTAAAACTCTTTAAGTTTTACATGTTTTTTGGAGCGTTGGATGAGTGAAACGAAGGATGAGATTAACAGCAAATATGTGAAGATTGTCACTTGAAAAAAGAGAGTAAGAAATTATTCTGAGCCATCCATTTTCCCCATCTAACGACTCAAAAAACGTGTAAAACTTAAAGAGTTTTACATTGTGTAAATTGATTCTAACCATATTATATATGGGGTTTTCAAAGCTTTATTTAAGAAAGCATGGGGCATTTGGTTTGCATGGACAACGTTATCTCGTTTTTTTTTAAAGATTCATGAACAAAGTTCCTATTTATGTTCTTCCTCGTCGGCAAACATAACTTTTTACGTTAAAATTATTCCAAAAAAGAACTTTTATGTTAAAAACCCATTCCCAGTGTGTTTTCGATTTGGATCCGGTTCATTATCTTATTTATTTATAAAATTATCATTTAAAACTATGTAGATTGTTTTTTTAAGAAATAAATGCTTGATTTTCCATCATTTTCTTTCCGTATATTCAATGAGGGTCCAAGCTCAATAAGGCATAAGCAGGTTTCACACTTCTCGCACATCTCTCTCCACATAGTATACTTGTTTTATATCTTATATATCTATTTGTAATTAATATGAGTTCGAGTATTACAAAAAAATATTATCAAATAATCTTTTAATTCAGTGAATTTTATTTTTAAAATTTATATTTGAATTTTTGATATTATCAAAAGGACCTAAGCCTTATCCATTAGATTCGAATTTTAAATATTATCGAACGATATAGGTGAAAGTAAAATATTTCATGTTAAAGGATATATTTATAGAAATTTATTTAACAAAGGATCATAGTTGTAATGATAAAATATTTGTTTAAATTATTGTCATCCATATATTCAATCTTTAAACAGTTCATTTATTGAATAGTAATGTTTATTTTATTTTAAATATATATATATATGAAAATATTAAAAAAATATTTTCAGTCTTTTCTTAATTAAGTAAATTTACATTTCTTATATTTTTGTAAGATTAAAATTCTAATAATTAGTCATTTGATTAATGTAAGAGTTAATTCCACTATTTGTCCACAAATTATGACCCTCGTTATAAATTGATTCCTAAATTTTTAAATATTTCATTTTATCATCAAATTATGACTCTCATTCTAAATCAGTCTCCAAATTTTTAAATATTTCAATTTCTTTTTCGAACCATATTTCTCATTTTAACTCGATTCGCAAACTTTTGGACATTCTAATTTTATCTCCAAATTATCAATATATATTAATCATATCACATGATAATGAAATTGTTAATTGTCATGTAAACATCATTGTGCATTATATAATAATATGATGCGACATAAACGATATTTGAGAATTAAACTAGAATGTTCAAAATTTTTGAGAAATTTATAATAAAGGTCATAGTTTAAAGCTAAAATTAGAATATTTAAAAAATTGAAGACTAATTTAAATAAAAGATATAGGTTGAGAATAAAACTTAAACATTCAAAAACATTAAAACTTATTTAGATTGAGAGCAGTGACAGATCCAGAAATATTTTTTAAGGTAGGTACAAGCTAAATTTTTTTTGAGGGTGGACACTAATAAAAATTTTAGAGTGGGCACAAGTCATAAAAATTAAAAATTAAATCATAAAATTTAAAAAAATAAAAAAATGTGCAAACTTTAAAAAGTTTAGCGTAGGCCCGTGCCCACTCAAGCCAACCTTTGCATCCGCTACTGATTGATTGAGAGTAATAGTTTGAGAATGTAAATTGCAATTACTCTTAATATAATTATATACTAATTGGTAATACTATGCATGTAAAATTTCAACTCAGTGGAATCTGTGTCAAGTGTCAACTCAGTCATATGATTGAGAATTGTGATTCCAACTCACGAACACGTAACCTATTAAACTTGAAAGCATTGATGATGAACAAGCTGGCTCAGTCTGACTCAAAACATGGGCAAAACTAGATCCATGTAAACTTGACCCGAGAACTGATATTTAAACTGATTTACTTGAATTGATACATGAAATCGACCCGAACATACAAACTCAAATTTGATTCAAAACTTAAAATCGAACTAAAATTTAATTGAACCGAAAATGGGCCTGAGTCAATTTTCAACCGAACTGAATAGACCTAAATCGATTTTCAACCGAATCGAATAGACCTGAACTTATTTTACCTGAACTGAAGGCAACTGAAATAAAGAAAAGATATTAAAATAAAAAAAGAAAGATGAGATGTGAACTGTTGTCAATGTACCGCCTGAAGCTGCTGAATGGATCAAGTTATCAAGTGTGGGTATATTAAAGCCGGGATTCGAGAGAGACTTTGTTCAAAGAGCCCTAGCCAGTGACGGGATAAAGGTTAAATTGGCTAAGTGGGGTGGACTTGCTAATTCTTGTCTGATTTCTTTCGACTCTGAAGAAACTAAGAGAGCGGCTTGGGTTGACAGGCGAACGGAGATGGGTTTCTGGTTCGAGTATCTAGATGAACATGCTATGCAGGATGGAGTTCCATACACTCTTTGCGCTATTTCTCTGAAAGGCATCCCTATCCACTGCTGGTCGGACCATTTTTTCATCAAACTAGCAAACAGATGGGGCCAATTTATAAAACTCCACGAGAACACCAAGAACAGAGTGGATTTGCAAACGGCGAGAATGGTAGTCAGAACGTTCAGTCAGTTCGATATTCCAGAATCGATTAAGATTAGAGTAATTGGTCGTTGGTTTGGGATTAAAGTTAGTACATCTGAAAGTTTCCCGGAGCCGGAAGAGTTGGGAGACTTAGATATGGAAAGTAATGATGGTTTTGCAGAGATGGAAAACGTAGTTGAAGATCCTCATGCATGTCCATTGCTAGGGGAGGATTTTCCAATTCTTTCTCCGGCTAACAATTCGCCGCCGGCAAGAGAGGAAAGGGTAACGGTTGATTCTGCCGAATCGTCTTCTCCCTCTGTTCCATTGGGTAAAGGGGGGATGAACATGCAGTTAGATTGCAACATTCCCGAGGTTGATGTTGGGCACATTGTTCACATGCCAATTGATGGCGGTTTTGTGAGAAGACGTAGTAAATGAGGGGGTAATCTACGTGTCTAAAAATCTGGATGTGGGCCCAACTTTTCCTAATTTCCTATATTCTAAACAAGTTGGGCTAGGCGATAACTTAGATCCAAATCAGTTTTTTCCCTCTTCAAACAATTTGTCGGCTAGCTATTCCAAAGCAGTAGTTCTTGACAGTTGCGACAACTCAAACTCCACTAAGATCGTTTCTGCCAATGTTGTAACAAGTCGAACATTTAATCGCCACAGGCCAAGCAGTAATGGCAATTTCTTCAACTCGGGCACGAGAAGAGAAATTCGAAGTCAGATCAGGAACTCGCTAGAATGTAGAGCTCCAGATGGTTCGACTGGTGCATCGTCGTCTAATCAGGAATCAATTCACCTAAACCACATTGATGAAGCCATGGCGGTTTGGGGGATTAGCAACATGATTGGAATTTCGTTCATCGGAGGGAAGAAGGCACTAGTAAAGAAAATTGCCGGTTTGGAGCAAGGGATTGAGTAACGTAGTGCCTGAGCATCATTATAGGGATTTTTTTATTGCCTAATGAATTTTGTGATTGTATCCTGGAACATTAGGGGCTTGGGTAAGAAGGAAAAAGTCAGAGCGGTGAAGAACTTAATTTGCGAAAAGAAACCTTGTTTTGTACTAATTCAGGAAACCAAACTAGCTATTATGATGCCGTCGATGATTAGAGGTCTGAGATGTGGTAATAACATGGAATCGGTGGTAGCTCCAGCAAACGGATCTGCCGGGGGTCTTTGGTGTGCTTGGGACACAAATGCGTTTGAGGCTAAGGAAAAAATAGTGTCGGACAGATTTATCGCGGTCAAAGGAAGGTTCAAAGCCAACGATTTCGAGTGTGGAATCCTTAATGTGTATGGGCCTTCGGTGGAGGCGGAAAAGGAAGCATTCTTCACTGATTTAACTCTATTCATGTTGAATCATAAAACACCGTGGTGTGTTGGCGGTGATTTTAACGCCATTCTTGATCGAGAAGAAAAATTGGGGGGAGTGGTATATCAACCAACAATAGAGTTATTTAGAAACTTTGTTCAAGACTCGGGGTTAGTTGATTTGAAGTTATCAGGAGGTGCTTTCACGTGGTCGAACAATCGAGACCCTCCGACATTTGTAAGGTTAGACAGGTTTCTTTTACATCCAGATTTTATTGTTCGCTGTCCGAATTTGATTCAAAGTCTGCTGCCAAAATCTATATCTGATCACAATGCAATAATTCTGCTGGAAGAACAAAGAAATTGGGGTCCTCGTCCGTTTAGGTTTTTCAATTATATGCTGGAGGCGGAAGGATTTGAAGATATGGTCAGAACTAATTTCCGAATGGCGAAGAAGAAGAACAACAAGAGAGGGGTGTTGAGTATTTTGAATGAGTCAAAAAAGGCAATTAAAGATTGGAATGTTATAAATAGAGTTAATCCCCAAGTTAGAATTAAAGAACTAGAATTGGAAATTCACTACAATGAAAAATTATTGCAAGCTGGGTTGGGTTCGGCAGAGATCCAGCAAAAATTATATACAGCAAGAGTGGAACTATGACAGTGTTACAAGAAAGCGGAGAGTATCTGGTTACAAAACTCTAGACTCAAGTGGTTCAAAAAGGGCGACCAGAATACCCGTTTTTTTCACATTTCGGCATCGATCAGGAGGAGGGCTAATCAAATACACTCACTACTTGATAAAGGGGAAATTATCTCGGATACGGAGAAAATAAAGAGGTGTGTTTTCGAGCATTTCTCCAAGTTCTATAACAGCTCTTCAACACTGGAAGTGGATAGCTTAGAACTGAATTTTTCTAAAATTTCGGAAGCACAAAATGCACGCTTGGAACGTCCATTCACCGAAGAGGAAGTGTGGGAGGCAATCTTATCCTTTGATAGTTCTCGAGCGCCGGGTCCGGATGGCTTCAACATGGGCTTTTACAAGAAGTTTTGGCCGGAATTGAAATCTGAAATTATGAAGTTCTTCGCTGATTTTTATCGCGGCAAAGAGTGGGAAAATGGAACCAATCATTCGTTTCTAACTCTTATTCCGAAGAAATTGGAAGCAAAGACACTGGAAGACTTTAGGCCAATCAGTCTTGTGGGTGGAATTTACAAGATACTATCAAAGGTACTCTCAAGAAGATTGAGGGAGTGTGCGGATACGGTTATTAGTAAATCCCAGTTTGCCTTCATCCCAGGCAGACAAATACTAGATTGCAGTTTTATAGCAAATGAAGGGATCGATTCAGTTCGCAAAAAAGGCTTAAAAGGTACAGTGTTTAAAATAGATTTTAAGAAGGCGTACGACTCGGTGGATTGGAAATTTTTTATTAGAGTGCTAAAGGAAATGGGATTTGGAGAAGCTTGGTGTGATTGGGTGCAAAAATGTGTGGCATCATCAACTATTTCGGTGTTGGTTAACGGCTCTCCTACGCCTCAATTCTCAATTGGGAAAGGTCTACGACAAGGATGTTCACTTTCGCCGTTATTGTTTAATTTAATTGGCGAAGCGTTACATCTCATGTTAGTTAAAGCCGAAAGTATGAGGTTGTTCAAAGGCTTTCAAGTTGGCAATATCGACCCCGTCTCACTATCGCACCTCCAATTCGCAGACGATTTAATAATCTTCTGTGGAGCAGCCCTCGGAGAAATAAAGAATGTAAAGAGAATTTTGCGCATTTTTGAAGTCGCCTCTGGTTTGCAGCTTAATTTAAAAAAAAAGCATGCTATTTGGAGTGAATGTGAAAATTGAGGATCTGAATTGTTGGGCCAAGTCGATCGGATGTGATGTTGGGAATTTCCCTGCTGAGTACCTCGGCTTACCACTGGGAGTTGAAAGAAATTCGAAGGCTATGTGGGATCCGGTTATAAACAAAATCTACCATAATCTGTCAAGCTGGAAGGCTAATAACCTTTCGTACAGTGGACGTCTAGTACTCATAAAATCAGTGCTATTATCACTGCCAACTTATTTCCTTTCATTGTTCAGAATGCCGCAAGCAGTAGCCTCGAAGATTAACAGGATCATTGCACAATTTTTATGGGGAGGTTCGGACGATAAGAGAAAAATTCACTGGTTAAATTGGTCTGAAGTATGCGAACCTCTGGATCATGGAGGATTGGGTATCCGGAGTTTAGAAATACAAAACAGAGCTTTACTCGGTCGTTGGGTGTGGAAATTCTCGTCGGAAAGGGACAGCATTTGGAAGAGGATAATCTGTAACAAGTCAGGACTGGATCGAATGGCTATCCTTCCGGAACAGCGGTCTTGTCGGCAGGCTTCATGGATCTGGAATGATATTACAAAATCATTCCTGAGTAATGATCATTTTGGGACTGCCATCCGAAAGAATCTGAAATTGCAGGTAGGTGACGGTCTTTCGATCTCTTTTTGGCAAGACCCCTGGATTAAAGTGGATCCACTTCAGGTTTTATTTCCGCGTATCTACGCTCTGGCCAAAAATAAATCTGGGAAAATTGCAGAATTTGGGATTAAAATAGATCATGGATGGGGCTGGAATATAGAGCTTAGGAGACCCTTGTTTGATTGGGAAGTTTTGTAGTGGAATCAAATGATGGCTATGTTGAGTAATTTTAAGTCGGACGGGCTATCCGTAGATTACCTATCATGGTTAGAGTCGGGGGATGGTGTATATACAATCAAATCAGCATACAAGGCCTCATTGGATAAGAACAAAGCAGACGCGTTTTGGCGAAACATGGTTTGGAGCAATCTCGTGCCACCGAAGGTGGAGTTTTTCATTTGGCAGGTTGTGCGAGGGAGAGTTCCAGTCAAGAGTGAACTGTGTAAGAGAGGTATGCTGACAAACTTAGAAAACTTGTGTCCTTTCTGTAAATCCGAACCAGAAACTGTGTTTCACTTGCTATTTTCCTGCAAAGTTTCATGGTCCATATGACAAAGATTTGCTAGATTTTGGAATGTGAACATGGTTATCCCACGTAATGCGCGTGAGGTTCTAAAAACCTGATTTGAGGCCTCTCCTAACAAATATAAGTTGTCGATTTGGTGTTTTATTCCGGCATCAATCCTTTGGTCGCTTTGGCTCATGAGAAACGATATAATCTTTAAGCAGGACTCCCTAGACATCACAAACTTGTTTTTCCTAACTCGTTTTCGATTAATATCTTGGTACCAAGCTCGCTGCCCAGAATCTAAGATGACTTTCGTCGATTTATTTGCCAATCTTACGATCACGGATGTTCAGGCTGGCAAGTGCAGTCTTAGCAGTAGGACAAAGGTATGGTCCCCTCCTCCTACAGGATTCCTGAAGATAAATGTAGATGGAGCTACAATTGAGAATGGCGGGGCTAGTGGCATCGGGGGCTTAATTCGAAATTCCGAGGGGCAAACTATAATCTCCTTCTCAGAGCCTGCTGGACCAAGTGTTCCCATCCTGGCAGAACTTCGAGCGGTAAGCTTTGGATTAAAGCTAGCTCAATCGTTAGACTCGTGCAAGAAAATGAGAGTGATTTTGGAGAGTGACAGCAGCCTGGCCATTGAGTGGGTAATGAATAAACAAGCGTGCCCTCCTTCATTCGCGGAAATGGTAAATGAAATTAAGTTACTAGGAAAAGCTGGGTCTTGTATTTTCAGAATCATTCCTAGAGTGCTTAATATGGATGCGGACAGATTAGCAAAACAAGGTATAGGGTGAGTCTGCGTATGTAATTTTACGATGTAAGTTCGATTGTATTAAGCCCTATTTCATTAATAAATTAAGAAGCACTCTTTTCCCCCTTCCGCTATTGATCGATCTTCGGATTAGTCGATATGAGGGGGGTTTTTAACGAGGCTTCGAATTCTTATAAAAAAAAGTCACCAAAAAATCAAATATACGAGTTATATAAAGTCATATATAGAGTGTAAAAACTTAACTCGACTTGAAAAACCAGCATGAAAATCAATCGAACCGACCCGTAGTCACCATGGACTCAAACTTAAACCGAAACGACCCGACTTGAATTTAAACCGAATATAGTCAAACCCAAACCGAGTGACCCATTTACCACCTCTAGACATAACATATGACACCACAAACTGACAAACATGTGGCCACCATATACTCACACGTGTACCTACTAGAGATGTCGGATGGGGCAAAATGAATAATCTGATCCCAAAACAACAGGTGGAAGGGCCACGTCAGAGTAGTGATGAAATTTTGGGTAAGAGTTTGGAGTAAGATTTAAATTTTTTAAAAATTTGAAATTTTAAACAAATTTTTTTAAATTTTTGAGAGTTTAAGTAAATCTTTAATAATTTTGAGAGATTTTATAATTTTTTTTAAAATTTTCAAAATAGCCTATTTATAATTTTTTTTTAAATCAAACGACTAGATTCTAACTTTTTAAAAATAACCTATGTATAACTAAACCCATATTTAAGTGAATTGGGATGTATTTCACTCATAAATTCATGTTACAAAAAATATGAAATCAGAAAATTATTTTAATTTATAAGTGTCTTTTATAATATAATATAATATAATATAATATAATATAATATAATATAATATAATATAATATAATATAATATAATGGGATAGTAATGGGTCTGAGTGTTTCAAAAGCAAATAAACCAGTCTATTAATAATAAATACAGAATAATAAATTAATTGCCTATTGGAACTTGGAAAACTGAACTCTTACTCTTCCTTTATACCTCTATTATCCCATATAATAAATGAGTAGGGCATGCATTCTTCATTGCTTCATTTCTTTGATTTGAAATTAGGTTATTAATTATCAATTACTCTCTTGTTATAAGATTACTTAAATTTAAAATTTATATATGATTTTAAAAAAAATTAGAATTTTTTTTTATATTTTATATTAAAAATTTATTTTTATCCCCTAAATTTTATAAGTTCGTCCTCTAATATAAAGTATTGAGTCCGTCCTTAATCATGGAAAATCTTTAATATACCAACTATGTATTAGTGAACAAAATGTAACATTAAAAAGGCATATGGTTTGTAAAAAATATTTTCAAGTAATAAAAAACGAGGCTGGTAGATCGATATATATATATATATATATATATACACAAAATTAGGATGAAAACATGGGAGGTCAAATTCTCAAAATTTAAAATTGATAGGGATGTATGAAATATTTAAACTAAAAAAAACAGGTTTAGTTTTTCTAATTTTAAAATTGAGAAGCCTTTAAAAAATAACTAAATTAAAAAAATCTTGGGAGTATAAAGTTTAGTTTCATTGATTTCAAACCTATTAAGGACTTGAAGAGTAATTGAACCGTAAAATTAGAGGAGTTTCGTTAATTTTAATAATAATATAGGTTTTTAAGACAATTAAATTAGAAAAGTTAGAGCAACATGCAAAGATTAATTTCACCATTAGTACTATTGTCAAATTGAATCGGTTTTAAATAAATTTAAGTCATTTTAAATAAATTTAAGTCATTTTTGCTCATCTCTTGTGTCCTGGTGGCAAAGGTAGATGTTCATCATCCTTTGGGACCCGAGTTCGTGCACCAGTAATACATGTTGTGTGTAACGTCTTTAAAAAGACTAAGAAAGTTGAACATATGTTACCTTTACATCACACCAACATATTAAAAAAATTAAGTCATTTTATACAATAAACCGAAAGGAAAATTTAAATTTTTTTGGATCGCTGTCAAAAATTATTTTTAGTAAATAAAATATTTTATCTTATACCTTATTGTTAAAATATAAAAGAATTTGTGATATACATGGGACAAATGAGTAATTTTGTTTAAAATTGCTTTTGAAAAAAATTAAAAGCTATAAATTCCAACTTTTTAAAAAACAAATTTTCTAACCGAGTTGAAAAAACACATCTAAAATTTGTGTATGATTAAAAGAGGTAAATCATACATCTAGACATCGGAACGAGTCTTGTTAAAAGATTTCCCTAAATTTAAGTGGAGGAAAAAGAGTGCACCGATCTAACGTCAAAACAGAGAACTAAAACGTTATCGTATTTTTTACTCCAAAAATAGTTTTAAAAATAATGCGGACCAACAATCAGTTTGTCCAATCGGACGAGGGATTAGATATCTTAAATAAAATAAGGGGTTCAAATTTAGACATTGTGAATGAAATAAATTTAGTTGAGAATGCCGTCTCTATGATGAACTTCTGTAGTACTTGATCTGAATTAATCGATTAATAAATTGAATACGATGATCAACTTACCTCATCTTCAAGGGCCTCCTTTCCCGGGGGAGCATGCTCTTGTACTTGTCTATATATACACAAATCCAAACCCTTGCCCTTTTGAGCATAATCACAAAAACATTCTGGGCTTTCAAAACTCTATTTATATACACACACACCTCAATCTCTTAGCTCCATACCAAAGTGAAAAAATGGTTAGACCTCCGTGTTGTGACAAAATCGGTGTGAAAAAAGGTCCATGGACTCCGGAAGAAGACATCATACTCGTCTCGTATATCCAAGAACACGGTCCCGGAAATTGGAGATCGGTTCCTACTAATACAGGTAACGAATTCTCTCCTTTTCCGTAACCAAGTTTCAGTTGACATTAGGTCTCGAGTTCGTTCATACGTATTTTTCCACTTTTTATTTAGGTTAGTTGTGTTCATTAAAAAGTGTAATAAATGTAGAGGCACCTTTCATTACCCTACATTAATATTTGTTTGATTTTTTCGTTTCAGGCTTGCTTAGATGTAGCAAGAGTTGCCGGCTTAGATGGACTAATTATCTCCGGCCGGGCATCAAACGCGGTAACTTTACCGCGCAAGAAGAGAAGATGGTTATACATCTCCAAGCTCTTTTGGGGAACAGGTAAGAACATAAATGCGACGCGATCGAAAACGTGATCGCAATTTAAATTAGTGAAAAATTTGTTTAATTTGAAGCTGTGGTTTTTCCTGTTCGGGTTTGCAGATGGGCCGCCATAGCTTCTTACCTTCCTCAAAGAACAGATAATGATATAAAAAACTATTGGAACACCCACTTGAGGAAGAAGCTTCAAAAGGGTCAAAACCAAGATGGGGTTTCTTCGTTTCAATCGGTCCCCAAGGGACAATGGGAGAAAAGACTTCAAACCGATATCCGGATGGCTAAACAGGCGCTTTCTGAGGCGTTGTCGCTCGATAAACCGAGCTTTTCGACGGATTCGAAGAACTTGAATCCGTCGAATGAGTCATGTCATGCATCGACGCATGCGTCGAGTGCCAAGAACATGTCTCGGTTGCTCGAAAACTGGATGAATGCCACACCAAAACCGGTCACCGCTTCTGGTGGCGGTGGTGGTGGTGTTCATCGGACGAACTCGAGTGAGACGGTGACTCATGGCTCCTCCAGGACCAGCTCTAGTGATGAAGCGACACCGCTTCGCCGGGGTTTCGACTCGTTTTTCAGCTTCAACAAATCATGCAATTCTTCGGATAACGTTTCGCATGAATCTGTCTCGGTGGAGGAACACAATGCAAATTTGATGACGCCTGAAAACGGCGTCGTTTTCCATGATGAAAGCAAGTCCAATTTGGGGGTTCAAGTGCCTCTCACGTTGATAGAGAAATGGCTGTTGGATGATGGGTTATTTTGAAGGAAAATAAACTAGTTCTAATTAGGGTTGTTCGTTGGTTATTAAATGTTTATATTCGATGCACTGATGATATATATTTATATGTATAACTAATAGATTAGATGATGATAAATCATAAAACAATTTAAAATCAAATTGTTTTATTTTAAAGATGTGGTTTTATATAATTTTTATAATAGTGTATAAAATTATGTCACCGGTGAGATTCACTAATTGACCTAGTGATTAAGGATGCTTATTTTATCTTATCTTGTTTCATTTTATATGGGTTCAAATCTCGGCATGAGAATGTAATATGTTTTTTGGATCGTTGGATGGGGAAATGGATGACTGAGATTAACTCCTTACTCTTTTTTTCCCAAGTGATAATCTTCACATATTTATTGTTAATCTCATCCATTCGTTTCACTCATCCAACGGTCCAAAAATCGTGTAAAACTTAAAAGAGTTTTACACTGTGTAAACGGATCATATCCCTATATATATATATATATATATATATATATATATATGAGATTAACAGTAAATATATGAAGATTATCACCTGGAAAAAAAAGAGTAAGAACTTAATCTGAGTCATCCATTCCCCTCATCTAACGATCCAGAAAACATGTAAAACTTAAAGAGTTTTACACTGTGTAAGTTGACCCTAACTCATATATATATATATATATATATATAATACGGAGTTTTGCGTCTTGATCGACTCAACGAGCTGGATTGGGTATTCGAACATCATCTAATGATAATGTTGCTTATTTTCAATGATAAAACATCCTTAACTATGACGTTGAATTCTGAATTAAAGCAATGTTTGACAAAATCATCCAAACTGTTAAACACAACAATACCAAAGTTAAGTTAAAACATATAAGGTAATTAATAATGTAAATTCTAATTTTATATTTATTTAGACTTTACCACTCTCATTTTTATAATAATGTATATTTTACCCCCTTAAGTTTAATTTTTGGCTCTGTCCTTGCTTTAATCTATTTTTTCCTTATAACAAAATTCATCTATCACTTGAGTAAACGTGTCACGTGACGCATAATATATATTAAATTAAAAAATCTTTAATATGATTGAAAAAGAAATCTAAATTTATTAAATCGAAAAAGATTAAATTTTTTATTTTTGATTTTTTATGAATTTATTTGAAGTTTTTTGAATTACTATATATTGTACCATGTGACATGTTCTTAAAGTGACATATAGATTTTTCTAACAAATAAATTGGCTAAATATTGTGCATCACAATTGAAAAATTCATGAGCCAAATTAAATCAAAAAGTTATTCAGATACGTAAGTGATAATGAAGTGAACTTTATGGACTAAAATACCATTTAAAAATGAAAATAAAACCAATTTTCAATTTTTGGAATTTCAAATTTCATTATTTCTGAAAACTAAAACTGTTACGTATATCTGCTATGGATTGTTTTTGTGACGGATACGACGGAAATAAATCTCTCGGAAAGCACAAAGTTAGAGATTTAAATGAACCGTGTTTAAACGAACAAGATTTTGTTCGTGTTTGTTTATATTAAAAGTGTTTATATTCAATTTGTGTTCGTTTAAAATTTTAATATTATGTCCGTGTTCGTTCGTTTAGCGTTTACGAACATGTTCATTTATATGTTCGCCAAAATGGTAAAACTACACCATTAGTCCTTAAGCTCCTTAGGCTTCACGGTTTGAACTCTAAATTTCACATTGTGTTTGATTTAGTCCTACCTTCACCAATATTTAAAATATAAAAAAAGGAAAGGAGAATCAAGTAAACGAATTGATAATCGAGCTTGTTCGTGAACATAAATGAACCAAATACACTTCTATTCGTGTTCATTCGTTTATTTAACGAACATAAAATTTTTGCTCATACTCGTTTATTTAAGTTAAGAAACAAACGTTATACAAACGGTTCACGAACAAATTCATTGAATGCTATGTTAATTTACACCTCAACACAAAACTAATGATTTTTAATGTTTTTTCCGCCGGTATTATCGATAGAAAATGAAGCAGTTCGAGATTCTATTTATTTTTTAAAAAATAATGGAGATATATTATGTCTTTTTACTCGTTAAATTTGGTGACGAAATTTTTTATAATAATAAATAAAAAATAATGAAAAATAAGATCAAACTATTAATGAACAAATACTTCGCGATAAATTTAAACTATAAAGCATTTGAATTATTGAGCAGATAGCAAAATCGAAATTCAGTTTATAATAATCAGATTTTACCGAAGATTGAAGACTCAATGAATATATGAAAAGAGTCTCATAGGTCGAGTCGGGTCGAGAGGGGAAAGTAGGGTCATAGTTTGTTCAAATTACCCATGTTTTATTAAAAGTAAGTTTAATATTAATATAAGTGTTCAAACTATCCCGTCTTTTTAGGTGTGTGTTTTCTCTTTTAAGTGCTTAAATTATCATTTTTTGGTCGAAATAGGTGCTTCAATTGACTTCAAAAGAAAAAATAATAATAATTTAAACGCGTAAAGGGCGAATAAAGTTTGAGCACCTAAAAGGAAAAAAAGACAGTATAATTTGGGTACTTATTTTGATATTAAATCTAATAGATAACAGACATTTTTTAATTGCAGAGATAGGTGTGTCCAAAATCGGTAAAATTTCACTTAAACCCCTTAAAAGTTTTAGGTATTATAAATCAATACAATGACAAAGTTGCACATTAACCCGTCAAGAAAATACAATTCACTCTTGAGCCCCTTAAATCTTTTCCGACTTCACCCCTGACAATACTCGAACCAAAAAAAAAGAATATATAAAGTAGAAACATAATCGAACAGAACACTATAATTCGAATCGATTTTAATTTTATGAAATGCTTTTTTGCCCACCATAGAATGTATAGACATTAGACAAGAAGCATATGTTTGTGTTGAGGTGAGGCCCAAGTGACCTAGAATCAATCCAAATGCCAACATTAAAAAACTTGTCTTTTTGTAGCATACAGCAGACATTTGGAATTGTTGTAATGGGCTAGAAATTGGCCCCATTTGTTTTTTTTTTTTTTTTGAGAGGACCATATACCCACCCCCACCAATCATATATACCTTTTTTTTTTCATTTTTCTTTTCCCACTTCTATTGTGGCCCAACCTGCCTTTAGACCTAACTTTGGCTCAATAATCTCTCACGTTTGTTTGAACCGCAATTCGAATAATTATATTTTGTCACACTCATGATATAAATAATGTATACTGTTAGAGTTATGATTTAAATTTTATTTTAGGTTGGCTTGAATATTTATAAAGAAGAAATGGTAAAAATAAGGGTCTGTTCGGGTTAGTGAAGAGTTAGAAACTCAGTTCGAGTATAATTAGTTTCTATGCAAATTTCTTTTGTAACCTAGTAATTTATCCGTATAAATAGATATTAAAATTTAAAGATTTAAATTTAATCTTCAAAAGCGCCCATATATCCTAGGACACATTTGAGGAACCATATGATAATTAGATTTGGTTGTGATTATACGTGGTTAAATAAATTTGATACGCTTGGTTAACCATTGTAATTTGTGAGTTTTATTGAATTAATATTATTTGTTAAGGGAAATTAATATTATTTTAGAATGTAAACTTATGCAATTGTACAATTAAAATTTATATTATCAAACACGACATCAGAAATTAAGATGTAATTTCACTCTCTTGGTCAAACATGTTTAGGAAATTATAATTCAATGTAATTACATTTTTTTCATGCAATTATATTACATGATCTAAACACACCCCAAATATCTAACTCGTTACTTGACCAATAAATTCACGTTTTTTATCATAAAAAATAATATACACTGGTGTGATTACATAGTAGTATATATTCATAATTTTTTTTTAACTTTTTGATAACACTCATACACTTTACACACAAATATTTGAATCTAAATCTTTTAAGATAAAATTTTTTTTCTTAACCACCAAAAACTACTCGTTGGATTAAATCCAACTTAATGTCAAACAAAATCAAACACTGGGGGCGATTCAAAACTTTACGGGTCCCTGCGAAGTTTATTAAAACGATGCTCTTTAATTTATAATCCCAAAGATATATAAGATTTTTTTAAGAGAAATTTTTATCTTAGAAAAAAATATATTATGAACCTCTCTTTAAAGTCATTTTTTCATTTTGTTTTTCTTAAAATTTATTAAACCAACATATTTTGTTCCCCTATAAATATTTAATTCAATTTATTTAGAGCTTTTTTTTAGGGTCTGTGCGATCGCTCATCTCGTACATGTCCAAAATTCCACTATCAAACACAGTATCAAGTTCAAACACACTTTGCCAACTATATCCACCAACTAGTAATAGAAAATAATATAATATGATGGAAAAGTACATCATTTGATTCTTTACTACCTTTTGGACAATGTGCTAAAAACTAAAGTCTCAATTCCAGATCCTTCTCCAAACCCTTGTAATTTTCTCACACCTTCGTATATACTGTGAGCATTAGAGCATTGTGAGGACCTTTTCCTAATACGAGAGGATCGGGAAGAACGCACATCTGGTGTATCAGTTATCGTGTCTACGATAAACACAAAATAGTCAAGTCCGAAGCGGATAACCGTTAAAAAAATATCTAAGTTGTAATTCACTCCAAGATGGGTGCTCAAACTCTGATATTGTGAATGCAATAAATTAGGTTAAAAAACCGCCCTTATAATAAGTCGTTTACTACATAATTCGAATCGAATACTATTTTATTTTCAATAATTCAAACCCTGAGATATGTTTAAAGCAAATGAGAAATGTGATTGACTTTGAATGGACGCAAAGAGAGAGTGGTTGATTGATGCAGGGTGGGCTGGCTGCCAATGGTTTTAATTATTAGAATCTTAGGTACTTAGACAGGAGTTGTTGCCACAGTCCCATGGGGCCATAGGGCCCTTCCTTTTTAAGGCATACATATGTGTATGTGTCCCACTAAGTCAATTCAAACAAGCAAGCATCCATCTTAATCCCTTTTTTTGCACTAATAATTCATCACTAATTTTGATCACTACCCTTCATCAGTTCTTGTAATATTCAGAGATGGAGGCAGGTTGGATATATGTAGATACATTTTGGGTGTCTGAATTTGATATTTGGGTTTTATTTTTGTTTAATTCGACACTCGAATTTGATATTTTATCTCAGATTTGTATTGGACTGGAGAAATAGCATTAGGTTATTGGCATAGATGGACCGAAGGGGGCAATCGCACTCCTTGAAAACTTCAAACTCCCATATATTTTCTTTATATTTTTTTTATCGATGATCTAAATTTACAACCCTAAATTCTTAATATAATTCTCTAACAGTTCACACCTCTAACATAAAATTTTGCATTTGTGCCTGGTTATTGGGATAATTTGTAGGGTTAGTATTTCATATAGTATTGTGTAATCAATTACACGCTCATGTCTTTCTAAGTCTAAAATTTAAAACCTAAATGTTAAATCTTAAATTATAACCCTAAACTAAAATTTTAAATCCTAAAACAAACATACTTGTATAAACTAAAGTTTACACTGGTAACTTATCAAATAAATTTCTTAACTTGTATTAAATCTTAAAATATCTCTAAATTAAGATAAAATTTCAAACTCAAATACAAAATAGTATATTAAACATTTGGTTCAAATTTTCAACTGAATATGATTATAACATTTAAATCTTAACATTATACATCATTGAGCAAAAAAATCTTAATCTCATAGAAAATTTTAATATGCAAAATCACAAAAAAATCAAAATATCTTCAAATCCAAGACTAAATCTAAATCTAAATCCAAATCCACACTTATTTTTATTAAGTGTTGTAAATTAATTCCCTATTATCTTCAAAGGCAGTTGGAATATCATATCTAGAGACAATTCAAGGTCACTTCCAATGTTGTGCAAAGGACAAGATTTTCCTCCACTCACTCCCAATTAGCTTTTGTCTAATTCTTTATTAGAATAATAGTCTTACACGTTGCATTGCAAGCTTGAAAGTATGCCTTTATTTGTCCATCCAAATTTCAACCAAAAAATATAATAAAATTCCATGTACATAACACATAAATTAATATATTCATGGTTAAAGGAAAATAAAAAATATTTAATACATAAAGGTGTATAATTTTTTTATATATATGAGAGCATCATTGGATGTTAAATTTCCAAGTATTTTGTTATTCAGTCGCATTATCTTTAAAATTCAAATCTAAATCTAAATAATGATGGTACATAAAAATACAAGTCACAAATACCAACAACGCTGGTTAGTCCAGTGGAATGAAATTTTAGACCCTTTAAAATTAGCAGTTCGAATATTTGTATTTGAGTTGGAGGGTCACTCATAATAAACTTTTACATTATAATAAATAAGATACCGACGATTATAAAAAAATGACATAAATAATAAAAAGCAGTGATGATATCCCTTTTCCATGGACTAGAGGAATGCCATTGAACCTTATAAATATGCACATGCTAGGGTTAGGGTTAGTCATCAAAACCCATAAATCTAGGTAGTTCTTTTCACGTTTCTTTATTTTGTAGCTTAACTCGAGGAGAGTTTGCATTCTCTTGGAGCTCTCTTCTAGTGTTGGATGAAATAAAATATAAAAAAACCCATTTCAAAGAGGAATTAGGGTTTCTTGTTCCGAGGGATGAAGAAATGTCAAGTGGTGCTGAAAAGTGGAAGAAGAAGAGGTTGTAGTACTTCGTCGTCGATGATTACGAATGTGAGATACGGCGAGTGCCAGAAGAATCATGCGGCGAACATCGGAGGATACGCTCTCGACGGATGCCGAGAGTTCATGGCAAGCGACACGGAAGGGACGACCGGGGCTTTAACGTGCGCCGCTTGCGGCTGCCACCGGAACTTTCACAGAAGGGAAGTAGAAACCGAGGTAGCCTGTGAGTATACCTAATTCTTCATATGGTCAATAGCTAAAGAAACAACAAAAAATAGAGTAAAAAAAGGCTTTTATGAATTAATTAGCTGAATATTGTTGGTTTGGATTCTTTTGATATCATTCAAGTAGTGTGCTCTTGAAATTTGGATGATTCAAGGTGTAAGTTATTGATTCCCTTTTCGAATTAGTGGTTGATTTCAATCGTTTATCGCAGTTGTAGACATAACGAATACGAAACCGAAAACACGACTTTAAATATCCGGTCCACTGTAATAAGATGCATATGGTGATCATACATACATATATACATATTGAATCTTGTCTTGCTTATGAAGCATGAGCTGTCTTGGCAATCTATTGTAAGTTAATGTTTTGGATTCAATGTGATGACACCCTATTTCTTTTAATTCTTTCTGCAACTTGGAATTTATTAGGTTTCAATATATATGCAATGACACCCTATTTCTTTGTTTCATGATATTAGATTCGATAAAATCGAATTTATATCTGCGGATAAGATGATATCATTTGATTTATTGACGATAGTTATATTATTCGTATCGAATTTAAATTTGACATCAGAAATGTGTAGAACTTTTGGACAATGAAACAAGTTATTATAAATGTTGTGTCCCTGTCCTTGCCTTTTACTTCATATTAAGATAATTTATCCTTGGGAATAATCATTTAGCATTTGGAATATATTTTTTATGTTTCAAAAGGCCCACATGTATCCAATCATGTTCTCTCCAAATTGGTTTTTTTAATAGTTTCTTTAAGGTCACTAACGCTTTTGAACTTGTAGTGGCCTCCATTTGGGGTAAGTGGGACTTAACAAGAAAAGGAAAAAGCATATAATATAAGAATAAATCTAATAGTTAGGGACATGAGATCGAGTATATTTAAGTGTTTAATATTTTTTATTTATAAGTGTAGAGTTATCTGAGTAGTATAATCATTGTATTAAATTGCATGTTAAAAAATTAATTGTCAGTTGGTCTAGTAGAATAATATCTTATTAGGCAAGATGGGGAATACCAATAATTACATCAAGAAATTGTATGTTTAAAATGTCAATTATTTTAATATTATTTTGAAGAAGTTTTTTTTTAACCATCAGTATCCAACTTACTGCAAAAGCCCATTACGTGATTGACCCTCTCAACCCAATTTACTCCATTCACAATACCAAGATTCGAACCCCTGACATTACTTAAAAGGTATAGTGTCTCGTCCGATTAAACCAACAAATTATTTGTATGAAGTCGAGTTTTTTATCGGTCGGATTGAAATGATGCCCAATTAAAAAATGGGCTCAAATTAACCGGGTCGGGTGGACCATCTGACCTGAGTAGAGCCCAGAAAACCAAGGGAGTTTAAAGAAAGGTACACCAGAAAAATTATGTTTTTCGGATTGAAATGAACACAAGGCCCAAAAGAGTGCACAAATAGTACAACAAACCATACCCATGTTTATATTACTCGAATTCTTTATTTTTTTCAATATAATTATATTAAATATTATCACATATTTCGAAATAAATATGAAATTCAATCTTCTAAATAATATATTACACAATCGTCACCACAAAAACAATTATAACATGACATCGATCAACTACGAGACTAGTTTAACATGGCCTCGAGAATGCGAGAGCTTTGAACAAGTGACGACGACAAATACAACCCTTTGCAATCCCATCTCAAAGTAACATTGATGTTCTCATTACAAAGACTTATAACTTTAAGTTTTACACGTCTTTTGGATCGTTGGATGCGAGAAATTGATGGCTGAAATTAACTCTTTACTTTTTTTTTTCAAGTGATAATCTTCACATATTTTACTGTTACTCTCGTTCATCTGTTTTACCCATCCAACGATCCAAAAAACGTGTTTATTTGTCTATCAACAGTTTTTATCAGTAAATTATTAGTTATAATCCGAATTTAGATAATGGATATCCGAGAGTGTTTATTTGTATCCATTCGGATACTCCATTTCATTTCCCCTTGGTTATTTCTCTATCAACAACTATAAACAACGAGATTCAAGATTTCTGTACAACCAATAACTCTGAAATTCGTCCTTGAAATATGAAAAAACGGAAAATATATTTTGATGGCATTCTGTGACAATTTAGAGGGGGAAAAGTACGACACGGTAAATGCGACGAACACGGACTATCCTCTTTCTACATTACACGGAATCTTCATCTTCCCTAAAATACCTGTATTCTACATCTACGTCCGATACATATTCGGACGTTATATGGAGGTAGGATCCTCCATATATGGAAGAACTTCTAAAAAAGAAAGTTGAATAGACTTATGTTGGACACATACCTGTATCCAACACTTATCCCGAGTCCGAATTACATAGTCTTCTTCCCTACCGAAGCTTCTTGCCAGAGAAAACGATTGTCATGTTATTGAAGCGGCTCCTGTTGAGGTGTCGCTGAAGGCCCCGGGGCTATATTGTAACGTATGGCCCGAGGTTGTGCTGCTTGTATCATTGCTGCAACATTGGCTGATGCAATAGCTGCAGCTTCCTGATTCAATCGGAAAAAAGAAAATACACAAACTAATTACCAAAAGAACGTTTTCGAGTGAAATACAAATTAAAATAACTCGAATCAGCTATAACGGCATGAACCAATTTAGCTTATGAAAGCTGCATGGATATGATTAGTACTAGGAATGACAAGTATTCGGATGTGGATAACCGAGATATGACCCTCGAGAGATCCTCTAAATACATAAAAGAACTTGGAAGAAGTTGAACATTCTCGTGCCAGACACACATTCGTGAATCGTAATGAGACTCGAACCTTACCAACTAAGCAGAGTCCATATCTCGGAAAGACAAATCTATATTTTCAAGAAAGTCGGAACCGTTACCTGTTGCTCCCTACGGCGCTGCAATATGCTGATAGCCCAGGCCACAATGTAACAGGGAAGAAGAAAGCCAGCAGCACGAAGCAGGAAAAGCTAGATGGAAAAAAAAGAGAGGTTAGAATCAAACAATTAAAAAAATGTGAATTACAAAAAGATCAACACAAATTCGAGCCACGCTTACAGAGATATATCGAGATACATCATCGTCCGTGTCTCCACCGGTTAGGTACAAAGCATGCCTCAAGAATAGAAGAGCCAGAAGCTGCAAATAAACAGATAAAATAAGATCTAAACAGAACAAGAATATTAGCAGTGATTCATATTATAGATCGAATTGCAACTATCTTTGCCATCAAAGCAAAAACCAATAGTTTGAGATTTAAGGTCCAACTCGATAACCTGAATCACAAGTTGAAATGAGGCTGATGACTAGAACACTGCCAATGCGGGGGGTAAGATGCAGGCAAATCATACAATAGATAACGCATCGCATAACACATAAGATGGCTTGAACATTGATATTCGACCTATTGTGTGAGCAAACTGGTAGAATAAAAAAAAGGAAGTACGGAATCACCAAGATTTTTACTTAACATGAGCCAATAAGGACTACTCGGGGTTAGGTTTGAGTGTCAGATACGGGTATGTACCCATTATCGGTATGTTCGATTTTTTTTAACTTTAACCAGAAGTTTGTATGGTCCTTGGAGGGCTATATCTAAGTCCATGTCGGGCACAAGTGTTGGACAAGTATACTTCAAGCAAAATGAAGAGTCAAAGCAACATAAGATAGTTAATAAATTGTTTTGTTTTCATAGAGGAAACAAAAACTTACAGTTAGGGTAGCAGCGCGGAAAAATTCAGTTCCGCTAGAATCATTATTGGAATATTCATCATAGCCTGGCTCCAAAAGATTGTGTTCGGCTGCTAATGCTAAGATCCGTTGGTTGTGTAAGTCCAAAGGAGCACCAGAGACTGTCCACTCACTGTATTGATAGAAAAAAAATACGAAATTCAGAGGTCAAAGGTAATTAGCATAAAATAGCAACCCATCCTCGGATCACTGTACAGGTTCAGATATATATCCTCACAAACAGGAAATGATCTAAGAAATATCAAAGTTCCAATTGCAGTTGCAAGACCAACATTGATAACAAAACCGGGAAAGAAAAAGCTAACGAAGTTTGAGCGACACTGATCTTTTTCATGTCTACGATGGGTAAGTACGTGCACACTTGTGAGACTTACCTGATATCGATTGTAGCAACCTCTGGCCGAGGAGGTGGTGGTGACATATATCCCGGTTCGTAAGACTGCAAATTAATATTTTTTTTGCAGGAAAAGGTTAGTAAAGTGGCCCAATAATTCAACTCAAACTAAACTATTTCAATCAATGAGATAGATGATGACTATGTTTGTTGTAAGAATGAAAAGTTTAACGAAACCGAGATATCATATGAATCTTCCAAAAAATACATAGATAATCACACATATTCTGATATACCACATGGAAGAAAAAAAAAGTCACCGAGATATCATATGGATCTTCCAACATGCACCAGAGATTATGTGAATAGGTCCGTGTAAAACTAATCAGTGATTCGCTAACACTTGTTTATATTGATGAATTATGCAAACAGGTCCGTGTAAAATACGAACATAAAAAGCAGCAGAGTTTGTTCATCCTAGATGAAATGACAAAGACAACAACATTTCCGGTGCGCGGTTATACCTGATGACATATCTCACAAATTATATCTCCCTTCTCATTGCACCAACGCTGAACGCATTTCCTGTGAGCAAACTGGATAACAAAAATGTGTCAGCTACTGCACCAAGACGAAACCATATTGTAAGCCGGCACACTATAAACCTCGAAATTTCCCAAAACAAATGAATACCTTCAAACTGCCACTGCACGAACAAGGTGCCTCCAAGTTCTTAATGCTGTCCTCATCCTGGCAGATTCGGCATTCAACCGTCTGGAGCAGTGGTTCTTCTTCGTCACACGAACCATGTTCTTCAACTTCCACCACATCAATAGCACAAACATCGTGCTCAGCAAGAGCAACTATACAAGAATCGTGACCCGAAGATCCCACATCTTCGGCTCCTTGCACCGATTGCAAACTTTCGGGTTTTGTAAGGCGGTCCACGCATAATACGAGATGATCACTCATTTTTATCAGAAAGGGTTCTAATAACACACAAAAATGCAGCAAAAAAAATCCCATTAAAATCAGAATAAAGTCATAAACATATGAGGATGAAAGTAAACTACAAAATATAAAAAGCTAACATGTAAGTTTATTACTATAAAATTTAATGCTAGATTCAACTACTTGCAGCATAATCAAAATCAGCAAACTTTTCAGATTCAGTAATCAGAAAAACAAAAGGATAAACATTAAACAGCTTCTACTCAATTTTCTTTCTGAATTTCCACGGAAAAAAAAAACCCAGACTATTTCCTTCATTTTCAGGATAACCAAACAATCCAACCATAATTCCCAAAATTAAAAAAGAAAAAATCACCACAATCATGATCAGAGCTGAACAAACCCATTAAAAAATCAAAACATAAAAATATAAAAAAGAATTACCAGAAAGAAGAAAAAAAAATCAGTTTTCTGGGAGTCTGAATCTGATATGTTTCTTACTTTCTTTAGCTTCCGTCTTTGGAAATTTTAAAAGACTCCAACCCAAAAGATTTTCCTTTGTAAAAACCAATGTGTTTCCTTGCTTGGAAAATAATCAAATCGATAATTGAAAGCTTTCTCCTTTTATCTCTTTTTATATATATTAAATAAATATAATTCGGTAGAATTAAACTAAAAAAATAGAGTTAACTATTTTACCAGTATTCGGAGGTTCGGTTTAAACGAAGCTTAAGATATTAGGTTCGGTAATGTCCGTCCAAAGATAATGGATTTTTTAGGTTAAAATACGTAAATCGTCACTGACTTTTACTCTTAATTTATTTTGGTCACTAAAATTTAGATATTGAATGTTTTTGGTAATTATTTGTCAACTTTTTGATAGTGTTATGACATGAACGCCTCCATCACTCTGTCGTCGAACATTATCGTCGACGGTCATAGATGGTAGTCGTTCGATTTTAAATTTTATGTTGTTTCGTTTCAATCCTTGAGTTTGAAATCGACTTTTATTTTATCGAAAAATGTCTTGAAGTCCACAAATCGAGAAAAAAAATAATTTTTCTCTCGTTGATCTCCTTCTTCCGCCATTGGATAGAGCTCGTTTTTCATTGTATTGCTTTTTTCGTGCTGATGAAGCTTTCCACAGTTCAGGTCTTGAAGAAATTTCTCTATTCATTAATAAATGAACGCCCTCTAAAAATTAACAGAAAAATAGCCAAGAACGTTCAATTTCTTAACTTTAATAAAGAAATTAAACATTTAAAACTTTCGGTAACTAAAATAAGTTTGAAAGTAAATTCGGCAATAATTTATGTAATTTACACTTTTTATTATTATGTCATTTTCGTACAGTTTGTCACCGTTTTAGTGTCCGGTTTCCGGTAACCGACGTCAAACGTTACGGGTCCACATTTTCCTTTTTTGTTCCCTTCATTAATTTTCGGATAAAGATTATATAACTTTTTGTTCATAACAGATAAGAGATATATGATCCGAAAATTTTGAGAGCAAGTGGAATTGTTTGATGGGTTAAATTCACTACAAGTCCTCGAACTATGTTTCTTAATTCTAATTTGATCGTAAATTTTAAATTCTTTTATCCCAGTCTTCATATTATTAATATTATACCAATCAAGTCTTTCCATCAGTTTAGTCTTTATATTGAGAGTTAAATGTCAATCGAAATTTGATGCAGAACATATTAGTACACATTCAAATTTTACACATGGTATACATATTATATGCGCAACTTAAGTATGACATGTTATAATAATAATAATAAATCAATATTTATAAAAAAACATTTTTCATATAATTAGTTACTTTTAAAATTTATAAATAAAATTGAAAACCGAAAATCAAACTCAAGTGAGGAGGAAAAACTAAAATATCGGTATTTTAAATACTGTTATTAATGTATTTTTATTTGTGCTCGTATTTTTATATGATTTTTATATAATTTTAAATACTTTGGCATTGTACTTTCATTTCATCCTCACTTTTAATCTTTCGTCATTAATCGTTAAAAAAATCCATTTGATATAAAAAGATGTTATGTGTTACAATAATTTTAAAATACTTTAAAAATAGTAGAAATTAAAAAAAATGGAAAAAAATCCTTAGACCATTACAAAACTCTAAACAAACAATAAAAAAAAAAATTAAAGTTAGTTTTTCAAATTACATATTTAAAAAATGTAATTATTCGTCTGATTTTTCTCTAATGTTCTATTTAAAAAAAACAAGAAATTTTTGAAAAATGTAAATATAACTATTTAAAAATAATAATTAAAAAATTTACAAAATCATAAAAAAGGTTCCTAAATGATCTAAAAATAAGAAACTTGTTTCGCTTTGCAAGGATTTTTGTATTTTTATTAACTTTATGGATTTTAATTTTTAAAAAGAAATTAAACATAATTTGCTTTTAGTAAATAAAAGTTAAACATAATTACAATTCCCAAAAATATATTCTAAAATTTGAGTCTTTTAAAAGATTCTTTTTGACATTTTAATATGTTTTTTTGGAATTTTATTGCTTTTTCTATAATATTTTAAAATTTTAAGTGTTTTTAGTAGTTGACATGATTAAACTGACAAAAAAAATATAGAAAATTCTACAACGTGCGACGAACATCGATGAACACCACTAATGATGAACATCGATGAACATCATTAAATTAATTAATAAAGATTTAAAATTTCAAGGACTTATCATACAATTAATAATTATTTTAAAAAATTCAATTAAATTATTTTTTATATATATTAAAATTTTATTTTTTTAATAAGGGTAAACTATATATTTAGTACCTCGCCTATTTTCGTATTTCTATTGAACCCTCATTATTTAAATATTATTTCAATTTGACCATATTTTTTATAAAAAAAATAACTTAACCCTCAACCTAAAACCTTAAATTATTAAACCTTAAACCCTTAAACTCTTAAACCTATAATCTAAACCATATATCATTAAAAATAATTTCACCATCATCGATTCAATTCAATTCAATTATGAGTATACCACCATTGATCAACTTCTCGATATCTTTCTGGTCGATCCATCGAAACCTGCGGTTGCTGCATTCTGAATTGGACTCGATGTTTATCGTTTCCGACGATCCTCGGTGCTGCTGCGGACTACGCATAGTATTTGTGTTAGTAGGATTTTGTTACGTATGAACTGATAATTTTTTGGCATTTGCCAATGTTGCTCTAATTATAAAATAAATTGTTTCTTTGCAAAAAAAAATTATTTAAGAATTTAAATTTTCTACTCTCTCAATCCATTTGCTTGCAAAAGTGACTTAGATCGGGAGCATTCACAGCGACAGCCGCTCTGCAAAATTGCAGATTGTACAAAGGGTTTGTGTTCATCTAAGATTTTAAATCTACGAGTTGTATCAAATCTTGAAAAATATGTTGAGAAATTTATAAAATTGGAGTGTCTTGAATTTGCGATAAAGAAAATGGTGCGTACCTAATTGAGTGTTTTTTCTTTGCAATTTTTTTGAGATATAATTAGTTAAGTAAACCGACATTTACAATTTTTTTTTATTAAATAAAAAGATAATTTACAATACAAATTGTCGGGATTAAAATTAGATAGTATAACGTGAGCATCTTTGATTATTAAACCAATTAATGAATCTTGACTGCGTCTATAGTTTGAACAGAGGTGTATGGCCCTCTTTTTTATTTTTTACTTTCCAACTTGGCAAAGATTAAGGATTGAAAGAATTAATCACCAGATTTCTGGTTTGAAATCAAATAGAAATAATAGAAATAGTTATTTATTGTCAAATTATTTCTGGAGAAGTAGATGAAAGTTAAATTATTTTTATTGGTATATGGTTTAGGGTATATGTTTAGAGTTTAAGGGTTTAAGGTTTAATAATTTAGGGTTTTAGGTTGAGGGTTAAATTATTTTTTATAAAGAATAGGGTCAAATTAAAATAATATTTAAATAATGAGGGTTCAATAGAAATACAGAAATAGGTGATGTACTAAATATATAGTTTACCCTTATTAAAAAATAAAATTTTAATATATATAAAAATGATTTAATTGAATTTTTTAAAATAATTATTAATTGTATGATGGGTCCTTAAAATTTTATATCTTTATTAATTAATTTAATGGTGTTCATCGGTGTTCATCATTAGTGGTGTTCATCGGTGTTCGTCGCACGTGGTAGACTCATCCATAATATTATCGCTATAGTATACATGGGCCAAGACGTATATTAAGCCAAACCAAAAACCATCCCTCCTGATGAAGTCCTAATTCCATTGCCATCAAACCTCAAGGGTTTTAGTTTTTGCAACGGCAGACATGGACCTGAAAACCCTCGCCCCGCCGACCTAGAATCCCGATGACAGATTCGATTCCAAAGGGGTCAACAATGACGGCACAAAATCGAAGTGCCAGAGATAGAAGACGACGAAGGAAGTGACAAATGTATCCAAGAAACAGAAGGTGGAGAAGTCTGTAGAAAAAGAAAGCCTAGAGAAGAAGTCGGAGCCCTCCGATTAGGGTCGGGTCCGGCTGGTCCCGGAGGAGTCCGGGTTGTCTATGGAGATGTTTGATAACTTTTACAATTTGCTTCACTATTGGCCTACTCAATCCGACCTTAACAAGGATAACATAGACGTCTTCATCGCCGAAGCTTCTTGCCAAAGAAAACGACTGTCTCCTTATTGAAGTGGCTCCTGTTGTGGTGTCGCTGAAGGTTCCGGTGCTATACTGTAATGTATGGCCTGAGGTTGCACTGCTTGTATCATTACAGCAACGTCAGCCGCTGCAACAGCTGCGGTTTCCTGATCAAATCAGAAAAAGAAAATGCATAAAACTAATTACCAAAAGAAAATTTTCAAGAGACATACAAATTAAAATAACTTGAATGCTTTTCCCGCTATGTTACTCGACTTTTCAGTTTCTTTAAGTAACTGTATCCAGAACTCGAACCCGACATACATTCAGCCGTGGGAGTGGAGATGTGATCCTCAAAAGATACTCTAAATACATAAAAGAACTTGGAAGAAATTGAACAAACTCGCACCGGACACACATTCTTAACAACTCGAACCTTACCAACTATGCAGAGTAACTATCAGGAAATGCAGATACGAATTTACATTTCAGTATTCTTCTGTGATCTAGATCAACTTGACACAATTAAGTGCCAGTCATTTTTTCAAGAAAGTTGAAGCTATTACCTGTTGCTCCCTATAGCGCTGCAATATGCCGATAGCCCAGGCCAAGATGTAACAGGGGAGAAGAAAGCCAGCAGCACGAAGCAGGGAAAGCTACATGGCAAGAAGAAAGAGAGAAGTTAGAATCGAACAATTAAAAGTTGTGAATTACAAAAAGATCGACATAAATTTGAGCCGTGCATACAGAGATATATTGAGATACATCATCGTCTGTTTCTCCACTGGTTAGGTACAAAGCATGCCTCAAGAATAGAAGAGCGATTACCTGCAAATAAACAGATAAAATAAGATCTAACCAGAATAAGAACAAGGATATCGGCAATGATATTGATTCCTATTATAGATTGGTACGGACAATAAGGACCCGATAAATGTTTCATTGAAGTGAGACCCAAAATTATGTATCTTTTCCGTCAAAGCAAAAACAATAATTCGGGATTTAGGCCGCAACTCGACAACCTTAATTACAAGTGGAAATGAGGCTGGTGACAAGTACACTGGTGCAAAAAAAAGACCAGGCAAACCATACAATAGAATAATGCATTGCATAACACACAAGATGGCTCGAACATTGATACTTGATCTTTCGCGTGCAGAAAAATGGTAAAGAGAATAAAAGGAAGTATACAACCACCAAGATTTTAATCAACATAAGTCAATAAGGGCCTATGTTACTTGGACTTTTGTTTAAGTGTCAGATACGGGTATGTATCTGCAACCAGGAATGTTCAATTTTTTCCAAGTTTCTCCAATTATTTGGATGATCCTTGGAAGACCATATCCAAATACGTGTCAGACACGAGTGTTGGGTTAGGATAATTCAAACAAAATGAAGAGCCAGAGCAAGATTGGATTAATAAATTGTTCTATTTTCATAGAGGAAATGAAAGCTTACAGTCAGGGCAGCGGCGCGGAAAAATTCAGTTCCACTAGAATCACTATAGGAATATTCATCATAGCCTGGCTCCAAAATATGGCGTTCTGCCACTGCTATAATTCGTTGGTAACCCAACGAAGCACCAGAGACTGTCCACTCACTGTATCAAAATAAAACACAAGAAACTAAGGGATCAAAAGTGATTAGCATACCATTAGTGACCCATCCTACAGATCACCGAAAAGGTTCAGACATAGATCCTCCCAAACAGGAAAGGGTCCCGGAAATATCAAAGTTTCAATTGCAGTTACAAGACCAACATTGATAACAAAACTGAGAAAGAAAAGCTAACGAAGTTTGAGCGACACTGATCTTTATCATGTCTATAATGGCTAAGTAAGTGCACGGTTGTGAGACTTGCCTGATATCAATTGTAGCAACCTCTGGCTCAAGAGGAGGAGGTGGTGGCGCAGTATATCCCGGTTCATAAGACTGCAAATTAAATATTCTTTTTCAGGAATAAGTAAAGTGGCCCAATAATTCAACTCAAACAAAACTATTTCAATGAATCAGATAAGTGATGACCGTGTTTGTATGAATCTTCCAACAAATACATAGATAATCGAACATATTTTGATATACCATTTGACATAACACGAGACAAAAAAAAATCACCAAGTAATTGCTATTTGCTACTAAGAAAGTACTATCAATTATCAAATGCATTTGATAACATGCACCAGTGTACCGTGGCTCAAATATTTGTAAACACAAATTTACACCCTTGTTATTAATATACAAAACTAATATAAAATCCGCCACTCGTTTATATTAATGAAATATGCAAATAGGTACGTGCAAAATATGAATATAAAAGCAGCATCTTTGTTCATCCTATATGAAATGGTGAAGAAAACAACATTTCTCGAGCAGGGGTGTACCTGATGACATATCTCACAAATTATATCTCCCTTCTCGTTGCACCAACACTGAACGCATTTCCTATGAGCAAACTGGACAATAAAAATTTATCAGCCAAAAACATAACACTATAAAAATAGAAGATTGCCAACGAAACCATATAATGATCAAGCTGTTACACTATAAACCACGAAATTTCGCAACATGAAGGAATACCTTCAAACTGCCACTGCACGAACAAGGTGCCTCCAAATTTTTAATGCAGTCCTCGTCCTGGCAAATTCGGCATTCCGCCGTCTGGAGGAGTGGTTCTTCTTCATCACATGAATCATGTTCTTCCACATCCTCAACATCAATAGCACAAACATCTGGCTCAGCAACTACAGAAGAATCTTCACCCGAAGATCCGGCAGCTTCGGCTTCTTGCACCGGTTGCGAACTTTCACGTGTTGCGAGACGGTCCACGCATATAACCAGATGATCACTCATTTTCTATCCGAAACGAGAGGTCCTTGACATACAGCAATGCAGCAAAAAATACTCACTATCAGAATACATATGAGGTTGAAATTGCAAAATATACTTCCAAAATTCAACTGTTTGTAAACATAATAAAATTCAGCAACATATAAAAAAATCAATTCCTTTGTGCCACTACTGAAAACCACTCCATATGAACATCAAATGCTGCAAAATTACATTTCTTAGTAAATCTCTCTTCTCATTTTCCCAGAAATCAAACAATATCCCCAATCATAATTAAAGATAAAAAAAACCCAATCATAATCCGAACTAAACAAACCCACTAATTTAAATAATTCAAAACATAATAATATAAAAAGAATTACCAGAAAATTGCAGCTTTTGGGAGTCTAAAATGCTTTTTTGGATTCCTTTTTTGTAAACACTTAACGAAGACTCCAACCCCAGAAGATTTTGCTTTGTAAAAACCTATGTATTTCTTTGCTTTGAACTTGATCAAATCGATAATGGAAGAGCTTTCATTTTCCCCTTTTATAAATTTAAGTTGGTAGGATTGAACTAAAATACAAAACTAAAAATGAAAAGTTCAGTATTTTACTTGTATTTGGAGGCTCGGTTTAAACGAAGCTTTCGAGTTTAGGCTCGGTAACGGCCGTCCATGGATAAGGAATTATGATCCAACGTCCGTTTGGTTTTTCTTCACCGGATTTCGGTAACGGACGTTAAACGTCACGAAAACCGGACTAATAAGGGAAATATGATCCATAAAAACATGAAATATTATATTTTTAGAGTAAGTGAAATTAGTTGTTGGGTTAAGTGTATTTATAAGTACTCAAAACTATGATCGTTTTAATTGAATTTTTACGGCGGGTAAAATTTAGATACATATGCTCTGTAAAATTAACTTTACATAAGCCTGTATATTTACATTATAAATTTTAAAATTTAAATTTTTTATCCTAACCTTAAAAAATTAAACTGTAAACCTTAAATCATATACCCTAAGTTCTAAATACAAATCTTAAATTCTAAACTCTACGACCTAAACTCTTAAATTTTAAACCATAAACTAAAACTCTAACCTCTAAAACTAAAAAACACATATAAACTAAAGTTTATACGGTCTGTGTATAAAAGTTTTTTTTTAGAGCATAAACATAGTCTCAGTTATAATTTTTTTCATAATCTTAATCACCATCTTAGATATTAAATTTCAACTTAAATCTTACACGGAATGTGATATAATACATTATCCAAATCATAAGCATGTATGTAATGTACTTATAGATGTATAATAACTTAAGTATCTCACGTTAAGAAAAAGACAATGTAATAAGATTTTCAATATGTGTCTATATAAACTTTTTTATTTATATATAATTAGTTTAAATTATATTTTAAAACGTAATCATAATATAATACGAGAAACAAAAACGAAATAATTTATAAAATTATTTTTTTATATAACTATTGGTATCTAATTCATTGATTAACTAATAGGATGAGTCTACCACATGCGACGAATATTGATGAACACCATTAACGATGAACACCGATGAACATCAATAAATTAATTAATAAATATTTAAAATTTCAAGGACTCATCGTACAATTAATAATTATTTTTAAAAATTCAATTAAATTATTTTTTTATATATATTAAAATTTTATTTTTTAATAAGGGTAAACTATATATTTAGTACCTCACCTATTTCCGTATTTCTATTGAACCCTCGTTATTTAAATATTATTTTTATTTGACCCTATTTTTTATAAAAAAAAATAATTTAACCCTTAAGCCTCAACCTAAAACCATAAACTATTAAACCTTAAACCCTTAAACTCTTAAACATATACCCTAGACCATATACCATTAAAAATAATTTCACCATCATCGATTCAATTCAATGAATTGTTGATTTTTCTTAAAAAAATTCAATTAAATTATTTTTATATATATTAAAATTAATTAAACTCGAATCTCATAGAATTAACACTATCATCTTATTTGAGATGAAGAGAACATCGCAAGCCTCAACTGACATTTTCCGGAAATCCAACACCTTGCAAACTTGTTCTTCTCTTTCTCTGTCAGGTAAGCATGCTTTTCCAAGTATATTCGATGCCCCGGTATATGCCGTCCAAGTTTCTCTTTGGTCCTAATGCTGCTGCCATGGACATCTCTGCAAGTGAAATGAATGTGTTTATCATTAAATCCATATCACAAGCAACTTCTGCCGACCTGCATCGTTTGTTGAAGGGACTTTTCGGACGAGCGCAAAGCCTTGATGATTTCGTTTCAATTAAACAACGATTAATTGTGATGGCTTCTTCATTTCAAATAAAATGATAGTGTTAATTCTAAAAGATTCGAATTTAATTAATTTTGATATATATATAAAATAATTTAATTGAAATTTTTAGGAGAATTCAACAATTCATTGAATTGAATTGAATCGATGATGGTGAAATTATTTTTAATGGTATATGGTTTAGGGTATGTGTTTAAGAGTTTAAGGGTTTAAGGTTTAATAGTTTAGGGTTTTAGGTTGATGGTTAATGGTTAAATTATTTTTTATAAAGAATAGGGTCAAATTGAAATAATATTTAAATAATGAGGGTTCAATAGAAATACGGAAATAGGTGAGGTACTAAATATATAGTTTACCCTTATTAAAAAAATAAAATTTTAATATATATAAAAATAATTTAACTGAATTTTTAAAAATAATTATTAATTATACGATGGGTCCTTGAAATTTTAAATATTTATTAATTAATTTAATGATGTTCATCGGTGTTTATCGTTAGTAGTGTTCATCAATGTTCGTTGTCCGTTGTAAAATTTTCCTTAACTAATATGTATTAGATAATGTAAAAGTAAATTAAAAGGATAATTTTTACAATTCAATTTGATACATTCACTTTTTTTTTTTATAATTCAAACTCCCAACCAACTCATTCACTCACAATTTATAATTTAGAATCGGCTTAAATATAGTTTTGGTACCTAAATTATACACATTCTTCCAAGTTGGTACTTAAAAAAAAATTTCTCTCAAATTAGTATTTGAATTATACACTTTCACCCAACGTGGTACCTAAAGAACTTTTCCACTCAAATTGGTACCCAAACTTTGATTCCATCCACTATTTTAATATTTTATTAACAATTTTAGTCCCAAAACTCGTACATTCAATCTATTTAGTCATAATTCAATAAATTTAATATTTCATATTTAAAAATTCTATCAATTTAATATTTTTGTGAGAATATCAAATCAAGCGAGTCTACCAGATCGAAGCAACAATTGGATAACTGAATTTTATCAACAAGTTATGTTTAGACTTTTATTATACCAATAAACTATTAGTGTTTAGACTTTACATAAAACAGTTTCTTGTCATCAAATGTGATAAAATCTATTGTAAATTATAACACTAATAGTTTATGGTTAAAATGTTTTGTACCTTTAAATTGAAATCCCAATTTACAATATTTTATATAACAAGTAAGGTTTAATTAATTTTTTTGGCCTATTTGGCCAATTATGCCAAGGTAAGGTTTTCATTTAATTTTAAATGTTATATTTTTTATGAATCCAATAAATGAATCTAGTGAAAATGAAATAATTATTTTTTTTCTAAAAATTTGGGTTCATGAAAAATATAACTTTTATTAAAAGCTGAAAATGAACAAATGCTACATCGAGATTTAAGTCGTCGATGTTGACCATATTAAAAATATTTTAAAAATATATATTTTTAATAACATTATGTTTTTAACGATAATAAAACTAAAGCAACACCAAAAAGTTTATTTCATTCACCTCATTGAAAATTTTAATTAGTTATTTTAATTAGATTAAACGGTTCAATAATTTAATTATAATAAACCGAAAACGTAATTGATCGAAAAAGTGAATTTTGGTGATCAAAATTAAACAAATCAAAATAGAAATGACCTCCATCGTAGTTTACCTTTAAATATTTGTTTATTCTAAAGATAAACCCTAAATAAACGTCTCTCGCACTGACTTACTACTGCCGCCAAATCTTAGGGTTTTAGCGTATTGCAACGTCGGAGAAAGAGGTATCAGCATAGCCCTCCGTTACCAATCCACCAACCGGAGACATGGATACCGAGACCCTTGCCCCGCCGGCCCATAATCCCGATGACGGCGTCGATTCTAAGGGGGTCAACAACGGCGACTCAAAATCGAAGCGCGGGAGAGAAGAAGACGGCGGAGGAAGCGACAAGGTATCCAAGAAACAGATGGTGGAGAAGTCCGTGGAAGAAGAAAGCCTAGAGATTAAGAAGTCGGGGCCCTCCGATTCGGGCCGGGTCCGTTTGGGCCCGAAGGAGTTCGGGTCGTCTCTGGAGATGTTTGACTACTTTTACAATTTCCTCCACTATTGGCCTATTCAATTCAACCTTAACAAGGTAATTAGAATGTCTAAAGTTTGTTCTTTTGCAGTTTTCTTTGCTTTAATGGCGAAGCAGTAGGTTTTGTTCATTAGAATCTGGGAATTATTAGCACTGTTAATATTATGCTTGATAATTCACTTTAAATTACACAGTATGAACACATGGTGATGCTGGAATTGCTTAAGAAAGGTCACGAAGAGTCTGATAAAAAAATTGGTGGAGGGATCAAAGCTTTTCAAATCCGAATCCATCCGGTGTGGAAAAGCAAATGTTTCTTTGCAATTAGGGAGGATGAAACCGTCGAAGATTTCAGCTTTAGGAAGTGTGTCGATCATATACTTCCCCTGCCGGACGATATGAAGAAACCCGATGCAAACAGGGCATCCGCTGGTGGAAAAGGCGGTGCACGAGGCCGTGGTGGTAAGTCGAGAAAGTAAGTCACTTGTTCTTGGATAGGAGTTCGAATCTGTTCTAGCTAGGTTTCTAAACTCTTTTATACAGATTTTGGATGTTGACTTGATGATCAAACGCTCTGTCGTGTATTGCATCTTTGTTTTGTGTTGTTTGTTCTTGTCAAAAGATTAAAGAAAGTTGAATCTAGCATTTTGAGAATATCGAAAGTTCTATAAATTTTTATTCGGATATGATTTATATTCTTCTCATCTAAAACATCAAAATGCCATTTTAAATTTTGGTATTCTGTGATGTAGTTTGAAAAAAGAAACTGAAAAAACAATGCAGAGATAAATTCATACCAAAATTACCAGATTTTGGTATCTCTCTCTTTCAAGCCGAGTTTCGATGCGTTGAAAACTTGGGTTTTTAAGCAGTAACCGGTTGCTTATGCATTAATTCAATTCCCTACATTTCGTGCTCGGATGTCCCGACTCCCGACGAGGTCAGATGGAATCAAAGCTTTGTGCTCGGATATCCCGACGAGGTCAGATGGACAGGGTGCACCTTTCTTTGCCTCCACAACCTCGGTCTCGGCATTTTGAATCGACGGTTAGTTGCTCCACATCTTCAGAAGTAAAGGTAACAGCAGGTTTCAGCATGTACTGTGGAGTTGACTGGATTGCTAATAATATGGATGAAACTTGTAAGCATCAGACATTTATCTGCAACAGCCTCAACCAAAATCGAAGAGGTCATCACAGTAATTAGTACCGTATCGGTGAATGTATATCATTTTCGTATCAGTACGGTGATGATGTAAATTTTGGACAAAAACTATAGAGTTCCAATCTTGAAGATGGATGTCTGCTAGCATGAAATCTGTGCTTGCATAGGTTTTTATGCTGAAGTTCATGGATCTTGATTGATACGTCTAGTAGGTTTTGGAAAGGAAGAATGTATTTGTTTTATAAATTAACTTTTAATCCTTAAACATCTGGCCTATTAGCTCAGCTGGTTAGAGCGTCGTGCTAATAACGCGAAGGTCGCAGGTTCGAGACCTGCATGGGCCAATTCTTTGGGATTTTTTTATCTCTCACTTCTATCTTTTTATAGCGGTTAACGTATGTATCATTTTGGACGGTTCTGGTCCGTTAAAGCAGCAATAGATTGGACTAGCTATTTAGTTTTTACTCTTTTCTAATTTATTTACATTTAAAAGTTCAATTTAAATTATCTATTTTTAATTTGTTTTTAACGGTTTTTTAATTTGTTTTTAACGGTTTTTTATTTGTCTTTTAAAAAACAATTAATAATAGAATTGAAAGTATTTTTTAAGAAAAATAATGGATATAGGTTTTAAAAAGTACTTTTTTGAAGCGATGATATAAGTTTTATTATATAGCGTCAGTATTCTAGTGTTCAAGATTCGAAATTCATTAAGAGTATATTCACTCTCTCTTCTTTAGGTTGAAATTGTTCGGAAAAAAATATTCTAGTGTTTTTTTCTTCTTTAAATAAAAATTGTTAAAAATATTTTTAAATTATAATTACATTATAATAATTAGAGTTAATCAAGAATTAAAATCGGAAACATATAGTAATTTTAGGCTTAATATCAAAATAAGTGTTCAAAATATCTTTTTTAAGTGTTTAGAATTTTTTTGGTGCCTTTTAAATATTGAAACTATCATTTTTTTTGCCTCTTTTAAAGTCAATTGAAGTACATACTTTAGCCAAAAGGAAAATTCTACAACGGGCGACGAACATTGATGAACACTATTAATTTTTTTTAAAATTTTAAAAATCTAAAGGACTAAAATTATAATTAAAATTATCTCTTAAAAAAATAAAAATTAAATTTAATAGTTAATTTATAATATTTTTTAATAGATTAGAATCAAATATACCCAATTCTCCTAAACCCTAACAAAATCAATCTCTTAAAAAAATAGAAATTAGTTTATAATTTTTTGATTCTAACCTATTAAAAAATATTATAAAGTAACTATTAAATTTGATTTTTATTTTTTTAAGAGATAATTTTAATTATAATTTTAGTCCTTTAGATTTTTAAAATTTAAAAAAATTAATGGTGTTCATTGTTAGTGGTGTTCGACAATTTTCATTGCACGTGATAGACTCATACAAAATCATAGTTTAAGCAATTAAAAAGATTAAAAGTAAACATTTAGAAAGAAAAAATGGGATAATTTAAACACTTATTTTAATATTAAATGTTATTTTTACTCAATAATTATCAGATAAGGCCAAGAATGTTAATCAGAAATCAGAACCCACACGTGAAAGTTAGCGCGTGTTTCAGTGCAAACAAACGCCGTTAATTCGAAGCGTCCAAACACCAACTTTAACTTAAGTTATCCACCACTTCTAGTCTTCTACGCTTTAACTGCTTCGTTATATGCACCCATTTTCCCGAGAAAATCAAAACAAACAGAAGGAAAATATATCATTTTTTCCCCAGATGGGAAAGCCAGGATTGCTCGATCTTGAGAACCATTTTGCGTTTTACGGCGCATATCACAGTAATCCAATTAACATTTTGATACACACTTTACTTGTGTGGCCAATATTCTTCACATCGCTTATACTTTTCTACTTTACTCCAGCTTTCTATGATCTTTCCCAAGCCGGGATTTTCCCTTCTGGGTTTAATCATGCTTTGGTTTTCAATTATGGGTTCGCCTTTGCTCTCTTCCTTGGCTCGTTTTATGTAGTTTTGGATAAGAAAGCTGGCTCTTTCGCCGCTTTGCTTTGCTTAGCTTGCTGGATTGGGGCTAGTTTTATTGCTGCTAAGCTTGGCTATTCTCTGGCTTGGAAGGTAATTTTTCTCTATTTTTTTGTAAATTTATCAGCTTTAATTTGAATTATTGGAATTTCATTTTTTTATTGTTGATTTCATGTGTATATATATAATGTATTGTGGATTTGCATATTAAGTTCCTTGTTTGAAAAAACCAAGATTTGTGATATGATTTCTTATAGGAATCTGGTAGAGATAGGAAAATTTCATTTGTAAAAATGACAAAAGATGCCCTCAACGTTTGCAGCATTTGGTTATTTTGTTATTTGTCTTTTATTCTTTTTTTTGGTCTAAATATGCCCTCAACGTTTTAATTTGGTCCAAATATGCCCCCGTTAGATGGAAACTGTCAGTCAACTAACGTTCAACAGCTGATGCTGACTGGACTTATCACCTATTAAGATATGTCGATGCCGCATCAATTTTTTATAGGCTGTTGACCGTCAGTTGATTGACAGTTTACATCCAACATGTGCATAATTGGACTATAATTGGACTATGAATGAAACGTAGGGGGCATATTTAGACCAAAAGAAAGAATAAGGGGCCAAATGACAAAACAAGCAAACATTAGGGGCATATTTGGATCAAAAAAAGAATAGGGGGCCAAATGACAAAACATGCAAACGTTGGGGGCATCTTTTGTCATTTTGCCAATTTCATTCTCTTTTGTTCGTTTCAGATCATAAAAATGGTGAAACTATTGTTTTATGTGGACTAGTTTATCTTCGAATTTCGGTCTCACGGACTTGGAAAACCTTGAGCTAACTGGCCCCTTTGAACCCCTGACTTCACTCACCCGACTACATGTTCTTAATTTCCGACAAAATTGCCTTTTTTCGGTCGAGTTTGCGACTTCTCCGACTTTAGTTCATCGTTTAACAATGTCGTTGGTGAGATTCTCGTTATGATCAACCGGTTGACTTGTTTGTTAATGCTCTGGCTTGAGGAGTATCATTTTTGTAAGTGAGTTCAAGTTACTTGGAATATGGTTTTGGCTCGAATGCAGCTTTTGTCATTGGAGAAATGTAAGAGCATTTCAACGGTGCTGTTAAATCCCGAGTCGATGCTCAACTATCGTAAATAAAACCACAAGCTTATTGCCTGCCACCGGAAACCCCGACAAACACCAAATTCTCGATATTATAGATCAACCAAAGTAAGCTCATTATAGTAGCAAACATTTTAGGTGATGTTTACATACTCACTTTGGTTTCTGTCTAGCTCTCCTTGTTGTTACTTCCAATGGAACTATGTTAAAAAAATGAGAGACAGGAAAGGGTCTAAGGTTTTACGCTTCCGAGTCCATACACGGAATTTACGGCTAGATAACTTATTGTGCCATGGAAAAGTTACTTATGTCGATGAATTTGTCGATATTGCTTTGTCCGATTGTTAAGATAGTTTTAAGTTTTAACCTTTTGAGCATCCTTTTGTCCGATTGCTTTATCGATGTATGTTCTGTTCTTTCCATTCAGGTTGTGCTGGTTGCTCAAGTTCTTTGTTGGGCCGGACAGTTTCTTGGCCATGGAGTATTCGAGGTGAGCAATGGTGTAATCCGTATAAACTTTTTTTGCTTCGATCTTCTTTTCTCGAACCCTTTCAAGACCACTCGTTAATACATTCGTTCCAGAAACGAGCTCCGGCGCTATTGGACAATCTTGTTCAAGCTATTCTGATGGCTCCTTTCTTTGTTTTGCTCGAGGTAGGCGAAGTATCTTTAGCCTTCATATGAAAATGGAAGAGAATTTTCCAAAACTATAATCGATCTGTGGTGCAGGTTCTTCAATCCCTATTCGGGTACGAACCGTATCCCGGTTTTCACGCTCGCGTGAACGCGAAGATTAAAGCCGAAATCAAGGAGTGGCAGGACAAGAAACAGAAGAAAGTTTCTTAGGATAATGCCAAGAAAATTAGGTTAAACTAGTGCATGGTGTTGTGGTATTAGTATTGTAAGCCGGTTTTCATCCTCTTTACTCGTGTCCGGCCCGACCTGAAATATGAGCTAATTTAAGTTCGATCCGACTTGAAATATGAGCTAATTTAAGTTCGGTCCGACTGAAATATGA
Organism: Hibiscus tridactylites; assembly: GCA_958450335.1. Taxonomy (NCBI): domain Eukaryota; kingdom Viridiplantae; phylum Streptophyta; class Magnoliopsida; order Malvales; family Malvaceae; genus Hibiscus; species Hibiscus tridactylites. The sequence continues at coordinate 2,065,596 of OY288276.1, forward strand.
GCTAATTTAAGCTCGATCCGACCTGAAATATGAGCTACTTATCTTTAATTTGTAATTTATAAATGTTAAGATTTATTTTAATTTAAATTAAAGGAGTAAACAGTCAGCTCTTAAGTTTGTTTAAAATGGGCCTAATTTGGTTAAGCAGAGCCAATGACAAGCTGCCATGTGGCAGAAGGGTTAGGGTAGGAACTGCCATACGTACGTGGCAGATATGGACGTTGACTAATTGTAAGTTACCAGGACGATTGAAATTCCTCAGAGAAGTTAAGGTTGACGCGTGTCATCCAATTAAAATAAAATCAAATGGTATTACAACAAGGGTAAATTACATAAATGGTCACCGAATTTTTAGATTGGATTTATTTTGTTCATTGTACTTTTAAAATATTCGATAAGGTCACCCAACTTTTAGTTTGATTTTAATATAGTCACCGAACTTTTAGTTTGCTTTCAATATGGTCTCTCTTGTTACCTTTTGTTAGAAGCTTTCGTTAGTTTTTGTTTTTCCTTAATAAAAAATAGATAAACTAGACCAATATCACTCAACTTTCTTCTCAGTCATAATTTGGTCACTAAAGTTTAAAAATTTTCAATTTAATAACTTAAATTTCGAATAGTTCATTTTTTGCCACTCTCAAATGACATGTTTATACAAATAGAAAAATTTGATTAATCCTTAAAAAAATATTTTGGTTTATTGGTAAATTCAAATTATTCAATTCTCGATCTTATATTATACCAATTAAATCAGATAATCGATTAGCCAGTCAACTGAAATATTTAATTCAACAAATGATTTTTTTTACTTTGTTTATTAAAATATCAAATATAATAATATGGTAAATTTAATAATTGTTTGGTTGTGATAAAAGTGTAAAAACAACTAGAAAGTTAAAAATTGAAAGTTCACACCTATTAATCCTACCCAGAGCCAAAACTTAAAAAAAACAGAAGTGTATCAAAATCACTAAACTATAAAATATTGTAATGCATAAAATTTAGAAAATATTGTATATAATAGATCATATCAGTTAATCAATTTTGCTTAAAACTGTGAACTGTAACCGAATCAAAATAAATTATTTTAAAAATTTATACCAAAATTGGGTTCGATTAGTCCTTAAAAATTATTTTGGTTAATTTTTAAATTCATATTATTCAATTCTTGATATTATATTGTACCAATTAAATCGGATAATCAATTGATTGGTTAATTAGAATATTTGATTCAAGTAATAATTTTTTACTTTGCTTATTAAAATATCAAATATGGTAATATGGTAAATTTAATAAGCAAAGTAAAAAAATCATTACCCATTTTTTTAAGGATTAATCAAAATTTTCTATTTGTATAACCATGTCATTTGAGAGTAGTCAAAATATAAACATTTCGAAAGTTAAGTTATTAAATTGAAAATTGTTAAACTCTAATGATCAAAATAGGTGTGAGAAGAAAGTTGAGTGATAGTTGGTGTAGTTTACCTATTTTTTATTAAGAAAAAACGAAATCAAACGTCAACTTCTAACTGGAGGGATCATATCGAATTCGAACTAAAAGTAGGTGATCTTATCGAATATTTTAAAAATATGGTTACCAAAATGAATGTGTCCTAAAAATGTGATGACCATTTATGTAATTTACCCTACAATAAAAAGAAGTTTAATATAAAATAAACTATAATTAGGAAGTATTTTTTTTGAAAAGTTAATTAGGAAGTATTTTTTTTGTAACTTCATAAATAGGACATATGATATTTAACAAGTTTTTAACCTTATTTATTAAAGAGTATGAATTTGAATGTCTTTAAATATAATTATTTTTGAAACTCAATAAGTGGTGCAATAGAGAGAGAAAAAAAAGATGATCTGGTTTTAAAAGAATCGAGTTTAATTTATTTGCTTGTAGGGTGTATACATTGTCAAATGGTTTAAAATATATATAAACATATTATCTTGTAATCATTTTAGGACTATTAAAAAATATAATTATCTTTATTTTTTATTTTTGGTGGAGGAATGAAATGCTCCTAGTAGGTCTAGAACCAATAACCTAAAGAAATTTGAGGGAACAAAGATAACCAACTTGACCAATCGAACAAATATGCATGTTTAATATAATTATCTTTGATTTAAGAGTTATGAGAAATCATTTATAAATTAAATATTGTATCAAAAGTTTGTACATACAACTTCAATTTAAAATTTTAAGTTTTACCGGTGAGTGTTGGGTGCATTAGTAAGACACATTGCACTCCTAAAGAGAGGACGCAAGTTCAAACCTTAAAAACAATATTATTGTTCGGGACAACCTCGAATCCTAAAATTAGACCGTAAAAGAAACCTGTATATTACTAAAAAAAAGTTAAGTTCTAAAATGAAATTTTCATCACAAAGAGAACATAATTAACATTTTGTTTAAAAATAACATCTAAATTTATTAAAAAGACAATGAAAAGTATCACAATACAACACATTAAAAAAGAGAAAAATGAAAATTACGTCCACAAAATATATTTATTCAAAAATAATACACGAAATTCAAAGTTGTAAAGGAAAGCAAACACTTCTTTTAAAATTGAAGAACATCGTTAAAAAACTCAAAAACCTTCATGAGTCTTATCGTATTTATTCTAACGAGACATTTTACGAGGTGAAAAGGAACAGTGATTGAACCAAACTATCAAATAAATTGTTTCGCTACACAGTTTTGATTACATCGATAAACAACCACTAAAAATATGTAAAACAAACTAATAAATAAAATATTAACAGCTATTGTCTATCAGTTAATTTTACCAAACACTTTTATACAATCAACTAATACAATCCGCTAGTCAAATCAGCTAATGTAATTAGTTATCAACTATCAGCTAATGTAATTCGTTATCTGCTAATTGTCAAACAGGGTCATAAGTTTTATCTAAGTATATTTCGATTATGTTTTATCTATATAGAGTATATTATTTATATTTGTAGTTATACTTATACTTCATTAAAAAATAATTAAGCAATTTCGTATAATTCAATTTTTGTCCCAAATTAAGCTAATTTTTTTTTACTTTATATTCAAAATCCAATTCATTGAAACTGGAGTTCATTATTGCTAAATTACATATAGACTCATCACCATCATCATCAAACAAACTACCAAGTTGCCTTAAATACTAAGTTTCTTTCTCCATCTTTCAGGTTTACTTTATTTTCTTTCTTTTTAATTCCTTCCATGGCTTATCTCTTTTTTCTCAATCCTTAGCTTTATATAAGCTTTAAATCTTATTGCTTTCCTGCACATATTTCCATCTTAATATCCTCTTTAGTTCTTCATTAAGATTTTAAGGATTCGAGTTGTATCAGAAATGACAAGTATCGATGCCGAAGACGATAAACTCGATTTGCCGCCGGGTTTCAGGTTTCATCCAACGGATGAAGAGCTTATTTATCAATATCTATACAAGAAAGTACTTGGCATCAGCTTCAGTTCAGCAGCTATTGGAGAAGTGGATTTGAACAAATCCGAGCCATGGGAATTGCCATGTTAGTAGTTTCTTTTCTTGTGTTTGTTTGTTTCCTAAGAAAATCTATTCCAACACTTTCTTATTTCCTGTTTGGCTTGATGGAAAACAGGGAAGGCAAAAATAGGTGGGAAAGAATTGTATTTTTTCTGCACCAGAGACAGAAAATACCCCACTGGTTTGAGGACAAACAGGGCGACTAATTCTGGGTATTGGAAAGCTACCGGAAAAGATAAAGAGATTTACAGAGGAAAATCATTGGTAGGGATGAAGAAAACCCTAGTTTTTTATAAAGGCAGAGCTCCAAAAGGTGTGAAAACCAATTGGGTCATGCATGAGTATAGATTGGAAGGACATTTCTCAATCCACAATCTCCCTACAACTGCCAAGGTAATGTTCGATTTTTTTTGTCGAAATTCGAATCCATTTTAAGAATGATTGCATGAACCAAGTCGAATAAAATCGACTTGGTTCATGTTATTAAGTACAGAAATGTTGGGATTCTAATACGTCTTGGCTGTATGATTATGATTCGAATTCAGATTTGTTATTTAAATGTGACTGTATGAATCAACTGAACTAAACTCCGAGTTTGTTTTGCAGAATGAATGGGTGATTTGCAGGGTATTCCATAAGGGACCAGATGGTAAAAAACTCCATACATTAATGGATCCTTCACCGTACATTAACAGCAGCAAAACCAAACCGGTTGTCGCCGAGTCGCCGTACGTGCCCTGCTTCTCCAATTCTCTGCAACAAAACGCAGTCGATCGTCGTAATTTCGGCAACGATCATGTTCTACAAGTTCCGTCGAATGATCCCTCCCTCGTTTCCCCACAATTCCCAGTTCCGAGCTTGTTGTATGGAGGCGATTTTCGATCCCCGGGCTCGGTTTCGGTGCAAGAACAGCCGATGTTGATGGCGTCGATCGGAAACCACGGATCGAATATGGAAGCGGGGAAGAAGGCGTTTGATGATCGAGATGCACCTTCTTCTTCTTCAGCTGGACGAGTTGATCTTGATTGTTTTTGGCATTACTGAACCAAAAAAATGGAACATTTGATGAATTAAAAAAAAAGCTTCAAATTTAGAAGAATTTAAACCCTTATGTTACTGTTATTGTATGGAAAAAAATGGAACATTGGTAGATATTGAGATTTGTATAGTTTAAGAAATATTAATTTTAACATTTATAAGTGTTGATGTATAAAGTCGATCAAAATCATGTCAGTCCAACAATTTCAAGAGACTTAAAGGTACAGATTACAAAATATGTTAGAGTTTATTCAAACAAAAACATTGGCTACAACTAGGGCCGTAAATAAGACGAGACAAATCGTGAGCTACTCGAGTTCGACTCGGTCAAAGTTTGGTTAACATTCAACTCGATTCGAGCTCGAACTCGGCTCGAGTTCTTAACGAGCCGAGCTGAGCTACTTGATACCCGACTCGAAAAGCTCGCGAGCTACTCGAAAGTATAATAAACTATTTTTAAAATTTTAAAATTAAAGTTAACTAAAAGGTAGGTTTGGTGTTTTTTGTTGTTATGTTATGTTAGTTTAATTTTTAGTTTAACTTTCTCTATATTTTCATGTGTACTTTTTTTCTCCTATTAGGATTAGGGGTTTTTAATGGGTCACATAGAAATATTTCTTTTGTATGATTATTATCATTATTGTAACGAACAATGTTGTAAATAAAATGATACAGATCTCGAGCTATTCGAGCTCGATTCGGTCAAAGCTCGATCAATACTCGACTTGATTGGACTCGACTCGAATTCTTAACGAGTCGAGCTCAACATACTCAAACTCGAGTCAAGCTCGAACTCGACTCGAATTCTTAACGAGTCAAACCGAGCTTAGCACTACTCGAGCTCGACTCGGCTCGTTTACACCCCTAGCTACAACAAAGGAGAACTAGTTGTGTGCGCATGATGAGTTCTCCAAATATTAATTTTTAATGGGGTAGGAGAACTCGTCAGTGTGGTCCTGACGAGTTCTCCAAATACTTTTTCTCTGTTTAATTAAATAAATTAATATTTGAGAAATTGGTTAAGAACGCACAATAAATTTCTACTCACCATAGTAAACGCCCTTATTTATTAAATAAACTCTAATATCCCATATATCCCGATTTTTTCCACCCAATATTCCTCAAGAAAACCATATTTTAGTTCAAAGGCACATCAAGAATTAGCAAAATTTTAAGGTTTAAGGAAACATTAGCAATCCATTTTAAATTTTTAATTATGTAAGAATATACTTGTGATATCAAACTAATTTTTTATATTTTGTGGAACATAAGTGCTAATCTAAAACAGCACGTGGAGTTTTAGTTGTAGGCACATGACATGATAAGTCCCAAAACCAACTCCATGCTATCAAAATACAATATAGAGTCCTACACGACATGATCCTTTGATCAATTTTCACACGGATTAAGAGGGTTGAGCCACCAAAGATTATTTTAGTAGTTAATATAATAAAATGAAGTGTTAATTTTTTAAAATTAAAATTTTAAAATTTAATAATATAGATTAAATTTATAAATAATCTCATAATAGATTCTTATAATATTTAACTTAGATTAATCGATGATAAAAAAATCAATACTTATTAAAAGTTCTGTATTGACCATTTAATTAACGTTAGAAACATTATAAAACTTCATATTTGATGAGAAATTTAGAAAACAATGTATTCAAAAGTGTTTTTTTAGATATTGCCAAAAAAAGTTTTTTTTTAAAGAAAATAATGCACTGAAAATAAAAAAAAATTGGGGATATAAGCTATATTGGAGTTTGTTTAGCAAATTAGAATATTTGATACGGTGGAAGGAGAACTCATCGTGCGTTCATGACGAATTTTTTGTATTTATTATTTTTTAATGAGTATAAAAAATTTGTCGTGTAATATTTTGAGTAATTCGTCACGAGCACATGACGAGTTCTCACTACTCATTAAAAAAATAATAAATATAAAAAATTCGTCAGAAACACATGACTAGTTTCCCTTTTTAATATAACAACTGTCGTAATTTACTAAATAAACTTAACACACTTTATATCTCCAAGTATTTTATTTTAAATGTCATTATTTCCCAAAAAAACTTAATTTGTGAACTTCAATAAAAAGATTAGAAATTTTATATTGTCGGAGTTTTAACTTTTAATTATATAATTAATGTTAAATAGTAGAGCTCACAAAGGACAAAGACGTCAATTCGAAATAACATGTTCCAACTTCCACCGCCAACTCTTATCGTTTAAGTTTTTCTGTTTCGGGGAGCCCACCGCCCACGACAGGGCGATGAGGTCGGAGTTAATCGGCCATTTTTCAACGGTCGACGCGTGATCAAACGGGCCCCACGAGCTCCGCCGCGTTTCGGGTCCTAAGTTGTTGCGTCATCGCCCAATGACTAGTGGCCACGTTGACGTGGCCGTAGCATGGGCGGATCTTTCAGTTCGAAACGATGACGTGGATGAGAAAACAGCGCAGCCCTGCCGGCTGCCGCCACTCCGCTCTCTTCGCCGCCTCCAAACAGTGTTTTCCCTCCAAAAGCCAAACTACCACGATACTTGTTGAGAACCGTTTTAAGTTTAAATACTTGCATGCATTTCACATATACGTATAATATTTGTTTACACGTATTTGTTGATCGATATTTTCCGAGAAGACGTAAAATGATGGTATGTTCTTCTATGCGACATGAGTTTAAAATGCATAATTTAGATGTATACGAGCTTATCCAAATTTGCAATCGAATTAAGATATTATTATTTTTTAGTAAAGTACATGTCTATTTTATGGTTCATGTTCGGGATTTGTGATTCTTTCGACTAACAATATCTTTTTATAAGGGTTGGATACAATGATAATTTATATTACATTCTCACAGAAGAAGAGTCAAAGTTTAAGAGATGACATCCAGGGCCGTCTCGTAGATTTTCGGGGCCCTGAGCGAAAACTAGAAAATTGATCTCTATATAACAAAAGCATATCTTATTAGTTTGAACAATTAAAGTAATATTTTTTAAGTCTTAACTACAAAATAAGTGTCCAAACTATACACGTTTTTCTTTTCTCTTTAGGTGCCTAAAGTTTATTTCGTTATCATTTTGAGGTATCGATCATTATTTTTTATATAAAAAATGAAACCTTAGACACCTAAAACAAAAAAAACGACATAATTTGGGCACTAATTTTTTAAAAAATAGACACCTAAAACAAAAGGCGGCATAATTTGAGCATTTGTTTTTAATTTTTTAACAGTCGTTATCTAGAAACGGCCACAAAGTAAACTTCAGACACTTATTTTGACCCAAAAACATTTTAGTGTCTAAAAAAAAAAGAGTATAGTTTGTACACTTATTTTGTAGTTAAGCCTTTCTTTAATATTAAATTTTTATCAAACATATTATTTTCATTGTTAGATTAATTAGTTTATTTATCTAGGAAAGAAAATTAATTTTTGCCATTAAACTAATTATTTAATTAATTAAAAAATATAAAAAAAATAAAATTTAGGGGCCCTAGGCTGGTTGGGGGCCCTGAGCGGTCGCTCAGGGTGCTCCCCCTCACAGCCGGCTCTGATGACATCGATAATATTAACGGTTACAAACCTAAAATACGAACCTTAAAACAAATATATAAAATACTAAAAAATAACAATATTGTGCATATGTGCAGAGATTGAAAATACAAATTACAATAAAAAAAATAAAAAATAATTTGTAAATATTAAAAATGTTAACTTCAAAGTTATCAAATGTGATAAATAAGTAATTGAGGTAAACACCAAATTCCTTATATTCATCACATTCCAATATATTTTTAGAATTAATGATATGCATATGTATTTTAGTGGAAATGGATTATAAGCTAATTAACTTGTTTTAGTATAAGGTAGGAATTACTAATTAGGGAAATTATGCCACGCTCGATGAGCACCGATGAACACTATTAATTTAATTTATAAAAATTAAAAATTTAAAAGACTCACCGTATAATTATAAATTATTTAAAAATCAAAAGGTAAATTAATTAAAATATATTGTTTTACTTTTAATTTTCTTTTAAACATAGATCAAAATACATATATACCCCTAAATTATAAAACCTTAATTTTTTGTTTATTTAAATTGCCGCCTCCACCTCCTTGCCGTCGCCGTTGCCCTGCCGCCACCGCTGCTCTGCCGTCGCTGTTCCCCTGCCGCCACCGCTGCCATGCCTTCCTATTAACGACTACCACTGCCTGCCTAACTCAGAATGGTTAATAGGAACTATAAGCTTGCAGATGGCTGCAGCAGCTTACTCTTATGTCTCGGGTTGCCTCCCAATGGTTTATAGCAACTTCAGGCATCTATAAATCGAATATCAAAAGTGTGGGGATGTATCTGCCACATGTTCAACGCAACATATTCTTTTGCCGCCTATAACTTCAAGCACCGGTGGTGGCAGGGTAGCGGCGGCGGCATGGCGGTATGGCAGCGGCAGTGACAATTTCAAATGAACAAAAATTAGAGTTTTATAATTTAAGGGTAGATAGGTATTTTGATCTATGTTTAAAAAAATAAAAAATAAAATAAAATATTTTAATTTATTTATTTTTTGATTTTTAAATAATGTATAATTATACGGTGAGTCCTTTAATTTTTCAATTTTTATAAGTTAAATTAATGGTGCTCATCGGTGCTCGTCGTTAATGATACTCATCGAGCGTGACAGACTCATCCTTACTAATTATGATGAGTTTCAGCTTATCTCCAATTACTAGTTATGTAAACTTCTTCTTGGATAAAAAAAAAGTTATGTAAACTTCTTTGTTTTGTTGCAAACTTACAAGAAGATGAGTTTAAATGATTAATCTTACTATTATTGACATAGATTTAGATGATTAGTCTTTGTTATTTTAGTAATTAATATGATCTCAACAATTTGAAATATTCCAACAATAAGCTCATTATGGAAATTATTATCTAATATGCTAGTTTAGATTCATGCACATATGCCATAGAAAGGATGGAGAGATAAGAGCTTTGGACTTTGCCTTGTTTGACAATGCTCAACATAGTCCCAAAAAATATTGTTTTTTTAGGCTTAAATGCCCATTTAGCCTTTGAATTATACGCAAAATATTAAACTGCCCCCTTGAATTCTCCAAGCCAGCTCTTTGTTTGTACTATAAATACAAAACAATTGAGACAAACGAAACGAGTACAAAAACTTAAGCCTTCTCTTTTCTCTGCTCCTCTTCTATTAGTACATTTACTATTATTTTAGATTTGTTTTGAATATAAGTGATAGAGATGGAGAATGAGGATGTTCCAGCAGCTCCTTCAACCCCTGCAACACCAGGGACTCATGCTGCTCCACTCTTTGGAGGAAGAAGATGAAAGGGACTAAAATGAACACAAAATAAAATTTGGCATACTTAATGGGCAGTTCAACCATTTTATTTAAGTCATGTTATTTTTTTTATAAAATGACACGTGGCACGTTCTGATTGGTCGATGAGATTTTTTTTTAATGAAAATGGTATATGAGGTCACGATTTTTAGTTCAGGCGGCAAAACGTCCCAAAAAATACTTTAGAGGGCAGCTCAGTATTTTGTGTATACTTCAGGGGCCAAATGGACATTTAAGCCTTTTTATAACTACTGATATCTAATATATTGGTTGATTAATTCAAATTAGGTAATATAAAGGTTTATTATAAGGACGACCCTCCCAACTCAAGAATAGAATTCCTCTGCCCCTTCTCAGTGCCCTTATTTATCTCCCGTAAATCTTAGTAAAAACTTACGTGTAGGGTTTAGAGTTAAGGTTTAAGGTTAGAGTTTAATATTAGAGTTTATGCAATTTTGTGGTATAGTGTATTTTTTAGGGTTTAGAGTTTTAAGCTTTAATATTTAGAATTTAGGGTTAGGAGTTAAAATTTAATTTTTTAGTGTTAAAGTATAGAAAAGGGGCAACGAGAACCTAACACGTGTATCAGTGAAAAAACAGATAATGTTCATCATAGGAGACACGAATACAAATTACTTTATCTATAAAATATATACCCATGCTAAATATATATTCACAATAAATGATAATATCGGTTGATATCTCAGTAAAAAAGTTTCAAAAATTTTCTTAATATTACATAAATTTGGAAAAAATATAATTACGCCCTAAAACATTAATTTGATAAATTTTGGACCCGATTTTCAATGTTCTGAATTCGTGGCTCTCCCTCCTAATAATGTCGTTTTTATAGCTCGAACTCGATATTTTTCATTAAAAAAGCAACGCGCCTCGCCCCTTGTCATTGCACGTAACCCTTGTTGATTACAAAATAGTTATTAATCTTTGTATTATGTACAAAGTCTGTTTTGTTTTTTGTTTTAATTTTTGTACTTTAAATTAGTTGGTTTTAATTATTTTAAAATTAAGATATACAAAATTAAGAATATCAAATTAATTTTTTTTTAATTTTAAATAATTTAACATTTAATATTAATTAAAATTATATGTCAGGATGAAAATAATAATAAAGTAATTTATATTAATGAGTGACTAAAATAGGTTACTATATAAAATTCAGTGAGTAAATTAATCGTTTTAAAATTTAATGATCAAAATAGATAAGAATAAAGGTATTGATTTAAATATTTTACGCTATTTTTTAAAATCTTTTCGTACATCAAGTACTATACAGATACCTCAATCCTTAAAACTTACAGAGTACGAAACGACTGCCTGCTTTTTTTCTTCGAAAATGGATCCAACAACGTCCGGCGACAGGTCCGAAATATGTTTCTTCGATTTGGAAACCACCATCCCTCGGCGGCGCGGTCAAGGCTTCTCCATTATCGAATTCGGAGCGATTTTAATTTGCCCCAAAAGGCTGGTGGAGCTCAAGAGCTTCGCCTCCCTTGTCCGACCCAACGACCTCTCTTCCATTTCCCCCGACTCCGTTCGCTGCAACGGTATCTCCCGAGACGACGTTGCTAAGGCACCTTCCTTTTCCGAAATCGCCGACCAAGTTCACGATATCCTCCACGGTCCGTTGCTCACACTAAAAGAGTCTCCTTTTCCTTCACCCTTTTTTTTCAAATTATTTAAATGTTTAAAAATAAATGTAATTTTTGTAGGAAGGGTGTGGGCGGGGCATAATATAGTGAAGTTTGATTGCGTGAGGATAAGGGAAGCTTTCGAGAAGATTGATCGGCCGGCGCCGGAGCCTAAGGGAATTATTGATTCTTTGGTGTTGTTGTCTCGGAGATTTGGTAAGAGAGCTGGTAATATGAAGGTATGTTTAGAAATCTTATCTTTATTGTCAATTTTTATGAACAAAATTGTGGATACTGAATTCAGTTAACTACAAAAAGTTTGGGTTTTTTTTCTTTCTCGTGGATGATGTACGGATGTTCATCTTTTTAGAGCTTGAAAAACTTTGACTCAAACTGCCAATGTCTTGACTATGTTAACTTGCAAGGTATTGCCTTTTTCGATCCATCGGATTTTACTGTTTTAAACACAAAAGATGTCTTTTGGATTGAAAATTGTGTTATGTACCTAGTCAAATTCTAGTACACAACTGATATGATGAGATATATGGCTCCTCTTGACATCAGACATCCTACCACTCTCGAACGAGGACTTACCGCTTTCGGTGGTACATTGTCAATTACCCCGTAGTCTGACTTTGATACCAAATGCTGTAGTCCGCAAAGTTTGTCTGCTTTGGCCTGCTCAATTTGCTTACTGTTGTAGTTGTTTGATTTATGTATATTCCATGGGGACCAGGGAAATTCTGTTGCAATATTTGCTGTTTATGTGTTCATGTGCCTAACCCCTTTTGAGATTCTTGCTTAATTATTTGATTTCTTAGCAGCTAGCATTTCGCTGCTAAGTAATGTGTTGTTAGTTTTAGGGTTGATACGAGGTTATGGTTGATGTGTGTTCATGTACTGCTATGCAGATGGACACCCTTTCAAAATATTTTGAGCTTGGAAAGCAGAAACACAGGCAAGTCAACGATGAAATATGATTCCAAACTCTTTTCACCTTTGATAGTTGTGGAAATTTATGTAGCCTTGAGATAAACTTTTTGTCATGATTATTCAGGAGCTTGGATGATATCCGCACGAATCTCGAAGTTCTCAAGTACTGTGCTACAGTTTTATTCCTGGTATGGTAGTTTTAAGTGTGTCAAATACAGTAGCCCTATTCTTGTTCGTAGGATGTGCCTTGATTATTATCATATAGTGCTTTATTCATACGGAATGTGGATAAACTCTTTGATTAGAAGTCGGAATTTATGATCCTCTAGGAAGTTTCGGCACTCTCTATACTGCTGCTAATCTTTTGAACATTGCCTGTTACTTGTTTGAATAACAGTCTGCACCTTTATTATTCTTGTCCGTGTGGTTACAAGTTATCCAAATCAGTCTTTTGAGAACTTTTGCTAGTCCTTTCTTTATGACAATGTTTTCCTTCCGGTTCGTGCTCATGTAATTGCCCGTGCTGATTGTGTAGTCCTTGCATGTAGTGGATTCATGCTAGTGGTATAAGTGGAGTACTTCAATATCCGTGCACTGCCATTTATTTACAATTCACATATTGGAGTCTGAAAAAAAAAGAAAAGACCGAGTTTGAATCTCATCGTAGATTTTGTTGTGTCCGTTTAATATGGCAAATGTACTATAAATGGATATAGAAGTGCATGCATTCTTTTATATGGATGTGATTTTGAGTTGGTCTTGGAATGCTTTGGTGCTCTACTAGTCGATGATGCTATCCATCTTCGAGATGGTAAAATGGTCTAGTTTTGTAATATTAGTTATCTGAAATTTGACTATATCTCATATTTATCTACAGGAGTCAAGCCTCCCAGATATACTCACACCAGATATTTTAGTTTCCCCGGGACCTACTACAAGAAGTAGTAGTAAAAGCAAGCTATCCTTCGAGACACCTGACCCTGACATGCGCACTCTTTCTCCGAGTTCATCTTCTGAAAACAATCCAAGTTTATATTCAACAGCAAGAAGTAGTAGTAACAGCAAGTCATCTTTTGAGACACCTAACCCTGACATGCGCACCATTTCCCCGAGTTCATCTTCTGAAAATGTTCCAACTTCATCTCCAACAGATCTTGAAGATGTTGAACAGCATCCTATATTCTCTCTTCTAGCTTGTCACACTGGAGAGGTAAATTCAGATGAGACTAGTCCAGCTCAACCCGATCCTTTTGACATGACTCAACTCAAAAACGAAATAAAGACAGAGGCCCTTAAATTAGATGTTACAGAAGAAAAACCTGAGCTACAGTCTCCCGATGTTTCACCAGCAACTGCTGTTGTTGAAGGTTGTAGCGGATATGCAGGATTTTTAGAGGCGGGCGAAGTTTCTATAGCTTCCATCAGTGCATCTTCAGTCCAACAATATCGTGGCACTCACCAAATAAAACTGTTACACAAGAATGTTGCCTTGCAGCTTTTTTGTCCTTGTTTAAGAGTGCGGTCTGAAATCAGTAAAAAATTCCTCGATCAGGCAGGTCGTCCACGTTTGAGTTTTGTGGTTGATGCTTCCCCGACTTTATGTGGCATTCTGGATGCTTGTGATGCTGCTGCAAAGGAAATTTTTGACAATTGTGGAAGCAATTCTGATTGGAGGCATGTTGTGATCCGAACTTCTAATTACATCAGCACCCCGACTGCGAGACTGCGGTAAGGTTTCATAACTCGGTACATTTTCATTTCCTTTCTCTCATAAATCATAATTCAACAATTCATGGTTTCTTTGAACTCTTCCCTTCAGCATTCCTACTATTGTCAATGGTGATACCGCCCAATATGGCACGGAGATACATCGAAAAGACTACTCCGGTAATGTGCAGAAACTCGTGTTCGACAAATTCAACGCTGATGAACTCAGCAACATAATTCGAACAGGAATATCCGTGGATGCATTTTTCAGCCTGGATACTTTCGATTATCAGCAAGTTGCCGGTATCCGTCTAGTGGCTAAAAAGTTAGTTATACATTCTAGTCAGTAGAATTTAATTGTAGAAAAGGTGAATTTACTCCATTTTCATATTGTTTCCATACATGTTACAGTACTGTGTATGTTTAAGCATGATCCATATGTTCATATGAGCTTATTTCTCAAATTCACACCTTTAAGATGACATAGGTGATAGGACACCCATGCTTTGTACCAAAAGGGAGAAAACATGATGAGATCTATTTTATAACTCCAATTCTATTTGAGTCGAATCGAGTTTATGACATTTGAGTTGAGTTTAGTTATTCGAGTTTATTTTCAAATTTAATTGTAGATACTTATAATGTTATGATAGTAATTGGTTCCATTTATACGATTTTCTACAAATATATATATCTATATATGTGGTGGAAACTGAAAGTTTTCATAAGCGCCTTAGTTTTAGGGTATAGGGAGTTAATTTAGAGTATAGGGTTTTATGTGTAAGGGGTTAGAATTTAGGGTAGTTGTTTCAATTTAAGGTTTAGGGTTATAATTTAGGGTTTATATGTTAAAACCTAAATTCTTACCCTATTACCTAAAAACTAAACCCTAACCTATAAACCCTAAATTATAACCATAAACCCTAAATTTTAAACCCCTACACCTCTAAACTCTAAACTAACTCACTATACCCTAAAACTAAGGCACTTGTGGAAACTGAAAGTTTCCTACCAGTGTATAGAATATTAATCCATATATATATATATTTCTTCGTATTATTTCATATGAAATATACATATATCATGCAGAGCTGAGGTACTTGACTCAAACTTGAAAACAGATTCATTAATTACTAAATTTTTTGAGTTAAAGTCTTATTTTTATTCGATTCATTTTTTATGGAATTATGATTCGGTTCAAATTTTTCTTTGAGTCGAGTAAAAGAATTTATTTTTTTCAGGTTCGAATCAAGTTTTATTCGCCCTTAATTGTATTAGGGTACTTTGGTGGAGGGGAAGGCCCAATTTCAGAGCTGTGAAAACAGCCCATTAAAGCATGAGATGCATTATCAGTGCTTCAGTTTGTTCGTCGTTCAAGCTTCGGGAATGGTGGAAAACAATAGAATTCTGGAAAGCTTATTATTCGAGTGGGAAAATTTCCACTCAATCGATCATCACAAACAAAAACAGTCACGGCAAACGAAACCCAATCATCAAATCAAGCAGCAATGGTCGATGGTGATGATCAAAGACTCCGTTTCCCACAGCGACCTCTCCGTTTTCCCTCCCGTCGACCACGAGAACCTGCACCGTCAAATCCAACAGCCGCAACCGAACCCACCTTCCGATTTGACTCTTCTACCGCCGTCCGAATCCAGCGACGTTGATTCTTCACCCGGTGGTCGTGGGATCGGAGAATGGCTGGGAATCGGGGTCGGGATTTTGCGTGCTAAAATCGTTGGCCTCGCTTGCTATTTCGGTTATAAAAACGGGACGATTGGGAAGGCGTTTCGGTCTTTTCGAGGGGTTATTGACTTGGCGACGGTGGTGCTGGTGTGGTGGTTGTGCAAGCGGATATGGCGGCTGCGGCGGCGGAAAGAAAGCGCGCAAATGTTGAGGACTATCATAAAGGAGAAAGATGAGGTAAAGTTGTTTGTTGAAATGCTTGTGTGAAATTGTAGTAGCAATTTTATTCTTAAATCGTCAAATTTGAATTCAATTGTAGTATATTGTGCAGAAAATTGTGGGGTTGTTAAACCAGATTGCTGAAATGAACAAAGTATTGGTAGAACGCCATAGACTTGTAGCTTCAAAACCGACCCATTAATGGCTTCTTCAACTTCAACATCATAGGAAGATCTTAAAGATGAAGATGAAGACCAGCAAATTAATGGCGATCCTTTTTAGTCTACAGGGACTAGGGAGTATAATTTATTGTTAAATTCTTTTTTTTCTTCTCAAATTCATAAATAGATTCATGTAAATATATGAACTTTCTCATTTTAGTGAGTGTGATTTGTATTTGGTTTATTTATTTTCAGGGCCTGATAATTATCTATAGAGTACAAAAGATAAGAACAAACTACAAATTTCTCCACACAATTTTTGTCATGGAAAATGTATGGGAGAAAAATTGATAAAAATGCATCATGTGGATTAATTACAAAAAATTCATGTTCTAGTTCCATTGTAACCATAAACTCTAATTGATCAACAAATTATTGTCTCAATAATCTAAGAGGCTCTATAGAGTCAACAAAAAAAAGAAAATTCTACAACGTGCAACGAACATCGATGAACACCACTAATGATGAACACCGATGAACACCATTAAATTAATTAATAAAAATTTAAAATTTCAAGGACCTGTCATACAATTAATAATTATTTTTAAAAATTCAATTAAATTATTTTTTATATGTATTAAAATTTTATTTTTTAATAAGGGTAAACTATATATTTAGTACCTCACATATTTCCGTATTTCTATTGAACCCTCATTATTTAAATATTATTTTAATTTGACCATATTCTTTATAAAAAATAATTTAACTCTTAACCCTAAACTATTAAATCTTAAACCATTAAATTCTTAAACATATACCCTAAACCATATACCATTAAAAACAATTTCACCATCATCGATTTAATTCAATTCAATGAATTGTTGAATTCTCGTTCTCCAAAGCTCGGACTTGATCCAAGATATAAACGACCTGGCCACCGGTATCAGGGTACCCCAAAACATTGTCTTGAGCAAAGTATCCGTGGGGAGTAAGAATCGCAATATTGAACACCATGGGGATCCTCCCAAGGAACTTCTCAAGGGTGCAAGGGTCAGGTGCCTCAAGAAGGTCCAAAAGGAGTTGGATCATCTCGAGCACGCGTTCGGCGGAGTCACCCCAACCTCTCTCCAAGCCGATTTTCTGGAACCTGTGTTCAAATTCGGTATATGATGTCTCGGCAGGCAGTGTACCAAGATAATCTTTTGCCTTCGTTGAATTGAATTGAATTGAATCGATGATGGTGAAATTATTTTTAATGATATATGATTTAGGGTATAGGTTTAAGAGTTTAAGGGTTTAAGGTTTAATAGTTTAGGGTTAAGGGTTAAATTATTTTTTATAAAGAATATGATTAAATTGAGATAATATTTAAACAATAAGGGTTCAATAGAAATACAGAAATAGGTGAGGTACTAAATATATAGTTTACCTTTATTAAAAAAATAAAATTTTAATACATATAAAAAATAATTTAATTCAATTTTTAAAAATAATTATTAATTGCATGACAAGTCCTTGAAATTTTAAATCTTTATTAATTAATTTATTGGTGTTCATCGGTGTTCATCATTAGTGGTGTTCATCGATGTTCGTCGCACATGGTAGACTCATCCACAAAAAAATTCAACTTAGTCGAGTTGGTGAGGCCTATTATATAACTTGAAAATCGAGTGGAGTCAAGTTGAGTCTTGTTGTTCGAGTTTTTGTTCAAATTCAATTATAAATATTTATAATATTAATAGTAATTAGTTTCAATTTAAATGACATTTTTTTGAATAGTTCATCCTTAAGGAGCAAATAGTAGGTATAGAACGAGAGAGAAGAGGGTGTTAATCGAGAGTTTTTAACCACTTACTCTAGAAATTGTTGATAATTTAAAGGATTTTTTATAATCATGTACGATATACATATATATATATATATATATATATATATATTTCTCTATATTTTTTTCTTATATGATGTAAGATAGGGAATCGAATCGAACTTGAAAACTGATCCATTAGTTACTAAAAATTTCGAGTTATTTTAGTCTCATTTTATAAAGCAAACTTTACTTCAAATTTTTTGAGTTGGGTTTAATTTATAAAATTATGTTTCGAATCAAATTGAAAATTTTGATATTTCGAATTTGGAGAGTGTTACTATTCAAGGCAAGTCCGGATGTTGATACTGCAGGCTGTAGGGGTGCAACTGATTCACGGTAGCTGGACCGAGATGATTAGTTATTTAGTTGGGTTCAGCAAGCTAGAAAGGATAAATCCTTGCGAGCTGCAATTATTCGGTTAGCATTGGAATAAATTTAAGGATAAATATTTTATACACAGTCGCTGTAAACCGAAAGTTTCCACAAGTGTCTTAATTTTAGGGTATATAGAGTTAGTTTAGGGTATAGGGTTTAGGGGTAGGGGGTTAGAATTTAAGGGTAGTTGTTTCAATTTAAGGTTTAGGATTATAATTTAGACTTTATAGGTTAAAACCTAAATCCTCACCATATTACCCTAAAAACTAAACGCTAATCTATAAACCCTAAATTATAACCCTAAACCTTACTATTCCTACATTCTAAACCCCTACCCCTAAACCTTATACCCTAAACTAATTCCCTATAACCTAAAAGTAAGGCGTTTGTGGAAACTTTCAGTTTCTACCGCTACTGTATAAGATATTAATCCTAAATTTAATTACTATATATGGCAGGAACAAAATAGAAAACTACGTGAAAAAAAGACCAAAGATAAAAGTTGGTATTTTTACCCTCATAAAACATGATGTGAAATGGAAATTTATAGACCGCAACAGATTTGTTTTTTCAGGAAATTGTATGAATGTGATCTTTGTTAGTGAGGTGTTTTTGTTTTTGGTTGTATAGAATAGGCCGGAGTGGTCCTATTGTTTGTATTGTTTTATTTTTGAAGTATTTTGGATGAATAAAATGTCATTCATTTAAAAAAAATTTTTTTGAGTCGGATTGAATTTTATTCACTCCTTCTGGACCCTCGTGGTTTACTAGCTGTATTTGAAGTGAAATGCAAGGGCATTAACGACCTTTTGGTTCTGAAATTGCAATATTACGTTTGCATGTATTATGTTACATTCCATTCCAAAAGGATCATTAATTCCTTCCATCTCTCAATTCCCATTTTCTCCAATAATTCTCCGTTGATCTCTCCCGCGCTATCCCGGTATGTACATCTCCGGTGCATTCAATGTCTAGATCTAGCCTTTCCTTTTTCCTCTGTAATTATTTGTTTATTTGGACGAATGTAGGTTGGCGGGCGAGAGAGGTTGGGGAAGAAGGCAAAATGAGTGAGGTGTTCGACGGTTATGAACGCCACTACTGCGAGCTCTCCGCCAATTTGACTCGAACCTGCGCCTCTGCCGGCGTTCTTATTGGAGGTAAACTCATACGGCGCAGTTTTAATCCTGCCGTCGATCTCTTCCTTGATCGCTCATAATTTGTGTTTATTGTTTGAATTCGTTGGGAGATCAAAACTCTATTTTGTAGTATAAGGTCAATAAATTTAAATTTGGATTTAGTTTTTATTTGTTGAGAATGAAATAGAATATGAATTAATTAGATTTAATATGATCATAAATATTGCATTTATGTGTGTTTTATCAGTATTTAAGTGAATTATTTGCTGAATCTAGAAAGAATTGTACGGAAATTACTTATTCGGTTTCATGTTTTGTGGATTACAGAGCAGAAGAAGCAGAAACTTTCTGAAATACAAGCAGGACTAGATGATGCTGATGCTTTGGTACTGTTAGAAGCCATTTTCCGTGGCAATTTTTTTTGGTTTCTAATTTGGTCCTTTTTTCGAATTGTTCCAGATTAGGAAAATGGACCTTGAAGCAAGGAGTTTGCAGCCAAGCATAAAGGCAGCACTTCTTGCTAAACTAAGAGAATATAAAAAAGACCTGAGCAACTTGAAGACTGATGTTAAAAGACTCACTTCAACTGATCCATATCAGGATGCCCGCGACGAGTTGTTGGAGTCGGGATCGGCGGATACAATGGTAACCGAAACCACTCTCTTTTCTATGATCTGTTAAGCTTATCATGTGATCTTATTGCTTCACATGATTGTTAGGCATTTTAACAAAAGGCAAGCCTATGGTACTATAAACTGTGAGCTGAAACCATAATTTTCAGGTTTAAAACGCTTGAACATATCTCTCCGATGCTGATTGTCCATCGATAACAATCCTAGTTTCGCAGTTTTGTTCCGATGGGAACGGTTTTTGGAATAGGCATACATACATATGTAGTGAATCCATTGATAACAATCCTAGTTTCACATTTCTGTTAATGTTCTTGGTTTGCATCTTATTGAACTGTGAGAATTCCGAGATTCGGGTCGAAATATGTAGGTTTGTCTCATCTCCCCTCGGAAATTTACGCGTCGAACATTTTGTTATAGATACTGATTGATGAATGGTGGCATAGGTCTCTGCTGCAGACCAAAAAGGCAGATTATTGATGTCGACAGAAAGATTAAACCAGTCTACTGAAAGAATTAAGGAAAGCAAAAGAACAGTGCTGGAAACAGAAGAGCTGGGTGTTTCAATCCTACAGGATTTGCATCAACAACGCCAATCTCTACTTCATGCCCATTCCACGGTTTGTTTTGCATCCAAAATAGTGTTCTTTTGTCTTTAGAACGAGCTTAAGTTGCTCCATTTCTTCATTTTTCTTAAAGCATTACACTTAAATATCCGTATCCGGCACTCACGCCCGAAACATAACCTTTTGTTATGCGCCGACTCTTCATTTTATGTATAGGACACACACTCGTATCTGACGCTTACACCTGAATTTGAGTACTGTATCTTACTTTTTGACAGCTCCATGAAGCAGATGACAACATTAGCAGGAGCAAGAGACTCCTGACAACCATGTCAAGAAGGATGAACAGGAACAAAATAATAATCTGGTCTGTAATTGGAGTCCTAGTTATTGCCATATTACTTGTCCTATATTTTAAGCTCCCTCATTAGGGCATGCCTCGCCTCTGCTTGTTCTAAATGTCCCATCGTCTTTCTAGAACATACATGTTGTCACGGAACTATTACCCTCTTCTTAAAAGATGTGATATCACGTTTGAGAAAATGTGAGATATTAATCCTACGTCAAAAAGAAAAACGGAAGGTTTGAGATATATAAATGGTAGTACTACACATTTTATCAGATATATTTTTGAGAAGAGGATAATAATCTCGTGACAATGTATTTGTAATCTGCTTTTAATTTTTTTTTCTTCTGATTTTTTTCTTGTGTGAGCCTAATTTGAGAAAATGAAATTTTAAAGTTTTGTACTTTTTACTGTTAGCGGTTTTAATTTATTGTATCAAATAATTATTTTTATTATAAACTTTTAATCTACATAAGTCTATAATCTTTTATTTATATCTAAATAAATCATTAAAATATGAATCCAAACAATAAACTCAGTAAAAAATATAGTTTTTATATCAAGAGACTTGTATAAAAAAATGATTATATAGAAAAATCACAAGCGAAGTAACAAGTTAAACAAAAAAATATTTAACACTCACTCCCTAACCTTAAACTAATCATTTTCGAGCTCAATTACATGAGTGATTGCACACAAATTAATACTATAAAATATATGTATATAAGCAAAAACAAGAACTGTGATGTATATATATTCGTATATTATACTATAAAGCTATTATATATACCTAGATAAAAACTAAAACCATAATAATAGACATAGCATGATATACGAACAAAATAAATACATCGAACATAAAAAACATATATAAACATGATAATATGGACTGAAATAAAATAAAATAAAAATAAAAATAATGCTGAAAATTAAACATGTATGCAGACACTGGAGGCAAACATTAAAAAAAAAAAGCAACAAGAGCTAACAAGGGGATTACACCACTGGATTTTGGACTTAATAAAAAAGCTAAAGGAAATTTGAAGGACCAAAAAAGAAATTAAATTGGTTAAATTTTAATTAAATTAGGAAAGGGGAAATGGTCGATTTCGTGTTCGACGTTCGGCTGCACGCCGTTAGGCGTTTCCGGCGACGTCGTGTTAGTGGGAATGGTCGCCTTGATCCGGCAACCAAGTGGGTGTGGTCAGCGACGGTGACCGGCGGCGGAAGCAGCGAAATCGACGGCTGAAGTTTGAAAATTTTTTAAGGTTTAAGGACTGTTTTGTGAAGTTTGTAAAATTTTAAGATTTTATAAAATTTGAAAAATAGGAGTATTTTCCATTAAAAAATTTAAAAATAAAATTAATGTCACGTGTCAAGCATCGATTGGTTGACAATTTTTAACACTCATTAAATAGTCGGGCACCTAAAATTGTAACTATCGAAACTTTGGACACCTATTTTTAAAAAAAATACTTTAGACGGCTAAATTATTTTAAGATGTAATATTTTTTAAATATTTTAAATTTATGCACAGCCGCGCACGTTAGTATTCTACCATTACTAAAAGAGAAAATCCCAGACAAAACAGATCCGATGTATAATTTCTCAAACTTTCAGGATTAGGGTTTCGCTTCCTTCTCTCTCTTCGGTCTCTCACTTCAACCAACCTGGTAAGATCCCTAATTTCGTTAATGAATTCCGATTAATTCATGATACAATTTCGTAAAATTTAGGTTTTTTCATTTATTCCCAGAAATCAGGGGGGAAAGTTACAAGCTTTGAAATTGGTTAAGGAGAACTATATAAATACATAACTATTTTGGGGATTTTGAGGGGGAAATATGGATGAAGGAGAGGGAGGAGATCAGATGGAACAGTTCCATAGAAACGAAGCAATCTCAGCTGTTGCTGACGAGGGTTTTCTAGGTGTAGAAGATGATGATTATGAGGATCTTTATAATGATGTTAATGTTGGCGATGGGTTTCTTCAATCTTTAAGAAAAAACGAAGATTTAGTGTTTAGAAATGAGGAAAGTAAGGATAATGCAAATTGGAATGATAATGCCGTTGTTATTAATAATAATAATAATGTTGGTGGGAAAGTTGGTGGGTCATCAATGGGTACACCTGAACCTGGTGTTTCAAATCCTGGGGTTGCAGATGGTGTTGAAAGAGGGGATTCTATGGTTTCTCATGAGAGTCAAGCGTTCAGAGGTGCTGCTTATAATGCCGTGAAGGGGCCGAATGCAGGTATTGGTGGTGGTGGAAGTGGGCTTAGGGTTGAATTAGCACAAGCGTCGAGTAAGTTGAATGATATGGCTGTAGAGCAGAGTAGGAATAATAACAACAATAGTTTAGCTGGGGTGAGTGGTATGGGACAGCAGGGGCATGGTGTAGGGAATGTGGGGGGCGTTGGGAATGAGGGTTTGATGAGGCAAGGAGGAGTAGGGGGCGGGAATATGAATGTGAATGGTGGTGGTGGCAGTGGTCCTATGATTGGGAATGGCGTTGGAAATGTGGGTGTGGCTAGTGTTGTTCCTGGTTCTGCTCCTGGGGTTGGTGCAAGTGGGGGTGGAAGTGGCGGCGGGACGATATTGTTTGTAGGGGATTTGCATTGGTGGACAACAGATGCTGAACTGGAGTCAGAGTTGTGCAAGTATGGGGCCGTGAAGGAAGTGAAGTTTTTTGACGAGAAAGCAAGTGGGAAGTCAAAAGGATATTGTCAGGTTGAGTTTTATGATCCTGCAGCAGCCACAGCTTGTAAGGCGGGAATGAACGGGCATGTGTTTAATGGAAGGCCTTGTGTTGTTGCCTTTGCATCACCATTTACTGTTAAGAAAATGGGAGAGGCTCAATTAAATCGGAACCAACAGATGGCACAGTCTACTCTTTCACAAGCTGGGAGGGGCCGTAATGATGCTGGAAGCAAGCCTGTTGGCAATAACATTCAAACTGGTGGGAATTATCAAGGCGGAGATAATAATAGAGGTTATGGGAGAGGGAACATGGGAAGAGGCAATGCTCAGGGGATGGGAAATAGAGGACCAGTTGGTCCTATGAGGAACAGGGCTGGTGGGATGGGCGGTAGAGGTATCATGGGAAATGGTGGAAATGGTTTCGGACAGGGTATGGGTGCAGCACCACCTCTCATGCATCCACAATCTATGATGGGTCAAGGCTTTGGTCCTGCTTTTGGTGGAGCTATGGGAAGAATGGGCAGTTATGGTGGCTTTCCTGGTGCTCTAATGCCCCCATTTTCTGGGATGCTAAATTCGTTCCCTCCTGTTGGTGGTGTTGGTTTGCCTGGAGTGGCTCCTCATGTTAACCCTGCATTTTTTGGAAGAGGTATGCCCATGAATGGTATGGGGATTGTGCCTTCAAGTGGTGTAGATGGGCCTAATATGGGATGGTCAGATCCCGGCATGGGAGGATGGGGTGGTGATGAGCATGGTGGTGGGAGAGCTGGAGAGTCTAGTTATGGGGAGGAAGCTGCATTTGATCATCAACACGGTGAAGCTAGTCATGATAGAGGAGGTTGGCAAAACCCTAAAAAAGAAAAAGATAGAGCTTCAGAAAAGGAGTGGTCTGGCTCGTCTGAAAGAAGGTATCGTGATGATAGAGAACCAGGATATGATAGGGACATGCCTGGGGAGAAGGATACAGGCCATGGTCCTGATTGGCCAGAAAGAGGGCACCAAGATGATAGAGATATCGGTCGAGAACGTGATAGGGACCGTGAAAGGGATCGGGAACGCTCTCGAGATCGTGACCGCAACCGTGATAGGGAACGTGATCGAGAGAGGGATCGGGACCGATATAGGGAAGACAAAGACAGATATGCAGATCATCATAGGTACAAGGACCGTGAGTCTGAGCATGATAATGATTGGGATAGGGGACGATCATCAAGGACGCACAGCAAGTCACGATTGTCTCAGGAGGAGGAACACCGCTCAAGATCCAGAGATGCTGATTATGGGAAGAGGCGACGACTTACCTCAGACTGACTTATCTGATGCCTTCTATAGCAGAACCTTTCGGTTCAAATTAATATCAATAAGAAAAGAATCAGTAACTGCTGAAACCTTAGGATCGTCATTCACTTTTGATATCTTTCTCAGCTGGTCGTCTTGTGGTCATCATTTCATAGCCATTCTTGGTACATTGCCTGAATTTGTTGACTGCTTCAACCGCTGGAGTATGGTCTCGGTTTTTCATAGAAGAAGTAAGTTCCTTGACAATGTTTCCCTCATCATATTATCTGAATATTCATTACCATAAACTTATCATTGAATTTTATTTTCTCTGAATTTGTGGGAGTGTTGAGGTTCAATATTGCTCATACATTCCCGTATTTATATTCATGTATCTAATTGTTGAAGATCTCAAAATGATGCCGTAGGCTAGCTAAGATTCACTTAATGATGGTTTTTATTTATATTTTTGGCTATCTTCATCCGAATATGAATATATACCACATCCCAAGTATTGATTTGTGCTATGTTTGTTGTAGTAGTTCCCTTGTTTTACATACATTTCTACCATGTGTAACAGATTTAATGTACATGTTGAGTTGATTTAATATATAAATAGGGAATTATTGGTTGTGCCCCCGTTTTTATACATTGTCGAATGCATATTCTGGCAGTAAGATTCTCGACCTATTTTCGTGAGATTTACTTGCAGTTGCAGCTTTGCTAGGTGGGGTTTTCGCTGTATGTTTGCTTGCATTTTTAATTATTATTCCGGTGTCGAATATAAACCTTTATTTAATCGTGCATTTCTCAAGTTTACTTCTGCTGCTCAAAGACAACTACTGTGATTTTTACAGAGTCTGTTATATTCTTAAGAAAATGGTTCCTAATGTAATTACAACTGTTGTTTATTTGATTTATAGCTTGAAGGGTATTTGATCTTTGAGATTTGAAGTTGTTCAGTAAAACCAATGGCATCTCGGTCATGAAGGATGACCACAGCATCGGAAATTCGAGACAGTGGCACGGCGAGTTTCCTTTTGTCAGCTGCATTCGTGTAGAAGTGAAACTCAAGACTTTTATTATTTTCATTTATGTTTTAGATAATATTACCACGATGAAACCGGAACCGATATCGTGGATGATGATGTTTTATGGCTTGAAATGGCTGAAGTCCTCAGATTAATTTCTGAAACTTTTGAAAGAAGAGTTGGAATTGTGATGTAGTCGGGATATGTTGATGCTGATGTGCATTTTCAGATGTGCTTGTATCATTTTTGCTTTTTTTTATTTACTTTTTTTAAATTATTTTTTGGGGTTAGTTTTAGTTTTTAGCTTTATGTTAACCAGGTGATTTTTTTGGTGAAGACATGTAGAGAATATTAACCATTTGATTTGAGAAATTCCATTGTTAAAGGCCTTGAGAATTGTACAAAATTTGTATAATAAGAATCAATTTTATGATTTTATTAAATTACTTGTAGGAAACTGTTAACATGTCATTTCTATTCACTAATTAAAAGTTTTTAATTATTTTTATTATTTATTAACTATCATCATTTATCATACACTATTCTTAAACAACTACTAAGTATGACCCTTTAACAAATTTTATCAAAAAGTAATCAAATTATAATATGTTTTTAAAGTGTTGTACTAGTAAGAATAATAGTGAAGGATTATGTAAGTTGATGAGTTTTCTTTTATAATTTTATTTTTATTTGAATTTTTTTAAATCAATATTATGAAAAATCAATAATTTTTTCGAATCAATATTATGAAATTCAAGTTAAGTCGAATTGTTTAAATTTATTTGTAAATATTTATAATATTTTAAATTGTTCGATCTACTAGTTACTAAAAGTTTCGAGTTATTGTAGTCTCCTCTATAACCGAAACTTTATTTTTAAAAAATTCGAGTTAAGTTTAAAATTTTGATTCAAGTTAAAGTCACTTTTCGCATCAACAAGAATTAAAAAATTTCGCTTTTACAAGTTAAATCAAGTTTCGTTCGCCCTTAAATTACCCAATTTCCAACCACATTACAAACTCATTAAATTATAAAGTTGAGTTTCTTTTCTGTGGTCAAATATGGTTGAAAATGAATTATAATTACACGTATAAAAAGATTTTAAAAATTTTTGATTTTTTTAACTTATGGAGTAGTCCCAGTGGTAAATGATGATGTATTTCATCCAAATAACTCGGGTTCGAGCACCATATGTGCATGGTGAGTTTATTAAAGGCCTTAGATAATTGAACATATACTACCTTATAATCACACCAGTATATTCAAAAAAATATGATTTTTTATAATAAAAAAATAATGTCATATCAATATAAAATACACATGAATTATTAAACATAGAGAAAAACTTCAATACATAGGACCCGAGCCTTTTAATTTTAAGGGTTAAGATTGTAATTTAAAGTTTAGGAGTTTAATTTTAGATATTAGAGTTTTAAGTGTAGAATTTATATTTTAAGTATTAAGATTAAAAATTTAGAATTTATATTTTAAGTATTAAGATTAAAAATTTAGAATTTAAATTTTATAATATAAAAATACATGTTTGTGTAAAATAATTTTTACAACTATACGTGAATGAACATTGAAAGTTAAATTTGCAACTATACGTTCCTAGATGAAAATATCTTAATTAAATTATTATTAGTTAGTAATTTAAACAAACTAATTACAGTATAAATTTTAATATGTTCACCCTTTTATAGGATTAGCATTACATTCAAATTAATTTTTTATCATATCATTTTAATTATATATATTGTATATGAATTACTTGTAATAGCAATAAACCTAGATGAAAATATCATCTTTATTAATTCTGATTATAATTCATGCAGATATGAAATACTTATAATCATAATTATAAGTCAACAACTTCAAAAACACCAATAAAACAGGACGAGATAATATTGTTTGTCCTTTTTCCCCTACCAAGACCCCAAAAAAAAAAACATCAAAAACAGCATTTAGGACTACCAAAGTCTGAGTTTTTGGTTCCATTTAATGTTTCGAATAAGCGAATCCGAAACTACTTGGGACCGATGTCCTTGAGAGCACAGATCTGCTCTTCCCCCATTGCAGACATCACAGAAACAACCAGGTCTTTCCCCTCGGCAAAACCATCCTTGATCTGCACTCACCAAAACACACGAATGTAAAATTATTAAACTACCGTCTTCATGATGCGGGAAAGCGACCGGCATTGTCATGTTCGGAATGGGTGTTAGTCATATATATAGACATCGCAGCAGCTACTAGTTATGGAGATATGCAAACATGCAAGCACCGGGTAAAATACGAAAATATGGTGTTCAATCAGGTTGCTAACATCAAGAGGCTGGGGAAAAAGTGATGCAAACATTCAAGGCTAAAAATCCAGCTCTTGGACTCATTCGGCTGACTTTTCCATAAGGACCAATTACAAGATCCAATCAGCACAACTCAAGTCCAAAATGAACCTGGAACACTTTTCAATCCATTCCGCTACATCATATCGTATAAAAAGAGATTGAAAGATTGCAATCAATAAAATATAAACCCCTAATCGCTCTTCTTTGTGTAGAAGAAAGGAGACCGCAAACGGTGCTGTCAATATAACCTCTTGACACAAGGGTGATTTGGCTGAAGGGGGCAGTAGCACAAAATAATCCCATCGGGCCTAACAATTTTGTCCACAAAAGATGGCTCACAGGTTAAATATTGTGTGAATACTTTCTATCCTAAGTTGAAATGTAGTACTCGGCTGATATGTACGATGGCAACAGGCATGAATGGAATACAAGTAGCCAACCTTAGATATAGGGAAAAGATTTCACTGTTTTTAGAATTCAAATCAGTAATTTGAATAACAATGAAAGCTACTCTATATCAAAAGGCGCATTCGTCGAAAACATATAAGAAACAGTTAGTTTACCTGTTTCAACAAGTTGTCATCCGTTGGAAGCCTCAGATCATCCTTGGTGTCTCCACTGTCGGTCAGCAAACTCACCTGAAATATTTAATAAGTTAGGAAGAAAACACAGATGACTGCACAAAAAAAAAAAAAACAAACCAAACAAACATACAAATCCATCCTCAGAAATGTCGATCAACTGGTAGTCAGTACGATTGACGTGTGGAACCTGTTTAAACCAGGGGGGGTAATTAATTCACCAATGCAATTACATAACAGATTACAAGTTTTAAGAAAAAACAATAACAATTGGTGAAGCAGGTTATAGTTTCGTACATCGCAGTTGTGGGAAGACGGTACGATATCTTCCAGCTTCTTGGAAGTGAAGATGTCGATTGCAACAAAGTGACACTTAGCATGACCGTGCTTCCCGGTCTTGGAGGTCGAAACTTCGACAACCTGACCAATGTAATACAAGTCAACAGCAGTCAAGTTGAGTTAAAAATGCAAATCATTCCAAATAGCAACGACAAAGTGCAAATCAACAATCAAATCATCACATTCCAACAAACACCATCAGATTGCTCATAATAAGAATACTGTTCAAAAGTTCCTATTTTCTCAATACTAAAGTCTCAGTTCAGTTTGTTTCTAATCCTCTTTTTCTAATTTGCTTTTTGATTGAACACAAGTTATTATAAATTCAAAGAAAATACTAAAATGTAAAATCATATTCGATTCTTCACACAGAGCTATCAATTATCCAACTATTAAAGTTAATTCAACAACAACAAAAAAAATAGATCTGAACCATCAAAATCTCAACCAGAAATTATAAAAAAATACCAGAAATCATAAATAAAAAAGACGATTTAGAGGATAAAATCAAACGGATGCTTAGAGAAGAAGGGACCTTGCAGGGGCGGCCTTTGATGACGATGTAGCCGTTCTTACGGATGGTTCCGGCCTGTTGAGGGTAGGTTTTGGAGGCGCCGGCGTCGGCCTTGGATTCGAAATGGTGCTCCTCGTCCGACATTTCCGGGTTTCAAAAAAAAACTTTTTTTCTTCCTTTTTTAGGGTGTGCAGCAGAAAGCAGAGACTGGGGGCGGAGAAGATGTGCGGGCTTTTATATGTTAATAAATAGTTAAATACTGAGAGTTAGGGTTTCCAATTTTATTTTACGATTTTTGAGGGGTTGGATATTTTCCCCATTTCATTTTTAAAAAGGTAAACTACAACGATGGTCACTCAATTATGGGTAATGTTACATTTGGTTCACTCAATTATTAAAAGTTACGTTTGGGTCACTCAATTATGGGTAAGGTTACATTTGGGTCACCCAATTATTAAAGGTTACATTTAGATCACTCAATTATGGGCAAGGTTACATTTGGGTCACCCTTCATATTTTAAAAAAAGTATATTAATTTGTGTATTAGGTTAATTAATGATTTCAAATGAAGTATTCTAATGTTAACAAGGGTATACAAGTGATTTGGAAGAAAAAAATGACTAAATTAATGTACTTTTTTAAATATGAAGGGTGACCCAAATGTAACCTTACCCATAATTGAGTGACCCAAATGTAACCTTTAATAATTAAGTGACCCAAATGTAACCTTACTCATAATTAAGTGACCCAAATGTAACTTTTAATAATTAAGTGACCCAAATGTAATCTTACTCATAATTGAGTGACCTCCGTTGTAGTTTACCCTTTTAAAAAATATTTAATAATAGATTTATATCCAATAACAGGCGGTAGAAATTTTTAGTTTTCATAATTGCTTTATTTTTAAGGTTTAAGGACTTAGTTTAAGGTGTATGATTTAGGGTTTTAGGTGTAAGGGTTTAGAATTTAGAGGAAATGGTTAGAATCTATAGGTTAGGGTTAGGATTTAGGGTTTAGAGGTTAATGTTTAGTTTTAGGGTAATATGTTGAGGATTTAGGTTTAAAGTTATAACCATGAATTCTATTCAGTCACTAAATTCTAAACTACTAAACATAAACCCATAAACTATACACCCTAAATTATATCTCTAAACCCTAAAATTAAGGCGCTTGTAAAAACTAAAAGTTTTCACCGTAGGTATATCAAATAATTATCCATTAATAATATTATTAATATTTCATGCACCGGTTAGGATGGATAAAACTTGTCTCGACTCACCTTTATATAAAAAATTGACTCCACTCGAAAATTTTGAATTATTCAACTAGACTCATTGCAGTAATAGTCCACTCGTATTAACTCGACTCTAAATTTCATAATTTTCAATCAACTCGAAAAACTTTCAAAAATTGTTTGAGTTAAAAAGGAAATTCGAATAACTCAACATTTTTTATAATTAGTTGATCAATTTTTAAGTTTGAGAGACTTAACTTAATTAGTTTCCAAGTCTAATTTAACTCGTAAAACTAGAATATAAATCTAATCTTAAAACCTTTAAAATTAACCCTAACACCTAAACTTTTAATATTAAATTCTAATCATATATCATAAATTCTAAACCTTACGACATTAACCTATAAACTAAAATTCCAAACTTTAAATTAATGTGACGGTGCGGCATTGAAGATAAATTGATGCTATTATTGTTATATGTTATAATATGATTGATGGTTAGAATATCACATCAATATCAGATATTATTTTATTGTTTTTAATTTAGATATCAATTTGAGATATAGTAATGTTTAAATACTATTTTGTATGATAAATCCTTTTTTTATATTCGTCAAATAATCTACTTTAAAAATTAACATGTTCTTACTAATATATATATATAAAAACACTTGTCATTAGTCGTATTATACATAAGCTATAGATTTAGTTTTTTTTTCCTTCTAATTTGGCTAGTCGTAGTTTTTTATATATATTTTTTGAATTTTGAAATGTTAGTTTTGATCTAAACTGAACAATGATGATATGGTTAAATTATAAAGACTAAGAATATTAAATTAGAGTTAACAATCTCTCCAACAAGTGGTTAAAAACTCTCAATTGACACTTTTTTCCCTTAAGTGTGAGTTCTAAGCCCAACATGAGCAAATTTCTCATTTCTCTCCCTTTAAGTAAGAATTATTAAAAAATATATTAAATTAGAGAACCTAAATTAAGTCTCAATTTACGGATAGTACAAAAGTTAATAGCAAAAATTGATTTAAAACGGATTTCATTAAAAATACATAGATTAAAATTAATTAAATCAAAGTATAGAGTTTAAATTTATAATTTATGTATAATACATGAACTAAGGGTAAATTTCGACATAAAACAGATTAGTTGAGTTTGATTTTTCGAAACAAATGAGTCAGTTCAATAGGTAAAAATAGAGATGGGCACGGGTCGGGTCGGGTTTTTGGTCCACCCGAACTTGATCCGAAAATAAATGCTCTATACTCGCACCTGACCCGAACATATTTTTTTAAAAACCTGACCCGACCTGAAAATAAATATACTAAATCCGACCCCGACCCGACCCGAACTATAGAAAAAATTAATTTTTAGGGATCTAATTGTAAAAAATAATTTTAGGGGACATAATCGTAAAAAATTATAAATTTAAAAACTAAATTGTAAATAAAAAATTCAATTTTAAGGACCTAATTATAAAATATATATATATATATATATAAAGAGGGAGTATTATTATAAATATCTTTAAAAATTTTAAGAAAAAGTATACAATTAATCCCGCATCGGGTCGAGTAGAGTATTTTTCACCTAAACTCGAATTCAACCCGACCCCACTTCACTCTTGATAAAAACCCGACCCAAACCTGATTTTTCATTAAAAAATTCGACCCTCGAGTTGGGTCGATACTCGATCGGGTCGGGTAAAATGCACATCCCTAGGTAAAAGTATGGAAGTAATATTAAAGCCTTAAAATTAAAATATATATATATATATATATATATATATATATATATATATATTGTTATGAATATTTATCTATGTGGATGTCTATCATGATTAGAACTTTATCAAAAGAGTTTGATTTATTTATTATTAGGAATATTATCTCTATGAATTAGAGTTTAATGTATTATGTACTTCTTATGTCTATAAATAGATGATTCATTAAAGGCATTGTATACAATTCTATATTTTGAGAATAATACAAATCTCCCTCTTCCTCTCATCTCTTTGTTCTTCTTGTTCTTCTTTATTTTATTCACAACACGTTATCAGCACGAGACTCTAATCAACTGAGGTCTTCATCGTTATAATTCAAAAGAAGTTACCGGGAAGAATTCGATTATAGAATAAATCAAAGATAAGTTTTTTTTCCTCCTTATTTTTTTTTAGTTACCGATTGTCTTTCTCTTTATATTTTAACTTTGTTTTAATTTTTTGAAAATTTTGGAAGTATGTTTGATTTTATTCGAACATTGGAAAGAGATAAATTTGTGGCTTCTCACAAACCAAAAGACGAATCGACAGAGACGAAGAGGGTACGATGGAATCGATTAAGGTTTGTTTAGCGAAAGTATTTGTGGGTTTTCATTTTATTGGTACTCAACTGCTTATGCTTTTTATACTTAATTATTATTTTTTTGTTTTTGTATATTTGTAAAATCATGAAGTTTGATGATGGTGCATGTAAAGCCTGTTCGATTTACTGACTATACTTTGTAATCATGAATAACGAAGTTATGTACGTAGAACTATGGTCGTCTTTCATATAAATTCATTAAAATACGTACTCTAGGTTTAAGGTTTTTTTTAGTAACAAAGATCTGTACATTAATGAAACACCTTTGTTGGTTTAGTTTTTTTTAAAGAGAGAATTATGACATAGATCCTCTGATTTCTAATATATTCAATTGAACCCATACATATAGATCTTATTATTATAGTTTCATATATGTTTATTTTTGACACAATGGTTGAACTTTGTATTAAGATCAATATGTGTTTACAATATTTTATTTGATGATATTGATATTTTAACCATGTATTGAGTTTTACATGTATTTAAATGACTTGGAAAGAGACACGACATTATGAGAAGATGTTTTGGTCATTTGCTACGTCTGCATTTTCCTTGAGAGGAAAACTAATATCGGTAAATTCTTATTTTATTTTTATTCTTTAAATTATGATTTTAATGTGCGATAAATCATGGTGAATTTCAATCTATAAAAAGATTGTTATAAAGTCTATATTTGCTCAAAAGCAATTTTTCTTCTTTGT
This sequence comes from Hibiscus tridactylites, assembly GCA_958450335.1. Taxonomy (NCBI): domain Eukaryota; kingdom Viridiplantae; phylum Streptophyta; class Magnoliopsida; order Malvales; family Malvaceae; genus Hibiscus; species Hibiscus tridactylites. Next base: position 2,099,894 of record OY288276.1, read on the forward strand.
CGAAAAACTCGACCATAGACTTCTCCCAATTTCAAGTTACGAAAATTCTTCTTGATCCAAAAAGTTTTATGGGAGGAATTCCTTGAAGTGAGTGCAAAGCATGATGTTTATTCCATGCGATTATCAATGATGGGGCATTCCCTGAAGTGAATGCAAGCATGATGTTTATTCCATGCAATTATCAATGATGGGGCATTCCCTGAAGTGAATGCAAGCATGATGTTTATTCCATGCAATTATTGAATCTGTTTCATTCCCTGAAGTGAATGCAAACATGGTAAATCATTATTCAATTAGAGACATAATTTCGATATAATCCAAGTATAATTGGTTGGACATCCCGTTCTGCGAGGCTATTGGTCTCAAAGGAGGTTTTTAAAGGACCTTGTGGACAAGTTTAACAATGCCGCGTACGAGGATTAAATCTTTGTTCTCTGTGATAAGGATATGTGAAAAAGGTTTTAAAGACCCACTGGCTCTACTCCATTCCCTGAAGTGAATGTGAGATTATATTATGGAAGTAATAAAAAAATCACATTAAAAGTTGTGGTCGTGGTCGAGGCTATGAATATACACATGAAAATATAGTCATTTTAAGAATACTTCTACCCGCTGGTAGCGAAGTTATAAGGATGACAAGAGTGATAAAGATCATTCTAAGCAAGTGAAATCCTTTTACCAATATGATGTTATAAACCATTGGTTTCGTACTTGTCAAACGCCAAAGTATTATGGACTTTATCCATAATCATGAATGATAAATGAAATAAAATATAAACAAAATTTGTTTATGGCGAAAATAATTATGGCGTTATTGATCCAACTCAATTGGATATTGTTAATTTTCTCATAACCCTTGAAAGGAATAATTTACCATTTATTTTATTTCCCTTATAACCTCTAACATGAATAATTGTTTTTATTTATTTATTTATTTTAATGTTAATTCGTTTTATTTATTATTTATTTATGTTAGTTTGCTTTATGTTTATTTATTTCACATATTATTTATTTACGTTTTATGTTAATTTATTATTTGAAGAATATGATTACTTTCAGAATAAAATATACAATGAATTGTGGCTATTTATGCCTAGAATTGTGGCTATTTATGCCTAGCAGATAATGCAAGTACTCATATTGTACTTAAGCATAAGAAATATTTTTCCCATTTAAATGCAAGGGGAAATATGAGTAGTATTTCTCAAAGTACTAAAATATCAATACTTCGGAAGAGCACTTGAAAGTTTATCTCTGATAGATAATCGACTTGATATGATGTGCTATATTTTATATTTTTCATTCCTCGAAGTGAATGATACAAAGTACATATTTCCATTACCTGAAGTAAATGAAACAAAGCACATTTTGAAAGGTGCACAATTATGCACTTATCGATTAAAATGCAAGAGAATAATGTGAGTACTATATCCGAAAGTACTAATATCACAAAAGGCTCTGGTTGAGCAAATATGTTATTGTCAAATGGAACTTTATTCCATATTTACAGTGCGTTATACTCGTCAAAGTCATAAAGAGAGCAATATGAGTTCGCAAACTATCCCTTTGGGAATTATAGATAACATATGTTATCAATTGGCATTTGAAATAAGCCAATATTGATATAAGTTTTGGTAGCCAAAAAGTCAGTTGAAAGCTCTAGAAGAGCTATATATTACTACCAAAAGATAATTTTAATTGAAAGCTCCGAAAGAACTAAATATATTCCTATTTAAAGGAACAATTTTGATGGCCGTACTAGACATGTACGAGTGAGATTGAATTACATGTTATGGTAAACAAGGAGTTTACAAATTCAGAGATATATACACACATATATATAGTTGGCATGATCGGTTAGACCATCTTGATCAATGGTGCAGAAATTATTGAGATTTACATGCACATGTATTAAAAGAACCTGTAGTTCTTGTGGTGCTTATTCTCAAAGGAATGGATTAAATTCCACTTATTAAAGAACGTGAAGTTCTTGTGTTGCTTAAAGGAATTGATTAAATTCCACTTACTAAAAGAACCTGAAGTTCTTGTGTTGTTTGTTCTCAAAGGATATAGATGATCCCACTTACCAAAAGAATTAGAACTTAAAGTTCTTGTATTGAAGTTGAGACTGTATGTCTTGCATATCTGAACGAAATATGGGCCCATATATCCACAAATGTGGAAAGTTTTATATGATTTTAGTAGATGCATCTACATTGTTTTATCGACTTACAACCAGAAGTTTGTGAGATTGATTCTAAAAATATTCAGATTATGCAGTTAGACTATTCGTCTTGAAAAGCTAGTGGGTTTATATTTTAGGCTATATCAGTTGTTACAAAGCCTATTGATTATGAAAAATATAGTTTAGCAAAATTTCAATTGGATGCCTCCTATTTAATAGCTAAACTATGAGAACAAAAGAGTTATTATTTATATGGTGTTTCCATATAGCAACACTTATACGCATCAAGCCAACGAGTTATAATAAACTCCCTGTTATGATTGATTTTTGGTCAGAAACCATACATTTCCCATTTTATGATTTTTGAATGTGCGATATGAATTGCTCCACCACAACGCACAAAATGGGTAAATAAAAAGGGTTGAGAATATATATTGAGTACGAGTCTCCTTTTATGTTTAAATTCTTAAACATTAATTGGAGAATCATTTATGACATGATTTTTCTCAACATCATGGGGAGATAATAATCAGCTGGATAGAGAAAAATGAATTATCATTATCTAGATCCTCGTATATGAACTAGAAGTTCATAAGATAATTCATGTTATTACATGTCAACTGCCAGACATATTTACTGACCCAATGAGAGTAATTAAGTCTCATATACCAGCTGAAATGCTCTAAGTTTAAATTACATGTTAGAGCGAGAGAATGTAAATCATGCCTGAAGCATGATAGTTGAAATGGTTCCAATGATCAAAATTCTCGTAAATAGAAAGTAATATGAGATGGTCATATATTGGAGGCGGGTGCTCCTAAAGAGACCCAAGACATAACAAATAATAAAACTCTTGAAGAGTTTCAGGTACCTGGAATAAAGATTGAAATCTTGAAGAGATATAGATGAGTTATGTCATTACGAGAATGGAACTAGAAAAATTGGAAAGTTGTCGACAACGATTTTACAAACAATATTACATAAAATACTTCTATAGAAGTAAAGAAAGAAATCGAGGATCTTGTATAAAATCTATCCAGAAGTATAGATATTAAATTGGCCAATGTTGAAAGACGCTTTGAACTTCTAAAATAGAAGTATTTGGACCACCAGTCCAAACACCTAAAGGTGTAATGCAAGTGAGGCACAAATAATTAGTCGTAAATACGACTTGAACTGTGATTTATGAAAAGTTTTAATTACTTCATGGTGGATGCAATTACTTTGGCAGTTTTGAAAATTTTACATGCGTCTAATTATTTGTGGATCCATATTTATCCTTGAAGGATCTAAAATGCTATAAGCATTTGAAAATTTCTGAGGAAATTTATTTAGACATGTCTCATGAATATTTTGGCGCATTTGGTATAATCGCCTTAGTGAATACTAATTGAGAAAATACTATAAGAATGATCAGATTTCCTTATGTATTTTATAAAGGAGTTTGGATCAAGATCCATTATGATAATTTTAGAACTCCTAAAGAGCTTCAAATTGGAAACTCATGAAGTACTTTCAATACAAGTACTTGAATCTTGACATCAAGTTTATCTCGACCTGAAGATCGAGCATTTTTATATATTTCTTTTGTCTATGAATAGACATAAACTGAAAGAATCTTAAAGAAGATTCAATATGAATATAGCATATCTATTGAGTATCCCAATAGTTGTAAGATTGTTGGATGTGAATAAAGATAATTATATCTTTTCTTGGTCTTGAAGCACTATATATTAGTTGGTCAAGAAATATCTATGAATATACAAAGATCATTACATTTAGATCTTCAAACATTCGTTGATGCCTCCTCAAATGTCGTAGAAATAATTGTTATGCACGAGGCAAGCCAAAAAAATGTGTTTGGCTAAGATTATTGACCCAACATATCCAAAAGATATGTGGATTTACTTTTACAAGATATGATAAAAGCTATCTTGTGTGAAGATAAAGCAAGATGTATATCTCAGTTTGAAAGTTGATACATCATGGAACATATTACTCCAAAGTTCCATCCATCGCGATCTTTAGAAAAATGATATTCAAGATTAAATTATGAAGATTCAAAGATCTTCTGTGATGTTTTCATGAGGGGGAGTAAATACGCGTTGCACTCTTTTTCCCTTAACCGAGGTTTTGTCCCAATGGGTTTTCCTGGTAAGGTTTTTAATGAGGCAACAAGTTATGCGTATCAAAGATGTGTGTACTCTTTTTCCTTCACTAAAGATTTTTTTTCCCACTGGGTTTTTATCTTAGTAAGGTTTTAACGAGACACATTATCTTCATAGACATCCAAGGGGAAGTGTTATGAATATTTATCTATGTGGATGTCTATCATGATTAGAACTTTATCAAAGGAGTTTGATTTATTTATTATTAGGAATATTATCTCTATGAATTAGAGTTTAATGTATTATGTACTTCTTATGCCTATAAATAGATGATTCATTGAAGGCATTGTATACAATTCTATATTTTGAGAATAATACAAATCTCCCTCTTCCTCTCATCTCTTTGTTCTTCTTGTTCTTCTTTATTTTATTCACAACATATATATATAAACAATGTTTAAATTTAGTATGAGTATTTTTTAATATAGGTTGTTGCATAAATTAGTAATAAATTCTAGGTTTAAATGTAAAATAGGTGCTCAAAGTATACTCTTTTTAAATTTTAGGTGTCTAAAGTATTTTTTTCGTAAAAACAGGTGCCCAGAGTTTCAACCGTTATAATTTTAGGTGCTTGGCCGTTAAAGGGTGTTAAAAAATTATTAACCAATCAATGCTTGACACGTGTCATATTTAATTTATTTTTTTCAAAATTAAAAATTTAAAACAAAAAATTTTCAATTTTTCATAAAATCCTTAAATTATACAATTTTTACAAAACAATCCTTAAATTCCTAAAATTACCAAAACCCAAACCCCCAAACTGTCGCCGCTTCCGCCGCCGATCCCCGCCCTGAACACACCCCTTTGGTCGTCAGACCAAGATGGTCATTTCTCTCAATACGATGTCACCAAAAATGAAGAACGACGTGCAGCCGAACGTCGAACGCAAAATCGACGTTCGGTTAGCACGTCGTTTGGCGTTTTCGGCGACGCCGTGTTGGGAGAAATAGTGTCTTGGTCCGTCGAATAAAAAGGTGTGTCCAAAAACAACAATCGACAGCGGAAGCGGCGGAAGCACTTATCTTTCATTTAAGCCTAAATTCTACTCCCAAAACTATTTCGGTTAACCTTATAAAAATATGAAAATGCCAAAATTGCGGGGGTTAACTTGTTGGAGGGGATTTTTTGTGGGCCTCGGACTCTCCGCTTTTAATCCGTGTACTCAATCAAGTCGATTTAAGTTAAACAAAAAATTGAATTAATCAAGTTAACAAATATTGTTTTATAACATGAACACTTTATTTTATTTTCTTGTTTTGTCTCCAGATTTCAAGGCTTGAAGGAATATTTTAACGAGTCATATTTTTCTTTCAAAAAGAATATAATACTTTTACATCGTATTTGAATATGAATATTCAAAAACTCAATACCTACTATTAATTGTATCTAAAAGTAAAATTCCGTAATTTTTAATTTTTGTGTGAGTTGCGAAGGAGATAGAGGAAGTTTAATTAGACAATGAGTAGTTTTGTTGTGCAGCAGCTTAGGGTTAGATTAAGTTATAGTTGAATCCAACCTAAAATGTTACTCAATTGGTAAGAATTTTGGTTCCAACTAAATATATTATATAAGATAGAATTTAACCTAAAATATTATTCAATTGGTAAGAATTTCGATTACAAACTTAAAATGTTATGGACAACCTAATAATAGTTTCTGTTACAACCTAAAAGATTACCCAATTAGTAATATTTCCGGTTAAAAACTTGAAATGTTATAGACAACATAATAATTTCGGTTCTAACTTAAAATGTTACCCAGTCTAATATAAAATATAACCCACTTAATAAAATTTATGGTTCTAATCGAAAACAACCGTTTTTAGCCTTATATTAGGCGGTTCCATTATAGACAAACCCTAGACAAATACTCTTCAATGGGAAATCTTTACAAGGTCAAAGGTCAATATTTTTACACGTGCTCAAATGATGAGGCTTCTCTATTAAAAACAAATTTTATTTTATAAAGTTCGGATTGGCTAACACTAGATTTATTATATTTAAACTTGAATTTATAATTAAGTTTGATATCGCTTAAGCAGGTTTTGAGTTCGAGATTTGTGTATGTAAAAAATTTATGTTTTGAGACTCACCAACCAAAATTAGTTGTGCGACGTGGGTTAGTCCGGTTTAGTCGAAATAAAGCACTGAAAAATCGAAAGAAAAAATATATTTAATTGAAAAAATTATATCATTCTAGTTAAATCTATTGGGCCGAATAGATAGATTATTCTTATATAACTCTAATTAGCATGGCTCAAATACTTCATACTTGTAACTTTGTAAGTTGTAACGATAATAATTTTCAGAAAATAAGTATTAATTTTTAATACTAATAATTAAATCTAAATTTTATCGATTCGAATTGAGTTTATTGAATTAGATGCTTGAAGCTCTGGCCTCTGTGCACGTGCGTGCAAATGAAGACCGATGAGATTTTGGATTAGTGTTTGCTTACTAAGAATAATTAAACAAAATTTAATCAAAGTAATCAAGTTGAATTTTGACTAAATAATTTCAAAAATGTAATCTATTTTCTAGATTTTATTTATAAAAATGTGAATAATGCAAATTGAAAAACAAGGGTTAAATCAAGGTTTTTGTTTACAAGTTTGCTTCTATCTCCTCAAATTTGTCAATATTTCATTATTTTTCTATTATCAACTAATTTTTATTTGACCAATAATTGGTCTTATTTCGAATTCCATCCTTTTACTTTACAAAAATTAAAAAATCAATCACTCTATTTTAATTTGTTAAAATGGTTTTTATTGTTTTTATCTAAAATCATTATAGCTTAGCTTTGTTGTTTAAAATAATGTTAAAAAAACACTCATAACGTTTGACTGAATAATTATTTTATTCTTTTTTTGAAGCACCTTAACATTTAGTTTTCATTTAAGGCAAAAAAATGATTCATCCGTGGATGAAAAACTGTTAACTAATGGTAAACTACTTAAAATGACGTGGCAAACATACATGACAGTGCATGCTGACATAGTAATGTCATATAGATAAAGGTATTAACTTGACATAATAACACATCAGTTAAAAATAAATTTATAAAATTATTCTCCATTTGTCTCATAAAATTTGTCACTTTTGTGTTTTAAAATTATCTCACTTGAATTGTCTCATTAAAAAACCCAACAACTTTTACTTATTTTATAAGATATCTCTTACACAAACTTTTTCTTCCTAAAATTACGTGAAAAGTCAATAAGGGACACATTTTGTAGGCCGAAGAGAGTATAAAATATAAAAAAATGTCAATGTATCATTATGTCAAATCATTTGCAAGTTGTTTTCATTAGTTGACTAATATCTTTTATCCATAGAGAGCTATTTTAACTTAAAATAAAATATTAAGGGTTAAAGTGCGTCGATGAAAAGAATATGAACTAAAATACTATCCAATCAAATGTTAGTAACTATTTTTTTGACATTATACCCTTAAAATAATCTGATAAATTTGATTTAGGTTTGAAATCTGGATGTATGATTATTTTCAAATGGTAGTTTAATGGTACTCTGTAATAGTTTATTACGACAATAGTTATACAAGTGTTTTTAGTAGAAAAGTAAATGATGTTCATTTTAGGAGACTCGTGTTCAATCACAATATCTGCAAGGTATATGTGCATGTCGAATGGTTAAAAATATCTATGAACAGATACTGCACATTTTAATCACCTTTAGACTATTAAAAAATAAATACATATAATTATATTTGTATTTTTAAAAAAATCAAAACAAAGACATTTTAGTTTTATTATTAGCACAATATTTCCTAAAAAAAGTGAAAATATCCCTAACCCCGTTGTCTATTTTTTTAACAAATGTGTATTTTTTAAATTTACTTATTTAAGAAGTAATCATGCACAATGTTCCGGTCATTATAAACATTTTTTTTTTGAAATACACCGTGAACAAATTAAATATTCTGAAATATAAAGTTGAATAACACCTTGTGAAGAGTATTAAGTAGGGACATTCTATTTACTTGGTTTAATTAATTATTTAATCGAATATGGCTTTGACTAAGCAGCCAATTTTGGCTTTGTTACAAGACATTGCCACTCGTGAACATTGAATAAAAAATCAAACCGGGCAATTGACTTTTTTAATATATAAAAAATCAGTTTAGCCAATTAATTTAATTAATAAATTATATATTAAATTCATGTTTTTAATATTGAATAATTTTATTTTTTGAATATGAGTATGTTAGTTTGATTAAATATACAATGAGAGTTTACAGTTATGGTAAATAAACTTGATCCGTACATATTCCTAATAACATAAAATTTAACATCTCTATATCATAAACATAACCACACAAACAAAAGGTAAAAACCCTAACTTAAAGGCTTGAAACAATTTAGATACAAACATCATTAAAGCTCGACGATGAAAGGTAAAAACCACTAACAAACAACATTAAAAAATGCATATTAATAAGGCACGTTGGCAAACACGACCATTGCCAAAACTCAATCGCGAACAAGAAACAATGATTGTAAGCTCGTATCCAAATATAGCTTTAAGGTCCAAAACATGGAGATCAACAGGACAATCAAAAGAGCGTTATCTTGATTACTTGTGGTGTCGTTAATTTAACCATGATAAAAAATTTAAAAAAAAAGAAACGATTAAGCGACTGATTAGGAGAAAAAAACGTGCCAAAAGTAAAAAATACGCACTATAAAGGACAAAAGAATCAATTGAATTTAAAAAATGAAAAAAATATATAGAATAAACCAAAAAAAATAGAAAAAATCATCAGAGGTCGGTAACGCCGCTGTCGGTCATGTAAAACTCTAAAGGAATGATAGGGGTGCTCCTACCAGGTCTAAAACCCATGACTTAAATATAAAAATAAAGATAAGCGCAGTTTAATCAACCGGCTAAATATACTTGCTCACATATTAAATAACTTTTATATAGTTAGCTATTAAAAATGTATATTTTATAATCATAACATAAAGAAAATGGTCAGCCCACACCGTATCACGGGCGGCTAAAATTTCCAATTGGTTATAATATTTTCTGTTTGTTCATGGAAAATATAAGTTGATTTATTTATTTTTTATGAATTGGAAAATATTGCTGAAAAGATTTGGACATGAAACAAATATAAAAGTAAAAAAAAATATTGCTAATGAAGCATAGGCTATATTGATAATGTTGGGATTTTAAGACTTTTAAATATATAATTTCAAGTAAATACTATATGCAAATTTTCGTTGAAGTCACATACTATTTATAAATACTATGTACACTTTTTAATTTAAATTTTATTTTAGTTTTATGTCACATTATATACAAATTTTGTCTAAATTTATGTTACACTAAATTTAAATATATTTCGATTATCAATTTTATTGTGCTTTGAGATGTTTAATTTTAATAATAATTATTCGAATATACATCATATATATTGACAATTGTAACCACATAATTAAAAAAAACCTTAAATTCTATTAATATTTCTTCTTTTTTTAACCTTTTTGTTTTGTGTCATAATCACGATGAAAAACGAAATGGGAAATCACGTGTAAAACATGTTTTTAAGACTGGTCGGAAATGGAAAAGGGGAATGGCTTAAGAGTTAAGGCATGCAGTTTTTCATTTCTTTTCTTTTTTTTTCTCGATACTAATTACTAATTTACATATTTTTGGTTGTTTAAGTCGCTCTTTTAGGATGGATATTCGATCGAGACGAATTATAAAAATCGAGTTAGTTAAGTTGTCAAGTGTTATTTTATAACTTAAACTTTATTTAAATTTTTTTGAGTGATTTTATACTCGAGTTAAGTCTAGATGTTTGAATTTCTGTTTAAATTTAATTGCAAACGTTTATTATGTTTTGATACTAATTGGTTCTAATTTAAATGGTTTCCTATAGCCATATACGATATACATATACATATATGTATTTCTTTATATATTTTTTTCATATGCATTATACTTATATGATATATTAGACAGAGTTGAGAGACTTGGTCTTTAGACTTTTGAATGTTTTGATTTCTTCCTAAAATTATGACTCTCATTCTAAATTGGTCCACAAACTTTTGAATGTTTCAATTTATTCCCAAACTATGACCTTCATTTTAAAATGGTCCCCCAAAACATTTGAACGCTCTAATTTCATCGTCAAATTATTGTTTATGCCACACCATATTATTACATAACAACATTAATGTTTACATAGCTATTAATACTTTTATTAACACGGAATATGATTAACATATACTCATAATTTGGAGATGAATTTACAACATTCAAAAGTTTGAAGATTACATAATTTGAAGGTGGAATTAGGATATTTAAAAATTTAAGGGTCAATTTAAAATAAAAGTTATAGTTTAAGGATGAATGATGCAAATAACTTTTTGATTTACTATAATTTTAGTATCTAATTATGATAGACATGTCATGTTTAAAATTATTTTAATTTAAATATGAATATATTTAGATTATTGTTTATCTAATTACATATTACAATAATGGGTAAATTACAACGCATGTCACTCAATTATGGGTAAGGTTACATTTGGGTCACTTAATTGTTAAAAGTTACATTTGGGTCACTTAGTTTAGTTATGGGTAAGATTACATTTGGGTCACCCAATTATTAAAGGTTAAATTTGGGTCACTCAATTATGGGTAAAGTTACATTTGGATCACCATTCATATTTAAAAAGCACATCAATTTTGTCATTTTTTCTTCCAAATCACTTGTATACACTCGTTAATATTATAACACTTCATTTGAAACCATTAATTAATCTAATACACAAATTGATATACTTTTTTTAAAAAAATATGAAGGGTGACCCAGATGTAACCTTACCCATAATTGATTAATCCAAATGTAACCTTTAATAATTGGGTGACCCAAATGCAACTTTACCCATAATTAAATGATCCAAATGTAACTTTACTCATATTTGAGTGACCTCTGTTATAGTTTACCCTATAATAATTGATTAAGATTTTAAAGTATGTGAAACGGAAAAACGAGGCAGAAGAGCCGCCCATGTTGACGGGGGTTCATGCAATGCAAGATCAAGCCATTTGACCATTGAATTCGTGACCCAACAAAGCCATGAAATTTAAACACTTTCACACTGCATAATCGGATCATATAATATATATAAGGGGTAAAGTACACAGACGATCATTGAACTTTGGTAAAAATAAAATAAAATGGTAACCAAACTTTTAAAAATCACAAAATGACAATTAAACTTTATGTTTTATAACAAAATGGTAATTAGACGTTAAATGTCGTTAACTGACTGTTATAAAATTTGGTATAATAACACATTTAGTCCTTCATATTTATAGATTCAATCAATTTAGTCCCAATTCGAAACAATTCACTAAATTTAGCCCTTGTTATTTACGCATTCTTTCAATTTGGTCCTTAAAGCAAAATTCCAAAGTACGGTAACATGATAAATAATTAAAATTTAATTTAAATATAATATTTTAAATCGAACATTTTTTAAAATAGAATATTTAATATTTTCATATTTAAATCACATCGAATATTTAATAACTACTTTAATATTCGATTTAAAATAAAAAAATGATTTAAAACATTCAAATATTTAATAACTATTTTAAATATTTTTATTTTAAATATTCGAATATTTAATAACTACTTTAAATATTCAAATATTTTAAATCAATTTTTTTCTTCTTGTAAATCGAATATTTTTAAATTAAATTGAATATTTAAAGTAGTTATTAAATATTCGATGTGATTTAAAACATTTGAATATTTTGAGTTATTCGAGTTGACGCGTCATATCTTAAGATAGAGGTGAGCGTTCGATCGAGTCGAGTAAAAAAAATTCGAGTTATTCGAGTTGACGCGTCATATTTTACAACTCAAACATTATTTGAAATTTTTTCGATTCGAGTCGCGTTTTCGAGTTCTTATAAAAATTTAATTAAATATTCGAATATTTTATATCAATTTTTTTCTTTTAAGTCGAATATTTAAAGTAGTTATTAAATATTCGATGTGATTTAAATATGAAAATATTAAATATTCTATTTTAGAAAATATTTGATTTAAAAGAAAAAATTATTTAAAATGTTCGAATATTTCGAGTTATTCGAGTTGACGCGTCATATCTTAAGATAGAGATGAGCGTTCGATCGAGTCGAGTTGAAAAATTTCGAGATATTCGAGTTTACGCGTCATATTTTACAACTCAAACTTTATTTGAAACTTTTTCGATTCGAGTCAAGTTTTCGAGTTCCTATAAAAATTTAATTAAATATTCGAATATTTTAAATCAAATTTTTTTCTTTTAAATCGAATATTTAAAGTTGTTATTAAATAATCGATATGATTTAAATATGAAAATATTAAATATTCTATTTTAAAACATTCAATTTAAAAGAAAAAATGGTTTAAAATATTTGAATATTTCGAGTTATTCGAGTTGACGTGTCATATCTTAAGATAGAGATGAGCGTTCGATCAAGTCAAGTAAAAAAATTTCGAGTTATTCGAGTTGACGCGTCATATTTTACAACTCAAACTTTATTTGAAATTTTTTTCATTCGAGTCAAATTTTCGAGTTCCTATAAAAATTAAATTGTAATTATTTATCATGTTACCATACTTTGGAATTTTGCTTTAAGGACCAAATTGAAAGAATGCATAAATAATGAGGACTAAATTTAGTGAATTGTTTCGAATTAGGACTAAATTGATTGAATGTATAAATATGAAGGACTAAATGTGTTATTATACCAAATTTTATAACAGTCACTTAACGACATTTAACGTCTAGTTACCATTTTGTTATAAAACATAAAGTTTAATTGTCATTTTGTGATTTTTGAAAGTTTGGTTACCGTTTTGTTTTTTTTACCAAAGTTCAATGACCGTTTGTGTACTTTACCCATATATAAGATATGATCCGTTGACAAAATAAAAGTTTTTAAGTTTTATAATTTTTTTAATCGTTAAACGGGTGGCTGATATTAACAGTATAATATGTGAAGATTATCATCTGAAAAAATGTAAAAATTAATCTCAGACATCTATTTTCTCCCTCAGACGATTAAAAAAACGTGTAAAACTTAAAAAATTATATACTGTGTAAATAAATCCTAACTTATATATATTCACTTTGATTTTCTTTTTCTAAAAACAACTATTTGACTAAAATCATCACTTTCACAATGAAAATTTGAAAACTATCATTGTTTTCGTTGGTTGGAAATTTCTAAGAAAATGCACGCAAAAAACTTGTTTGAAAACAATAAAATTTTCATCCACTATTATCTGATTTAACAAATAAAACGTTAAATCTCTGAAATAAGGTTAAAGTTTAAATTTTTGATTGAAAAATTTAACCTTATAACGAGTTTTATAATATTTGATTAAATTAATGGATTACATATTTATGTTTATAAAATAATTTATAATTTTCATCCGAAAATAATGATTTTTAATTGTTTTTATTTGGCTTAAGGGTGTAAAATGCCCCTGAACTTAAAAAAAAATCAAGTAAATTTTTGAATTTTTTTTGCACTTAATTAAGTCCCCAAACCAAAAAATTTAATCAATAAAGTCTTTTGACCAATTTTGACCATCAAATCTTGACAGTTTTTTTCTTCATATATTGCCGAAACATGATACAATACAGTTCTATCATGTTGCATTTATAAAAAAATCTAAAAAGTATTTTTTTTTATAAATTTTATAAGTTTTTTAGAATTCTTATAACATTTAAAGAATTTTTTAAATAAAATAAAATTTTAAAAATTGTCAAGTAAAAACACTGTAACACAGCACACTGTAACAATAGATCGAAAAAATTGTTCATATTTAATGGTTAAAATTGATCAAAGAGCTTAATTAATTTAATTTATTGATTTAAGAACTTAACTGATTAAATTTTATTGTTTAAGGATTTAATTGGGTGAAAAAAATTTAAGGGCCTAATTATTTTTTTTTTCAAAATTTTAAGTGCTTCCTACATCCTTAAGCGGTTTGAAAGAAAAAACCGTCTAATTTAGCGACAGATTTCGTGACTATTAGAAAGGAAGAAAGTATAAGAATTTCCGTTCACAAATTCGATTTTTATATTTATTATTTCATCATAAAAAATCTACTTAAACAAAATTATTAGAAAAATTATGAAAAAATATTTATACAAGATTAAATAAAATACTATTATAAAATGTTGAGTTAATTGCATTACATACCTTCAACGTGATTATTATTCCAAAAATTTGAATATTACAAATTTACCCCCAAATATGATCATCATTTTAAATTACCACTCAAACTTTTGGACATTACAATTACATCCCAAAATTTCATGCTATTCTAAATTAGTCTTTATATTTTAAAATATTATAATTTTATATCCAAAGACCTTTACTCCACACCATTATATACATAATACACTTCGATGTTTAAATAAAAATTATCAATTTTTATAATTGTTTTATTAACATGGAACGTAATTAACATATACTAATAAATTAAAAATGAAAGTGGAACATCCAAAACTTTAGTAATTTCTTTAGACAAGACGTGCAAGTTTGATTTAAGGTTTAACTACAAAATAAGTGCCTAAATTATGTCTCTTTTTTGCAATAGATGTCTAGCGTATTTTTTAGTTGAAACATGTGCCTAAAGTTTCATTTTTAGTTGAAATAGGTGCCTACAATAATTTTTGGCTGAAATAGGTGCCTAAAGTTTCATTTTTAGTATGTTTTAAAGTCAACTGAAGTACATACTTTGACACCCATTTCAACAAAAAATGAAACTTTAGGCACTTATTTCAACCAAAAATACTTTAGGCATCTATTTTAGCCAAAAAAAATTAGACACTTATTTCAACAAAATAATACTTTAGAAACCTGTTGTAAAAAAGAGACATAGTAGTAAAACCTTGATTTAAATCCAACCTCATTTTTTTTAATTTAAAACTGGTTCGTTCAGAAACTTAATTTTAAAAAATCGAATCTATAGAACTAAATCACATAAAAAAAACCAAACTCGAATTATTTATATTAACTTTTCCTAAAACAAACGGAATAATATTAAGATTAGGACCATATTAAACAATGTTTAAAACTAATATTTTATTAATGTTTTAAATATAAAAAAAGAAACCTTTGACGAAGATACCGTTGGCAAACGTTTATTCCAAGCTTTGGTCTCTAGTCTTTAAGTGTAGGCGTTGTGTTCTTCAACTTTCTATTTCTTCGAATACGTTTACAACTTTTATTCTTACAATTTATTTTTTTTTCTTCTTAATTTTCTGGCCTTAAATTTAACTCCAAACTTCATTTATCTTCTTCTTCAATTGTTTTCATTTGATGGGTGTTTAATTATTTCGTTTAAAAAAAATTGGCTGCAAAAAAAAATACATGAAGAAGAAGATCACAGACCAAGCTATTTCATGGCGTTTCTCTTTGTTCATATTCTTAATCTTTACGATTTCAGGTAATGTTTTTGACACTGAACTTTCATGGCGACAGCTTTTGTGTGTGTTTTGTTTTGTTTGATGAATTCTTTTTGTGTTTTCCTAGGATGATTCTGTTTCTGTTGACTTACTGTAATTTTTTTAATCTCTCATAACATGTTCGAGACAATGATTCTGTGTTTCTGGGTACAATTTACAGATAATGTTGTCAATGGAGATTCATTAGAAACAGACAGACAAATTCTGCTGAATCTGAAAACATTCCTGGAAGCACACAATCGAGTTAATCGAGGGAGATATTCCGAATGGGATGTCGAAAATTCGATTCCGCCGTGTCGATGGCCCGGAATCTCTTGTTCCGAACAACAACGAGTCATTGGTATAAACCTGTCTGGAAACAACATTTCTGGTGAAATGTTCCGTAATTTCTCAGCTTTGACAGAGCTTCAACACCTTGATCTATCGCGAAACACCATCGGCGGAGCTGTACCGGACGATTTGAGTCGATGCAGAAGCCTTGTGTACCTTAACTTATCACATAATATCCTTGATGGAAAGCTGGAGCTTCAAGGGTTGAGTCGTTTACAAATGCTAGATTTATCGGTGAACCGGTTTCACGGCGATATCGAAGTTAACTTCCCGGGAATTTGCCAGAGTCTGATTGTTGCAAATCTTTCCACTAATAACTTCACTGGTGAAATTGATAGCTGCTTTGATGGTTGCTTGAGTCTGAAGTATCTTGATTTGAGTTCCAACAAGTTTAGTGGTCACTTATGGGGCGGATTCCGAAGGCTGCTCGAGTTTTCAGTGTCCGAAAACTTCGTTTCCGGGACGATTTCAGGATCGATGTTTGCAGATAATTGTAGTTTGCAGCAATTAGACCTGTCCGAAAACAATTTTCATGGTGCACTTCCAGGGGAGATATCAAATTGCAAGGATTTGGCTATCTTTAATGTAGGGGGAAACAAGTTTAATGGGTCCATTCCACCAGAATTGGGATCGATTTCCGGTCTTGAAGGCTTGTTCTTGGGGAACAACAGTTTCTCGAGTGCGATCCCGGAATCGCTATTGAACTTGTCGAATTTGGAGTTCTTGGACTTGAGCAATCACAAATTTGGTGGGGAGATTCAAAACATTTTTGGGAGATTCAAACAGGTGAAGTTTTTGTTATTACATGGAAATTCGTACACCGGAGGGTTCGATACATCCGGTATTCTAACGCTTCCGAACATTTCTCGTTTAGACCTGAGTTATAACAGTTTCTCTGGTCCATTACCTGTTCAAATCTCTGAAATGCCAAGCTTGAATTATTTGATGCTAGCTCACAATCAGTTTAATGGTACTATACCACCTGAATATGGAAACTTGCCAAATTTACAAACTCTAGATCTGTCCTTCAACAGGCTTTCGGGATCGATCCCGCCCGAGCTCGGTAAATTGAGCTCTCTTTTATGGTTGATGCTTGCAAACAACTCTCTTAGTGGCAAGATTCCTCCGGAGATTGGAAACTGCAGTAGCTTGTTATGGCTAAACCTTGCCAACAATCAACTTTCTGGAAGAATCCCTCCCGAGTTAGCGAAGATCGGAAGAAATGCTACCCGAACATTCGAGTCGAACCGTCGGCGCAATGATAGGATCATTGCTGGTTCGGGTGAGTGCTCGGCAATGAAGAGGTGGATACCAGCAGACTATCCACCTTTCAGTTTTGTGTACACAATTCTCACTAGGAAGAGCTGCAGAAGCACATGGGATCGGTTGCTTAAAGGCTACGGTCTTTTTCCGATGTGCACTGCAGGCTCAAATGTTAGGACATTTCAAATCTCGGGATACCTTCAACTTAGCGGCAACCGGTTTTCGGGATCGATCCCTTCTGATATCGGTATGATGCAGAATTTCAGTATGCTGCACTTGGGTTTCAATGAATTCAATGGTGAACTGCCTGCACAGATTGGTCAGTTGCCTCTTGGTGTACTGAATCTCACCCGAAACAAGTTTTCGGGACAAATTCCAGCAGAGATAGGCAATGTCAAATGCTTGCAGAATCTGGATTTGTCATACAATAACTTTTCTGGCATATTTCCAACAAGTTTCACCAACCTGACTGATCTCAGCAAGTTCAACATTTCATACAACCGGTTCATTTCCGGGGTAATTCCGCGAACCGGACAATTTGCAACGTTCGAGAGATACTCATACTTGGGAAATCCACTACTGGATGTTCCGGATTTCATCGATAATGGAACAGTTCACCTACCGGACAATAATGGAAGCCGGAATAGATCTACTAGATTTGTCGCACTTATGGTGTCGCTAGCTCTCGCACTGACCGCTTTCGTTTTCGGGGCTGTATCGCTTATGGTATGCCGAATGGTGAATTCCGGATCCGAACCTCAGAAATCTCTCTTAAAAGATACAAACAATCAACATGTTCTAACATCAAGCTCTAGCGGATCATTATATACTATCAAGGTCATCCGTTTGGACAAAACAGTCTTTACACATGCAGACATTTTGAGGGCTACGAGTAACTTCTCGGACGAAAGGATTATCGGGAAAGGAGGGTTCGGAACGGTGTACCGAGGCGTATTGCCGGACGGAAGAGATGTTGCAGTGAAAAAGCTACAAAGAGAAGGAATTGAAGGTGAAAGGGAGTTCAAGGCTGAAATGGAAGTTCTTAGTGGCAATAGCTTTGGTTGGCCACACCCTAACCTTGTAACACTCTATGGTTGGTGCCTACATGGATTAGAGAAAATTTTGGTGTATGAATACATGGAAGGTGGGACCTTGGAAGATCTTATATCGGATCGAGTCCGGTTAACGTGGCGGAAACGGATCGACGTCATGGTCGATATTGCACGAGCATTAGTGTTCCTACATCATGAATGTTACCCTGCCATTGTTCACAGGGATGTTAAGGCTAGTAATGTCCTGTTAGATAAAGATAGTAGGGCAAGAGTCACGGATTTCGGTCTCGCTAGAGTTGTCGATATCGGCGATAGCCATGTGAGCACAATGGTGGCGGGAACTATTGGTTATGTACCACCAGAATACGGGCAGACAATGCAAGCTACGACAAAAGGCGATGTGTACAGCTACGGTGTGTTAGCAATGGAACTCGCGACTGGCCGACGAGCTGTGGATGGAAGCGACGAGTGCCTGGTGGAATGGGCCAAGCGAATCATGGGGAAGGGTCGAGCTGTGGTACCGGTTATGCTTTTGGGATCGGGAGTGTCCGATGGCGCGGAGGAGATGTTCGAGTTGCTTCGGATCGGGGTCCGATGCACAGCCGATGCTCCACAAGATAGACCAAACATGAAAGAGGTGTTGGGTATGTTAATTAAAATCACAAGCAGCAGAGCAGATTTCAAGTACTGCATCTCATGATATTAGGCTTAGGACGTCGAACAATAGTGCATATATATAAATTAGTTAAAACACACAAAATTTTATTATTATTATTATTATTGTAAAGAAACTTTTCTAATTCATCATGTTGAAAGAATTTAATCATTTTTCTTCATATTTAAATTTGAATCGGTTCATATCCGTATTGAAGTATATATCTTGTTTTGAATAGTATAATTTGTATTTATTTTAAGGTAAAAGGTCAAAAATAGCCCCCAATATTTTACCGTTTGATCATTTTAGACCTATTCTTTTTTTTGGTGTAAATAATCATCTGACGTTCATTTTTTGTTTAAATTTTACCATTATTGGATGAAAACCGTTAGTCAACTAACAGTCAACGCCTGAGACTGACGTGACATGTTTGCAGGGCATGAGGAGATGACGTGGCACTACCACGTGGCATTTTTACTGACATGACATTTTAAAAATTAAAAAATTAATTAATTATTTTTTAAACATAATATTTTTTAAATATTTTTAACCAATCGCAACATCAGCAAAAATGTGACGTGGCAGTATCATGTCATCTCCCCATGCTCTGCAGACATGCCACGTCAGTCTTAGTCGTTGACCGTTAGTTGACAAACGATTTTTACCAAAATACACCGCTGAAGCACAATCTAACGTCCAATGGGCCAAAGTATGTGCAACAGAATTTGCACTGCGGTGAACATAACGTATACTAAATCCGGTAAAAGCTTTTAAACATTGTTGTGCTTCATGAAGATGCACACCAACAGTCGACAAGTCCGGACTCGAATTGACAAGCCGGTGAACGACACTAAGAGCATCTCCTTCGATAACTACATCCGACCAGCCATGCATGATTGCGAGTCGAATACCTTCGGCGAAAGCTGATGCTTCATGACATGCTCTTTGTTCATTCAAAGTTTTGAATTTTGTCGTTGTTATTCTTTATCTTGAGGTTTCAACTCCTTTGTCGGTTCGGCTTTCTCTATTCTTGAGGGTTCGCCATTTGGTGTTAGGTGTTGTTATCCTCCGTCTTGAGGTTTCAATTTTTTGCGGGATCGGCTTCCTTTATGACTAAAGTGTTAGAACCAAAACATAATATATATGAAACCTAAAATCCAGAATCTATCATGTCAAATCATCGAGAATAATAAACTGAACAAACTGAATGCGGAAGCGTACCTGAATTCATTGATAGATTGAAAATCTTGAATCTTGATGTGGAAATCCCAAAACTTTGGTATTGATCTTCCAAGAAGATAGGTTATCTCTTGAAGTAAAACTCTCTGACGGGGAAGGAGAGAAAAACAAGTTAACCTATTTCTTGGGGACCACTACCTCTTTATATAGTTGATTATTAAATCAAACTATTAAATATTTATAACTCTGCCCCTCATTAAATTATAAATATATCTTATGGTATCTACACTTTTATTTCCATGACATTTTAATACCTATGACACGCTTAACTTAATTGGTCACTTTATTTTTGTGCCATACTTTATAATAGCAACATACATTTTACATATGTGCCCACAATTACGGATTTTAATCCAACAATCTCCCACTTGGGCAACATATGTTTCCTGATAAATGTACAACCTTATGAGCTCAAAATTTTGCTATTATATAATAGGTATTCTATAACAATCTCGTCCATCAACTATATCCACATAGGATCAAAGCGGTCTTCGCCATATCAATCATGACTGGACCCTTCAATGGTCACGTATACAAATATAGTCAAATGACATAGATCAATCATGGATGTGTAGCATGGAAAATTACATGAAATGTGAACCATACATGTCTATTTCCAACTGGTCCTCCTAAACCTTAGTGAGATCAAACTTTACTGAATTTAGAGTGTGCATAAACCAAAAGAACTTTATTTCTGCAGAAAATAATCTTAAATAACTTTAAACTGAAGTAACTGAAATTGTGTCTAAACCGAATGAGCATTTTTCAAAATTACAAACTCCCACTAAAACTGAATATCCTTAAATAACATTACACCCACATGAGTAGTGTGCTCATGAAAGACTTAGGGTGATAGTTTTTTAATATGCGCGCAATTATGGAGTTTGTACCAACATGCTCTTTAAACACACAAACACTCTGAATTTTCTTTAACAACTAGGAACGTAATATTTATGCGCTTCAAGTTTGAAGTGTTCCTATTGTGTATAGAATAAATGAATGCATATTTATTGTCACAAAATAACTAAAGTGGTCTTTTTATTCAATCTAAAATTAGCAGCTCATGTGACAAAATTCGTTTGCATCAATATTCTATTAGAATCGAAGTCTGTAAACTTAATGATCTCTAACTTACCAGAACTTCGACATGTGAGCATGTAATTTTTGTTCTCTAAAGATATCTCATAACTCTATTGGCTGCTATCCAATAGTCCATACTAGAATTTCTTAAATATCTATCTAACATTCCAACAATATACACAATTTCCAAACGCATACATACTTAAGCATAAATTAGATTCTCAATAGCTTATGTATAGAGAATCTTTTGGAATTTCTAAATTTTCAAGGTTACTTTTAGGACATTGAGCAAGATAATACTTATCTACTTTAGCAATATGAGTGTCACTTGGTTTACTCCCACTGAACTTGTAGTATATACAAGTGCCAACCAAATTTATCTCAAAACCGAATGAGATAATCAACATGAAATTTATAATTTCATTAATGAGAGTCCTACTTAAGCTCATATATAGATTTCTTTAATTTACATATCATTGATATCGTATCATAAGACACAACTTTATGATTGTACCATATAAATAGTTTCTTCAATGTCGCCATTGAAAAAAAAACAAGCTTAACATCTATCTAATGTAGCTTAAGACTAAAACAAGCAACAAGTGTAATAATTATCTTGAAAGAGTCTTTCAATAAAACTGAAAAGAAAGTCTCTAAAAAAATCAATGTCTTCTTTTAGAGTATATCATCTAGATACAAGACGTGCTTTATACTTATCCACATTACCATTTCCATCCCTATTGATTTTAAATATTAATTTACAACCAATTGGTTTGCACCTTAAGGTAATGAGACAAGTTCTTAAATTTTATAGTCTTGCATAAAATTATACTCTTCTTGAATGACATCAATCCACTTTTGAGAGTTAGAACTTTTATGGTCTGATATAAATGATTGAGTCGTTTTTTATCATTCCATTATTGTCTTATTTTCTTGAAGAAATACAATAAAATAATCTGAAATAGTATTTCATCTTCCTCTCGTGGACCTCTTTAAAGACACTTGTTTTTTTAAGGTTGTTGAGTTTGTTCTTCTTAAACAATTACCTTATCTTGAATGGAAGTTGTTCAACATTATTTTGTTGAGGTACTTGATTTACTTCTTGATTAATGATAGGTGTGAAAATCTAAATATCATCAAAAGTGATAGTATGAATTAAATTATAATTCAATTCCTCCTCAATAGTAATGTATCTAACCTTATTTCTCCCCCCAAACTCAACATCCTAAAAAATTATAAACTCTCCTTAAAATAATCTTAATTGTGGCATCATAAAATTTACAGCTCATGGATCACTCAAAATAACCGAAGTAATTGCTCGCTTTTAAAGTTTAATTTCTTTACATGAATCTTAACTTATACAAAAGAATCAACACTTAAAAACTTATTGTCGTTTCTTTTGGCTAGAACCCTTAGCAACTTTATTTAAATATTTTTTTATTGCCCTTATTCTTAGAGACACTAACTAAATGAGCATTAACCAAATAATTATTTTTACACTTATAATGCTTCAACCTTTCTTCCTCTTGAACACGATGAGAAATGAACCCAAATAGAGTATATTTCTCCCTTTGACAGTTGTAACTTGAATTTGTTAAACTGTATAGGAAGCGATATCAAAACCATAAGAACAAACAATTGTTAGAAAGTTAGATCTTATGTGCCTTAAATTTTGAAGCAATATAAATAATTTTTATAATCTACTCTCTCACATTTCTTTGACCCTTATACTTCATAGACATCAAAAAAAGACATAAGTGATGTCATCTTAACCTTAATATTTTGGGTAAAATATTTCTTAATTTCGTCAAGGAAACCCTTAGTTTGAGTAGTTTCTTTAAATTTATGCTCATAAAGACATTTAGAATGTTGTACTTTATGATCATTAGACTGACGCAATTCGAACGATCTCACCTCTCAAAATACCTTTTATAGGTGCTTACCGCAGTGAGAAGTGCAAGATGTTCTTTTCTTAGTGCAAAGTCTATGCTCATACAACCAAATACTATATATAAGTGTCTCTTCTATTCCTTGAAATTAGTTTCACTAAACATTAGTGTAGAATGTTATTAACAGATATTGTGACAGAAAAGATAGATTACCTAAATATAGAACAAAAATAAATAAATAAAATAAAAACAAGCTCACATAACTATGTCAAACAATAGGCTAATCTTTGGACTAACGTATTGCTCACATAAAATACCTTATAATTGTCACACATTTATCGCCACAGTTGTCGTTGTAATTCTGCCAAATATTAACTTTCCTTTGGGCCAATTAATAAAAGCATGAATTACAAAAAACCCATAAATATCTTGATATTTTAAATAAACTAATCTACACAAAAGCGGTCACTTTGGTGACATTATGTTTCAATTAATCCATTAAAATACTAGACATCCGAAGCCAAAATATGAATTTAATTGTTTCAAAAATATTTTCTTTAATTTTATATTTCAATTAAATTAAAAGATAACCAAAATAATAGTAAATTTGAATGAAGGTAAACCTCATATCAAGATACCATACACTCCATTAATATTTCATCTTTGGACAAAACATTAACTTGCAAGCGATATCTTGGTATAGTAATCAAACATTGATAATAAGAACATGTCAAACAGAAATCTTCCTTTGGGCCGATTTATTGCTCACATATAAAATCAAATAATTATCACATGTTTATTACCATAGTTGCACATGTAATAATGTCAATTATTAACCTTCCTTTGGGCCGATTAATACTAACATAATCCGACTTACATGCACAAAACCTTTTATATTTTAAAAATAAAATAATTTCCACAATAGAGGTCACTTTGGTGACTTAATGCTTCAATTAGTTTATCTCAAAATATGTAATATAAATATACCGATATTCAAATTTAAAATTTTGTAACAGTCAAAACTGAAATTTCTGATAACACTTAAGTTTCTGAAATAATCCAAAATAAGGTTGTTTGAATGAGGCTATCAGAACTCGAAAAAATTAAATCTTTGACTGTTTCTTTAAAAATTACTTAAGCATGCATATTTACCAATGTAATCAAAAACATGATACAAGGAATAAGTTTAATCCTATTAACCAAATACATTATTATTATTATTATTATTATTATTATTATTATTATTATTATTATTATTATTATTATTATTATAAATAACGATTATAATAATAAATAAATATTATTGTAACTGTACATTATTGTATCAAAACAACCAAAAGAATTATTAACTTTGCATGCTAAAATCTAAAACAAATACCAATACCAAACAGAATTCATTTGGTAATTCAAAAACAACGAATCACGTACTGTAATTTTCACCTTTATAATATACATTAATAATAACATAAACTTGAAACGTATTGATCATATATTGTTAGAATAACATGCTAAAGAGAGATAATACTGTAACCATAACCGAAATTAAACAAATATAGCTTTCACAAAACTCATGAAATTCATATGTATCATAGAATACCAAAACCATTCCATCACATGAGAAAGAAAGAAAACTTTACCTTTGTATCATAGAATATCAAAACAAATATAGCTTTCACAAAACCCATGAAATCCATATGTATCATAGAATACCAAAACCGCATGCCTTAATCTACATTATAAATAAATTCTTGAAACTTGGCAATTACCGCCTAGGCACAAAAAAAATGATTATAAAATTGACAAGAAATTGATATCAATTGGACCAAAACTTTATAAGGGAATTTTAATTCCACAAATGATAAAACCTTAAAATTTCAATATCAATCTATAATCAAATTTAAAAGTCAAACCTGAATTTATTTTTCCAATTACAGTTAATAATATAATCATAATTTGAATAATCCAAAAAAATGATTATCAGGGAAGCAAAAGTAAGATCCTAACAATCATGACATAAAAAACGATTATCCAAAGGTCTTAAAACCCAAAATCTAAAGGCAGAAGTGTGAGGGTTATGGCACCTGAATTAAAATTACAATTGGAAATATTAATCTGTGCGATATTAAACCCTAAGCGCTGAATTCAAGCGATTTTAATACATAAAAAAAATTCATAATTAATCAATCCATCATTATATCAGAACGGAACTACGGAAGTACTAAAATAAGATTTTAGAATGAATCAAACCGAAAGGTAAATTAATTAACTCTCAATGATTCAACATGACGAGGCTCTGATACCACTTGTTAGAACCAAAACATAATATATATGAAACCTAAAATTCAGAATCTATCATGTCAAATCATCGAGAATAATAAACTGAACAAACTGAATGCGGAAGCGTACCTGAATTCATTGATAGATTGAAAATCTTGAATCTTGATGTGGAAATCTCAAAACTTTGGTATTGATCTTCCAAGAAGATAGGTTATCTCTTGAAGTAAAACTCTCTGACGGGGAAGGAGAGAAAAACAAGTTAACCTATTTCTTGGGGACCACTACCTCTTTATATAGTTGATTATTAAATCAAACTATTAAATATTTATAACTCTGCCCCTCATTGAATTATAAATATATCTTATGGTATCTACACTTTTATTTCCATGACATTTTAATAGCTATGACAAGCTTAACTTAAGCTTAACTTAATTGGTCACTTTATTTTTGTGCCATACTTTATAATAGCAACATATATTTTATATATGTGCCCACAATTACGAATTTTAATCCAACATAAAGGTTTGCCATTTTGTTGTTGTCCTACATGATTGAGGCTTTTTGTCTTGAATTTATTTTCATGTGTGAGTGAAGTAGATGCACCTAACTTTATGAGTAGTAAATGCATGATGCTTTCTTTTTCAAATTCTGGTTGGAGATTTACTTGAGAATTTAATTCATGTGAAGTTCAGATAGGCTTTTTTTTCAGTCGAAAAAGCCTCTTCTCGTGCAATCAGAGAGCACATACGGATGGGCATTTTACCCGGATCTAATGGGTTCCGACTGGGTTAAATTTTTTAATGAAAAAATTGAGTTCGGGTCGGATTTTTGCTAAAGGTATATTCGGGTCAGGTTCGGGTTTAGGGTGAAAAATATCTGACCCGACCCGACCCGAGACTAATAGTGTAATTTTCTCCTAAATTTTTAAGGATATTTATAATAATACCCCTCTTTATATATATATATATATATATATATATATATATATATATTATAATTAAGTCTTTGAAATTGAATTTTTATTTATAATTTAGCTCTTTAAATTATAACCTTTTACAATTAAGTCCCTTAAAATTATTTTTTACAATCAGGTCCCTAAAATTAATTTATTTTATATAGTTCGGGTCAGGTCGAGTCGAATTTAGTATATTTATTTTCAGGTCGGGTCAAATTTTTTAAAGAATGTTGTCGGGTCGGATGCAGGTTTAGAGTGTTTATTTTCGGGTCGAGTCCAGATAGACCAAAAACCTGACCCTACCCGACCCGTACCCATCCCTAAGAGCACATTTGTTTCAGGTACCTATACCTTTAAAACTTCTTTTCAAAGTAATACAAATAAATTTTTTGTCACAATATAGAGATGGCCTGATTGTTCACAAAATTATCGCCGACTTCTTTGACACTAACAAAGTTTACCCCAAATAATAGAACACATTAATAGTTAATACATCCGATATGCAATAAGAACCAGATACAAATGAAATGACATACGAAGGCAATAATAAAGATGATGAAAAGCTAAATGCATAGGCAAATTTTATATAGGGAAAACTACACCGGTGGTCCCCAAACTGTTATTGTTTTCTTATTTTGATCCTTAAACTATGTTTTTTGGCAAAATCGTCCCTTATGTTACATAGTTCTCCTGTTTTGGTCCTCCGACGTTAAATAGCTAACGGTTTTGCTGACGTGTCATTTTTTAAATATTTTTTAATCATTTCTCTCCCCTCTTAAAAAAATGCCACGTCAGCAAAACCATTAGCTATTTAACGCCAGGACCAAAACAGGAGAACTATGTAACAGAAGGGACGATTTTGCCGAAAAACATAATTTGAGGACCAAAATAAGAAAATAGTAATAGTTTGGGGACCATCAGTGTAGTTTTCCCAAAATATACTATGATTATAACTTATAAAACAATATAAATAACATATAAAAGCTCGCTGATAACTAAAACGTAATTTAAAATAAATATATAAAATATATAATATATATCATAATGTAAGGAATATATATATATATATATATATATATATATATATATATATATATATATATATATATATATATATGAATGGTCTAAAGGTGATTATAATGTAATATTTGTTCATGCATATTCTTAACCCTTTGACAATGAGCATACACTTTGTAGACAAAGCGATTTGAACCCGTGTCTTCTAGGTTGAACATCATCCGCTTATAATAAAGCTTCATAGTTGGTCGAAGTTTTGAATATGTGCGATGTGAGCGGCCGTATATGGCTCCTAAGAAAAAAATGCCTAAATAAGTCGGATTAAATATTTATTTAAAGAAAACCTCATAATATATATTTTTATTAAAGGAGGTCACTTTAATAAACTACACAAAGCCCCGTAAGCCTTTCAACAGCTCCCGTTGATAATCATATAACATGAGCAAAACAAGTAACAAAAAGGAGCATTGATCTGGAAGGACTAGGCCTCGGAAACATACGCAGTTGGTGTGAGGCGTGGGCGAAGGCAGGCAGAAAGAGACACTGCCTTTTGCAAAGCAAGGCCGAAGGCCTCGTCCATGTTTAATTCCCCTGCCCCCGGAGGAAGCGACCAGTCAAACGAGTGTACCAACGTGCCTAACATGTACTCAACTAGCACGATCCCCATCCTGGTTCCGGCACACATTCTTCGGCCGGAACCGAACGGAATCAGCTCGAAATCGTTCCCTCGTGGATCGATTTTGGCGTATTTCCCACTCAAGAACCTCTCAGGGTTGAAATCGAGTGGATTTTCCCACACGTCAGGGTCTCGACCAATGGCCCAAATGTTGACTCTGAGCCTAGTGTTCATGGGGATATAGTAGCCATTGATCTCGCAAGCTTGCGTCGAAACTCGAGGCATGTTCAAGGGAGTGGATGGATGTTTACGAAATGTTTCTTTGCAGATGGCTTGAAGATAGGGAAGTTTCGGTATGTCGGATTCTTCGAGCCTTCGGCTTCTGCCCACCACTTGATCTATCTCCTCCTGAGCTTTCTTCAGGACCTTAGGATTGTTCATCATTTCAGCCAACGCCCACTCGATTATGCTCGAGGCCGCGTCGGTGCCGGCAGTGAATAGATTCTACCAATGCCAACAAAAGGAAATGAAGTTAAATACCAAGAAGGCAAGAACAGAGAAAACTTAACTTGCATAACAAGGCATACCAAAAGAAGGCCCTTGACATTAACCAAACTAAGCTTTTCCCCATCAGAGTTCTCTCGGTTAGCCATAATTATATCGAGAAAATCGGGCTTTCCGTTGCGTTCATGAGCCGTTTCCGCATGCTCTTCCATCATCTTTGTCAACAAAACATCCCATCTTTTGTGTAATTTCTTCATCTCACCTTCGATTCCTTGTAAATCCATCCATGCAATGGAAGGTATAAAGTCACCAATGTTGAAGAATCCAGCACATGTCATGAGCTCCACCACCATGTCCTTGAACTCGTTCGACTCCGAACCTTTGGTCGCGAAAACTCGTCGACTTAGTATCACTTGCCCGATCATGTTGGCCATTGCGTACGTTAACATCTCCGGCACCACGACCGCCTCCCCCTTTTGGCTAGATTCGTACATGGCTCGAACCATGTGGCCAAGCTCAACTGCCCGGACTTGTGACCAATTCTCAAGGGCTTTACCACCAAGCATGTGGAGATTGCTTAGTTTACGAAGCAATTTCCACCTCGGACCATACTCGGCAAACACCATGTCTTGAGAATTATAAGCTATGTGGGTGGCACCGGCATTAGGTGCCCGATTACAGGAATTCAAGTCGAGGGTCTTAAGGAAAGCTCGAGCGGCGTCCGGGGTGGACGCAATCACCATGTTGCATGTGCCCAATTTGAGGCACATTACAGGTCCATATTTTTTGGCTAATTTGGCTAGAGTAACATGGGGCATGGGACCTAAGAGTGGAAGCGCCCCAACAACAGGCCAGCCTTTCGGTCCCGGAGGAAGTGTTCGGTTCGTTGTTCCGAGAAGTGAACGGATGAAATAACGTGAGATAAAGAAGAGAAAAGCTGCAGCTATGAGATCCCGAAGGAAGAAGGTGTCGAGTGATGGCAATGGCATGGTGAAATGAAATACTGAAATTACCAAAACATGCAGAGAAACTATGAGGGTTGGCACACTGTAAACATCTTCGCTTTCAAATTTATACACAACATATCATAATGAATTGGCCCGACTTGATTGGTCGTGGTATGGGATTTTCAAAGAGTTAAATGAAAATTTTAAGAAATAAGCATAATTTTTTTGAAAATATTAGAATTGACCCCGCTTGATTTATTTGGGTATAGTGAACAATATTTATATTGTAGTAATATGAGAATTTTCGTACCCAAAATTTACTCGGATCCCACTATATGAAAATCTTGACTCCGCCATTGGCTTCTCCTACTTGTCCAACGTTTTGCTTAGCATGCACGAGATAAGGTCAAAAAGGAATCCGGGGAATAAAACAAAGGAGTGAACCAGGGACAGTAAAGTTGGTTCAATGTGGACAAAAATCTTCAACCCCTTTTTGGTACTTTTTATAGGTGACATGAATATCATATATAAGTATAAAGGACACCGAAAAAGAGCAAAAAATTTTTGTTCATCGGAAACATACGATAATATATATATATATATATATATATATATATATATATATATATATATATATATATATATCTTGGTTATTGTTTAAAATTTTAAAAGATTTCATCTTTACGAATCATACTTAATTTTAATATTATAACCCTTTATGTAAATTATGCAGTGGTGAAATGTTAGAGTGAAGTGAAGTGTCATAATAACATTTATGTTAAAATGTGGTTACTTAGTATAAAAATAAAACAGATTTATGTTAGAGATGGACAGTTTGGCATTCTATGATCCGGGAGTCTACAATTTTTCCAAAGTCTAGGTTGTCCAGTAGGCTCTCGTTGACGCATGTCGTCCATAACATTGTGAATCCTTGTGACTTTTGGACGTCCTACTTTTTAAGGTTATATGTGACATCTAGGCAAGATTAATAAAATGATAAAAAAAAATAGGGTTGCTAATCGGAGTGAGACCTTAGCGGGTTTCGCTTCGGTTTTCCCCGTATAACCCGTTCGGTTCGATCCGTTGGCTAGGCCGGGACGAGGGGTTACAGAGCGGTCGCTCAAAGCGCTCCCCCTCATAGCCGGCCTTGACAACATCACAAATCAATCTAATTCCAAAATATTTTTGATTAAAATAATTACAACACAATTTACTATTCGGATCAAAAGATACTCACACATAAAAAAATTGAATAAAAAATAAATTATATTCTAAAAAAAATTGTAATCTATAAAAGTCAACAAACGTTACCTTTAACCTTCCGAATTATGTGTGAGCTTGCTTCTTTCGACAGTCTAAGAAAATCTCACAGCTTGACAAACTCCTTTGCTTTGCTTAAACAAAAGAGTTTAAAACTTTTTTGTGTGTTTTAACCCTAAACAAAACTATCTATTCATAAAAAACTAAAAAAAAATCTAATTTCCAAAAACCCTAAACAAACCGTTATACTTTTCCGTAAATACCGTGACGGCGTGTTAAGGCAGAGGGAACTCATCATGCTTACACAACGAATTCAGTTTAGAGTTAAGTTAATCACCTGATTAAGATTTAAACCGAATGTTTATAAAAAAATTAAAACTCTTCGAGATCTTACAGAAAGTTTAAATAAAAAATAATATTATTTTAGAACTCACTATATCTATATCGTGAATTCATTGTAACGATGATAGTCCTAGAAATATAGGATTTGAGTTTTTAATATAGTCTTTAAGCATTTTGTACCTGCCTGACCCAGACACTTCGACGCATTGATTGTTTTAGAAAACAACAAAATATGTAATTTTCAATATAGTTGAGCCATGCGTTATGATATTTTCAAGCCAACAATCACATTATTTGAAATCAAAGAGTAGTTGCAGTAGGGGTATTCAATATTATCTAATTCAAATGACCTCGCCCGACGACCTGAAAAGAAAATATTAAATATTTTATTAAAAAATAACTCGCTTGAGATTTTTTCCCAGTAGTAAGGTCAGGCATGGGCTGATTTTTTTGATAATCAGATACCTGAACCGATACTTTTGATAACCAGATTTGTTGTTGCCAACACTGTCAACATGCCAACCCAACATTTATTATTTGGATTTGACCCAAAGATAATATGTGGCTTGTAGTAAAGTGTACTTACCATATTAAATAAAGATAACAACTCAAAGATTGAAGTTACATGACGAATATGACTTCACTTGTTTTATAGATCTCGATTCACATAAAATATCTTCCAAACAATACAAGAATATTTAAAAATTAAAATATTTGTTTTTCTAATTTTATTTAATAAAGGAGGATAATGAATAGATTCTATAAGGATTAATCAAGATTTGATGTGTGATGTTATACAAAAATAAACAAAGAGTGAAGATATCTACTAATTGGATTAGTTGCTAAGAATGTTCATTTTAGCTCATCTTGTATGGGTTTGAATCTGAGCATGAGAATATAATACATTACTATTTAATTGAAAAAATTGAAAGTTTATAACCTAATAAATAAAAATACTTAACTCGGATATATAAAAATATATTGACGGCGATGGAAAACGCTTTTGGTGCGACGGCAATGAACGCATGTTTGATGCCGACTAGGGATCCGGGTGGCCGCCTCCTGGAGATGTGATCGTTTTGGTGGCCGCCCTCAAAATAAAATACTGAGGGTTAAATTGTTTAAAAAATAAGTTAAAGTGACTATTCATTCAAACGTTAAAGATATTTTTTGACTTTATATTTTTTTACTCATATATTTAAAGAAGGGCTTTGAATACATTGTGAAAGTTTTGTCTTAAAAAAGTGTTTTTTTTAGAATTTGGTGAATTAAGAGGGTTTATGCATAATATTACTGATTTTGAATTGGATTGTGGTCTCACCGACTAGACCAACCTTTACGGATTCGACTGTCGTTCAACTACTACACTGTTTGTCAATATTCGAAAATAATTCAAACAAAATAATTTTTTAAAAATATATGAACACATATAAAAAATAATAATGTCCTAAACACAAAATTTAAATATTAACAAAGTTTTGAGCAAGCATCTATGTTGCACCAATACGAATACAGGGACGAAAATGGGGACAAAGACGAAATACGACAATTTTTACAATTACAAAATATAGGTGCGGCGAGGGTACGATAAATATAAAATAAAATAATATATAATACTAATAATAGTAATTATAAAAAAAATGATAAAAACGAAATACTAATAAAAAGTTAAAGTGAAAAATAATCTTAATTTTTAAAAATAAATTACTCATAATTAAAAAACAACAACAAATACTCAAAAATAATATATTTTTTCTTCATGAAAATAAGGTAGTAAAAAATATATTTAGAGATTCTGTTGGAAAGACTTATTTATAATTAAATAAAGCAGGAAAATATTTATTGGGTCCCACAACAATAAATGAGAAATAAATTTAAAAAATCACGTGTTTTTTCATGCCCACCTAATTTTTTCGTCTGAATTTTTCTTTCCGTTGGTTGCTCCACCTTTTTCCCCTCTAGCTAGGAGAATTAAGATTAGAATGTGTCATAAATACAAACAAAATTTTAGAATAAGTTTAGTATTTTTACAATTACAAGATACAGGTACGGCGAGGGTACGACAAATATAAAATAAAATTATATATATAATATTAATAATAATTAAAAAAATCAGTAAAAACGAAACACTAATAAAAAGTTAAAGTGAAAATAATCTTATTTTTTAAAAATAAATTACTCATAATTAAAAAAACAACAACAAATACTCATAAATAATATATTTTTTTCTTCACGAAAATAAGGTAGTAAAAAATGTATTTAAGGATTCTGTTAGAAAGACTTATGTATAATTAAATAAAGCAGAAAAGTATTTATTGGGTCCCACAACAATAAATGAGAAATAAATTTTAAAAATCACGTGTTTTTTCATGCCCACCTAATTTTTTCGTCTGGATTTTTCTTTCCGTTGGTTGCTCCCCTTCTTCCCCTCTAGCTAGGAGAATTAAGATTAGAATTTGTGAAAAATATAAACAAAATTTTAGGGTAAGTTTAGTAGTTTAATAACATTTGTTTTATTTACTTTTATTACAAATTTAACCCTCCAACCCCTCGACCCATCCCTAATTGATACGTTTTGTATATATATTATTTACAGATGAAAATTAGAGGAAATAAAAATTACAGTCATGATATATAGACATAATTAATTAATCATTAAGCCAA
Organism: Hibiscus tridactylites; assembly: GCA_958450335.1. NCBI lineage: Eukaryota > Viridiplantae > Streptophyta > Magnoliopsida > Malvales > Malvaceae > Hibiscus > Hibiscus tridactylites. The sequence continues at coordinate 2,133,852 of OY288276.1, forward strand.
ATTCAATACTTGGTTTAAATAAATTCAACTCACAACTTATACCTAATACATTCACTAATGACAAATTTTGACCTAATATTTTAGAATGGTACGAGTTCGAGTTACAAACACAGATACTACCTTGTACTCGAATAGAAGGGTGGAAAATAGACTAATTCTAGACAAGATTCATATCAGCCCATGGTTTCATGATTTCAGTTTTCATCATGTGATCGATCTATCCTTTTCTTTCTTTCTCTATCCTTACGAACTTTAGATTCTGAACTTATAACATAAAAACCATATGCCAACACTGAACTCCGAAGCGGAAAGGGTTCGATTAACCGATGCCTATAGACATTAAATATGACAAGTGTGGTTTCGTGTTAGTTAACTCACGGTTCCATCATCGGAGATCCCAGCTGAAAAGAACTGCTCGGCTCTGTCGATGAAGCTGCTCGGGAATCTAGAGTATAACATTAGTGAAGTCCCCAAAACTGGAAGGTTATTAGTATTATGTCCAATGGTTGTTTCTTCACAAGTTTTTATTGATCTGCAATCTCTTTGGTTTCTCATCTTGCCGAATTTAAGGCTGTTTCCTACTGCGCTGCCCTTTCCCCCGGAGACCCTTGTGTTTCTGGTGTTGTATCGGCTAGATCTTAGGGGAGTATCTCCCTGAGATCTTTTTAAATCGGAACCCTGCTGGTTAGACTCGTTGGAATCGTCTGCTAAGAGAATTTCCGGGTTTGAATTGGATGATCTGGCAGTTGGTAAGATATTTCTGCAAGATCTTAGCAAGGACAGTAGCATATCCATACTTAGTTCCTGCTGAACAACATCCTTATTCTGTTCACAGCCATAACAGGCCGCAAGAAGCGTCCCGGCCAAGACCGGCATCAATTCTGGGTCGCTGAAGAACATGAAAGGCAGATCACATACCTGTGCCCTTCGAACTCAACTGTTAGCTCCTCGAATAACATCTAAAGATATGAGAGAGAAAACTGTGAAGAGATCACTGACCTTGTGAAGGATTGTAGGACTTTTACCCCAGCGAAGAACAGCTTGATTCCCGGAGTGGAACAAGGCGAAATAACCAAGAAGCAGCAGTGATTCAAGGAGAAGCAAACCAATCTGAGATAAAATTGATAGCATGTGTTAAGAATATGATCGTTGGGACTCAAACTCTCAAAGAATATTATCTTGTAACCCATGCATGAATCAACGGTATAGGATGAGGATATTGTCTACAATTTTGGAATTGATACCGCCATACCGGCTGTGTACGAATCCTGTTGGTTTGACATGCATTAGAAAACAGTAACATGCACATAATAAATCACCTGATCATTAGCTGCTTTCCATTTGCTCGTGCAATAAGAAAGAAGGAAACTCATCAAGTGGAAGAGCTCCATTTTCAGGTCCGACCTTGCCTGAAGGGATAAAGTATGACCGAATTAGTTTTTTCTAACATATATCAATATCCAGTACAAGAACTTTACTCACCAGCATTCTTTGTATAAATGTAATATCCAATAGCGCCAAATTATTCAGAACCTTCAGTACTCCGGTTGCCACCTCTTCAAAATTAGATGGAAGGACATTTGACGCCTGAAACAGGATCAACAATTAATCGTGAAAATAAAATCTTCAGTATTCTCGTATAAGGTTCTTAAACAACCACAAACTAGCCGTTTCCCCAACAAGTGGCCCGGTTCTATGGATAATGACCACTTTGTCTATTCAAAACAATACCCTTAGTAAGATCCCGATTCCAAATATTTCATGGTATAACAATTTAGAATTAATAAAATGAGGTCTCACCCAACCATGAAAAGAATGATAAAAACTGCTCAAACCAAATTAATCTTCAGAAAAAAGCAACTCGAATCTGTACTGGTCATGTCCTAGCATGAATCCCTTTTTTCTTGCTTGAAAACTATAGAGCAAAAGAAAATCTACGGACTATAACATGAGCCAAAGTGGTGGAAGTTTAAAACACTCCGTAAAACAATATTATTTGATTCAATGTCATGATATCAAAGAAGAAAAGAAGGAAGATGAACTTTTCAAAAGGTGGTGAAGTTACCTGTTCAGAAGGTAACTTATTGTTTGCTTGAAGTAGCACACTTGTCAACAGGGAAGGAAGACTGACTAATCCAGTTTCTGATATTGCGGAAAGAAGGAATGCCACTGGTTGTTTCACACTAGATCTGTTCTCATTCAGTTTCTCCTCCCGAGCAATTATGACAAGTTTCTCTTCCTTTTGCTCAACTAGAGAATTCTGTGATGCATCTGTAACATCTACCTTGGAAGTGCTAGGATTCTTCAACTCGACTGAACCATCAGTCGCCTTCTTTTCACCATCTTTTCCGACAAATACCAAATTATCGTTCTTACTTATTCTACAAGGTTCATCTAATGGTCTATCCTCTGGTACATCAGATAGCGGTGCCATTATGGTACCACTTAGCACACATGATTGAGGTATAATGTCTCCGGTGTTGCTACTTACAAAGGAACATCTAGAATCCACAGATGCTGCAATCTTAGTATCTTGACTTTCACTACCCAGTTCCAGTTCAATAGGTAAAGATTCCCAATTGATGCAACTGTTTCCGGGACTGGATGTCAAAACCACCAGTAGACGGATACTCAAAAGAATAGATGAAGGGAATGGGGACCCTTCAACCTGGGGCCTATCATACAGAGCAAAAAGATCTCGGAACCAGTGAATAACTTGGTAAGCAACTAATAACTCGAGCAATCCATCCCGCATTTGGAGTTGGCGCTCATCTGAGCTTATATGACCAATAATTGAGGAGACAGCCCATAAAAAACCATCCAGCACTTCAGACACTGATTCAAAATTTTCAAGAGATGTTTTGCATGAGAGTGAGTTGCTGTTGCTTCCAGGGAGATTTAAGGATGCAGCAATCTTTATATAGTTCTCAAGTGCCGCTGACAGCATGGGAATCATGGGAGGCAAAAGATTCTGAGCAAGAAAATAACTCTGGTTCACAGTAGTTGATAACACCACCCTCAGAAGTTTTAAAAGATGTATTGTCACTTGACAAGCTTCAGGTTTCGATGTATGTGAAGCCGGCAGGGCAGAAGCAATAAAATCAAGCAGACCAGCTTGGCGAGAAGCATGAAGCTCAGGTTCCTTTCCCTCCAGAAACTAATTCACAATGAAATTTTCATAAGAAATAAATTAGAAAGAGAGCATCAATCCCCACTCATCATTTCAACGATAGTTGAAGCAGATTGAAAAAAACAATAACTTGTATAGCTACTATATTTTATAAAAGAACATGGGTGATCATAAATTCATAACATTATATAGTGGGAAAATGACATGAATAAGCTAAAAGTAGATTTGTATAATTGCAATCCTCTCAACTATCAAAAGAGTGCATTAAGTATCCCTTAGAATGATTGAAAGAAATATTTTGAATGTTACCACTAAAGGGTTCCTGGAAATTCCATTAAAATTCATAATATCCATTAAGAAAACATCCCATGTTGATATTTTATAACCAAAGTACAAGTTAAGATCATAAAATTCTCGCACAGTGGTCCAAAAATGGCATACCTTGATCATTTCTGCAGTAATTAACCCTATACTTGAGGCTCCTTCTTTTCTTGCTTGACGAAGTTTCTGAAGTTCCTGAAGCCACCTCCCAATTTTTGCTCTTGCAGTTCCCACTGCTGTTCTATATCCAATACCAGTATTTTCAGGACCAGCAGGAGGTTCAGAAATTTCAAATTTCAGAGCCATAAGTCTTTGCCGGATTTTTTTAATCCTTCGCTTCAATGAGTGCTGCACAGCACTATTGCCTGTTGCAAGTGCAGAGTTCCCTAAAGTAGCACTGCCATTTGCTTGACAATCCTCAACACCGTAGGTCGGAGTAGATCTGCCCTGGCTTTCCTTATTAACAGATCGGCGCATTAAGGGTGAAGACTGATCCCTAAAATCCATAGAAGCTCTCTCCCGTATTTGTTCAAGGTAAAATTTACGACGTTGCTCACTTTCACTTAGTTTTTCAGCTAACTTCTGTGCTAGAATTTCAGCTTCCTCTTGCTGAGCTTTAGCTCTTTCCTCCCTCCTCCGAAGCTGCTCTATGGCTCTAGCCTCTCTGGCTGCACTTGATGCCTTCCGTTCTTCTTCCCTTCTAAGTTGAGCCTCCTCCTTTTTCCTCTGTGTCTCAGCAAGACGTTGTAACTTTTCAGCTTCAATGAGCTTTCTGCGTTCTAAAACAGCTTCCTCTCTAGCCATATCTTCTTTCTGCTTACTTTTCATCACTTGAAGTTTTTCAGCTCTTCTCAACTCTGAATCTTGCAGTTTTTGGCGTAACATAAGCTTTTTATTTTCTTCATTTAATGAAGTAATAAAACGAACCTCATTAACTTTACTGCTTTCATCACCAGCTCTCCTCACAACTTCTGCAAGAAAAGCTTCATGTCGTGATTCACTACGTTGCTGACGGGAATACATTCCCTCTCGTAACTTCATAGTCCGAACAGCCTGCCATTCATTGACTCGAATGAGTTTCTCTGAGGTACGCTGAAGTTTTAGAACTCTTTCACACTCCAATTCACTTCGGATCCTCATCGCACGTGCATGCTTTTCCTCTGCTTCCTTCTTTAAATCCACAGGAGTTTTCTTCTTCTTCTCGGGGGACATTAGTTTGTCGTGCAAAGTGCGTACACGTTCAGCACTTTTCTTGCCAATTCCAGGTGAGTATGATACCCGTGAAGAAATGCGGAAAGGAGATGCAAGTACGTCTTCCCAGTTCCTCTTCTCCTTCCATGCATCCATTGATTTCCATGAAGTAACATTTCTCTTATCCTTGTCTTTTTCAGGAGGAATTTGCCTCTTAATCTGATCCAAACTTTTAGATTTTTTTTCAGCAATATTTTCTGATAATGTTTTATCTTTCCTAGAAAGCAGCCTCTCCGTTTCTGACCCGAGATATTCTCTCCTACTCTTTCCAGCAACAGATGCAGTAGGATTGTCCTTAAGAAATGGCCTAGACGAAGCAACATCAGAAGAGATATAGTTCTTTGGTGGGTCACGACCATTTTGAACAGAGCTTAATTTGCCAGACTTGCTAGGTTCTCGTTTCTCTCCATATAGGTTCCCCTGAGTAAGATCTAAACCGCCACGGAGTTTTCTTGACTTCATACCTAGCTCTTTATCATTGGTTGTTACATCAGACGGCATAACTGACTTCTTCAAATTATCACCAGATGTCAAAGCACAATTGGAATTGTCCTGCCCCAGGGATTCCATACTGTTGCATGATAGTCGGGTAGCTCGCTCTTGTTGAATTTTTTTAAAAGCCTCTAGGGATGAAGACAGTATCTCCGCTCGGTGAGGTGAAGTTGTCATTCTACGAACCTGCATCCAAGAGGAAGTATCTATAGTGTTCCATATGAGATGGATAGATAGCATGAAAATGACATTAGAACCTCATGAAACAAATGATCAAGTTTAGCACACGCTTATATACGTTTGTGTCTACTAGCTTCCTTAATCTACTGCAGGCCATCTTCCAATACATGGGTCAGATCCAACCCTAACTCTACCCCCCCCCCCCCCCCCTCCATTCCTGGCTCCACAACTACAAAAGCCCTTTTTTCTTTTTCAATTTCAGTCGAGTAGACACATATAAGAGGAGATAAAATGAACTTCACTGAGTACATCTCATATAGAAAGGTGCACACCATGAATTTTACTATGTTCCAACAGATGTAAAATGCAGGATTATTCCAATGGAATGATATAAATTGTCATTAATCTGATTATCAAATGCCAAACAATAATATGGGAAAAAAGTAAAAATAAAAAGGAGCTATGCATTCTTACCTCCCAGGAGAGCGCATGTGGTCTTCTGTGATCACTCTTTAAAGTAATTGGCACACCATCAACCGATTGAAAAGAGGACTTTTTCACATTCTCAAACTCTTCCACTCTAGTAGTTAATTCTTTGAAGTCAGACGCACCCTCTTCAAGAACAAGAATGGCCTCTTTCATCTGCTCCACATCACATTCTAGTTCACAAAGAAGATAAAGTTCATCCACTGCCCTATTAAGATTCTCAAAAAGGAAACACCAAAGCCTTTCCCTAAACCTTTCTTTGCTTTCTCCTGCATCACCTTCTCCAAAAGCAGTTATAAGTTGAGCTTTTGACAGATCAGGTTTTCTACCATCTTCTATACGATCTGTAACCGATTCTCTCAAAGTTTCAGGTCCGCTGTTCTCAAGGGGAAGTGACACTGCATCCGGTGAAACCACCTCGATGCTTGAATCACTATCTACAATAAATACTTCAGATGTTTCTGGCTTGCCAACCTCCAATGTGACATCAGGTACATCAGGTCTAACTGCTGTTCCAGAGGCTTGAGGAGATGGAAAACTACAATCCACTTTATTATTCTCTATTGTTTTGATGTGTCCGGTATGTATTTCCTCATAAACGTCATCCACAGAATTTTCTTTTCCTTTATCAATCTTTGGTTCCACAACTTCTGAAGATATTTCATTTATCTCTTTACATGTTTCTTCCATTATTTCATCCTTAGGAGGCAATGGAGATACCTCACAAGAATGACTGTCTTCATCTATGGATGCTTCTACTGTGTTTTCTTGGAGGTTAGTACATGAAATTGAATTAGTAGTGTTCTCATTCTTCAAACAACCTGCCACATTATCATCTCCTATATCACCGAACTTGATTTCAGGTCCGACATTGTTTACTTGGTGTGCTACCAGCACATTGTCTTCTAAATCACCCCACTTGATTTTGTGAACTGTACGGGGTTTATCATTTGATAGAACTTTTGGGTTATCTGCACAGCTACCATTAGAATTTTTTACGAAGGCAGAGGGGGATGAGGAGCCTTCACAATTTTGCTTAAGAATACATTTATCGTGATAACACACATTCTTTTCGTCTTCATTTGACGCAGGAGTTGACTTTGCAAGACCACCCTGGCTATTTACATCTGAATTCCCCGCAGATGAGTGAAGCAGAGATTTATATTTTCCTTGCACAGCTCCACCCTTCTTGTTCAACAATTGCTGACCTCTCGTCAAACCATTGCAACTTTTGGCTGAAAATCCCCCAACCCAATTTTGCACAGAAAACTTCGAGCTGCTTCTGTGCTTCTGAGAAAGAAGTGTTAAAAAAACACTAACAAATAACAACATTTGACGATTGACACTGACATGATAATGTGGTGGTCTTAGGAGACACGTTTAGAATATTAAGGAAGATGGATCATCTCCTTATGCCAGAAATACCAATACCATAACTCTTAAAAGTTTAACATCAAGAACAAATTTAAGCAAAATGAAGCCTCGGGTTGCAATGAGAAGCACGACATGGACAAGACAAGATGAATACCTTGTTCAAGCAATGTTTCAGAACTTTTTGAGTGAATAATAGAAAAAATAAGTCCAAGACTCCTGCTCTATTTTTTAACATAAACATACACCTATATATTTCAAATTGTTCATTAAAATAATATGAAAACTTTTTAAACAAATTTCCCTCAATCTGACAGACCCAAATAATTTGTAATTGCCAATAGCCAAGTCTCAAGTGGTCCACTATCAAAGTATCAAACTAATAATAATAATTTGAAATCAAACAATTTGATTTTCGAAGCTACATAAAGGGCCTCTCACTCATAATCTAACCTTAAGATCAATCTTAACTCAGAAACCAGCATAAATATGCATCTAAATAAATTATTTAGCACATTATTTGGCTACTGAGAAAAAGTACAACAATTCAAAACTAATATTCTTCCCATACTGAAATCAAAATAAGATAGGATAGCTCAAACAAGCAGCAGCAATCAAACTAAATTCAGCTAATAAAATGAAGAGACAAAATACTCCCATTTACCCAATTTCCTAGTAACCAAACAAATAATAAGCTCAAAATAGCAACAAAAACCACCAAATTATGACAAATGTGAAAAGGGTTTTAATAATATTGGCTTGAGAAAAGAACACCTTTTTCACTTCAAACCATCCTGAGCCTTGATCATCCCCTGATTCTCCACTGTTCTCCATCATCTCCAAGCAAAAATAACCCCACAGTATCCTCAGAAAATAAGAACTTGGCAACAAAAGGAATATAATTGACCATCAAAACCCCCTAGTGTTACAGCAGGAGAAAATTAAAAAAGAAACCTTTGATTTTTACAGAAAAATGTTAACTTTGTTAAACAAACACAATCAACATGATCAAAATAAAATTGGGTCAACTAATATTTTTTAAAATAGTGGGTGATAGAACCGATCAGCAGAAAAAAAGTAAACCTAAAATGCGAATTGAAAGAAATCGCGAGTAAATTACGACAGAAGATTTGATAATTTTGAAGAAAATCTTTGGGTTTTTTTTTTAGGAAATGGAGTTTTTCAAGGTTTTCTTTTTTCCGCAGGAACAAAAGAGGAGGGAAGCTAGAAGAAAAGGGTTTATATATCGGAACATGATAATTTCGATTTTTTACTTTTATGATAATAAGTAAGCTTGAAAAACATAATTTAAACATTTAATTTTCAATTAAGCCTAAAATAATAATTTAGATATTTATTTTTAATTAATTCTATACATAACATATTTATGATAATATATTTTATATAATTACATTTTCAAAATATATGCAAAATAATAATAATAATTATAATAATAATAATATTTAGCTGAAACCAATCACAGGAATACCAGTTACTGTACCTATTATCCACTGTACCTATTATCCAAAGAGGAATCCTTCCAGTATTTTGGTCATTCAACTTTTAAAAAAATAATATTTAGTTGCTCTTTCGGTTCTCCAAGGCTTAGGGCTGACTAATTTAGACCGACTCACGTCGCACACGTGGTTCTGGTGGATGAGTCTACCAACGAAAATTTTCTGTATAGTAATAATGCATTGAACTTGAGACATACTTAAGTAATATCAAACTGCTTGCCACTTGAATTAACTCGTTGGTTAATTAAATATATATTTTAATCAACTTAAACCTAAATATATACCCATAATTCGACCCGACCCGGCCACAAAGACACCTATTACCGATCAACAAGAATATTAAAAACAGAGTTGCTTTTGGTGTATTTGTGTTCGGAATGGTTTTAAAGAGGCAATGGACAATTCATTAAATGGAATGTAATAAGAGAAAGGAAAAGTATGATAAAAGCAAACACAAAAAGTAGAAGAAAAGAAAACAACCTCAATTATAATCCATGTGATTCAACATTCGCTCTACCTAACCTACTACTAGCCTTAGACAAAAACCCCTATATCTTAATTTAAATATAATTACGTATAATTATACGTATATAACATATTTGAATAATTATTTTATCCAAACATCCAAATCACTCACTTCCATTTTAATTAAGGGTGCCTTTTAAAAATTATCGTATAAATAAATTTGGTTGATTATTTAATCAATGTTTAAAGTTTTAGTAAGTAAATTGAACGATTTAAAAGTTGAATGACCAAAATAGGTCGGAGAACAAAATTTGTATAATTTATCCTTCATGTAATTACAAGAATTGAGAATTGAGAAAATTACAGAACTAACCACTAAGGTATTATCACATTTCTAAAAAGCACACAACAATTAATCTATAATGTCCAAACGCCAGGGGTAAACCAAAAATGATATAATTGATTTATTTAGAGCTGACATTGCAGTAAATAATTTCTACAGTTTCAACAATTATGACAAAGATTAGCATTATTCTAAAATTCACTGTATGTACAAGTAAAAAATGGATTCTATTTATTGATAAGAATTATATTCTAAAGATGAAAATTCCTATGATTTACCTCAACTGTAAATCTCTGATGGCAGGCTCTTTTAATACCACCCATCACTGCAAAATAATTCAGACAAAACTGCTCAAAAGTTGTACACACATAGATATCTCTCTGTGTGTGTACATATATTAAATGCCCTGTTCTATCAAAGATTCAAGACCCATCTCCGAAAACCTCTTCAATCATACTACAAGTGGGTAAGAAGTCAATCTTGGTTTTCTGGCAAGTTGTTGCATATCCAGAATCCCAAACCTTGGAATCACACGGTTCCGAACCATATCCATGGCTGCCACCACTGTTTAACCCATTGACGTTACCTTGCCACTGATCACCGTTGTCAGCAGTCACCGGTATTTCTTGTGAATGTGATGCAGGCCCCGTGTCAGAAGATGTGCATGAATCATCTTGGGCCTCTTGTTTCTCGCGCTCGCCTTGCTTGTCCTCGAGAATGTTTTCATGGCAGTTGCTAAACAGCTTTCCAGAATATGTTTCAGCGGCGGCATCCTCATCAAAAACACACAATCTGTTTTCCAGGCTCTCGTGATAAGGGAAATCTTCTTGGCATAAAGAGACTCGACAACAGAATCCTCGTCTTCGTCTGAGGACACTTCATTGTTATCGGAATCATCAGTCCCTTGCCACTCATCGTTATCACTATCGATACTCATTGATTCACATCTGTTCTGAACGGATCTCTTCCGCAGCATAAACACATTGAAGTAATAACTTACAATATCCATTTTGGTTCGGTAAGGGAAAACGGAAGCAAGGATGTACCAGAAATTCCTCCCAATGGATACAGGATTCGAGAATACAACTTTGTGGAATAGATGTTCCTCCTCTTCACTCCATTTATCTGCCACTACCTCACCCATGTCACAGAAACCAAGCTCCATAAATCTCTCAAGCCCAAGGGATTCACGAAGCTCCCGTCTCCTTTCCAAAATGTGCTGTCTTACACACCTGACAGAATCCTTATCCTCACAATTGCAATCAGTTCTGCCACGTCCAACTTTGTCATCATATGAAAAAGATTCCAAATCGGGCATGGGAATGATACAAGTTCCCATCAGTTCATTCTCATACCTACCGGCTGCGGTTTCCAATACATCAGAATCATTACAAGTGTTTCCCACAACCGACAAGTCCTCCCATTCTGGAATATCCGCTTGGTGATTAGGTCCAACAAGAACTGGTTTCCTTGGAGGACATTGAAAGAGTATAGAATATATATCTTCCAAACGAGGTATTGTTCTTATTGGGCGTTCAGGGTTAAAACATTCTCCATATGAAGCAATGTGAAGTGGTTCCTCTGGCCACGAGTCGTCTTCACCGGCACTACAAGTACCCTGGGAAGGGATGGCAATGCAGCCAGGAACATTGGCTTTAAAGTCCTCAGGATATTCCGAGTGTTTAGTATCAATAGCATTTGCAAACTTCTCATCACAATTAATATTAGCGTTTGTGAATCTGCCCTCACCTTTACCAATTACACATTATAATGCAGTAAGAAATAATTGAAAAGAACAATAGAAGGGGAGAACAAATTTGACATATTTACACCTGAATCATCTAATACTCGGTGTTGTTACTTAAACAATCACTCTGCAATGAAGGTAAAATTGCAAAATACACATGATAATTGGCTTACAATGAATTTGATCCAGGCACAAGAAATCAACATACGAGAATTATTAAAAAGCATAATGAACAAAGACACAAGGTTGAACAGTCCATCTGCGTTTAGGAGCTAAGAAGGATTCATTTAACATTAAGTATGGATATGGTCTGTTTGAAATTGGGTTTACACCATCGGTTACAACACCAGGAAGTCAAGTTAACATGCCCAAATCACAGCCCATGTGTTCCACATGTATATATATTACAGGCTAAGAGTTATGTACCTGAACATTCGGATATCAGAGCTTCAGAAAAAAGGGGTTGTGAAGATAAAACCCGTGAATTACAATCTTCTGCTTGTCTTGATTGCTTGTTTGAAACCTCAAAAGCATCCTCATCAACAAAAGGCCGCTTATGTACCATGTTGAACTGCACCAAAAAGTTAAACTGATGAGGATAGTAAAAGTAAAAGAATCATCAACAAAATAATCGAACTGTAAGCAGTTAGCAGTAAGCCTAAGCAGGGAAGCAAAGACGAAAGAAGATATTCAACGCCGATGACAAACGAAATGACAGCGACAACAACAAACAACAAAAGAAGTCAAATTATGACAGATTAGAAAGACAAAGGAAGAATGGAGGACATATCAGATTATGCTCATTATAGTACGTTTTAAACGACTAATCAATGATTATTCTACTTGCAACATGAAAATACTATGACTCTGAACTCATCAAAGTTGGATATAAATTGGGATATAATAAATTAATGTCATAATAATCAAGTAAAGACATTCAAGTGCCAAACTAGACATTGAACAACAAGATTAAAGAAATGCACAAACTAATAATCCAAAACACTAGAGCAGCATAAAAACCTTAACAAACAACCATCTTATAATTTAGATGACATAACACTGTAAAGATTATAAATTCATGAAAAAAAAGGTTGCTTGCTTTAACGTGTAAAAATGTTTAAATGTTAATGTACATCTACACATGTATGAGTATATACATCTAAACATGTATGTATTTATACAAATGTTTGTATATATAGTTGTGCCACTATTGTTATCATTATTATTATTGAGGGGTCAGTAATTTGGTGCATCCTTTTAACAAATTGGTTTTATTTCACATGCACAAATATTATTTTCAAAATTAACCTAAAAAGATAATAATTTGATACATTAGGAAAAGGGGAGCTTTCTTGAACTGATTGATTGGGTTACAATTGGGAAATAAAATGATTAAGATTGCAATTTCAGATACGAATCGACTTTCCCCTAAGTTGATTAAACGAAAAATACAAAAGTCCCAATTTTCAGTATAACCTAACCCTAGATCTTGAAATTGCCAAAGAAATCTACAAAATTGACGGCGACTCGCGAGCAAAAAAACCAATCCCCGACAAATTTAATTGAAAGACCTCACGGATCTACAGATCAAACAATCTTTTACGAATCGAAACCCAGAAATCAAATTACCTCACGAAAACTTGATTCTTTTAAAGAACTAATTCCAAATCCTAAACAGAAATCCAGATCCAGAAAATTCCAACCCACAAAAGCGAAATTCACAGATCGATAGATAATTAAAAAGAACAAGAACCCTAACCGTACAAACGATCAAAGAAACAGGGGGGAAACGATGGGTCAAAAGAAAATAATCGAATCAAAGCTTGATTTCAATAGGCAGAATAATAAATAACAAATCAAATCGATCGAGATCGAATTTGGGGATTTCGTTATGAACGAAGAAAGGGGTAAAAATTAGGGTTTTACCTTTGTTTTTGTTTTTTCGTAACAGAAATGTCCGAGAACGGAAATAGCTTGGAAAATGGACACGTATGTGGTGATAATTACGTGGAGTGCCACGCGAATAAAAAAGAGAAAGGCGTTGTGGAATCTTTGCAAATTGTAATATAGGGGGGTTTGTTTATAAGCGGTTGGCGAACGGCGAGTTTTGATGGGATAATCAATGGGTGAGTGACACGTCACGTATTTAATGGTGGGAAAACAATGGGGAAATCCTTTGCACCTACCGCTTTCAAATATATTTCACTTTTCCTTTTCCCTCTTACATACGGCGAGTTTATGAGGAAATATATATAGATATGGGTAATTATATCATACACGGAGTATACGATGAAAATATTTTATTTTCACAAATGTTTTATTTTTTAAGATTAAAATTTAGTTAAAGTTCATAATTTATGGATTTAAGTTTATGTGCTTAAATTTTAGTGATTGTAGTTTGAATTTAGAGTTTATAGTTAAATTTTAAAGGTTGTAGCTAAAAACTTAAATCCCTACCATATTACCATAAAAACTTAAATCCTAACCTCTAAACCATGAACCTCAACACTAAGCCCTTAAACTATAATCCATGAACTAGATACCTAACCTTTGAAATTAGGGTGTTGGTGGAAACAAAATGTTTTTGCTGCCAATACATCATATATTTTCCCTGTAAATATATTGTTATAAAAAATCGTTTAATTCAGAACCAATTAATATTATAATATTATATATATTTACAATTAAATTTAAACAAAATTTTGAACAATTCAACTTGAGTAAAAAATTCAATTTAAATTTGAACTATACAATGTGATTGTTCGTTTTAATTAGCTCAATTTTTTTTACAAACGACCGAATATCCACCCCTAGCAAGAATAAAGTTAAGATTTAACATTGTATGAAGGATAAGAGTCTATTGAGTATTTAAAAATTGAGATGGATAAAATTTTATTTAACCAGTGTTTATACTGAAAAAATATAAAATTTTATTATATCAAAAAAAATTTAAGAGGGACAAAAGCCTCTCTTATCATGAACATAACTTTATGTTAGAGGTCAAAGACGGTTTCTTTGAAAGCATTATAGAGTGATCATCATAGATGGAATTAAGTTTAAATATTACGAGGTAAAATAATTTATTAAGTCGTTAATTTTAAAATTTAAAATAATAAAAGTCTTATTTGACTAATAATTAAACTACAAATAATCTAAAATATTATTATATTATTTTTTAAAAGGGACAAAAGTCATTCTCATCTATCTACTAAGAGCTCGTTCAGCAGAGTTTTTCAAACCTAAATTTGGGTGCTAACGCGCGTTTATGAAAGAGAAGCTAAAAACTTTAGTTTCAACAAAGCACACGTTTGGGATGCAAATTATATAAAAAAAAAGTTCATAAACTGCCCAACATCCGTTGGAAATAGTTATTCAGTAGTGTATTTTTTCGTTTACAGTCTAACGCTCATTGAAAAATATTGCTGACCGGCCCTTAAATGACTTAAAAATTGGAAAAGAAGAAGAATGAATAAAGAAAATAAATCATGGTTGTGTATGGTGTTTCATGAAAACCTACAATAAAAAAATAGGTGATACAAAAAATAAAAAATAGGGTTAATCTGATCTCCTATTTTTTTAATACTTTTTATAAAAAAAAATTATTAGAATAGTAAATTGGTTGGATCGATAGTCAACTACAGTAAAACCTGTATAAATTAATACTCTTTAAATTAATAAATTCTATTAAATAATAAATTTTTCCGGTTCTGACTTGGGCTAATGTAAAAAATCATCAAATTCGATAAGATAATAATATAATAATTTTTTAGAGATCCCCTTTATAAATATAAAGGTCCCATCAAAATTATAAATTAATAATTCATAAATATTATAATTACTACTTTGGTAACTTGCTAAAATATGAATCTATTGTAATCTGCTTCTTTTTAAAATTCAAATCTAGTTCAATTTCATCTCTAACTTTTCTAATTGCACCCACAAGTTTCGGCCTTGAGGTCTCCAACTGCAATAAAAAGTTGTAAAGAGTTGTTGCCGCATTCAATGCTTCCTTTCGCGTGACTAGTTCAAGTGGTGTTGAATCATCTTCAACTTTCAACAACATTAGCCATAATTTCCTCTAAACTTTGAACTTATAAACATTCGTCATTCTCGCCTGGATAATTCAACAAATTATTGGCGTCCATTTTATTGCGATAGCCAATATCTTTATCAAAGTTATATTTGCTGAATTGAAAAATTTTCTTTTAATTAATAAATTATTAATTTATCGATATATTAATATCTCTCTAAATTAATAAAATTTCATGGTCCTAAAATTATTAATTTATAGAGTTTTTACTGTAATTGCACAATCGATCCAATTCTAAATACTTTTGAGTGGCTCTAAAATTATAATGGACCTATTAAATATTTTTAAATGTAATAAATTTATTGAGACGAAAAAAAAGTAACGGGTTGACAAACAGACTGAGTTCAATCGAACGTGACCGTATTAAAAAAATCGGGTGCAGCCCTCAAAGGCCCAGCCCATGAATTGTTTAATGGTTTTGGGCTTGGGTTTTATTAAAGCTTGTCCAGCAAGGGCCGAGAATGTTAATATGGACTGAAATTATAAAGAATTGACCTAAAAAGGCTAGGCTTTTGCAAACAAATGGGCGGGACCGTCACTGAAGCTGAAACCTCGACTGCAAGATGGAAACTCCGGAGCCTAAATCACAAAGTTCAAGCTTAAGCTTAAGCTCAACCTCTTCTCCATTCCCATCACCGTCGTATTCGGAAAGGCAGTGGAGACCAGCCGCTCAACGGAACCTAAGGAACCAATGGTCGAAAATGGCGTCTTACCGCCAACAATGGCTTTCTTCTTCCTCCTCCGCCAGAACTCACGCCACTTCACTCGTCAACGCTTATTTATCTCAAAAGTGATGAAAACCCATATTTTATTTCTTTCTGGTTTCATTGATTATGTATTTATTTTTGTTTTCTTTTTAATTTTTGTTTCATCGATTATTTTGGTTTCAGATACATGCCTTTGATGGAGTTGGGAGCTCTAAAGGACATGCCAGATATTCGAAAAAAAGCTTCTTTGAAGTTGTTTAAGCAACAAGTATGCTATTCACTTCAACAAAGTTTCATTTTTTTTGCCTTTCCCTTGCCTTTTTAAGTTGAATTATGTTATTGAACATTTCATTTTTAATGAAAAAAAGAAATTTCCTTGAATTTAATTTGTTTCAGGAATCTCATGGCAGCAAACTTTTATCATCTTACAAGGAAATGGTATGTATGGTTATGGTTTACTCATGATCATTGGTGTTCCATCTCTTTATTTATTTTTAAGTATTCGTGTCGTGTCCGTCGTCCTATCTGGATATAGCTATAAAAATGTGATCCAAAAGGACACCAAACACATGAAAATCTTGACCGAAATCGAACATGCATGTGTTGGATATATCCCATGTCCATAACTTGCATCCGAGTCTTAGTAGTATAGCTTATGATACTACAAATGCATCTCACAGTAATATGTATATTTATCTGAAATTTATTGTATAAACATGGATTTGATCAACTTGATAGTCTCTACAAGCTCCATCAGGCACACATGGCCTATGTTAAGCTGCACTCGAACTTCATGATGGTATCTGTTCTGTCAGCTAAATGTTCAGGTTTTGAAGGTCCCTTGAATGTGTAATTGTATTAATAATCTTTCAAAATCAAATCATGCTAATTGAATCTTTTATTAGATTATCAAAATGTCTTTATAATCGTTCTCTATTTGTGAAGTTGAAATTCGTTTTTCATGTTAATTAGTTTTTTACAGGTGGTGGTTGTTATGAACATGGTGAATGCAAGTAAATCCATGAGATGTTTTCTCAAAGGAGGCAATAGTAGTTCACTTGTACAATTTTCTAGCACTAGTGGGGATGTTAATGACACCGGCGATTGTGGCGGGGTTGCTGTCTTCGGATTTTGGTCGATCTCTTCTTTTGGTAAAGCTTTACTCTGAAATCGTTTATTTCGAATATAACTTCTGGGGAGTTGGAGGATTATTTCACATGCTAGGATTTTAAAGATTATGATCCTCCAAAGATCCTCTGAATACATGAAATTATTAGGGAAACATGATTATCCGTGTCCAATACTCACATCCTAATCTATGTAACATAGACCACAACCGCAAAAGGTTCATGCCTCTTTACATATCTTCGTAAAAGTGTCATTCTTTTTATTTTGGGGACATTAATTTTAGAAATCAATTCTTGAGCATGCTCTTGAAGCAAATTTAGACCAAGTTTTCAAATAGAGGTTAAAAGTATGGAGAAAATCATATGAGAATCATGATGGTTGACCAAAACCTATGTTACTTCTTCAAATTTTCAAAATACCCATGCTTGACATTTGTGTTTGACAGATATTCAGGCATTGGAATGAGGATTTGACTCACCAGATAAATAAAAAAGATTTTTATAAAATTGAACATATCCTTCTCGCATACATACTTGTATCTGATACTTGTACTTGTGTCCAAGTAACATAGACACTGGCTAAATTTGTTGAAGTTGAATGCATATACAATATTACTGGAACCATTGAAAGCCGTATGCAATGAATTTTGTTACTAGAATTGCATGTTAATATGATAATCTAAGACACTATACAGTATTATGAACATGAGTTTTATATGCATTTCCTTTGGTTAATTATGATCTTTGAATGATCCCCAGAAAGGTTAGCTGAAGAGCTCATTCAGATGTTCAAGTTGGAACTAAGTTTGAAGGTAAATGGATTGACCTTTTATTGTTATACTACACACCTGATAGGCTCTATTACTTGGGCTCCGGTGTGAGTTCTGTATACAAGAATGTGTCTGGCTCAGGTACTCTCAGGTGTTTCTAAGTTTTTTCATGTACTTAAGAGGATAGTAGGAGGTCATATTCTCATATACATGTGTCAAATACAGTTCTCAAACACGAGTGCTTCAAGAAAGATAAAGAGTCAAAACAACATATTTGGCATGTGTTTTGGTTCTTTTTCTATTTGTTGCTATGACAAGCGTCTGTCTGATAGATATTTAAATATGCGTGCAGGATATGATATTTTAAAAATCTTCCAAATAAATCAGAAATTTAGCAGCATATCTTAGTTGGAAACATACTCATACTCGCCACTTATATCAGAATCTGAGTAATATAAGTTTCTTTGTTAATGTTTCTATCCTTTATTCCTCTCATTCCCTCTTGTTTCATGTAGCGATTGCTTGTATCGGAGTTACTGTCCCTTAGTTGTGAAGTTTCACGAGGCAATCAGTTCTGCTGGTCCGATGAGCTTTATCCTGGAGAATTCGGCGATCTCAAAGTATGCAACTTGTATTCCAATGAAACTTTCGAGCCAGTCCGTCCACGATTGAAGGACGGAAAATCCGATATACCGACATTTCAAGGCAACCGTCAGCCAGGCCATGAAAATTTGCAGGTTCAGGTCCATTATCATTCATATTTTATGTTATTTTGACTATTTTTTTCTTCTAAAAGTACTTGTGTCCGATGCACATTGGGACATGGGTATAGACATATGACCTTCCAACAATTATTTAATCCATAGAAAAATGTAGAAATAATTGAGCATACTCGTTTTAGACAACTGCTCGTCCTAAACTTGCACTTAAATCCAAATAATTCAGTTCAGAAATTTTCATATGCATTTGCCCAAGACTGTATCCGTTGGAAACAAATATCAAACGCGAGTACTTTGAAAAATATCATCTCAGAATATCACAGGACAACAAAACCAGAGCCATAATTAAGTATTAAAGCTACCATGCATGCTAATATTTGTAGTTCTTTTTGCAGGTGTATATTACAACCTGGCTTGCGGAGGTGAACATAGGTGTTCATAGGTAAATTATTCGATATGAGAGTAAATTTTCCATCATTGTTCTTGCACACACTCCGACTACCTTTTTTGTATCTGTATTTGATGCATGTTCGGACTTGGATATAGGGAAACGATCCTCTAAGGATATTCTAAATACATGAAAAATCTTCAAAAAAGTTGAACACGTTTCGATTACTTACCTATATCAGACAGCCTTGAGTCCTAGTATACAGTTGTGAACAAGATATGCATTGGTGCAAAAGTTTTCATCATCTGTTTTCTTTGTTTTCCGTTGCAGGGTGGATGAAATATTTGCAATGATTGGCGAGGAAATTCATGTTCCTCTCTCGTAAAAATTCTCGTATAAGGTGAATCTAAAGAAGATGATAGCTATACGAAGTATTTGCATGTGTGGTACATGTTCAGCACATATTCGCATGCGAATTCGGGGACATAAACTTCATAGATTACCCGGATATTCCGAGAGAACCGTTTCTGTCGTATGTTATTCGGAGAAACTGTGATATAATGTGTAATCTTCTGAAATGTGTCCGAGAAACTGTGATTTCTGTAATTATGTACTATATAAATGGTTCTAATCAATCATTACAGATCCCTGGCTAGTTCAGATTCGGATTATTTCAAGACATTATTTGTTACAGGTTTATACATTATTTGTCTTTCAGTGAAGATTGGTTTTTTATTTCAACTCTTATGAAACATAACATTACATGCATGAAAGAAATTTTGATACACAAGTTTTTTAAATTTAGGATTTAGTCCAACATTCGAACAGATAATCCGACCCATCAAAAACCCGACAAATAACATAACCACAAGCCACATCTGCTACTGGTAATATTGTGTGACAAAAGGGGTGAAAAATAAAGCATGAAATTTGAAGCTTAAACTATATTATATTCCAATGAATGAAATCTGCCTAGTCTCTATGATAAACACTGAAAGTATCAAAATTTATAGAGGACAAAGATCAACACAAAATGACAAACAAAATTAGTTCAGAGAACATAACACAAAAACCAAAACAAATCCACCAAAGTTAGATCTCAAAGTTCACACTTTTATTTCATGCCCTTCTCGCAAAGTCGCCAGTTCCATACTCTTGTTTCTACTTGAACCCATCTTCACTGCCACCAAATCCGGTTGAACCACGGGTGGCAAAACTATCACCACCGATGCCACCGTCGGCAACATTGAAATTCCCGCCGTCATAGTTGTTACCACCACCATAACTTCCTTGGCCTCCATAACCACCACCACCTCCATAATTTCCAGAAGAGAAACCATCATTTCTGGCATAGCCCCCACTGCCATCTCCGTAGCCACCGCCACCGCCACCGCCATAACCGCTATTGAAACCTCCACCTCCAAAGTTGCGAGGAGGTCTCTCAGCTGCATAGTTTACTTTTACTTGACGACCATGGAGTTCCTGCAACGAGAAATCACACACACAAATTCCTGTCAACCAAAAAGTCCCACAAATCATCACTATGAATACAACCATTCAAGAACCCTCCAAACACATGGAACAAATTAGACAATTTCGAACATACTCATGTCGAGCACGTAACTATATTCGTCACTCACATTCAAGTCCGAGTAACATTGATCAAAGTAACATGTAAATCCTTAAAAACCTTTATACTTTTATATCATTACCCGTCCGTCCAAGGCCTGTATTGCACTGGAAGCATCCTCAGTACTGGTGTAAGAGACAAAGCCAAATCCTCTCGACCTGCCCGTTTCTCGATCCATAATTACTCTTGCTAAAGGAAATATAGAATTAATCAACAATTTTACAGAGGCAACACCAATGAACAGCAAAAACAAATCAATAAACAGAAACCAACGGTGAAACCATTCAGTGCACCAATACTTCATGAATTAGTTCTATAACGCTTACGATCGAACACACTTATACTTCACACAAAATGTAGACACTAAGATTTAAGCAATCCTGTTTATTATGACCCCAGCAAGTTGAATTACGGATATCGTACCGTCAATAACTTCACCGTATTTGCTAAAAGCTTCCCTCAGACTTTGATCATCGGTTTGGTAAGAAATACCTGCAATTCAATAACAGACAATGAGAAGCCCCGAGAAAACTAGGGAACATTAAAAGGACTCGACTTCTAGCGGAAAGTTCGACGGACCTCCCACAAAAAGTTTCGAGCTTGGCGATGTTGACATGCTTCTTAACACTTGAAATAGACCCGGCCTCGATGCAGGCAACTGAGAATTGACCTGAATACTTGTGGTCTGCCTAAGTATACTCCCAAATTTACTTAAGAAAGCCATTGCCACAACCTAAGGAAACAAATAAATAGACAGATCAGACCCAGAAAATATACAAACACAACATAGACTAAAAGAGCTACCATTCGAATGTTCGAAAATCTATCTACAACGAATCATTAACATATCGAAATCAGTACATATATAAAGTAACTTAAACACGATTACTACGAACCAAAAATACAGCATTAATAACTAAACAGTAGCAAAAACTAAACAAGCTATAAAACATCTACAATTTCAAAGGAAGTGCAGAAAAAAGTGGGTTTATTACAACAATTACTTATGTTGTACTAAAAAAATGTAGCTTTTAAAGAAATACAGAAGAAAGAGCCATCAACGAACATAAAAAACAAAACTTGTGATCAAATAATTCCACCCAAAAAAAACCCCATTTTCCATTGATCTTAAACAATCCAAAGCAAATCATTACATGCTAATATGGAACATGAAAATAAGAATATAACAATACGAGAAAAATTGAAAAAGGAAACACCTTTAGCGATGCAAACACTGGGAAAAAAAACTCTTTCAAAATGAACACTCAGTTAAACGAGCAGGTTTGTATTTCAGAGCAAAACCCTCAGGGTTTATGTAGGCGGCGGGAGTCTGTAATCAGAACATATTTCCTCTGAAGTTTTGTACACGTGTGGATCTTTGGTTGGGCTGTGCTTTTCGCGTTCGGTAACAGGTGGGAATTGGATTTTGGATGGGCCCAACAGAGGTTCTTCACTTCACGTGACATAGTTACGCTCAGGTTTCACCAACTTGGAGGCATTTAAGATTTACCGTTAATTTTTTTTGTTAAAAGACATGTGTCACCTTTGGAAAAATCTAAAATTATATTAAAAATAAAAAAATAATTAATTTTAAAAATCTCTAAATTATCTAGATTTTACAAAACAACCACAAATTTTAAAATCCCTAAACCCCCAAAGTCTAAATCCTGATTTGGGCCGATTCCGCCGCCGCCCACCAAATCGGTCACCGGACTATCACGGTCATTTCCCCTATCACTCTGTCTCCAGAAATCAAGCGACGACGTGCGTATCGACGAAATTGTCGAATAGTTCTTTCGAATGATTCGCGACGAACGGCGACAAGAGAGGTGCCGAACGACGTGTGGGTTGTTTGGCGAGGGGAGGGCGCTTCATTCTGTCGCCAACTACACAGTCTCCGGCGGCGAGAATGATCAGATTTGGGGGGTTTAGGGATTTGAGGACTATTTTGAGAATGTTTGAAACTTTCATGATACATTTTTTATTTTTATTTTATTTTATTAATTTTATTTATTTATAATATAATTTTAGATTTTTCTGGAGGTGACATGTGTCCTTTAACGGAAAAAATTAACGGCGAACCTTAAATGAGTCACTAATTGAAATTTTAGTCCCAATTTGGCCCGAAAAATAGTTTGGACACCTAATTAGAAAAAGGCATAATTTGGGCACCTGTTTAACGGTTGAGTCTATTCATTATAATTTTTAAATAAAAGAATTAAAAAATCAATAAGTATACAAATTACAATGTACTAACAAAATATATATCGTTTTAGGGTCAGTTTAGTATTGATTTTGGATAATGTTTTTAGAATGGAGTATGAAAAGCATATATTTTTTTTTGACAATGACAACTGAATTTTATTAATAACCATAAAAATATTTTAAATACAAAGCATCCAAAATGGAGAATAATGAGATTTAGTACACTAAAATCTCAAACAACCCAAAGATGCAAAGAAAATAAATATTTTCATAGATATTAGCATACCGTCAAAATCCAGAAGTCTTCATGAATCTCCTTGTCTCTATCCAAACGAGACGCTTTACGATGTGAAAAAGGAGTGGTGAGTGAATCAAACTATTATGCAGATTGCTCCGCTACCCAGGTCTGATTACATCGGCAAACAACCATCAACCCGAGAGGGGATCTATCTTTCTATGAACACCGACAGAATCAAAATCAGAAACTAGCGCCGCGAAGATCTCTGTAAGAGCACCAAACGAATGCTAAGGTATGCTAAAATCATGCCAAAAACGACAGATGAAACAAACCACAAAAATAACAAAAAAAACACGTGTCACAAGGACATAATTTTTTATTAAAAATATAAAGAACAAAAGCAAAAATATAAAAACAATGAATCCGGTGATCGGCAACCAGTATTAAAATCGGTAGCCGATCACCGGCTAAGAAACAAAAGAAAAGAGGCAGCTATAAAATTGGAGGAGAGAATGTTGGGCGGCATATATTAATTGTTTGGTTTAAAGTTTAACATTATTTTTAAAAAGTGTGGTATTTAAAAGTATTGTGAAAAAATAATTTTAAAAATTTGAGTTTAAAATTTTAGTTTTGAAAAATCAAATATTTCGCATTGGTTTCACTTAAAAAAATGATTCCATGTTAACTAAAAAAACAAACCCTAAATCATGATTGATGTTTAAAAGTGATTATAAGGATAATATATGTTCATAAATATTCTCAAATTTTTAACAATGCACACACTTTATAGATGTAGTAATTGAATCTGTCTCTTAAAATGAATATCATCTTTTCTTTTCACCAAAATCACTTATTGGGTTCACATTAAATTTTAAATTTAATCCCAAACTATCTCCTTTCCCTTAATAATAATAATAATAATAATAATAATAATAATAATAATAATAATAATAATAAGGGAAAACTACACATTTAGTACCTCAACTATGTCTGTATTATTGTTTTGGTACCTCAACTATTATTTTTTGGTAAAATGGTACCTAACGTTACATTTTTATTCTATTTTGGTACCCCGACCGTTAAAAGCTAGCGGGAATGGTGATATAACTTGGGCCAATAACAATTTTAGTCCAAAAACTTATACAACTATCAATTTAGTCTAAAATTCTATCAATTTAAACATTATTTTAACTTTTGGATTAAAATTTTAAATTTCTCATTTTTCTTCTTCCAGTCGAACGTAATTTACAATTTTTACCCCAAAATTAAGATGATGTTATAAATTGATGGATTTTGGACTAAATTGATCATTTATATAAGTGTATTAGACTAAAACTGTGATTATACCAAGTCACGTCATCATCTCCATTTGTTTTTAACGACCGAGTACTAAAATAGAACAAAAACGTAACGTTAGATACTATTTTGTCAAAAATAATAATTGAGGTACCAAAACAATAACAAATGCATAGTAAGTACTAAATATGTAGTTTTCCCTAATAATAATAATAATACATTTTCTATTATTAAACATAGTGAAAAGCATAATTATTAAACATACAATTATTTAAAAGCATAATTGCATCCAAAAATCTTTTTATTATTAAACATTTTTTTGGCGGCTAGAGTTCGTTATTACTATAGAGAAAACAGAGACACAAATTGCCTATACCAATGGCAGGCCCTTCAAATTTTCCCTCCCATCCAGCATTCTCTCTCTCATATTTTGTAGTTTTCTCGTTTCTCAATTTTCATTTCATTTTTAATTTTTGGGTTTTGTTATTTCTCTGCTAGTAGATTGGAGATCGAAACAAAGCTCGGTTTCAAAATCGTCGTGCTTCGACGGAAAAAAGCCGATATCACCTCTCATTCGCCATCATCCGGTGATCACCTGGTTAGCTCTATGCCTGAAAGCAGACAATCCAGTGACGATGATCCGGCCACACCGATTCCTCAAGAATCGGCCGCGGAACAACCTACCGAAGGCTCGGGTAGGATCCCAGCTCATGTCTTTGCTAGAACAACAACTGCTAGTCCAAGGGAATGGAGCATGCGTTCTAACGAGTCATTGTTTAGCCTTTACACGGGGAACAGTTTCACAAAGGAACAATTGAATTTGATGTCGAAATCGGGCGAGTTTCATTTCGGTTGTGATTCCACACTTTCCAGTCCGTTGCCGCCGGGCACTCCGTCGAACAATCTTTCGGCAGCTCAAATTGCCAGCCTAGGTGGGAACATCAACTTAAACAGCGAATCATTGTTTAGTATCCGCATGGAGAACATGAGTTTCACAAGCGACCAAATGAATTCGATGTCGAGATCGGGTGAGTTTAATATCAATTTTGATCCCACACATTCCGGCCGCGTTCTGGACTCTCCATGCAATAATCAGACAATGACTGGAATTACCGAGCAAAGCGGTGACCCGAACAAGGGCTGCCAAGATACTGAAAAGGAAGCAGCCGACACGACGACGGAGAAAGAATCTCCGGTTCCTAAGGACAATGTTCATGAAGAACCAACTCTTTCCCAAACTGTGCCTGAAAATTCAGAAGCAAAAGAATCCCAGAAACATGAGGGCGATGTTCATCAAGAGTCACCTGATGAAAGTGTCAAAGCTTTTGCCTTCCCTATGTAAGCTCATTTTCTCAAATTGAATGTTTCCGGTCCTCGATTTTCAGTTTCGGGTTTTGCATCCGATCGTATTACAGTACCATACTGAATCATTCTTTTCTTGCAACAAAGATTGACAGGAGATGCAGGTCTAAACGGATTGTCGACGGAAAGTACAGAGAAACAAAACCAACAAGAGTGCTCCACCCCTAAAACCTCAGAGACAACTTCAGAAACAGATAATAAAACACAGACACCTCCGGAAACACCGAAACTAGGATGCCCTAAAGAAACCTCAGAGAGTCCTTCGGAAACCCCAAAGCCTCAAACACCTAAAGCAACCAGAAACGATGAACCGAGCAAATGGTTCGCTTGCTTCTCTTGTTGCACTGCCACATCTTGAAAGAACACTGCATTGGATTGACTGACTCAAATGGCTTACATTTTTGTTCAAGCACCATGGATTCCATGTCTGTACAAGTTTGTGATGGCTTCTTTCGCCGTCTTTCGTGTAGTTTTGCAGATTTTTTTCCTATTGTTATTACCTGATCATTGAGTTAAAAATCATGTAGATGCTTTTATCTTAAGAGACTTTATCTATTCCTTTCTCCCTTTCCCTCACATTATTTACCTATTACATTTAGTGTGACACACACATATTTCGTTTGCACGAGAAAAAAACAACTCGAATTTGAATCAGTCATTAACAAACTGAGTTCAAAGAGCTCAAACTATAGAAGAAACTTAAGTGCATGTATATATATAAACTAGTATTAAATATTCAATTCAAACTCAAGCTTGGATTAAACTCGAACCGAGCTCTGAGCCACAAATTTCAGTTCAGGCTCAAGCGTAACACCGCCTATACTACATGCATAAACTATCGTTTGATGCTTTCAGGTGAATAAATGTATGTAATAAGGAAAGATTTGAGAGCATGTCATCAAAGATACCCAAAAAAATGATCAAATAATATCAAAATAGTTAATCAACAGTTGAAATTCGTGAAGATAAAAAACTTTTAATCTTTTAGCTCCTGATCTTTGTTTATACTGTCAAAAAATCATCTGGTCACTTTCTCAGCTAATGTCTGGAAACAAATAAAATCAAGGTTTCGGGGCCCCACCTTGACGGCCACCCCTTCCATTCTGATTAGCCCGCTGATAGCTGTCTCCGTTCCGTCCACCTGGACCTTTGGGTCGACCCGAAAACTCACCCTGGTTTCTGAATTCATTCCTGCCATAGCCTCCTCCTCGGCCACTGCTGAAGTTCCCTCGACCAGGGAAACTGTCACTCCAACCTTTACCTGATGCATACCTTCCTCTCCCACGGCTAACAACTGCAAAAGGCAGCAGTTTTTCGAGTATATATTATATAGAACATATTGCATAATAGCAACGTAGTTGAGAACATATTTTCCTAATCTCCGTAATATCATTGAATGAATTAAAAAGTTAGCTCGGGTAAAACAATATTATTAGTAACAATGGAAAATTCTGAAGAAATTTCAGTGTCAAAAAAGTCTCCCAAATAAATTTTGAATTACCTCGAGTACTTGTTCTCTTCTCTTCCACAACGGCTTGACGATCCCCAATTATGATCGGTGAGGCCTGAAATGCCATTCAGCACAACCATAAATTCAAAATATGCTTGCATAAAACACTGACCAGAGGTCCCTGATTAGTGTTATAGTTAAGTTTTGCAACAAAATTCAGTGACAACTGAGATCGGGAAAAATAAAGGATTATTTTTGTACCTTAGAATTGTGGACCAAGTAAACTCATTAGTGTAATTTTTATGACATCCATAAAATACAAGCTAACATTTTAACTTCTTTAAGCTTTCAAATTTCCAACTTAATTCAACAAGACTGCAAATAAAGTACAAACTGAAAGATGAACTAATATAAGGTTAAGGTGAATATCAGATGTAAATGTACAAGAATTGGTACAAGGTTCCTGTTTCATGGCTATATACTGTCCAAAATTAACAAAAGAAATGGAAGAGAAGCCAGCTATGTTACTTGGACTCGGGTATGTGCAGTTTTTTTCCTTTTTCCAAGATTACCATGTATTTAGTCCTTGGAGGAACAGATCCCCATATCTGATTCAAGTATTTGTCAAATACATGTATTGGACACGGGTACTTCGAGAGTCAGAGTAACATAGGATGCCAAATCAAAGTGAATTTATTCTTTTAGACCAGTTGATTTCATTACCTACACAAATTGTATAGTTTTCTTGAAGAAAGTTCTAGATGAAATCATCTAATCAGATACTTCTAAGGGAATAAATTAGCAGACTTGCCACACACACACAGCATGTATTAGGTAGGCTAAAATTAAGAAACGTTTTACGTGTAAGTGATCGAATGGAAGTGTGACACGGTGGAGATCATGACGGCACCACATTTATAACAGGAGTGATAAAAAGGTATGAGACAATACCTCAATTGCACTCTGCACCGAACTTGGAGTCTCAAATTCAACAAAACCAAAAGTGAATCCCTGCTGCAGGAAGCAAGAACCGCATAAACAGTAAGAACTGAGAACTTGAACTAGAAATGTCAAAAAGGAAAGAGAAGACCAAACGAATATCTTAGTTTACCTTATTACTTCTGACTTGGATACCGTTGTGCTTAATGGGCCCACATTCTTTGAATGCCTCCTCAAGTTGTGCAGTTGTTGCATTATAAGGCAAATTCCGTACATATATGGAGTGTCCTTCAGCTTAGGTAACAAAGCACACTGAGGTTTATATTTTTAACCAAGAAAGAATGTGCATCAAGCATAACAAAGAGAAAATTCGGTATGGCATAAGATTAAACATGCCAAAATCAAGTACGGCTTCTTTAATCCCTTATTGGATAATTGATTAAAATAGAAAAGTTGTGGATCTAACTTTATCAATAAATAAAACAACCTATGTTACTTTCAGATATGGGTCAAATATAAGTATGAGTCCAAAACAGATATGTTCATTATTTTCCAAGCGTTTCCATGTATTTGAAGGATCTTTAAAAGGTCATATCCCCATACACATTTCCAGATATGCGTTGGACACAGATACTTCATGAAAAATGAAGAGTTGGACCAACACAGAGAACAATTGTTCTATTATCATGTGTCATAAATGAAATGATCAATTACCTTCCTCATTCTCATTGCTACTTTCAGGCGCACTGTCACTATTAGGAACTGCTACCGTTGGAGCTGTTGGAGCAGGTTTTGCAGAAACGGTAGACCGTTGCTCTACAGGTGCCGCACTCACATTTCTTGTAGTTACATGAACCGGAGTAGATGGTGAACTGCTTTTCATCACTTTGACCTAATATACAATTAAGTTCAATCATACATCAAAAGAATAACCAAAACATGAATGGAGAATAAATAAAAGTCAACATTAACTCACAATTGAAGCATAAGATTTCTTTGGAGCATCTTCTAGAACCGCAGGAGCTGACTCATCAGCCACAACACTCTCATTCTGACTGACAATGTTTTGGGGTTCAACAACCTCATCTTCAATTACCGATCCTTCCTCCTCATCTGAGGGGTCACAAACTTCTGCTCCGTTATTAATATCTTCCTCTTTGGGATTAGTTAATGGGTCCTCCACAAGATGGTCACGAGGGGGCCCTGGAAGTAAAATTTAAAGCAATTCCATGATTTTAGCATAATGAAAATATGAACACAATGCAAAAGAAAGAATTAGATCAAACCTGGTTCAGGTGTCGGGGCAGATGCCGAACCCTGTTCACTGACGCCATTAACTGGAACAGTGTTTTGCAACTCTGTGTCTGCAATGTACCTGAAAACATCATTCAAGACAAAGTACCCATTGTCTTGTGGAGCTAGAAAGAAGGTCTGAGTGAATTTTTTCATAATATTGTCTTTCCCCGTTAAGCATCCAGTTACCACTACAATGACCCCTTTCTGAAAAGAGTCCTGAGCGTCCACAGTTTTTATCTCTGCTGTATAGTCCTCGTAATTCAGTGATAGTACCTTCGCATTAATTGCCTGCTCCAGAGCAAACATCAGTGTACTAGTCAATAAAACCATGTTAAAGATAAGTTATATATTTACATATAAAGTCTATTCAAATTATAAAATTTAATATTACCATATCAAATGTCTCCAGAAACAAACACTTGATAAAATACCCATCACTAAAGTTTAACATATGGAAGACACACCTAAAAAGGCATAACGAGCTTCACCTAAAAGGCATAAATATCCATACTTTTTGGAGAGAAAAAATCAATAAATTTCATTGCAATTTTTCAGTAATTATTCTCAGAAACTTGTTATCAGCTTAGTCTAGAAGCATCATCTTCTGCATGGAGGCCATATAGTTTTGAATTCTTGATAACAATATGCTCATGCATGCTCAAGTAGGAAATTAT
The DNA here is from genome assembly GCA_958450335.1 of Hibiscus tridactylites. Lineage (NCBI taxonomy): Eukaryota > Viridiplantae > Streptophyta > Magnoliopsida > Malvales > Malvaceae > Hibiscus > Hibiscus tridactylites. Next base: position 2,164,046 of record OY288276.1, read on the forward strand.
CTTAACTCCTAACTAAACTTACTTGCATTGTTGTTACTATAGTCATGTTGCCAGACATATCAGGCCGACTTAAACGACTTGAATCTTGATAAAATCTATGCACCAGATTCGGTGATTGGTGAAGAATATGGTAATACTGTTCCACAAAAGCATTTCCGACAACTTGAGCACTGGGAGTATGAATGTCGGCAGGACTTCCTTCCTGCATGGCCATCTGCACATAATTTCAAGGAATCAATAAACAAAACTTCAACCAAGTATCATTTGATCTTTGATGACAGCAGAAAAGAAACAAGAAAGAAAAGTACTTATTCCAAGAAATATTTAGAAATTAAACTAAAACATAAGAGTGGGGATCAACAAAAACCCGAAAATGACTAACAAAACATGAATTTGAACATTCAACTGCTTAGACAACTTTGACCGACATAAAAGCATAACATGAAGACATAGAGATGTAAGAAACAAACCCTTTTTTTCCAAATTCACAATCTAACAAATCTATGTGTAAACATTAGTAATTAAAATAGTCCTCAGCATAAGTTCTCAACCATTAAACACTATAACCTCAAACACCCATCACTGGAAACAAATTCATTTTAAAACAAAAAGCTAAAAAAAACACCTTTACAGAAACGAAACTTATGAAACAGATTCAACAACCGAATTCAACAAAAAGGCACGATCTTGCAGGCGATTAGCAGATCAATCAAATACAGTAGCTATAAGCCTATAACGTCAAACAGAGATCCACTGGAATAAAAGATATGGGGGAAAGCAATACCAAAAGTACCTGAATCGTGGGCTATTTGAGCTTAAAAGAGAGAGCAAGCGCGCGAGAGAGATCTGGGAGTGTGAGCTTACAGATTAAGCAGAGAGTGAGATAGCGAAGACCCAAAAGGGAATAACGGGATGCGTTGCGTAGGAAGCAGGAAATGAGAAGGACAATAGCAAGCAATACCGAAGAGAAGATACTGAAAATTAAAAATATGAAATTCTTTTTTTTTTTCTAACAAAATGACAAAAAGTTGCCTACAACGTTTGCATGTTTTGTCATTTAGTCCTATATTTTTTTAGTCTAAATATGGTCCCTAACATTTTAATTTAGTGCAAATATGCCTCCAACGTTTTAATTTGGTCCAAATATGCCACCTACGTTTTAATTTGATCCAAATATGTCCCCAACGTTTTAAGGAAACTATTAGTTAACTGACGGTCAACAATTAATATTAACTGGACTTGCCACTTGTTAAGACCTGCTGATGCCACGTCAAATTTTTTAAATAAAAAAATTTGTTATACCCTTCTTTATGGTGACATGTGGTCGACTAACATGTTGATACGTGATCGAATCTGATGACGATACATGATAAATATAATGCTGATACGTCAACAGATCTTAACGCGTGGTAAGTCCAAGTCCAATTAATATCAGTCGTTGACCATCGGTTGACTGACAGTTTACATCCAACAAAGGCATATTTAGACCAAATTGAAATGTTAGAAGCATATTTGAACAAAAAAAAATATAGGACCAAATAACAAAACATGCAAGTGTTGGGCATCTTTTATCATTTTACTTTTTTTATTATTACATTCAATCGGTCCAAAGTCTATACCCGGCTGGCCCGGTAGGTCCAAGCCTTCGATGTGCTACACCTACATTTTTGGTAAGCGCACATTCTCGCTAATTAACACGTGTCACTTTAATTATAATTAAAATTTCACTCAATTTATTTAAAAAATATTATCATGTAATTATCTTAAAACTATTAAAAAATTTATAAAATAAAAAGTTGACTTTAAAATTTTATTTTTATTATAATTATAAAGGTAATGAAACTCAAAATTTGTTGTTAAGTGAGTGAAAATGAATCATTTGTAATATAAAAGAAAATATTGTTATGGTTAGAAAATACGAGTTTAAAAATTTATCTATATAATATGTGTCGTATCAAAAGCCTAAAGAAATAAATATGTACTGCAATGTATAAATTGATCGCAATAAAATGTAGGTTGTATTAAATGTCCAAATAACAAACTTAACTTGTTAAAAATATAAGGTTTAAATGAAAAATAAGAGCCCAAGCTACACTTTTTTTAAATTTTAGGCGCAAAAAAATGTATTATTTTTTGTAAAAAATAAGTGTTTAAAGTTTATACCGTTATAATTTTTAAGTACAACATAATTAATTACTGTTAAAAAATTATTAACTAATCAAAACATGACACGTGACATGCTTATTTTATTTTATTTTTTAAAAAATAAAAGTTCTTAAACAATTTTTTTACACAAACAAATTAATTTTTCAAAAAATTTCAAAAAAATTTCAAAATTTACAAAAATAGTCTTAAAACCCCTAAAATTTTCAAACCCAGACCTCAAATTGCTTCCGCTTTCAACACCCATAAACATACCCCTTTGGTTACCTAACCTAGCCAACGACGAACATCGTGCGAGCCGGACGTCGAACATGGAATTAACAATGATAGTTAAATTAATAGACTTGATTTAAATGATTTATTATGTGACTATAAATTGTTAATCTTAAAAATTTAGTGATTATTTTAATACTTTATTTTAATTTAAAACTTAAATTTATTAAACAACTAAATGAATAAAATAAATTGTATAATTTAAATACATGATTTTTTTTTAATTTTAACACCAATGGTAAAATTGAGACGGTGCATCACATTGATTTGGTCTGATTTAATTCGGTTTATTTGGTTAACAGACAAGTTTGCACCTCTCTTCTATCCCTTTTAGCTTCGGTTCCAAACCTCACCTTCGGATCCAGACTTCATTTCGCTCCTCTCTCTAATCGTTGCAAATTTCCCACTGATTATTCCACTTCATCTCTCTTTCTCATCTAAAGAAAATATCTTTCGCTTTCAAACCCTAACTTTTTTTATTTTTAATTTGTCACAATTTTGACACTCTTCAAGATCGATTTTCCGAGCTCAATTTCAAAGGCTACGCTACGTTATTATAAGTCCTGCTCTCTTTCTTTATCCAGAAACTATAATGTCTTTGTTTCTCTAGCTCATATCGAGATGCTGAATCTATGTTAGGGCTACGTTGTTCTAAGGCTGGGCAGTTATGTTATCTGTGTTGTTGCTAACTCGTTTTAGTTGATGTGGGAATTTTTTGCTGTTGTTTCGATCTTTTGTTATCTTGATTAGAAATTTGAGTTTTTTAACGTAATGTTTGAGTGTTAGCGTCTGTTTGACTGCCTAGAAAAAATGGAGGATGTTGGGGAAATTTTTTATTTTGAACTGGTGCAAAAGTTTAAATCGAGCTAAACTTATGACAATTATTTTCTTCCTACTCTTTGAAAGGTTATAACATTTTATGCTAATTTATTCGTGTTTTAGTGGTTGCTTCTTGATCGTTCCTTTTCTTTTTCTCGTATTTGGAGTTCATTGAGCTTGCTATGTAGTCTTTGATGCTTTTGATGTGTGTTTTTGTTTCTGTTAATGGGTGGGTGCCTTCTTTTTTTCTCCTGACTGGTGCTTACTTGGTTTTGTTGCTAGCTTTCTGATGTTCGTATCTTTATCTATTTGATTTGCCAGCTTGCTTCTCATATATACATCTGAATTTAGTGATTTAGACCTATATGAAGCTTTTTTTTCCTCCATGCTGATTAAAGAGGATGCACCTTAAATTGATAAGAAAAAAAAGTGCCATTAGATTGTTGGAGTGAGAAATAAGAAACTTTAAATGTTCGGTTGTGAAAAACTTGCCACTGATGATGAATTCAGAGCAAAATCTTTCGGTAAATTTACTGTCAGAATGCACGGAAATTTATATCCATAATATCGTCTTTTTTATCATGCTCCCTTGGTTGTGTTGAGATACCGTGTAATAAGCTTTGAGAATGCATGGGGATGTGGGCTAGCGAAAGTCCGAATGGAAGGAACATTATTTGTTCTATATTTCTGGTTTGGTTTCATGGATTGGAAATGGCTGACCTATATTTGTTAACTTGAGGAGAATGTCAAGCTTCGCAAATTTTATGTTGTATTAGAGTTTAGATTGATTGCGAAAGGAGTGAAGGTTCTACAAAAAAAATGTTCTCATTCACATTGGTGGCTACTCCGTGGATTATGTGAGATTATTCGCCTTGGTTCAGTGAGCTTTTTGTAATTGTCTCTTCACTTCTTCTTGCTCCGTACAGCAGATACATTTCTGTGTTCTTTTTTATTTGTTGTTTCATACAACAGAATGGAAGTCGTTCATTATCTTTGAGCACATCTGTTTTCTTTACTACTAGGTGAAGGAAAGATATTCACATCAAGCATATCTGTTTTACTGGGGTAGGGGGAAATTGAATGTTAATAATCTATTTCTCTTTTTTCTCAAAATTAAAATAATTCTAACATGATTTTTTTTTCACATTGTGTCAACAACTAATATGCTTTGGATAAACACACCCTCTGAAGCATATTAGTTATTGACATTGTGTCCAGCTGCTATTTGATATGTTTTCTGAATGCCTACCTTTTTTATGACATTTTTATACTTGTCACCACACATTGCCTTCCAAAATAAAAAAAAGAAAAGCGAAATTGTTGCTTTAAATTCTATTTCCATGAATACATGATATATTGATTTTATGCATGTCAGATAAGATTGAGATTTTAAACTTTTGTTCTCTATAACGGAATTTCAGGCTTGTGAAAACTTTAACTTAATTTTTATTTCTTGCAGGTAGTAATTTTTTCTCCCAAAATTTTAGCTGCTAAATATTTTTGGCTTGGATTATCTCTGTTTGTCAACTAAGTTGGAGACAAGATCCATATTTCCTTGGCCAAGAGAGTTTCTCCCAGGGCCAACTTCTATCACATGTAATTGATGGTACCTGGCCTGGCTTTAGTAACAATTTGTGCGTTGAAAACCAGAGACAAGTTGGTGGGCTTCTTGATTCCAGTTTGAAGAATTAAGTGTTCATCAATTAGGTAATAATTAAGGCATCTTGATTGTTTTAGTTTCTACTTGCGAGTACAATCATTTTCGTACCGAGATCTTAGTCCATTGTTGTTACATACTTCTAAACCACTTTTTAGTTGACATTATTATATTTTCCTTTGGCTTTAGCAGAGTCTGACAAAGAATATAGTGGTCAGTATTCAAGCCTACTGCATGGGATGAACTTCACAAAATCAGGTCTTAGGCCTGAAATTGTTAGAAGTCAATCACAAAACTAATCACCAATTGCTAATGGCTATAATCAAGGGCATCGGTCTTTCCAGGCAAGGCAGAAGGAAACAAACTTATTGGAGGTGGATACAACACCTAGAGGTTTATCAGTTCTTGATTCACCAATAGGAAATGACCCTGATTTTCATCAAAAGAATCCGTTGAGGTTGGAATCTACTGAATCTTCTAAAAATTATGATTTTTTTAGAGCGTAACAACATATTAGTGGACAGCATCCTCTCCAATCTTTGCAAGGTAGCAATCAGGAATGACTGACATGCAGTTGCTACAGCAGCATGCTATAATGCAAGAATTACTGAGACAACAACTTCCAAAGTCACGGTTTCACCTATCAGAAACAAGGCAGTTGAGCTCTACAAATCAAGTTTCCATTGTTGCTAGACAGGCATCTGATGGTGTTTGTCCAGTTCCAATCAATGGTGTTCATGTCCGTGATGCTTTAAATTATATCTAGAAGCCCGAGCACATGACACCAAATGCAAATTGGCTACAGCATGGTGCCTCTCCAACCATGCAGGGATCCTCTGGTGGCCTTATATTTTCCCTTGAGCAAAGACAGAAGCATTTGATGAGTTTGGTTCCTCAACAAGTTGATCAATCATTTTATGAGATTTCTACCGATAGTGCTAGAGGAAATCCATATCAATATTTTTCTATCCAAATGGATAAGGCTTTAATGCAACAGGTACCAGCCGACAGTAATTCATATCCAAATAACCAGTGTGCTATGTTTTCATATCAAGTGGGATTGCAAGATGGAACTTTGGTTTCTAGACAGGGTAATCAGGATAAAAATGTATTTGGGGTTGTGTCTGCTTAAGGTTTAAATAATCTATTTCATTCAGAGAACTTGCAGCAAATGGCTATCCAACCAAAAAATCCAGTGATGCATGAGTCTCCTCAGAGGAAAAAGCATCACAGTCCCCCAGAAACATCCCTGCAGAAATCAGAAATTCAAGTTTCCTCCCAGAATGTGGCTACACTGGATCCAACTGAAGAAAATATTTTATTTGGTTCAGATGACAGTATGTGGGATGTCTTTGGAAAGAACACCAACCTGGGTTCAGTTTTGGATAATACAGACTCTTTAGGGGGGTTTCCTTCTCTGCAAAGTGGAAGTTGGAGTGCTCTTATGCAGTCTGTTGTAGCAGAAACATCCAGTAATGATATAGGGGTACATGAAGAGTGGAGTGGTTTGGGTTTGCAGAATTTTGAACCCCCAAGTCCCCAAGGAATAGCTGCATACGATCCTCGTGGTCAGACTTACAATAAGACAAATAGTTGAAACTTCATTGAGTCTGCATCACGTGATGGTGGTGACATATCAAAAAGTCAGGATACTGAAATCTCATTGCAAAGTTCTCATAATAATGATCACAGAGGTTCTATGTATGCGACAGGTCATGGTTCTGCTCTTGATTGTCCTGTTCCTTATTCTAATATTGAATCACTGAATGTGAATTTTGGCTTGGGAAGCCCAGAGGTGAATAGGGAAGGTTTTGATCAGGACAATGTTGCTTTAATAACAGATTCAAGAACGAGAAGGGTCACAAAGGAGAGTAGCCAACAACCTCCAAACAGACATAATCTTACTCTCTGGAGAAGTATTGATTCTAAAGTAAACTCTGTACTAAGTGGGGTGCCATCAGAATATCAGCAAAATCTGGATAAGAGCCCTCAAACTTTGGATTCATCTGAAAATAATTACTTGGACAAGGGACTGTCTGAAGCAAATATGGAGAACCTTAATGTAAAAGAAAATTTTAATGACAGTATCCGCTCTAACTTTTCCCAGCCTACATCCACCAGTGGCGTTAGAGACAATGTCTGGTTGGATGCAAATGATCCACTGGGAGGAAAACAGAAGCCATCCATTCAAGTTAGTCATAAAACTTGTGGAACCGGTAAATTTCAGTATCATCCTATGGGGGATCTGGATGCGGAGGTTGAGCCTTCTTATGGAACTAAAAGTGTCACACATATGCTGACAATACCCAATGTTTCCGAAGGATTAAAAGTTCATGACCAAGGATATTTTGGGCAGTCAAAATATACTTGTCATGCTGCTGGAGAGTCTACAGGCACTGAGAAGGTTATTTTCTTTGTTTGGCCATATATGTTAATAGTATGAAATTGCCTGCTTCCTTTTATTTATGTAAGCCTTCAGAAGACCAAACATTCTTTTATTAACTTTTTTTTCTCTGCATATTGGGGTTGATTTCAGGGCATTCAAGTAGACAAGGTACCTTTTGATGCGTTGACATCTCATTTGAAGCAGATTGACGACTCTTCTGAGAGAGCTCAAACTATTCAATTGGGAATAAAATCAGCACATCGTATACCCAAAACTTCTCCAGATAACAGTTTCTCTTCTTCAGAGACTTCTTTCCCGAGTAGGAGTGGCAACCAAAACCATGCATGGGATCCAGGCCCGCAGTTTCCAGTGTTGGAGGCTATGCCAACTCCCCAACCTTCTGCTACTGCTGCATCTTCTCAGCAAGGTGCTTTTACGAAGATGCTCGATGTATGGACCAGAGTCTCGTCCCCAGAACATCTATTAGGAGCCAAGTTTTCGCCAGCCTCACAAAATTTGTTGGATCCCCATAATAACTCAGAATTTTTTTTTGCTGGAACAGAGAAGCTAGATGATCAAATTGATTGGGCAGGAAATAATGGCCAATCTGAGTTCCCTACTGGCTTTGCTAAACCACAAAGCTTTGTTGGTGAAGAACAACCAGAAAAACCCCAGCTGGTATTGCACGAGAATAATGCCATCCAAAATCCTGCTAGTATGCAAAGAGACATTGAAGCTTTTGGCCGTTCTTTAAGACCAAATAATGCTGTACATCAGAACTATTCCTTGTTGCATCAGGTACAGGCCATGAAAAATGCAGAGGTTGATCCTAGTAATAGGAGTGTTAAAAGATTTAAAGGTCCGCCTCCAGACTCTGGGTTGGATGTTCAGCAGTTAAGTTCCCAAGGTGCAGAACAGTTATCTTATGGATCCAATTCGATTAGAGATGCCCTGGTTGGTCGTCCTTTAGTTCCTTCTGGAGATTCTAAAATGCTAAGCTCTTTATCTAAAACTGGAGATAATCATGAGACACATCTATCTGCTAATAATATGCTGTCATTTGTTCGGAAGGATTCCCAACATTTCTCCAATTCTGATAATTCAATAGCTAATGTTAGTGGTGAACACTCTAAGATCAGTCCCCAGATGGCTTCATCCTGGTTTGATCGGTATAGGGCAATTAAAAATGGGAAAATATTGCCCATATATGATGCTCAGATAATTGCTACGATGAACGCCACGGAAAAATCATTCACCGTTGGTCAGTCTTCTGACAGTTTGCATGTTCATTCAAGTGAGCAGGTTAATGCTGCAGTTGACGCTAGTCCTCTGGATAAAGCCCCGAAAAGCTCAAATTTTATGCCAATAGCAAGTGAGTTTATCTCCACTCACTCACTGCCACCTGATATTGCAAATCAGAATTTGGTTGTGACAGCAAAGAAGCGTAAAAGTATGATATATGAGTTTCTACCATGGCATAAAGAAGTGACCAAAGATTCTCAAAGGCCTCAGGACATCAGGTGAGTGGAGTCAGCATCCCATTTGTTGCAATTGCTTTTAACAATATGCATATTAGTTTGCTGAAATGCAAAAACTGTTTGCTATCTTTTCTCACTTTCATCATGTTTTCCCTTCTTTGAGACTTATCTGTCGATTGCAGTGTGGCAGAAGTGGAATGAGCTCATGCAGCAAATAAATTGATTGAGAAGGTGTCTTTAATGTCAACTATCCCAAATGTTTGTTATTCCTTCTTAAAACTCGGCCAGTTCTCAGCTGACAGACATTGATCTTATTTGCAGGTTGATAATGAACTTGTAATGATTGAAGATTGCTGGCCGTCAATGCTTAGATAAAAAAGAAGGCTTGTTTTGACAACATACCTTATGCAACAACTACTTCGTGCTCCTCCAAGAGTATTTCTTTCTGTAGATGCCATCAAAAACTATGAGAGTCTGGCCTATATTCCTGGATTCAGCCATGTTTAGCCTTCTTATACTCGTTTACTTTAGTTTGTTTGCTTGATGCAGTGTTTATGGTTTTGCCCCAACATCATCATGATTATGAAGTTGTGTCTAATATTTGCTCTTTATTTAAGCAGTCTGGAGAAAAGAGCCTCAATCTTGGACATAAAACTGGAATGTCAGGAACTAGAGAAAGTTTCGGTTATCAACTGTTTCGCCAAGTTCCATAGCCGGGGGCAAGCTGATGGGGCCGAGACCTTATTATCCTCGAATGCAACTGTGAATCCTCACAAATTCTGCCAAAGATACGTTACGGCATTACCGATCCCTATGAATCTCCCTGATATGGTACAATGCCTTTCGCTTTGATCATTAGTTGATTTTTTCACCATTTGAAGCACACAAGTGAAAATGTAGGATAAGCACTTAGATCTTCAAACGTTGTAGGCCATTGATGTTAGTTAATTCCTGAGAAAAATTCTTCTTCTTGCTGATCAGATCCTTGTGCTATTATGTATGTATGCATGCATGCTTGCGTACATTATTTATGTAATGAATGTATGTATGTATCAAATGAGTTGGAATAAAAAAATAAATCTTCATTGAAGGAGATGCATGACATTGCCAACTCATCTTGCACTATTTTGTTTTTTTTAATAACAGGTATCTAAAATATTGGTTTATTAATTACGATCGGGTACTGTAGAAGTTAATTATAGGGTCGACCCTCTTAATCCAATCGCTCTATTCACAACGTCAGAATTCAAATTTTTAACCTTGCTTAAGGGATCTAATGTCTTATTTCGCTATACCAATTGATTGTTGGTTGGTTTTAATATATATGTATATATATTGTTTTTAAATAAAAACGTACTAGTTTTATTTATAAAAAAAACCATTATTTTAGGAAAATATTGTTATAACAATAAATAAATATTTGTATAAAATAATTTGATATTTTATATTTTAAAATTGTAAAATAAGTTTAACTCAACAAATAGTCCTAGTGAAAAAGAGAATGAATACTCGTTCCTAAAGATTTATGCTCAAATTTAATTTTTTTATCTGCAAGGTATGTTGTATTCCTAGAACAAAAATTATCTGCCTCCTAGTCATGTCTCATTCTATGCCCCATACTAAAAATTTAAATTTTAAACCATAGCCCTAAATTTCATATCCTAAACCCTACATCCTAAAAATACATTAAACCCTTAATTCTCTAAATTTTAATTTCAAACCCTAAATCTTAAACTTTAAACTCATTATTTTAAAGTGGGACATAGAGTAGACGATTTCCATCCGCATCCCTAAGGAATTAAGAATATACTTCATCACTCCATTTTACCAATATTGATGTTTAATAATGAAAATATTTATATGATTTAAATTAAATTATACAAAAAATAATATAATTATTTTGAAAAAAAAAGCATTGAATAAGTAGTGTTTTCGAGATTCTAGCCAGGTTGGCGGTTGGTCCCAAACCAAGCTAATATAAAAAAATTCAAAAAAATTTAAGCCATTAATAATAGGATAAATATCCTATACACAGGCGGTGGAAACTGAAAGTTTCCACAAGCGCCTTAGTTTTAGGGTATAGGGAGTTAATTTAGGGTATAGAGTTTAGGGGTTTAGGTGCAGGGGTTAGAATTTAGGGATAGTTGTTTCAATTTAAGGTTTAGGGTTATAATTTAGGGTTTATAGGTTAAAACCTAAATCCTCACCATATTACCCTAAAAACTAAACCCTAACCTATAAACCCTAAATTATAACCCTAGACCTTAAATTGAAATGACTATCCCTAAATTCTAAACCCCTACACCTAAACCCCTAAACCCTATACCCTAAACTAACTCTCTATACCCTAAAACTAAGGCGCTTGTGGAAACTTTCAGTTTCCACCGCCTGTGTATAGGATATTAATCCTTAATAATAGGGTAATTGTTCTATACACAAGCGCTTGTGGAAACTTTTTTACACAAGCGCCTTAGTTTTAGGGGTTAGGGACTTCGTTTAGGGTTTAAAATTTAGGGGTATAAGTGTAGTAGTTTTGAATTTACAGATTGTTGATAAAATTTTGGGTTTAGGGTTAAAATTTAGGGTTTATAGGTTAAAACCTAAATCCCCACCCATATTACCCTAAAACCAAACCCTAACCCTAACCCCTAAATTCTAACCCTAATTCCTAAATTCTAAACATGAACCCTAAATTCTAAACATTTAGACTAAAACCCCTAAACTCTAAACCCTAAACACTAACCTTAAACCCTATAATTGAGATGTTTGTGGAAATAAAAACTTTCCACCGCCACTGTATAGGATATTAATCGTTAATAATAATGAACAAAAGCAATAATAAAAATCAAAAAAGGAAATTGGACCCGCCTATAATTTAAAGCTTGACGTCCGTCTTTATCTTTCTTTTCCAGATCTGATCCGAAGAACCCCCAGAGCCCAGACAAGGTGAGAAAGCTTACTCAAATAATTAATTAATTAAATAAATAAATCTCTTTACATATATATATATTCTGTTTGTTTACTGAGAAAATCCTTTTTTTTCATGCGGTTTTTCTCGTTTCAGCTCTAACGTTGAGTGAAAAATCTTAAGTTGTTCGTTCGAATTCTGTTTACTTTTTTTTTCCTTGCGTTTAAATGCTATGCATGCGAATTTTCTTTTCATGTTTTTTAGTTTCATTGATGTATTTTCAGCTTTTTTGCTCAGATCTTTTTTGTCGACGATTTGCTTGTTACCGTCAAAATTAGCACCGCGTGAGATTATATTTCGCATCTCGCCTTAGAATTGGCTGTGTTTTTGCTTAGTTCTTATATGATTACTCTTGTTTGGGGAAAAAATGCATTCGTTGTTAGATTGTATTTTGTTTCTTTTTCAGGTTTCATAGCTTAAAATGGTGAAATTTTAGTGTATTGCTGAACATGAAATGTAAAATCAATCTATAATAGTTGAAATTGTATTCGTTAGTGTATTTTTTTCTTAATCTTTTATGTAGTTTAGTTCATTCCAGATATTCTTTTTAATTTTTGGTGTCAATTTCTGAAAAAATTGCTTCAATTGTGTTGATGTATCGATAATAATTTTTGGAGTTTATATAACTACAAAACTCTCACTGTTTACTGTACATGTGATTTCCTTCCTTTGTTACTTGTGTAGAAGTTGAAGCTAGAGATCATGGGTCGTGGAGTTAGCAGCGGTGGCGGACAGAGTTCTTTAGGCTACCTGTTCGGGAGTGGAGAAGCTCCGAAACCGACCGCAACCACTAATGGCACTAGCCCTGCCGCCAGCAGTGAAGTTCCCAGGATGCAGAATGAGGTTGCTAAGGAAATCCCACAAAAGTCCACCACTGCTTCACCTTCATCACCTCCTGGTGTTGCTAAGGAGATCCCTGCCGGCATCCCCGGGAACACCACGATTACGAACAACTATTTCCGTGCCGATGGCCAGAATTGTGGCAACTTCCTAACGGTAAGATCCTAGCAACAAATTTCTCTGATTGGTAGTTTAGTACTTTGATCAAATATATGCCATTTATCTTACATAATACTCTTGTAGTAGAAATGTCTGAGGATCAAGTGAAAAATAATAATCTTTTTAGAAAAATGTACATGCTCATGCGAGATACTCACCCTTAAATACAACATTGTATGTATGTATGTATGTATGTATGTATGTATGTATGTACATGTCGGAAAATTTTGTTGGGATATCCATTTGAATATTGGAATTTAACCATGCTCATGACAGGTAAATCCCTGTTTCTAACATTCACACTGTACAGGGACGAAACTAGTTAGTGGGTGGAAGGGCATTGGCTCCTCTAAATCTTTTGGGTCTAATTGCACCTTAGGTCCTTGGTAGTTTTGAAACTAGACATTCTATTACTTCTTTGGTCCCTAGTAGTTCTGAAACTAGGTAACTAAGACTTGACTCCATTTTCTCGGTTTAAACACTTATTAATCCCCATTTCTCTTTTTTCTTTAAATACTTCTTAGGTCTCAGTAAATTTCGAAATTAGATTCTAACCCATAATTTTAAAATTTAAACCAATGTCTTAATAATTAGAACTTGACACTGTATTTTATTACTATATATATTCATGCATTCAATTAACATACATCATTAATGTTTTGACATGTTTGAATGCTTCTTACTTTGTTTCGTTTGATAAATTTCTGCGAACAGGATCGGCCTACGACGAAGGTTCATGCTGCTCCTGGCGGCGGATCCTCCCTGGATTACCTGTTCGGTGGTAATGGTAAGTGAGGCTTTGGAGATCCGCTGCTTAATCGTTGTCTTAAAAAAACCCTCAGAAACTTGAGGGAAACAATGTACTATGAATCTGTGTTTTATGTGAAGATATTTTCAGTTCTGGTGTTGTACAATGTAATACCGCTGGGCGGCTTTATTCGTGCTTACGGAGCTGGATATGATATGATTACACGAACACGAGATAAGAAATTAAAAACATAAAATGACTTTAATTCGGAAAAAAAATATTGAATATTAAATTCTTTTTATTGCAAATCATTAATAGCAAAAGTTATAGAAAAATAGAAGAACTTAAACATCGTTTATGGTATAAAAGTATATATGAATACCAAAGTATAAAAATTATTTGGTATAAACCTCGTTTATTTTTACGCATCAAATTAAAATTGGCATAATACCAAAAATTTTTGAATAGTTATTTTAATTCTTATTTTTTTAAGTAAGTTAGTCCTCAATATTTTATTTTAGGTCAAAAAAGTTTTTCTGTGAACAAAAATTGTTAGTCGACTGACGATAAACAACATAAACTGATTTAGTATAACACGTCAGGAAAAAAAAATATTTTACTTTTTTTTTGGATAAATGCCCTTTTATTCATCCAAAGAACCAACCAAACAACAACCAAACAAGATACAACCATCCTTCCCTATCCCCGTATAAACTAATTACAGTGTATACCTCATCTTTCTATCAAGTTTATATCAGCATGTACAAATCTAGAAAAACCAGTCAACCTTAAGCAAACATCATTTTTAATTTTATAAAAAATATTTTTAACCTGCAGTGAAGACTTCCAATGAATCTTATCTTTTCTTTCCTTCCATATCTGATAATTAAAACTGCACCAGGCCAGCCTCAAACAATAGCCACCAACTTCTTTTCCTTACCATATCTTTGCATCCAATCGATAAACTCATCCCAAATGAATGCCCGACTTTGGAGCCCACAATACAGCAGTACAAAGCCCCACACACGAGAAGAGAAGCTGCATTTCGCAAAAAGATGAGCCCTTGTTCCCAACGCATCCCCACGTAAAACGCAGCGTGGATCTACTTGACAAACCCATGCAATCATACGATTCTTTACAGACAATCTATCTTTGACCACCAACCAAGAGATGAATGAATTCCTTGAAATATTAGGACCATTTCAGACAATTTTCGCCCAATCCACCCTAGCATTTCTATGCCTCAACATATCCCAAACAGAACTAGTTTTATAGCCCCCTTGAATACTTCCAACTTGTACGAACAAAAGGCGAAGCTTAAGAAGCTTCTTCCATGCCCAACTGTGCCAGCTCCGAACTTTCACATCCCACACTGAAACTCCTTTAAGCAAATAAGCCTCGACCCAGGCTACCCACAACGACCCCGACTTAGTGAGGATTAGCCAAAGACACTTTAATAGGCTTGCTCTGTTCTAAACAAAAATATCCTTCACTCCAAGTCTTCCCTCACACTTAGGATGACAAACACCCTCCCAGCTAACCCGAGCCCCTTTAGCCGAACCAATCAAACATTTCCATGAAAAAGCATTACAAATCGAAGAAATATGTTTCACTACCTTAGCTGGGAGAAAAAAAATCTTACACCAAAAATTATGCATACTAAAAACCACATATTGAATAAGCTGGAACCTTCCTGCAAAAGATAAGCATTTAGAAGGCCAACTATTTACCCTCTTTGTGATCTTAGTAACAAGGATCTCACAATCTTGCCGAGCCAAATTTTTTGTGACCAGCGGAACACTCAAATAGCGAACTGGCAAATTCCTCATTTTAAACTCAGACAAAATAGCAATACTATCAATCTCATTTGCAGTTAAACCCGCACAAAATAACTTACTCTTCCCTGAATTCAGCTGCAATCCTGACATTCTGTAAAAAATATTCAAAACACTTTTGATCCCCATCACAGAATCAACAGACCCTTTGTAAAAACTAGGAGATCATCCGCAAAACAAAGATGAGTCAGTCCAATTCTTTTGTACTTTGGATGAAACTCAAAAACCCCGTGAGAAACAGTCAAATTCAACAAACACGAGAGAACATTCATCCCCAAAATGAACAAATAGGGTGACAAAGGGTCACTTTGCCTGACTCCTTTCCTTCCAGCAAAAAAAAACCTACTAATCCCCCATTTAAACCAACAGAGAACTTTGGTTTAGTGATACAAGAAAAAAATATTTTACATTTTATACAAATTTTAAAAATTATTTTTGACTGACGTGTCATTCTGTAAAGTCGATATATTTGCCTATATGACACTGTTATCGCGGCGTGCACTAACATATAGGTCTGCCACGTCATTTCAAGCCATTTACCGTTGGTTGATTAACAGTTTTCATCCGTATAAAATTTATTTTGACTCAAACTAAAACGTTAATAGCTAAATTGCTTCAAAATGTATATAGGCCAAAATAACAATTCAATCAAACGTTATGAGACATATTTTAACATTATACCATTAAAATCTAACGTTTTTTTACTAACATATCACAATATTGAACTGGCAATCTTTAATGTCTTAGTCTTCACCGAGACTTAGACGTTTTCAAACTTCAACCTAATTTTCTTCATCTTAAATGGTGTGGACTTGTGGTACCTTGAGCATAAATCACATCATAGCTGGATCATGAGAAGCATTTTTGAACTTTCAAAAATGTTACATTTTTAAGCATTTTTTATAGTCTTCATTTTTAAGATTGCTCGAAACTCTTTTATTTACAGTATTTTAGAGGAAATGAACCATTGCCTTTTTTATGATACACATTTTAATAAAAATAATAAGGCTTAATATTAAAATAAATGTTTAAATTATCTCGTTTTTTCTTTTAGATACTTAAACTATTTTTTTGTTAAAGTAAGTACATCGGTTTGATCTTAAAAGGGCACAAAATGATAATTTAGAAATTTAAAAGGAGCAAAATAGTTTAAGCACCTAAACGGAAAAAAAAAAGATAATTTAGACACCTAAAATGGGCAAAAATAGTTTAAACACTTATAAAAAAAACATGATAGTCTCAACACTTATTATGACATTAAACCAAATAATAATAAAAATATACAATTTTGTATAACGTCGAAGATCATTCCTTGATCTCTTCATAGGTTAATGTTGATTTGTAGCGGTTTCTATTGTTTCTTTAGACAATAAACAAAATAATTATCAAAAAAAATATTTTCTTTTACAAGTATTCTAAATTTATTCATCCATCCATTATGAATATGATTGAAATAACGATAAATAAAATTATTTCTCATCATCATCAATCTTGGCGCAAAAGAGAAAACACTGGTCAATTTCTTTTGACCAAATCTTTGTATTTATTTAATTTTGTTCTTCGTCGTGAAACTTAAAGCGGAGACTTTTCGCCATCCCATTCACTGCTAAAAGGATCCTGTCCGTATTTGATTTTTTTCTTTTTCTTTTTTTTTTTTTTGGAAAAAATGTCGAGCTTCCTCTGCAGATGTGCCACATGTTCGTTTTCGGCCTAACTTAATATCAAAGCCTTCGTGTAGTGGTGGTTCTAAAAATCTTTCTGAGGGGGCACAAATAATTAAAATTTTAAAATTTTATAAATTCGATTTACAATTTTATAAATTCAACATGTTTCAAAAAAAATAAAGTTTTAGTTATAAAATAAAATTTTGAATAATTTAATTTTTTTAGTAATTAGTTAACCAATTTTCAAGTTTTAGTCAAGATTCTTAATTATGAGTGATAGTATTATAAATGTTTATGCTTAAATTTGATTTGACTTAAACCTAATTTTAATTTAAATTATAAAATATGTCTCTTCAACTCGACTAATTGAAAATTATTAGATTCGGCTGATCGAATTTCCCCTACATAGACCTTTTCCATCCCTAATGCCCTGCTGAAAAAAATCCATCCCGTGTTTGAAAATTTTAAAGGAAAGGTCGACCTTCCTCTGCCGATGTGCCACGTGTTCGTTTTTGCACAACTTTATATCAAAGTCACCGCACCGGCGAATTTGAAATTGAAATAATCGCCCCCCACTTTAATTGCAGTTTCAGACACGTCGTCGTCTCGGTTAGGGCTGTAAACGAGACGAGATAGATCGTGAGCTATTTGAACTCGACTCGGTCATAGCTTGATTTATTAAATTCGATTTAAACTTGAACTCGGCTCGAGTTCTTGACAAGCCGAGTCGAGTTACTAAATACCCGACTCGAAAAGCTTACATACTACTCGAAAATATAATATACTAATTTTTTTTTATAATTTAGAATCTAAATTCTTAAACTTAAAACCCTAAATATAAACGCTAAACATAACTATTAAACCCTAAACCTAACAACTTAAACTTCTAAATCCTAAACTAACACCATAAACCCTAAAATTAACAAGATTGAGTTTACAAAACTTGTGTATAAATTTTTTTTCTTCATAAGACTTTAAATGAGACGTGACAGATGAAGAGTTACTCGAGTCCAATGCGGTCAGAGATCGGTCAACACTTGACTCGATTGGGCTCGAACTCGACTCGAGTTCTAAACGAGCCAAGTCGAGCTCAAATTTTTCAGACTCGTTAAAAAATACTCAAGCTCGAACTCGACTCGAAATCTTAACGAGCCGAGCCGAGCTTAGCACTACTTGAGCTCGACTCGACTCGTTTACACCCCTAGTACGGTCTCCCTATTTTAGATTTTAGATTTTTTATTCTTCTTCTTTTTGACGTTTATTACTTTCTACATGTATATTCGATTTTTTCTTCTTCTATTTTTTTTTAAAAAATTAATTATAAAATTCAAAATTAAATCAATTTCTCAACACAAAGCCGAATTAATACGACCCGGACCTATGGAGTCTACGGACTACCCGACTATGGACAAGTGTACGCGTGAATTAAGCTGTTTTCTTACCAACGGTCACACTAATTTATTCACACGTGCCATCCGTGCGGTATTATTTCCCTCCTCTATACATACACCGCGTCCCCTCTTCCTCTTCATTCTCAGCTTTTCCTTGCTTTGCTTGCTACACTTGTTTTCGTTTCCTTTGCTTAGCTCTGAGAAACTCCAAGCTCTCATCAATGGCGGATCCAGCAACTATCTCTCCAACTCCTCCATTGAAAGACGAGCTCGACATCGTGATTCCCACCATTCGGAACCTGGATTTCCTGGAGATGTGGAGACCCTTTTTCCAGCCTTACCATCTCATCATAGTCCAAGACGGCGATCCTTCAAAGACCATCAAAGTCCCCGAAGGTTTCGATTACGAGCTCTACAACAGGAACGACATCAACAGGATTCTGGGTCCTAAAGCTTCTTGTATCTCCTTCAAGGATTCTGCTTGTAGGTGCTTCGGATACATGGTTTCCAAGAAGAAGTACATCTATACCATCGACGATGACTGTTTCGTAAGCTCAAAATTCATTGGTTTTGTTTATAGATCTTGGATTTTGATTTGATGTTTTAATGCTTTGTTTATAGATCTTGGATTTTGATTTTGATTTTTGAATCTGAAGGTTGAGGCTGATTTGTTTGTTTTTTACAGGTTGCTAAAGATCCATCTGGAAATGAAATTAACGCATTAGAGCAGCATATAAAGAACCTTTTGAGTCCGTCGACTCCGTTTTTCTTCAACACCCTTTACGATCCGTACCGACCTGGCGCCGATTTTGTTCGCGGCTACCCGTTTAGTCTCCGGGAGGGTGTTCCGACCGCCGTGTCTCACGGTCTCTGGCTCAACATCCCGGATTATGATGCTCCAACTCAGCTTGTCAAGCCTCTTGAGAGGAACGCCAGGTAAAATATATAAGTGTATAATATAACCATGCATGTATAGCAAAGAAATCGAGAAATTCGAAATTTTGTTTGGTTTTTTAAATGGATAAACTACAACGAAAGTCACTCAATTATGGGTAAGGTTACGTTTGGGTCACCTTTCATATTTAAAAATGTACATTAATTTAGTCATTTTTTCTTCTAAATCACTTGTATACCTTTGTTAATATTAGAATAATTCATTTGAAATTATTAATTAATCTAATACACAAATTAATATACTTTTTTTTAAATATGAAGGGTGACTCAAATGTAACATTGCCTATAATTGAGTGATCTAAATGTAACCTTTAATAATTGGGTGACCCAAATGTAACATTACCCAAAATTGAGTGATCCAAACGTAACTTTTAATAATTGAGTGACCAAATGTAACATTACCCATAATTGAGTGATATTCGTTGTAGTTTACCCTTTTTAAATTTGGTTTGGTTATTATTTAAATGTATATGGTTTAATTCGTTTTCGGGTTTATATGTATATAAAATTGTAATTATCGATCTGAACTGGTCTGTTATGTTAGATCTCGGTTCGCTTTTGGTTGAAGTTCGAAAAAATTAGAATGCTATAGGGTAATTGAAAATTTTCTCTAAAACCGAACTATATCATCTGTCAAATGCTAAATCATGTCTAATTCCGATCAGGTATGTTGATGCCGTCATGTCGATTCCGAAGGGAACTCTGTTTCCGATGTGTGGTATGAACCTCGCATTCAACCGCGAATTGATCGGTCCGGCAATGTACTTTGGTCTCATGGGTGATGGTCAGCCTATCGGTCGATACGACGATATGTGGGCAGGCTGGTGCACTAAGGTACCTTATCTCGGTCGATACCGTTATAGTCTATGGCCGTATATATGCTTCCGATCAAACTGCAGCCGTTAATCGTCTGTCCGTTCTTACGCAGGTCATTTGCGATCACCTCGGATGGGGCGTGAAGACCGGATTGCCGTACATTTGGCACAGCAAAGCGAGCAACCCGTTCGTGAACCTTAAGAAAGAGTACAAAGGGATTTACTGGCAAGAAGAATTGATCCCGTTCTTCCAATCGGTTACCCTCCCGAAGGACTGCACCAGCGTTCAGAAATGCTACATCGAGCTCGCCACGCAGGTGAAAGCGAAGCTCGGGAAGGTCGACGAGTACTTCAACAAGCTTGCAGATGCAATGGTGACATGGATCGAAGCATGGGATGAACTGAACCCATCAGGTGCATCGAAGTCTGCTGCATTGCCTAATGGTGCTTCGAAGTGAACTTACTTCGGTTCGAAAGCTAACGTTTCGTCTAGCTGCCCCCCTCGGCTCGTATCGTGACGCCGGTCATCCATTTTTGTCCAAGCTCTTGCATTAAAGCTTGGAATGATCATTTTGCAGGTAGGTTTTGGGGTGGAAGAGATATATATCTATTTAGTTACCATATTATTGAGAAATCTTGGCCTATGTTTTGTTTTAGATTTGCTGAGTTAGTTTAGCATAATTGAGAGATTATTTTCCTTTTGAAAGGTCCTATTTACAGATACATAAGTGCTTTGATTTATGCATTTTTTTGTTACGTTAATCTATTTTTTTACTTTCTTTAAATATTCATGTTCGATTTTTATATATTTTAGGTTAGTATTTGACACATCGGTAGTGTAAATTTTTATATACAAACATACTTATTTAAAGTTTAAAATCTAAACTCATAACCCCTAAATTTTAAATTATAATTGTAAATTTTATAATTAATCTCTAAACTAAACACGTAAACCTCAAAATAGAGTTGTTTGTATAAATTAAAATTTAGGGTAAACTATACTAATGATCACCGAACTATGAGGTTGGTGTCGATTTAACCATTATATTTTCAATTGTGTTAAATATACCACATAATTATTTAATTGGTTCCAATGTAGCCACCTACCGTTAAAAATAATTGGTATAATTACAAATTTGGTCCCCTTTATCTATACAATCTATCAATTTGGTCCTAATTTTAATCTAATAAAAATTTATTTATTTTAATTAGGTGGTGACACGTAAGTTTGCCACTGAGCCAAGTATATACTTGTGATATGCAATACTAATAATAATATATGTGTTATACGATTGGATAGAAAAAAAAACAATATACTCACCCTTGATACTTGTGATATGCAATACTCCCTCCGTACCACTAAAACTGTCACATGTTGACTTTTTTGTCAAAATTTTTCAACTTTAACTATAATTTATTTAAATATTTTAATTAATTAAAAATTATAAAAAATATATTTAAAAACTAGTTGATTCAAAGTTTTTAAAATATATTTTTTTCATATTTTTATCAATAATAAATTTTAAATTATAAGAGGTCAAAGTTGAAAAAGTTTGACCCAAAAAAGTCAACATGTGACAGTTTTAGTGGGACAGAGGGAGTACTAATAATAATATATGTGTTATACGATTGGAGAGGGAAAAAAAACAATATACTCACCCTTGATAAGCCCTTGATAAGATTTAAACATGGGAATCCTTAAGGATTGTGGCATGGGTTTGCCATTAAGCCAAATAAATATTTTTGATATAAAATACTTCATAACTATAATATATATCTTATTCGATTGTAATTTAGTTTGGAATATATTATATATATAATAATATTAAAATAATCAAAATTAAGTTAAAAAAATCAATTCAAGGAAAATTTAATTTGAAATATTAAATATATAATTATGTTAAAATAATTAAAATTAAAAATTATTTTTTAATATTTTATATTTCTTTTTTAAACTATATAATTAACAGATAAACCTTAAAATATAATAAAATAAAATTTTAAACACATTTTATTTTAAAAAAACATTATACACTTAAAACAAAAATAATAATAATTTATATACATTTCCCCATCAAATCAAAGTTTTAATTTGTAATTTTAATTGTCCAAGTCCAAACATAGCAGAAGGCAGAGCGTTTGGATTTTCAAGAGCTAATGGCTCCATTTGTATGATTTCCAACTTTGATTTTGATTTTCAAGGTACGTGTATTACAGATTTATATTTGATAACACTGATAATATATAAATCGAATTTTGACATTTAATTGATGTAGTGGATATTGCACCACTGTATTTATCTTATACAATTTTACCTTCTCAAAACAAATAGATTTCTTACCCAATTGGACTTCACAATTGTCAAAAACTCTAACAAAAAGAAAAGAATTCTTATCTAATTTGATTTTTTTTGAAAAGATAGGATATTGTAAAATTTTATTAATGGAGAACTCTTATTTAATTTGATATCGGACTACAAAACTTCAAATTTTTTTATAAATCTTAATTCTAATTTTTAATTTCAACTTTATATATTATATATAGATAGGATGAATATATGTGAAAGACAATCTGAATAGGATAAATATTCTATACACAGGCGATGGAAACTGAAAGTTTCCACTAGTGCCTTAGTTTTATAGTATAGTGAGTTAGTTTAGGGTATAGGGTTTAGGGGTTTAGGTGTAGGAGGTTAGAATTTAGGGATGGTTGTTTCAATTTAAGGTTTAGGGTTATAATTTAGGGTTTATAGGTTAAAACCTAAATCCTCACCATGTTACTCTAAAAACTAAACCCTAACATATAAACCCTAAACTATAACCATAAACCTTAAATTGAAACAACCATCCCTAAATTTTAACCCCTGCACCTAAACCCCTAAACCCTATACCTTAAACTAACTCACTATACCCTAACACTAGGTGCTTGTGGAAACTTTTAGTTTCCACCGCGTATAGTATATTAATCTATCTGAATATTGCACGACTGTATTTATCTTATACAATTTTACCTTCTCAAAACAAATAGATTCCTAACCCAATTGGACTTCACAATTGTCAAAAACTCTAACAAAAAGAAAAGAATTCTTATTTAATTTGATATGGACTTCTCAACTTCAACCTTTTTTTTTTAATTCTAATTCTAAGCAGCTCCAACTTTATATATGTGAAACGCAATCTGTGTATTTGAGAGCATATAACGTGGTCATGGCGAATAAGGCTGCTCTGGGACAAAAAGAAGATGCAAGTATAGTTTTACAAAACAACAAGAAAGAAAGAGATTGGTCTGAGCTTCCCGATGATATCATCGGACACATAGCGGGGAAACTTTATTGGTCGGATCGAATCCGAATACGAGCAGTTTGCAAGAGTTGGCAGCAGGTAACCCTGGTAAGGGTTTGATCGGTGAACGTAAGCTTAGGGACACCTCGTTGGGCAAAGTGATGTACATCGACAAAGATATTGTGGTGGAAGCTCCAGATATGTTTTGTGAATATCAATGCGTAACTAGTAGATATGGTTGGGTGCTTCTACGAAAAGCCTCGCCCGACATGTGTCGGAGGTTCCTCTTTTTATTGTACTCCCCCTTCACCGATGAGGTTATCGAGCTGCCGGTGTTGGATGTAGGTTGCTCTGTCAAGTCCTTGCTGTTGAAGAACACTTTTTACTTGAGTTCAAAGAATTCATAGTGTCTTGTTTTCAGTATTCACACACTTATAGACACAATCAGTATTAGCACTTGTCGGCCAGGAGACGAGAATTGGAAGACCTGCAACTTCGTACAAACTCATCCAATTGACTGGAGAAGGTTCCCGTTGGGTGCAACTTATATAGGTGGATGTTTTTATTGTGTTTTTTCTGGTGGTGCTCTGGGTGTATTCCATGTGAGTAGACAAGAATGGGAATTACTTGTAAAGCAGTGGCCAGACTGGGTCGAATGGTATTTTTTCGGCGAATTAGTAGCCATTCCTTGGTTCCCATGTTGGCCTCGTAGGCGTAAAAGAGTTATGAAGTTTGATTTTTCAGCCAAGCGTTGGGTCGAGGATTTAAAATTCAGAGAGAGGGAACATCCCGATCTTAGATTCTTGTCGAGTTCTCAATCTTTGGGAGAATCATCAAGCGATCATCATCTCTATGCTTATCTCTACATGGCAGGCCTTTTTACGTCCAGTAGTGCAGCCAATCGTCGTAATCATAGGCATTTAATATTGATTGAGCCTCCTCTTAAGCGTGTTTGGAGAAGACATCACTTGCTTAATCGCGATTAGATGTTAAGTTTTTCTACCAACATTTATCTTTTTAAGTCTGTCATTAATTATTATAAGAACTTATTCTGTTATTTCAGTTGATAGTAGATTCAGCAAAATAAGCATGTCTGAAATTGTATGAACATCTAAATCAGAGAAACAATCCATGGAAGACAGGTAATTATGTAAAGTGTTGTCAAATATAGGCATTGCTCAAGACCTTAACGTGTGAGCCACTTAATAGGTTGTTTGAAAAATATTAAAATTCCAATTCTACCTGAGCAACACTCAAAACAGCATCTACATGAATATTGGCACCTTCTCTACGAAAAACTGGGTCTTGCCGGACCTGCAAATATAAGCATGATAAATAAAGACAATGTTGTTTAAGAAATGAAAAATAAGGACAATAGGCCATTGCCATCTGCAAGGGTAACAGTCGCCTAACAAAAAGAGGGTAAGGTAAATTCCGCTCAAGGATGATTGGATGAAGAGTTGGACTAAGGTAACGAAGAGGGAAAAGAGTGCTGATCTAGTTGATTTAACTTCCTAAGTAGAAACAAGTCACAAAAGCATGAAAAAGATGAATAAATAAAACATGGAGAATGTTATCAGTCTGGTTCCCAAAGCAAGGGAGAAAGGAAAATGTTTTTGAAACTATCAAAGGCAGCATGTATAAGTTTATATTTTGCTCAACCTACTAATTAGATGCAAGTTTCCATGCCTTGTGATTATGTCCAATTTGACAGTTTTAGGTCCTTTCACTAATCTAGCTCCATTGCATGACTTGCAAAGCTTCTGGAACCAGCAAAAAGTAAAGAGATCTCAAATGGCAATTCTAAAACAAAAATCAAACTAGAAGAAAGTAAAAATAAAATAAGTATTTCGTGATAAAAGCGGGAATTAATAAGCCCTTCGGCATTGCATCTAAAAGCAAAAATAAATTAGAAAAAAAAATCAATCATGGAGTGTCCATCAATGCAAACAAAATCAACTTTGTTTCAAATTACCATGTTAGAGAGCTTGTGAGGCGATAAACAAGATAAAGTAGAAAATAGGAAACTAAAACCATCTCCCTATGCTCAATGATACAATACAAAGGGCAGAAGGCAATCACACTATCACAGCACAAATGCAGAGAATAAAATAGCAGATTGACAATGCACATTAACCGACTTGAACCAGATAATAAAATATGCAAAGCCCTTCAGGATCCTTACTACTCTAAACATGAACAAGGGACCCGATCTTTGAAGTAGTGAAAGAGATATGCTCATTCCCCATCACAATCTCGAGCTCCTGCCGTCCGATACGGCCAGGTTCGGGTCAGTTGTTATCATCTTCCCTCATGATCTACATTGAGAAATATCAGAAACCATAATCAATAAAAACTGCAACTTTATACCATAAGACCCAGAAATGACTATTAATCACAGAAATAATCAATTATCAAATAAAGACTAAATCCTCTAACCTATCAAAGAAGCAAAAAACTACCTGTGCAAACCCTAGGCAAAGTTGAATCTAATTTTCCCCTACAAATAAGATGAATAATCCGACACCCTAGGCAAATTTGATCCAAGTATATCTCGAAAAAGCATCAAAGAATATCATTTTATTACTATTGCAGGAGACATTACAAGTTTTTGGTAAATTGACTATGACATCATTGGAAGCCTAATCTCTTATGCCAAAGCTCAAAATCTTTCTCATTAGACATATTACAGTCACCTATTGTATGAACAAAACTTTTTTTTTAAATGAAAGAGAGGCCGAAGCCGTTACATTAAATCCCTACAAGACGGGTGTAGGGAAGGCCAGAAGTATCTCTATATAATAGACTAAGAAGATCAGGTTGAGGTGAGGAATAAAGCATGAGAGAGCCATCAGGAGGTGCCGCAGATTTGGCCATAAAGTCAGCCGACATATTCGCTTCACGACGGATTAGAACAAAGATGACAGTCCATGAGTGATCAAGCAAGGAGGATATGGCCCGAATCAGCGCATGCGGACTCGCTGGGGAGTGATTGGAGAGCAGACGGTAAGCATCGGAACTATCAAGTTGAACAATGACACCACCATAGCCTTGACCATGAGCGAGTCGGAGACCCTCGTAAACACCCCAAAGCTCAGCTTGCAAAACAGTGGATATGCCAACGCGTTTATTATAAGAGGCAAGAAAATAACCGTCATGATCCCGAAGCACCCCACCTATTGTGCCAAAGCCGGACGTGGAGGAAACTGAGCCATCAGTGTTAATGCAAATCCAGCCTTGCTGCGGAGCTTGCCACTGGATCATCTCAATTGCGCGATTGCGCGCAGGGCGAAAATGGATGAAGGAAACATATGACTTCGCCCAAGATAAACTGATATTTAGCAGCGAAGTTGGGTGTAGTAAAGCACCTTGGAAAATTGCTCCGTTGCGACGCTTCCACGCTTGCCAAGTTAAAGACGCAAACAGGAGATTCCAAGGCCCTGTAAACATCGAACATGGGGAAGTGCTAACAAGGTTACACAATAGCCAATCACGAAGAGGAAGTGCAAAAAATGGTGCAGCAAGATCACCAAGGACCAATGATCGCCAAAGCGAGCACATAACCGGGCAATCGCGAAATATGCAGTAAAGATTCTTCGCTCGACCCGCACATATCGCACGCGGCAGAGTGAGCAAGATGGCGTGAAAATTGAATAGAATTAGTGAGCAATTTATCTTGGATGGCTAACCAAAGGAAACCACGAATCCTTTCCGGTACATTCAGAGACCACAACATCTTTCAACATGGATCAATTTCATTCCAACTAGAAATGGAATTATGAATATAAGCACTTTTGACGGAAAAAATGTGATTCTGATTACCCTGTCAATAGCAAACTTCCGAACCAAGGGCAGGATATGGAGGTGGGATATTATGAATGTATGCCAGCGCAAGAGGTTGAAGATGAAGAGCGAGCTGATCCCAATCCCAACCTCCAGATGTCAAGGAGAAATCGCGAACTTTAGTGGTAGAATCAACCTGCGCCATAGGAATACAATGATCCGACAAAATCCCAAGGTTGAGAATCCATAAATCAGACCGAAAGTGGACGCTGGCACCATCCCCCACGGACCAAGCAATGTTTTCGCGATAAGAGGACCAAACTTTTGCTAGCGAACGCCAGAAGGTGGAACAATTGGACCGTGAGATGGTCGAAGGACAGTAGCCATCAACGCGGTACTTTTCACGCAGTAATTTAATCCAAAAAGCATCTTGGGAGTGGACAAGAGCATCGCACGTCTTCATTAAGAAAGCTGAATTAAAATCTTTAGTACGGCGAAGTCCTAAGCCACCACGGCTAAGAGGCTGACAGATGGCGTACCAATTTCTAAGGGACAATGGCTTGGAGCTAGCGGATGCCCCCCAAATAAAACGTCGCACAATTTTCTCAATTTCCAAGCAAACGGACGAAGGTAGAGCAGTTGTTTGCATCAAATAGGATGGGATGCTAAGAATAACACTTTTCGCCAAGGTAATTCTACCCGTAAAAGAAACCTTTTTTGCGGACCAGCCATCAAGACGAGAGTGAATCTTATCCAAAAAAAAATCAAATCTATCATTTGCTGCACCCGTATGTCGCACAGGGGTTCCAAGATATTTGCCGAGATTTGAGACAATTCTGAACCTGAGTCTCTCACTAATTAGACATTGGAGACTAGCTTATGTGTTTGGAGAAAAAAATATTGTAGTCTTTTGCTTATTGACGCAATGGCCGGAATATGTGCCAAAAAGATTCAGGATACTTTCAATATTAGTGGCATTAGTGATGTCCGCCTTCGCGTATAAAATCAAGTCGTATGCGAAGAATAAGTGGGAGATTGGCGAACCATTTCGAGCCAATTTGAAAGGTGACCAAACGCCACTAGCAACCGAGTGGGAAATGTAGTGCCCAAGTCTCTCCATGGTTAAATTAAAGATATAGGGTGAAAGAGGATCACCCTGACAGATACCCCTTTGAGGATGAAAAACGACTAAGACCGCCATTCCATTGAACACACATTGAAGAAGAAGTGATGCAATTTTTGATAATCCGAGACAAAGTAGGAGGGAAGCCAATGTCTTCTAAAGTATCAAAAATAAAAGACCAATGCAAACGATCAAACGCCTTTTGGAGGTCTACTTTAATAGCCATCCAACCATGCAAACCCTTTTTAGATTCCATAGAGTGGATAATTTCTTGATTAACAATAACATTTTCACCAATATTCCTCCCCTTGATGAAACTAGTTTGAGTCGGACCAATCAAGGAAGGCATAAGGGGTTGTAGGCGGCAAACAATCCATTTTGTAACAAGCTTGTAGATCACCGAACACAGGCTAATAGGCCTAAAATCAGCAAAGGTTTCCGGCGAATTAACCTTAGGAATGAGAACGATTGAGGTTTTATTGAACTTGGGATCCAGAACAACCCCATTAAAAAGATCCTGAATCATGGCGCAAATAGACGGGCTAACAATATTCCAATTTTGCTGAAAAAAGTGTGCGTGGAGACCATCAATACCCGGAGATTTAAGAGGTGCCATAGAAAATAAAGCATCCTTAATTTCATCGGAAGAAGGCACATAGTCAAGAGCTGATAATGTAGCCTGCGAAATAGGTGGAAAACAACCTCGTACAGGATAGACATCTGTAATCACCTATTTTGTCCGGGGTGTCAAAACCCGTTTTCTTTTCTTTTAATAATAGTGGGCTTTGATTTATATGTGACGTTGTGGCAAAATTTAAAAAAAAAAACCGAAAAGAGAAAAAAAAGAAAAAGAGGAAATAAAAAAAGTATATATATATATATATTTTTAAAATATTTATTGTTATTATTTACTATCATCCATACTATTATTATTTACTATTATTGTATTTTTGATCATAAGTATTATTACCATTTATTACTACTACCATATGTTACTACCTATATTACTATCATATTTATTATTATCATATATCATTATTACTATCTATTATTGTTACTATTATATTACTATCTACTTATTTAAATTATCATTATTATTATATTATTATCTAATTTTCACTTACCGATTATTACTGATATTATTATCTTTATCTACTATTATTATTATTATTATTATTATTATTATTATTATTATTATTATTATTATTATTATTATTATTATTATTATTATTAATCAAATCTGAAAAACAAAGACTATTATAAATAAAAGCCCAATTCATATTAATAAATAAAAGCCCAGAACCTATTAATTTAAAGTTTATATTACAGGCCCAAAAAAACATTATACACATTATAGCCCAATTAGGGCCCTAACAGGAAACCCTAATCTGCTAACCCTAATGCCCCTTCTCTTTGTGATGCAGCCGCCACAAGCCGCAACCGTCGGATCTGGCACGAGATCAACGGCCCAGATCGACCATGACGAAGAAACCCTAGATGAGCCCTAATCCTTGGCTTCGCACCGCAACATCCCAGCCGTCAGATCAAGAACGATCTGACGGTCCAGATCAGAGAGCGCGCGACCTTTGGGTTGCCGCGTGGAGTACACGCACATGCCAGACGACCATCGGGCTCCCACACGCGCGCGTGTCCATCACGCCCGAGCCCCTTCGAATCCCTCAGCCGTCCAGATCCATCTCCGAAGGTCTGGATTACTCCACGACGCCGGCCACGTCCCGTGCCTCTTTGGTCCCCGTACGAACCTCGCATGCAAACAAAACGAGCCCAAAATGTCAGAAACGTAAGGCAACCGAAATCAGAAATCGCAACAAAGTTTCAGAATTTCAGAGGCAATCAAGCACATGAATACGAACAAACAACACTGCAGATTTTCCAGCATTTTATGTAATATTAGAAAAAGGAAAAATGCAAATTTCCGGGGCTATAAAAACCCGAAGCCAATATTGTAATAGAGGGGATTTTTAGAGAGAAAAAATTGTAATAGAGGAGGATTTTCAGATTCAAAAAATTCAGAGAGAGAGAGAGACATTGTAAGCGAATTTCCGATATCAATACAAGCAGAGATCTCAGTTTTCAGAGGTACCATAGTTTTCATTTCTCATTTCGAATCAATAACAAAAAACAGAAAAGGGAAACCGTGTTTTACCTTCGCGTCTCGTCGGTCCGCCTTCCTCGCCGGCGATAAGCTCTGTGGCCCTTCCCGAGGCCATGCATGTGAGCCGGTGAGGGAGTTTGTTTTTTTCGGTCTCGATTTTTTAGAATACAAAAAGTTTTTTAACTTTGGTTTTGGGTTTCAAAGGTTTAAAACAGAAAAAAAGATTTTGGTTTTGGTTTCGGAAAGAAAATAAAAATGGTTTTTTTTAGGGTTCCGGCGCCGACAACGGCGACCGGAACCCTTGCGGCGCCGGATTTTTCAGAGGGAAAGGGGTAAGATTCTTTCGGTTTTAGGGTTAATGATATAAGAAGGGTCAATGGTGTTTTAATGTGGCTTATATACTGTTTTCTTATTTTAAAATCGGTTTAATCGCATTATAAGCCCCTCCGCGTCACTTTAATTGCGCGGGGAGGGCTTCCGCGGCGATAAATCCCTTCCCTGGTCCCTTTAGGTTTTTAAAAGTGTTCAGTTTCGTCCCTGTGTTGTTTTAATCAGTTTCCGGATGGTAAAATGCCCTTTTTAGTCCCTGTAGGTTTCTGTCTCGTTTTAATTGAGTCCAGTTTCACGTTTTAATCAGTTTTTAATGGGTTTATTACATTTGCAGCCCCTGCCAGTTTGCATTTTTATTTATATTGTATGTCATTTTGGTTATATTATTATTCATGCCCGTTTAGTACGTGGTTGCATCGAATATATGTCATTTTGCATCTTGTTATGTTCGTTTAATGTGTATATAATGTATGTTTTTTAATATGTGCATGCTTGGTCTTTTATGATGATTCGAATATGTTTGTGTGACATGCATTTTTGATGTCATTTCATGTGATTTTTAATGACTTGATTTACATGTTAATGAATTTTAAATTTTAAAACGGAGATACTTATTAATTCGCGTATTCGGGTCGACATACCTAGCTTACTGAATGTCCCGCGAATATTCGGATTAATTCGAATCGTCTAAAGGTAAATCTGTAAATAAAACAGACAAGACCATAGCACCATATTTATCTGCTTGCATCATGCATAAAGGTGACGTACGGGATCCGAACCCTAAACTAACACGGCAGTCAGTCTTATATGATGTCGGTTTAGTTTTTGGTCCGGTGTACCGTCATCCTTTTTAATTAAATGGTAAATTAATTCGATACCACCAATTTGAAAGAGCTCGTACGATTAAAGTTTGGTTTTCAATCAAGAACCCCTAATTAAAGTCTTCTTAAATTTTAAATAATTTCCATCAATTAAAAGCAACAATTGTTTTGGTATCGATTTCCAGGCGTGATGGGGACGCTAACCCTACCCCACACGTAACCAACTCCCGAACCCTTTCAAACGAATCTCTGGTTTTGTTTTTACGGTGTCTGGCCTACCATAGTGGCCGGTGGCGACTCCAAACCGAGAAAAAAAAGATTTCTTTTAAAGGGATTTTTCCAAAACCCGAACCGAGCCAATTTTTAAATCTCCCCCCTTTTTTAAATCAAATCGAACATTTTTTTCAAAAGTAGCGGGAACATGAGTTGCGGAGGAAAAAACCCCGTTACAGCTTGGCGACTCCGCTGGGGACGATTTTGTTTTTCAAAACAAAAAGAGAGTTAGGCCAAAGAAATAATTGTTGCTTTTAATGATGGAAATTTTTGAAATTTAATTTGACTTTAACGAGATGGTTCTTCTTTGAAAATAAGACTTTAAGTACGCGAGCTTTTGATAATTGGTGGTCTTGAATTAATTTTTCATTTAATTTCAAAGGAATCACCGACATGTGTTGCACCACGCATTAGGCTCTATACCCGAGCTTCGTCCCTTAAGTGGGAGTGAAACGCCCATACCCACGTGAGTCTCCCTCCACGGGTCGGTAATTCACTTCCGGAATCCACGCCTTTGACATGTGAGCAGCCCTCCACGTCATTAGGTCGTGCTTTCCCTCGAACCGAAACCAATTCGCAAGCTTGTAATGGGCCAGAATTGGGGTTCTTGTTACCTTAGTAGGTAATAAGATAGGTTCGGGTACCCTTGTTAGAACCGAACCACATGAGTGAGAATTTAAGAAGCCTACCCCGGTTAGAGCCATGCGATTAATCGTAGAATTAGAATTCGTGCTATTAGGTCTTGCATCGTTGATCTGCTTTGGTATTTCCTGTTTATTTGTTTTATCCAGATATTCATTATTGGTGTTACTAACCAGTTGCCTTCTTGCCTTGTTTTGCTTATATTTGCATACTCATCGCATTCTCATACGAAGTGTTGATTCGAGAACAGTCTAAGTTGAAAACTTTCATAACGGGAGAAAGAGTCCACAGCAACGAAGTTTTCGGAACCCTAATGGAAAGGGACGAGGAAATTTATTTTATAGAAAAAATCATACCCTCGTATTTATTTTCTTACCGCGTTGTAAGAAGACTCGATCTCCGTTAGGGAAAGTTGTTTGATAAGGATGTTCGTCGAACCAACATTTCCTTGCATTCGGTTTTGTTTTTTAATTTGTTGCATTTAATCATATGTTTATGTTTTGCATTTGACATATCATGCATTGCATCATTGGTTCATGGAATCTAATTGTTCGGGATCATGGCAGCATCCGTAACTACTAAAGATTCCGCACCCACACTTTACTCGCCACCAAAGGAGACAAATGGAGGAAAGTTTCGCTAAGTTGGAAGCTAATTTGAGAGGTCAGTTGGAGCGAGCTCAGCAAGAATTGAGGGACACCATTATCAAGTCCCAACAAGATATGATGAAAGAGATATCTCAGTTGCTACAAGCCAATTTGAAAGGAAAGGGTGCTGTCGGAAACCCTAGTCAGGATAGGGGAGACCCTTCGTTTTCCCCGGGTTTTGTCACCGATACCTCTAAGCCCTCGCAAGGAGCGGCTACTCAAGGAGATGGGGCGACATCGCATCAGGCGGGCGCCTCTACCCATATTCCATCGGGTCTGATTTTTAATACGGAGAATGTCGGGGATAGCGTCCCGGACTTGGATGAGATCGAGAACTTAAACAAGGTGAAGGCCGAGTTCTCAAAACAACTAGAAGAGACCCGGAAAGACCTCGAAGAGAAATTCCGAACTAAAGAAGGAGAAGAGGGGGCATACGGGATGAATGCCAGAGACCTCAGTTTGGTTCCAGATGTGACAATTCCGCCTAAGTTTAAGACACCGGAATTTGAGAAATTTGACGGGACGACTTGCCCTACTGCTCACATAACCATGCTTTGTAGAAAGATGACGGGTTTCATCGACAATGAGAAGTTGCTAATTCATTGTTTTCAAGACAGCTTATCGGGGCCCGCGGTGAGGTGGTACAATTAGTTGACTCGTGCTCAGATTAGGTCGTGGAAGGATTTGGCCAAAGCTTTCACCGATCAGTATAGGCATATAACCGACATGGTTCCAAACCGACTCATGCTACAAGGTTTGGAGCAAAAGAACAATGAGAGCCTCCGTGAGTACGCCCAGCGTTGGCGAGATGTGGCGGCACAAGTTCAACCCCCACTCCGTGAGAATGAGATCTCCCCTATGTTTGTTGACACTTTGAAAGGGACCCTCTATGACCGCATGATAAGCAACCCTATCGGTAACTTCTCAGATATGGTTATGACCGGTGAGCGGATCGAGGCAGCCATCAAGAGTGGTAGGATTGACGGAGGAGAGAATACCCGGAAACAGTTCAAGAAGAAAGACCATGAGGTGAACAGCGTTGGTGCTTACGAGGTTTCTAAGCACTTTACAGTTTCAGCCCCTCAAGCTGCGGTCGGGAATGCGCAAGGCCAGAACCGAAGAGAGAATAGAGCCCCCAGGAAGGAACAAGAGAGAATGACCTTCACCCCTCTACCTATATCGTACAAAGAGGTGTACAAGCACCTATACGAGGCCGATCTGGTTCGTCCGTATCATGTTACTCCCTTCCAGCCGCCTTACCCTGCGTGGTACGATGAGAAGGCACACTGTGAGTACCACGGCGGAGTACCGGGGCACACGATAGAGAACTGCTTAGCATTCAAGAAGCTCGTGCAAAACATGATTAACAACGGGGTCCTCGAGTTGGAGAAGCCCAATGTGACGACCAATCCGCTTCCGAACCACGGAAGTCGAGGCGTGAATGCTCTTGAAGAAGTTGATGCGAAGAAGACAAGGATGGAAGTGTCCGAGATCAAGTCACCTCTGAGTTGGGTGTACAAGCAGTTGTGCGCAACTGGTTTAGTTGAGAAAGGCCCGGATGGGGCATGTGATGGTCTTGAATCCTTCTGTGAGTTCCATCAGCCTACGGGGCACGAGATTCAGGGTTGCTCGGAATTTAAGCATCTGGTCCAAGAGTTAATGGACAATCGGGAGGTTGAGTTCCTCGAGGAAGTTTGAGGGGTGGGATGGACGGCCAATTTAATCAAAAGTTTAATGCATCCAAGCTTGTTTGCTTTCATTTCATTGCATTTTAATTTTTCCCAGAAGTGATGTGTGGAATCCACTTTGCTGCCCTTTGCCCGAAGGTAGCAAAGATTTTTTTGTAAGGGCCCAAGTTTGTTTTTTTTAAAAAAATTTCAATGAAAGGATGCATTACGTTTCAATTGCCTTTTCATTTTGTGTATATATTTTTCTATTAAGTCCCCGTATATCAATTGCATAAGGGACATTGACTTTGACCCCAAAGGTTGACTTCGAGCCGCCTTTGTCTTGTGGAAATCAAAAGCTTTGAAGATGGTGAATATGTGGTTTACACTCCAAGTTAATTTGGTCACCTAATTAAATACACATAGAATTAGGGCATTCGGGAGAATAACTAGAAATTTTCCACGCTGAAAGAAATAAAAGAAATAAAAGAGGAAAAAAGAAAAGAGAAAAAGAAAATGAAAAAGAGAGAAAAAGAAAAAGAAAAAGAAAAAAAAGAAAAAGAAGAAAAGAGAAAAAGAAAAGAAGAAAAAAGGAAGGAAAAAGAGACGAAAGAGAGAGAATACTGAAAGCCTAACAAAAGCACTCCAATGTTCGAAGCCTGGTAATAGGTATCTTCGAATACGAGTGCGGAATTTTTGGGGCACTCCGTTGTAGCAAAAGACCAATAAGGTTGCTATGCACCATTCATCTTAGCTGCATGAGTGATGGTAATATTTTCAAATCATGACATTGCCGAGTAGCTCAGGGTTTTGTTGTTTGCTCCATCATTTATTTCGAGCCAAAGGAATGTGATGAGTTGACTTCCCCAAAATTATAAAGAATTGATAAAGGCAAAGCCTACAGAAGATAAATCTAATTGATTAAAAGCCGAAATAACTTGGAGAGTATGTCACATTTTCAGACATCAGCTCAGCTTTCGAGGTCTCCTAGACACATGATGCTTGAGGCAATCCTTGGTAAGCCACAGTAGTGTCGTTCGTGCACTTGATATTCGGGGTATTTAATTTGACTTGATATATCCCTGATGTGAAAAGAAAAAAATAGTTTTTAAAAACGCATCTCATTTTTGAAATTAAAAAGATGCAACCTAAATCTTTTGTAAATACAATAATTTTCCCATTACTTCGGGGATAAAGCTTAGAATGCAATGCCCTGAATACAAATGACAGCTTGTCAGTGGCTATGGTGAAGATTGTAGTAAGTTCCTACATGCTATAGTTCAGGGACTTGAAGCAAATTTTTGTCAGAATGTTTCAATTGCTTCATAAGTTGAGAAGTGGGCCCCAACGAACTTAAGAGAAAAAGTTCAGGGACTTGGGGGTATGTGTTTCCCCCATTGTTGAGAAGAGATGAAGTCGTCATATTTAGTTAAGACGAAGAAAATAATTCAGCACCCAGTTTGAAAAGGGGGCAATATTTTGAGAGCAAGCACTATGAGAAGTGTTATGACCGGTCTGACCAGTGAAAGTCAGCAGTCGTTTTTTGAGAAGAGACCAAAAGATTGATATCTGGCAAAGATGAGAAAGCCCGAAGAAATCGAGAAAAAAAGAAAAGAAGAAGAAGGTCAAGATTGACCAATCTGAAGAGTGGAAGCGTCCGAGCACTCCTTAATGAACTTAAGAGAAAAGTTCAGAGACTTGGGGGCATGTGTTCCCCCGATGTTAAGAAAAGAGAAAATTCGTCACATTCAGTAAAGACGAAGAGAACGGTTGAGCACCCAGTTTGAATAGGGCGCAATGCTTTGAAAACGTGCACTACGAGAAGTGTTACGAGAATAGACCAAGATTTGGAAAAAGAGATTGAGAAGAAGAAGAGACAATAAGAAGGTCGAGATTGACCAACTCGGAGAGTAGAAGCATCCGAGCATTTTGATGTCATAATTCATACATCATTTGTAGTTAGGCATCCCCAGGATTAGGGGCATGCTAACTTACATCAGCATATCATTTTTACCTATTTTTGACAGGAATATCAAAGCTTTTCTCATAAAAGGAAGCTCGCCTATCCGTTCAGGCTCGTGGAGAATGGAATATCAAAGCTTTTCTCATACAAGGAAGCTCGCCTATCCGTTCAGGCTCGTGGAGAATGGAATATCAAAGCTTTTCTCATGAAAGGAAGCTCACATATCCGTTCAGGCTCGTGGAGAATGGAATATCAAAGCTTTTCTCATACAAGGAAGTTCGCCTATCCGTTCAGGCTCGTGGAGAATGGAATATCAAAGCTTTTCTCATACAAGGAAGCTCGCCTATCCGTTCAGGCTCGTGGAGAATGGAATATCAAAGCTTTTCTCATACAAGGAAGCTCGCCTATCCGTTCAGGCTCGTGGAGAATGGAATATCAAAGCTTTTCTCATAAAAGGAAGCTCGCCTATCCGATCAGGCCCTTGGAGAATGAAACCAGCCTATCTATTCAGGCTCTTGGAGAATAGAACCCGCCTATCCGTTCAGGCTCTTGGAGAATGGAACCCGCCTATCTATTCAGGCTCTTGGAGAATAGAACCGGCCTATCTATTCAGGCTCTTGGAGAATAGAACCAGCCTATCTATTCAGGCTCTTGGAGAATAGAACCAGCCTATCTATTCAGGCTCTTGGAGAATAGAACCTGCCTATCTGTTCGGGCTTTCAGAGAATAGAACTCGCCTATCTGTTCGGGCTTTTCGGAGAATGGAACTCGCCTATCTGTTCGGGCTTTCGGAGAATGGAACTCGCATATTTGTTCGGGCTTTCGGAGAATAGAACCCGCCTATCCGTTCGGGCATTTGGAGAATGGAACTTCTGCTAATTATCTGTTTGATCAGACCTCGAAGGGTTGAAGAGTGTTGAAATGAGAAAAACAGCTTCAGGCCTCCGCGACCGTTGCCTTTCCCCGCACTTACTTCCGAACCGCCAGTAGTTCAAGTGCATGGTGACTTGGAATCCAAACAGGGAAGTCGGACAAAATTGGTGCTTATGGCCTTTGCTTTATCCTTGTTCTACAAGTATAAGCAAAGGGGGACAACTGTAATCACCTATTTTGTCTGGGGTGTCAAAACCCGTTTTCTTTTCTTTTAATAATAGTGGGCTTTGATTTATATGTGACGTTGTGGCAAAATTTAAAAAAAAAAACCGAAAAGAGAAAAAAAAAGAAAAAGAGGAAATAAAAAAAGTATATATATATTATTAAAATATTTATTGTTATTATTTACTATCATCCATACTATTATTATTTACTATTATTGTATTTTTGATCATAAGTATTATTACCATTTATTACTACTACCATATGTTACTACCTATATTACTATCATATTTATTATTATCATATATCATTATTACTATCTATTATTGTTACTATTATATTACTATCTACTTATTTAAATTATCATTATTATTATATTATTATCTAATTTTCACTTACCGATTATTACTGATATTATTATCTTTATCTACTATTATTATTATTATTATTATTATTATTATTATTATTATTATTATTATTATTACTAATCAAATCTGAAAAACAAAGACTATTATAAATAAAAGCCCAATTCATATTAATAAATAAAAGCCCAGAACCTATTAATTTAAAGTTTATATTACAGGCCCAAAAAAACATTATACACATTATAGCCCAATTAGGGCCCTAACAGAAAACCCTAATCTGTTAACCCTAATGCCCCTTCTCTTTGTGATGCAGCCGCCACAAGCTGCAACCGTCGGATCTGGCACGAGATCAACGGCCCAGATCGACCCTGACGAAGAAACCCTAGATGAGCCCTAATCCTTGGCTTCGCACCGCAACATCCCAGCCGTCAGATCAAGAACGATCTGACGGTCCAGATCAGAGAGCGCGCGACCTTTGGGTTGCCGCGTGGAGTACACGCACATGCCAGACGACCATCGGGCTCCCACACGCGCGCGTGTCCATCACGCCCGAGCCCCTTCGAATCCCTCAGCCGTCCAGATCCATCTCCGAAGGTCTGGATTACTCCATGACGCCGGCCACGTCCCGTGCCTCTTTGGTCCCCGTACGAACCTCGCATGCAAACAAAACGAGCCCAAAATGTCAGAAACGTAAGGCAACCGAAATCAGAAATCGCAACAAAGTTTCAGAATTTCAGAGGCAATCAAGCACATGAATACGAACAAACAACACTGCAGATTTTCCAGCATTTTATGTAATATTAGAAAAAGGAAAAATGCAAATTTCCGGGGCTATAAAAACCCGAAGCCAATATTGTAATAGGGGGGATTTTTAGAGAGAAAAAATTGTAATAGAGGAGGATTTTCGGATTCAAAAAATTCAGAGAGAGAGAGAGACATTGTAAGCGAATTTCCGATATCAATACAAGCAGAGATCTCAGTTTTCAGAGGTACCATAGTTTTCATTTCTCATTTCGAATCAATAACAAAAAACAGAAAAGGGAAACCGTGTTTTACCTTCGCGTCTCGTCGGTCCGCCTTCCTCGCCGGCGATAAGCTCTGTGGCCCTTCCCGAGGCCATGCATGTGAGCCGGTGAGGGAGTTTGTTTTTTTCGGTCTCGATTTTTTAGAATACAAAAAGTTTTTTAACTTTGGTTTTGGGTTTCAAAGGTTTAAAACAGAAAAAAAGATTTTGGTTTTGGTTTCGGAAAGAAAATAAAAAAGGTTTTTTTAGGGTTCCGGCGCCGACAACGGCGACCGGAACCCTTGCGGCGCCGGATTTTTCAGAGGGAAAGGGGTAAGATTCTTTCGGTTTTAGGGTTAATGATATAAGAAGGGTCAATGGTGTTTTAATGTGGCTTATATACTGTTTTCTTATTTTAAAATCGGTTTAATCGCATTATAAGCCCCTCCGCGTCACTTTAATTGCGCGGGGAGGGCTTCCGCGGCGATAAATCCCTTCCCTGGTCCCTTTAGGTTTTTAAAAGTGTTCAGTTTCGTCCATGTGTTGTTTTAATCAGTTTCCGGATGGTAAAATGCCCTTTTTAGTCCCTGTAGGTTTCTGCCTCGTTTTAATTGAGTCCAGTTTCACGTTTTAATCAGTTTTTAATGGGTTTATTACATTTGCAGCCCCTGCCAGTTTGCATTTTTATTTATATTGTGTGTCATTTTGGTTATATTATTATTCATGCCCGTTTAGTACGTGGTTGCATCGAATATATGTCATTTTGCATCTTGTTATGTTCGTTTAATGTGTATATAATGTATGTTTTTTAATATGTGCATGCTTGGTCTTTTATGATGATTCGAATATGTTTGTGTGACATGCATTTTTGATGTCATTTCATGTGATTTTTAATGACTTGATTTACATGTTAATGAATTTTAAATTTTAAAACGGAGATACTTATTAATTCACGTATTCGGGTCGACATACCTAGCTTACTGGATGTCCCGCGAATATTCGGATTAATTCGAATCGTCTAAAGGTAAATCTGTAAATAAAACAGACAAGACCATAGCACCATATTTATCTGCTTGCATCATGCATAAAGGTGGCGTACGGGATCCGAACCCTAAACTAACACGGCAGTCAGTCTTATATGATGTCGGTTTAGTTTTTGGTCCGGTGTACCGTCATCCTTTTTAATTAAATGGTAAATTAATTCGATACCACCAATTTGAAAGAGCTCGTACGATTAAAGTTTGGTTTTCAATCAAGAACCCCTAATTAAAGTCTTCTTAAATTTTAAATAATTTCCATCAATTAAAAGCAACAATTGTTTTGGTACCGATTTCCGGGCGTGATGGGGACGCTAACCCTACCCCACACGTAACCAACTCCCGAACCCTTTCAAACGAATCTCTGGTTTTGTTTTTACGGTGTCTGGCCTACCATAGTGGCCGGTGGCGACTCCAAACCGAGAAAAAAAAAAAGATTTCTTTTAAAGGGATTTTTCCAAAACCCGAACCGAGCCAATTTTTAAATCTCCCCCCTTTTTTAAATCAAATCGAACATTTTTTTCAAAAGTAGCGGGAACATGAGTTGCGGAGGAAAAAACCCCGTTACAACATCATCTGGCATATCTCCAATAGCAAAGAGATTAGAGAAGTAAGATGCAGCCTCTTCTCGCAGAACATTGGAATCCGAACACCATCTATCATCATCAATTTTAAGCATGGAAGTCGCAGCTCGTCTCCTTTTACCCATGGCTAAGGCATGGAAGTATTTGGTGTTTCGGTCACCAAATTTAATCCAATCAGTACAAGATTTTTGCTTCCAAAGAAGCTCCTCCTGCTCAAGGACAGTCTCAAGCTCTTCAAGTAATTTTGCTTCAAGCTTGACCATATTCGACGATCTTCACTGGTCTAGGCAACGTTGGACACCACTTAGACGAGCCATGAGAGATTTTTTGTTTCGACCAATACTTCCAAAAACATAATTATTCCAGTTCATAGCCGCTTGAGTGAAAGAATTCAATGCATCCGTAAGAGGCATAGAAGAATGCCAGTTATCCCGAACAAGACGAGCAAAGTCTGAATGAAGCACCCAGCCTGAAAAGTACCGGAAAGTAGAAGAACGCAACGAGCAAGTAAATGGATTAGGAGAGAGCAAGAGGGGCCTGTGATCTGATTTCATACGAAGAAGGTGTTGCACATTAGCATTCGGAAAAGAAGTGAGACAAAGATCATTGCATAATGCACGATCCAGCCTTACAGAGACAGCACCTTTGTACCAAGTAAATTCTGGGCCATGAAATCCAAGATCTGAGAAGCCGCAATCAAAGACTAAATCCTGAAAATCAGCATCGGGTTTAGAGGAAGTAGCGCAGCCTCTCCTATCACAAGGAGCTAAGGTGGCATTGAAATCGCCGATTAAGACCCATGGCTCGGTGACCTGAGCATGAATGTTGCGTAAGATAGACCAAAGAGCACGACGATGGCGGTAATTAGGACTGGCATAGACAATGGTGGCTAAGAACGATGCAGTCGAATGCGGGTAAGATATCCTGCAAAGAATGAACTGGAAGTGACAGGAAACAATATCAATATGGATACTGTCAAACCAACATAGCCAAATTCCTCCTAAGAACCCGGCAGACTCAACTCGGAAAGAATTAGTGAAACCAAGAGCTTTGATCGCCTTAGAAGCAGGCTCACCACTAACTCGGGTTTCAACAAACGCGAAAACATCAGGCTTATAGTCACGCAAGTACTGTTTAGCAAAATGGATAAACTTTGAGCTGCCACAACCTTGTGCATTCCATACAATAATTTTAGCATTCATCATAAAGAAAAATGAGAGATCGGAAACCATATCATTCAACCATATCCGACCGATCATCGGAAGGTCGAGTAGGATCTAGCGACAAACTTGATTTACTTACATTCATCAAATCAATGGCTGTTGAAGCACTACGCTTGGCGGTAGGTTGATTACCAGGAGCATTTAATTTTGAGGAAAATTTTCCAACAGCATTTTGGGCCAAGTCGTGGGAGCCAGTAGTAGTAGTGAGGATCGGGTTAGAATCTGCCGGGATAGAGACCGCAACGTGCTTGTTTGATATATCGGATGCCACATGCTTTTTGGGATTTTGCAAGCGGCTACTACTCGCCCCAACACTACCTTTGGGACGTAGAGGAAGGATATTCAGATTATGGGGACTTAGAGCAAGCGCAGACGATTTTTAAACAGCCAAAGGATTACGAGATTTAGCCTTCCCTTTACTCGATGCAGCGATGGCATTCTCCTTCCCAGCACTCACAGGTTCAAGACAAATCGTCCTGCCAGAAGTGTTAGGGTTTGCAGCAGCAGGTTCACTAGCAACAGGTTGCTCAAGGGTGGTCGAAGGTTGATTTGGGGAGTTATCATCGTCCCCATTATAGATGGGATTAAACCTGGATGAGGTGACACACGGAACAACATCAAGTTTGGTAGTAGGGGGAGCAACCTTGGTTGTACGACGAGAGCGCCTCTCTACAACCATCCAGGGGCCATAAGGTTCCGGTGGGGGAGGTGGAGCCGCTGCTGATAATGAAGCTTCATCTGCAGGAATCACACTAGGAAGAGGGTGCAATTTGGGGCAAAGATCTTGGACATGGCCATATGTTCCGCATCCGTAGCAAACTACAGGTAATGATTCATATTCGACAAGTTGAACTCTGCCATTAATTAGGATTTTTGAAACCAGGGGAAGGTGAAGATTAACCTTAACCGCCAATCTAGCAAAACGCCCGCGGTTGCCGGCATCAGTTTGTAAGTCGATTTTAACCACTGCACCAATCCGAGATCCAATGGCTTCAAGGAAACTACGCTTATAGCAAGTGATCGGCAATCCCGGAAGACGAACCCAAGCCATAATACGACTAGGATGAGATTGATTAGGGCTGAAATCTGCAGACCATGGCTCCACAGTGAGATAATGGCCAAAAATTGTCCAAGGGCCATGTGTTAGAACTTTCAGATAATCGCTTCTTGCGGCAAACTTAACCAGGAAATAATCATTTTCAATATCAATAAGTTTCAAAGGGTGGGCTGGCTTCCAGATGTTGAAAATCCGATTATACAAGGTATTAAAACCTATCATGCGACCAAGAACCTTGACAACTAGAGTAAGATCCATGCTCTTGAGAGCAAGATGTTGCACACAATCAGAGAAGTCAATTGTCGGAATACCATTAATCACACTGATACGAACATCTTCTTCAATGAGATCAATATCCTCATCGTCTATCGGGTAAAACTCCTCGTCATCAGATGCTTGAGGAGAACCAGTAACTTTGTCTTTATAAGAAACCGGTGCAGAGGCGATCGAGTCGCAGTCCATGGTTACCGTCGAACCAGGCGGCTGAGGGGAGGCACCCGACGGAACATCATCCGGCAACCGTGGTTTCTTGGATAATTGAGAGGATTCCGTGATTTCAGGGGGAGACATATTTAACAGAACTTTATTTACTGACTTTTGATTACAAGAGACAATATTGACAATAGCATAAGAAGAAATACTCATTGCAGAACAACTGGTGGTATTGCAGCCAATAGAAGCAGTATTCCGAGAACACCAGCCATTTGTAGTATTGCATGCATACTACATGGACTTGAAGCTAATCAGCCGTATTACTTGGCTGTTGAAGTCGTGCTCCTTCAATTTCTTCCCTAGCTGAATCAAGTTGTCCGATAGTTCGACAGCTTCACCATTCACGACAGGAAGTTCGTCTATCGCTTTTAATATTCCTTCCATGGTCTCATGTTTATCCAAGAATTTTTGAATCTCGTGTTTTTCTTCCTTGTTGTATAAACGTTCAAGTCGAATGAACTCTTGGTCCATTTGCTGTATTTCTTCTGGCAGCTCATAGATTCTTAATATGGTTCTTCGAAAGGACTCCGCATCATGCACGTTCTTTAAGATATCAAATGGCCATAGACAAAACCTTTCAAATTTTCCCAGCAATGCAACATCGTGCTCAGTGCGCTCTTCGAGCCAGACATCTATCTCAGGTCCTTGTTGTTTGCCTTTGATCTTTGCAACTAGATTATCAATGTCAGATAGGAATGCCGGGCAGAACCATCGGCAATGCTCAGTTATCAAATTCAACCTCTGTGGTTCCAAGGAAATTTCTGGGGGAGATTTCCCAATGAAATTGATACTTTCAGCATAAAGTTGAGTGACTCTTGGAACGAAGCCATTGAAGTAAAGTAGGTGATAGAATATAGATCGAAGAAAGAAAGAAAAGCAGAGAGATTGTTGTAAACGCAGAACAGAAGAATTATATTTCAGAGAGAGTAAACTTGATTTACAGTAGAGATATACTTTCCTTTATATACACAAGATGAAGACTTCAACAGTCTGTAACTAACAAAGTAACCGCCTAACATCCTTTCCTAAACCTCAACCGATTCTTGATTGCAATATACTGTTTTTGTTGGCTCCATTCAAAATGTTTACAATTTCCTTCATGTATATTCAACTTCATTGTCTATACCAAGAAACAACAGCTTCGAGTCGGACCAATGCAACACGATCGACACAATATTAGACAAGCCATGGTCAGATTTCCCCGATTGCGACGACAGCGGCGGTGTAAAGATGGCTAGCTTTCTCGTCAAAGATGATCATGATTTCGTTAACGTCTCGAATTTCGCGAGCCACCACTCCAATTTTCTTGGAAGTGAAGATGATGGCTCATGTTTAGA
Source organism: Hibiscus tridactylites (assembly GCA_958450335.1). Lineage (NCBI taxonomy): Eukaryota > Viridiplantae > Streptophyta > Magnoliopsida > Malvales > Malvaceae > Hibiscus > Hibiscus tridactylites. The sequence goes on from OY288276.1 coordinate 2,209,035, forward strand.
GAAGCTTTACGAGGAGTATCTGCAAGTTCTTGAGACACATGAATCATGATGATGATTTAGTGCACGTGGGCTCCTTCGATGAGTCACTAGTAGAAACAAAACGTGATGTTTCTCCTTTATTTTATGTATGTGTGTGCATGTGGAGTATTTCACCCAATAAAGTTGGTTGGAGTTGAATTGAATCTTAGCTTTCACATGCTTACCTTTCACCCACATTGTGTACTTTCATTATGTCAACTTAATGTCACGGACTTATTCTTTCAAGCTTAAATCCGTGCGGCACTAGCACTCTCGGCACAATGCTAGTCAGTCTTACTCGCGCAACGATATGGCAAAAACACAATGAGCAAGAGTGTTTACAAGGAAAGAACCTTGTATTAAGCAACGGAAGCTTTACAAGAGAGCTTTACAAATGCTAAGTGGGAGACTTCTTGAGTTAGTTACAAATAAGAGGGGTGGCCCTATTTATAGGCACCAACCTCCTCAACGGACGGCTAGGATCATTTTGATCCAACGGTCACAATGTTGCCTCCCAAAATATCTCCTAAACCTAGATATCTCTAGATAGTTCCATACTTATCTAGTTATATCCTAAATGGTCTAAAAGCTCTACCATATTCTAAGGTATTCTAGAATATTCTAGGGTTCTTCTTATAGATCTACCCTTATCTAAAGTATTCTAGATTGTTCCGAAGATGTCCGGAGTTGTCCCGAACCTTCCCGAGTCTCCCGGGTCTTCTAGGTCCCTCCGGGTGAGCCTAGATGGTTGTGGAAGCTTCTGGAACCCCTCGAATTGGTGTGGAAACGTTTGGAGCTCACTAGGCCGTTCTAGATCCTTCCGGGGATCATCCTTGGCCTTAAAATGTTCAAGGCTTCTTATTTTGCCTTGCTTGGCTCATGAGCACCTGGGTGGGGCTCCTTGGGCGCACGTAGCGCACCTAGGTGGGGCGTCTCGTGCGCGCGCAGCGCACCTAGGTGGGGCACCTCGGTGCTTCTCGGTGTACCCTGGCGGGTGTGCCCCTCGGTTGGTTGGGTCGCGACCAGGCGGGGCGTGACATTAAGCTTTGTTATTATCATAATGGAAATATAAGAGATCGTAAATATCAGAATTCGAACTCTAAAATATTAATAAATGACAATAGAGCAGTACTAATAATATAAACTCAAGGCCTTTCCGGAGAAGTTGAATTTCGTTGTTGTTAAGGACAAATCCATGATTAAATTATGAGGGGTAAGTTGATTAACTTTGAAATAAATATGGTTCTAAGAAGTAATTAAATCATAAAAATTAAGGTTTAATTTTACTAATTTTAAAATGGATGGGTCTTAAAAAGCGATTAAACCAAAAAATTGAGGGATCAAAGCTTAATTTCATAAATTTTAACTTAAGGGTCTTAAAAAATAACAAACCAACAAATTTTGGGAGGAACATGGACTTAATTGCAATGTTTTTAAATCAATGGCCTGAAAATTACTTTAAAAAATAAGAAAAATAGCATAAAGTGTTCGTGAAATTTCTTAATTGGCGTCGTTATAATACAATTATTTATTTTTTTAAAGATTGAGCTCCGAATTTAACTAAAAATAAAAGATAAATTGATCAAACGTGTATTAAAAATACTATTTTCTTAGCATCTAGTGTGATTTTATAGTTTTTTTTAATTTTTTCTTTTAATCATTTGGTAAGATATATGCATTCTACTTAAATTGCTTGAACTCAGGTCTAAATCTAATGGGACAATAATGGTTCATTTTCCACTTGAAGGTTTTTATTGTAATTAACTCAAAGTACCGAGGAATATAAAAATCATTATATATTCAACTTACCTCAATATATAAAAATCATTCGACAACATAAAGCTTATCAACGATTCATTATTGCTGATAATAAATTTATAATTCACATCTCATCGTTAAGAATTTATAATATTCTAGTTATGACAACAATTCACTATTAAATATAGAGTAAACTACATAGATGACCACTGAACTATAGATTTGGTGTTAAAATGACTACTATATTATTTTTTTCGGCAAATGCACCACGCAACTATTTAAATGGTTCTATTTTAGCCACACGCCGTAAAAAAAACGGAAAAGTTGACGGAACTGTTAAAAAAATTGGTATAATTACACATTTGGTCTTCTATATTTATACAATATATTAATTTAGTCCTAATTTTAATCTAATAAAATAAATTAATTATTCAATAAGATGGTGACACGTGTCACCATATTATTGGAAGTCTTTAATTATTTTTATTTAATTTATTTAATTAATTTTCCACCTCCAATATTGGAGGTGGAAAAATGTTAACATGGAGATTGCTTCCAAAGGGAATCAAACCTAGGACCTTAGAATGCAAGGGGCAAGTGCTTGCCATTAAGCCAAGCACTTTTTTATGTTATGAGATACAATCTTTGATATATATTTAAATAATATTAGTGCCCAGAAAAATTGAAGAAAAGGAAATGATGTTGAGGGCATTCAAACGTGCCACCTTCAATTAGGACTAAATTAATATATTGTATAAATATAGAAGACTAAATGTGTCATTATACCAATTTTTTAATAGTTATGTCAACTTTTCCGTTTTTTGTAGCCGCGTATGGCTAAAATGGAACCATTTAAATAGATGTATGGTGCATTTGTCGAAAAAAATAACATAGTTGTCATTTTGACATCAAACCCATAATTCAATGGTCATCTGTATAATTCACCCTAAAATTTATAACGACAATGTATGAAATAATTTTTCATGTATTTTTTTCATTTTTTATTAAGATGAAATTAGATACATATGTCTCAAAATGCGCACTTTAAATGTTTAATATGAACTCATACAAAAATGTTAAGAGTTTATATTGACTGTATTTTAACAACACTTTAAAGATGTAGTACCTTTAACTCTCGAGGATATTTGATAGGCAGACACGAATCAAAAAATATACAATGTTGGTATCAAATTTTATCTCAAAATTAATTTTTAAATTAATCATTTATAAATATAAAGATATTTGAACAAAAATTGAACTCATATTTTAGTTTAATCTTTTTTTATCAAACATCATATTATAATAAAATAAGAAGAAGAAATATACAGATAAGCACACCCTCAAATACAAAAATCAACGTAAAAGCACTAAGAGCATGCAAACGTGAAAAGCAAACTTAAATCTTCTCATAAAATTTTTATCAGTGTTCTTCAAATCTAACACCATAGTCAAATCTTAGAGCGCTCACCGGAAGAGCGCAGATCATTGAATTACTCCAATCAACAAAAATATTTGTTTATTTAATACTTATTATTCGATATTAAAATTTAATTTTTAATATTTATTATTAAGGGTGTATTCTTAAATTTTGTTTATTTAATACTTATTATTATGACTTAATTTTTTTCCAGCATTTGTTATTAAGGGTATACACTTAAAATTTATTTTTTTCTCAATATTTATTATAAGGGGGCTAATGTTTTCAATACTTATTATTAAGAGCCTATTTTCCCCAATATTTGTTATTAGTGACATACTCTTAATTTTTTCAATACTTGTTATTAGACCGATTTTTTTCTATTGCTTATAAATTATAATTAGGGGCTCAATTCCCTCATATTTCCTATTAGGGACATTCTCTTAAAACTTAATTTTTAACATTTGTTATTAGGGGTCCAATAGGGAAATTTTTTCTCAATATTTGTTATTAGGAACATACTCTTAAAATTTAATCCTTTCACAATATTTGTTATTAGAAACCGATATTTTTTCTAATACTTGTTATTAGGGGCTACTTTTAAAATTAATTTTTAATATCTATTATTAGGGGCATATTTTTTTCTAATACTTGTTATTAAGGGTTTGCTTTTAAAATTCATTTTAAATATTTATTATTATGGGCCTAATTTTTTAGTTCTCCCTTAGGGCACTAAAATCTCAGAAAACGACTCTGGGCCAAAGCCAGAAATTTATTGGAGTGTCATTTTTTAAACGATACTTAAGGAGGATTAATTATTTATGAAAGGGTATCGTTTTATTTATAAACGAGTGTCATTGTATTTTATAAAAGGGGTGTCATATATATATATATATATATATATATATATATAATATTTTATATACAAATTACATAGGAAAAAAAGTTTCCGAAAAGTTTCAAATTATAAAAGTGGCTCTGCCCATGGTTTGACACAGTTCGTGTATTAAAATTATGGGTAAATTATATATAATTTGTAATATTAACACAATTTATATAATAAATTATGGGTAAACTTTACACATCTTGTATATTTACACTATAAAATCCTATTTCTATACTCTAAAAAATTAAATCGTAATCTCTAAACATTAACCTTAATTTTAAACTTTAAAACCTTAAACTAAACTCTTGACCATTAAAATTAAAAGATCAAATGTTTAGATTCGTAGATTGTGTCAATTTATACACTAATAAATTATTTTATATAATAATCAAGAATTATATTATTAATGTTAAAACTTTACTTTTCGCTTTCAGTGGTTGTGGATGGTTTAGTCTATGTGTGCCGCAAAAAGAGAAAATTTTAAATTTATTAAATTCGCCGTCTGTGGGAATCGAACCCACGACCACGTGGTTAAAAGCCACGCGCTCTACCAGCTGAGCTAAGACGGCTGGATGGTTTGTAAAAGCTAAATACGTTTATTGTACAATATAATGTATATATAATATCATAATTTGTAAAAGTAACTACTATCGGATATAGATATCCAGTATATTTTGAAAAATAAAGACCGTTGATAATAGATATTCAATATATTTTATTATTTTTTTCTTAAAATAGGTAACTTAAATATTTTTTCTTTTTGATTTAAGTTCTTAAAAATTGATATTATATGACATTGATTAAAAATGATTTAAGTACTCGTTTTGACAAAATATAATATATATAGGGATGAAATCAAGTTACATGGTGTAAAACTCATTTAGTTTTACACTAATCTAGGACCATTGGATGAGTGAAATGGATGGATGAGATTAACAGTAAAAAATGTGAAGATTATCACTTGGGAAAAAAAAGATAAGGAAATAATCTGAGCCATTAATTACCATCATCCAACGGTCTAAAAACTGTGTAAAAGAAATTGTATTTTACACAGTGTAAGTTGATCATAACCCATATATATACTGCAAGTATTTATTATGATAAAAAACACTTTAGTTGCCTAGTCGAAAAGGTTGGGTAAATTTTTTTTACCCATAATTATGCTTCCTTTTATGTCCCACATTAAAAATCACTTAAAAATTAAATTTTAAACCTTAATCTTAATTTTCATATCCTAAACTCTACACCCTAAAAATAGATCATACCCCTAATTTCCTAAACCCTAACCACAACCTTTAATCTTAAACCCTAAATTCTTTTTTTTATGAAAGCTAGAGTGATTACAAGTATCTGTTCTAAATATACTCTCAACCATTTGACAATGAACGTCCAATCACCGTGCTGCAGCTGTTGGAGTTCAAACTCGTGACCTCTATGAACAACAATCGTTCCCTTAACCACTGAGACAAGTTGGTTCGTGCTCTTAAACCCTAAATTCTAAACCTTAAATTTACTAACTTAAAGTGGGGTATGATACGAGACAGACGATTTACTTAGGAACTTATTTATGGTATAAACCTTATTATTATGCGTGATCTCCATGGGTGGAACGTCGGTCCTGGGAAATGCCCCACCACCAAGAAAACGAAAGAAACAGACAAGAAAATGAGTAATGGAGATTTGGTTGCAAAGTCAACACTAATGACGAGAACCAATCCCTTTATTATTACAAACTTGTCGGCTGCCCTTCCCTTCCCATTTCTTCTCCTTACATATCAACTTTTCCCACCCAAACACCATGGCTCCATCACATTCTGTGTCACCAAAACTCAGCCTCACCCGATCCGCCGCTCGAGTTCGTGTCCGCTCACCGTCTCTCCGGCGGAAATCACCCACAAATTACTTCGAAAATGATCAGCAAACGGTGGAGTTCTTAGGCGGCGGCGGCGGCGGCGAGGCTGATAGGCTCATAAACAACGAAGGTGGAAATAAGGTGATGGTGGTGGTTGACTCCAGTCTGGAAGCTAAGGGAGCTATTGACTGGGCATTGTCTTACGCCATTCGAGATGATCGGGATTCCATTCTTCTTCTTCTTCATGTAGCCAAACCCAGAAAAACAGGTTAACTCTACATGATGTAATCGTAAATGAATCGAGTTTGAACAAATCGACGTATTTTATATTTATTTATTTATTTTCATATTCATTTTATGCAGAGTCGTCTAGTAAGAAGCGTAATGCCAGGCTATATGAATTGCTTCACACCATGAAAAATACTTGTCAAACGAAGAAGCCAGGGGTAAGTACTTCAATTTCACATCAGCTTGAAGGGTAAAACCGTAAAAGACAAAAACATATATACATATATATATAATTAAAGGTTAATATTGAATGTGTTAAGTTACTTAAGTAAGAATAGAAATTATCTGCCTCTTTTCGATGCCTCTATTTATGTTCTACACTAAAAATTAGGTTTAGAGTTTAGAGTTTAGGGTTTGTGATTAAGGTTTAGAGAAGTTGGGGTATGGTGTATTTTTTAGGGTGTAGAGTTTAAGATTTAAAATTTAGGATTATGGCTTCGGATTTAAGTTTTTTTAGTGTTTTTAGTGTTGAGGCATAGAAAGAGGCATCGAAAAGGAACATAGTATTTTTATCCCTAAGTAAGGTTAGAGTTTAAGTTTACAAATAAATAGTCAAGAGTTCGAATAGTAGCACTCTGAATAAAGAAAAAAGGGTTGAAAGGGCTGCTCCATAATAGGTCTATGAAAAACCAGATCCGGATTACTCGATCAATGAGTCAGATACAAGTGGTTATAAAAAATATTTGATGCACATACAGTGCATTTTTTTACACGAACGTATCTATTTTAACTCCACGATATAAAACTAAACTCTAAATTATAACTTTAAACCCTAAATTTAAAACTAAAAAATCTAAATCTCTAAACATTAAACTCTAAACTAAATATGTACCCTTAAATTAGAGTGGCTGGTAAAAAATAATTTTTCCACCATTAATGATAAAAATATTTTCTCTAAATTATATGTATATTTTTGTGTATAGGTTGAAGTTCAGGTAGTCCAAGTAGAGGGGAAGGAGAAGGGTCCAGTAATTGTGGAGGCAGCAAAGCAACGGAAAGCATCAGTTTTGGTGTTAGGGAAAAAGAAGAGATCGGTGATATGGCGTTTGATAAGGAGGAGATGGGGAGGGAAAAGAGGCGGCAGCCGCGGCGGAGTTGTGGATTATTGCATCGAAAATGCTTCTTCGTGGTGCACGACGGTGGCCGTGAGGAGGAAGAGCAACCAACTTGGTGGCTACTTGATTACCACAAAGCTTCACAAAAACTTCTGGCTTTTGGCTTGAATTAATTCAAACGTTGAGATACGTCGTCGGTAATTTGGTTTTGGTTCAAAAGTTAAAAAATAAAGAGTAAACTTACAACCGAGGTTACTCAATTATGGGTAAATTACATTTGAATCACTCAATTACGGGTAAGGTTACATTTGAGTCACTTAATTATTAAAAGTTATATTGGATCACTCAATTATGGGTAAAATTATATTTAGACCACTCAATTATTAGAAGTTACATTTGGGTCACTCAATTACGGGTAAGGTTACATTTGGGTCACCTTTCATATTTTAAAAAAAGTATATCAATTTGTGTATTAGATTAATTAATGATTTCAAATGAAGTACTCCAATATTAACGGGAGTATACAAGTGATTTGGAAGAAAAAATGACTAAATTGATGTACTTTTTAAATATGAAGGGTGACCCAAACGTAAATTTACCCATAATTGAGTGGCCCAAATGTAATATTTAATAATTGGGTAACCCAAATGTAACTTTTAATAATTGGGTGACTCAAATGTAACTTTTAATAATTGGGTGACTCAAATGTAAGCTTACCTATAATTGAGTGACCTATTTTTTAGTTTACCCAAAAATAAATATCCCACTACTTTGATTTAAAAATTACATTGAAATTTGTGTATGAGTAATTTCAATCATAAATAATGACATATTTTACCTAAATGATTTGAGTTTAAATAATTTAGTCTACAAATGTACGAGATTATTCGCCGGTTATATGCCATGTCATACGACGACATTCTAATAAAAATGCCAAGTTGTAAATTTTGGACAGAAGTACTAACGACACTAAATGTTTGGGTTAAAGTTTTAAAATAAAAAAGTAAGAGGACTTAATTTTAATTTTTTTAGTGTAAGTCTCAAACCTTATCAAAGTGACATATACTGACTGCATAATTTAACCAAATTCAAACGTCTCATTTATCACTGACAATTAAACCGTGTTACATTGTTAAGTTGCCTATCGGCTATCAGTGTTATCCAAAAATAGCAAATAATAATTAATTGTATTAATTACTGAATAATTAATACAATTATAAGATTATATGGTATCAATGTTTTTTTTTAATTTCATAAATTAAATAATGAGTTATATTTTGGTGCATAATATTTATAAAAAATTATACAATTTTTCCTATTTAAATTATAATATTAAAAACTCCACTTCTTAAACTCTAAACTTTAATCATAAGCTTTTAAACTGAATATTAAATTATAAAATTAAAAGTGTGTATATTAAAGTATTTACCAACAAGAGTTGAGCGTAATTACAAAACACATTATTTTCTCAAGGAGAGAATTTGGATTCGAACTTTAATGATGACATTATTGAGAGGGAGAGTCACAAATCCCGAACACGAACTATAAAATGGACGTGTAATTGATAAAAAGTTATTTTCATTAAATAATTGCCATATGTTCTATTTATTTACTTTTGAAATTTAAATATTAAAAAAGATGTCAGCTCTTAAACACGGTGAAATTTTAAAATTAATAACAAATAAAACAATGTTCTGAAAATATCAAAATTTGTATATAACATGTCAATTTTTCTAAAGAAACTATATATATATATATATATTTATCAAAAAATATATATATAATTATAGGGGCATACAACATCATCTTAAGCAAGAAATTGTTAATAAAAGAATATATAAATTCATACGACACAAATATATTACCAAATATATATTATATCATAAAATACATAAAATAAATACAATACAATATAAACACGCCAATGGTATTAATATTAATTTAACATTAATTACTAAATGAACTCAACGAGTAGTTTCAGTAAAAAAACGGATCATGTTTATTATTTACAAGGTGTGTGTACATTGTCAAATGGTTAAAAATATATAAACAAATATTAATTTATAATCACCTTTAGACTATTAAAAAATCATTGATTACTAATATATTGATATATATAGTATCATTTTACATAAGTACAATAATATACATTGATTACGAAAGTTGTTTTGTGAGTATCGTAACTTGATAAAAATTACGAAAAAATTAATCTAAAAATATTATCAAAAAGTCTAATATTTTAAGTTCTTAGACAAAATTTGAAATTTATCATTTTTAGCGGTACCCTAAAGTGATTGTATTACGCTCTCCAAAAATTATATAGGTCGGACATAAAATATGCTATTTATATTAGTATTTTAAATTAAATAGAATGTTTTTATTAGTAATTAATAAGTCGAGATTCTTATATATTTAATACAATATGAATTACTTGAATAGTCACCTAACTATGAGTAAGTTTTAACTTGATCATCGATCTATTTGTTTTATGTCAATCAAGTCACTTAACCATTTTATAACAATTAAATAATTCAACGACCATTTTGTAAAAAAAATTATTTATTTTAGTTAGGTGGACATATTAAATCAGTCCGCCGTGTTCATTTTCAAACAAAATTTAAATTTTGATATTAATTTTGTAATTTTAAAATTTTGTTGTTAGACAAAATATTTTAAAATAATATAGTATCCATTTCTAAATTTTACCCAAAAATAAAACACAAGCTTATCACATGGCCTCATGTGCTTGTCTCCTTTCTCTTCTACTTTCCTTGTCGTCTCCCTCTCTTTACAAATCTCTAAACCAATAAAAACCTGAAAAAAAGAAAAAAAAAAAAAACCCTTTCCTCTCCGGTTGAAGTCTTCACCTTTAACTGTTCATGCAAACACAAAGAAAACCCAGATCCCATTACTGCCTTTGATTCGCATTTAAAGCAATCCCAACAGTGTTTTCTGTTGTCTGTTCTTTCGGAGAGTGTAAAAAGGAAGAGTGTTGGAGTGATTGTGTATAAGGAATTTTCTTTGGAATTTTCGTTTATGATCGAATCTGAAGAAAAGGGTATTTGAGAAATCTCGATTTGGTGGTCGAATTGTGGAGGGTATTTGGTTTGTAAGATGCGGCGGCGGGCCACCGATTACCGGCGCCCGGTTCGAAGGAGGTTTTCGCATTGGATCTGTGCGTTGTTTGGGCTATTCGTTGTCGCTGTATTGGTTTTATTTGTAGTTCATCACAATCATAATGAAGATCGGGTCGAGCATCCTGTTCATGTAAGAACATAAACAACCCATATCTCTAATTTTGATCCTTCCTTTAAGTGTTTATTTTCTCTGTTTTTGTTTAAATTTTGATTTTTTTTGAAGTATCTGTTTTTTATTTTTATGTCGGTTTAGATTCTTATTATATTATCCAATACTTGTTCATAGGATTTGAAAGCATTAGGATGAATATAAAGTTCTTCCTTTTAGTATTCTTTTTGTTGGAATCTCAGTGTTATGTATTTTTGTAAGAATGAAATGATCCCAATGATTATGGATAGCAAAATCCAAGCTATGTTAAAACCCGGAAATCGATTATCATCTCGAAACAACACTAAGACCAAAACCCCGAGTGTCACTACGAAACCGGCCTTCAGCCGTGCAGCATTGCTTATAGGAGCTATGGCAGGTTGCTCACCTCCGCCTGAAAAGGTGCCCGGTACCGCAGTGTATTTAATCTAGCCAGGGTTGTCTACTTAGAACAAGCAATCCCTCGATACTTGATTCCCTTCCTGCAATGGTTTTTAATAGGAACATATTGCATTACAAATATAGTTTTTAATGAAGATTACGATATGCTGCTTAACCAGCCTTGTTTAGATTTAGGTGCTAACATTTTGCGTTGAATACTTTTAATGTCGATTATGACTTTGATGTTCTTACGAATTTGTTATGGAGGTGAATATACAGTAGATGCTGAAACTGTCTAAAAAGTAATCATCTTATAATGATAAGGCATTTTCGTTGAACCTATTATTGTCATAAGATTTATAGATAATATAGACACATGGATTTCGTGATTTCGGTTTATGGAAGTCCTATTATAACTCTATTTTTGTAATCCAAGGTGTAAATGCAAGGTAATTAATGTGGATGGAGAAACATCATTTTAGAGTTCATAACCATATAAACATGCAGATGCTATATGCTACTTATGGAAACCGTTATCTAGCATTACTCCTCGACTTCCATTATTATGGCGGCAATAAGATAGGGACTGTTTATTACATAAATTTTTTGTGTTCTCCGCCATCTTCAATTATCTGTCATTACTTTGAGGTCATGACTACCAGCAACACTCCAACCCAACATGACAACTTAGATTGCTTTAACGCTTCTAGTTTCCTGAATAAGAACTCCGTGGTAGTATGTTCTTTTGATTGATCAACGGGAATGCTAGTTGAGGAACACGGCTGAAAATGAAAACCAATAAGTACTTGGTATAATGGTAAATAAATTTGTGCCTGAAATTTCCTTGATCACACTCTAAAGATAGAAGGAAGAAAGAGATGGAATATCTGTGTCTTCTATGCAACTTTTGTGCTATATGCTTTTATGTAGTTCTCCGCTCGTATTACTATATCTTCCGTCTACTGCCATTCAGTACTGATTTTATTTTCAAGTATTTGAAGGTCTGAATCAGTGTACTTATAGCCATTTTCTTTTAATATGATTATTGTACATCTTACTTATCAGTGACATTCGTCTTGCCAGGAGGAAGATTCAAAAATGGAGCAGGATGGTCACGAGAAGTTAAACTTTACTAAAGAAATATTGAGTGCTACGTCGTTGTCTCGGCAGTTGGCAGAACAGATGACACTTGCCAAAGCTTATGTCATAATTGCAAAAGAGCACAATAACTTTCATCTTGCCTGGGAGCTAAGCTCGATGATTCGGAGTTGCCAGCTTTTGCTTTCAAAAGCTGCAATGAGAGGGAGGCCCATTACACTGGAGGAAGCAGAGCCGATAATTAGCCATCTATCATCTCTAATATATAAGGCACAAGATGCTCATTATGACATTGCAACTACGATAGTGACGATGAAATCTCATATTCAAGCCCTTGAAGAGCGAGCAAATGCCGCAACTGCTCAGAGTACGGTTTTTGGACAATTGGTTGCTGAGGCATTTCCTAAGAGTTTTCACTGCTTAATTCTCAAGCTTTCTGCTGAATGGCTTAAAAGGTTGCCCCTTCAAGACCTCGCAAAGGAGCGGAGAAACTCTCCTCGACTCGTGGACAACAATCTTTATCATTTCTGTGTATTTTCGGACAACGTCCTCGCTACCTCAGTTGTCGTCAATTCTACCATTTCCAATGCTGGTCATTCTAAACAGATGGTTTTCCACATTATCACTAACGGGGTTACCTATGGAGCTATGCAAGCTTGGTTCCTTAGTAATGACTTCAAGGGTGCCATGATAGAGGTGCAGAACATCGAGGAGTTTTCTTGGTTGAATGTTTCTTATGCTCCCATCGTAAAGCAGCTACTTGACGTAGATTCACGGGCCTATTATTTTGGGGAGAATCCAGATGTTGAGCCGAGATTGCGGAACCCTAAATATATTGCCTTGTTGAATCACCTTCGGTTTTACATACCAGAGATCTATCCACAACTTGAGAAGATAGTATTCCTTGATGATGATGTTGTCGTGCAGAAAGATCTAACACCGCTTTTCTCATTGGATTTGCATGGAAATGTAAACGGGGCAGTGGAGACTTGTCTTGAAGCATATCATCGTTACTACAAGTATCTGAATTTCTCAAATCCGATCATCAGCTCGAAATTTGATCCGCAAGCATGTGGATGGGCATTTGGCATGAATGTTTTCGATCTAATTGCCTGGAGGAATGCTAATGTCACTGCAAGATACCATTACTGGCAGGAACAAAACGCTGATAAGACACTCTGGAAAATGGGAACGCTTCCAGTCGGTCTTTTAGCCTTTTACGGCCTGACAGAACCACTCGATCGGAGATGGCATGTGTTAGGATTAGGTTACGATCTTAACATCGACAACCGCCTGATCGAGAGTGCAGCAGTCATTCACTTCAACGGGAACATGAAGCCATGGCTAAAACTAGCCATCGGAAGGTATAAGCCTCTATGGGAAAGGTACATAAATCTTAGCCACCCATATATCCAAGATTGTGCCACAAGTTAGAAAAAACATGCTCGTAAGTTAGGCGTCCTCCGACGATATAAACCCGTCGAAAGGCCAATCGCAAAATATTTTTTTGACATTGTTAGGAGATTTGACATCCTTTTTTTGTTGTTCATCATAGTATCTTGAAAGGTAAAAAGAAGAATGATTTTCTTATGCATCAGAAAGAAGATTGAAAGGTGAAAGATTTGTGGGAAAATTCATTTTTGGTTGATGGGGTTTTGTTTATCCTCTCAAGCAAGAAAAAAAACTTAAGGATTTTTTTTTACAAATTATTGTAATAATCTATTTGATATTTTTTGGATTACATATATATGTATTTACTGTAAGCTGAAATCTCCCTGTAAACATGAAGCAGATTCATATTCCTTTATTATGGTTTAAGTTCAAAAGAGGAAAAAAAATCAAGGGTAAACTAGAACGGAGGTTACTTAATTATGAGTAAGGTTATATTTGGGTCAACTAATTATTAAAAGTTACATTTGGGTCACCTAATTTTGGGTAAAGTTATATTTAAGTCACTCAATTATTAAATGTTACATTTAGGTCACTCGATTATGGGTAAAGTTATGTTTGGGTCACCCTTCATATTCAAAAAAATAAATCAATTTAGTCATTTTTTCTTCCAACTCACGTGTATATCTTCGTTAACATTAAAGTACTTCATTTGAAATCATTAATTAATATGATACACAAATTGATATATTTTTTTAAATATTAAGGGTGACTCAAATGTAATCTTACCTATAATTGAGTGATCTAAATGTAACCTTTAATAATTGGGTGACTCAAATGTAACCTTACCCAAAATTGAGTGACCCAAATATAACTTTTAATAATTGAGTGACCCAAATGTAATCTTATCTATAATTGAGTGACCTTTATTGTTGTTTACCCAAAAATCAAATATAAGTTTAATTTTCAAATAAAAAATTTTAATTAAACGAACCATTCAAATAAAGTATTGAGAAACTCAAATTCAACTTAGCAAAACTACATGAACTAATAAGTAATTGATGTTCTTATGGCAAATTTCAAGTTCTTTTCCTCCAAGGGACATATTAATTGCCTACTTTAATTGGAAAATCCCATATGGAAATCTCTGAATATCCATCTTCACTGGCAGAAGCACGAAACATTCCGGCAGTATTGTACACCGTGGCGATTTCACCAGTCGACGATACAGCGACCAAACCGGCATTGCCCGGCGGAACTTGGCCTATAACGTAAGCCGCTGCCTCTTTGAGAGAAAGACCTTTGAACTCCATAACGGCAGCGACATCCCTCGCGACAGTGCCACGGATCATGGCTTCGCCTTTGCCGGTGGCGGAAACCGCGCAGATATGGTTCGCATAAGTCCCAGCACCAATAATCGGCGAGTCACCAATTCGACCCGCCATTTTGTTAACTAGTCCACCGGTAGATGTTGCGGAAGCCAGGTTCCCTTCACTGTCTACTGCCACACATCCAACCGTGCCAATTTGGCTATCACCATTAGGAATTCTAGCAGCAGCAGCAACAGCAACGTTCGGCTCTTTTTCAATTGGCTGAGTGTAATCAATCTGCAGATTTCAACAAAGGAAAAGGCTTAAAAACCAGAGTATTTTACGTCGTGTGTCGGATATCGGTATGTTTTCGATATCTAAATATGTGTCGAACATAAAAGAAAAACTGTTACAGCAGAATTGAAAGGTACCTGAAGGTCTCCATGCTCATATCCAAATATATACTCGATACAATATTAAACACGAATTCTTCATAAAAGACTCGAGTTCGATTTTGAAGCTTTTGATGAAAACATGTCCGAATATGCATCATAAATTCCAAAGCATTCAAAAATACCTGAACTCTGTTAGCTTCCTGTGCCTGCTTAAGCCTTTCAATGTTTTCTGGGGTGACAAAATAGCTGGGATCAGCAGTCTCAACTCCCTGAGCAATTTAGAACAAAAACAAACGAGTAAATGAAAATCGGAATACGAATATTTCAAGAAAAATGAAGAGTCGGGATCGAAACAGAATCGATGTGGCTTACTTGTTCCCTAGCAAAGGCCTCAGCACCATGGAACCCGAGATATATATGAGGAGTCTTCTCCATGACTAACCTTGCAAGTGATACAACATTAACAACGGTGCTGACACCGGAAACAGCCCCACATCTCTTGGTTTTGCCATCCATTATCGAAGCTTCCATCTCGACCGTGCCGGAAGAAGTTAACACAGATCCTTTGCCGGCATTGAAATGTGGGTGATTTTCCAGTTCTCGAACCTATAAGCCATGCGTGCCGCAAAATTAAGTAACAAAAATAGCACAATCTTAATTATATAAATTGTAAATTTCATCACTCAACTTTCTTTTTACTCCTATTTAAATCACTAAAGTGTAAAAAAATTTAATTTAATCACTAAACTTTCGATTTATTCTTATTTTGGTCACTCTATCGTTGCCGGGTGGGCGTTATGAACGGGAATCTATCATTTAAAAATTATGAAATAACCCTAAAATTTTCTTTTTTGTGTGTGAAAAACTTCAATTTTATATTTTTTTGATTTTTCGACGATGGAATATTTTTTTTAAAATCCCAATAGTGAGGAGGTGAAAAAATAGCAAACAAGCTATATATCTTGATTTCACACTAATTAGACGGTTGATAATGTAGATCAGAGTTGTTTGAGATTTTTTAAAATTTGAGTTTTGTTAGTTTTAAAGTGAGATAGGATGAAACTGTAAAACTTTTTGCAATATTGGCACACATGGCGTCGTGTCAATCCTTCATTTCTGATTTAATGTTGAGTAAGTAAAATAAGAACAAATCAAAAGTTCAATGATTAAATTAAAAGATTTTAAACTTTAATAATCAAAATAAGAATGTGATGAAATTTATAATTTACTCATCTTAATTTCTGCTTAAAACAGACAGTTCATAACCAGTCACTCTCCATTGGAGTCAACACAGACTGCAGAAACACTAATAGAAAGAACAAGTAAAGCCAATAGAGAAGATGTATAAGTACGTACCACGAGTTCAACGACATCCAAGGGGTGCTTATGGGCTTTGAGAGCGGCGACGCCGACGTCAAGGCAGTGGCGGAGACCGGCCTCACGAGGGAGGCGGAGCTCCGGCGGCAAAGAGAGTGGAATGTCGCCGGCGCCACCGTGAAGAGCTATAGCCCACCCCATTTGCTTCCCCTTTGGCCCCCTTCCCTCCACCTCTTATTGGTTGTTGCTTTCCTTCTCTTTCCTTCAAAACAACTACTCTTTAATCTTTATATAGAAACCACATAGATTTACGTATCATAATTCACATAGTATTATTTTCTTTAGAAATACGTTAGATTAATAGATCTTTTTCTTCAAAATAATTATTATTATATATATGATAACACAGGTAGAAACAAAAAGTTTCTACAAGCGTCTTAAATTTATGGTTTAAAGGTTAGTAGTTTAAAATTTATGGTTTGTGGTTATAATTTAGAGTTAATAAGTTAAAACTTAAATCTCTAACCATGTCCTAAACTCCAAACACGAACCTATAAATTCACAATTATAACCCTTAAAACCTAAACTCCTAACCTATAAACCCTAAATTCTAATAATAAACCATAAAACTAATTCGCTTGTGAAAACTTTTTATTTCCACCGCATGTGTATTGAATATAAATATATACATGGTTATATTTTGATGCACAAGCTGTGTAAAAAAAATTACACAACCCTTCATATTTAAACTATAAAATCTAAAACATATATCCCTAGTCCCGACACCCTAAAACTTAAACCTTCAACCCTAAACCTCAAACTCTAAATTATAACCATAAACCTTAAATTCTACCCCTACGATCTAAACCCTTAAACCATAATCTAAATATTTAAACCCTAAAATTAAAAGGCATGTATAAACTTTACAAACTTGTGTATCAAAATATTTTCTTTTTATTAATCAATTAATCTAAATCATATAGTATATAAGTTTATTATGAAATTAATTCTTTATATAATATTCTATACATGGGAGAGAGACATTAATCCCATATCGCAAAAATGAGATTTTAAAATATAAATACAATAACAATGTATTTTATATCAAACATGTCTTTTAAAGAGTTAACAGTCTCTCGCACCTCAATACAACTTATTTATTTATAACATCTAAATTCAATCACGTTATTAATTAATAATAGTAATTTATTATGCTCATTAAATCCGAATAATTCACGCGAGAGTCGATGTAGGAGACGGTGCTTTGTGGTTTGTGCTACGAAACAATAAAAAACTGGGACGATGAGTCATTCGGCAGATTCCTTACTAATTCGTCACGGAGTATATTTATATATAACATTTTATATTTTATATTAAGTAGATTTTTATAGTAATTTTAAGTTTTTAGTTAATAATTTAAATCTTCATATTATAAATAAAAAATAGGTTAAAAATAACCTTCAGAATAATATTTCTGATAGCAATATGAATTAGTCGATAAATATCATGATTATACAGAAACTATGTGGGGTGGGTAGGAGCAATCGCCCCCACCTCGAAGATTTTTTTTTACTTTTGTCTTTTTATTTAATTTTTTTTAAATTAATTTATTTATAAATTTACTTCACTTTCAAACATTTATAGTTTACCCTATCCAAGTAGATTAAAAACTTTCAAAAATAACAATTCTAAACTTATATATAAATAGAATAATTAAAATATGGCATAAAATGCAATATCATATTATAAAGTAATTCATAAGAAACAACAATCATGTATGCCAAAAAAATTACGCATATGAGTTGCTAAATCTATTCGAATAAAAACTTTAAAAACTCCTATCGTATTTGTATTATCTTTTTTTTATATTACATATTTATCACATGTCAGTTTTTTTCTTTTTTATCTATATGATATTTCTAGATCTAGTTTTTTTTATATTACCAGATTTTTTTAGTCTATAGAGATACTTTTTTTTAGCAAATTCCAAGTCTGTTAGGATAATATTTTCATAATCAACTTGACATTTTTAAACAATTTAATATATATTATATAATTCTTTTATGTAACCCAAAAAGGAAAACAATAATAATTTCCCATCCTTAATTTAAGAGCTCAAATTTCAATGTTTAACTTTTTTAAAGAGTATTTAAACATTATAAAACAATAGTAGAGATATTATATTCTTAAGGTAAGATGTCGAGACTCGAACCTATACAAGATGAGACAAAATAAGCATTCTTGGTTACTTGACCGTAGATCTCAACCGAATGTAATTATACTTTAACTCTCTATCCCTAAACCATTTTCATAATGGTTAGTATTTCATAGCTTGATTGATGGCTTAACAACCAAATTAGGATAAATATTGATTTAAGTTAATAAGTATTTGAATAATTAACCCACAGAACATGTTAGAGTTCTTAGCGGCGCCAGAAACGTCACTATAGGGCTAAAAAACGCCACTAAAAACATGTTTTACTGTAGTGATTAAAGGGCATGAGCACACAATATCTCAGCATTGATTTCTATATTTGCAGGGAACTCTTAACATAAATTGATCTAGATGATATCTCAACATTTGAAAACATAGTACCTGCTGGTTTTGAGCATTGGTGTAACAACACTCGATCGAATTCATAAAGTATCGAACGAGAACCTCCTCGAATGCGACATACACGGAAAGAGACGGTCGTATATGTTGCATTGGCTAATTTCATAAGAGGAAACACCCTAAACCAGGGAAACCTAAATGCAGAGTTGCATCAATATCTCCAACATCAATTCCTAATTCAAGTGCATTTGTTGCAGAAAAGTCTAAGGATTAAAATTAATTAAATTAAAGTATCAAGATTATATTTATAATTTTACGTAGTATAGGGACTAATGACATAATTTGACCTTAAATATATCCCAGAGGAGTGGAGAGTTCAATAAACTAAAAAGGACTCCCACTTGGCGGGTCGGTCCCGGGAAAAAAATAACCTTCCGCGGAGGAACCTCGACGGCTAGAGCGGCGGAGACATGGTGACACTAGTGGTGGCGACGAGCGCTGATCCGGCCTCCATCGGCCCAGCCTCTTCTCTCTTAGCCATGCCCGGGTGGCACCCTGGTCCCTCTCTTCAGGTCCAATCAATTCAATCCTCTTATTTTTTTTCTCTCTAATCCTTCGGTCGTCTTCTTTAGTCTTTCATTTCATGTCCGGTATCAATTTTTAGGGTGCAGCGAGTTATACAAACAAGGAGGTGAGGCTCATTAAGCTCGACAAGCGACTCGTCGAAGAGAATCATTTGGACAAGCGTTGGGAGGAAGCCACCGGCGAGACAGTCGGCGACGTAGTCTTTCTTAGCAAACACGTTGCTTCTTCGAATAGACCTGCCCTTACGATTCATCCCATTGGTCTTCGAATTTTTTCTATGTTTTTTTTTTTAAATTTCTTGATATTTTTTTAGTTTCCTAAGCTTATGTAAGTGCTTTTCAGGCACGCCGCACCTCCGTGAAGGCGAGGCTGTGACTGCCGGCGGAAAGCCAGGATGGGCTGCGCCGCCGAACCCGCGAATAGGACCGTGGTTTAGACTATTGAAGAACATTGCTTATTCACACAACTTAATTCCTGAGTTTGAGGTAATTGTAATTCAATGCAAGATTTTATAAAATTTTACATTTTCATACGTTGTTATATAAAATTGCATACACTGTATTCTGTTATGGTTAAATTAAGGCCTTTATTATAAGCACTGGTTTTAACGAATTAAACTATATTGCTCCATTTCTTTTTCTTGAAGCACTCGTGTTTGCACTTACATCGGACATGGTTAAGGGGATACATCCTCCAAGGGTACTCACATGGGAAAACATAGAAGAATATTAACATATTCGTATTTGACACTAACACCCGAATTCGAGTAACATAAAAATTAATAGCTTATAGTTCATCAGTTTTAAAAGCTTTTATTGCTAAAAGGTTTGGTTCACTAGTAAATGTATAGATTTATAAATTTATAAATGTTTAGACTTCTGAATTACTTAGACCATAGATGGCACATTGCATTTTTTTTATAATGTTGTTTGACAACGATTGATCGTGTTGTAGGTCACATTGGAAGCTACTCATCATGGTCCAGAAATCAATTCACCAACCATGTTTGTAGAAATTGGTAAAACCTTATTCACTTGCATTGCTTTGACTCTTCATTTTTTTTGAAGTAGCCGTTTTTGACATCCGCGTACAACACATATTAAAACATGTGTATTGGTATATGACCTTCAACATAAAGGGGGGAAATAGAAAATCTTATACATACATGCAGGCCTTGTAGTCATATACCTGTTACTCACACCTGAGTTAGAGTAACATTGCTAGTCACTGCTTGTATTGCTTTCGATAATCCTTTTTTCTTTTCTCTTATTAGTGGTTGGTCTTCTTTTATTAATTTGGTTCTGGAATTCGGGTTTTATTTTTTTTATAGGTAGTACAGAAGAGTATTGGAGGAGACAGGATGCTGCACAAGCCATTGCTCTGGTGGGTATATATTTATGAACATATTTTAATTCCTTGACATTATTTTGTGCCTTTTTAAATTAAGAAATTCTAATTTGATTTAGATTTCATAGATACAACCTGATTGAGACATGATTGCTTCAAATCTAAATGGTTCTGTCAGCTAAATCAAATTGACTGCAATCAAGCATTAGAAAATCTAATGCAACTAACTTTATAGAAGCAAAATACTTAATCGAATTCACTGTAAGAAACCTATGATACTTTGCTTTGGGTGTCAGTGTCTAATGCATGTATTGTCTGGTACAGTTTTTCTAAGTTTTTCATTTATGTAAAGGATCATGTCCATATGCTTGTCTGAATATGCATTAGACATGATTACTTCAAGAAAAATGAAGAATCAGAACAGCGTAGCTAAGAACTGAATGCTGTTTTTTCTCATTACTTACTGATAAGTAAGCACAAGCTATGTTACTTCGACTCTTTATTTTCTCCAAGTACTCATGTCTTACACACGTCCGACATTTATTCAAACATGGGTTCCCAGAAGAAATTTCATTTGTCCTTTAGTTTCTGCATGTCACAGTCACTTCACAAGGTACTGCTTTTATACCCTTGTTTCTCTGCTGAACTCACTTCATTAGTTTGACTTTGAGAACTACTTTCTTCTTTTTCCTATAGGCTATAGCATGTATGTTTCGGGACACCATTCTTAGTATTTCATTTCAACTTATGTTGTTCCGGTTTTTCATTTTTGTTTAAGTACCCGTATCCGATGCATATATGATATGGCCATTTACATGAAAAAAACTTTGGAAAAAAATATCCGATTTCAAGTAGCATAGGTTTATAGTGTTCGGTTTGAGTAATTCATGCATATGGGATGGTAACATCAAGTAATAAAAAATGTGTAATGTGGTATTTGAAGCTAGTGTGGGAAGGACTGGGTCTTGGAGAAAGAAACGCAGTTGGAGACTGGTGCAGGTATGTTCCTGCTAACCATTTACTAATTATGTTTACCCTATATGTTTTCCGTAATTGATTTGATTTGCAAGATTTGATGACATTGATATTAATTGTATGAAATATTCTTTTCTGTATTATTTGAAATTGACTTACGAGATCTTTGTATTTAGATCTATCCATGGGTCGGGATGGCCACAGTTTGGATTTTTTTTCTTAAGCTCGAGCCAGCTTGGAATCCCATATTTAAAACATTATTTTTAATTAAATTTAAATAATATTTTATTAGCAAAGAGTAGTTATTTTCATTCCATCTAAACTTTTGCATGAGTTTAATCTCGACATATTTCTGAAATTCACTTGCTTTTTCTGCTGTTCAGTAAAGAGTATGATAATGCAGGGACAATGGTAGAGACAAAATCCTTCTTGGTATAGGTGGTGGTCATTATGTACCCAGGCATATGGATATTGTTCAGTAAGTTACTAACATCCCTATCTTACAATGCTATATTACTCCGACTCTTCGTTTTTATTGAAGTGTAAAGCACCTATGTTTGATACTCGTAATGCATATACCAACACGGGTACGAGAATATGACCTTTGAGCATTGTACAAATATTTGAAAAAAAAATGAAAAATTGAAACTATCCGTATTTGACTTGGACTGGAGGGTGAGTATCGGATATGGGCGGACTCAATTTTTTCGAAGTTTCTTTTATAGTTTGTGTTGGATACAGAAACTGTTTCGTTTTTTCAACAAAACTATGCTTTGTAAGTTTGTAACTATTTTGGGTGCAAAAAATTCAGGAAAGATGGCGTTTGGGTGGGCCACATGCTGTCCGGGTATTCTCTGAAGATGGAAGAGCCAAAAGCACCATCAAATTCAGCGGTTGTGGGTGGAACTTGGAGAGAAACAATCAGAGTTGCATATGAGACCACCAAATTGGCTTTCCCTGGAGGAGAAGTTCTGGCACATCTTGATCACAAGATAGTTCACGTCTAACTTTTTTTTTTTAGTTTGAACTCTCTGTGCCGAAACCCTTATGCGACATGTATTCGGATATACTAAATACTGCTAATTTTTGTTGGATTCAGGAGTTTTAAGAGCTGGCAGAGAAATGCCATTACAGGGTTCTTAACAGAAGGGAACATTAAGATTGGCAAACCGAGCGACTTCTGTCCTTGTTAACTGCCGTATATGGCTTATTCTTATAACTAAACATTACTTGAATTGTGGTGACACCGTCCTGTGGATGTTTTAACTAATTTCAGGTGACCTGGTTGAGTTCATATTTGTTGAACCAGTGAGTGTTCAAAACCTTTGGGGACAACCCCAAAAGGAAGGCCCCAATTTGGCAACCGAAATTGACTCGACGATTTTGCATACATCGAAATCAATGCTGCAAATCTACCAAGACCACAAAGCAAGGGAGGTAGTGAAAGGACCCCATCAGCATGTGCCAACCTTGGAGGTGCTAATTTTCAATCGCTAATCATGCCAGTGTCGCTTTCGGCCATGCCAAGGTAATCTTCTTGGGTCCATTTGCCAAATGAATCTTTTGATTTGCTGGTTTTGAGAGATATTTGATCATGGTGGTTGGTTTGATAATATGAGATACGATATGATTAAACTGTATAAATACTAGGGGTGGGCATTGTCGGGTACCTGGTTTTCGGGTGCCTCGTTAAGCGGCTCGTGTCCTGACCCATTATATCTGGGTACCCGTAAAATTCGGGTATCCTGTTTCTATTTTTATTTTTTTTATTTTAAAATTAAAAAAATCACATGTTTAACACAAAAATATTTTTAAAAAATAAACTTAAAAGAATATAATACAAACATAAAAAAATTTAGGGATTTAAACTTAATTTTAGAGTAAAAATATTAAGAAACATAAAATAAAAATATAATTTTAAATATAAAAAATATATTAAATTTTATCGGGTTGGGTCGGGTACCCGGTAAGGGGAAACTTTCGGCCCGTGTCCCGGGAAATTTGCCGGGTCGGGTACTCGGTCCAGTCAGATAATTTTTTTGGAAATTACCCAGCATTTTTAGGTTTGGACCGGGTATTTTTGTCCACCCCTAATAAATACGATACGGAAAGAATAATTAAAACGCGCTACAATTAAATATGATACTTTTAATTTAGCAACATACAATAGGTTGTGTGTTCGAGTGTGTTTAAGTGCAATTGTCTTTAAGAATTAAAGGGTCACGTGTAGTTTGGTTGCATCGTAATATGTATAAATAAGGCTTAAATGTTAAATAAGTGCTTAAATTATACAATTTTTTCATATAGGTGCTCAAAGTATTTTTCGGACCAAATATGTGTTTAACGTTTTTAATATTTTCATTTAGATGCCTTGTTGTTAATAGTCGTTAAAAAAGTTGATAGCCGATAAAACATGACATGTGGCATGTTTTATTTTTAAAAATATCTTGATTTTAAAAAAAAAATTAATATAGTCCCCAAATACCTAAATTTTTAAGTCTCATGTCTCTATTCTAGCCATTGTCACTGTCAATCGCTGACAGCGTGCCCATCACTTTCGTTATCGAACCTTCACGATAATTATCCATTCTCTTGTTGTCAATAATCGACGGATTGTGTACCTATCGTCGAAATAAAGTTGAACTCGTAAAAGAAAAAGAAAACAATCGATGGTAAATGACAGTTGATCAGCTGATGAATGATGTTTGAGTCTTGCGACAAAAGAAGAGAATTTCATTTCGTTGTCGGTAGCATAATGAACAGTGACGATAGTGATTGGATTTAGGGATCTAAGAAATGTAGTGTTGTTTTGTGAATTTTGGTAAATATATGAATTTTTTAAGTAAGTTAACAACGGGCATGAAAATCGGTAATTTTAAAAACGTTAAGCACTTATTTAAAAGAAAAAATTATAATTTGGATATTTATTTTACACTTAAGCCTATAAATAATAATGACATTAAAACTCTAGAAAAAAAAAACCTGTATGTCCGGTTAAGCATTGGTGGTTGTCAGCTAGAAAAGTCTTGACTTTCCAGCGGCCCTAGCCCCTATGCCTCTATCAACGGCGGCATTTGGTGGTCCAGCCTCATGCCTTGAGTTGAGATTTTGTAGCCAAGGCAACCTCCTTCAAGGCTCTACCCAAAATCTATGTTGTGTTTTCGAGTTGGATTAAGTCGAGTTTTTATTTTTGAAAAGAGTATGTCCAAGCCAACAAAATTAGAAAAAATGAATTTGAAAATCGAATCAAATCAAATCATAAATTTATGGTGTTTATTTTCAAATCTTGAAAACGTCTAACTCATTAGTTCAGCCAAGGGGAAGGCCTCCAAAGCTCAAACCCCTAACATTGGAAAGGCCAATATGGCCTAATGGACCATGTCAAAACTCACCTAATTCACCCCCTAATCCCCCAAGTGCTATATACTAACCCTAAAGTTTATATTTTCAGGGAAGATATCGAATTTAAATCTTAAAAACAATATTACAAGATAGTATTAAACCATGAACACAAATATAAAACAAATATGAACGGTATAAAAAACGGCATATTTTAACATCATTTTAATTTTGGGTAATTATTACATGCTTAAGTGCTTCGGAAACCAAGCGTCCTAGTTTTACAAATTTTGTTTAGGGTTTAGTGTTTAGGAGTTTAAGTTTATGAGTTTTAAATTTATGGGTGCGGTTAGGATTTATGGTTCATAGTTAAAGGTTAAAACTTAAATACTTAATCATATTAACCTAAAACTTAAACATATAAACCCTAAATTGAGTCCTTGCACTCTAAAATTAACACATTTATAAAAAAAAATCGTTTTTACCTAGTGCATAAAATATTTTCTCTTTAATTTTATCAATCTATTTTTAATTCATTTTGTATAAATATATATAGCTTATTTTAAGTTGTTTAACATATGAAGTACTAATAAGAATCCAAATGTGGGCAATGTAGAAACTAGGAAAAATGAAAAAAGGTGGTTAAAATATCAAAGGAAGATGGTGGGGGAAAACTCATCAGAAATGACACATATGGGGCGGTGGGACTTGGCCCCATAGACCACATGCCTTTTGGACCCACCCCATCACCACCCTACTTGTAACCACCAGCACCACCCACCTATATTGGACCCAAATTCCCACGTCAATGTTAAACTTAAAACACCAAGGATGGACCGAGGGGCTGGCGGGGCCGTAGGGGTGTAAACGAGCCGAGTCGAGCTCGAGTAGTGCTAAGCTCGGCTCGGCTCGTTAAGATTTCAAGTCGAGTTCGAGTTTGAGTAATTTTTAACGAGCCTGAGAAATCTGAGCTCGACTCGGCTCGTTTAGAATTCGAGTCGAGTTCGAGCTTAATTCGAGCCCAATCGAGTCAAGTATTGACCGATCTTTGACTGCATTGGACTCGAGTACCTCTTCATCTGTCACGTCTCATTTAAAGTCCTATGAAGAAAAAACTTTGATACACAAGTTGTGTAAACTCAAGCTTGTTAATTTTAAGGTTTAGAGTGTTAGTTTAGGGTTTAGAGGTTTAATTTGTTGGGTTTAGAACTTATGATTTAGATTTTAGGGTTTAATACTTATGTTTAGGGTTTGTATTTAGGGTTTTAAGTTTAAGAATTTAGATTTTAAATTATAAAAAATAAAAAAAATAGTATATTATATTTTTGAGTAGCTCGTGAGCTTTTCGAGTCGAGTATCAAGTAGCTCGGCTCGGCTCGTCAAGAACTCGAGCCGAGTTCGAGCTCGAGTCGAGTCCAATCGAGTCGAGCTTTGACCGAGTCGAGCTCGAGTAGCTTGCGATCTGTCTCGTCTCATTTACAGCCCTAGGCGGGGGCGGTCGCCCCCCATAAAAATTTGAAAATTTTTTACGACTTAATTTTTTTAGAATTATTTTATGTATTTTTTATTAAAAATTTATTTTTATCTCCACCTAAAAATTTATAAGTTCGCCCCCTAACCTAAAGTCTTGCGTCCGTCCTATAACACACCATAATTCATGTTTTCTGTTTTTTATATTTTGTTTTCCTGCTACAGTCATATTTAAATAATCTTATATTTACATTTTTAGTAAATTAATAAGTTGTGCCTCAAACTTTGACACATTCTGTTATTCTTGTGACAATATTTTTTATCTTGTATTTTTTAAATATATTTTTTCATATTATGTTATCGTATTAAATATTAAACGTGTATGACATAGGTATTTTTTAAAATATTTTTTACATTTTTATAATTTCATTTATATTCCTAATTATACATAACATATATTAAGTATGAGTACATTAAAACAGACAAAAATATATCAGTTATGTATAAGTTAATACTAAATTCATTTAATTTTACACCTTTTGAGGGTTGGGACAGTTGAACGATAAATGGATGGTTGACACTATTTTTTTTACTTTTTTCATAGAATTCTCATATTTTGTTACCGTTAATCTCATTCATCCATTTATTTTTTAAAATATTATATAAATATACAAATTTTTTAATAATTAAAGATATATTAAACGCCTCACCTATTTAAACAAACAATTCAACTATCAAAGACCGACCTTGTCCCTGGCGGCCATGTTATTCCACGTGGGCCAATGCATAAAGGCGTCTCACGTGGAGTCACAATTACATATTGAAACATTGAACAAAATTCTACTCGACTTAATTTGATTTTAAAACTTTATAATCAACTCTGAGTTAACAAATAAAAATTTGAATAACTCATTATTTTAATTATTGGGTCAATTTTTAAGTTTGAGTCGAGAGTTTTAATTTTACATGATATATGCATATTGTATTTGGAAAAAAATGAAGTAATATATAATATATCGTGCATGGTTAGAATGTTGTTTAAAATAAAATCAATTAGTATTATAACATTATAATTGTTTACGATTAAATTAAAAAACTCAAACAACCCTACTTTATTTAACTCAATTTAAAAACTATCAAATAAAAATTGAGTTATAAAAGATGACACATCAATGGACTAACTTGACTCGATCAAAAAACCACCCGACATATAGCAGTAAAAAGTAATTATACATTTTATGAAAGGATAAATATGTGACAAGCGCCTTAGTTTTAAGGTGTAGGGAGCTAATTAAGGGTATATGGTTTAGGAGTTTAGGTGTAGGTGTTAGAATTTAGGGATGGTTGTTTCAATTTAAGTTTTAGGGTTATAATTTAGGGCTTATAGGTTAAAACCTAAATACTCGCTATATTATCATAAAAACTAAACCCTAAATTATAACCCTAAACCTTAAATTAAAACAATTATCCCTAAATTCTAAATCACTACCCCTAAACCCTAAATTAACTCCATGTACCCTAAAACTAAAGCGCTTGTAAAAACTTTTAGTTTCTACCGCTTGTGTATATATAGATATTAATCTTTTATGAAATTATTATATTTATATTTATTATTTACGGTATCATGATTCATGAATGGAAATTACCTACATCGTTTTTATTTTATTTGTCATTTCTATGCAGTACACTACAAACCATCCGTACAAATCTGTCTGACTAAAAAAATAACACAAATATATATATATTGTACATACAAACAGTTCAAATTCAGATCACCTAAATATAATAATATTTTCTAAAAACGCATATATTTAAATATATTCGAATTTACAACATTCTAAATGTTATAAAAATAATAGTGTTAGTTAAACTAATATACAATCCGTAAATATGTAAATTTCCACGATAATTTTGATTCGCTCGGTTCAAGCTACATCATACACGAAAACATTCCCCAAAATAAATAAGTAATAATACTTCAGAAAATATCATAACAAAGAAAAGAAACGACTAACATGAAAGTTAGTTGCGCATGAACTTCCGGAAGATCAAACGGAAACACTTTTCGAAATCAACAAAAAAAAAAACTTAAAAGAAAAAAAAAGCGGTTGATTTCGAAAAGTGTTTCGGTTTGATCTTGATTTAAAATATCGGAGTCGATTCGAGTTTCATAAAAAAAGCATTGAGATTTTCTTTAAATTTTTGTTTTTTTAGTGAGTGGATTGTTTACGGTGGATAGAGGGTCGGCGGATCTTCATCAGTCCACTGAATTTGACTCCAATATGTTTGATCAACGGCGTTCGAACGATCAAACAAATCTTGATCTCCGCTCCCTTCCCAATCCAACGGCTGAAATCCACTCTCCAAATTTGATTGCTCAACATGCACCGTCGGATCAAGAAATCCCCCGGTGATTTCCTCCACTCCCATGCTCGTATTCTTTTGATGATGCTGCTGCTGCCACTGCCCTGACCTATTTAACACGGTACCGAAATCAAACGACAACGTTTCACTGTTTGATGAAGTAATCAAGCTCGTTAAACTACCAATCTCCGAGAAAATCCCGCCGTCCGATCCTTGTTCCAGAAATCCTAAATTATTAGGCTCTCTGTAAAACGTAGAATGAGATGTGGTCGCCGACACCGTCTCCGCCGTGCCGCCTGAAGAACTGTTATTGTTATCATTGTTCGTCATCGTCACTGCAACGTTACAATTCGCTACATTAAGACTCGAACCCTCGCTGCTAGAGTGAGAATTAACTTTACTTTGATTGCGGAGTTGGTTTTGCTGCTGTTGTCGTACTCCAGGATGTGGCGGTGAAGATACGGCTGCGGCGGATGGAGGTTTGGTTTTACTTTTCGAGCGTTTGGCTTTGCGGCAACCACCGCCTACGGGGACGTTACGGAGGACGCCTCCTTTCGTCCAGTACCGACAGCAGCCCTTGCAGAAATACCGCGGCTGAGAGAGGTTGTAATTGTTGTAGTAGCAGAACTTCGTGTTTGGAGAGTCGCAGCGGGGACACTTGAGTGCTTGGTGGTTTTGGTGGTGGTGTGGCCGTAACCTTCTGTCTCCTCCTCCCCCGCCTCCTGCGCCGCCTCCGTTGGATACACCGCCGCCATCGATCAAGTGGACGCCTTGCATTTACCAAAATTTTAAAAGAAGAAGAGCGAATTCGTTAGAACATCGGGAAAGGGGAGAAGATAGGCAGAGCATAAAATTTTGAAATCAGAAATATCCATTTTCATATCTTCTAGTAATCTATTAACTTACAATGACCACGTTACCCCTATTTGATAATGAAATTACGCAAATAGTGGTATAGGGTGGGAAAGTACGAGATGGCCCTAATAAAATGAGAGGGCAACGTAGGATTGTAGGGTGGGATCTGGAAATTCATTTAATGTACGGCTCATATAGATAAGAACCGTTCGATAATGGACACGTGGAGGGCACAGATGCTCTCACAATCAGGTTGTCGTTATCTAGTTGTCGGCCACCCCCGGTTTGTTTTCTGCTGGAATATCTTAGTGCCAGTACAATTGTCCTACAGGTTGCCACGTTGCACGATACTATTTGTCAATATTATTTTTAACAACAACAACAATTAGATATTTTTAGAAAACTAATTCAAATTAGATTAATATCCTATATAGAGTCGGTGAAAACTGAAAGTTTCCACAAGCACTTTAGTTTTAAGGTACATGGAGTTAATTTATGGTTTAAGGTTTAAGGATGTATGGGTTTATAATTTAGGGATAATTGTTTCAATTTAAGGTTTATGGTTATAACTTAGAGTTTATAGGTTAGAGTTTAGTTTTTAGGGTAATATGGTGAGGATTTAGGTTTTAACCTATAAACTCTAAATTATAACCATAAACCTTAAATTAAAACAACTATCCCTAAATTCTAACCCCTACACCTAAACCCCTAACCTTATACCCTAAACTAACTCTCTATACCCTAAAACAAGACGCTTGTGGAAACTTTCAGTTTCCACCACCTGAGTATAGAATATTTATCTATTCAAATTATATTTATCGTATTTTAATTCAGTTAATATAATTATTTTAATATTTAAGAGTTTATAAGCTTCGATGTGTTTAAACATACACAAGAATGAAATCAGAGAACATTAACCAAAATGGAAAAATATTGGATTAAGGAGGCTTTACAAACCAGGTTCGAATTAATCAGTCTATAAATTATATATCAATAATTATATTAAAAATATAAAAATTTATAATGGGCAAACAATAAGTCCACAACCTATATGAATTGTGAGTTGCATGAAATAATGGGAAATTTGAAGGGGAGGAATTAGTGGGTGGAATGGCCGAACATTCGGCAAACCCTAAATAGTTAAAGACAGGGTACCTATGAAAGTGGGTCGATCATCAGCCCAAAATGCATGTGGAGGCCTATACTAATTGTAGAGGGGTTCATGGTAAGTTAATTGTATCATTTAGCTAAAACGGTTAGTTAACCGTTAGAGCGGTTATTAATCATAACCTAATCGTTACTAACCGTTATAAAACGGTTAACAGTTAGTTTTTAAAATGATTATTCATTATAGTGGTTAACTGTTAAGAAACAATTCGGTTACATATTAACCTGTAACTTATTACGATTTTCTTTTCAAATGTTCATTATTTATTTTTAGAATAATAAATCTATCTCTCTTATAAATATCGTGTTATAATTTTTTAAAAAAAACTTAAATAGAAAAATTCTAAACATCAACTTCATTCTTAGTTAAAATAAAGTACATATAGGTTAACCTATATGTTAACCATTAACCATGTTTTTTAGCGGCTCGGTTAACCGAAACCGTTTAACCTTAACGATTAGGTTAATTAACTTATAAAATGAACGGTTAATGTTTATTTTGCAACCCCTATCTACAGGGAAGGAGAGTACTCCTAGTAGATCTAGAATCCATGATCTAAAAGAATATAAGAGTGTCTAAACTATTTTCTGGTCCGACTAAAATTTTTCTCTTAAAAATGTTAAGAAAATTTCAATTAAAACATGACCCATGAACTATTTATGTGTTTTTTTAATTTTTAATTTTTAATTTTAAAAGATTAAAAAAACTTTGCTTTTATTAAAAAATCCAAAAATTTTAAAATTCTTTTAAAAAAAACTAAAAAACATGACATTAATTCTTAAATTCATCGTATCTGACAATCGATTCAACTATGACCTATTATTTTTGCCTTTACTAGACCACTACGATTGAAACTTCATCATTTTATCTTCGGGAACGATGAATAAATCGTCGATTGTACCGTTGGTGAACATTCAACATTAAAAAAAAAGAAATGAGTTGAGTTTTGATCGACAACTAGAGGGCGGAGGGTGCCGAACGGAGAGGCATGTGACACATGGGCAGTAAATGGTGAACCATCGACATGTGGGATGACATATGGTGAGGGAGATGTGATTTAAGGGTTTGATCGAAAGAAATTAAAATTTTTAAAATTTTAAATAAATTTGAAAATTAAAAATTGGTCGTGTCATGTTATGACTGGATGACGGAGTTTTTTAATGACAGTTGACGAAAACTTTCTATTTGAGTAACGAAATAAAACGTTAGACATATATTTGATCCGAAAAATAGTTTAGGCATATAGCTAAAATAATAGTATAATTTAACGGTTAAACATTTACTTTCTATAGCAAATTGCTAAGAAAAAATTTTTATATAAATTTTATATAAAAATAAAAACTATTATGATTTTTAATGAGAATTTTTTTTCATTCGTGTGTAAGCTAACAAGGTTGCGGGCTTCATATCGGGCTCCTGAATAGAGGCGTTGGGTTGGGCTGGAATTTCGCCGAAACTGGCCTATTCATTCTTCTACTAAGTTTTTTTAGAATGGTGAAAATATCAGTATATGGATCGATGATTTTAATAAATAAATAAATAAATTCAGAAGGAAATACATATATAATAATACTAATTGGAATAAAAAGTAAAATAATCTGAATCACTGTTGAACATAATTAACCAATAAAAAATACAAATGAAACATAATTTAGACTATAATAGTTTCGAAACTATATTTTTTTTCTAGTCAATACCTCACTGACTACGAATATTAGATATGGTAAATATTTGATAAATTTATATATTTTTTTCTGTCGTTGTCTCGAGATTCAATTTTATTATTATTTTTAGATGAAGAGGAGAAAAATTACATACGATACTATTAGTGTTTCGTTGAAAAACCTTCATAATTTTAAAGGAAGAGGTAATATTTAAACGACTGAATAAACTCAAACAAACTAAAAGAAATTACGTATTAGATATTGGTGGATAGATATATTTAAAAACATATGCTACCTTGTAATCCCGCACTTCATCTTCTTTTACACTAGAGTCACCCGTTGAATTCATTAATTTCTCTCATTTAAGTTAAGATTATTAACGTATTAGATATTGGTGGATAGATATATAATGGATTATGTACTAATCTCCCCTCGTAAAGTCAGATAAACATGTATTGTACCAAAAAAATATACTTAAAATGTATATATTTTTGTGGGAATTACGTTAGTTTTTTTTATTTACCTAATTGTCTAAATATAGACTATTCTTATTGAGAAGTGTAGAATATTAAAAGTATTATACTTTAATTTATTTGATTTTACTCAAAAAGTATATATTATATCTGTTCAAAAGGGATTAGTTAAAATGTGTCATTTTCTATTTCTAATATTAAATTAATTAAATTAGGACCAATTAGGAGGACTATTTCTTTCAATCATTGTCAACAATTGAACAAGTTCTCCGTACTTTTTCCTACTTTCTTCTTGATTTTTCCCATATTATTATTTTAGTTATCTAAAAAATTTTATTTTTATTGAAATAATGGAATATTACCAATTTAAAATGTTTTATTATTAATATATATTAAATATTTTAATTATCTAAAAAAGGATTAATCTTTTGGAGATGTGTGTATAATATTAAAAGTATAATATTTAATATATATTGATAAAGAATTTTACTTATTTGAATTTACTAATATATATATGTTGTGAATAAAATAAAGAAGAACAAGAAGAACAAAGAGATGAGAGGAAGAGGGAGATTTGTATTATTCTCAAAATATAGAATTGTATACAATGCCTTCAATGAATCATCTATTTATAGGCATAAGAAGTACATAATACATTAAACTCTAATTCATAGAGATAATATTCCTAATAATAAATAAATCAAACTCCTTTGATAAAGTTCTAATCATGATAGACATCCACATAGATAAATATTCATAACACTCCCCCTTGGATGTCTATGAAGATAATGTGCCTCGTTAAAACCTTACTAAGATAAAAACCCAGTGGGAAAAAAAATTCTTTAGTGAAGGAAAAAGAGTACACACATCTTTGATACGCATAACTTGTTGCCTCATTAAAAACCTTATCAGGAAAACCCATTGGGACAAAACCTCGGTTAAGGGAAAAAGAGTGCAACGCGTATTTACTCCCCCTCATGAAAATATCATAGAAGATCTTTGAATCTTCATAATTTAATCTTGAACATCATTTTTCTAAAGATCGTGAGGGATGAAACTTTGGAGTAATATGTTCCATGATGTATCCACTTTCAAACTGAGATATACATTTTGCGTTATCTTCACACAAGATAGCTTTTATCATATCTTGTAAAAGTAAATCCACTTATCTTTTGGATATGTTGGGTCAATAGTCTTAGCCAAACACAGTTTTTTTGGCTTGCCTCGTTCATAATAATTATTTCTACGACTTTTGAGGAGGCATCAACGAATGTTTGAAGATCTAAATGTAATGATCTTTGTATATTCATAGATATTTCTTGACCAACTAATATATAGTGCTTCAAGACCAAGAAAAGATATAATTATATTTATTCACATCCAAAAATCTTACAACTATTGGGATACTCAATAGATATGCTCTATTCATATTGAATCTTCTTTAAGATTCTTTAAGCTTATGTTTATTCATAGACAAAAGAAATATATAAAAATGCTCGATCTTCAGGTCGAGATAAACTTGATGTCAAGATTCAAGTACTTGTATTGAAAGTACTTCATGAGTTTACAATTTGAAGCTCTTTAGGAGTTCTAAAATTATCATAATGGATCTTGATCCAAACTCCTTTATAAAATATATAAGGAAATCTTATCATTCTTATAGTATTCACTAAGGCGATTATACCAAATGCGCCAAAATATTCATGAGACATGTCTAAATAAATTCCTCAAAAATTTCCAAATGCTTATAGCATTTTAGATCCTTCAAGGATAAATATGGATCCACAAATAATTAGACGCATGTAAAATTTTCAAAACTGCCAAAGTAATTGCATCCACCATGAAGTAATTAAAACTTTTCATAAATCACAATTCAAGTCGTATTTACGACTACTTATTCGTGCCTCACTTGCATTACACCTTTAGGTGTTTGGACTGGTGGTCCAAATACTTCTATTTTAGAAGTTCAACGCGTCTTTCAACATTGGCCAATTCAATATCTATACTTCTGGATAGATTTTATACAAGATCCTCGATTTCTTTCTTTACTTCTATAGAAGTATTTTATGTAAAATCGTTTGTAAAATCGTTGTCGACAACTTTCCAATTTTCTGGTTCCATTCTCGTAATGACATAACTCATCGAGATCTCTTCAAGATTTCAATCTTTATTTCAGGTACCTGAAACTCTTATAGAGTTTTATTATTTGTTATGTCTTGGGTCTCTTCAGGAGCACCCGCCTCCAATGTATGATCATCTCATATTACTTTCTATTTACGAGAATTTTGATCATTGGAACCATTTCAACTATCATGCTTCAGGCATGATTTATATTCCCTCGCTCTAACATGTAATTTAAACTTAGAGCATTTCAGCTGGTATATGAGACTTAATTACTCTCATTGGGTCAGTAAATATGTCTGGCAGTTGACATGTAATAACATGAATTATCTTATGAACTTCTAGTTCATATACGAGGATCTAGATAATGATAATTCATTTTCCTCTATCCAGCTGATTATTATCTCCCCCTGATGTTGAGAAAAATCATGTCATAAATGATTCTCCAATTAATGTTTAAGAATTTAAACATAAAATGAGACTCGTACTCAATATATATTCTCAACCCTTTTTATTTACCCATTTTGTGCGTTGTGGTGGAGCAATTCATATCGCACATTCAAAAATCATAAAATGGGAAATGTATGGTTTCTAACCAAAAACCAATCATAACGAGGAGTTTATTATAACTCGTTGGCTTGATGCGTATAAGTGTTGCTATATGGAAACACCATATAAATAATAACTCTTTTGTTCTCATAGTTTAGCTATTAAATAGGAGGCATCCAATTGAAATTTTGCTAAACTATATTTTTTCATAATCAATAGGCTTTGTAACAACTGATATAGCCTAAAATATAAACCCACTAGCTTTTCAAGACGAATAGTCTAACTGCATAATCTGAATATTTTTTAGAATCAATCTCACAAACTTCTGGTTGTAAGTCGATAAAACAATGTAGATGCATCTACTAAAATCATATAAAACTTTCCACATTTGTGGATATATGGGCCCATATTTCGTTCAGATATGCAAGACATACAGTCTCAACTTCAATACAAGAACTTTAAGTTCTAATTCTTTTGGTAAGTGGGATCATCTATATCCTTTGAGAACAAACAACACAAAAACTTCAGGTTCTTTTAGTAAGTGAAATTTAATCAATTCCTTTAAGCAACACAAGAACTTCATGTTCTTTAATAAGTGGAATTTAACACATTCCTTTGAGAATAAGCACCACAAGAACTACAGGTTCTTTTAATACATGTGCATGTAAATCTCAATAATTTTTGCACCATTGATCAGGATGGTCTAACCGATCATGCCAACTATATATATGTGTGTATATATCTCTGAATTTGTAAACTCCTTGTTTACCATAACATGTAATTCAATCTCACTCGTACATGTCTAGTACGGCCATCAAAATTGTTCCTTTAAATAGGAATATATTTAGCTCTTTCGGAGCTTTCAATTGAAATTATCTTTTGGTAGTAATATATAGCTCTTCTAGAGCTTTCAACTGACTTTTTGGCTACCAAAACTTATATCAATATTGGCTTATTTCAAATGCCAATTGATAACATATGTTATCTATAATTCCCAAAGGGATAGTTTGCGAACTCATATTGCTCTCTTTATGACTTTGATGAGTATAACACACTGTGAATATGGAATAAAGTTCCATTTGACAATAACATATTTGCTCAACTAATGCCTTTTGTGATATTGGTACTTCCGGATATAGTACTCACATTATTCCCTTGCATTTTAATCGAGAAATGCATAATTGTGCACCTTTCAAAATGTGCTTTGTTTCATTTACTTCAGGTAATGAAAATATGTACTTTGTATCATTCACTTCGAGGAATGAAAAATATAAAATATAGCACATCATATCAAGTCGATTATCTATCAGAGATAAACTTTCAAGTGCTCTTCCGAAGTATTGATATTTTAGTACTTTGAGAAATACTACTCATATTTTCCCTTGCATTTAAATGGGAAAATTATTTCTTATGCTTAAGTACAATATGAGTACTTGCATTATCTGCTAGGCATAAATAGCCACAATTCTAGGCATAAATAGCCACAATTCTAGGCATAAATAGCCACAATTCATTGTATATTTTATTCCGGATGTAATCATATTCTTCAAATAATAAATTAACATAAAACGTAAATAAATAATATGTGAAATAAATAAACATAAAGCAAACCAACATAAATAAATAATAAATAAAACGAATTAACATAAAAAAATAAAATAAAATAAAACCAATTATTCATGTTAGAGGTTATAAGGGAAATAAATAAATGGTAAATTATTCCCTTCAAGGGTTATGAGAAAATTAACAATATCCAATTGAGTTGGACCAATAACGACATAATTATTTTCTCCATAAACAAATTTTGTTTATATTTTATTTCATTTATCATTCATGATTATGGATAAAGTCCATAATACTTTGGCGTTTGACAAGTACGAAACCAATGATTTATAACATCACATTGGTAAAAGGATTTCACTTCCTTAGAATGATCTTTATCACTCTTGTCATCCTTATAACTTCGCTACCAGCGGGTAGAAGTATTCTTAAAATGACTATATTTTTCATGTGTATATTCATAGCCTCGACCACGACCACAACTTTTAATGTGATTTTTTATTCCTTCCATAATATAATCTCACATTCACTTCAGGGAATGGAGTAGAGCCAGTGGGCCTTTAAAACCTTTTTCTCATATCCTTATCACAGAGAACAAAGATTTAATCCTCGTACGCGGCATTGTTAAACCTGTCCACAAGGTCCTTTAAAAACCTCCTTTGAGACCAGTAGCCTCGCAGAACGGGATGTCCAGCCAATTATACTTGGATTATATCGAAATTATGTCTCTAATTGAATAATGATTTACCATGTTTGCATTCACTTCAGGGAATGAAACAGATCCAATAATTGCATGGAATAAACATCATGCTTGCATTCACTTTAGGGAATGCTCCATCATTGATAATTGCATGGAATAAACATCATGCTTGCATTCACTTCAGGGAATGCCCCATCATTGATAATCGCATGGAATAAACATCATGCTTTGCATTCACTTCAAGGAATGCCTCCCATAAAATTTTTTGGATCAAGACGAATTTTCGTAACTTGAAATTGGGAGAAGTCTATGGTCGAGTTTTTTGACGAAGAAGAAATATTGCTTTCAAGCAAATATAGACTTTATAATAATCTTCTTGTAAATCCAAAATCATCATGATTTATCGCACTTTAAAATAATAATATAAAGAATAAAAATAAAACCAAAATTTACCGATATTGATTTTTCTCTCGTGGACAATGGAGACATAGCATATGACCGAGATAGCTTCTCATAATCCCTTTATATCACATCTCTTTCCAAGCCATTTAAGCATATCATGTAAAACTCAAAACACGGTTAAAAATATTAACTTTTACCAAATAAAATGACATAAATAATAATATGAAAAATATCAAATATAATCATATAAGTAAAAGTATGAATAAGCATACCGCTAATTAACCCTTTTAGGAATAAGAGAAAATACACGTAATTTACACCAAACGCAACCTCTTCGTCTCTGTCGATTCGTCTTTTGGTTTGTGAGAAGCCACAAATTTATCTCTTTCCAATGTTCGAATAAAATCAAACATACTTCCAAAATTTTCAAAAATTAAAACAAAGTTAAAATATAAAGAGAAAGACAATCGGAAACTAAAAAAAATAAGGAGAAAAAAAAACTTATCTTTGGTTTATTCTATAATCGAATTCTCCCCGATAACTTCTTTTGAATTATAACGATGAAGACCTCAGTTGATTAGAGTCTCGTGCTGATAACGTGTTGTGAATAAAATAAAGAAGAACAAGAAGAACAAAGAGATGAGAGGAAGAGGGAGATTTGTATTATTCTCAAAATATAGAATTGTATACAATGCCTTCAATGAATCATCTATTTATAGGCATAAGAAGTACATAATACATTAAACTCTAATTCATAGAGATAATATTCCTAATAATAAATAAATCAAACTCCTTTGATAAAGTTCTAATCATGATAGACATCCACATAGATAAATATTCATAACAATATAATATTTTTTCAACAGAGATTAGTTAAAATGTGTCATTTTCTATTTTCAATATTAAATTAATTAGATTAAGACCAATTAGGAGGACCATTTCATTCAATCATTGTCAACAATTGAACAAGATCTCCGTACTTTTTTCTTAATTTCCCCACATTTAGATATATTGTTATTATTTTAATGTTCTTATTATTATTTATTTATTTTTGAATAGTCTAAAGGTGATTACAAGGTAGCATATGTTTTTAAATATTTTTAATCTTTTAACAATGCACATATACACCATATAGATAAAGCGATTTGAACATGTCTCTTAAAAAGAATATCATTCGTTTTTTTACTGAGACACTTGTTGGGTTCAACTTGCCATTTTTTTTTTGAAACTGAACTACATTCAACAACGAAAGAAATACAACGGAATTACACATTTTACAAGAGAAATACAATGCAGAATAAAACAACAAAATATAAAGGTGTGAAATACGTTTAAATACCAAACCTAACACTGTTAGAAAAAATCTTCTGAAATAAAAATCCAAAAAAACTATAACTTTGCCTTGAGTGCTCTTTGAATATAGCAAAAATTCTTCCGCAACTTGTTCTTGCATGTCGGCACAACCACAAAAGGGAATCATAACATGTATAGAACGACCTCATTCGTTGAAAAGCGTTTGTTGTTCTCGTTACTCGAACGCATAATTGTCAAAAGACAGACAAAAAATGCTTAAAAATAGACGAAAGAACTGCCACCAAGCAAACAAAAGAACCGTCATAAAAGTATATTTGAATAAGAATCCGACAAAGTAGAAGAAAAATAAGAAACAAACTTAAAAAATAAAATATTCATAAAAAGGTGAATTTTATTTATGTATAAAACCAGCAGAACAACCAAAGACCGCTGTTGATAAAAAACGATAAAAAAATTAAAAAAAATTATAATCGCCTCTAAAAAAATGAAGAAGTGAAAAAAGTGAGAAGTGATCAAGTAAGAATTAACTTGCCATTTATTATTATCTAGTTATCTAAAAAGTTTTTTGTATGACATATATTTGTTTCTTTTATAAAAGCTATAATACGGCCAAAGCTATATATATACATTTATTTAGCGACAGAATTCAATATTATTTATTAAAGAAATTATTTAAATAATTTAAATTTAAAGTATCAATAGTGAATTATATATTTTTGAGGAGTTAAAAACAATTTCATCCTATAATTTTTTATTAATAAATATTTTAATTAAGTAAAGAGATATTAATGTCAGAATTTGAACTTATACAAGATAGAGCAACATGAGCATTATTGGGCATTTAATCCATCAGTAGATCTCTTTAATTAATAATTTTATGAGATTATTTCACCACTAATCCCTATTATGTTCCACATTTTGTCTACGTCCATTGCCTAAATTTATAAAATACCTTAAAAAATAAATATTGGACACTTAAGTTCACAAAGCTCACGTATTTTAGAAATATACAACAACTATGTTAATTAAACCACTTAAATTGTTCAACAATGGCCGAGACGTCTCTACGTTTTGTCGGCAAAACAAAATCATGAACACAGAATTTTGTATTTAAATTAGTTTTATATTATTATTATTATAAGTTTGTCCAATTATATCTATTTTGCTTTTATAGTTTCGATTCGTATGATATTTTTTGTGTGATCTAAAATTCTAATATACAATATAAAATTTGAATGTTTTAAAATATTCCTATTTAAATTTACAAGTTTTTAAACATTACAATAATAACAATACAATTTTATGAAGCTACGAACAAGGATGTCAATTGGAACAAAATAAAGGTTGCTCTTTCTGCACCTATCTTGTCAAAAAAATCATTGTTATCGTCGCTCTGCGACCTGTTGCAGTTAAAAAATTTAAAATCATTCATGTCCTGCGACACTCAAAACTAAGGCCATCCTCACCTCACCACCCTGTGCTTTCTGAGTCCCGTCTAATCTTCATTATATATGTCACATGACTCATTTCATATAATATATTTATAAGTATTAATTAAATAAAAAAGAATGTTTTATAAAAAATATGAAATATTTGTCATTCGAACTCTCACTAGATATATAATTTTATTTTCACTGTCATCATTTTAAAAATATAATAAGTTGTTGCGCCCCTTTAATTTGTAAATTAAAATATAATTTTAACACAAGTTAAATTTGAGAAATTGTATAGGTGATGACTGACAGTATGTTGAAATTTAGTGGAGAATAAA
Source organism: Hibiscus tridactylites (assembly GCA_958450335.1). NCBI lineage: Eukaryota > Viridiplantae > Streptophyta > Magnoliopsida > Malvales > Malvaceae > Hibiscus > Hibiscus tridactylites. The sequence goes on from OY288276.1 coordinate 2,250,695, forward strand.
AAAAAATTAACTTCGCGAGTGCTCTTATTAAAAAAATAGTTATTGTGACTTGAGTATTGTCAAAATTAGTTTTTTTTAATATGCGTATTATATACATCGGGAAGGTGGATACAATGTCTTATCCACGCATGTTCCATCACTCACGACAAATTTAATTTAAGTTTACGTCCCACCTCACACCCATAAAACTTGTAATTATCCATACCGAATTGAGTGCGAAGTGGAGCAAATTACCAAGAAATCCAACCCATTGACATCCGTACCTACGTATATGTTGTTTTTAAATTGAAATTATAAAAAAAAATATAAACAGGGCCAAAGTAAAAAATAAATAAAAAATAAAATAAAAATGGTCACTTTAATCAAGCGGGCTCCACTTAAGATTCATCAAGTAGGATGTGAAATATTTCAGAGAGAAAGGGTGATGGTGATCCGTACCTTATGTGTCGCAGAGGATCCTGGCCCCATCTTTAGACATGACTAGATCAATTAAGATCACTTGCAACTGCCCAGGATCTAGACACGTGGGCAATACCGTATTAAATCGCCTTGTCGGTGGACCCCATGAACCTGATTTAAAGCAATCTGATTGCCTGATGGAAATAGAATAGCGTTTCGATTTTGACACTTGGCACTCCATTTATTGAACCGTTCTACACACAAACGCCGTCTTAACGGCGCAACCGACAGTCGGACGGAGAGAGACGGGAAATAACACGAACGATTAAAATTGAAAATTTAGGTGATTTTTGGGTTACATATTTTTATGGGTGATTTATACTGTCCCATAAAAAAATTCTCTTTGAAAGTTAAAATTTTTAAATTTTGATTATTATTATTATTATATTGAATATTTTAAATAATTAATTTTTATAATATATATATATATATTTAAAAACTACTTGATTAAAGATTTTAAAATATATTTTTTATATTTTTACCAATGATACGTTTTAAATAATTATGAGTTAAAATTGAAAAAAATTAACCAATAAACAGTCAATAAGAGACAAAAATTGTGGGACGGATGGAGTATTTTAGATCACCAAATATAACTTCAATTTTTATTTGATTATATCCTTTTAAATTAGTTAAATTGCATCATTAATTTTTATTCTTAATAAATTGTCAATAATATTAGTACAGTTAAATAATTTTAATGAAAGAACTGAAATTGTCACTTTTGCTTAACATAAATTTTACATATCATCATTAAATAAAAAATAATATTTAATTGACATTTTAAATATTTTTATTAGAATTTATAGAAAATTTAGTTTTTTATTTAAATTTATTTAAATTTTAAATGAAATGTTTGTGAAATATTTTATAAAAAATTATTTTAAATATTGATTAAAAATTATTTCATGATGACATGTGAAAAATATGCCATGTAAAAGTGTTAATTTTGATTTTTTCATTAGAATTATTTTACTATGTCAACTGTAAATGACTTAATTTATTAATGATAAATATAAAAAATATGAAATTTAACTAAATTAAATATTTATAATCCAAATAAAATTAGATATTACGTTCAACAATCTAAAATATAAATTATCCTATTTTTATCGCACACGAATGATAAACCCCAAACTTAAATATAATAATAAACAAATAAAGATTTTGACCTTACTTTTATCTCATTATCTTTTTTAATAATAATGGCTTAACAGTTAAATAGGAGTTAAAATTATATTTTTTTTCTAAATAAGTGTCTGAACTATATTTTGAGCCAAATAGCTTAACGTTTTATTATGTGACACATTTAAAGTTTTTTTCGTCACAAGCGTTTTTTTCGTTATCCAATAAAATTCGAACATGTGACATGGTTTATCTTTTTCTTAAATAAAAATCTGGAAAATAGAAAAATAAAATAATAAATATATTAATTAACCAATACTTTTTAATTTCTCTAAAAAAATCTCAACTTCTAAATTTCTAAATTCCTCCACTCCGACCACCGATTCAACTACCACCGACCACCATTATCTTCATTGAACCCTCTCTACCTAAACCCCGTCATCTCGACATAAAAAATCGATCAATGAACAATAAAAAAGGTCGATTGGTTCCGATTAACAACTAGAGGGTGGAGAATAACGAACGGTGAAGTACTCAACAGTTGGCAGTGAACGGTGAACCATCGACGTGTGGGGATGTTTGACGGTGAGGGAGATGTGATTTGGGGTTGATTGAAAATAAATTAAAACTTGAGAATTTTTAAAGAAATTCAGATTTCTAACATAATTTCAAAAAATAAAAAACATGTCACGTGTCATGTTTGAATTGTATGATAGAATTTTTTTAACCGTCATTAACGGAAAAACTTTAAATAAGTTAGAAAACAAAACATTAATCACAAATTTAACTCCAAATATAATTTAGACTCTTATATATATAAAAAATATAATTTAAGTATTTATTTGACGGTTAAGCCAATAATAATTACTAAGCATATTTGTAGCTTAGATTTTTTTACCTTACTTTTTTGTTTGAAAATGAGAAATTCGGTTGAAATTCTCACGATATATTGTCGGCGTATCAACAAACCCCAAAACCAGACGGCGATCGATGAACCTCCCCGTTGCTGAGACGGCACCGCGTTCGCTTTAGCCACTCGCAAAATAGCCACCACGTAGCGGGGTGTGGGGCCCGCTTGGACAGTAAACAACCTGGCATGCATTTATTGGTCGAATTTTTGTTTGCCATTTGGACTGCACTCAACGCCTAACCCTAGTCGACAAAAATATTCATTAAAAAGCTTAAATACAATGCAGGCCCTTAACATTTGCTACTTTGTTCAAACAAGCTCTTATCCTATTTATTACATCCGGATAAGTCCATAATTTTTTATTCACAGAGTCAGGAATCGAGATAAATGGATAAGATATCCACAAAATATGAGGGATATAATTTAAAAATTTGGGGATCTAAATAAGTAAATAGCCTTATTATATTTTTTGAGGGGCCTTATTATACTTTCTAGTAAAAGGAGTTGGGGGCACATCCCAATGAACAATATAGTTTCGTCCCGACACCCAACACACTTTTTTCGTATAAAGTTGATCGAACTCAATTCTCCTAAAAATAAGAAGAGCATCACTCATTTTTCATCGAGATCACTCATTGAGTTTAACTAGTTATATTTTCAGCTTTTGATAAAATTCACACATTTTACATATAAAATTATTCGTACTCTATTCTCTTAAGAAAAACATCACTTATTTTTACTTATCAAGACCAATCATTGAATTTAACTAGTTATATTTTCATTTGAAATAAGTTACACTAAGTAAAATAAAAAATATCTAAAAAAATAAAATATTGTCTAGATTTTGAATTTGTTAAGAGATTGAATATTCATCTTCATCTTAGGGTCTATAATCGGGGTGCAAGACTACCCTCTCAACAATGTTGTCTCTAAGGTTTGAACTCACGTCCTCACTTTGAGAATGCAATGTGCTTTACTAATGCACCCAATACTTGTTGGTAGACAAGTATCTATTTTTTACACGTGGTTTGGTTGTTAAAATCGAGAATTTATTTGAATGCAATAAACGTACAAGCTGTTATTGGATTATAATTTAATATGCGAAAGGAAATTTTATAATTTTGCAAATGAGGTTAAAAAATAAGAAGCATGATATTTTTTATAATTATTGATATTCAATTTATTGTCTGGTTAATTTAGATTGAACAATACAAAGTCTATTATAAGGACGACGATTCTCCTATCTTAATAAATAAATAAGACAATTAACACGACGATAGTTTAAAATTTTTTCTGAATAAAAATTTCACTATAGTATACCAAATATATATATGAAGATTTCTTAACCCAACTTGTCGGGTTAAAAAATTATCACCGTTACTGTATCAAATAATAAACTAGATTTATTTAATAAAAAATAAAAAGTTTGAAGGATCTTTTTGGTAGTTTAATCTTTTTCATAAACCATGGTTAAAAAAGTGCACCCAGCGGTGTACGGCTCGCATTCCCCTCGATTCATCTCGCTCGCCAACAACGTTAATGCACGCCGCTTTTATATTCAACATTTCTAAAATCTGTTTTTTCCTCTATCCATCTAATTTGCCTCATTCTCTTTAATTTTATTGATTGTCTGCCGACACGGCGGCTTTCAACGGCCACTCCACGGCAGTTTCTCGCCGGAAAATATCTGATAACCGAGGAGTTGGAATATTTTTTTTCTTTTGTTTATTTGTGTGTGTGTGTGTTTTTTTATAATTAGTTTATTTGTTGAACTGGAATTAGTTGAGTTATTGAGTTTGATTTGAGAATTTGAGGCAAAAAGAAAAGGAAATTAGATCTCGTTGATTGTTGAATTTGTGTTTTTTTTCAGATTCTGTTAGGTTAGTTTTTTTTTGTGCGTGAAATAAAAAGAAATAAGGGAAGTTGGTGCTGAAAATCAATCTGCATTGATAAAATTTGGTGGGAGCAAAGCGGTGTCGTATTAGGGGAGGTATATTAGGAGGAGAGTGGAGATTGAGGTTGTTGCTGGAAATGTGCAGTGTTGAAGGGATTGGGAAAAAGGGAGGGATGAGAGTTGGAGGAACGAGAGGCGGCGGCGGAGGAGGAGGAGGAGGAAGCGGAGGGGAGAGAGTGGATAAGCTGAAAAAAGGTTCGAGAATGAGGCTGTGGATCATACGCGCCGCCACATCGGTGTTGCTTTTGACTTGCATCGTACAATTAACGACCTTGGGAGAGACATGGGGACCTCGCGTCCTTAAGGGTTGCCCTTCTTGTTTCTCTCACCAGGATTCTTCCGTTTCCGCCATTGAAGACAAAGTTCCTTCCGTTCCCGCCCGTGTGATTCTTCCCAAAAGTAACCCCCTCCGTCATTCATCTCTGTTAATTTTAAACGTTGTTTTTGTTATTATACAATTTTGTTTGGTTAAATTAGGGAAGAAATTGAGCTAATTCTCTTCTGGAAACATGGAAAAACCTTTGTAAGCAATGGAATTGACAGATTTTCATCTTTGTTTTACGAATTTGGCAGCTCCAGAAGTACATTGCTTTTGATTCAGTGATGCGGTTCGAATTCATATCAAATTTGATGTTTACCTAACGTTTAGATCACGTGTCTTAGTTTTCCCGAATATATTGTCTTCTTACTTATTTTGGATAAGTTTGCTTGAAATTCGATATCCTCTTTCAGTTGCTTACTTTTATGCAAATAAATTGTTGTCTTTACATAATTCTGGTTATGGAACTTAGATCCTAAAATGATAATAATGTTTTAAATTGTTGACTATAGGGGTTTATAAGAACAATGGATACTTGATGGTTTCGTGTAACGGAGGTCTCAATCAAATGCGAGCAGCAGTAAGTGCTCTAACAACTGACACTAAATATGGTTTTTTTCCCTTTTTAATTTCTTTCTAGATTTTCTAAGTTCATCAGTTGTTTTGTGGTGTAAATCTGTGTGGAAATTAATGTCATGGTCTTTTTTGGGGGGATTTGCTTGACAGATTTGTGATATGGTTACCATTGCACGATATTTGAATGTCACGCTTATAGTCCCGGAGCTGGATAAAACATCCTTCTGGGCTGATCCCAGGTGTGTTAACTAAGCTTTGTTTATATCATTGAAGCTATTGGATTTATAGCTTTTGAAGGGATGTTCTAAAATATATTTCTGGATTATTTTTAACTCGGGTTATAGCTCTTATTTCTAAATATTCTTTAATTGATATGCCAGTGAATTTCAAGATATATTTGATGTGAATCATTTCATTACATCATTGAGAGATGAGGTTCGAATATTGAAGGAGTTGCCTCCTAGGATTAAGAGGAGAGTGGAAATGGGGATTGTGCATTCGATGCCGCCAATTAGCTGGTCGGATATGTCCTACTATCATAACCAGGTTAATTCTTTGTCATTTCCAGGTCATTTATTCAGCTAGAGCTTTGTAGACATACTATAACATAGCTCGGTTCTTTCTTCCCTTCTGTAAATGTTCTTATGTTTTCCCAGTCTTTTACTTTTTAACAAGACTCCTCTGAAATCCGTATGCATCTATTCGTGCAGATTCTTCCTCTGATACGGAAGTATAAAGTTGTACATTTGAATAGAACTGATTCCCGACTTGCCAACAATGGACAGACTTTAGAAGTTCAGAAGCTGCGATGTCGTGTAAATTTTAATGCTTTAAGATTCACTCCTCAGATAGAGGAGTTAGGTAAACGAGTTGTTAAGCTTTTGAGGCAAAATGGTCCTTTCATAGTACTTCACCTTAGATATGAAATGGATATGTTAGCATTTTCTGGCTGTACCCAAGGTTGCAATGATGAAGAGGTCGACGAGTTGACAAGAATGAGGTGAGCTGTACATGCATCTTTGACAATTTACTGACCCAGAGGCCTAAATTTAAACTTTAATCTCACTCATCACATGGCCGTTTTGGCAGATATGCTTATCCCTGGTGGAAAGAAAAAATAATAAATTCAGACTTGAAAAGGAAAGATGGTTTGTGTCCCTTGACGCCTGAGGAAACCACCCTTATTTTGAGGGCGCTCGACATTGATAATAGCTACCAAATCTATATCGCAGCTGGAGAAATATACGGTGGAAAGAGGAGATTGGCAGATCTTGCTTCTGCTTATCCAAAATTGGTATGTAACTAGAAATTCATCAAACTCACTTATTTCTTCCTGGCTGTGTATTAATAATTGGCCTTTTGTTTGTTAAAACAGGTTAGAAAGGAGACTCTGTTGGAGCCATCGGACCTTAGTTTTTTTCAAAACCATTCGTCCCAGATGGCTGCATTAGATTATCTTGTTTCATTGGAGAGTGATATTTTCATTCCTACGTACGATGGAAACATGGCTAAAGTTGTTCAGGGCCATCGCAGGTACTGCTTTGCTCTTAATATGTTTAGGAAGATGTTCTTGCAATTATTAAATGATTCAATGGTCATTTTTATCTCTAGCATTAGAAAGGGATAATAGTTTGTTTCTTGCTCGGAATCATAGCCAAACTTTTCCGTTTATTTTGTTCTTAGATTCATGAATACGATATTGTTTGTAGTTGAAATCGTTGAAGCATGAACTATGACTACCCTTAAGAATGTTTTTTCTACGATCCCGCCCCCCCCCCCCCCCCCCCCCCCCCGCCCCATTATAGTTCTAGAGCATGTTCATCTTGTTCATAGTTGAAGCTATTTTCCGTAAATGTAACAATTTAGTGGCGAATGCTCCTACAGGTATCTGGGGTTCAAGCAGACAATATTGTTGGACAGAAGGCTTTTGGTAGATCTGATAGACCAGTACGATAAGGGATCTCTAAGTTGGGATGAGTTCTCGGAAGCTGTGAAGAAATCGCATGAGAATCGCAAGGGGCAACCGACTAAAAGGTTGGTGATCCCTGACAGGCCTAAAGAAGAGGATTACTTCTATGCCAATCCAGAAGAATGCTTGCAACAACAACAACACGGTCAACTAAGTAGCTCGTGATCTTTCTCTCCGGGGATATGTTACATTTACGGGTGTTTTCTTTTTCTAGAGTGCTAGCAGTTTCTCTCCACAAAAACAACACCAATGAAGGTTTTACTTCAAAGGAAGCAGTTGGGCGGAGAAGATTGGGGACAGAAGAGCTCGAAGAAACCCCGGAGGATTTTGCGAAGCTGATGGAGGACACGGATTTTTAGTATACGAAAATAATCGTAGCGTGTATAAAAGAGCTGCTGTGCCATTATAGGGTAAAATATCAGATCAAAAGGTATTTCTACACAAGAGGAATGCAAGTATATATTTCGACTATGGCGACGCCGGATTCATGGAAGGTTAGTCCCTTCTACTCCATCTTGCATTACCAAGGTTTTTTTAAACGTTCTAGTTAGATTCTAGAATTTATCTTTTTCATACACAATGGACCATTGTATTTCTTTGTAGTAGTATACTATGCCCCCATCAAATGCAGGGAATAGTTTTTTTCAGAATGGAACTCTTCTGCTCCTCTTTCTGCACTATAAATTATAATCGTATTGGTTATAGATTTTTTCATTTTTATATAGTATGCTTAAACTATCTAATCTCTTAAATTGAAAAAATAATGTTCAAACCTAATTAAATTTAGGCTTAATAGGTAAATAAATGCCCAAACTATATTTTTTATTCTAAATAGGTGCCCAAAGTATTTTTCGGGCCAAATATGTGCTTTAAAATTTCTATTTAAGTGCTTTGCCATTAATCATTGTTAAAAAAATTCGTTAACTAATAAAAATATGACACGTGGCATGTTTAATTTTTAAAAATATCTTAAAATTCTCAAAAAAATTTAAATAGTCCAAATCTCTAAATTCTTAAGTCTTAAATCTCGATTTTAGCCATTTTTGCTGCCAATTGCTGGTGTGTTTATCACTTTCGACAACGGACTCCACAATTATTTTCCCTATCCTTATGTCATTGATGATAGCTAACAGACGGTGTGCTTATCGTCGAAATAAAGTTGAACTTGCGAAAGAAAAAAAATTAACGACAACCGACAGACGAATTCAAGTGTTGTGACAAAAGGAGATTTTATTCTGTCGCTGACAATGTGATAAATGACAATGACAGTGGTCAAATTTGAGGATCTAAAAAATTTAAAATTTTTTGTAAATTTTGAGGAATATAGATATTTTTTAAAGTTAAAGACAAATCACATAAACAGATAACGTTAAAATTTAAACACTTATTAGACCTCTAACTAAAACAAAAAAATATAATTTGAACACTTATTTGACAATTAAACTTTAAATTTACCTTCTCTTTAAATGTATACCAACCAAATTAAAATTAACATTATATTTTATCACGATAGGACGGCTTGGCCTAAGGATGATTTTGATGTCTTCCGATATTATTTTGCTTTCTCATTCTCACCTAACATCCCAATCCAAAATTGCAGCGTTTATATTTTTTTAGTTTAAATTATTATTTTTATTATAATAAATCTTGGATTTTGGGAAGAAAAGTGTCAAAGGATAATAATTACTTGAAAGTTGAATTGGTACGATGGATCAGTTGATTTGATTATAAAAAAAGTTTAAATATTTAAATACAACAGTAACAATACTAAATAACTGTTTAAGAAAAATATACGTTTCTTCGATGTGAAACTAGAACATTAATTATTCAAATTCAATTTTTTAATTTCCGGTACTTGTTTAAGGGAAATGATGAAATCAGGTTAAATCAAAATAATAAATTAAAATTCAACGAAACGTAAGATTTAAAATTACATTAAAAATTAATATACAAATACTGAAATTTCAGCAGTTAAGAAATTAAGGCATATGGTCTCCAATAAGGGAGCTGAATCTCACTAACAAATTATGTTTGACAAATAATAATAATAAGGCTTAAACGTTAGATAGGTGTCCAAACTATACCATTTTTTCCAGTTAGGTGCCTAACGTTTGTTTCGGGCCACTTAGGTGCCTAACGTTTTATTCCGTAACCCATTTTAAGTTTTAACCGTGACGGACGTTAAAATTTTCCGTTAAAAGACACGTGACACGTTTTTAGATTTTCTGATATTAAAAATAATAAAAAAATAAATTAAAATAATTAAATCCCTTAAACCCATATTCTTCCCCATTAAACCATCCCTCCCCTTCCCCTGTTTTTCTTCCCTCTTTACTGTTGAACCACGTCTCCACTACAAAATTTTCTTTTGGAACAATTGAATCTGGTCACAATCTCATGAAATCCGCCCCCATTCCTGTTACAAAGGAAACCTATATGGAATTGTATGGTCATTGTAATCCAGGAGTTATTTCCTACGAAAGCTTGGAAGAACCTATTCTGTTAGAGATCAATGAACACTGTTCAACTCAACATCATTCGCTAAATGGAAGAAGCAATTACGATGTGGAGGACTTAAAATCAAGTAGTTCATATTATGATGAAAAATCCCAGAACTTCCTTTCATTGTTACGCAAGGAGGTGGGCTTGCCAGACATGGCAGAATCCTCAAAACTAAACCCTTGGTCCTTGGATAAATCCCACATTCTCGACACTGAAATTGAAAGCAACCAGCTAAACAAGTCAGGCGGAGTATGCATAAACAAATTCGAGAAGAATCCTCAAGGAGTTATCTCCAGAAAACTCGCAAGGGATTCTCAATCAACTGCATTAACAGGTACCCGAGAAGACTTGACAAGCATGTTCAAGTGGGATGATTCGGTGATGTCTCCGATCCCACTTCAAGAAAATCGTATCATTCCTTTGACAGCTAAAGAGGCCGGATCCACTGGAGATGTTGAAGGCATTGTGTTCTCGAGCTTTCTTAAGCAAACTGGTGCAAGTAAAAGAAGCAGTGATCTTTTAGTTTCCAATATTCAGGCTAAAGCAGTGATTCAACGGTGAAGAGGAGAGGGAAGAAGAACAGGGGAAGGGGAGGGATGGTTTAATGGGGGAAGAAGATGGGTTTAAGGGATTTAATTATTTTAATTTTTTTTTTATTTTTAGGGTAAACTATCTGTTTGACCACCAAACTATTGTGAAAGTTTTAAAATGACCACCATAGAAAAAAAACGCGCCATTTGACTACCCAAACTATTAAAATGGGATCATTTTGACCACCAGCCGTTAATGGCCTAACAGAAGATGACGTGGCAGTTAAAAAATTAAAGGTATAATCACACATTTAGTCCTTATTATTTACACATTCTTTCAATTTAGTCCCTCTGAAGAAAAATCACCCAAATCCTACATAAAAAGACTCTCCCATTCATCTTCTTCCCCACAACACCCAAAGCTTCATTTCTTTCCCGCCCGGCTCCCCCACAACACTCAAATCCTACAATTTCCTCCTCCATTGGCTCCGCTCTTCCTCCCCAACTTATTGTTCCTTTTTGCCAAACAGTCCCAGAACTTAAGAAGAGCTCTAGCTGCCACATACAGTTGAAAAACCGCTTAATACACATATTTCGTGAGTTATCAAGATGAAAGCACTCATCCTCGTCGGTGGATTCGGAACACGATTGAGACCCTTGACTCTTAGCGTCCCAAAGCCCCTGGTGGATTTTGCTAACAAACCCATGATCCTGCACTAGGTTTTCATTCTCTAAATTTTCCCTGATTTGTTGTTGTGAATTGTGATTCCACATGCCTTATTGAATTTGTAGGTAATCCTGTAATGTATTGAGAATTATTATTTTTGGTGATTTTATGTACTATATAGAGTTTATGTCTTGCAATACTATTATCAGATTGAAGCTCTGAAAGCTATTGGCGTTACTGAAGTTGTTTTGGCCATCAATTACCAACCAGAGGTACCATAGAAAATGTGTCCTTCTAGGCTGCAAAATTTCATTTTGATGCCATTTTGTCATTGTTTTTTTCTTGATGTTTAGTTTTTGTAATGCTCCATCCTAATTCCTAATGTTGCTGCACGTTGTGTTGAATTTCCTGAAAGAGTTTGAGAAGAAGCTCGACATTAAAATCACGTGCTCGCAAGAGACTGAACCGCTCGGCACAGCAGGTCCTGCTGAAAGAGATGATACATTTTCACAAGGGTCATGGAGGGGAAGCTTCCATTATGGTGACCAAGGTAAAGTGATATACCGTGTTTAGCATTCGTGTTCTTAATCGGACTAGACTGTTTTGCCTTACTGAAAGTGAAAGGGTCTTTCTTGTGTTTCAGGGTGGATGAGCCATCAAAATATGGTGTTGTAGTTATGGATGAAACTACTGGCAAAGTAGAAAGTTTTGTTGAGAAGCCAAAGATATTTGTCGGTAACAAATTAATGCTGGATTTACTTGTTGAACCCATCCGTTCTTGACCGAATTGAACTGAGACCCACCTCGATCGAGAAAGAAGTCTTCCCGAATATTGCTGCAGCCAATAAGCTTTATGCAATGGTGCTACCTGGGTTCTGGATGGACATTGGACAACCAAAGGATTTGGGTGTTGTGGGGAGCCGGGCGGGAAAAAAATGAAGCTTTGGGTGTTGTGGGGAAGAAGATGAATGGAAGAGTCTTTTTATGTAGGATGTGGATGATTTTTCTTCAGAGGGACTAAATTGAAAGAATGTGTAAATAATAAGGACCAAATGTGTGATTATACCTTTAATTTTTTAACTGCCACGTCACCTTCCGTTAGCCCATTAACGGCTAGTGGTCAAAATGATCCCATTTTAATAGTTTGGGTAGTCAAATAGCGCGTTTTTTTCTATGGTGGTCATTTTAAAACTTTCACAATAGTTTGGTGGTCAAACAGATAATTTACCCTTATTTTTAATATCAGAAAATCTAAAAACGTGCCACGTGTCTTTTAACGGAAAATTTTAACGTCCGTCACGGTTAAAACCTAAAATGAGTTACGGAATAAAACGTTAGGCACCTAAGTGGCCCGAAACAAACGTTAAGCACCTAACTGGAAAAAATGGTATAGTTTGGGCACCTATCTGACGTTTAAGCCTAATAATAATAATAATAATAATAATAATAATAATAATAATAATAATAATAATAACTTCAGATGATGGAAGCCTTCAATGTAAAGCAGCAGCTTCTCAACATCCATATGTGAATTACACAAGTATTCATATTTAACAGTATAGTTTTATATTTCCTTCAAATCATAAAAGAAATATTTTTAATATTTACATCGAACACATATTTATATCTGACGCGTATCCGAGTTAAAAGATAACACGTGTACGGATGGATTTTTATCTTGACTGACTGATTAGCTAGTGTTTATCAAACTCGGGTGAGTGCACAACCCTTGAGCAAGGGCAGGGTACCCAACAAAAATTAATTAATTTTAATAATAGTAATAGAAATAATGATAATAAAGAATATTGTAAAAGTATTGAAATCTTATACACTAGCGGTAAAAATTGAAAATTTTTACAAGCGCCTTAGTTTTAAGATGTAAGGAGTTAGTTTAGGGCATAGGATTTAAGAGTTTAAGTGTATGAGTTTAGAATTTAAATTTAAGGATAGTTGTTTTAATTTAAGGTTTAGGGTTATAATTTAGGGTTTAATTTTTAGGGTAATATGATGAGGATTTAGGTTTTAACCTATAAACCCTAAATTATAACCCTAAACCTTAAATTGAAACAACTATCCTTAAATACTAACCCCTACACTTAAACCCATAAACCATATACCCTAAACTAACTCTCTATACCCTAAAACTAAGGTACTTATGGAAACTTTCAGTTCCTACCGCCTGTGTATAAAATATTTATCCATTGCAAAATTGTGAAGCTAGAATTTTTCATGTTTTAAGCTTCTTCTTTAAAGGTTGTTCGGAATCCTCACCGCATCCAACTCTAGGGCGTGTCTTCCCTTGACTTACGGAGGGAACCACCGTGTCCTGAGAGCAAAAACAGTGGAAATATAGATTGGATTTAATGGTGTTTTCCGAGATGAAATCGAAATAATTATGTTAAAAGTTCATGTTCAAATGTGAAAATTTTGAAAGGTAGTAGCAATGGCTAACAACCTTAAGTGTGGATGCAGGAGTCGTCGGTCGGCCGTTCGATCGCTTTCCGAGCTCGATTTGCACCGATATGCTGGCTTGCGACAAATCTAACCCAGAAGTTTGTAGCGCTTGTGTTAGCATATTCAACAACCTGTACAAACAGATAAATAACATATCCGAATATGTGTCGAACACAGATGTAAATCAAATACGTTCTAAATGTGTTTTTCACTTGAGGATCTCCATTATGTATGCATTGGCACTCATTGGACTTTACACCATGATACTTTCCAAATCATTTAACAGCAAAAGTGCATGAAAAAGATTAGGAAAAAAACAACTCACCGTTGCGAATATGTGCTTGAGATGCTAATTGTTCCGCCTTCGATTGTCGGCTCTTGTTCTTCCGGATTCTCGTTCGGAAGAGAACCATTCGTAGTACATGATCCGGTATGACACGGTATCGTTTGAGGCTGAGGCACACTGTTTTCTGCATCAGATGGCAGCCTAGGTGCAATTTGAGTTGCTGCAACGGTGCTTTGAGCAGAGTTTAGCTGTAGTGGCACGGGAAAGGGCATTGCCGGGGTAAGGTCCATTGCTCTGAAGGTAGTAGTAGCACTGCTCGTATTAGGAGGTTCGATACGGTTCTCTGCACTTTCATGAATGCTCGGGGTGACAGTGATGTTTCCCTCATCCAACTTTGTGGGAAACACCAGGGAAGGAGCGGACACGCCGTTTGTGGCTCGAGGCTGATCAGCATAATTTTCTGTAGGCCTCTTGTTGCTTCTCTGTTTCAGTCGAGGTGTATGATCAGTCAGTCATCGAACAAATACCAATACTCGAAAACTCTACGATATGGGAATAAACTCTTTATGTTAGACACATACTCATATCTGACACTCACAAACCTATGGTGTCAAGTATAGAATTTACCCATGGTGTCAATTTTGATGGTGCATTGCTCCATCCCCGGCATGTCCCTTCATACTTGTTTACTTTTTCTTGTAAAAACTGGATGTACTCAATAACCTATGAAAAGATTGAACAAACATGGTTTTAAAACCTGGAAACTGGAAATATAGAGAAAACAACAACTATTGCATTTACAAGGGATCTATGTACCTCTAACAAGAATGAGGCTTTATCTCTCTTTTGGTCACTATTTGGAATGGTATCTCTCAACATCTGAAATCTGCAAAAAAACTAGCAAGATTTCAGTATGTAATGGTGGAATTTTTAATCTCAAAATTAAAAAATGTGAAGTTGGTTAGTGTTTACTTACCTATTGTTAATTTTACTCCTCCTCCTTTGCTCGGTAGCAGAATGTTTTGACCTTGGGGTGTTGGCCTTCTGATCAGGTGCACTATTTCCATCCACTTTCACTCTCAATTCTCCTGTAAAATAAGTAAAATTATCAGGTGCCTAAAAACATTACTGTCCCCATATCCAAGTTCACTATTATTTACATTAACAGTAAGTTTTAGATATATATAGCTAGGGGGAATTGATTACCTATATTATGGGTGTTGGCAGAACTCTCTTTCTTGAGAATAAAATCTTCATCTTCTACAAAATCATCATCAAGCGAGCTACCCTTTGCTGATTTTATCATTTCCATGAAGCTTTGTATTTTCTGCTTTGATGATGGCCTGTTGATAAGATCCCAAAGAAACCCTTTTGGTTAATTTTTAACCCAGAAATAAGAAAAACTAAAAAGAAACAAGAGCAAATAGTGACTAACTCAGAGGAAGAGAGACAGCTGAAACTCTTGGTATGGTTGTTGGTCGACGACTGCGACCCTTTGTCCAACGACGTTGTGGCCCACTGCCCCACCTTCCCCGCCGCTTCTGTCATAAGTAGAAGCCACGAAATTTGTATTTAAGTAAACGAACATAACAGCTGGTTATGCCGAATATGAACAGTTGGAAACATATGAAACCAGCAGTTAGAGTTCTTTGCTTTTTATGTTACGTCCCAACTTATCTTCATAATCCATACATAGATTCATCAATATTTTGGAAATTCATACATAGATTTTAGATTTTATGTAAGAGGGTGTGAACTATCAGAAAGCTATATTAGAAATATAAAAGTGTAAAATTACAAAATTTTAAGGGTGCAAAATTAGATTATCAATAGAAAATACAAACGAAATATATAAAATATAGGAGAATTTAAAATTTTTAAAGGGTGCGACTACCCCAGCAGTCCAGCACTCCTGTGTCCGTGTACCAACCTGAAATTATAGCAATGGCTATGCATGGCAGCATCACTCACTAGGGGTGTTCAAAAAAATCCGATCCGATTATTCGTTGATCCGATCCAAAATTTTGGATATCTGATCCGTTTTTTTATTTTTCGAATAATTCGTTGATCCGATCCGATTATTCGTTGATCTGATCCGATTATTCGTTGATCCGATTATCTGATATCCGAAAATTCAAAATTTCTTATAGGTATAAATATTGTTATATTCGATATTTTTACTTGTTATATATGAAAAATTGAAATTTCCATGGATACAAATATGTTATATTCAATAATTTATTGATTTTTATATTCGAGAACCTAAAATTTTCATGGATAGAACCATTAAATTAAAAAAATAATCAAATAAATTCATAAATTTCAGATATTCGGATATCCGAGTATCCGATCCGAAAATTCGGATATCTAATTTTGTCGGATCAAATACGGATCACTATTTAGGTAATCCGAATTTTTCGAATATCCGAATTTTCGGATCGAATCCGATCCGATATCCGGAAATGAACACCCGAGCATGTGCATGCAAATAAAAGGGGCGCATGTCTAACAGCAGCACGTATGTATACATGCAAATATGATAGTATATAAATTTTGTACCTTTTACAAAGGGTGTTTCTCCGGCATTCTCCTTGCTTGTCTTTCCCTTCTTTCCTGCAGATTCTCCCCACAAAGTGAAACCACTTCCGGAGTAAGAACTGCAGTTTGAGTTTTCGTCATTTCTCTCCGTACTACATCCTTCGGCAACAGTGAATACGGCTCCCTCTGCCTTTGGGACAATAGGATGAAAATAGGAAGTGCGGCTCACACTGCAAGTTCCAATCCCGCCGGGGAGAATACGTTCCACCGACGGCGGTGGTGACTTTTCAACACTCGCTACCTCGACCGCTGTTTCATTCTTGGCACTTTGATTCCCTTGTTGTTCCAGTTGTAAGAAATCGCGAGTCTTAAGGTAAGCGCCTGCACATTTAGGCACAGATCAAACTAGGATTCATTGAACAACAGTCCATTAACAGAATAATTTACTTGCAATACCTTTTTTTATTCAACTACACTAAACAATTAAACTTATAAATAATGTGTCCACATAATTATAGACAGGATCAATTATTACAAATACACAATTAATTGGATGATAACTAAAATATACCTCAAGGCTCAACCTAAACAAAAATAAATATTAGGAATAAAGCATACTACATTTAATAATTCTCTAAATGAATGACCATGATAATAATTGGAATTAAATCTAATGGATTACTTTGTCTCCTAGAAGAGATGTACTACAAATAATATCAAGCACGTGATGAATTGAAAAAATAGGGATTCAAATTACAGCTCAAAATGGATTAATTAAAATTGTTGACCTAATCCATCTGCATCAGTTTCAGGTGAAAGTCGTCCTCATCAAACTGTTTGGGTTGGTGTTGAATAATTATTCAAAATCTCATTTATCGAACAATTTTTACTTAAGGGAGAAGAAAAGAAGAATATTACTCCCGATAGGTATTGATCGAAATTTTTATAACTATTAAATTTGATAATATAATATTATATTTCTATTAATAAAATTTAATATCAGTTAATTTTCAGCAGACAATAGTAATTATTTTCATGTGAATTTTCAGCAGATAAATATTCATAACAAAAGTGAGTTTATATATAAAAATCTTCTTTTTTTCACAGCTTATGTTTTAAGATAATATCACGGAATCGAGGGAAAGGAGGGAAAGAAAGTAGCGCGCGTGCAATGTATACAGGGAAAAGTTGGTGGTGATGTGAATCATATGACTTGTCAAATCACCTACGGTATATTTTTTGTATTTTGAGATAATATTAGGGTAATTATGCGATGAAAATATTTTGTTTTTATAATTGGTTTAATTTTAAGGGTTAGAGATTTAATTTAGGGTTAATAATTTATGGGTTTAAATTTATGTTCTTAGAATTTAGGGACAATGATTTGAATTTAGATTTTATAGTTAGAATTTAAGAATTATAGATAAAAACTTAAATTCCAACCATATTATCTTTAAAAATAAACCTTAACATCTAAATCATAAACCTTGAGTTCTAACCACAAAATTTAAATTATAAATCCCCAAACTATAAACCTTACAATAAATACATAACTCAAAAATTATGACGCTTGTGGAAACAAAAATATTTTCACCTCGAGTGTATTATATATTTTCCCTTTAACTAAATAATGCACGTGACTGCATTTTTTCCTTCCCGGGTGAAAAATTGAAAACCATGAGCCAATCTATTTTTTCGTTGGGTCCAATATACGAAACTAAATTATAGTAATAAAAGATTATAGTCAAAAATCAGAATACAATTTGAATACTGATTTCAAAATTAATATAAATAGGACTATCAAAAGAATTAATATAAATATGGTATGAATATTCGACTATTTTAAATTTTATTCAATATTAATTAATAATATATTTAATATAATAATATTATGAGAAAATATATGATTCATTGACGGTGAAAATATTTTGTTTCCACAAGCGCCCTAATTTTGAAGGTTAGGGATCTAATTTAAAGTTTATAGTTTAAGAGTTTAGGTTTAGGGGCTTAAATTAGTGAAATGTTATTTTTTTAAAATAGAGAATAATTTTTCCAAAATTTAGGGGTTATGGATGATTTTAACAAAAAATCGTTTTGTGTTAAATATTTTAAAATAAAAATTCCACAACTTATTTTAATATTGTTTATATAATTACTTTTCACTGATATGTACATAATTTTAAATTAAATATTATAAATCAAATCAATTAATTTAATTGAAAATAAATAAAAACAAATAAATTAAAATTGCATTGCCTTATTTTAGCAATGAAAAAGGAGGGTTAACAAAGGAAGCCTTTGTGCAATGTATTCTTCTACTAAATTTTTTAGTAATTATAATTTATTCATATAATAATTAGATTTTATCATTGAAAGAAATCACTGAACAAAAAACGAACAAATTAGCGGCAAACGAAAAGGAAAATGGAAAATGAAAGAAGAAAACAAACAGTAGAAGATCTGTTTGTTTGTTTGTTTCTTCTCTCTTTTTTGAGATTTTAAAAATAAATTACCTTGAGAAGGTGGCCTTGGATCTTGTTGGACGCTTGAATTACTGTACAGTGTCAGAAAGTCATGCGTCGGTTTTCTTCCTGATTATCAGAACAAAATTATGTTAAAAAAAACTCCAAATTCATAATTTCTTAAATTTTCAACACAAATCTATAAAGCAAAATATTTCCAGACCAGTCTTTTCTGAATTTCCTCTCTTAAAATTATAGTAAAACGACGTAGTAAAGTATATTACCTTCAGCTACAAAAGGCAGGGATTGAGGGAGCTCCATTGACGACGGCAAGTCGGCACCGGATTGTTTTTTCGGATCAGAAACTAAGATTATGATCTATGAAATCTACGAGGAGAGGAAATTCAAAATTCTACGGCGAATTCAATGAATTCCGAAGAGCTTGAAGCCAGGATTTCATATTCCACCGATAGCTTCGAAAATTCTCCTTCTTCTCAACAAAGTAAACAGGGAGAGAGTAAGAGACGAGATTAACAAGCAGTCGGATCGGAAACAGAAACCAAATCTAGCGGAGTGATGCAGATGCAGAGAGCGGATAACAGAAACCAAGCCAGTCTAAAAAATATCTCATGGCTTGAGACTCGAGTAAAAATGTTCAAGTTTTAGGGTTTACCTTAATCAATTTCCAGTTCTGTGTGAAACTTGAAGGTAGGAGAAAAAGATGAACCGGAGAAGGAGAAGGAGAAGGAGAAGGAGAGGGACAAAAGGCTTTGTTTGGGAGAGAAGGCTTGCATTTTTTAAAGGAAATTTCAAAAACGCATTTTTTTTACATTAATAATTTTATTTGGATAAATATTAAGAAATATAATTTAGATATATTTATTGTTAAACAATTACCACATACTAATGTTTTTTAAGGATTAATATCTTAACCCCTTAGTTTTAAGGTACAGGGAGTTAGTTTAGGATATAGGGTTTAAGTGTAGGGTTTAGAATTTAAGGATAGTTGTTTCAATTTAAGGTTTAGGGTTATAATTTAGGGTTTATAGGTTAGGGTTTAGTTTTTAAGGTAATATGGTGATGATTTAGGTTTTAACCTATAAACTCTAAATTATAACCCTAAACCTTAAATTGAAACAACTATCCTTAAATTCTAACCCCTACCCCTAAACCCCTAAACCATGTACCTTAAGCTAACTCCATATACCCTAAAATTAAGGCGCTTGTGGAAACTTTCAGTTTTCACTACCTGTGTATAGAATATTTATCCTTTTTTGAATGGTCTGAAGGTAAATAAAAAAGTAGTATATGTTCATATATATTTTTAGTCATTTAACAATGTACATACACCTTGTAGACGAAACGATTTAAACTTGTATTTCCTAAAATTAATATCATCCATTTTTTTATTGGGACGAATTCACTAATTAATTTTGTTTATGCGTAATTGATGGGAAATCAAATGCTTATACTTTACTATGTTTATAGTTTATACTTGCTATTATTTATGGAATAAGATGTAATTGAATAATATGTTAATAATAAATAATAAAAAATGCTTACCGTTTCATTATTGATTTGAACTCAAGCAGTAGGGTGCTTATCGAGCGAGTTAATCGCGAGTTGGTCAGTGTTCGATTCGTGCTCGTTAAAAAATTTTGTTGTTCAACTCGACTCGTTGTTCGTTAAGCTCGTTAAAATTGTGCTCGACTCGTGTTCGTTAAAAAATTTGTTGCTCAACTCGCTGATCGTTAAGCTCGACTCGTTGTTCGTTAAGCTCACTAAAAAATTTACCTTATTTTTAACTAAAAGTAAAATTTAACAATACTATATGGGGCTTAATATTAACATAAATTAATAAATTTAACCAAAAAATATCAAAAGTATATAAAGCAATTTCAAACTAACAATCCACAAATACACCAAACTAACATATTAAAACTAAAGTAACAATCCACAAATTCATCAAACTAACATATTAAAACTAAAGTAACAATTCACAAATATTTTGAAAAATTAACGAGCTACTCACAAACTTACCGAATCGAGTTAAGCTTTGCTCGACTCAACTCATTAAGGTCTCGAGTCGAGTCAACCCGAATCGAGCATTTACCGAATTTTGACCGAGTCGAGTTTGAGCAGCTCACCAGCTGCTCAACTCGTTAACACCCTTACTCAAGCAGTAAAAAGGTAAATTAATATTTGAAGTATATACTGACCTTTGTTTATTTTTATTTTTATTTTTTCTTTAAAATGATTTTAATTAGTTATAAAATAGTTATTTTCTTAAATAATATAAATTTAAAATTTAAAATGGTTATTTATTTCTAATAACATTTAATATAACTGCCTATTATTAATTATTCTATTTACATTTCAAAGATATTAAATCTTATTGTTTATTGATATTTTTATTTATAAGAGGTAACGGGCAACAAATGAAAATAATTAATTCTTATGGTTAATATTTTATCTTTTTATTGATTTTCTCATAGATAGTATCAAGATTCAAGATGGATTTTATAAAAACAATAATATATTCCAAAATAAACATGTGATAATTTCCGAATATAAACAATTTTTATATTTTCAAAAATTGTTAAGTCTATTTTCTAATTTTTCTTATGACCCTGTTTGGCAATTAGCGGATAGCAGATTACATTAGCTGATTTGACTAACAGATTGTATAAAAGTGTTTGGTAAAATTAACTGATAGCTAATAACTGTTAGATTATTTAAACAAGCAAAATGACATATAAAGATATGATTATATTCAATACTTGTTTGAATAGTTTATTAGTTATCAATATTGTGTATCTAATTATTATTAATTAGATCTATAAAATTATTTTTAATATAACTTTTCTAAACATATTCAAATTATTTATATATTAATTTATTATTTATATAATTAGTTTAATATAATTTAATTAATTAATAAATTTAAATACACATATAAATATGTGATAATAAAAATAAATAAATAAATAGGATTAACTTATAAATAGGCTGAGAAAATATTTAATTTAGGTTATTTTGAGACTTTTGGTAACTGGTGAGGGTAGAAGAGTCTTTACAACTCTAATATCAAACCTCTAATCTCAAAAAGCTCATATATATTTAGATATATTTACTACTAAATAATTACTGCATACTATTTTTTTAATGGTATGAAGGTGATTACAAGTTTGTAGAACTAATGTTTTGATATAATAATTGAAAAATGTTTTGAACTTGTTTAAAAAGAATTCAAAACTATTTCCAAAGTCCAAATAACTTGAAACTATGTTTAGGGAAGTTTTTAAAAGGTTTTCACATGTTTTCAAAAGCCAATCTACACAAAACCTTCCAGGCGTTTCGAAACACCTTAGGGCGTTTCGATACGGAAGTCTCCAGTAGCAAAAGTGTTTCGATACGTGTATCGAAACGGGCTTTCCCTAGATGAGATTTTTTAGTAGCGTTTCGAAACAGGCTATGCCGTTTCGATACGCCTACGTGGCTTCGACCGCAACGGTCATAAACCCCAACGACTATTTCCCAACTAACATTTAAATACAGGTCGTTTCGATACATGTTCCGAAACGGACAAGGGCGTTCCGATACGGGTGCCTCATCAGACTGCAACGGCTCTTTCTACTTAAAGGGTGTTTCGAAACGGGCACGACTGTTTCGAAACGGTGAGCTAAAGAAGTGCATTTATGGTGGGAAATAAGGTCCTCAACGGCTCCAAATCAACCCCAAACGACTAGTAACGACTATAAACTCATCAAGGAGTATAAAAGGGACCTCCAAGCATCAAGATATGGTTAATGCTTATATTGTCAATCAACAAATGATCAAATATTGTCTTAGTGCCTAAATTGTCAATTCTTGTATAGACAAACACTAGTGAGCCAAAATTGTCAAATTTGCTCAAGTGTTTTAGGTTTTGGGTGAGTGTTTTAATTGTGCAAACAAACACCTATTAGAGGGATTTGTGTTTGCTTTATTTATCTCTTTGTAAAAGAGGGTTTGATCAAGGCTTTGGGTAGAAAGCTTGATCGGTGTATAAGGGTTTCCTCCTAAGCCTATAAAAGGGGACGAATCAATAGTGGATTGATTGGAGATTCTTAGTGGGGAGCTAAGGTAGTGGATGTAGACCTTGGTTAGAAGGTTGAACCACTATAAAATCATTGTGTCATTTACATTTTAGCTTCCACACCAAATCCACTCAAAAATCCACCTCTCCACCACTTGGTGAGCAACATCGGTTGATCGAATCGAGCTCTTCACAACTCAACAAAGTTAGTATATGTTCATATATATTTTTAGCCCCTTAACAATGTGCATACACATTATAAACAGAACGATTTGAACTCGTGTATTTGTTGGGTGTGGGTCCCACTATGTGGGGAATCCATTACCTTAAAACGAGTTGCAACTTGATAATAAGTTACAACCTAAAATGTGGTGCAAATGTAGTGTAACCTGAAATATGATGCAAAAGTGGTTACAACTTAAAATGTGAAACAACTTGAGAAAACAGGTTGCAACTTGCTGAAGAAATTTTTTTGCCATGTATTTATTGTTTTTTTTTGTCCTTTTGACTTTTGATGAAAAGTTACTTTTAGCTTTTGTGATAAAATGTGTGGGCAGTAACAAAAGGTTATCAGATTTGCTATTTTAAAAAGGGATTTTACGTTTTTTTAGAGGAAAACAGAGGAGAAAACATTTTTTCAAGTTTGGTGTAGTAGTGATCAACTCTTCGATCGGAGGTCCATCCGTGGTTCGATTGAGTTTATTTTTGGACAACAGCTAGGTGACAAGGCGTTCTTGATTGTGTACCGTCGAATTTTTCATCCGAGTCTTGTAGCGTCGGAAATACTCATTTTCAGCAGGCTGCATTTTGGTGATGTTCTCTCATTTCTCTTTCTTTTGTTGAAGACTACTTGTTATTAGCCTTGTTGGAGCTATATGCTTGTTGTAGGTTGAATATTGTAGTCTTGTACTTGAACATTTGTTGATAGTGGAATTTTTTGATCGGACTCTAAAGTCCTGTGGTTTTTACCCTTGATTTAAAGAGGTTTTTCACGTAAAAATTTCGGTGTTTCGATTTATTATTATTGTGATTCCCTTGGTTGATGTTTGAGATTGGTTAGAAGTGCTAGAGAACATATTCAATGTTGGTTCGTCAGATCTCTCTCACGGTGGTAATGGCCTTAGCCTTTTATGATTTTTCTCTCCATCTACGAGTGTTGGGTTTTTGAGGAAAGTTCAATGTTGTTTTGACGACTTTAATTTCCAGCACGCGTTTTGAATGACTCTGTTAACAGTGGTAAGGGGAGGCGACACCTCCTACACTTGTTATTTTTGTTTTGTTTTCTGGTTTTCCTTTGTTTCTTTTGGTTTTTTGTTATGTTTTACAGGCGATGGTGAATGATGGCTTCTCGATGTCTCCTTGTTTCCATTCACTCTGTCTCCCCGACGCTGGCCGTGGGCTGCACCTCCGCCTCTCCTTCATCCGTCGATGACTCCATATCTTTTTGCGACGAGCTACTGAAGTCCCCCTACATTTCAAGTAACCGACCCCTTGCTCCGGTGACCCCCGGAAAGACATGTAGCTGGTGACATCGGATATGCTAGCTTCACGCTTCCAAGGCTCTCGGTCGTTGGTGTTTTCTCGGTCGATATGTGACTGTTTTCTGTTGTGTCTTGTGTTTGCCATTTTTATGGCTTGATCGTTGTTTCTGTGTTTCTTTTTCGTTTTTTGCATCCCTTTGTTGTTGTTTTTGTGGTTTTGTCTTGATCTTGTTTGATTTTTATTCCTTTTGTGTTGTTTTTTCTGTTTTTGTCTGTTGTGTTCTTTGTTTCTTTTCATGTTTCTCAAAAGAAGCCATTGGTTCCTTTGCTTAAAAAAACATAACCATAACTTGATATCTCGTTTATTTTATTTTATTTCAGGACAAATAATTAAATTTAAGAGGACATTTCTTCCATTAAGAAACAAACTTATACCAACTACTTTGTCCAACTGATTTTATACCTATAATATGATTTTTTTATTATTTGTAATATAAATGCTGAATTTGTAATTATTTTTTATTGAGTTGTAGTTATTTTTTTAAAACCATGAGATATACGGACATTTATTTACATAACGTCGTATATTTTAATATATTAAAATAAATTATTACTATTTTTTACTCTTTCAGTTATCCATGGCCTTGCCCTGATAAATCTGGACAGACTCTATCGCACACTTGCCTTTGGTAGATAAGTCTTACAACGGAGAATTTTTGCATACATAGTCTCGAGTGATTAAGCGATACCAAACTACTTGCCACTTGTACCAACATCGTTGGTAAATAAATTATTAGTATTTAATTCACTCGTATAATTTTAATGTTTATACTCAAATAAATAATTAATATTATTAGTTTCTAAATGATTAATCATTCATTTTTCGTTTGAGATGTTTTTTTTAATCTAGATTATATTCAACAGCGAAAGGAATACAAAGGAATTACATCTTTTACAAGAGAAATATAATGCAGAACAAAACAACAAAATATAAAGGTGTGAAAGACGTTAAAATACCAAACCTAACACTGTCAGAAGAAGTATTCTAAAATAAAAATCTAGAAAAATTATAACTTTGCCTCGAGTGCTCTTTGAATATAGCAAAAATTCTTCCGCTACTTGTTCTTGGCATGTCGGCACAACCACAAAAGGGAATCATAACATGTATAGAACAACCTCCTTCGTTGAAAAGAGCTCCTTGATACTCATCACTCGAACGCGTAATTGTCAAGAGACAGACTACTGTCATGGAGAAAAACAAAAACTACTTAAAAGCAGACGAAAGAACTGCCACCAAGCAGACCAAAACTGCCATAAAAGCAAATTTGAATAAGAATCCGACAAAGTAGAAGAAAAACAAGAAACATACTTGAAAAAGATGAATTTTATTTATGTACATAATCATCAGAACGGTCAAAGGCCGCCGCCGGTAAAAAAACGATGAAGAAGAAGAAGAAGAATTTAAAAAAATTTTGTAACCGCATTAGAAAAAATGGAGAAGTGAAAAAGTATCAGATCCGATATTTTTTTCTGTTTAAGATGTTTTTGTGATAAGGTTTTTCTCCGAAACCGTTAAGTGTGGGCCTTATCACTATCTCATCTTTGAAAAGGGGATTTATTTAAAGAAAAGGGGGAATTCATGTTTTGGAAAACTTGTGAAAATTTGGAGTCGCCACCGGCCACTGAGGTAGGCCGGACACCATAAAACCAGAGATTCATTTTAAAACGGGTTCGGGAGTTGGTTACGCGTGGGGTAGGGTTAGCGCCCCCATCACGCCCGGAAATCGGTACCAAATTGCTCGTTGCCTTTTGATCGATAGGAATCATTTAAAAATCGAAGTGAATTTAATAATTGTTCTTAAATGAAAATATGACTTAAATAACACGGGCTTTATCGAATAGTGACATTGGGATTAATTAATCATTTAATTAAAAAGGATGACGGTACACCGGACCATAGACTAAACCGACATCAAATAAGGCTGACTGCCGGGTTAGTTTAGGGTTCGGATCCCGTACGCCACCTTTATGCATGATGCGAACATATAAGAGATGATGCGTGTTGTTTTCAATTTTTATGCTTCCGCTTACCTAGAGACGGTGAAAATTAACCTAAGTATTCGATAGACATCCATTAAGCTAGGACTGTCGTTTTCGGATACCGAGGTTAATTAACACCTCTCTTGAGGTTGGTTTTAAGTTAATCAATTATCGAGCGAAATTAAAGAGCCACGTGTAATGACAATTAGAATGCATGTCAAAACAAACATATTCGAATCATCTTGAAAACAGATAGAAGACATGTATTTAAACAAGACTAAAGGAAAAACATATGATCAGATATAAAATGCACATGTCACGTGTTATAAAACCATATATTATATGTACATTAAACAAACATGACAATATGCAAGACACATATTCGATATTAACATGAAAAGAGAAAATACGCACATACAAAAAAACGTGCATTTGCAAAACCATACTAAGCGTTGTAAACATGCTTGAACAAGATTTAAAAACATATAATCGCATATTGAAATAAATAACGCGAGATGACAAATCCAAGTGACGCTCCTATCGACATCTCAAAGCCAATGGAGACTCGTGGTGGAAAAACCAAGAGGGCTAGTTCGAGAGATGCCATCTCAACCTTGCAAGACAAAGTTACCCGTTTGGAGGACAACACGAATGAGTCGAGAGATAGACTCGATGTTGTCGAGAGCCGACTAGATACGTTGGAGTCTCATGGTGGTGATTGCAAGGGTGATTCCCAGGACCTCGAAGATAGACTCGAGACCGTGGAGTTGGAGAATCGTTCTCTTAAAGATGGGCTAACCGAACTAGAGAAGGCGATGAATGTCTTAAAGGCCGAGCTCAACATCTATAAGTCCGCCGTAGCCAACGGAGTTGTTTCAAATCCGAGTAGAGTGCTAGCCGATGTGCCGAAACCAAAGGAATTCAAAGGATCAAGAGATGCTCAAGAAACCGACACTTTCTTGTGGAGCATGAACCAATATTTCCGCAACACCAACGTCGTGGATGAATCCACCAAGGTAAATATTGCTTCAAGTTATTTTACTAACAATGCTCTTTTATGGTGGAGACGTAGGTGTGCCGAGGAGTCCGATAGAGACGTCCCCGTTGAATCTTGGGAAGAGCTTCAAGATGAGATCCATGAAGCGTTCTATCCCAAGAATGCTCAAAGAGAGTTGCGCTCAAAGCTACGCCAACTCAAGCACGACAACAACATCCATGAGTACGTGAGAAAGTTCACCGAGTTAAAGCTTCAAATCACCAACTTAGGAGAAGATGAAGGCTTCTCGATTTTCATGGATGGGTTGAACCGATGGGCTAACATGGAGTTGGAAAGACGTGGTGTCAAAGACCTTTCTCATGCCCTTGATGAAGCTGAGGCGATAGCCAAGTTTGAAAAGCGAGACTCGCCCAAACCAAAGCCGAAATCTAAGATTTGGGGAGACAAGAATGCCAAAGCCGGAGGTGAGAGAGTTAACCACGAAAAGATTTCCAACAACAATCGACAAGGCCGATCTACTAAGCCACATGAGAGACGAGGTTTGGAATGTTTTCATTGCAAAGGACCTCACCATATTCGAAATTGCCCACAAAAGACAAGCCTTTACACCGTCAAAGTCAGCGACGAGCCCACCGCCCAGCTTGGAGCAATTGTAAGTAATCTCCAAGTGAATTCATTATCTAACAAGCCCAAAAGTGGTCTTATGTTTGTAGAAGTCACAATTGCCGGAAAGCAATTGCGTGCACTTGTGGACACCGGAGCATCCGAGTTGTTCATTTCCGAAGGAGCCGCCCAAAAACTCAAACTCAACGTGTTGAAGACGAGTGGGTGGATTAAGACGGTCAACTCGAAAGAAGCGCCCATTGCCGGAGTTGCAAAGAGGGTCGAGATCCAACTTGGTAGTTGGAAAGGCCGCGAGGATATTAAGGTAATTCCTCTTGATGATTATGATCTTGTGGTTGGATTATCTTTTTTGGACAAGATTAATGCACTTCTCTTGCCTTTTGCCGATGTATTGGTTGTGCTCGATCGCGCCCAACAATGTTTGGTCCCCGTGAGTCGAGATGTAGGTATCCAATCCAAGATGTTGTCTTCCATCCAATTCCGCAATGGTGTGCGAAAGGAAGAAGAGTCTTTCCTTGCCGTGCTCAAGGAAGACGAGGCGATAGAAGCCGAAGAAGTTCCCGAAGAAGTGGAACGTGTTCTCGTGGAGTTCGAGGACACTATGCCTTCCGAATTGCCGAAGGCTTTGCCACCCAAGCGTGAGGTGGATCATCGCATTGAGTTGGTGCCAAATGCCGAGCCGCCGAGCAAAGCACCTTATAGAATGGCGCCACCGGAGTTAGAAGAGCTCCGAAAACAACTTAAAGAGCTCTTGGATGCCGGGTACATCCGCCCATCCAAGGGTCCGTTTGGAGCACCCATCCTCTTTCAAAGGAAGAAAGACGGTAGCTTGCGTATGTGTGTCGACTACCGCGCTTTAAACAAACTCACGGTAAAGAATAAATACCCTATTCCTTTGATTACCGATTTATTTGATCAACTTGGAAGTGCTAGATTCTTCACAAAGTTAGATCTTCGCTCGGGATATTACCAAGTTCGCATAGCCGAAGGTGACGAGCCCAAAACCGCGTGCATCACAAGGTATGGATCTTTTGAGTTTCTTGTAATGCCATTTGGCCTTACAAACGCTCCCGCAACGTTTTGCACTTTAATGAATAAGGTACTCTCACCTTTTCTTGATCGTTTTGTTGTTGTCTACTTAGATGACATTGTCATCTATAGTGAGACTTTCCATGAACATTTAATGCACTTGAGGAAGGTTTTGCAGGTTCTTCGTGAGAACGAGCTCTACATCAAACGCGAAAAGTGTAGTTTCGCTCAACAAGAAGTTCCGTTCTTAGGCCACATCATTGGAGGTGGTAAGATCCGAATGGATCCAAGCAAAGTTCGAGCCATCGACGATTGGGAACCGCCGACTAAGGTAACCGAACTTCGTTCTTTTCTTGGTTTAGCTAACTATTATCGTAAGTTTGTGCAAGGTTACTCCGCCATAGCTACGCCTTTGACCGAACTCTTGAAGAAGGACAAACCTTGGGAATGGAGTCCAACTTGTCAACAAGCGTTCGAAAGGCTTAAACAAGCCATGGTAAGTGAGCCCGTCCTTGCCTTGCCCGACCATTCCAAGCAATACGTCATCCACACCGATGCATCCGATTATGCCATTGGTGGAGTTTTGATGCAAGAAGGCCATCCCATTGCCTTCGAAAGCCGAAAGTTGAACGACACCGAAAGGCGCTACACTGTTCAAGAGAAGGAGATGACCGCCGTCATCCATTGCCTTCGCACATGGCGACACTACATATTGGGTTCCAGGTTTGTCGTCTTTACCGATAATTCTGCCATTTCTTATTTTCTAACCCAAAAGAAGTTGTCTCCTAAGCAAGCTAGGTGGCAAGACTTCTTGGCGGAATTCGATTTTTCAATGGAGCACAAGCCCGGAAAGACCAACACCGTGGCCGACGCGCTTAGCCGAAAAGCTAGCCTTGCCTCCATTAGCCAACCAAGTGGTGAGTTGTTAGAATCCATCAAGGAAGGCTTGACGCATGATCCCACCGCAAAGAATCTCATCACCTTTGCCAAGGAGGGTAAGTCTCGCCGATTTTGGGTCGAAGATGATCTTCTATTCGCAAGAGGCCAACGCATTTTCGTCCCCTACTTCAACAATTTGAGAAGGACATTGATGAAGGAATGTCACGATTCGAAGTGGGCCGGACACCCAGGTATGCATCGTACCTTAGCTTTGCTTAATGAACGTTATTATTGGCCTCGTATGAATGAAGATGTAGAAGCATACGTGAAGACTTGTCTTGTTTGCCAACAAGACAAGATCGAAGCAAACAAGCCGATGGGACTACTCCAACCTTTACCAATACCGGAAAGACCATGGGAAAGTATTTCTCTTGACTTTATAATTGGCTTTCCTTGTGTTAATAATTTTTCGAGTATTATGGTTGTAGTAGACAGGTTTTCAAAGTATGCTACATTTATTCCCGCCAACAAGACATGCCCCGCCGAAGAAGTCGCTCGTCTTTTCTTGAAGCATGTCGTGAAACTTTGGGGCATTCCAAAGTCCATAGTAAGTGATCGGGACGCTCGGTTCACGGGTAAGTTTTGGACCGAGTTGTTCAAGTTGTTGGGTTCCTCCTTGAACCTTTCAACAAGTTTTCATCCACAATCCGATGGGCAAACCGAGAGGGCCAACGCGTTATTGGAGATCTATTTGAGACACTTTGTTAGCGCATCCCAAAAGAATTGGCCCGACTTGCTAGACGTGGCCCAATTCTCCTACAACTTGCATAGGAGTGAAGCCACGAACCAAAGTCCGTTCGAGATAGTGATGGGCCAACAACCGCTCACACCCGATGCCATCGTGACCAAGTACCAAGGTCCAAATCCAGCCGCCTTCCATGTAGTGAAGGACTTGCAAGAGCAACGAGATCTAGCCAACGCTTGCCTCCACAAAGCAAGCAAGCGAATGAAGAAGTGGGCCGACAAGAAGCGACGCGACATCGAATTTCAGGTAAATGATTTGGTTTTGGCTAAACTTAATCTAACACTTCGAAATGCTTCTGTTCACAGGGCTCTTGTGAGGAAGTATGAAGGCCCATTTCGTGTGATCAAGAGAGTAGGCAAGGTGGCCTACAAGCTAGACTTGCCATCCAACATCCAAGTTCATCCCGTCTTCCATGTGAGTGTTCTCAAGCCTTATCACAAGGACGAGGAAGATCCAGAAAGAAACATCTCCAAGCGAGCACCCGTTGGAGTTAGGACTTCGTTCGAGAGAGAAGTCGAAGCCATTGAAGCCGATCGAGTCATTCGACGCAAAGGCTACCAACCAAGGCAAGAATACTTTGTGCTTTGGAAAGGTCTAACCGAAGCCGAGGGTAGTTGGGAGCTAGACAAAGACTTGTGGCAATTCGAAGACAAGATTGCCGAATTTAAAGCCCAACAAGCGACGAGGGCGTCGCTCAATTCGGTGGAGGAGAATGTTACCGTCCAGCACCCTAGGGTCCAATCTGCCGCACACCTAGGGGCCATTTCCAGCACCCATGGGGCCTCAATCCGCTCAGCTCGTTCTGCCGCACCCATGGGGCTACAATTCAGCCTGCCCGCGCGCACCCAAGGGCCTGTCCGCCCAGCACCGAGCAGGCCGCCCAGCAGCACCCGAGGGCCTGTCCGCCCAGCACCGAGCAGGCCGCCCAGCAGCACCCGAGGGCCTGTCCGCGCAGCACCCAAGGGCCTGACCGAGCAGCACCGAGCAGCCCGGCCTTCAGCACCCATAGGCCTGTCCGAGCAGCACCAAGCAGCCCGTCCAGCCACCCCTATGGGCCCATCCGGATTTTCACCATCCATAGCCATTCAAGCCCATTCTTTGGGGAATTTCTACCCCTTTGACCATGGCACACAAGGCAAGTATCAAGCATCCATCCATCCCTCGATTCATGGAGAATCATATCCCGTTCACAAGGAAAGAAGACCAACCAAGATGGAAGGAATCCTTAATAGTAAACTCTTGCCTTTATTAGATATCCTAGGCCAATCTTGGCCATCCATTGTAATCAATAGTGACCGTTAGATCGGGAGGTGCTAGGCTATAAAAAGGGCCTCACCCCCTCACTTGTAAATCATCCTGAATTCTCTTTGTTTTCATCTTTTCTCTCATTAATAAAAGCTTAGCACGTCGAGTACTCTTTTCCCCCTAACTAGGCTTAGAGGGGGTTTTTAACGAGGCTCTTCGTTTGCAAATCACTCGAGCCATCTTGTTCTTTCTTTCTTCGCAACGCTTCCGCAACTCTAGCCAAGCCAAGACTTAGCTTTAAGGCTTACTTGGTCCCTTTCGAAGTTCATTTCCCGACCAAGCGCCGCACGAGCTAGCCATATAAGCCTAGCCCCGTGACAATAAAAACAAAAACATGCATCACAAACACACATAGCAACAACGCAAATGAAAACATATATTCGATAAAAAAAACAAAACATGAATGACAAGACATAATATGCCAAAATAAGTAAAATGTAAGGGTGATAAAGATAAACTGGCAGGGACCCGAACTGTAATTAAACCAATAAAACATTAATTAAAAGTAAGAAATGGGACCAAATTAAAGAGGTGCGGGAATCTACAGGGGCTAAAAGGGGAATTATCCCACCCGAAAATCGATCAGAATGAAAACGGTGACCAAATTAAAAAGGTTTGAAAAGTAACAGGGACCACGGGAAGGATTTTGAAAAGCGGAAACCCTTCCCGCGAGATTACGGCGGCGCGGAGGGACTGTAAAGCGATTAAACCGATTTTAAAAAATTAAAAGGCTATATAAGCCGTTTTAAAAACATTTTCATCCCTTTCTCCATTTCTATTAACCCTAGTATGCCGAAAACCTCTCCCCCTCTCTGTTTCTCCGGCGCCGCAAGGGTTCCGGTCGCCGTTTCCGGCGCCGGAACCCTAAAAAGATTTCCTTTTTCTTTCTTGAAACCAAAAAAAACCTTTCCCCTCTCGAAACTAAAGCCGAAACAAAAACCCTTTTTTTGAAATCGAAAACCCAAAAACCGATCCCCCTTTCGTGTTCCTCTTCGCCGGCTCACCGCACTGGATCTCCGGAGAGATCACTGGGTTTATCACTAGCGAGGAAGGTGAACGGACGAGAAGGAGAAGAAGAGACGCAAAGGTAAAAAAGGCTAGACCCATTTCTGTTTTTTTATTATTTATTTTCAGATTCGAAATGAAAAATGAAAAAACCATATACCTCTGAAACTGCTTTTCTTGTATTGCTTGTTCTCTCAAATTCCCCGAAAATGCCTCCCTTTGGTTACATTTGGTTTCGGGCTTTTATAGCCGAAATTTACATCATTAAAATAAAGGAAAAAAACCTAGAAATTTGCTATTGGATGCCTCTGTTGTCCTTGATAATTCTCTGCAATTTTTTGTTGTTGCCTCGCCTCTGAGTTTTTTGTATTCTTAATTTTTCTGACATTTCGGTTATCTGGTGTGCATGTGAGTGCTGAGGAGGGGAGGGGACCAGTGGCTCGGCTCGAGATGTGGCCGGTTGGGACGCTCTGAAGACGTGGAGCCGATCTCGGACGTCAGTGAGATCTGGACGGTCAACAGAATTCGAAGGGGCTCGGGCGTGATGGACACGCGCGCGTGTGGAAGCCCGATGGACGCGCGTGGGTGCGTGGAGTTTCTGGAGGCTTCCGAACCTCGATCTTGGCCGTTGATCTTGATCGGAATCCAACGGCAGACGATGATGCGGCGCTAGGGCAACCGGGTGGCTTCTCTAGGGTTTTTTTGCTCTGGTACGATCTGGGCCGTCAGATCTGAATCCCAGATCTGACGGCTGAGATTGAGGCGACTGCAAAACAAGGGGGAAGCATTAGGGTTTTCCTTTAGATTAGATTAGGGTTTATTTTGGGCCATCGGGCCTTGTAATATTTTGTGTTTTTAATTTGTGTAATGGACTGTTAAATAAACTATTGGGCTTTGATTATATTTATGTAGATTGGGCTTTATTTATATTAATATATATTTTTGTTTTCTGATTTTCAGAGTTAATAATAATAATAATAATAATACTAATAATGATGGAGATAATAAATAATAACATAGTAATTATAATAATATAATATATGATAGTAGTGTTAATAAATATAATACTGGTAATAGTTATAATAATGGTAATAAACATAATGGTAATAATAATACGGTAATATCAATATGAATGGTAGAAAAATAGTATTTATAATAATATATGGTATATGAAAATAATATAGACAATAGTAATTAATAGTAATGCTAGTAATAATAACAACCTATATACAATTAAAGCCCATTATTAGCAAAAATAAAAAAAGGTTGACCCGGACAAAATTAGTGATTACAGTTGCCCCTCTTTGCTTGTATTTGTGAAACAAGAACAAAGCAAAGACCATAAGCACTAATTTTGTCCAACTTCCCTGTTTGGGTAATTTGCTCCTCTGAAGCGGCAGAAACAAAGCGGGTCGTTGGCATGTCCTCCCTGAATGGTAAAGGACAAAGTCTATTCATTCTTCCCACGCGGTACAGAACGGACTTCAAATTGCGTGCTTTCCCGGAGCGGCGAAAGCAAACTGGGCAGGCCTTCCGGCTCTTCTGTCCAGGGATCCTTGAACTCTTTTGCTCTCAGATCGGTGGCATGTCCTCCCTACACGGTCAAAGGACAAAGTCGATTCATTCTTCCTAAGTGGTAAAGAATGAACTTCGAATAGCGTGCTTTCCCAGTGCGGCGAAAGCAAACTGGACAACGTTGGCATGTCCTCCCTAAGCGGCAAAGGACATTGCTGATTCATTCTCCCTAAGCGGCAAAGAATAAACTTCCAACAGCGTACTTTCCCGGAGCGGCGAAAGCAAACTGGACAACGTTGGCATGTCCTCCCTGAGCGGCAAAGGACATAGCTGATTCATTCTCCCTAAGCGGCAAAGAATAAACTTCCAATAGCAAGCTGGATAACGTTGGCATGTCCTCCCTGAGCGGCAAAGGACGTGGCTGATTCATTCTCCCTGAGCGGCAAAGAATAAACTTCCAACAGCTTAGACAACGCTGGCATGTCCTCCCTGAGCGGCAAAGGACGTAGCTGATTCATTCTCCCTGAGCGGCAAAGAATAAACCTCCAATAGCGTACTTTCTCGGAGCGGCGAAAGCAAACTGGACAACATTGGCATGTCCTCCCTGAGCGGCAAAGGACATAGATGATTCATTCTCCCTAAGCGGCAAAGAATAAACTTCCAATAGCGTACTTTCCCAGAGCGGCGAAAGCAAACTGGACAACGTTGGCATGTCCTCCCTGAGCGGCAAAGGACATAGTTGATTCATTCTCCTTAAGCGGCAAAGAATAAACCTCCAATAGCAACTGGACAACGTTGGTATGTCCTCCCTGAGCGGCAAAGGACGTGGCTGATTCATTCTCCTTGAGCGGCAAAGAATAAACCTTCAATAGCTTAGACAACGCTGGCATGTCCTCCCTGAGCGGCAAAGGACGTGGCTGATTCATTCTCCCTGAGCGGCAAAGAATAAACCTTCAATAGTTTAAACAACGTTGGTGTGTCCTCCCTGGGCGGTAAAGGACGTAGCTGATTCATTCTCCATGAGCGGCAAAGAATAAACCTTCAATAGCATACTTTCCCGGAGCGGCGAAAGCAAACTGAGCAGGCCTTCTGGCTCTTCCGCCCATAAATCCTTGTTGTGTGTCTCTTTTCTCTTCTTCTTTCTTCTTCTTCTTCTTCTTTTTCTTTTTTCTTTTTTCTTCTTTTCTTCTCTTTTTTTTCTTTTTATTTTCTCTCGTTTACCTTCTTTTTCTTTCTCTCTTCTTATTTCCTCTCATTCTTTTCCTTTTCTCTCTTTTTCTTTTTTTTTTATTTTCTTCTCTCTCTTTCTCTCGTCTTTTTTTTTCTCTTTCTCTCTTTTTCTTTTTTCCTTTTTTCCTCTTATTCTTCTCTCTTTCTTTTTCTCTTTTTTTGATCTCTCTTTCTCTCTCATTTCTTCTTTTTTCTTTTCTTTTAATTTAAAAACCAGGAAACCTGATTTTTATTTTTTTAAAAAAAAAAACGTCCCAAAGGGGATAAAGTTGAGAATTTAAATTTTAAGGAAAATGTCCTTTTGGAAGGATAGGATTGAGAAATCTAGTTTTAAGAAAAACATCCTTTAGAAAGGATACGATTGAGAAATCGAGTTTTAAGAAAAACTATCCTTTAGGAAGGATACGATTAAGAAGTCGGAGTTTTGAGGAAAAACATCCTTTAGAAAGGATACGATTGAGAAATCGAGTTTTAAGAAAAACTATCCTTTAGAAAGGATAGGATTGAGAAATCCGAGTTTTAAGAAAAACATCCTTTAGAAAGGATAGGATTGAGAAATTCGAGTTTTAAGAAAAACATCCTTTAGAAAGGATAGGATTGAGAAATCCGAGTTTTAAGAAAAACATCCTTTAGGAAGGATAGGATTGAGAAATCCAGTTTTAAGAAAAACATCCTTTAGGAAGGATAGGATTGAGAAATCCAGTTTTAAGGAAAACATCCTTTAGAAAGGATAGAATTGAGAAATTCAATTTTAAGAAAAAACATCCTTTAGGAAGGATAGGATTGAGAAATCCAGTTTTAAGAAAAACCCTTTTTGAAAAGATAAAATTAAAATTTCAAGAAAAAATATCCTTTAGGAAGGATAAAGTTGAGAAATTGAAATTTAAGAAAAACGTCCTTCAAAAATGATAAAATTGAGAAATTTGAATTCTGAGAAAAATATCCCTTAGAAAGGATAAAATTGAGAAATTTGAATTCTGGGAAAAACATCCTTTAGAAAGGATAAAAAAATCAGGGATTAAGAACCTTGATACCAGTCAAAGGATTCTTGAGATCTATTTCTCTTCTCGTAGAGCCGTAGATCCACCCCTTTATCAATCTTCAAATACCTGTTCAAAAATAAACAAATGCTATGATGGTATGAGTTAGCATGCTCCTAACATAGGGATGTCTAACTATCAATGATGCATGAGCATACTTCATGATGCAATGATGCGTATGGTCATGGGAATGCAAAGATGCATGAATTTGGTTTGTCTTTATTCTTTAAGGTCGGTGGTCACCATCTTGAGACTACAACCACTCCTCAAACACATGTCCTGACAAACTTAGCTCTCGTCTGTCGTTGCTCATTCCTTGAGTTCAATAACCCTAGTTGTAATCAGAAGCAAGCACTTCCAAGCCGTATGCCATCTCCCATTTATTCTGATTTGAAATCCTATGTGCAAAAGCCTCTTCTTGCCCCACGGACAAAGATGCCCCTTCACGACAACTTAACTTCAATGGTTCTTTCATTATCACACATCATGTAGTGCCCCTCAACTTTGGGTCTCGCTACCGATAATGCATTTATCTCTGAAGTAATACAAGGAGATTTATTTGTTTTAAAAAAAATATATATGTCAATTCGCTGGTCGTCGTTCTAATGAAGAGTATATTTTCAAATTAACATACAGAACCTTGAAACCAACAGTCTAATTAAAAGAAAACAGAATAGGATGCCCCGGATATCAAATGCAAGAGCGTCTTAGATTCAACTTTTCGATGATCTCTTCAAGCATAGCTTGCGTCTTTGAATGTTGTGGCGATATTTGAAGTAATTAAATTCCTCCCTAATCACTCGGTTCATCCTCATGATCATGGTACTTGCTGGATCAGCTCGATTACCATTCCTTCTAATCATGTTTCTCTATTCATATGTATGTTTAAAAATTCAACTTTCGCTTAGCCCATGGGGCATGTGCGTTTATGATTACCATTGATTTCGTGTCGGTGTCCTCAAGGATTCCTTTTCCGGGCTTATTCAATTTGTTCATTTATTTCTTTTTCTTAGGGGAATTCAACTCGTCACCATCCTTTGGCTTGAGAATAAAGATGGAGCATACAACGATACCCCGAGTTACTCGGCATGGTCACGATTTTGAAAATATTACCATCACTCATGAAGCGAAGAGTTTCAGGCTTCAGCGGAGTGCCCCTAAAATTCCACACTCGTATCCGAAAATTCCTATTACCAGGTTTCGGAAATTGGAGTGCTTTTGTTAACGCCTATTACCAGGCTCTGAAATTAAAACCATTTATTTCGTTTTGAAACAATCTATTTTTCACTTTTCTTTTTTTTCTTTTTTTGGCACATTTAAGCAACTTTATTTGGGTTATCTTAGGAGATTTCCTTATCATCGAACATCATCGAAGGGATAGTAGTCTTTCTTCTCTCGCTTTTCCGACCAGAGCGGACAGAGTGGGAAGTCTCACTTTATCGTTATCACAACATTCAGTCGATCTCTTTCATTAGAATCAATGCCACATCAAGCATGTGATATCCGAGGACCTATGAAGGTAAGGAGGGATATACATATACATGATTTCAAGGTTATTGTATGTTAAGGAAAATGCATTTTCATTAGAAAGAAAATCTGCAAATAACAAGTGCCCTCACAAAAAGATCATTACTATCTTCGGGCAAATGATAGCAATGTTTGTTCCATGCATTACTTCAACAGAAAATGCAACATGAAAGAAGACTTAAACATACGAGGTCCTAACAACCCAGGAAACAACACCTTCCCAGAAGTCGCGCTCATCATTCTTTCTTTTCAAAACTTCAAAAGACCGTTCTCGACCAGTCCTTGAACTTTGTTTTTCAGTGCCCCACAATTCTCTGTGGTGTGGCCCATGCTTCCCACATGGTAGTCGCATACGGCACTAACATCATAACCTTCAGGATAGGGAGGATCCTTTGGTTTGGATTGAACTGGGGTCAGAAGCTTCTTCTCAAATAAAATTGGGAGCAAATTGGTGTACGACATAGGGATCGAGTGAAGAACCTTTGGAGGCTTTGTAGGCCATGATGCTTGATTATGGAAGCGGTCATGAAACTGGTTGTTCGAGCGAGAGCCCACCATATGAACTTGGGATTCATGCCCCTTGTGGGCGATTGTGCTATAGGGATCCACTATCTTCCCTTTTTTGATAGCATCCTCAATACGTTCTCCCGTCATGACCATGTCCGCAAAGCTATTAGCGGGATTGCTGATCAAGCGATCGTACAAGACTCCTTTCAGAGTTTCCACAAACAAGGGAATGACTTCACCTTCCGGAAGTGGGGGCTGCACCTGAGCTGCTACGTCTCGCCAACGCCGAGCATACTCACGGATACTCTCACCGTGCTTTTGTTCCATCCCTTGTAGCATGAGCCGATTTGGAGTCATATCAGTTACATGCTTGTATTGACCGATGAAGGCTTTTGAAAGATCTTTCCATGACTTGATGTCGGCTCGACTAAGTTGAGCATACCAACGTGTCGCGGAACCAGCTAAACTGTCTTGAAAACAATGAATGAGTAGCTTTTCATCTTTTATAAAAGCTGCCATCCTCCGGCAATACGTAGTAATGTGGGCTAAGGGGCAAGTAGTTCCGTCGTACTTCTCAAAATCGGGAACTTTGAATTTTGGCGGAA
Source organism: Hibiscus tridactylites (assembly GCA_958450335.1). Classification (NCBI taxonomy): domain Eukaryota; kingdom Viridiplantae; phylum Streptophyta; class Magnoliopsida; order Malvales; family Malvaceae; genus Hibiscus; species Hibiscus tridactylites. Next base: position 2,290,113 of record OY288276.1, read on the forward strand.
GGACTAAATCCGTTACCAGACTCAAATCGCTGGCATCATTCCCTTGCTCATCCGTCCCTTGCAAGGCCTTGAATCTTTCTCCGAAGAAGCGGAATCTCTCCTCATGTTTCTCTTCCATCTCGGCCTTAATCCTTTCTACTTCATCCTTATATCCTGCCCCTAAGTCAATGGGCTGATTCGTTGAGGTTCCCCCGTGGTGGCCAACAATCGTTCCAACAGCAGTCTTGGCGTAGATTCCCGCATAGATTCTTTTTCCGGGATTTGGGACTTCCGATTGATCTTTCACATGGGATGCATTACCCTTGTGTCCTTCTTCGGAAACTCCTTCCTCACCCTTCATCTTCAATAACAGGTCGGTCATCTGAGCAATAACGGAAGCTTGCGACTGTGTGATCTGATCACTGATATTCTTACTGACCCCATCCAAACGAGTTTCGAAGTCCTTCTGCCCCTTCTCCACCTTGGCCAATCTCTCTTCCATTGTCCGGGTATGCAAACGGGTGATGTATGAATGAGGGATGATTGCAGATTAATCTTTCACTTTCTGTCATGACATTTCTCGCAATTAATTCCATTATTGATTAATGTATGCAATGCATCATATGCATGAAGATGAGATAATTTTAATAACAAGTATACAAGGAACAATGGAGGTGTTGTATGCACAACAAGGATAGATGATTAGAGGTAATCAAACAGACATGTACAACTGAATGCAAAGATGCATTGATCATTAATTTTAAATGAATGATTGAATGAATGAATGTGTCGTATGTACAACAAGGATAAATGATTAAAGGTAATCAAACATGTACAATTGAATGCAAAGATGCATTAATCATTAATTTTATTTGTTTAATGAATGAATGAATGTTTCATATGTACAACAGAAACACATGATTAAAGGTAATCATACAAAATGTAATTAAATGCAAAGGTGCATTGAACATTAATTGCATGAATGCAATGTGTCATATGTACAACAGAAATGCATGACTAAAGGTAATCAAACAAAATGCATAATTGAAATGCAAAGAGCAACACTGAGTTCGGCAAATATCCTCGTTAAACAACTCATCAATGGGAACATTGGTCCGTTATAATGATCGGATGAAACCCACTACATGCAGTTCTTAAGCTGGCGTCTAGGCCGACGATTTTCTTCAAGACTCACTCAATCCCTTCTTCTTTCTTGACATGATCTTTTTGCTAGGAATCGGGCGTTCTCTCATATCCTCGTTAACAAGTAGGCCAACTCTCGGTCCTGCCCCCAAGTGGTATAGGCGACGAATTATGATTAATCCACTGTTGATATTTGGTACTCTTGACTTACTCTTTGAAAGAGTCCCACTGAGCCTAACCTTCAAAGCTTATCGGAGTTGATGTCGGAATTCCCTCTGGCTTGAAATGTTTTTCTTGTTCTAGGTTGAGACTTGATTGTCGACTTAAGATGGCAGAGTGCCCGAGAAACTTCCGATCTTGCCCCGGAAAGCTTGGTTGCTGTTCGGTGTGGTTCTCGCTAATTTCCTTGCAAGACTCGATATTTCCCAACTGTTATAGTCAAACAAAAGCTGCCAACCGTGGAACAAATGTAGGTTGAACTCCAAAATTCGAAGTAATGATCACTTGCCTGGGACATCTGACAAATAAGTGAGGTGGCTCTTTTGTCTTTTTTGAAAGTCTTTCTTGCCTTGGAACCCTAACCATGTAGTTGCTCTCCTCATGGCTATATTTTCGTCGAGGTCTTTCTCATTTATCGTTACAGACCACATTTCTCACTAATCAAGTCTTTAATTTCAGACTATTTCCAACTCAATGTGCTCTTTATGCAATGATGAAATATGCAAAATAAGAGGGGAAGAAAAGCAAAGGCGTTAGTCACATGATAAACATAAATCAAGGCAAGAAATGAAATTCAAGCATTAACGAAAAAAGAAGCGTAGAAACAAGTAATTAGCAAGACAAACCTAGACACTCTAAACTCTAGGGTTATCCGCATGGCTCTAATGGGGTAGGCTTCTTATATTCTCACTCATGAGTTGGGTTCTAGCAAAGGGTACCCGAACCTATCTTATCACCTACTAAGGCAATAAGAACCCCAATTCTGGCCCATCACAGGCTTGCGAATTGGTTTCGGTTCGGGGGAAAGCACGACCTAATGACGTGGAGGGCTGCTCACGTGTCAAAAGCGTGGATTCCGGAAGTGAATTACCGACCCGTGGAGGGATACTCACGTGGGTATGGGCGTTTCACTCCCACTTAAGGGTATAGCTCGGGTATAGAGCTTGATGATCATGATGCAACACATGTCGATGACTTCCTTAATAATTAAATGGAAAATTAATTCGAATGCCACAAATTTCCCAAAGCCCATTCAACTTAAGTCTTATTCTCATATAAGAACAAACTCATTAGCTTCACTTCGAATTTTAAATATTTTCTATCGATTAAAGGCAACAAGCGTTTTATTGGCTTAACTCTCTATTTTTTTGTTTGGTGAAAACAAAAAATTTGTCCCCAGCGGAGTCGCCAAGCTGTGATAAGGTTTTTCTCCGAAACCGTTAAGTGTGGGCCTTATCACTATCTCATCTTTGAAAAGGGGATTTATTTAAAGAAAAGGGGGAATTCATGTTTTGGAAAACTTGTGAAAATTTGGAGTCGCCACCGGCCACTGAGGTAGGCCGGACACCATAAAACCAGAGATTCATTTTAAAACAGGTTCGGGAGTTAGTTACGCGTGGGGTAGGGTTAGCGCCCCCATCACGCTCGGAAATCGGTACCAAATTGCTCGTTGCCTTTTGATCGATAGGAATCATTTAAAAATCGAAGTGAATTTAATAATTGTTCTTAAATGAAAATATGACTTAAATAACACGGGCTTTATCGAATAGTGGCATTGGGATTAATTAATCATTTAATTAAAAAGGATGACAGTACACCGGACCATAGACTAAACCGACATCAAATAAGGCTGACTGCCGGGTTAGTTTAGGGTTCGGATCCCGTACGCCACCTTTATGCATGATGCGAACATATAAGAGATGATGCGTGTTGTTTTCAATTTTTATGCTTCCGCTTACCTAGAGACGGTGAAAATTAACCTAAGTATTCGATAGACATCCATTAAGCTAGGACTGTCGTTTTCGGATACCGAGGTTAATTAACACCTCTCTTGAGGTTGGTTTTAAGTTAATCAATTATCGAGCGAAATTAAAGAGCCACGTGTAATGACAATTAGAATGCATGTCAAAACAAACATATTCGAATCATCTTGAAAATAGATAGAAGACATGTATTTAAACAAGACTAAAGGAAAAACATATGATCAGATATAAAATGCACATGTCACGTGTTATAAAACCATATATTATATGTACATTAAACAAACATGACAATATGCAAGACACATATTCGATATTAACATGAAAAGAGAAAATACGCACATACAAAAAAACGTGCATTTGCAAAACCATACTAAGCGTTGTAAACATGCTTGAACAAGATTTAAAAACATATAATCGCATATTGAAATAAATAACGCGAGGACATACATAAAAACAAAAACATGCATCACAAACACACATAGCAACAACGCAAATGAAAACATATATTCGATAAAAAAAACAAAACATGAATGACAAGACATAATATGCCAAAATAAGTAAAATGTAAGGGTGATAAAGATAAACTGGCAGGGACCCGAACTGTAATTAAACCAATAAAACATTAATTAAAAGTAAGAAATGAGACCAAATTAAAGAGGTGCGGGAATCTACAGGGGCTAAAAGGGGAATTCTCCCACCCGAAAATCGATTAGAATGAAAACGGTGACCAAATTAAAAAGGTTTGAAAAGTAACAGGGACCACGGGAAGGATTTTGAAAAGCGGAAACCCTTCCCGCAAGATTACGGCGGCGCGGAGGGACTGTAAAGCGATTAAACCGATTTTAAAAAATTAAAAGGCTATATAAGCCGTTTTAAAAACATTTTCATCCCTTTCTCCATTTCTATTAACCCTAGTATGCCGAAAACCTCTCCCCCTCTCTGTTTCTCCAGCGCCGCAAGGGTTCCGGTTGCCGTTTCCGGCGCCGGAACCCTAAAAAGATTTCTTTTTTCTTTCTTGAAACCAAAAAAAAACCTTTCCCCTCTCGAAACTAAAGCCGAAACAAAAACCCTTTTTTTGAAATCGAAAACCCAAAAACCGATCCCCCTTTCGTGTTCCTCTTCGCCGGCTCACCGCACTGGATCTCCGGAGAGATCACTGGGTTTATCACTAGCGAGGAAGGTGAACGGATGAGAAGGAGAAGAAGAGACGCAAAGGTAAAAAAGGCTAGACCCGTTTCTGTTTTTTTTATTATTTATTTTCAGATTCGAAATGAAAAATGAAAAAACCATATACCTCTGAAACTGCTTTTCTTGTATTGCTTGTTCTCTCAAATTCCCCGAAAATGCCTCCCTTTGGTTACATTTGGTTTCGGGCTTTTATAGCCGAAATTTACATCATTAAAATAAAGGAAAAAAACCTAGAAATTTGCTATTGGATGCCTCTGTTGTCCTTGATAATTCTCTGCAATTTTTTGTTGTTGCCTCGCCTCTGAGTTTTTTGTATTCTTAATTTTTCTGACATTTCGGTTATCTGGTGTGCATGTGAGTGCTGAGGAGGGGAGGGGACCAGTGGCTCGGCTCGAGATGTGGCCGGTTGGGACGCTCTGAAGACGTGGAGCCGATCTCGGACGTCAGTGAGATCTGGACGGTCAGCAGAATTCGAAGGGGCTCGGGCGTGATGGACACGCGCGCGTGTGGAAGCCCGATGGACGCGCGTGGAGTTTCTGGAGGCTTCCGAACCTCGATCTTGGCCGTTGATCTTGATCGGAATCCAACGGCAGACGATGATGCGGCGCTAGGGCAACCGGGTGGCTTCTCTAGGGTTTTTTTGCTCTGGTACGATCTGGGCCGTCAGATCTGAATCCCAGATCTGACGGCTGAGATTGAGGCGACTGCAAAACAAGGGGGAAGCATTAGGGTTTTCCTTTAGATTAGATTAGGGTTTATTTTGGGCCATCGGGCCTTGTAATATTTTGTGTTTTTAATTTGTGTAATGGACTGTTAAATAAACTATTGGGCTTTGATTATATTTATGTAGATTGGGATTTATTTATATTAATATATATTTTTGTTTTCTGATTTTCAGAGTTAATAATAATAATAATAATACTAATAATGATGGAGATAATAAATAATAATATAATATATGATAGTAGTGTTAATAAATATAATACTGGTAATAGTTATAATAATGGTAATAAACATAATGGTAATAATAATACGGTAATATCAATATGAATGGTAGAAAAATAGTATTTATAATAATATATGGTATATGAAAATAATATAGACAATAGTAATTAATAGTAATGCTAGTAATAATAACAACCCATATACAATTAAATCCATTATTAGCAAAAATAAAAAAAGGTTGACCCGGACAAAATTAGTGATTACAGTTTTATACATGTAAAAGTAAAACTTATTTAGATAAAAAAATGTTAAAAAGTAGAATAAATTGAAATATTTCAGGCAACACAAACACATAAAAAATAAGCATAAAAAATCCACACAATTATGGTATTTTATTTATTTGTTAAAGTATAGATTACTCACACCTACCCCTGTTTAGTTGGTTGGTATGAGTATGAAAACATTCATCTTTCTCCCCAAATAATTTTATATTATACCCTACATTTCTTTTCTAAATAACGTTTTAGTATTTTGATTTCATAATTAAAATATATACTGCTTAAAAAATTAATATAATAAATAATATAATATAAAATTATATATATAATATATTTTAATATAATTTAATATGAAATTAATAAAATAAAACACGAATATTAATTTATCAAATCAATTAAACATTATGATATATATATATATACAATATTTCACTTTTTTATTTTTTATTTCTACTATTTTTCCCTGAGATAACTGATGTTGTTTATTTGTTTCGACAATGTCCGATGGCGTTATCTTTTGATATTCTTTAATTCATTTTGGATAACAACAAACAGTTGTTACATCTCAAAAAAGTTCACGGAGTTTTGGCTAGAAATATGTCTCGAGCATTGGTGACTGTCTACAATCACGCAAACGATGTAGATCAAACAATTTCATAATCGTGCCAAACATTGTATTGTAATATATCAGTATTTGGTGAAAGTGAAAAGGAATGAGCTGGATGATGTGCTGGTGGAAATCATGTTCCTCGAGAATGAGCATAGAAAATAATCGATATCTCTGAAAAATAGTGAACAGTTGACAGCGGTTAGATCAATTCAACGTCGACTTTACTGGAAGGGTAATATTCGAAATTTAGCGGAGAACGAGGCTGACTTTAACGCTATTCAACAGTGGGTTGAGGATGCAAATAGAGTTCAAATTCAAGGCTGAGATGATTAGCTTAGGTGGGGGAATGAGGGTTGGTGTTAAATAATTGTAATAGTAGATAGGCTTTGTTGGTTCCTTATTAAAAAAATTATGGTTTTACGACTATGGGTACTATTTATGATTAAGCGTTTGGTTTAGTGTTGACTGTCGTGTCTTTGTATAGTTCACTACTTTTCTTATTGGTTGATATATGGGGTTAAACTTCTCTTGAAAAATCTTATAGTCTGTGCAAATCATGTTACGAGCAAATTATAATGGTAACGTGTCCAATGGTGCAAGGTCATTTCTATTATATTTTGGGTGTGCTTTAGTTTTAAAAAGTGGTATCAGAGCAGATTATATCGAATCATTGAGAACTGATTAGTATTATAATTAAACTCAAAAAATACATATATACATGTATAAGCTTATTTAAATAAACAACTCAGATTTTATAACAGTTCACTACATTACATTATAAAGCCCAAATATAAATAAGAACACAGCCCAAGTTTATTAAAATTAAGAGTCCCTTTGTATAATTAAAAGCCAAAAAAATTATTATTATTTTTATGCGGCACGTTTGGCCCAAAATCAACCATAACCAAATATGATAAAATAAACCCTAATTTGCTTTATCTATATGTAGTCGTCACATGCCAGCCGTTAGATCTAAATTAGATCTGACGGTCCAGATGCAGTTAGGGCCGACTCTTCAGCTCCTCCGACGCGCCTATATGCGACTTTTAGAATTCTAGACGTGCGTGAATGTAGTTTCGTCATCCACGTGGTTCCTACGTGCGCCAATTGACCTCCCAGTTCGACTAAATATTATATTATTACATGTATTAATATTTGTTATCCTTTTATTATTATTATTATTTATCCTACCGAAAAGCCTAAAACATTGTTAATAAATAGTAAAACAACCCAATTTCATTTTAATTAAATAAAAGCTAAGCCCAAAATATTACATACTACTTGTTTAGAGCCCAAATAATCATAAAATCAAATCTAATTACACAAAAAACCCTAAAGAATAATCTGATCAGCCATTCTTTTCTTTTACAGCCGCCCGATCGTGACTATTGGAACAAACTTTGATCCAACGATTGAGATTAAAGAAGGCCGACCGTCTAGATCTCCCACGCTCTACCACACGCGACCCTCGAATGTCCCTACCGCGAATGTGATCCACGCGTAATCTTTTGATTGCCATGCGCGTGTGTGAGAAAAACGCGCCTGTCTTCAGCGGTGAGAACGACCGTTCAGTAGCCCGTGATTTTCCTATTCAAGCAACATCATAACACTGTAAATAAAAAGAGAAAAGTCATAAAGCAAAAAAAAATAACATAGCAAAAAATAAATAAAATAATGCCATATTGGAAAGCAATAAGAGCGTCAGAGAACCAAAAGAAGCAAAATAACTCAGAAACCACATGCGAATACAAATAAACTTCAGAGGTAATTCAAAAGATCCAATGAGATTTCGAAGACTGTTTTTCCTTTTTTCTTTTAATCAATATAAAGCAAAAAGACAAAAAATTTTGAGGTACCCTCAGTGGCAACAATCCCTCGGTAACAATCCCTTCGGGGTGAGCCCTTAAGACTTCGAAAAAAAAGAGGTTCTTTTTTTTTCGAAAAGTGAAGGATTTCGTTTCTTTTTCTTTAGCCCTCGTTTCTTTTTCTTTTTCGAAAAGTGAAGGACTTCGAAAAAAAAAGGGTTAAACTTTTCTTCAAAAATTTTAGTCTGTGCAAATTATGTTATGAGCAAAGCATAATGGTAATATATCCAATAGTGCAAGGTCGTTTTTATTTTGTTTTTGGTGTGTTTTAGTTTTAACAAATGGTATCAGAGCAGATTATATCGAATCATTGAGAACTGATTAATTGTATACAAGATATTATAATCGTTTTTTGCTTTTTTGACTATTCAAGCGCCGCATTATTTTTAATTGTATTCCCTTAGAATTTAATTTTTTTTGCGATTATATTCTTTACCGTGAGTAGGATTATATAAATTTATGTTAATTTCTTTAAGTTGTTTTAGTTTATGTTTAAAACACTATTATTTTTATATTAAATAATTTGTAAGTGTTATACGTTGTCGTTTGGTAAACGTTAAAAGGGAATGGATACACCCAAATGAGGGCACGTCTAATTTTAGAAAAAATCTTCTTCGTTCTTATCTTATTATTCACGTCTAATTTTAGGAAAAATCTTCTTCGTTTTTATCTTATTATTATATATTCTTATGTTTTTTTCTGTTTACATCAATTCATCTTTATCAGAAAAATAAACTATGGCGACAACATGTGTTATTCTTCAACTCCTTTTGAATAGCAGGACAGAGCTATCATATTTAAGATACTCTCACAGAAAATTGGCCCGAAAATTGTCAGATGCATGAGTGATTGTCTGCAATCACGCGAGTGACGAGGATACAACAACTTACGATCTTGCCAAAAGCAGTGTTAGATTTTATCGACATTTGGTGCAAATGAGAAGAAATCAAATGGATGAAGTGCTGACGGTAAAGAGTTACCTCGAGGGGTTGTTTCGAGAAAAAGCTTCGATAACCATGCGTGATCGTGAAGAGGTGACAATAGGGAGATTGATGCAAAGACGATTTAACAGGGTAAGAAATATTATAAATCTGGGGGAGACGAAGGCTGACTTCGACACCATCCAACACTGGGCTAAGGCCACAAATGGAGTTTAAATTCAAGTCTGAGATTAGTTTGGGGTGAGGGTAGGTTTTTTTTACTAATGGGCACTATTTTTGATGGAAAATAATGTATTGTTTTTTTGTCGGAAAAAAAATAATGCAGATGAAACACAATAGAATTTTTTTTTTTGCAACAAGTTTTTTGTTTATTATATGTTGTAGTTTAGAGTCGTTAACACATTGTGATTTCTTTTCAACTAAATTTCATGGTGTATAACATGTTATATTGCGATTCAATCTTTATTGCTGGATCTAGTATTCTCTATATGATATTCACATATCTCAAAATATAACTGTCACAGATTTATTTCTCTCGAGCTCAATCCGTGCGGCACTAGCACTCTCAACACAATGCTAGTATGCCTTACTCACGCAACGATCTAGCTAAACAAGTGAGAACTTAAGAAAAAAAGCTTTATTAGCTTGGAGAAAGCTTTACAAGAGAGAGAACTTAAAGGATTTCTGAGATGCTTTATAAATGAGAGGGGTGACCCTATTTATAGGCTCCTACCTCTTCAACGGACGGCTAAGATCTATTTGATCCAACGGCTAGGAGTTTGTCTACCAAAATATCTACTATGCCTAGCTATTTTTAGATAAGTCCATACTTATCTACATATATCCCTAGTATTCTAGATAGCTCCTATAGTTCTACACATATCTATAGGTTTCTAGAATGTTCCAGAGATGTCCGGAATTGTCACGACCCTTCTTGATCACTCCCGAGTCTTCTAGGTTCCTCCAGATGAGCCTAGATGAGTGTGGAACCTTCTGGAACCCCTTAGATTCGTGTGGACAAGTGTGGGGAACTCTGGGCCGTTCTAGAACCTTCCTTGGTTCATCCTTTGCCTTAAAACGCCCAAAGTACTTCATTTTACCTTGGTTGGCTCGAGTGCACCTAGGGGGCACTCTTGCTAGAGCATGACAATTAGCTTGCATTTAGTGGCGTGTAGCACTTTTTCGTTTGTAGCAAAGATGTAGATTATATTTTTTGTCATTTCTATTTAATGGCTCACGAGGTACTGATGGAGATGGAAATTTGTGCACGTGCCCCGAGGATGAGGATTGTGTTTCAAGAAGGTAGAACATAAGAAATGATATGCATTTTTATTTAACATGTTAGTTTTAACTCAACGCTAGAAATTGTATTGTTATTGGCACTCTATTGTTTAGTTACATGAATATTCTTACACTTATATAAATTGGACTCAACAATTTTTGTAATATATGTATACAAAAATTGGTGTCGCAACGAATTAAACAAAAAAAAATAAGCAACTATAGTTGAGAGAAAACTGTAGAAAAATGTCTAGGCTTTTATGTATCAGAATATTTATTTAATTGAAAATTAATTTTAAATAATTATTAATTGTATGTCTAATTTTGGGAAAAAATCTTCTTCCTTCTTATTTTATTGCTATCTATTTTTCTGTTTGACTTCGACACTATCCAACATTGGGCTAAGGCTACAAATGGAGTTTAAATTCAAGTCTGAGATTAGTTTGGGGTGGGGTGGGGTGGGTTTTTTTTACTAATAGGCATTATATTTTATAGAAAATAATAGATTGCTTCTTTTGTTAGGGGAAAAAAATTAATGCAGATAAAACATAATAGAAAATTTCTTTTTTGCAACAAGCTTTTTGTTTATTATATGTTGTAGTTTGGAGTCGTTGACATATTGCGAAAATAAATAAGAAAAATAATAAACATTGATAACTAACAATCTATATTAAAACTAGTTACCGACCTTCGATTAGGGAATAGAGGAAGCTCACTTATATTTGATACATAATTTTAAATTAGCACATACTATATTGAGTTACGAGTAAATGAAAGAATGATAATTTGTTACATGGATAGTGATGTTAACTTTACGAGAGCGGAACATGTCTTTTGTTTTATTATTAATAGATCCAATGAAATAAAATATTAGACTCCAAATAAAATTAAAAATTTGAATCTTGACATTATAAACAAACCAAATGTACTTACTCAGCTGATATATATTATATTACTAAACAAAAATTGTTTTTATTGTAACATTGAACTTTAAATTATTCTTCAAAAAAAAAAAATTTAAATTATACATTAATATTCTATTAAAAATTATACATTAATATTAATACTGAGACGTTAATATCCAAACGTATATTAAATCCAAAATGATGTGGTTTTCGCGTGATATAATTATTATACACTTCTTTTAAAAAAATAAAAATTATACACTTAAAAAATTAGTAGCATTTGGTACTACTTATTGATTAAAGGGTAAACATAGCGTTGACCACCAATCTTTAGGTAAAGTATTAAAATGACCACTTTAAAAAAAATCGCGTCAATTGACTACCCAAACTATTAAAATGGTATCAATGTGACCACCAGCTGTTAATGGGCTAACGGAAGCTGACGTGACAGTTAAAAAATTAAAGGTATAATTACACATTTGGTCTTTACTATTTACACATTTTTCAATTTGGTCATTTTAATACTTTACCTAAAGATTGGTGGTCAACGCTATAGTTTACCCTTAATTAAAAAACAAATATTGATAAATAAATATATAGATGCAACTTGCCGCAACAATAGATTCGGCGGGAAATTCAGGAGTGAAAACTATTTTGAACTCGAAATAAGGGAGAAGCAAGAACCCTAAAACAAGGGATAGATTGTGAAAGATGGAAGGCAGCGAAAGCGAAGCAATTTTCGATTCTCTGAACCTAAATCCCCAGCTTTTCATCAACGAAACGCTGAACACAGTCGATGATCTACTCAACGATGCATTCGATTTCTATCTCCAGTATGTTTCTCCCTCTCTCGGTTTCTCTTCATCTTTCTATTGTTTTTCCCTCTGTGATTTCTCTCAAGTTAAAGGTTTGTAAAAATTTGGTGAAAACTTGCAGAGAAGCTTCCAATATTTTGAAAGTCCAAGGCACTGACCGTTCCCATGATCTAACTAAGGTAACCTGCAATTTTTTTCTTCATCTTGTACAAGGATAAAGTTATTACTATTCCGATTTTTGGAATTATTGACTTATTAGTGCTGAAAATGATTTATAGTTTTAAGAATTTTGCTAATAATAGTTGCTGCGCTAATTAATTTGCTTTAAGTTGAAAATTTAGATGAATTAATTTCGTTAATCATGTATCACATGTTGATTGCTCTTTTTTTTTATTGAATTCAAGCGTTTTTCCATATTTTTCTTCCCTCAAATTCTTGAATGAAGATCAGTTAAAGCTATCTTATCTTTTAAATTTATAGATTTATTACATACGATTTTATTGGTGAATTTGAAGTTGAAATTCATGTTCTATATCTTGCAAATATATAATCATATTTATTTTTTTACTAATTCATATATGTTATATATTTATTTCATTCCTACAGTTTATATAATAAATGAAATACGAATCCAAAGTTTTGAATTCATGTTTCAGGTATAGCTTAATGTTTGAAATTATTTGAATTGATGAAATAGAGTTGAGGAGTACTAGGAAATGCAGGAAAAGTACTAAGGTTGTCACATTTTTAAGAACGAGGAAGATTGAGTCTGTTATAGCAACAGTTAAAGGCCTAACCCTTTTCCTAATGGCACACTAATTTTCTGTTTTTTTGTTCTGTTTTAGGGTGTTAATTATATTCGCAATATGATTCAATCAAGTTTGGATAAGCGGCTTGCTATGTGGGAGAAGTACTGTCTTCGCCACTGTTTTACAGTTCCTGAAGGTTTTTCTTTACCCAAAAATGTAGGTTTTAGCTATGATTCTGTTCAGTATTACTTGTATGCAAGTCCTTACATGTTGAGAATTGGGTTTTATTGTTGCATCATGCATGTTGAGTTTATTACTTGATATTCCCTTGACTTAAATGGTGTAAAATGTATAGACTGCTAGACAAAATTGAAACTAAACTATTGGAGAGACATGTAGCTTTTCTTTTGTTCCTTTCTTTTATACTAGAGATATGTAGCTGTTTGTAATGATATAACATGGATGACATAGAATAAGAATTTATAGCCTTGGAATTCGCATTTAGGTTGCTTTGGGAACTTGAATTTAAAAAATAGTGCAATTCATGTCATAAAGTACATGTAATTATAATATCCATGATTATTGTTCAAATTCATGGATTTGTGCGATGCCTACTTAGCAGTAATTTGAAGTTACTAGGGATATTTCTGATGTTGCAATTCATATGTGTGAGTTTAAAAAAATTATCTTTAAATTTATAATCATTTTGAATCTTAATTAATTTTTACATAACATGTATATATATGTGCGTGTATATGTTTCATTCTCCCAAGTTCCTAATTTATGTAACAAATGAAATCTAAATCCAAACTCTCAAGGTTATATTTCCAAACATAGCATTAGGAAAGTAGGGATCGTCAAGCTAACATTATTGTAGAAAATTGCAATCTCAATAATCTGCCTGTTAGTAGGATTGACAAGAGGCAACTACTAGACACAACAATTTTTCATAGTTGGGAAGTTGGGACAAAGATAAAAATGCATATCATGAAGATATTCAGAAGCAAAAGATGTCAAAAATTTGCTATGTGCTAGCAAAATATAGAAGTCTAGAAAATAAAAAAGAAAAAAGATGGAGAACTCTTCATAAATGCACGCTTAACTTGTTAAAATATTCCTGTACTTTATTTATATGTTGTTAAAATTTTCTTTATTTTAGTTGTAACTGTGAACTCTCATGTATTCTCCTTTCTAGGATGAGCTACTTGCTAGTTCTTCAATGATTCAGGATGCTCTATCTGAACCAGATGTGGATGCAGAGTTGGATTCATTAAGGAATAAACTTACATTGGTGAGAGGGATTCTTAATTATGTTATATATGCCAATGTTGCTGGAATGTTTATTTGCGTGAAATTTTTTCCCTCTATCTGTCTAAATGAAAACTTCTTCATAGGTTGGGGCTGAGACTGATAAGCTCAACAGTGAACTTAAAGAATTGGAAAGACAGTCTGCTTCAAGAGGGCATTGCGCTGAACTTATTAATGAGACACTGCAATTGTATGAAGACTCCTCTATGCATGACATGTTCCAAGGTAATTTAAGTTGCCTAGTACTGCATTAAATCCACGAGATAGTGCTTTCTGGTATTTGAACTGTTAAGTTTTGAGATTTAGAGCCCTAGTCGTTGGAGATAATGATCCAACATCTCCAACCAACTGACCGTGCAGCTGTTGGCAAATGGCAAGTTAGTATCCTAGTATAAAAACCTTTCTGCTTGTATTTTCTTTTCATTTCTTATTGTTTGTTCTGGAAATAATGTCCACATTTAGATATTCAGGTTGCGTTTGGTATGCATTACTTGGCATAGTGCAAAACTGATGAGTGTTTTGTCTTTAATTATCTTATTTTGATGCATTTTGGAATGTACAATAAAACTGCTCATGTCCTATTTTCCATATTCTCATCATTGTGGGATTTTTTTTGGGATTCAATTAATCCTCTTGGGTGATGTAAATCCTATCCATAGGCTAATAGTCCAACTATCTGATCTATTTATTTATCGATGATTAGACATGATTTCAATTATAGAATTAAATAAGAAACTTTTCCCATATAGTAACATCCAAGCACCAAAGACGCTCTCGAAATATATTGGTAACCGGGTTATCTGGACTACTTTGATTATTAGTAGTTGTTTATGTTGTTTTGATTCTTCATTTTCTTAAAATACTCATATCCAGCTCTCGTGTCTGACATATCCTGGCATGGTAATTGAGATATGACCTTTCAAGGACCCTTCGAAAACATTGACAAACTTTAAAATATCAAATATAAGCGTGTTGGACATATACCGAGTCCAAGTAACAGAGGCAGTTGTTACCTAGAATGCTATTAGGTAATTTAAATTCTGTTCTTTCAGTTTCTTTTATGCATCAATTCTTGAAGCAATCTGCAACACTGCCGCAAGTTGCCTAATTTTAGGGTTAGTTTTATTGTTGCAACCAGCCTGAGCCTTTAGTTAATCAAGAAAACTTTGTCATAAGCCTTTTAACTAAGGACTTGGAAACTACTTTTGTCGCAAAGAAAGGTTCCGTTCCTCGTATCAGTTTCGCATATAGGAGGTTTGATTTTTGGAGTATTAGTTTTCAAGTTAATTATCCTGCTCATCATGGTATTCACTATTCCTGCAGAAATGACGCAAACTGCGACCGAACTCCGTGTCAAAATGTTGGAACTAAATACCAGACAGACAGAAAAGATGCAACACGAACGAGCACAGAGGGTATATAGTTCCCTTACAGATTACTTCACCTTGAATCCGAATCCAAAGAATGGTACAATTTTTTTCCCATTTCAGTATGTGCACACTTACTAGATCCTTGTATTCCCTGCTTGTCTTGTAATGTAGTTTTCGGGTTTTTTTTCTCATTTGAAATGCAGGCCTTTCGAATGCGAAGTTGGATGATCTTCAAGAATTTCTAGCGGAACTGAAGTAGACGTAGATGTTATATATATATGTGTGTGTGTGTGTGTGTGTGTGTGTTTGTCTGGTAATTTGTCTTGTTGCCTACCTCTGTATTGTTTTTACAGTAAACTTTTAAAGCCCTCCCTTTGTGTTGGATTGTAGACTTTGACCCCTCTTCTTTCTGTCGCCTCTAAAACTGTAATCACTTTGCAACTATATTTCCATTTTCCATGGATGAAAAAAACCCAGACCGAGCCAATTAGTTGAATCGGTTCAATTGAGAATCGAGAGTTTGTGCGGTCCGGTTTATATAAAGAATTGAAACCATTAGAGCTAATTCAAATTAGATCATTTCCCGAAATGTAGCCTCTACTCAAAATCATGAGTGATCATTAGAGCTAATTCAAATTAGATCATTTCTAATCTCATATATTAGTTTTCCACAAAACTCACTCAAAATCAATGAAAATTCATATACATATTTAACCTTGTAAATTTGTAATGCTTTGATCCCTTTAGACGACCATCGACGAGACTAGTATTCAAAATATGTTGATCGTCTTCTTAAAAGAATACTTCTTATTATTTAGACTTTTTAAATAAAAACCTCAAAGTTGTTCGAAAATTCCCAAACCCTAAGTTTTTTTGTTAAAATTTGTCATTTTTAAAGATTTTTTTAAATAAACCGATAAAGTAATAGATAATGATGAGAAAAGTTTGTCTATGTCTAGAGTGATCGTAAAAGATGTGAGAGAATGACAATTTTTTGTGACAATTAAAAGTCGGTGAAAAACCTAAAATCTTGTTAGAAAAGTTGAAAAAGAAAAAAAATGTTAAATTAGCACAATGAAAAAAATATTTTTGATATTTTGCATCTGTATACACCATTAACAAGGTGTCACATTAACCAACAATTGTTGGATGCATTAGTAAGGCGCATTGTACTCCCAAAAAAGAGAGACGAGTTTTATCATTAGAGACGATATTATTGGGAGGAGCAGCCACACACCCCGAACATGAACCATAAGAGGAACATTCATATTACCAAAAAAACAAAGTGTCACATCATTCTAATGAAAAAATTGAAACAATTTATAGTTCAATAATTAAAACGACACCCCTAAAATTTAGTGACTAATGGTGTAATATTTCACATGTTAGTAGCAAAAATGCAATTTTTTTATCATAAGCAAAAATGTAAATTTATTCAAACATGAGTGACCATTCGTATGGTTTATCCATTTTAAAAGTACAAAGAGGAAAAAAAAAGTGGCGTTGCGGGAATCCTGAATTTCGTCTTTGAAAAACAAACATGGCGAGCGCGAATCCACCGTCGTCTCCACCGCTGCCGTCGTCACCACCTTCCGTCAAACATGAGTCCCCCCTGCCGTTCCCTCCGCTCTTGTACCTCCTCAGGCCCAGCCTGATGCCGCCGCCATCGAAAATGGAACGTTCAATGTCGATGAACAAAAGCCTCAAATTGCTGATCATTTTGCGTAAGTTTGTTTCTTCCAATATTTTTAAATTTGAAGTTTTTTTTTCTGGTTATTTCCTTATATGCCTTTCCCTATCAGTGTTTAACGTCTATTTTATCATTGTTCTAGTTTCAAAATTCAGATAAAATTCCACTGAATAACTTGGAAGTAATTGCTTCATAGTAACTTTGACTGAACCCTGTTCTGGAACAGTAATTTCCTGTTTAAGTGAATGATTTTGAAGAAAAATAGCTTTAGATTTGAGTCAGTTATTAGTTGTACTTGTCAATGGTTTTTAGCATCTGTATATTTGGATAATTTTTATTTTCCCCAATAAAAAAGTTAAATTGAATTAGGAATATATATATATATATATATATTGATGAATTATGGAGCAAAAAAATTGTATAGTTGTGATCATCAGAAGAAATTCACCAGTGAGTGTGTCTTGGCTAAGCCTATCGAGGGTCGGAGTGAAATTTCAGCTTCTGAAACGAGGTTAATTGACAGCCTGAGTGAAATTTCAGCTTCTGAAACGAGGTTAATTGACAGCCGGAGTGAAATTTCAGCTTCTAGATCTTGGTTAAATGCATCACTAGCCCGGGGTATTATTCCGAGGCACTTTCCGTTTACGAGCTTCTTTGAGCAAGATTTGTAGCTGTTGGTTAACTGATCCTTATAGAGCATCATAGTCGGTGAGATAAACTGACTGGTGAATCAACTCTCTCTGTAAACCACAGATAAGTCCCCTAATGCATAGTATTCTTGAAATGGGAGCAAAATTTCCCCAACAGGTGACGTGATTATTGCTCTGCGGTTTTCCGTTTTTTATATACTGAAGTTTCCAATACAATTGTTTTGATCCTTTCGTGCCCCATGTTTCTGTTCTCTAGATAGATGGGAAAACATTTGTTCACTTTTCCTGGAAATGATAGTTAGAATTATTGTATTTCAGTCATTTCGGTGCTTTAGTTTCTTCCGTGTTACGGGTTCTGCTTCTGAAAAAAAGGTCCAGTTGTATGTAGTACTGATTAGTGTTAACCTGGAGGATTTGTAAGTTTGTTATGGGGGCATCTTTTGTTTAACCTATGTTATGCTGGTATTAGTATTCTAGGTAGATGACGGGCAATATATTGCTGAATCGTACTGTTTTTGGCGTGTAAATCTTGGCTGATCTGTAGTTGCGGACTTTGTTGCTCCGACATATACCTGCATTTGACTCTTACACCGAGTCTGAGTAACATAAGTTGCGGCTAATGCTAGAGTGATCATGTTGCCATGTATTCTTCGAATTGCTTAGCATAAATTGGAAGTCCCAATTCACTGGAAAAAGAATCAGTGGTGCTGAGCAAAGTCTCATAATTTGGTTGTGATTGAAGACACCGTCTGGAGAAAGAGATGTTTAGTTATGATAGTGCTCCGTTCATGAATCGTATGGCCGTGTTGAGCTTGGATTAGCATTTCTTCGTACTGTTAGAAGAGTGATTCTATTTTGATATGCTTCGATTTGGTTAGGATACTTGATGATCCGGAACACATCGAGAAGTACAAGAAATACGAGGCTGACTACACTCTCCGGTTGTTGGCAAAATATTTCTCAAATAAGAATTTCTACGGAGGTATACATTGCTTCTCCCATTTTGTTCTGCTTCGAACTTTACATACTATTCACCAGTACCATGTGCATATAGAAAGGAACGATTTGAACACGATTCCTATTGTTTCTATTCTTAAAGGCAACATTTTCGACGAAAAAACGACGATAGATAACGAGACCATATTATCGAGCAGGTAGGGATTTTCTTTCAACAATTTCAGAATCTCCATTGCTAAATAATGAAATGGATGACATTCTAACATCTTTTGTGTAGGTGGCCTTGCACAAGATCATTTGCAGACCCACTTCGTGCATTTGAGGATCCCGGCAATGGGGGTCCGGTTTCCGAGTCGGAAACCCTATCTAACATATCAAATGGCAAGCTTTCACTCAAGAAGAATGGCTGATAGCAGAACTACCGGCAATTTGTCAAACAGATGGTAATGGTTTGTATAAATTAACAAAATGCATAATATAGTATATGTACTTTGACAAAATGTAATGAATGCAATATAAATATGGGATAATGTTACATTTGGTGTCTGTATTTTGACAAAATGCATAATGTAGTATATGTAATTTAACAAAAATATTTAATATAATAACTGTATTTTAACAAAATGTTCAATACTAAGCTATCATTCGATGCATTACTATGATACATGAAATTAACATATTAGAAAGTGTCGAATCGACCAATGGAAATTTGACACATGAATCTTTCATTAAATTAATAATTCCGCATAGATATTCTAATATCATGTGAAAAATTTAAATAAAACAAAAACAAAATAAATTTTCTTCCAAATTTTATATTTAATTTATGAATTTATATCCAATACACTAGCGGTGAAAATTTTTAGTTTTCACAAATGCCTTAGTTTTAGGGTTTAAGAATTTAATTTAGGGTATAAGGTATAGGGGTTTGGCCGTTTGGGTGTAGGAGGTTAGAATTTAGGGTTTAGATGTTATTTTTTTGAATAAAACTTACACTTTAAACTGAGTCTCTAAATTCTAAAACGAATGCGCTTGTGGAAACTAAAAATTTCCGCCGCGAATATATCAAATAATTATCCTTAATTTATTTAACTATGTTTAATAGTGTCGGATGTGAAATTTTTTCAATGGGTTGAAGTGATAGGCAATAGAAAGATTGAAACTGCAAATGGAAACAAAGAAATTATGAATGAGAAACTGATTTGAAACAAAAAAAAATAATGTACCAATTTTTCATCAATTTATTTGACACTTATAGAGTGAATTTCAAGTATTATATTAATACACGGTAGGGTAGTTTAAGTATGAAACTAAATATTTTGACGGAATATTAATACATGAGGGGTTATATTTAGATACACGTGTGAAAATTATACAATAATTTCAATTTAAACTATATCATATAACTCAATATATTTAATTTTAAATCGTACCAACTTAAAACTTTGAACTCTAAAAATAGACAAATAAACCTTAAATTTGATAAACTTTGGGCAAACTACATTGTTAGTCATTCAACTTTTAGAACGCTTTTAATATGGTCACTAAACTTTTAAAATTTTCATTACAATCACCTAATTTTTAATTCGATTTCGTTACTGTTAAAAAAAGCTGATGTGACACGTTAAGTTTAAAAATAAACGTTTGTCCACCCTATTTTCTCTCCCTCTCTTATTTCCTTCCATCCAAACATGTCTATTTTTCTTCTATACGAATCAAATTGTAATTTTTTTTTGTGAAGATCGTTACTTCTCTAGTAACACATCAAGAAAAATATTAATGTATCTAAACATGCATGCGACAAATGTGATAACAAGAAAAATATTGAAGGAGACATCCGAGGATGGAATGCTAAAAAAATAACTAGAATTTTACTCATAAAAATCGTTTTTATGCTTCAGGCCCGACCTTTATTAAGTCATGCACTGGATAATGAAGAGTTCAAAGGAAAATATTAATGTATCTAAAAGATAATAAGTTTGGATGAAAAAATGAAAAAAACATAAATGAGGAGAAAAAAATAGGGTGAGAAGCGTATATTTTTAACTTAACGAGCTACATCAGTTTTTTTAATCCTAGTTTCCTAAATTTTTTTAATGAAAATACAAGTGATAATACTAATACTAAATTAATCTTATAAATATAATTTTGGACCGATGGATTAGGCCGAGCCCCGATTTGGACCCAACCCGGGTCTAATAACCACACACCACACCAGTTTGCAGTGAACCACTACCAAAAATCTTGTAAAAACCAGGGAAAAACAGGAGAAAGTACCTCAAAATATACCAAAAAAATGTTCTCAGAGATCCAAAAAGTAACGGATAAGGCCCTGGTATTTCTACAGCAGAAGGCCGTTTCTGCTCTGTATATTCCAAAGCAAAAGCTACATATGGCTATGAACAACACCAATTCTCCTAAAGTGCAGCTTCTTTATGATCTCTGCAAATCCACTTTTACACCTCCAGCCTTGTCCTCTGCTCCTTCTCAGCCCGTCCACAAACTCTGCTCTCTTCTGGGTATTTTTTCTTCATTTTTCCCATAAAGTTTTGGTGGATTTTGCATTTGGGTTTTGCATAATGTGATGTTTTATGTAAAAGTTTGGGTTGATTAGTGTTTTAGAATGGATAAAAAATGAATCTTGTGAATATTTTTGAGTTGTGGTTGAACTGGCTTGTCGGGTGGATTCAAGTTCAACCTTTTTTTAGCTGAATCAACTATAATTGTGAAAGTTCTGGGCAGGTTGTGGCTGAAATGTTTATTTTAGACAAAACTAGGTTAGCAGAAGAAAATGTTTTAGTTCTTTTTTTCTGTCAATTTATGTTTTTTTGTATGAAATTTATTTTCTTCGATGGAGCTCAGTTGTGTCAATTTATGTGCTACTTATTCATTTAGCTATGGTATGATGGCTTTAAACCGTTGATTATCGAATCGGATTTTGATATTTGCTGATAATAATGATTTTCTGTGATCTAACCTTATCTGCATAATCCATATGTGGAAGGAAAAGTATCTGCAAGAGATTTTCGACCCGCGAACGTGCTGTTTATGTATAGAAAGTTAAGCGATATTAGGTCACTTGACCTTTACCGCTTAATCCGAATATGGAAAAGTATCTGTTAGACATTTTTCAACTGAAACACGCCGTTTATTTATAGAGAATATACTGCGTGCAATATTTTTTAACACGGTTGTAAACTAGCTTAGAGTATTGGTTCAACTTCTTATAGTTTCTGGTTTACACAAAGATGCTAGAAATATAAGAAACTGTTGTTTTATTTTATTTTGAAGCACTCGCGAGTATGGTGATATGATCCTCTAAGGACGCTCTAAAGACGTGGAAAAACTTGAACATATCCTTATCAAACACTATCTATACCCGACACTCGCACCCAAATCAGTGTAACATAGGCGATCAATGTAGTTGTAGATTGTCAAAGAAGAATGAGTAGTCGAAAATCTAGCAAGTCAATTGCAATAGCTAGGATTTCTAATTAGTTAAGTCTTGAATTCTCATTTGACTTACTTATTATGAAGTCAAAACGAAATTGGATCATAATCCTATAGGTAAAGTTGTGAGCTACTTTTTATGAATGGAATTATGATTAATATCAATTTTATATTATGCCATTTTACAGACACATTTGGCCCTGCCGATGTTGGACTTAAACAGGAAAGTCCAAATGATGATCGAGGGCATGGATTTTTTGGACTCAATAGAGTGGCTCGATGGGCTCAACCGATAACATATGTGGACATTCATGAATGTGGTAGTTTTACGGTGAGCCTTATAATATAAATCTTATTTACACTTATGATTCTTTTTCCCTCTTTAGAGTTCCATACAATCAATCCTCCCTTGGATGTTTTTCCTGTTCAAGCTTTCCATTTCAGGTCTTATACGCACCTTTCCGTACTTGTGTCCATGTCCACAAGGTTGTAGTTATATAGATACAAAATTTTGAATTGTTTCTTTTTCCTGTTTTTGAGTTTCCATAGGCCTCTTTTGTACCGGTGTTTGAGCCGCTGCTGAATCAGAGTTCATGTAAAACCCGGCGAAAAAATATACTCTTTAATGTTATATTATTTTTGTACTTAACTCCTGGTGTCTTAAACAAATTATGTTCCATGCAGATGTGTATGTTCTGCTTTCCTACTTCTGCAGTTATTCCACTACATGACCATCCCGGGATGACTGTATTCAGCAAAGTTCTTTACGGGTCTATGCATGTGAAGGCTTATGATTGGGTTGAACCAGCATGTATTAAGGAAAGCCAGGAGCCAGGTTGCCCTCAAGGTTCAGTTTTAATATACATATTTTTTTACGCAACAGTTATTATGACATCACCATGGCAATGAAAGGCAATTTTAGTTCGGTTATTTTGTCAAAACCTCCCATCAAGACTGCCAACCTTCATTTGCTGTGTGGGAATGCAACATACAAAACTTTGATACCATCGAATAGCTCGGTAGTGATATATAAAGAAGAGAGATATACCGAGTCTGTATTAAAACCATGAGTTCTTTGAGCATGTCACTCAAACTCGAGTGTCGGTGATATGAGTGAGTGTCAAATATGGGTTTGTTTATTTATTTTTTGTTAGTTTACATGTATTTGGAGGGTTTCCAGAGAGTCATATTCCCGCAATCATGTGAAATATTTGTCGGAGCAACCTAGCTGCGGGATTATCTTGCATTACTTTCCAACATACTACTTGCAAACTCACCCTATTTTTCTCGGGATTCTCTCTTGTGATAAATACTTCATGTTTTAAAAGCTGGTTGAGACTATAATGTGTCGTAGTTTCAGATCGATTCATGTCAACTCAGTATGATTCTGTTTCGTTTAGGGCAGAAACTTATTACAGAATTTCTTTTTGGCAGTAAGGTTAGCAAGATTGGTGGTTGATAAAGTTTTAACTGCACCATGTGGAACCTCTGTTTTGTACCCGAAAAGTGGGGGCAATCTGCATTGCTTTACCGCTGTTGCCCCTTGTGCCGTGCTCGATGTACTTGCTCCTCCTTACAGAGAAGACCTAGGTCGAAAATGCACTTACTACGTCGACTATCCATATTCCACCTTTGGTAAGTTAATCATTCGTGTTGCGCTTGTATTTTTTTTTGCATGGTATTGCGTAACATTGATTTCTCGACGGGAAATTTTCTGCCTCATCGATCGTAAACAATCAATTGTTAAAAGGAATCATTCCTCTGATTCTGCAGGAAATGGAGCTCAGATAAGCAACGGAAAGGAAGAGGAGTATGCATGGCTTGCGGAGATAGAAACACCGGACGGTCTATACATGCGATCGGGTGTATATGTCGGCCCATCTATTCGAGTTTAGCTTTCGATATCGGGTGGTGGATCATATCGGGTGTACATGTTTTACTTAAAGAGGGTATTCATGGTTGAGTTGAATTATGCATCGAGTTAACACACTTTTTTCCTGGGCTAAAGAATTAACACACTTCATACTTGTTCGAGTATGGTTCTAACTTCTAAGTATGTACTTCAAAATTTATCCATGTCAGTACTATTATTTTTTAAATATTTTTATGTAATATTTAATACTATTTTTTAGTTTTTTAAATTAACTTTCACTCTTTTGTATATAAACATTTTCACATATTTTATAATATTTTCATCATAATATTATATATTGTTATAAGGGTAATTGTTTGATATCCTGACGGTAAAAAATGCCTTAGTTTTAGGGTTTAGATGATTAGTTTATGGTGTATGGTTTATGAGTTTAGGTGTATGAGTTTTGAATTTAGGGATAATGGTTGAAATTATAATTTAGGGTTATAATTTAGAGTTTATATATTAAAATCTAAATTCTCACCCTATTACATTAAAAATTAAACTTTAACCTCTAAACTCTAAATTCCAATTGATGTCCTTAAATTCTAAATCCATACCCTTATACCCATAAACCTTACACCTTAAACTAAGCCCTATAAACTTTAAATCTAAGGTGCTTGTGGAAACTTTTAATTTCCACCGCAGTATAAGATAATAATCCTAGTTATAAATAAAATTTTACATCATATTTTTTTTGAAACATTAAGGGACGACACAGGGGTGCTGGGGCATCTGCACCCCTAAAAATTTTAAGTTCCATTATATTTTATATATTTCCTTTGTATTTTTTATTGAAAATCTAATTTTGTACCCTTAAAATTTTGTAATTTAGCACCCCTACATTTCTTATATAGTTTTATGACAGTTCGGACACCCTTACATGAAATCTTACGCCCGTCCCTGAAAAACACATAATATATTTGAATTGTTTTTTCTAACCAATGCATACAGGCATAGATTAAGAGTCATTTAAGAGTTTGCATTAAATATAATATTATATTAGGTAAACTACATAAATGACCACCATACTATCGGAAAAGTTGCAATTTGACCATCATATTTTTTTCCGAAACAATCAAACCATCAAACTATTGGTTGCAATGTGACCATCTACCGTTAGAACTTAACGACAGAAGTGACGCGGTAGTTAGTAAAATCTGTATAATTACACATTTAATTCTCGTCACTTATATATTCTATCAATTTGGTCTTAATTTTAATTTAATAAAATAATTTAGTCACCACTTGATTAGAGGCATTTAACTATTATATTTGATTTAATAATTTTATTTTTTTTCCTCCAATCAAATACTGACACGTGTCACCACCTTTAGAGGGAAAAAATAAAATAAATTAAAGGCTTACCCACGCTAGGGTTTCAAACCTAGGCAATAAAGGAGTAAATGCAATGGGACTGCACCAAACTCACTTTTGTGTCATATGCTTCAAAATACAATACATATCTTAATATGTCCGATAATCAGATAGTTGCATGATATTTTTTATACAAATATAAAAAAAGTTTAAGTTTGAAAAAAAATTGATTAAACTTGCAAGTTACATAAGTCAAACATGAATACATCTAAATTAACCGAACTCGAGTGGTTGAAACTCGACTCATCCATGACCATGATTCCACCCCGACAAAAGGAAATGAAAAAATTCCCTGTTCTTCGGGTTAACGTAACCGAAAAAACTGTAAACTTAAATTCTGTACACATATTTTCCCTCGTTTCCGTAGCTTCCCTCATCTCTTATAAACAAAAACAAACAAACGAACATAAAAACTAAACAGAAACCCAAATCTCCAAATTCAAAACCCATTATTTTACAAATCTTATTATAATTAACACAATAATAATATTAATAAGAATAAAAAAATCCCATAAGAAAAACAAGAAAAAAAAATAATGGGTTGTATCTGCAACATCATCCTAGCTCTGGTAAACAGCATATTACTTTCCTTAGGCATATGCTTAATAGTTTCCGGCGCTTACCTCAGCTTCAAAGACGTCAGCAGCGACTGCGAGAAGATCTTAGCGGCGCCGCTGCTGGTGATCGGAAACCTCGTGCTGTTGGTGTCGATAATAGGGCTGATGGGAACCGCATGCGGCAGCACCATCTGCATGTTCGTTTACTTGACCCTCATGTCCGTCTTGATAATCGGCGTCTTAATCTTCACCAGCTTCATCTTCTCCGTCACCAATAGAACCGTCGGCCAGGTGTACGACGGCGGCGAGAAGGTGGTGGAGACCAAGAGCCCCTTGGATTTGTCTAACTGGTTGAACAACAAAGTTACAAAGGAGGAGAACTGGAAGAAGATCAAGAGCTGCCTGATTGACTCCAGGATCTGCGCTGCTGATGAACACGAACAACGTACTGTTGATGTTGATGTTAATGTTGCCTTGTTTTTCCACGATCATTTCCCCTCCATGGTCAACAATAGCCTCCCCGAATTAAAGGTATATACTTATATGTTCATATAATTCGAATAACTTAACGTTATTTATTGAGGAGTCGTTTAAAAAAAATTAAACTTTAAGAGACCAACTATGGATTATATATTTTTTGAAAGGGTAAAGAACAATTTGGGACCGTAACCCCCACTAATCTCTTCATAGTTATGCCTCTGTCGAACGGTCTGCATCGTTCAAGTCTTGAATCGTATTTAATAATTTAAATTTTGTTTCCGCTAAAATTATGATGTGTTTCGACCTATACATATGTATAATAGCTCGTACTAGATGAGACTAATAAACCTTAACCCCAAAATTTTTGAAAATTTATACTAAATCTTTAAAAAATAATTAGAATTATAGTTATATCCCTCTAAAGTTTTTAGAAATTCTCAATAAAAATTTTAATTAGATTCCTAAAAAAATAGAAAATACTCACTAAGCCTTCAATTTTTTTTATTTAACATAGGTCATGTTTGGTAAAGAAATGTTTGGGCAAAAATTAGAAGTTAGACTAGTCAAATCTTCTAATATTGTTGTTTGGTGAACAACATATTGGAGTGAAACCGCTAATTTTGAAAAAGTTCATAATATTGATAACTAATAAACTATTCAAACAAGTATTTAATATAATCACGCCCTTTTATGTTATTTTGCTTGTTTAAATAATCTAACAACTATCAATTAATTTTATCAAACACTTTTATACAATCAGCTAATGTAATCCGCTATCGACTAATTGCCAAACATGGCCATAAATAGACCCAAATTATTTTTTGGAAAAATTATAGTAAGCCTATAATTTTTTCTCAAAAAATTAATTGGACCCTCTAAGTTATTTTACCAAAATCAGCCATTGGCTCGTACCAGCTGGTATAATATTTTAAACAAAATTGTAACATTTTCTATATTAACTATTTGTACTTTTTATAATTTCATTTAAAAATAAATCAATTAAACTACTAAACTTAATTAAAATATATATTTAAATAGAGTTAAGATCCACTCAGTGACGAAGCTACATCTTCAATGGGAGGGGCTGTGCCCCCGATAGGGAAATTTTGTTTTTTTACCTTTTGATTCCTTATATTTTTCCTGAAAAAAATTAGGATAATTGTGAATTTGCCTCCTACCTTTCAAAATTTATGTTTTGCCCCCAACTTCAAATCCTGGCTCGTACTATGTAAGATCCACAAAGTTTTTATTACGAGTTGAATATATTTTTTAGGCCGGTTGTTGCAAGCCACCGGAAGTGTGCGGATTCAAGAAGGTGAACGATACGCACTGGGAAACGTCGTCGGCGCATTCGAACAACGGGGACTGCCAAAAGTGGAGCGACGATGTGAGTAAGCTGTGCTTCGACTGCAATGCTTGCAAAGGAGGAGTTATCGACAACATTAAGAAGGAATGGAGGATACTGGCAGTGCTCAATATGATGCTTTTATGTTTGCTGGTTTTCATTTATATGGTTGGTTGCTGTTCTCTTTGCTGCATATAGTTTATAGAACATAATAATAATAATAATGTTTTTAATAATTTATTGTATTTCAGGATAATTATATTATAATGGTGTATTGGTTAATTAATTTAGACTCGAACTCGAGCACATATGATTGTATTATAAATCATAGGTTTTTAACATGTACTGCTGTTTTGTAAAACAAATATATCTGTTTGTTATTTACGTGACTTTTCTGTTATTTTTTGAGTGATAATATGATTATTGAGTTGGTCTAATGGGATGAGACGTTATATTTCTTAATCACAATCAGAAGTTCGAATCCTAACGCTGTAAATGAAAAAATTAGGTTGAGAGGATGGCGTATATTGATTATCTGCAAAATTTAGTATGGATTAGTAGATTAATGAGTTAAATACAACTTCTTAAAAAACTATTAAACAAAATGATTTTAAGCATGTTGACGTTTTTATTATTACTAAAAGTGAGAGTATTCCTCGGACCTCATTAATGAAACCTCCCTAAATCTAATGGAGGAAAAAGATTGTCTTCGAATATACTTGCAAAAATAGATCAGAGAACTTCAGGTAAATTAAACAATTCTTCTAGCACGTCTGAACTTAATAAATTCTTCACACCCTACGACGGTTCGATAAACTCATACAGTCCCAGGGGTAGCTCCCAAGCAAACCGAGCCAATTTTTCGGCTACAATATTTCAATATCTGCGTATCCACACCAAATCTATCTCCCAACTTTTATCAAGCATGTTAACGTTTTTTTAACACAGTTACTTGCATGATATATACCATCTTATATTTATTTATTGTATACATAAACAACCATGGCTTGGCATGAAAATAGTTGGAATTATTTGTTTTCTTGAATGTGTATTTATGAAAATAGAGATGGAATATATTTATAAATTAAAAAGATTATATCATTTAGAAATTTAAAAATATGGCCTGAAATATATATTTTTAAAAATATGGCCTGTAATTATGAACACATTTTTCCCTTACACACTAGACAAAATTAATTTATTTAGAAGAAAAATAACATTAAATTTAATTAATATTTTAAAAATGGGGATGTGGATGCTCCCATTAAGACTAGCTACATCCACCCCTGAATTAATTATTATTATTGTTTATACTTTAAATTGGATCAACCTTTAGTTCCTCTATTTATATCTCAAAGATTTGAGTAAAACTCAACTAGTTTTACCCTAATTCATTATCATTAGATGAGGAAAATTGATGTATGAAATTAATTCTTTATTTTTTTCTCAAATGATAATCTTCACACACATTACTTTTAATCCCGTCTATCTATTTCACTCATCATATGACCATGAATTTTAGAACTCATCCAATAATCATGAACTAGTGTAAAACTAATTAAATTTTACGTAATGTAACTAGATCTCATCCCTTATAAATATATTCAATTTATTGCGCGGCTTTAGATTACAAATTAGAGAAACGATACTTCCATTTAAATTTTAGTAGATCCATATTTGTGCAAATTCAGATATTTGATATACGATTAAAATTTAAATTTGAGTTTATTATGAATTCGGACATCAAGTATACAATAATATCTAAATTCAAATTCAGCTAGTAATACTTGAATAATTTACAGATAAAAATATATTCAGATTCGTTGAACACATAAAACATATATTAGAAAAAAAATCAAGAATTATTTTCTCTACTTTTCCATTTTCTTTAAGGCAGTTACAAATTTTTTTTAAATTCTTCTTCTTTTTTATCGTTCTTTACCGGCGACGGTCTTTAACTGTTATGCTGGCTTTGTACATATATAAAATTTATTTTTTTATGAATATTTTGTTTTTCAAGTTTGTTTATTATTTTTCTTCTACTTTGTTAAATTCTTATTTAAATCTGTTTTTATGACAATTCTTTTGTCTGCTTGGTGGCATTTTTTTCATTTGTTTTTTAAGAATTTTTGTCTGTTTTCATAACAGTAGTATGTCTTTTGACAGTTATGCGTTCGAGTGACACGAGCGCTTTCTAACGAAGGAGGTCGTTCTATACATGTTATGATTCTCTTTTGTGATTGTGCCGACATACCAAAAACAAGTAACCTAAAAATTTTTGCTATATTCAAAGAGCACTCAAGTATAGTTTTTCTGAATTTTTATTTTAGAAAATTTTTTCTGATTGTGTTAGGTTTGGTATTTTAACATCTTTTACAGCTTTATATTTTATTGTTTTGTTTTGTATTGTATTTATCTTGTAAAATGTGTGATTCCTTTGTATTTTTTTCGCGGTTAAATATAATCCAATTATATATATATATGTGTGTGTGAATATATATATATATATATATATATATATATATATTCAGATTCATAGGGATCAGATTGGTCGAAGAAATATAATAAGGGTCAACATAAGAACTTTACTATACTTTAGGAGCCAAAATTGATATTAAATCAAGGGAAAACTACACCAGTGACCACCGAAGATATTGGGGATACCTATTTGAACCACCGAACTAAAAAAAACGTCAATCACACCACCGAACTTATAAAATCAACCTATTTTGACCACCGCCGTTAAAACCCTAACGGTGGAGTGACGGAACTGCCACGTGGCAGTTGATGGGTATTTTTAAAAATTACACATTTGGTCCCTGTTATTTACACATTTTTTCAATTTAGTCCTAATTTTCAATTAATAAAATAATAAATTATTTAATTAAGTGGTGACACGTGTCAAGATCTTATTGGAGGATTTTAATTGTTTATATTTAATTTTATTAATTTATTTTCCCCCTCCAATCAGGTGGTGACACGTGTCACCACCAATTTAGAGGAGAAAAACAACAATTCAAACATATGCATGCTGGGGGACTCAAACCTGGGTCTCCCAGGTGTAAGTGCAGCTACTCTACCACTGCATCAAGCACATCTTTGTGCTATAAATCTCACCATATAATATATATCTATTATTAGTTTCTACATTTATAAGCCAAAAGCTCAAACACTAAACACTAATTTCACATGTATAAATCTTAAACCATAAACTCTAACCCTAAATATTTCAAATTAAACCTCAAACCCTAAAATTTTTAAATTAGTTCCACGCTAAATATCCTAAACCCTAAACCCCAAACCCTAAAAAATTTAAATTAATTCCACGCTAAATATTTCAAATTAACCCTTAAACCCTAAACCCTAAATATTTCAAATTAAACCATAACCTTAAACCCTAAATTTCAAATTAATTACACAATAAATATTTAGGGTTTAATTTGAAATATTTAGCATGAAATTAATTTGAAATATTTAGGGTTTAGGGTTTAAATTAAAATAGTTAGCGTGTAATTAATTTGAATTTTTTAGGGTTTAAGGTTAAGGGTTTGGGGTTTAATTTGAAATATTTAACGTAAAAATAATTTGAAATATTTAGGGTTTAGGGTTTAAGGGTTAAGTTGAAATATTTAGCGTGGAATTAATTTGAAAATTTTAGGGTTTGGGGTTTAGGATATTTGGCGTGGAATTAATTTAAAAATTTTAGGGTTTGAGGTTTAATTTGAAATATTTAGGGTTAGAGTTTAGGGTTTAAGATTTATACATGTGAAATTAGTGTTTAGGGTTTGAGCTTTTGGCTTATAAATGTAGAAACTAATAATAGATATATATTATATGTGGAGAGTTATAGCACAAAGATGTGTTTGGTGCAGTGGTAGAGTAGCTGCACTTACACTTGGGAGACCCAGGTTCGAGTCCCCCAGCATGCATATGTTTGAATTGTTGTTTTTCTCCTCTAAATTGGTGGTGACACGTGTCACCACCTGATTGGAGGGGGAAAATAAATTAATAAAATTAAATATAAATAATTAAAATCTTCCAATAAGATCTTGACACGTGTCACCACTTAATTAAATAATTTATTATTTTATTAATTGAAAATTAGGACTAAATTGAAAAAATGTGTAAATAACAGGGACCAAATGTGTAATTTTTAAAAATACCCATCAACTGCCACGTGGCAGTTCCGTTACCCCACCGTTAGGGTTTTAACGACGGTGGTCAAAATAGGTTGATTTTATAAGTTCGGTGGTGTGATTGACGTTTTATTTAGTTCGGTGGTTCAAATAGGTATCCCCAATATCTTCGGTGGTCACTGGTGTAGTTTTCCCTTAAACCAAAAAAATAAATCCCTTTCTCTTAATCAAGGCCGAGGGGTTTTGGGAAAAAATCGAAGTTTGAGATTCCAAAAATGAGAATTAGCAGCAGCCTGCATGGAAGTTGTTCGATAAGGAAGCTGAGCAGCAGCATTTCCCATGGCAGCAATTTCAGGTCTTCCTTTTATGGTTTTTCCGACCACCCATTTCGCAGAGCCGCCATCACTTCACAAAGTTTCAGTATTTCTCCAACTCCTTGCCATTTCCCCTTTGCTTTTTCCTTATTGGGTTTCTCGAATCTCACCATTTTTTTTCTTATCTCAGAATCTCGCCATTCCCCTGTTCGTTGCGCTGTCAGCTTTCGGCCTTGCATTGATATTCACAAGGTAAATTCAGTACAAAGTAATGATTTTTAGTATGAAATTTCTATGTAGTGACAGTTTTTGTTATGTATTTGTGCTTGTGTGAGATTGGTTTTGAGATTTTGCTGTAGTTCTTATCACTTAAATTATGGTCTATTACCAGGGGAAAGTGAAACAAATTGTTGGGTCAACTCTTACAGATTCAAAGGAGGATGGATCAACCCTTGTAACCAATTTCGAATCCGATAAGTCGGCGGCCGAGTTTGCGGAGTTGTACAAAAAAGATGGACTAAAGGGTGGTCATGTAATCATGCTTGGAGCTGATCCTCTAAGCCAAGCAGCAGCCATTGAAGCATTGCGTGCATATCCTGGTAAAAGCTGACATTTTAGTTTCATAAGTTTTAATGTTATTAACATATAATGTTCTTGTGAATTGAGACTTTTAGATGCTGTGTTTCAGATTATTTCGTTGTAATTCTGGTATTCTTAGCTTACAACCGCGGACTAGTTAGGTGCCGGTACTATATTATTTATATTTACATTGAATTGGAAACCTTTTACAAGTTGAAATTTATCTGTCGAGTCCAATGTTCTTGTACCTGTGGCTTAATTTTCTTTCTCATGCTTAAAAGTACTCGATTTCATTGTGAATGCTTCGAAGGATAGATGTCAATCTTGGTTTAATGTGTGCCTTCTACTGGTTGTTCTGTGATCTCGAATGAAGTTTCTCGAGAGTGGCTTCTCATCCTTGTTCTATATCTTCGGTAATGTGTTTAATGCTTACTGACCTTCCCTCTGCTGAACATATTGCGAGGACCGGAAAAAATCTAGGTGGCTTGCAAGTAGGAGGTGGGATCAATTTGGACAATTGTTTGAGTTACATTGACGAAGGAGCCAGCCATGTCATTGTCACTTCAGTATGTTAATCGAACTTTAACATTGTTAGTTTCAAGGCTTTGAATCCTGACATATACAGGGTTCGCTTAGAGAAAGCTTGTTCGCCTAATCTCGCGTATATTTTCTTGTTGGATTTGTTACAGTATGTATTCAACAATGGCAAAATGGACCTTCAAAGGCTCAAAAGCCTTGTTGATGTTGTTGGGAAGCAAAGACTCATCTTGGACCTTAGCTGCAGAAAGAAGGTGGGAAATATTTCCGTCTTTTGCACCCTAAATGCTCGGAGAAATCTCTTTCGAATATGAGTATTGCCACATTCTATATTGTTCTCCTCCCTTACTCCAGACTGTTATCTACCGAGTCGATAGAATGCCGAGTTTTGATTTTGGCTGCTGTTTAATCATAAGATACTGTTTTCAATTGCAGGATCACAAATATGCCATCGTCACCGACAGGTGGCAAAAATTCACCGATGTCTATCTTGACGAGGAAGTATTGAATTTTCTTTCCGGATACGCGGATGAATTTTTGGTTCATGGTGTGGATGTTGAAGGGAAAAAGTTGGTCCTAACCATGTTTACAAAATTGCTCTTAATGCTACTTCTTATGCTCTTGTAGTTTATTACCCGGTTGCTCTTTTTTTACAGGCTGGGAATAGACGAAGATCTCGTGGCATTGTTAGGCAAGCATTCTCCGGTTGGTAGCTCATACATTTGCGTTTGGGGACGACGTACATTTCAGTTAAAGTATCCCAACATGTTATGGTCTTTGTTTTGCAGATTCCTGTCACTTATGCTGGTGGTGTCACGGTAATGGACGATTTAGAGACAATCAAAGCGGCAGGGAAGGGACGTGTGGACGTTACCGTGGGAAGTGCCTTGGATATCTTCGGGGGCAACTTAGCTTACACCGATGTTGTTGCATGGCACGAGAGTAACAGGAGGGGCATACATTAAACTTCTAGAGCTACCCGAGAGGCCGAGACCTTCTCCGGGGAATTGCCCTGTAAGTTATCTGATGAGCACTCAATGTAAGTTAAAACAACTCGAGTCAAGTTAGTAAGTCGGATTTCGGAGGTTGCTTCATAGATTCCCTTCTTGATCTGCTAGGAAAGCTGTTTAAACTCATATCTCTTAAGATGAATATCATTCTCTTTTTTACTGGAGCTACTCGTTCGGTACAAATGCGGAATTGCATTTTGATTTAAGTTTATTTTTAAGAAATTTACC
Organism: Hibiscus tridactylites; assembly: GCA_958450335.1. Classification (NCBI taxonomy): domain Eukaryota; kingdom Viridiplantae; phylum Streptophyta; class Magnoliopsida; order Malvales; family Malvaceae; genus Hibiscus; species Hibiscus tridactylites. The sequence goes on from OY288276.1 coordinate 2,324,694, forward strand.
ATAAATATAAACAATTATTGCATGAACTTAGGCTTAATGCCTCATTACTTAATCAAATATTGAAGGAAAAAAAAGTTATACATACATATACACACCTAAACTAACCCAAACCACTAGTAAACTTATAACCCAAGCTTCCCATTTCTCCCCCATGAAAGCAATACTTGAACAGAAACCAGAACAACCCCATCTCCATAGCTCTAAAAGTAAGCTTTCAGATCTTCCATGGCAGAAGTTTCAAACTCTAAGCAAATAAACACTTAGTTCAGGAGCACCATTGCTATCAGGATTCATCATGTAAAAAGCTTCAGAATCTCTCGACCCCACGATTCTCTCGAACTTAGCTCTCATGTACATAAGTTCACCGTCTTCGGGTTCGGTCGCCGGTAAGACCCCTGCTCCCATGGAGATTGGTTCCACCGCTTTAAGAATCTTCCATTCATTGGCTCCGCAGTCTCTTCTTGTTGCGAATCCACATTTCTTTCCGTTGCAGTAAGTTCTCCAAACGGTCTCGTCGAGTAGTCTCACGGTTGAGCTCGAAGTCGAACCTGAACCCGAACCCTTGGCCTTATTACGAGCATCTTCTTTGATTTTATCGCACTCGAGCGCGATCCTGACCAACCCAGACGCCATTTCTCGAACCAAACCGCTTATCGGCGTGGCGAGTTCGACGAGGAAAGCAGGCGGGGAACCGGGTTCTTTCTGCAAAGCAAAACGAACGTGTCCCCTCCTGTAACCGAAAAGAGTCCCGACCACTCGTGACCCAAGCCCGAGTGGAAGCACCGAGCGGCTCTTCCGAAAATCCGAAACGACAGACCGAAGCCTGGCGATGGAAACCGAGGCGGCTGCCGGAAGCTTCTTCTTCCTGGGTGTGGGCAAAGAAACAACATGGGTTTTAAGAGTCGTTCTTCTTCCATTGGTCTCTTCTTCTTCTGTGCCGACCTTTTTGGTCCAATGGAAGAATCTTTTGGAGGCGTCTTTAGAGGTTGTAGTCGCCATGGCTGGGTTTAAGATATGAAAAAGGAGAAGAAGAAGAAGAAAAGAGCCTTAAAGAGTGTGAAGAACAGAGAGATTGAAGCTTTTAGTAGTATTTGTTTTATATCAAAATGCTGTGAATTACACTGATCTGTGGGGCTCCTTGGTATTTAATTCTTTGTTTCTAGTTCTGTGGTTTAGTGAAAGAGAATCCTGACAAAACAAAACATTAAAGCTGACCCCACACTGCCGATTTAGGATGTGGAATTAAACCCTTTTTTTTTACTTTCATTTTAAATATCTTTAATTTTTTAATATTTATATATATATATAATTTCATCACCAAGTTGTGATTCACGTTCTAAACTGGTCTCTAGACTTTTGAACGTTCTATTTTTGTCTTTAAATTATCAGTATGTGCTAAACTTGTCTCGTGTTAATGAAATTATTATAAAAATTATTAATTGTCATATATACATTAATGTGTGTTATTTAATAATATGATTTGACATAAATACTAATTTAATGATAAAATTTGAATGTTTAAAAGTTTGGGGTTGATTTAGAATGAGGGTCATAATTTGGGGATAAAAGTGGTATTTTCAAATTTTGGACCAATTTAGAATGAGAGTCATAGTTTCAGGATGAAATTAAAATGTTTAAAAGTTTAGGGACCAATTTAAAGTAAAGATCATAATTTAGAGATGTGTGGTGCAATTAATTCTTTTTTTTTGTTGCCATCTGGTTTTCAGGGCCTGGCCCTGACTAATCCAGACCGACCCGCGTCCAACACCTGGCTTTGGTGGTTGAGTCTCCTAGCGGGAATTTTCTGTAAACACAACACCTCGAACCTGAGACCTGCTTAAGCTATATCAACCTGCTTATCACTTGGATAAATCTCGTTAGTTGTGGTGCAATTAATTCTTTTAATTATATATAAATATCTGGGGTAAACTACACCCATAGTCACTCAAGTTTTAGTGAGATGAAACGTTAATGTAAAGGACTAATATCCAATTTGACATCTAAACTATAACAAAAAGCTTCAATTTACCCTTAACATATTTTTAACTATAATCTAAAATATCCATAATTGATATAAATAATATACTTAGCACTATAACCTTTACACATTGTATAATTTTAGTATTGATTCCGAAAATCTAACCATCAACCTCAGTACATTGTTATAAAAAGTCTTTTTTTTTTCAAAAATTTCAAATAAAGAACAAAGTCTTGAAAATGGAAGTCCAACTACCAAGAATAATGGCAAGAATTAAGATCAATTTGATACATGTGTAGAGATTGAGGGTTATTTTTTAGAATCAATACTAAAATGATACAATGGTAAAGGTTAAAGGGGTAAATCTATTATTATATCAATTATGAAACTCTTCTTATATTTTTAAAATTATAGTTAAAAATATGTTAAGTGACTAAATTGAAGCTTTACTTATAGTTTACGGCCCAAATTGGGTACTAACTCTTTTTGCTAAGGCGCTTGAGTTTTTTTTTTATCAAAGGATAACTTTATTTCACAGAAAAAGATTACAAAAGCAAAAGATGAGGCGGTGAGGAGTCGGGTCCCCAAAGCGTTTGACCCATAAAGTCTTTAACAAATTTGGCTAACCGGTCGGCAGCCTGATTACATGAACGAGGAACAAAGAAAAAATACAAGAAACGAAGGATCTAGATGAAAGTCTGATATCCTCTTCCACGGCCGTTGTGGCCCAATCGGACAGTGATCCCTCGTTCAGCTTGTTGATAACAGTTTTGCAGTCGGCTTCGATGAAAATGTTAGCGAAACCATTCCTTAGGGCCGATGAAATACCCAGTCTGATGGCCAGCACTTCCGCCACTGCGGCGGACGGTGTAACAAAAGAGTCGGATATTCCTTAGATGAACGAACCTGAGCAATCCCGTGCAATAGCCGTAGCTGAGACTTTCCCTGAGTGTGCATCAAAAGCAGCATCACAGTTGATCTTGATTGAACCCGGAGGGGGTGTAATCCATTGCCTCGGTTCCTGAAAGGTATGAGGCTTCACCGGATGACTCGTAAGAGAGTTATGGTTGTATTCTATAAAGGCTCGTTCCGCTCGCAGCCAAACATCCCAGGGGAGGTCCTTCTTACACTCGAAAACCAAAACGTTTTGTGATTTATTAATAACTTTAATGACCCTAATGTAGCTTTTAAAACTTTAATGACCAAAATAAAAACTAATTAAAATTGTAGTGACCATGAATGTACTTTACCCTAACGTTAATATATAAAATTCTATCTAATTTTATACTCAGCATCACTTATCTTATTTTACTAATAAGGGCAATGGTCCGTTTTAGAAAATAAAGTCCCTACATGAACTATCAATTTATTGAAAAAAAACATTTTAGACTCAACTTGTCAAAGCGACTTTTATTAATTAATATTATTTTTCTGATAATATCGTTTTTAATATTCGAATTGAATCTTTCATTTTAAAATGCAATATGACCTACATTAACATATTAACCCATCATTTGATTGTTCAAAAAAAAAACCCCTTGTTAGTAAAACAATTTTTTTTCAATGTCTATATTAATTAATATTATTTACTTATCACTTCAAAAATTGATTAATGATACATTTGATCGAGATTTATACTAATGATGAGAGTTGTTTTCATTGCATTATCGAATTATTTAATTTTTATAATTACAACGACGAGATAAAAAAAATTATTCCGAATTGAAAAATGTATAATTTTGAAGAGAAATATAAAATTTAATTTTTAAATAAAGAAGACGTCAATGTCACTTCACTACTGAAACATTATAACTCCGATCCAATCGAATTCAAAATACATTTAATTTCACACCACTTTGTTATTAAAAATAGGTTTAATTTAGTGTTATTTTTTTAAAAAATAATTTTGTTTAGTATGCGGCGGAAAATTTTATTTTTACATACTCATTTGAGAAAAAAAATATTTTAGACCCTTATTTTTAAATTTTTAAATCCGTCACTGCTCAGAACAAATGGGAAGTGCTAGAATCATAACTTATTTTACACGACTTAAGAGCTTAGAATAGGTTATCTGATTAGTTTCTTAGGTGATTAATTTGTGGTAATAGCTAATAGAAAATGTGGATCAAATGATTGGTTCACATTTTTTGGTGGTGGATTATGTTAGCTGCCATGTGCCCTAATCCTATGAGCTATCAACCTAATTGTCTCATTCCCACTAAATCTATTTTTGGATTACTAAAACCTTGTGAATAAAGTATATAGAGGTGAGAAGATTGTCCTATAATGAGTTTTTGTAGTACTCAATCCGAGTTCGTTAATTAAGAGCAAAAATTGTCTGTCCCTAATCATGTCTTATTCTATGCCCCACACCAAAAAACACTTAAAATTTAAATTTTAAACCCTAACCCTAATTTTCACATCATAAACTCTAAACCCACTTTTTTAAAGTTGAGCACCAAAGGAATCATAATTTAGAGCAGACAATTTTTATCCGTCAATTAATAGATTAAATGTCGGTGGTTAATGTCTCATTTTCAATGCTTAATGTTTCAAGTAATAAAGATTTTAACGTTGTCTAAGTTAAATTTTAAGTGGAAGAACTATATTCTCTTTTTGAAAGTCGACCTGACTCCACACTAGATATAATTGATCTTATACAATAATTGGATATCGAGAATATATTTTTTTTATTTTTTTAATTTTCTTTTATTATTCTTAGCAACTTCCTCTCATGAAAAGGAGTTCATCAATGATAAGTACACCTTCTTCCGTTCCCTTCTTTTTCATATGGTTACTTAGGGTTCATTGACATTTGCATAAGCTTTTAAAAATGAATACACTTAGTCATACATACGAAGATAAATTTATGGGAATGACGGGCTCCAGTGAAAAAGAAAATAAAATTCTTTTTAGGATATTCAAATTTAATTATTTGTGTGTGCTGTGCGATTTTTTTAAAAGAATAAAAAAATTGTGAATAAATATTATTGTATAATTAAATTAGTATATTAAAAAATTATTTGAAAATTTCAAGATGTGGTGAAAGTTGCAAGACCGATGACGAAGTTATTAAGGAGTGGGGACTGGGGAGGGACAATCCTCCCTAAAAAAATTTATTTTTCACATTTATTCTCCTAAATAAATTTTTTTAAAAACTAATTTATTTATACATTTACACAACTTTTAAATATTTATATTTTACTCCTTAACTCCATATCCCGGCTCCAATCCATGTGCAATATGTCCCAAGTTCTCCCAATCATTGCTTTTGGGTGCAGTGGGGATTGATGCCTGTAAATTTTATTTAAACCCTAATCATAGAAGTCATCAAAAAAGCAAAAATATTTTATAATAATAAAAAGTTCCAAATTCCTGACACTAGAATGACCTTTTCCACTATATGTTGACTGCTTTTCACTTTTGATTTTCTGCCTGGTTTTACTAGATTTGAAAACTTGTGTATCAGGGTTTCATTCCCATGATTTTTTTATAATTATCGATATTTAATTATAAGTTCGATCATTTCAATTAGTGGATCTCTTAATTTTAAAGTTTTAAATGGAGTAAGTTAAGTTGGGGGAAATTTTTTTTTTTAAATGTTTAGTGTACAATATCTATACAATTTAAAAGAGGATATCGAGCACTTAATATCACGTTCTCATAAACATTGTTACCAACAACAATGTTAATCGAGATATACTCAAATGACAATTGGGAGTATAATTTTATACAATATTCGGTTCGATTCGAATCAATCAACCAATATATATATATAATTAACCAAAAAAGAAAAAGGGCTAAGTTGTCCCACAGCGCCATGGCCACGTTTCCTAGTTTCATGGCTTTCATACATTCAGTAGGCCCTAGGTGCATTCTTTCAGTGGGATGCAGCGGCTAACACTAAATCTAAAAAATATGATATAAAAAACAAGGGTAAATACAACAAAGTTCACTCAATTATGGGTAAGGTTACATTTGTGTCACTTAATTATTAAAAGTTATATTTAGGTCACTCAATTATGGGTAAGGTTATATTTGGGTCACCCAATTGATGTACTTTTTTAAATATGAAGGGTGACCCAAACGTAAATTTACACATAATTGAGTGACCAAAATGCAACCTTTAATAATTGGGTGACCCAAATGTAACTTTACCCATAACCGAGTGACCCAAATGTAACTTTTAATAATTAAGTGACCCAACTGTAATTTTATCCATAATTTGGTGACCTCCGTTATAGTTTACCCAAAAAATAACATGTATAGAAAACACACTAAAAATAATATAGATATACCGTAAATTATTAACATATCAAAAACCATATAATATAACTTTTTTTAAAAATATAATGGTAAAATATACAAAAAAAAATACACAGAAATCGATGTTTGGTGCTTTTTTTTAATATCATCTACTCATCATTCTTCAATAGTTAGGCCACTTTGCTTTGTTCATTTTACATAATTATTTTATTTTTTAAATATATATTCCACTGAAATACACATTTTATGTGGGACTTATGGTTATATAGATTATAACCAACTTGTTATCTACTTTTCTCCATTATTTCAGCTAGTTTTCTATAATTACATATATAGGGTTGTGTATTGATAATTCGATATCGAGAAATGGTTGTTAAAAATTTAAATTCGAGATTTGATATTAACGTCGACTTAGTCGGTATGTATGATATTAGGGGCAGTTGAGTTTTAGATGTTGAGATTCGAACTTTAAATGCCAATACGGTGTTTTTTGAGAATGGCTGATGAATTCAATTAGGCTTAAGTTGGTGAAAATGAAATCAATTAGACTTATCATTGTCATTTTCAAGCTGTTTACTTAGAGAAGAGAAATGTTTACTGCAAAAAGCAAAACTAAAGGCTTGGGAAAGATGATAATTTAAGTGATGGACTCATTGAATTGGCTTAATGCACAGTTTACTCCCTGACGTTTATTTATTTTTCTAATTTGGTACCTAATATTTTTTCGAGCACATGTGTCTCATAACGTTTTTACAAGATTTTATTGGCATTTTTGCAACTTGAAATCAACAGATAAACTTCTATTATTGATTTTTTTAGTCTTTTTTCCCCTTGAATTTCTGATCTCTTACAATGACATTTTATTATCGACCTTGTTAACTTTTAATTCCTAGCTTGGCCGAACTGCCCCCAATGCCTCGAGGACAATTTTTTGACCCTTCAGATAGTGCCCGGTTGCCTTACTGATGAAAATGAACAAACCATGTTGATCCAACTGCGAATGCCGGATACCCAGTACATGCATGTTTAGTTTTTTTTTTCTAAATCTTTCATGAACCCGAATACGAATCGAATACAAATATTTATGAACCTATATCCTTACAGAGAATGCCATCATTGATGAACATATTAACATATTTCATATTCGAACTCATAATTTATAGATGGTGACAATCGACCTAAAACTCAATCGAAAAACATTTTTATTTAGTTGCTTAGGTCTGAATTGTTTTTTTTAATAAATATTAATATCTTTATAATTAATGAAAACTCCATTCTCAAGTCACAAGAGTTGGTAATTATGGACAATTATTGGACTTTTGAAGGCTTCAAATTCCAAGGCCCATTGAACCTAAATAAAGGCACAAGTATGGGCAATTTGTGTACCCACGGAACCGATTGGATATGGGATGGTTAGGCTTTTGGTTCTAAATTTAGTTGTTTAAACTTGTTGAGTTGGTCTACTTAATTATTTTTATTTGTTACTAAAAATATAATTTAAATTAAAATAATGTAGTACTAATTTTAATTAATAATTAAAAATGGAATTTAAATTAAAAACGTTAAAGGGATTATTTTTGACCTTTTGCCATTCAAATATAAAAACCGAAAGAATATATGAATTACCGACAGTCGACGAACAACACCAAATCTTATGTTGTTGCCGATTAAATAAAGAAAAAAGAAGTGAACGGCTAGAGAGAGATCAAAGCAAGCAAGCGGTTATAAAAAATTATTATTAAACTATCTTAAAATATTAATTTTAATCATCTAACTTTCAAATGTTGTAAATTAGACATTAAACTTTAAATTTTGTTATAAAATGAACATTGCATCCTTAATGGTCATTAAAGAGTGATATAACATGCTAATATTAATGAAAATATCTCATTTGACCTCTCAATTTTAACTAAAATTTTATTTCGGTCATTTAAAAAACGTATAAAAACTCATAGTAATTTTTTAAAGATTAAAAATTTTGTTTCTATTTTTTTATTATTCTGATGTGATTATATGGTTGTATATATTCTTTTATTCTTCCAAATGCATCGTACAGACAGAGCCACAACCAGGATTTAGCGTTAAGGAAATTTTTTTATAAATAATTCAATTTAAAAAAGATTATATAAGACAAAGGTGTAAAAAATTTTTTGGGTGTGGAGGCAATTACCCCTCCCACTTCCATGTAGTTTCGTCACTGTATATATATAAGTTGTTCAAACTTAAGTATTTTAAGAATAATAATATTCGTCTTTCCACCGTAACCACTCAAATATTTGAGTTTAATTATACCTGTAATTTCATTTGACAAATTTTACAACAAAAGAGGACTGTTATTCATAATGGGCAGATGTAGCCTTTAGGTTTAATTTCAGACACAATCTTGGTGAGATACAGGAAGAACGTGAAGAGGGGTTTAACGAGGAACATTGTATCCGCCGCGGATGCCGTGGTTACAAACATGTCCTGAGATTGTCGAAATTGTCAGGACATGTTTGGTAAACTACATTAGATATCATTGACCTTTAAATTTAGTATCGATTATAAACTAAAAAACGACATTATTTTAACATTGAGCTATAGTTTATGCTTCAATTATATTATTGTGCCATTAAAAATCAATGATGTGTACGAACTTTAACAGTTTGCGTGTGATGACACAGAAAGATTTTAACAGCCCAATGATATAATTGAAATATAAACTAAAGTTTAGTGTTAAAATAATATCGATTTTTAATTTAACGGTATAATCGATCAGGGGAAGATCTTGACATAACAAGTTGAGGGGAAATTTAAAATTTTCGAAAGTTTTAGAAGCCTAAACTAAAAGTTTCAAAAATATCCCTTAAACCTTTAAAATAAAAAAATAAAAAAATGTTATTAAAAAATGTCATCTTCGTAATTTTTAAGTTTATCTCATGAAAATTTGGACAAAACCCCAATATTTTAGTATTTGTTTTTTTTTTATCTTTTAATAACACTCAATATCTTGTAAATAAACTATTCGAATTCGATTTTCATAAAAATGATTGTATTATCTTTTTTCATTTAAAATATTCAAAGGGTTCTCAACTATATTAAAAAATTATATACCTTTTAACTTATTTTTGGTTTAGCCGTCGATATCTGACTCATTAGTCAACTAATTCAAATTGAATTTTGTAAAAGTTTAATATATATGAGACGTCTCTCTGCACAATTTTCTCCATTCACAACGTCAAAATTTGTATTTCTAATTTTGTTCACAAAACCTAATATTTTATCTAGTTAGACCAACGAATTGTTGATTAAATTTTTTTTATTTCATTAATGATATTGGAATACATAAATTTAAAAACTAGAAAGAAACCGGAATCAGATGCCGTTGTGGGACAGTATGGTCAGCATACCATTTGGTATTCTTTTGAATAACATAAGACCGTTTTATATCACATGCCACTTTCGATCTTGATATTTTATAATGCCAAAAGCTTTAATGTCATTATATAAAATTTTAAATAAAATTCATGCAAGTAATTTTATTTAAAATAATGAATAAAGCTTCATGATGCCAAAAGCTTTCGATCTTGGTATTCTTTTATATCACATGCCAATTCTGATCTCGATTTTTTTTTTTTTATGAATACGAGGATCATTATTTCGTGCCTCATTATCACATACTAGTTAAATTTGTAATGACGAATAACCAACTATGAATGACCCAACATCGAATATTGGTAATAATATCACTAAAAGAACATTCTCATGTGTTTTCGGACATGCTGAGCTCTACATATTCTTGTAGAGGATCGATTTCATGAAAGATGAGATCAGTAAACGAAAATTCACTAAAATTCAATTTTTGTGAGATCGTCAATATTGTACCAAAGGTAACTTTAGAGTATACCGAATCAATATAGTTATCTTTGTAATGATGTCTATCTTAAGTGACTAGAGACCAAAATTCGAGCAGTCTTGGCTCATCTATAAATATATACTACCCTATAATCATTTGTTCGAGATTATACAATACGAGTAGTGTTAGGGGCCAATCATGACTACTTGGCTAAACATTTTCTTTTTCATTTTAAAACATGCCCCTTTAGCTTTAGCCAAGACTCGTCTTGCAAGCAAAGGCAAGATACCAATTCAATTGGGGCTTTATTCCATTATCCCCATCACTATATAAACCCTAAACAAATGCTCGTTACTCAAACCACAATACAACTATTCACCACTTTAGAAGGAAAAAAAAAACTATTCCTTCTTTTGGCAACATGTTTCCAGATATGGCAACCCAAGGCTCACAGTCACAGCAGCCCCTGATGAGATCGAGTGAGCGACGGATGTTTTCGGCATCGGATGACGGTGCATTGATGAAGCAAATTCAGTCGACTCATTCGCCCGACGGCCGTTGTATCGATGTCAAACCTATTCTCCGAATTATCGACAATGTTCTGCGTCATCTCACTCCTAACATTGATCATCATGCTCTGAACGTATTGTTTTAAGTTTTCCCGTTTTTTATATTTTTGAACATATAGTTTTTAAGTTAATTTTTCAAATTCTGATATATATATATATATATATATATATATATATATATATATATATGTATATGTAATTTGATTGTAGGGTGGACAAGGGCACATGGACGCCATTGATGATATGTCGAGCTCGGATGCTATGGATGGAAATTGCATGCTTGATGCTTTGGCTTATGTCATTCACAAGATCTCATGCGAGGTAATTTCGCTCTCGCAATCGGGGCGTTAACTATTCGGTTTAAATCGAGTTAATCGGATTAAAATTTAGTTCGATTAAACAAATTTCGATTCGGTTAACCACCGATACTCATGCAAGATTCCGAATAACATAGTTCTCAAAGTACCAACTTTTACAATATGTCATTTACAGTGCCTTTATGCTGTTAATTTTGACTTACTATATGTATTCTTTTATGGCACTTTCTTTTCTTTTTAAAACGAGATAAAGCTTTCTACTTTCCTTTTAAGCTGCTAAATTTTTCGATGCCGGTAATTTTTTACCGACGTCGGTACGTCGGTAAATTTTTACCGACTTTACCTATAATTGTGTGTAAATGTTGTTTGCAGATATCATGCAAGTGCTCGGGCGGAGGCGACGCTCATGCGACAACAACGGTGCTTCTCAACACGCTTTCGAGCTATTCATGGGATGCGAAGGTGGTGCTGACACTGGCGGCTTTCGCCGTGAATTTCGGCGAATTCTGGCTGATTCTTCAGCTCTGCACCACGAATTCGCTCGCCAAATCGGTGGCCCTCCTCAAACAACTACCGGACATCTTAGAGTATTCCCACACTTTGAAACCACATTTCGATGCACTTCACAAGCTCGTCAAGGCAATGATGGAAGTAACCAAGTGCATCGTCGAATTCACCGAGTTACCGTCTCAGTACATATCGAGTGATGTGCCGCCGATGTCGGTCGCCATCGCTCATATCCCCACTGCTGCTTACTGGACCATCCGAAGCGTTGTGGCGTGTGCTGCGCAGATTACTAGCCTTGTTGGCATGAGACATGAGTGAGTTAGCTCGATCTAATTGTTACGTTTTCTCGATGTGTACATCAACCCGAATCGATGACCCGTAATCGATCTTTTTTCCGGTGAGTTTCAGGTTCAATACATCGACATCGGAGGCTTGGGAACTATCAAGCTTGGCACATAAAGTCAGCAGCATACATGAACACCTTCAAAAGACATTACATCTTTGTTACCAGCATATCGGTCCGTTCTCGAATTACGATGTTTTATTGTATTAAAACTTAAAAGTTTTACATGTGTCTGATATGAATATATTTGATAACGCAGATGAGAAGAAACAAACCGAAGCTTACGAAGGCCTAAAGCACGCCTTCGAAATGCCTCAACTCGACAACTCGAAAATTCTCCTGAAAATCTTCTCACTCAGCAAGGAAGATCCTCACTCTCTATTAGGTCCCGACAAGGCCAAGGTTCACATCGATATACTTAGAAGAAAGCATGTTTTACTACTGATTTCGGACCTCGACATCATCCAAGACGAGGTCCAGGTTCTCGAAGCGCTTTACAAATACGAACGAGGTGAGGTTAACTACGAGATCGTATGGCTCCCGATCGTGGACCGATCGGCTTGGAACGATGGCTATCAACAAAGATTTTCGGGTCTACAATCGATGATGCCATGGTACACCGTGACCGATCCTTCGATTATCGAACCGGCTGTCGTTAAGTACACGAGGGAAGTATGGAACTTCGTTAAGAAGCCGATCGTCGTGACATTGGATCCGCAAGGGAAAGTAACGTGCCCGAATGCACTCAACATGCTATGGATATGGGGAAATGTGGCCTTCCCTTTCACAACCGAGAAAGAAGCAAGTCTTTGGAAGGGCGAGGCTTGGACCGTCGAACTACTTGTTGATGGGCTTGAGCCCAACTTATCGAATTGGGTACATCCGTATTTCTTTTGTTTAATTACTGGTATCCGATTTATTGACCGATTGATAAAATGTGATTACGTTTTTGCTTGATTTATTATCAGATGAGACAAGAGAAAGTGATATGTTTGTATGGTGGTGAAGACATCGAATGGATCGCGAGCTTCACTTCCGAAACCAAAAACCTTGCGCAGGTCCTCGGCATCGGCTTAGAGATAGTTTACGTCGGAAAGAACAACGCCAAGGAACGAGTGAAAAGAATCATCGGTTCGATCAACGAACGGCAGCTCAGCCACACTTGGCAAGACACCAACGTCTGGTTCTTTTGGAAACGACTGGAGAGCATGTTGTTCTCGAAAACACAACACTCGACGACCAACGAGGTCGATGTCATAAAACAGGAAGTGATGACATTACTCGGATACGACGGAAGCGAACAGGGGTGGGCTGTGTTCTTTTCGGGGACCGAGATGGTCAGGGCCAAAGGAGACAGAACTCTAAACGCCATTGCAAGCTTCGAGCAATGGGAGCACATTGCTCGAGAGGTCGGTTTCGTGTCGGCGATCCGCGGACACTTGGAAGGGATCGCCGACGAACATCACTGCACTCGGCTTATCCTTCCGGGGATAAGCGGGGGCATTGCGGAAAAAGTGGTGTGCGCTGAGTGCGGGCGCCCGATGGAGATGTATTTCATGTATCGATGTTGCGTCGAATGAAAGGTAACAACGATTGGTCGAAGATCATAAGAATAAACAATCGCTTTTGGGGTTAATTTTTCTTTGTTCTTACTAATATACTATATGATTGCAGTTTGATGTTGAAGAATCTTAGATTTGCTGGTTTTAATTTATTGAAGTGTGCTTTGGCTACTGCTTTACATTTGTAAGATTTACTTTGTTAAAATAATGAATATTCCGAGTTTTTCTTTATTTAAATTAATTATATGACCCGGTTTAGGGGTGTTCATTTCAGATATCGGATCCGATCCGAAAATTCGGATATCTGAAAAATTCAAATCACCTAAATAGCGATCCGTATCCGATCCGAAAAAATTGGATATTCGAAAATTCGGATATTCGAATTTTAGATCGTTATGAATTTATTTGATTACTTTTTTTAATTTAATGGTTTTATCCATGAAAATTTTAGGTTTTCGAATAAAAATCAATAAATTATTGAATATAACAATATTTGTATCCATGAAAATTTCAATTTTTCATATATAACAAGTAAAAATATCGAATATAACAAGATTTATACCTATAAAAAAATTTGAATTTTCAAATATCGGATATCCGATCCGAATGCAAAACCACTATTTGTATCTGATTCGAATTATCCAAAAAATATAAAACGGATTGGATATCCGAAATTTCAGATCGGATCAACGGATAATCGGATCAATTGGATCAATTTTTTTAACACCCTTAATCCTGTTATAGAAATTAACAAATAAAACTAATTTATTATTTTTGTTTCTTTGACCATTTATTTTTTACTCCACGTTATTTACAAATTAAACAATATCATCAATTAAACAATACTAATTTTATTCATTTACCTTTATGAGTTTTTAATAATCAATTTGATAAAAAAATAACACAAAAACTTAATATTTGTTGTGAATAAAATAAAGAAGAACAAGAACAAGAAGAACAAAGAGATGAGAGAAAGAGAGAGATTTGTATTATTCTCAAATATAGACTTGTATAGAATGCCTTTAATGAATCATCTATTTATAGGCATAAGAAGTACATAATACATTAAACTCTAATTCATAGAGATAATATTCCTAATAATAAATAAATCAAACTCCTTTGATAAAGTTCTAATCATGATAGACATCCACATAAATAAATATTCATAACACTCCCCCTTGGATGTCTATGAAGATAATGTGCCTCGTTAAAAACCTTACTAAGATAAAAACCCAGTGGGAAAAAAATTCTTTAGTGAAGGAAAAAGAGTACACACATCTTTGATACGCATAACATGTTGCCTCATTAAAAACCTTACCAGGAAAACCCATTGGGACAAAACCTCGGTTAAGGAAAAAAGAGTGCAACGCGTATTTACTCCCCCTCATGCAAACATCACAGAAGATCTTTGAATCTTCATAATTTAATCTTGAATATCATTTTTCTAAAGATCGTGAGGGATGAAACTTTGGAGTAATATGTTCCATGATGTATCCACTTTCAAACTGAGATATACATCTTGCGTTATCTTCACACAAGATAGCTTCTATCATATCTTGTAAAAGTAAATCCACATATTTGGATATGTTGGGTCAATAGTCTTAGCCAAACATATTTTTTTTTGTTTGCCTCGTGCATAACAATTATTTCTACGACTTGAGAAGGCATCAACGAATGTTTGAAGATATAAATGTAATGATCTTTGTATAATCATATATATTTCTTGACCAACTAATATATAGTGATTCAAGACCAAGAAAATATATAATTATCTTTATTCACATCCAACAATCTTACAACTATTGAGATACTCAATAGATATGCTTTATTCATATTGAATCTTCTTTAAGATTCTTTCAGCTTATGTCTATTCATAGACAAAAGAAATATATAAAAATGCTCGATCTTCAGGTCGAGATAAACTTGATGTCAAGATTCAAGTACTTGTATTGAAAGTACTTCATGAGTTTCCAATTTGAAGCTCTTTAGGAGTTCTAAAATTATCATAATGGATCTTGATCCAAACTCCTTTATAAAATACATAAGGAAATCTGATCATTCTTATAGTATTTTCTCAATTAGTATTCACTAAGGCGATTATACCAAATGCGCCAAAATATTCATGAGACATGTCTAAATAAATTTCCTCAGAAATTTCTAAATGCTTATAGTGTTTTAGATCCTTCAAAGATAAATATGGATCCACAAATAATTAGACGCATGTAAAATTTTCAAAACTGTCAAAGTAATTGCATCCACCATGAAGTAATTAAAACTTTTCATAAATCATAGTTCAAGTTGTATTTGCGACTACTTATTTGTGCCTCACTTGCATTACACCTTTAGGTGTTTGGACTGCTTGTCCAAATACTTCTACTTTAGAAGTTCAAAGCGTCTTTCAACATTGGCCAATTCAATATCTATACTTCCGGATAGATTTTATACAAGATTCTCGATTTCTTTCTTTACTTCTATAGAAGTATTTTATGTAAAATTGTTTGTAAAATCGTTGTCGACAACTTTCCAATTTTCTGGTTCCATTCTCGTAATGACATAACTCATCGAGATCTCTTCAAGATTTCAATCTTTATTTCAGGTACCTGAAACTCTTATAGAGTTTTATTATTTGTTATGTCTTGGGTCTCTTCAGGAGCACCCGCCTCCAATATATGACCATCTCATATTACTTTCCATTTATGAGAATTTTGATCATTGGAACCATTTCAACTATCATGCTTCAGGCATGATTTACATTCTCTCGCTCTAACATGTAATTTAAATTTAGAGCATTTCAGCTGGTATATGAGACTTAATTACTCTCATTGGGTCGGTAAATATGTCTGGCAGTTGACATGTAATAACATGAATTATCTTATGAACTTCTAGTTCATATACGAGGATCTAGATAATGATAATTCATTTTCCTCTATCCAGCTGATTATTATCTCCCCCTGATGTTGAGAAAAATCATGTCATAAATGATTCTCCAATTAATGTTTAAGAATTTAAACATAAAAGAAGACTCATACTCAATATATATTCTCAACCCTTTTTATTTACCCATTTTGTGCGTTGTGGTGGAGCAATTCATATCGCACATTCAAAAAATCATAAAATGGGAAATGTATGGTTTCTGACCAAAAACCAATCATAACGGGGAGTTTATTATAACTCGTTGGCTTGATGCGTATAAGTGTTGCTATATGGAAACACCATATAAATAATAACTCTTTTGTTCTCATAGTTTAGCTATTAAATAGGAGGCATCCAATTGAAATTTTGCTAAACTATATTTTTCATAATCAATAGGCTTTGTAACAACTGATATAGCCTAAAATATAAACCCACTAGCTTTTCAAGACGAATAGTCTAACTGCATAATCTGAATCTTTTAGAATCAATCTCACAAACTTCTGGTTGTAAGTCGATAAAACAATGTAGATGCATCTACTAAAATCATATAAAACTTTTCACATTTGTGGATATATGGGCCCATATTTCGTTCAGATATGCAAGACATACAGTCTTAACTTCAGTACAAGAACTTTAAGTTCTAATTCTTTTGGTAAGTGGGATCATCTATATCCTTTGAGAACAAACAACACAAGAACTTCATGTTCTTTTAGTAAGTGGAATTTAATCAATTCCTTTAAGCAACACAAGAACTTCACGTTCTTTAATAAGTGGAATTTAATCCATTCTTTTGAGAATAAGCACTACAAGAACTACAAGTTCTTTTAATACACGTGCATGTAAATCTCAATAATTTCTGCACCATTATTGATCAGGATGGTCTAACCGATCATGCCAACTATATATATATATATATATATATATATATATATATATATATATATATCTGAATTTGTAAACTTCTTGTTTACCATAACATGTAATTCAATCTCACTCGTACATGTCTAGTACGACCATCAAAATTGTTCCTTTAAATAGGAATATATTTAGCTCTTTCGGAGCTTTCAATTGAAATTATCTTTTGGTAGCAATATATAGCTCTTCTAGAGCTTTCAACTGACTTTTTGGCTACCAAAACTTATATCCGTATTGGCTTATTTCAAATGCCAATTGATAACATATGTTATCTATAATTCCCAAAGGTATAGTTTGCGAACTCATATTGCTCTCTTTATGACTTTGACGAGTATAACGCACTGTGAATATGGAATAAAGTTCCATTTGACAATAACATATTTGCTCAACCAGAGCCTTTTGTGATATTAGTACTTCTGGATATAGTACTCACATTATTCCCTTGCATTTTAATCGAGAAATGCATAATTGTGCACCTTTCAAAATGTGCTTTGTTTCATTTACTTCAAGTATGAAAATATGTACTTTGTATCATTCACTTCGAGGAATGGAAAATATAAAATATAGCACATCATATCAAGTCGATTATCTATCAGAGATAAACTTTCAAGTGCTCTTCTGAAGTATTGATATTTTAGTACTTTGAGAAATACTACTCATATTTCCCCTTGCATTTAAATGGGAAAAATATTTCTTATGCTTAAGTACAATATGGGTACTTGCATTATCTGCTAGGCATAAATAGCCACAATTCTAGGCATAAATAGCCACAATTCATTGTATATTTTATTCCGAAAGTAATCATATTCTTCAAATAATAAATTAACATAAAGCGTAAGTAAATAATATGTGAAATAAATAAACATAAAACAAACTAACATAAATAAATAATAAATAAAACGAATTAACATAAAAAAATAAAAAAAATAAAAAAAACCAATTATTCCTGTTAGAGGTTATAAGGGAAATAAAATAAATGGTAAATTATTCCCTTCAAGGGTTATGAGAAAATTAACAATATCCAATTGAGTTGGACCAATAACGCCATAATTATTTTCGCCATAAACAAATTTTGTTTATATTTTATTTCATTTATCATTCATGATTATGGATAAAGTTCATAATACTTTGGCGTTTGACAAGTACGAAACCAATGATTTATAACATCACATTGATAAAAGGATTTCACTTGCTTAGAATGATCTTTATCACTCTTGTCATCCTTATAACTTCGCTACCAGCGGGTAGAAGTATTCTTAAAACGACTATATTTTTCATGTGTATATTCATAGCCTCGACCACGACCACAACTTTTAATGTGATTTTTTATTCCTTCCATAATATAATCTCACATTCACTTCAGGGAATGGAGTAGAGCCAGTGGGCCTTTAAAACCTTTTTCACATTTCCTTATCACAGAGAACAAAGATTTAATCCTTGTACGCGGCATTGTTAAACATGTCCACAAGGTCCTTTAAAAACCTCCTTTGAGACCAGTAGCCTCGCAGAACGAGATGTCCAGCCAATTATACTTGGATTATATCGAAATTATGTCTCTAATTGAATAATGATTTACCATGTTTGCATTCACTTCAGGGAATGAAACAGATCCAATAATCGCATGGAATAAACATCATGCTTGCATTCACTCTAGGGAATGCCCCATAATTGATAATTGCATGGAATAAACATCATGCTTGCATTCACTTCAGGGAATGCCCCATCATTGATAATCGCATGGAATAAACATCATGCTTTGCATTCACTTCAAGGAATGTCTCCCATAAAACTTTTTGGATCAAGAAGAATTTTCGTAACTTGAAATTGGGAGAAGTCTATGGTCAAGTTTTTCAACAAAGAAGAAATATTGCTTTCGAGCAAATATAGACTTTATAATAATCTTCTTGTAAATTCAAAATCATCATGATTTATCGCACTTTAAAATAATAATATAAAGAATAAAAATAAAATAGGAATAAAATTTACCGATATTAATTTTCCTCCCGAGCACAATGGAGACATAGCAAATGACCAAGAAGCTTCTCACAATCTCTTTATGTCATGTTTCTTTTCAAGGCATGCAAAACTCAAAGCATTGTTAAAAATATATCTTTCAACAATATAATAACATAAACAAATATCAATAGTTAACATCAATAAGTTTGTATTAGCTTATAAAAACAGAAGTTGTTTGGGGTCAAAATTAAATTAAAGAAAACAAGAAAGGCCAAAATTGAATGAAATTTAAAACATGAAAACTCATTATGTCATTATGCTCCTTTTATTTGGCGCACATGCGCTTACAAATTACAAATGCATACAAGCTATTTAAACAATTAATTTGGTAAATATACCTTGTAAGCAATTGTAAAAGTTAAGCAAAAATAAAATAAAAAAGGAATTTTGATTCACTTACGATGCCATATTGGTTTTACCTATGTTAGCAATATTGACTTCACCTAGAAGTATCTAAACGAGGGAATCGTTGCGAGCATAATGAAAGGAAAACGAACTTAAACAATGACATGCGCAATCGTCTCCACTTCTTCTGGTCGCCACATGAATTTTGATATTATAATACTAATAAAAGATCATAACATAGCTAATTAATAAGCGAATATATATAGGGAGAAAGAACTTATCTTCAGTTAAGCTTAGAATCGAATTCTTTCCAATAACTTCTTTTTGGATTCGAACGATGAAGACCTCAGTTGATTAGAGTCTCGTGCTGATAACGTGTTGTGAATAAAATAAAGAAGAACAAGAACAAGAACAAGAAGAACAAAGAGATGAGAGAAAGAGAGAGATTTGTATTATTCTCAAATATAGACTTGTATACAATGCCTTCAATGAATCATCTATTTATAGGCATAAGAAGTACATAATACATTAACTCTAATTCATAGAGATAATATTCCTAATAATAAATAAATCAAACTCCTTTGATAAAGTTCTAATCATGATAGACATCCACATAAATAAATATTCATAACAATATCATAATATTAAAATATAAAAAATAAATTTTAAATTTTAAAATGATTTATAGATCTTTATCAATGGGATTGGTCTAAATGATAAGCAGCTTGATATCGCTTAAGCATGTCTCGAGTTCAAGACATTATGTATGCAAAAAAATTCTGCTGAAAAACTCACGCACTAAAATCAGGCGTTATGTATTTTATGTTTTAAAAAATGTCTAATATGATGATGTATTTTTCTACACATATAACATTGTCTCCTGGATTAAAAACACAAATATTCAAAATTAGTATGGGGAGAGGAAGCGGCACCGGTATCTTCAGCTGGGAGAAACTGCACTCGAAGACAACGGCCGAAAATGTGGATCGTCGACAAGTACACCATACTGGAAGCAGATGGCGGAAGCGGAGGGAGGGAGTCACAGTCTTCGTCAACTTTGTGAGCAAGAGGATTCACAGTAGCACACTAATGAATGCGTTTCAAGAATATGAGAGAGTATTGGGTGTATACATAGCCTATCATAACCCTAAAAGAGCAAGGATGAGGTGCACGTTCACTTTCATCAGATTCTCGAACCTGTGGGAAGCTATGACAGCGGTGGATCTTGCGAACAATAGACGGATGGACGGTTTCGAAATAAAGGTCTTTTTGGATAAATTTCACAAAATAAGAACGAAAACGATACCTGGTGATGGAGACAGGGCAAGCGGCCAACGAGGATGAGGCAAGGTGGATTGGTCCAAAAGGAAAGATGAGCGCTCCTACAAGGAAGCTTTGCTGAATAAGGGGTTTCAACTGAACGGCAAAGTGACAGATGAGCCATACGGAGGCAAAGAGACGTTGAGAAATGGAGGTGTCCCACCAGTCTCGGAGGAGTTGAGGGGCAAAACAAAGGAACGTAATACAGTTGTGTTTAGGGGGGACAAGACCCCAGCGTACTATAGCTGGATAAAGACGGTGCGGATAGACAACAATCATGTTGGTCGGAGTTGGTGTAAAAACACCCTGGTTGGCCAAATTGCACCCATGTATGATGCGGAGTTTGTGCAACAAATACTCCAGTCGGAAGGTTTCAGAGTCAACGTTCATTGCCTGTTAGGGTTCTACGTTATTATTAACTTTTTGGAAGATGAACAAATGGAAATTTTTTGGGACTTGAAGGATTCAACCCTTAAACAATGGTTCTCGAATATTGACACACTGGAAAACTTCTACAAATCAGAAAAACTGCTAGTTTGGATTAGTTTGAAGAGAGTCCCGCTTGAAGTCTGGAATGAAGAAGCGTTGAAAAAAATAGCGGAGAGCTGCGGCAAAGTAATTTGCCTGGACGTTGATACACTAGCCAGGAAGAGGCTAGATGTTGCAAGAATTCTCGTCGGAGTGAAATGCCTATCTCAGATTCCCCCGTTCATAAATATTGAGGTGAACAACAGCATCTACCCCATTGAAGTCTCAGTAGCAGAGTATGAAGATGAGAGACGGTGGCTGGACGATGAGCCAGTGGTGGTTGGGCCTAACGGATCGCCGAGCGACTGGGGGTGGAGTATAGAAAAAGTCAGATCGGAACCGGAAAAGGTCCAGGCTCCAAATAACGTGGAAATTGTCAATCAGTTATTGCAGCCGCAAAGTTTGAGTGGTTCCCGAGGGACTCTGACACCACCTGGCGAATGCAGATTGAAGCCAAGGAGTCATGAAGGAAATATAAACAATGTTTGGCCCACACAGGTTGTCGGAGAGAGGCCAATTAACCATGTAATTGGAAACGGGCCATGTCCCGTCGAAAGAGCGAATGACTCTGGGCCAAAGGCGTTAATTGAGCCCAAGTTCAGCGACGGGCTTGTGTATATCCCAATTACCGAAGCTTTAGAGTCTTTTTTCCTCCTCAGATCATAATATTTCGATTGAGCCCATTTTTGACCCAAGCACCGGTCTCTTTTCAGTCAGAACAAAATCGATGAAAGGGGGCAATTTCTCTATATGCTCTTTAGCTAAAATACCAAGAGTAGAAAATAGAGCAGGCAGGGACGTCTCAGGTTCCTCCAGTCCTGTCTCTAGAAATTTCCCAAGGCCTTTGCCTGCTAATTCCTTGGGCATGTCACCGATGAAGATTGCGAGGCAAGCGGCAGGAAGAGGAGAAGGAAATTTTTGCCGGGCAAATCAGAGATCCCCTTCGGTTTTAGACAAGGAGTTGATGGAGGAAGCTAGGGCTACGTTAGAGGTATGTGAAGCGGTCGGGCTAAAATTCAGGACGAATACTAAAGATCCGCTGGGGAAATTCGTAGAGATTGAAGGGTGTGCAAGAGAGCGTTGAAGGGAGGTTGTAGTTTTCCAGAAATGGGTATTGATAGTTTCAAGATGAACAATAGTTTGCTCATCACATGGAACATCAGGGGATTGGGGAGTTGGGAGAAAAAAAGTGCTGTGAGGAAATTGTTATTCAAAACGAAGTCCAAAATACTATTCTTACAGGAGACGAAATTAAAGAGTGTCGATGCAAACATCATATCTCAGATAAGCAGGCGCATATCGAATTTCGAGTTTAAATTTTCTGCGGCAGTTGGAGCAGCCGGAGGGTTAATCTCGTGCTGGGATTCAAGCTTTTTCTCGTGTGAAAGGTGCGTTATTGAAAGAAACATTATAGCTTTTTTTTGAAAGGGAATCAGGCCTCGTTAAAAACCCCCACTAGTCCTAAAAGGGGGAAAAGAGTGCCCATTATTTTATTGATTAAAAGGAGAATTACATTAGTAAAAATCGGAACATCAAAGCCTGTAAACGACCTACCCAATACCAGATTTGGCTAAGGAATCAGCCTCCAGATTACAACTCCTATGAACAAATCTAATTAACATCCCTTTACTACAAACCGAAGCTTTAATGCTGCTAATTAGACTTTCCCAAGCCCTTGGTCCATCATCATTTCCTTTTATCCAATCGATCACCTTGGTGCAATCAGTTTCTATTATCAACCTGTGCTTGTGAGCCCACGCTGATGCTAAGAAAAGTTCCATCCCTCGGTTAATTGCCAGCAGTTCAGTGATAGTGGGAGGAGCGAACTCGCATGCTTCGGAAAAGGAAAATAGCACCTTCCCTTCGTGGTCTCTAAGTAGACCCCCAACTCCACATTTCCTCCGATCCATTTGTGTTGCTCCATCGACATTTAGTTTAAGGAAGCCCAAGGGGGGCGGTGACCATTTTAGGGGCGGAGAAGCCTTGTTGTGTGCCATCCTCCCAGTCTTGCAAAGTCTGAAATCTGCCATTAATTCCTCCACCGAAAGCTCCTCTATTTTGAGTCTAATTTTGACCCACCATGCCAATCTGTATCTTGTCAAATAAAGTAATTGAGAACCATCCATGACCTTCCCATTAAATACTATATCGTTACGCATTAGCCAAACAGTCCACATGACAGCGAAAGGAACCAAGTTCCACCAACTCGCATGCCTATGGCTGCCAACAAACTCCCATGCTTCAATCATCGTTTCCAAATTATTGGGACACGCCGATGATACTCCTATCAAATTGCAAAAATACATCCATACATTCCACACCACATGGCAGTTAATAAGTAAATGACCTACAGTTTCAGCGCATTTCGCACAAATCGGGCACTCTTGCACTCCATTTGCATCGATGTTCCTCTTTCTCAACTCAGTTCTTACTGGGATTCTCCCCCAAAGCGATCTCCAAACAAATATCTCCACCTTTGGTGGAGCTACACCGATCCATACCAGCTTCTTCCATTGCATTTTGATGGTTCCACCGCTCACAAGAATCTCCCTTACCGACTTAATGGAGAACTTCCCATCTCCGGATCCATCCCATTTAACCCAGTCTACTTCCACCGAGCTTGACTTAAAATCTTCAAGTTTGGCTATCAGACTATCCCATTGTAGTTTCTCCCAATCAAAAAGAGGCCTCCTTAGTTTTATATTCCACTCCCACCTCGTCTCGCCTTTAACACCAAAATCAGCGATGCTTTCATTTTTGTCCACAGCCACGGCAAAAATTCTGGGGTAAACAAATTTTAATGCCTCCTTCCCCAACCACTTATCCGACCAAAAGTTTATTCTACGACCATTACCAACCTGTAGGCTTAAATGTTCATTGAATTGCAGGCTGAATTCGTCATCATCATTTGCAACTTTCACAATATTCGACCAAACCCAAGAAACATTTCTTGTATCGCGGCAAGGTAACAAGGAGCTGCTGGTCGGGTTAGGCTCAAGACAGCGAATCACTCTCCTCCAAAAGCAATCAACTTCATTCCCGTACCTCCAATGCCATTTCCCCAAGAGAGCTTTGTTCATGTTGCCGATGTCGTTTAATCCTAGCCCCCCATTCTGTTTCGGTAGGCACACTTTTTTCCATTCCAGCCAGTGTATGCATCTCCTATTGCTATCACCACCCCATAAGAATTTAGCCATCAGGCTATTTAGTCGTTTAGCAACTGAGACTGGAATTTTAAATAACGACATAAAGTAAATAGGAAGGCTTGACAATATAGATTTAATCAGAATCAATCTACCCCCTATAGATAACAGTTTCGATTGCCATCCCTCCAACCACGTGTTGAATTTATTAATTACTGGTGTCCATAAAGCAACACTATTTCTTTTTGCTCCCAGCGGCAGCCCGAGGTAATCAGTAGGCAGTGTGCCCGCACCACACCCCAACTTCTTCGCCCAAACTTCCAAACTACCTTGATTAATATTAATGCCGAAAAGTTTACATTTCTTTAGATTGAGTTTAAGACCAGAACCGATCTCGAATACCCTTAACACCTTTTTCACATTTTTAATTTGTCTTTCTTCACCTCCACAAAAAATCAGCAAGTCGTCGGCAAATTGGAGATGACTTATTTCAATTTCCTCCTCGTTCTTCCCTATCTTTACTCCCGAGAAAAGGCCCAGCTTCACTGCCTTTTTAATCGATAGGCTAAGTGCTTCGCCCACAAGATTGAATAGGAGTGGAGACAAGGAGCAGCCTTGCCTAAGGCCTCTAGAAATCGAGAAGGCCTCTGTCGCGGAACCATTGACCAGAACAGCTATCGAGACCGTCGAAATACATTTCCACATCCAACTTCTCCATTTCTTCCCAAATCCACATTTCTTCAAAATTTTAAGCAAAAATCCCCAACTCACCGTGTCATAGGCTTTCTGAAAGTCGATTTTAAATGCCACACCCCCACGACCCTTCCTTCTAACAAAGTCAATCGTCTCATTCGCGATAAGTGAACAATCTAATATCTGTCTACCCTTCACAAAGGCGAATTGATTTTCCCCAACTATAGAATCCAGCACTTCTCTAAGCCTCCGCGCCAATACCTTTGAAAGCAATTTGTACATACCACCCACCAAACTAATTGGCCTAAAATCATTTAAAGAATCTGGGTTACTGACTTTCGGTATAAGCGTAATGTAAGAATGGTTTATTCCACCTTCCCACTGTTTTCCTGAAAAAGTGTCATCAAAAAATCTCATGATATCCGGTTTCAGCACTTCCCAAAATTTCCTGAAGAAGTTTAGATTAAATCCATCAGGTCCGGGGGCTTTGTTCCCATCTGCTGACGCCAATGCTAGCCAAACTTCCTCTTCACTGAATTTTGCTTCCAGCCGCCTCGACTCCTCCTTTTTTATTTTCCTGAACTCAAGATTTAAATCTTCAACTTCCAAAGTATTGTCATGATTGTAAGCCTTTTTGAAGTGATTCATAACTTCCTTCCTAACCAATTTAGGGTCTTCCACCCATTCTACATCGATTTTAAACCCGTGGATATGATTCTTGTTCTTCCTGTTGGACGCCACTGCGTGAAAATAGCGAGTGTTTCTGTCTCCTTCGTTTAGCCAATTCACTCTTGATTTTTGTTGCCAACAGCTTTCTTCATTCATGTACTCCTTCCACAAAAGCCCTTTCCACTTACTCCAATCAGCAAGTAAAGTTTCATTAACCCCTTCCTTTTGAATCCGAGCTTCAATCTCAGTGATATGTTTATCTAGTACCTCCACTGTAAAATGATCGTTAACTCTCCTTTTCGAATACCAGTCTTTTGCTGCTTGTTTAGCTGATCTTAACACGGCGCCGATTCTAGCTCTCGAATTCTCCTTCTTCACTTTGCTAAGGGCATCTGAAACAGCCTCTGTAAATCCCACTTCCCCAAGCCAAAAGTTGAAGCATCTAAAAGGTTTATGTCCCCACTGAGTTTTCGACACGGCAAGGGAGATAGCGTTATGATCAGATAGCGATTTTTCCAGCAGTTTTTGAATAAGATCAGGGAAAAGTCGAGTGAAGCTTTCCGATACTAAGAATCGGTCCAGTCTAACGAACGTATGCTTCTCTCTATTGCTGCACCAAGTATAGCATCCACCGTGCAGGGGTAGATTGATCAGGCCAGCGTTAAACACAAAATAGTTAAACATATCAATGATAGCCATATTTGTCGGAGGCCCCAATTTCTCTTCGCCATTCAAAATTGCATTGTAGTCCCCGCCGATACACCACGGTATATCCCAGTTTCTCAAAAAGTCAAGAACTTCCTCAAAAAAAGTTCCTTTTTCTGAGTCTATACTAGGACCATAGACATTCATGAAACCACACTGACCTTCCTTCTGTGAAATTGATCCAATCAGGGCAATGAATCTTCTAGAAGTGAATTGGAAACTGACCTGAAAAAAAAAGCTTCCTTCCACATACATAGCAACCCCCCTGCAGATCCCATGGCTGCCGCGTATGACGATTTCACATCATCTTCATTCCAAATCTTCTTCAGGAGCTTGTTTTCAATACTTTCCAGCTTTGTCTCTTGTAGTAGAAGAATAGACGGATTCTCTCGACGGATCAACCTCTTAACTGCTCTAATTTTTTCAGGTTTCCTCACCCCTCTAACGTTCCACGATATTGTTGTGAAATTCATAATTATTAAGCTTTATTACCTTAGGTCGAAAGGGCTCTAAGACCCGTTTCTTACTTCCTCTTCCAACGACAGAGCCTTTTTTATCACCGCTTCCTTGCCTCCTTTAAAATTAAATTCCAACATATTACTCACGATCCACACCCCTTCCGCCTCACTAACTGGATTGTCCCCATGATTTCTCTTCCCCCTTTCTTGATTCGACTCCTCTGTGTCCCCCACCGTTTCCTCCAGAGAATCTTTAATTCTTCTTCGAAGCAGAATTCTTTTTTCGGCTTTAGATCTCGAAATTGAACCGGTTCGCCTCACCATTCTATATTGACTTTCTTGAAACTTAAAGGAAGAAGAGCTACCATGGCTTAGATCTCTGTTTTCTTCAAAGCTGTCGGGAATAATTTCCCCCTCCTCCCCAGAGAGCAGTGGTTGATTAATGTGATCCAAGCTTCTCAGTGGATCGATAGAAACATATCCATGTTCTCCACTCACCAAGGTAATGGGCGGAGCATTCTGTGGTAAATTCGAAGGCCCACCCAAAACCGGTGCTGACTTTGTACCTGGGTCTTCAATGTTCTCCAGGCCCACGCTATCCCGACCCACTGAGGCCTCATTAGATATGTTCAGCTCATCAATAATCGAATTTATATTATTATTATCTAATTCCCCATTCAGGTTCTGTGGGGCCGGTTGTCCCATTAATTCCTCTTCCAGGTTCAGTCCCAAGTTGTTGGAATGCACTGCACCTACTCCTCGGGACTCCCCAATTATTCCATCATTTAATTCCTTCCCGACGCCCGAACGGTCGCCCGGAACTGAAACGTCTAAATTTTCATCCACCACCGGCCTTCCCGTCGGACACCCTTCCGGTCTGAATAATCCGTCATCAAAGCGAACCTCTGGTTCCTCTTCCCTTGAGTCTGCCTCATAATCCTCCTTCCCGGAAAAGTACTGGACTTCCGATGGCTCGCCGAAGGATAATGTAATCTTGTATTTTATACCCAGTGCCGTTACCACAACGGACTCCGGAAACACCCACCGACTCGTCGTTCTTACCCATATTCTTGCGACGTCCAATCTTTCACGATCTCTGGTGGCATTATCCGTTCCAATATACTCTCCCCATTGACTCCCGATTGTCTGGAAAAACTCCACATTCCAGCAAGCTAGTGGCACCCCTGTCAATAGTACTGATACATATTGTGAGGGAATGCCGTCAACTAACAACGGAGCTAGGTGATCAAACCAGTACCATAAAGCTTCACTTTTCGACTCCACCAAATCCTTCATTAAATTTTCCGTTTCCACCTCAATAATATATGTCTCATTTTCCACGCACCATTTTGATATTTTCGCCTGTATACCTTCATGTGATAGTGCTTGATGAACAAAACCAATCTCAAAATTTGGTTTGAGGACCCCCACTAGACATTTGTTCATCCAATTGATATTTGAAGGCGTAAAGTTGAGCTCCATGTTGGTTGTCTCCGCCCTCTTCATCGTAAAGTGATCGTTGAGCTGGTTGTCCTCCCGGATCCTATTAATCTTCCCAGTGTTTAGAAGAACTTCCTTGTATGAAGTTCCATGGATTCTTTCAGTCCATTGCTTTTTCCTTGCCACGCCTCCAGGTCCTTCCGCTCTTCGATAATCGAAGCTTCCACCATAGCCAACTTTCTTTTGCCAAACCTTTGGAGGCACTTGGTTGCCTTTTGGATTTGGATATCTTGCTTCTGACACCTTCACCTTCAGACCTCCAATGGAGGTATTATCCAGATTTCTCACCATCCGCTCCAAAGCTCTATCATCTTCCACTGAAACGAAAGCGAATGTGCTGTTTTTGTATCTAGGTCTGTTGTTAACCTCAGGGATGAAGATTCTAGTTGTCCTTCCAAACTTCTCTACTAAATCCTTTAACTCTGACCTCTGAATCCTCCTGCTTAGATTGTCTATGAAAATTGTCCGTCCTCCTGTGGGTTTCCGGCCGCCATACGTCCCAGACGTTGCTCCTCCTCTCGCTCCAGCTCCACCTCTCGCCCCGAAGTCTCTCCTCGCCATGCTTCTGCTTTTTAAAACATTATAGCTTTAATTGGTAAATTCTCAGGCTTGGAATTTAAATGTGTCTTGGTTAACTTGTATGGTCCTAATGAAGCAAGAGAAATGAAAGAGTTATTCGAGAGACTGGTATTGCTATTTTCTGATCTTGAACTACCGGCGGTAATTGGTGTAGATTTTAACATTGTTAGAAATGTCAAAGAAAAAATCGGGGCGTCGTATAATAGGAAAGCCATGGCTGTTTTTAATGACTTCATTGATGGTTCTGCCCTGCTTGACCCTCCTCTACACGGGGGGAAATTCACATGGTCAAACTATAGAGAGGTGCCTTCTTTCATTAGACTAGATAGGGTTCTTTTTTCGCCTGAGATTGCTAGCAAATGGCCTGAGCTGCTACAGGTTTTGCACCCGAAGAACATATCAGATCACAACCCAGTTGGCTTGTGT
The DNA here is from genome assembly GCA_958450335.1 of Hibiscus tridactylites. NCBI lineage: Eukaryota > Viridiplantae > Streptophyta > Magnoliopsida > Malvales > Malvaceae > Hibiscus > Hibiscus tridactylites. The sequence continues at coordinate 2,354,281 of OY288276.1, forward strand.
CTAATTGGAAGAGAGGGGGGCGCAAGGTACTTCAAATGGTTCGATTACCTCGCAGAAGACAAGGAGTATGTGAAGGTAATATAACGCGAACGTGGGAATGCTAGTGGAGAAAATATCGGCCATATGCTGCAGATTTGTAAATTCGTCTCTAAACAATGGGTGAAAAGGAAAGATAAAGATGAGGAAAATTCAGTCCGTGCACTGAAAAAAAGATGTTCAGAACTGGAGCGCAAAGTGCTGAGTGGAAAGAATATTGAGGAAAACAAAATGGAGTTATTATTGAATAAAAAGAAACTTTGGGAAGCCTTAAGAAGAGAAGAACGTGAGTGGATATAGAAGTTCAGAATTAAATGGGCAGTGGAGGGGGATCAGAACTCGAAATTCTTTCATATATGTGCCTCAGCAAGAAAAAGTGAGAACCATATTGGTAACATCAAAGTTGGGGAAGAAAGTTTCAGTAAGCCAGCCGATATCAGAAAAGCGATTGAGAACCATTTTAAGAAAATATACAACTGGCAGAACACAATTCATGTTGATGTTTCGAGGTGGGACTTAAAATGTATTAGTGTGGAGGCTGCTTCCAGGATTGAAAGACCATTTACAACAGATGAGATCTGGGCAGCTTTGTCTTCAATAGGCTCGTCTAAAGCTCCAGGCCCGGGTGGTTTTAATATGGGTTTCCTGAAGAAATTTTGGAACAGTCTTAAGAAGGGAATTTTGAAGTTTTTCGAAGACTTTTATAAGGGACAAGTTAAAGACTTCGCATTCAATCATTCCTTTATCGTTTTAATTCCTAAAAAGCAGAACCCGGTTGCAATTGAAGATTACAGGCCAATAAGTCTAGTGGGTTGCATATATAAGCTATTAGCTAAAGTACTAGCGTTGCGTCTGGGCGAGGTTGCTGATCAGATTATAGGGGAGAAACAGTTCGCTTTCAGCCCCGAGAAACAGTTGATTGATTGTTCTTTAATTGCTAATGAAGCTCTTGATTACATGAGGAAAAGAGGATTAGAGGGAGTGGTGCTTAAACTGGACTTTTATAAAGCATACGATTCAGTGGACTGGGAGTTCCTAAATAACATTATGAGAAGAATGGGCTTCGGAACATTGTGGTGTAAGTGGATACTTACTTGTTTATCTACTGCATATATCTCTGTGCTGGTTAACGGGGTACCAACTGCGCCGTTTGCAATCGGACGCGGGTTAAGGCAAGGATGCCCGCTGTCACCTATGCTATTCAACATTGCTGCTGAAGGTCTTAGTGCCCTGCTTCATAAGGCGATGTCTTCAGGCTTGTTTCAGGGTTTCGAGATCAGACAAAAGAGTTTGAATCTGTCCCATATTCAATATGCGGACGATCTTATCATCTTTAGTGGTGCAGGGGAAAATCAGATCAGAAACATCTTCAGAATTCTCAAAGGGTATGAAATTGCGGCCGTGCTTAAACTAAATCGCCGAAAATCAAAGATTATCGGCATTAATGTGAAGGCTGAGTACATAAGCAGGTTGGCCTCGCAGTTGAATTGCCAGGTTGAATCTCTTCCTTGTAAATACTTGGGACTTCCTTTGAGCGAGCCGAAAAATAGTTTGAAAATTTGGGCCCCAATAGTGGAGAATTTTAAGAAAAAGTTAGGCGGATGAAAATCCAAATGGCTATCGATGGGGGGCAAAATTGCTCTAATTAAAGCAGTCCTATCTAGTCTGCCAGTTTTCTACATGTCGTTCTTCCCTATGCCGATTGTTGTGAATAAGTTACTTACTAGCCTTATTTCTAAATTTCTTTGGGGCTCCTTAGATTCAAAGGCAATACACTGGATCAGTAAAGATGTAATTTGGAGACCTAAGAGTTGCGGTGGGTTGGGTTTGGTTAATTTTGCGGACAAGAACAGAACTTTGTTAAGTAAATGGATATGGAGATTTGGAGTTGAACAATCTAGTTTGTGGCGAAAATTAATTAACGCAAAATACATGGAGAAGGAAGACGCGTTGATTCCGAGTAATGTTACGCCCGGAAGGAAATCATGGGTTTGGAAGAACATAGTCTCACCTTTGGCTAATCCATGAAGTGTCATCTCACAGAACCTGCAGCTCCTGGTAGGTAACGGTGAAAACATACAATTTTGGTCGGATATTTGGGCAGGGCCTGAAGCTCTCAAAGACTCATTCCCTAGAATCTTCAATCTGGCAGTTGATAAATCGGGTCCAATTGCTAATTTCGGTAGGGTTGTTAATGAAACTTGGTCCTGGGATGTTCGTCTTCGCAGAGAACTCTTCGAATGGGAAAAGGCTATTTGGAACGAGTTCTTAACAGCTTTGGACTGTGGGACTCCGGAAAGATTCCTTAGAGATGGGGTTCTTGGAAAGGCGCTGCAAATGGTATGTATAGCGTTAAAAACTATTGTGATACTGTAAATGTTTGTAACAGGGATGAAGATGAAGTTTGGGCGCATGTGTGGTCAAACTCTGCACCACCAAAGGTAGAAGCCTTTATGTGGAGAATGATTCACGAAAGACTTCCGACCAGAAGTGAACTCGCAAAAAGAGGTGTTGGTGATCTCCAGAACCGGGTATGTCCCCTTTGCCTTAAAGATATAAAAATTGTGAATCATATTTTCTGTACTTGTGAAGTTAGTTGGAGGATTTGGACTCGATGGCTGCATAGCTGGGGCGTATATTTTGTCATACCAGGAAATGTGAAAATGTTAGTGTTAGCTTGGGTCGATATTAAGGTTCCCTGCCTTGCTGCAGAAATTTGGATTGCAAGTTTGTCCACAATTTGCTTGTCGATATGGTTGTTTAGAAATGAGAAAGTATTCAAAGGGTGTAAAGCTGATGAAAACTTTTGTATAATAACATCCTTGCTAGACTAGGTTGGTGGTGCAAAATAAAATGGCCTTGGGCTTTAGTTTTCTCGGATACTGTTCTACAAGATCCCATGTTGTTGAGGAATGTTAAGTCGAAGAGGGAGTGTTTGCCGGTCATGAAGTGGACTAAACCTCCGGTTAATTCTCTGAAATTTAACGTAGACGGGGCGGTCGTTGGAGGGTTCAGAAATGCAGGCATAGGAGGAATTTTGAGGGATTGAGATAGCAAGAGTATTACTTTGTTTTCCAAATGCGTAGGAAGCATGGATGTCACCACTGCAAAACTGCTAACAGTAAAGGAGGCCATTTGCATGTTCAAGAGACTAAAGAACGTTGGCCCTTATGCATTTATTCTTGAAACTGATTCTGCTTTGTGCGTTAACTGGCTGAGTAAGCCCAATTCTGCTCCGAAAGTCTTCGAAGGGATTGTTAAAGAGTGCCTAAGTTATTGCTCTGATTTGTCTTGGTCTATTCAGTGGTCACCAAGAGAAGCTAACCAAATCGCGGACAAGCTTGCCAGGAGAGGCCTAAACTGTCAAAATTCGTTGGTATGGAAATTGTAAGGATGTAAACAGTGTTGGCAGACAATCTTAGCATGAAGTCTGATGTTAAGGGATTGGGCATGAGAATGTAGTGGGTAGTTCCCCTAGTCCTTATTGTGTATGTGATATTTTCTAAGTGTTTGTATACATTAGTAAGTAGCACTCTTTTTCCTCTAATTAGGTTTAGGGAGGTCTTTTAATGAGGCTCTTGCTAATGGTTTCTAATATAAATAAAATATAAGTTTAAAAAAAAAACATTGTCTCCTCAACTTCGGATGTTATTTCAATAAATGATTTTGTTTGAGTTTTATATTCCTAAATAATTAAGAGAAGATCAATATTTATGTAAAAATATCATATTCATACAATTTGAGTTCATGTTTCTTGTGTCCATGTTGAGATTATATATAATGTTTATGGTCGATTAATTAATTGCTTTTAAATTGAAGTAATTGATAATAAAAATTCAACAACTGATTTTTTATCAAATTAATTTCAAAGACCAATCAATTAATTAAACTATTTTAATTCAATTCATTAATTCAATTGTAACCGAACTTTACACGCCTTTGATTTAAATTGCTTTTTGGTGCATGTATTATACTTATTTTCAGTGGCGGAACACAACAATGGTCAATGGGGTGTGGCCCCTGGAAATTAACATTTGGCCTTTCGTATTTAAAAAATAATAATTTGTTCAATTAATTTTTTTTAAAAATTAATCGAATTTTAAATTATTTGAATATTCTTAATAAAATTTCCTCTGAAAATTTATAAAATTATTATTAAGTCTCAATTTTTTGAAAATTTCATTCAAATCCCATTTTTTAATATTTTAAAATAAAATTTTTAATTTTTCAAAAAAAATAGTTTAAACTACCAAAAGTTTAAAAAAAATTAATCAAACTCTCAAACTGTTTTATATTGAACTCCATAATTATCTCAAAACTACGGTTTAAAGGCAAAGTCGATTTACTAATTGGCCTAGTGACTAAAAAAACTTATATGAATTCGAATACCGATATGAGAATCACATACACCTTTATTTAATAAAAAAAAGGCAAAGTCAAAATAGTTGGCACACAACTATTATTTTTTTTAATATGCTGGTGTGATACAAGGGTAGCATCTGTTCAACTTTCTTGGTCTTTTTAAAAACGATACACACAACATGTACTACTAGTGCTCGAACCCGGACACAAAGAAATGAGCACGACTATTTATTTTCAAAATGGAATTTGAATTCTTTTGTCTAAAATTGGGAAAATTCTACAACGTGCGACGAACACCGATGAACACCACTAATGATGAACACCGATGAACACCATTAAATTAATTAATAAAGATTTAAAATTTTAAGGACTCATCATACAATTAATAATTATTTTTAAAAATTCAATTAAATTGTTTTTTATATATTAAAATTTTATTTTTTTTAATAAGGGTAAACTATATATTTAGTACCTCACCTCTTTTCGTATTTCTATTGAACCCTCATTATTTAAATATTATTTCAATTTGACCCTATTATTTATAAAAAAATTAATTTAACCCTAAACCCTCAACCTAAAACCCTAAACTATTAAATCTTAAACTCTTAAATCTATACCCTAAACCATATTCCATTCTCTTAATAGACATGGATGGTGATAAAAATGGTGGGGGTTCATCATTGGTGAAGGATGATTGAAAGAGGAAGCAACAATGGTGAAGGATGAATCCGTAACCGATTAAAATGACCATGAGTTACATTGGTGCATTGCTCGCGGATTTCGTTGCATAATCATCCTCGACCTAACAAAGTATCAGGTGTTATAGCAAGATTACGAAAAGACAAGTTGCTGAGATTACAAATCGAATCTTCGACACCGAAAGCTTTGGGCTCTCTCCCATTGGACTTACAGGACCAAATGCTCCGGCAGGAAAAAGCCCTCTGCCGGCACTCGAATTAGAACTGTTTCAAGGAAAGAAAAAGGTCATGATCCTACATAAGGATTTGTTAATATGGAACACTGTAAAGGGATTTTGAGCCTCACCTTCCAGTAAATATGCAGGACCTGTAACCTGCACAAGTTATCCACCAATGAAGTAATTAGCCAAAAATATGATTGATGTGGCAAAAGATGGGCTTTATGAAGAAGTCGATAATTCAATCGTATTTAATCGTATTCAATCTATACCCTAAACCATATTCCATTCTCTTAAACCCTTAAACTCTTAAACATATACCCTAAACTATTAAACCTTAAACCCTTAAACTCTTAAATCTATACCCTAAATAATTTTATCTCCATCTTTCGAAATTTTGTCTTTACCAACTACATCTAAAAATTTGGTATCAACTGCCACTATACCTTTCTTCTTCTCTTTCGTCTCCTTCCGATATTCCATCTAAAAGGGGATGCCAATAGTTAACAATCACAAAACTTAAAGCAGTATTTTCGGGGTCGAGAACCCCACCATTTTTATCACCATCCATGTAACACCCGGGTTTAGGGGTCGGATGGAAATAATATTAAAAATATTGTTTCAGGTTTCAGTTTTAGAAATTTCAAATGATAAAATATTATTTTGAGCTTTAGATATTCGAATCAAAAACTTCATGTTGGATCAAAATTGTTTTGAGAATTAAATCCCATGGATTTTATGATAAAGGAGAGTTTGCCATCTCATTAATGGCAATATGGTAAATATGAGAGCTTTAAAATTTAAAACCCCTCTTTTTATTTTAGAAGACAACTTCTCTCTCATCTTCATCTTCTTCATTTCTTCTTTCACATTAAAATGTCATTTTCTCTCCAAAACTCTATTTCATCATCTCCTTTGGCCTTGTTGGTGATTTTTAAAAGGTAAATGTATTTTTGAGTTGTCCTCATTTTCCTCTACAAGATGCTACCTTTAGATTTCATTATTGTTCAAGATTTTAAAATTTGAAGTTTTAGGGTTTTGTTTAAAAATGAGAACTTTATGGGTTTTAACCTAAGCTATTGATTTATTATTGTTAAATAAGTTGTTTGCAACCCTTAAGGTCCAACATATGTGAAATTTAAAGTATTTTAACATGATTCCCGAAATTGGGTAAAAATGAGTTTTTTGGAGAGTTTTGGGTGATTTTTGGGGTTGTTTTAGGTGGAAATTGATAGCCCAATGGTAGTGCTATGGGTAAGGGTCGATTTGGGAATGTTTGTGGGTGCTATGGATGTTGGAAAGATGGTTTTTGGACATGGTTTAGGGGCTGTCCGAAATTGCTAAAAGTGGGGTTTGGTCATGGCTTGCAACATTGTGAATTGTATTTGAATTGTGTTCCGGGTTGGTCTTTTGATGTTGGGCTGATTTGGAATTGTTTGAAATGTGTTTGAGGTTGTTTGGAAGCGGGAATTCGTGTTGGAAAAGCTTCGGGAAGAAATCCGGAAATTTGAAGGAGGTTGCTAGCTTGGCTTGGAGCTTGGATGTTTAGGTGAGTGGTTAAATATTTTTAAATGGTTTTTCAAGTGTTGGTTCAAGCATGTGAACTAGGTTGGGATTGGTAGACCCACCTAGAGTTGGGATTAGGGTGGTGGCCTAATCCCAAACTTTAGTTAGAGACCTTGGTTGATCTTTAAAGTGTTGAATTATGCCTTATGTTTAGTCATGCTTATGGTGGTTATGCTTATGTTGTTATACATGTATATGGAGGCATGACTTAATGCATTGTTACATGCATGTTGATTATAAATGTGATATAGATATACATATGTATGAAATATGATGTGATATTTGTGTTATTGAGATGCATGTAGTGTTGACATGTGTAATGATGTTATGAGATGATTGTATGATCCGAGGATCATGGTGAGTACATGCTAGGCATGGAAATGTGGTTTGTGCATGACGGTAAGTCAAGGTGAGTACGTGCTAAGCATGGAAGTGTTATGAATTAATATTGTAAAAGAGTAATGAAATGTGTAGTATTGGCACTAGTATGCTTGGGTACAAATGATCGATCATTAGGATGTTGGTGTGTACACATGAGTCAAAAGTCGCGCGTGGCCTTGGTGGCGTTGAGTCACCAAGGAGGAGTACGGGTTCGCCCGGAAATTGTATTTATATTAGTCGGTGATGAGTGGAATCCCATCGACGGGGCGTGAGGATGAGTGGAATCCCCTCCGCGTGAGATGAGGCGTGAGGATGAGTGGAATCCCCTCTGCGTAAACGGTGATGAGTGGAATCCCACCGTCAGGTAATGGTTGAGTTGTTGGATGTGAGTTCCAACGGTTATCCGCGTATTCGAGTCATAGCTAGGTGCCAATACGGATTGTAGTTTATATTGCCAATTTGTGGTTAATTTGGGAGCCAATGTGTTTTGGGAGGTGTTGCTAACATGGTTTAATATATGTGATTACATGTGTGTTGGATTTAAACATGTTGAGCATGACATGATATTGAATATATGCTCATGCATCATCTAACCATGGCTCGTGTGGATCGGAGGTAAGATCATGCATTTTATCTTGGTTGTGGTTCGTGCTTGGACCCTGCATTGTCGAAGGTTTGTTTTATGAGCTTACCCTCACTAAGCTTTTATGCTTACGCTCTCTTTTGTTCGACAATGCAGATCAATGGTTTGTGGGTGGCAAGGGCAAGGAAAGGCCTCCAAGTGTTGCTTACGGTTAGCTCAAGTATGATGTTTAAACTTAAAGATTGTAATAGTAAAGCAATGGGATAGGTGTTGTTGATTTGAGTTTGATGTATGTCTATGATTGACTTGATTTGTAAGCATGATGTGTCTTGCCAAATGCTTGTGTGATGAATGTTAACTCATGCCTAAGTTGCTCTTTTGAATGTTAGTCTTATGCCTTAAGTGTTTATATATGTGTTTGAATGATGTTTGTATGAAAACATGTTTGTGGGGTGTCGCCTTAGTGTTAGACATGTCTAATTAATGTTGAAGCATGCTAAAATGGTTGTTATACCTTAAGATGTCTTGTCTTGAAGTTGCTTGGTGGTTTGTTGGTGTTTTGGGGCATCCTTGTGCCTCAAAACAGCCCAGAAAAGTCTGCAGACAGGGGGGGTGTTTCGGAATGGGTCCCCGTGTTCCGAAACGGCCCCTGTGTAAATGGCCTGCCGTTTCGAAACGGATGAGGGCCGTTCCGGAACGTTTTCGCCACTGGAATTTTGAGAAATTGGCGAGATGAAACCGTTCCGAAACGGGCCTTTGAAGTTCCGAAACGGTCAAGGTCGTTCCGATACGGGTCACCCCTGTTTCGGAACGGTCACCTTGTGGTTGACCCAGGCCCGTTGACCAGGTCAGGGCGTTTCGGAACACCCTATAGGTGTTTCGAAACGGCCTGCTGAAATGAAGTAAAATGGGCTGCTATGGTTGTTTGGTCGGTGCATGTTACGTTGTTTGTTTCTTCCGCTGTAGTGTTTCACATAGGAACTATAAATGCATCTAGAATAAGACTAATGTTAAAAGAAATTTTCTGGGTCGTTAACCGAGGGGAAGCCTTAACAGGTTTCGCTTCGGTTTTCCCCGTGTGGCCCACTCGGACCGGTCATCCGACCAGACCGGGACGAGGGGGTTACATTTGTTGGTATCAGAGCCTAAGGTTTCCGAGACCTTGGGCAGGTAAGTGAGGTAAGTTTTAGTTTTGAATTGATATGCACGGTGTTTGCTTGCTTTGTAAGTATGATTGCTTGTATAACAAGTATGTTGATTGTTGGTTTAAAAGCATGTTGCTCGTTACCCGTGTATGCCGTGATGTGTGATTGTTTGATTGAGAATGCATGTTGTTTGATCGTACGCATTTGTTTGCTTGTTTAGCAAGTATGCCTTGTTATATGCTTGGTTGAGCATGTATGTGTGCTGATTTGGTTGAAACATGTTTAGTAGAGTCCCATTGCTTCTATTACATCAGAAAAAGGAATTTAAGTGAGGGAAATCATACTTGAGCCACTTGGACCTTTCCTTTGCTAACCCAATTTTGTATGTTAAATTGTGATTGATTTATTGCTTTTAGTAAGTTGGGGCCAGTGTGTGAGCCGTGAATCGGTAAGTGGAAGTTGTGGTTTTGAAAATATGGATGATGTGGAGGAAGTTCTTTACTATAGTTAGGGGAGTATGGTTGTACCGGAGTTGAGGTACAATTTGTTTGCTCGAGTCCGCGTGCATGTGGGTTGATTCTTGTGGATGAGGGACGGTGTGATCAACTCTGGCATTAGTTAGTAAGAAGAAGTAAAGGCCTATGGGCGGGGGTCAGAGTGGTGTCAATGTTTTATCGAATGAGCCCTTAGCACAGTATCAAGTTGTTTCCTCTAGTTGATTCTGAATCCGTATCTCTGTACATTGTTAGCAAGTATGCAAGTTGAACATGCCTGGTGAGGTGTTAGTTGGTGACCGTTGGGGTTGGCCTATGATTTTAATGCAAGACAGCCGGTCAGTGTCCGTGAGTGGGAGCTAGTTTGTGTGATTGAGTCAGTGTGCGTTGAGTTGTTTTCCAGCAAGCAGAAGAGATGAAGTCACTTCTGATATAGTTGAGCCGAGAAGGGAGCCTTGAGCTTTGACTTCAGGATTGTTTGGTAGGGGTAGAACAAGTCCAGCAAGACTGTTTGTGTGCGATCAGAATTGAGTCTTGAAGTTTCGAGATGCTCTAAGAACAATTTAGAAGAGTCAGATTCTGTTGAAGAACCAGTCTGAAAACAAGAGGACCGAAGACTATCAGTCGCGTACATGTGAAGTTGCAATTTCTGCGAATACCTCCTTTTGCGTGAGCATATAAGAAATTAGATAAGTTTGTTGAGACCTTAGATGTAGGGACACATGTGACTAGCCTCTTTGGGAGACAGTAGTGATCAAAAAGATGTATAGAAGATGTTGTTGGTGGTTTAGAGTTACTAGTTTCTAGTAGATGTGAAGTGATTGTCTTCATACAGTTTCGGTGTGCCTTTATCCAAGGCTCGGCTTGAAGAGCAAATAGTTAGTGTGTACGTTGAGACAAAGAGAGAGTTGCCTTGAAATTGCAGATTTTTGTGTGACTGAAGTGGTAGGTGAGAAGGTGAACTTCTTGTTGAATGTTGATCCAGACTTAGAGGTCAAAGATTGATTGAGTTTAGTTGACAGGCTTGCTTAGTAATTGTGATGAATTTGATTTTGAATGAAGACTAGACCGCATAATGTTAAGATAGTTTGTGTTTTCTTTTCCTAGAAGTGTTTGGAAGAATTGTCGGCTTATCTCTTGTCTAGAGAGGAAGAGTTTGATATTGAGACCGTCTTTGAGTTTACTCCTGTTTTGATTGCTCCATATCTTATGATTTCCGGAAGAATTGAGAATGTTGAAGAATCAACTTCGAGATTTGTTAGACCTTAGACTCATTAGGCCTAGTGCATCATCTTAGAGTATGACAGTGTAATTTGTGAAGAAGAGAGAGGACAATACAAGAATATGTTTAGATTTCAGACAGTTGGAACAAGTGACAGTGAATGATTAACATCCGTTTCTGAGTGTCAGTGATTAGTCGGTCAGTAGTGTGTGCTTCAGTCTTTCGAAGATTAATTTGAGATCCGTTTACTACCAGTTGAAAGCGAGAAAATTTGAAGTACCGAAGACAACTTTTGAGGCAAGATGTGACCGTTTTGGGTTCCGAGTTATGCTGTTTTGTTGGACTAGTGTGTTGGTTACTTTTATAGAGATGTTGAACAGAATATTTTCCTAAGCTTCCTGATCAGTTTGCAGTAGTCCTCATAGATGATACATGAGTATATTCAAGTACCGAAAAAGGCCATGACAAGCTTCGAAGTTTGTGTGGTAGATCCTTTTAAGGAATCAGTGGTATGCCAAGTTGTGCAACGTGAACTCCGAGTTAATGAAGATATCCTCCTAGGACATGTAGATCAGCCGAGTGTGTTAGAGTAAATCCTTAGTAGGCAAAAGAATATACGAGTTGGAAGAAATTGAAGACTGTGACAGATATCTATAGTTCCTAGGTCTAGCCTTGTTACTCTCAGAGAATTGTAAATAGTGTTTGAAGACAGTTGCTCCATTGATAGATTGCTACAGAAGAATGTTCAGTTGTGTGGTTAGATGCGAGACAATGAGCCCTTGAGAAACTGAAAGAAACTTTGAAGAGAGCTTCGACCTTGAATCAACTTATGTCGGAGAAAGAGTTGTGAACCACAGTGATGCATTACATGTAGAGTTAGGTTGTGTGCTTATGCAAGACAGAAGATTGTGGCTTGTTCATCAAGATAGTTGGAAGACTGTGAGAAGAGTTATTTGATATAAGACCTAGAGTTAATTACAGTTGTATTTGCTTCGAAGACTTAGAGATAAGCTTTTATAGTAAGAAATGCGCAGTGTATATGTACGTATCATTAGAGCTTGAAATATTTGAAGACTTGGGAATGGTTGGAACTTGAACAACATGAGTAGTTAGAATTGCTTGAAGACTGTAATACCAAGATTGAGTACCATCCGAAGATAGCCTACGTAGTGACCGATGTTCTGAGTTGTAATTGCTGTTAGATTAGTAGTTGAGTTACGAGTTGCAATTGTCGAATTCTGTATACCGAATGATAGTAGTTTTGTGGCCGAGTTTCGGGTTGAGACTACTTTGAGTCAGAATGCTTGATGAGAAACAGTTGCAAGACAGATTCTTGGCACCTCACGTGCGAGGCATAGTAGAAGGAAGACCTTCAGAATACAGTTTCAGAGATGATAGAGTTTTGCATTTCAGAGACAGAACAGTTGTACCGATTGACCTAGTGTTTTGAGATGTATTGTTTTGGCCGAAGCGCACGGTAGTTCATTTGTATTGCATCTGAGTTGTATGAAGACGTATTGTGGGTTGAAGATGAGTACTTCTGGATTGAGTGGATGAATGATGTGGTTCTGTAAGAGAGTAAGTGTGTAAATTGCCAGCGTGTCAAGACCGAGCTTCAGCTCCTTCTATTTGTTACATCCGTGGAAGGTTCATAATGGAAGCGAGTAATAGAGATTCGAGATTTCAACTAGAATAATTTTGAAGACGTCTGCATAGTGTTTGGTTAATTGATGAAGACAGAGGATCAGTCAGAGAAAGTTGTGAGTCAAGTGTTCAAGCAGTATTGTATGAGTTTGCGAATTGGGCTAGTTCTGTTGTTATCTATTGCGGTTACCACCAGAGTTAGAAGGGGTTTGAGATGTGTTCCGTGTATCCATGATTCAGAAATGTGAGTTAGATCTGTTTCGTGCTATGTTTGTTGAAGAGATTGAGTTGAGTTTGAAATTTGCGTGCAACGAAGAATCAGTTGAGATCTTAGCATCAGATATCTAATGTTGTGTGGTAAGTCCACCGAGGTTGGTTAGTATGTTGTGGCGAGAAGGAGTGTGGAGAGACAGCTTCTGTGATTCTTCATGTCTGATAAATTTCGGGGACGAAATTTTCTTAAGCGGGGGAGAGTTGTAACACCCGGGTTTAGGGGTCGGATGGAAATAATATTAAAAATATTGTTTCGGGTTTCAGTTTTAGAAATTTCAAATGATAAAATATTATTTTGAGCTTTAGATATTCGAATCAAAAACTTCATGTTGGATCAAAATTGTTTTGGGAATTAAATCCCATGGATTTTATGATAAAGGAGAGTTTGCCATCTCATTAATGGCAATATGGTAAATATGAGAGCTTTAAAATTTAAAACCCCTCTTTTTATTTTAGAAGACAACTTCTCTCTCATCTTCATCTTCTTCATTTCTTCTTTCACATTAAAATGCCATTTTCTCTCCAAAACTCTATTTCATCATCTCCTTTGGCCTTGTTGGTGATTTTTAAAAAGTAAATGTATTTTTGGGTTGTCCTCCTTTTCCTCTACAAGATGCTACCTTTAGATTTCATTATTGTTCAAGATTTTAAAATTTGAAGTTTTAGGGTTTTGTTTAAAAATGAGAACTTTATGGGTTTTAACCTAAGCTATTGATTTATTATTGTTAAATAAGTTGTTTGCAACCCTTAAGGTCCAACATATGTGAAATTTAAAGTATTTTAACATAATTCCCGAAATTGGGTAAAAATGGGTTTTTTGGAGGGTTTTGGGTGATTTTTAGGGGTTGTTTTAGGTGGAAATTGATAGCCCAATGGTAGTGCTATGGGTAAGGGTCGATTTGGGAATGTTTGTGGGTGCTATGGATGTTGGAAAGATGGTTTTTGGACATGGTTTAGGGGCTGTCCGAAATTGCTAAAAGTGGGGTTTGGTCATGGCTTGCAACATTGTGAATTGTATTTGAATTGTGTTCCGGGTTGGTCTTTTGATGTTGGGCTGATTTGGAATTGTTTGAAATGTGTTTGAGGTTGTTTGGAAGCGGGAATTCGTGTTGGAAAAGCTTCGGGAAGAAATCCGGAAATTTGAAGGAGGTTGCTAGCTTGGCTTGGAGCTTGGATGTTTAGGTGAGTGGTTAAATATTTTTAAATGGTTTTTCAAGTGTTGGTTCAAGCATGTGAACTAGGTTGGGATTGGTAGACCCACCTAGAGTTGGGATTAGGGTGGTGGCCTAATCCCAAACTTTAGTTAGAGACCTTGGTTGATCTTTAAAGTGTTGAATTATGCCTTATGTTTAGTCATGCTTATGGTGGTTATGCTTATGTTGTTATACATGTATATGGAGGCATGACTTAATGCATTGTTACATGCATGTTGATTATAAATGTGATATAGATATACATATGTATGAAATATGATGTGATATTTGTGTTATTGAGATGCATGTAGTGTTGACATGTGTAATGATGTTATGAGATGATTGTATGATCCGAGGATCATGGTGAGTACATGCTAGGCATGGAAATGTGGTTTGTGCATGACGGTAAGTCAAGGTGAGTACGTGCTAAGCATGGAAGTGTTATGAATTAATATTGTAAAAGAGTAATGAAATGTGTAGTATTGGCACTAGTATGCTTGGGTACAAATGATCGATCATTAGGATGTTGGTGTGTACACATGAGTCAAAAGTCGCGCGTGGCCTTGGTGGCGTTGAGTCACCAAGGAGGAGTACGGGTTCGCCCGGAAATTGTATTTATATTAGTCGGTGATGAGTGGAATCCCATCGACGGGGCGTGAGGATGAGTGGAATCCCCTCCGCGTGAGATGAGGCGTGAGGATGAGTGGAATCCCCTCCGCGTAAACGGTGATGAGTGGAATCCCACCGTCAGGTAATGGTTGAGTTGTTGGATGTGAGTTCCAACGGTTATCCGCGTATTCGAGTCATAGCTAGGTGCCAATACGGATTGTAGTTTATATTGCCAATTTGTGGTTAATTTGGGAGCCAATGTGTTTTGGGAGGTGTTGCTAACATGGTTTAATATATGTGATTACATGTGTGTTGGATTTAAACATGTTGAGCATGACATGATATTGAATATATGCTCATGCATCATCTAACCATGGCTCGTGTGGATCGGAGGTAAGATCATGCATTTTATCTTGGTTGTGGTTCGTGCTTGGACCCTGCATTGTCGAAGGTTTGTTTTATGAGCTTACCCTCACTAAGCTTTTATGCTTACGCTCTCTTTTGTTCGACAATGCAGATCAATGGTTTGTGGGTGGCAAGGGCAAGGAAAGGCCTCCAAGTGTTGCTTACGGTTAGCTCAAGTATGATGTTTAAACTTAAAGATTGTAATAGTAAAGCAATGGGATAGGTGTTGTTGATTTGAGTTTGATGTATGTCTATGATTGACTTGATTTGTAAGCATGATGTGTCTTGCCAAATGCTTGTGTGATGAATGTTAACTCATGCCTAAGTTGCTCTTTTGAATGTTAGTCTTATGCCTTAAGTGTTTATATATGTGTTTGAATGATGTTTGTATGAAAACATGTTTGTGGGGTGTCGCCTTAGTGTTAGACATGTCTAATTAATGTTGAAGCATGCTAAAATGGTTGTTATACCTTAAGATGTCTTGTCTTGAAGTTGCTTGGTGGTTTGTTGGTGTTTTGGGGCATCTTTGTGCCTCAAAACAGCCCAGAAAAGTCTGCAGACAGAGGGGGGTGTTTCGGAACGGGTCCCCGTGTTCCGAAACGGCCCCTGTGTAAATGGCCTGCCGTTTCGAAACGGATGAGGGCCGTTCCGGAACGTTTTCGCCACTGGAATTTTGAGAAATTGGCGAGATGAAACCGTTCCGAAACGGGCCTTTGAAGTTCCGAAACGGTCAAATCTCGTTGACCACGAGATATTGACCGTCAAGGTCGTTCCGATACGGGTCACCCCTGTTTCGGAACGGTCACCTTGTGGTTGACCCAGGCCCGTTGACCAGGTCAGGGCGTTTCGGAACACCCTATAGGTGTTTCGAAACGGCCTGCTGAAATGAAGTAAAATGGGCTGCTATGGTTGTTTGGTCGGTGCATGTTACGTTGTTTGTTTCTTCCGCTGTAGTGTTTCACATAGGAACTATAAATGCATCTAGAATAAGACTAATGTTAAAAGAAATTTTCTGGGTCGTTAACCGAGGGGAAGCCTTAACAGGTTTCGCTTCGGTTTTCCCCGTGTGGCCCACTCGGACCGGTCATCCGACCAGACCGGGACGAGGGGGTTACAATCCATGTCTATTAAGATAATAGAATATGGTTTAGGGTATAGATTTAAGAGTTTAAGATTTAATAGTTTAGGGTTTTAGGTTGAGGGTTTAGGGCTAAATTATTTTTTTATAAAGAATAGGATCAAATTGAAATAATATTTAAATAACGAGGGTTCAATAGAAATACGAAAATAGGTGAGGTACTAAATATATAGTTTACTCTTATTAAAAAAATAAAATTTTAATATATACAAAACAATTTAATTGAATTTTTAAAAATAATTATTAATTGTATGATGAATCCTTAAAATTTTAAATCTTTATTAATTAATTTAATGGTGTTCATCGGTGTTCATCATTAGTGGTGTTCATCGGTGTTCGTCGCACGTGGTAGACTCATCCCTAAAATTGATTCACAACTTAAAAAAATTGATGCTTAAATTTAGAAAGAATCCTCAAATTGGTACTTAAACTTAGAAAGAATTATCAATTTGGTACTTAAACTTAGAAGAATTCTCAAATTGATACATGATGATAATATGATAATCTAATAACACTTAATAATATATCATTATTTTGATAGGTCAATTCAATATCTATAACTTGATTCTTGAGATGTAAAGTCAACAAATGTACTAATTTAAAAACAAATTCAGATACCATTTAAAAAACTACTAAATTTAAATAATAAATCGAAAAATATGATAATCTAATAACACTTAATAATATATCATTATTTTGATAGGTCAATTCAATATCTATAACTTGATTCTTGAGATGTAAAGTCAACAAATGTACTAATTTAAAAACAAATTCAGATACCATTTAAAAAACTACTAAATTTAAATAATAAATCGAAAAATATGATCGAATTTCGATATAAGTATATATATTTAATTTAATTCTGTTTTTTGGCCATAAATTAAATTAATTCTACGCACTATTCTCTTCTTTGCGTTTTTGTTCACACTCTCTTTTGCTTCCATTTCCCCCATAATAAAGCTTTGATCTTTTTAATTTCTACTTTCTTTCCCATTTCCTTCTGCTGAAATTAGGGTTTTGAAATGTGGATTTACAATGTCACAATCTGAAGAAGCTCCGATCTCCGGCACGACTGCACCTGCCGATTCCAGCCTTAACGTTTTAGGGCATGACTCTCACGATCCCTATGCGACTCCGAATCCCGACGAGTCGCCACCGCCGTCTGATCTTAATCATACGGCTGAGAAAACCGGGCACGACGAGAGCTGTCTCGAAGAGCAGTTGCAGCACCTCGATTTGAAGAAGGAAGAGGATGAGGAGGCTGCGGGGACGAAAGGCGATGGCGAGCGGAAAAGCGACAATGGTTACGACGATGCCGATGCTGTCGCTGCCGGAGACGATGAAGATGAGGAGATAAACGAGAACGATGGTGAAAACGTGAAGAGGTATGAAGGAGTGAGGTCGCATTATCCAGTGAGACCAGACGCAGAGGATTGCGCTTATTATATGAAAACTGGACTTTGCAAATTTGGATCTAATTGCAAGTTTAATCACCCTTTTGGAAGGAAAAATCAGGTCTTTTTCTCACCTTATTATAACTTCTATTTTATTTTTATCATCTTTATATGTTCTAGAAATGTTCTTCCTTTAGCTGAATAGGAGCTTTGTTAGCTTTCTATTGACTTACTTTTAATATTTTTGCTATATTACTAATTTACTATTATGATATTTGTTAAAGTTTTTTTTTATTTCTTCTCATTTTAAGATTGGCTTGTTTGCTACATACGTGTACTTATTGATTTCGTGCTGACTTTTTAATTCTGGGTATTTTGATTTTGATGTTTGAAGGCTGTTCCTGAAATAATCAAAGAAAATGATGAATCAAGCCAGGCAGAATGCAAGGTTAGTAATAGTATTCTTTCAATGACTGAATTTTCTGCAATTTACAATTCTTTCTTTCAATGAAGGTCGGTGATCGCCTAGCATTTTATGATTAGTGTTGTTCAGATGCTCGTGAAAACATCTGTTTGTATTTTCATCTGTGTATTAGAAATGTGCATAGGTTGATGATGACATTTCTGTGTGTTACAACAATGTTGCTCGAGATTTTTGCAGTACTACCTAAGAACGGGTGGATGTAAGTTCGGTAAGGCATGTAGATACAACCACTTTAGGGCAAAATCTTCAGCGGCTCCGATTTTAGAACTTAACTTTCTGGGACTCCCTATCCGACAGGTACCACTTCAGTTTTTGTTATCTTTATTAAAAGTTTTTTTTCCTGGACTTCATGATTCAAGTCCTGGTGCTCATTTGCATTTGTTCTACAATCATCCAAATTGTATGAGTTGTTTTATAGTGACTATTTTGAGTATTCATTTTGGAAATTTGAAAGTTTTAATTTATTACAGGGAGAGAGAGAGTGCCCCTATTACATGCGTAATGGGTCCTGCAAGTATGGAGCCAACTGCAGGTTTAATCATCCTGATCCTACCACTGCTGGAGGTCTTGACCCACATGCAGCGTATGGTAATGGTGGATCTGTTTCATCACAAGCCGCTTCACAAGTGAATATGGCATCCTGGTCCTCACCAAGAGCATTGAATGAGACTCCAGCTCCCTATATGCCAATTATGTTTTCACCAACTCAAGCTGTTCCACCTCCAAATCCCGAATGGAACGGGTATCAGGTACTATAATTGCTCGTATGTTGTTCTAGTTTATGTTATTACAGTCTATGGCGTCTACTATAGTGCATGACATATATTGAGTTTATCTTAGCATTACATGGTCCTCACCTTCATCTCAGCGTCTATTCAGATTATTAATGTAATTTTTTCAATTCTTAAGATCAGATGGTTAAAACTAGTTTCTTGACGTGTTTGTATTCTATGGGTTTTTACAAACAAATGTTCTATGAAGGGACTCATTAAGGTTATTATTTGAATTTATTTATTTTCAATGCATTGGAGTTCACAACATTAACTGTCAGTTACTGCATTTATTACAAAAGTATAACTATAAATACTTAAACTAGTATTTTACCTAACTTGAAGAAGTTGCCAGCACTCATTACTTCTGGCCGTCTTCAGAAGTTTTTGTTGAAAATTATGCCGTCACTTTGTGTATTCATATACAGGCCATGTATAGGAGACTACAAAAACACTGTTACATTCACACTTCAGCAGTCAAAAATGCTGAGACTTGCACCAAAGAGAACTAAGTAGAACCTCGACGTTGGTTCAGTTTCTTGCATGAGGGATTACTTTCTGTGGTTTTATCTAATGTTGCTTTTGCATGGAAAAGTGTTCGAAGTTGGTAGATAAGAATAAGATATACTAATTGCTTAGGCAATCTATAGTGTTAATAGATGCATGAATATGGGTTTTTTGTGTTCCATCCAACACACATTTATTGCTTTGGTTACAATTTTAGCTTTTATTTGTTTCACTGCTTTAACTCAAGAAGCTCATGTTTGAAAACGACTGATTGGTAGAAAAGCTGGTTCTGCATATAATTTTCTCCAATAATTCAGCTTTGCTTTTTCAAAACTTATAACCAATATGGTTCGGAACAATGACTTGATCTTGTTTGCCTTTTCTAGGCCCCTGTTTATCCCCCACCAGAAAGGAGTTTGCATCCAACCCCAGCATATGTCTTGAGCAACCCCTCGATTGAAACCACTGTCTATAATCAACATCCGCCACAGATGGTGGTTGATGAATTCCCGGTACGGCCTGGCCAACCCGAGTGCACTTACTTCCTGAAAACTGGAGACTGTAAGTTTAAATCTAATTGCAAATATCATCATCCAAAGAATCGATCTGCAAAGCCGGCTCCATGTGCTTTCAGCGACAAGGGTTTGCCACTGAGACCTGTAAGTTTTGTACTCCTTTATGGTATGATTTTTATCAAATATATATATGAACTTGGTAGTTATTTTAAAACAATGCTTTTTTATGCAGGCGGAAATGAAAATAAAAGTAATTCATGTAAAAGCAATGGTCTATAATAGTTCTTGGTTCATTTCTTGTTTTCACCTTAATAGTGATATGCACTCTCTTCGTATCTTCTCGTATATCTTGAAACAAGTTCTTCATAGAATATCTCTTAGAAGTTTGTAACTGATTATTCGAAGGCAATGATTAAAACTCGAGATTCTGTTCCGTGTGTTCTATTTGTCGTACTTAGATTAAACCCTTGCAATATAGCTCATTAGTTTAGCGTTTTGTGTTTTCGATAATATTAATTGAATTTTCATTTCTAATCACATTCAACATTTAACAAATGCAGGATCAAAGTATTTGCTCACACTACAGTCGCTACGGTATTTGCAAATTCGGGCCAGCCTGTAAATTTGATCATTCAATGCAGGTAGCTCCTACAACATCGGAATCTGAAGTAGACCGGCCTCCACCATTTAGCTATTCTGCACCATTAGAGCAAACCGGAATCGGCGGAGGTACTGATGTCGATACTGCAGTTCAACAGCCTGTGTAAAATTATTTTTCAGGAAAGTTGTTAGTAAGGATTCTATATTTCCCTTTTTCTAACTTAAAAAACCTTTAATTTTTCTTTCGCTTGGTTTGTTGCCACTTGCCACAAGCTTTTTTAGGGGATGGCATTATATATGGGTTGTGTTGTTAGTGCTGAATTGAAATTAGCATATGTAAATTATCTCAGTTTCAAGTCATGTTAGAAACTAGTACAATTAAAATTTGGGATGTGTTGTACTTCCCTTGAACACGTGCCTCAAAAATTGCACATGCTTTGGACTCCAATCTCCATCCCTGCCTAGTTTTATAAAAGTGGCACGTGTCACTATTTGACTGGAAAATAAATTTATTAAATTTAGGATCAAATTGATAAATTACATAAATAATAAGGATCAAATGTATAATTATATTAATCTTTTAACGTTCACGCCAGTTTCTCCGTTATGTTTTAAGTTTTAACGGTGGTTGGGTTGATCGATACCACTTAAATAGTTAAGTGGTTATAATGACACAATTGAAAGTATAGTGGTCATAATGTCAAAATTATATAAATTTTGTTTAACAATCTGTTGTGTTTTAACTGTCGGTGGTTTGATCGATACCACTTAAATAGTTAAGTGATCATAATGACACAATTGAAAGTATAGTGGTCATATCGACATCACGCGCTTAGATATGTGGTCATTTAAGTAGTTTATTTTTTATTATGAAGTATAGATTTTTTACATTTGATGCCAAAATTTCAATTTTAATAAATAAACTAAATTCAAAATGTTTAACATAAATTTAACTTTTATGATTAATGAAAATTTTAATATGCTATTATTATTTAATATAATACAGTTGAAATTTTTATAATTAATTAAAAAGTGTTCAGAAATTTTAGTATTTTTTTATACACAAAATAATTACCTTTTAAAATTAAAATTTAAATCTTAAACCAACTTTAAATTTTAAATCCTATAAAGTAAATTTAAAACCCTAAATCTTACATCAAAAATTGGAAGACTACGTAATATGTGTATTGAATTTTTTCAAATTAAAATTTAATATTAGAATAATAAATAAATTAAAAAAATCAAAAGTATGTAACTTACTTAATGGACACGATGAAGGGATAAACAAATTGTATTAGGTAAATATCATATAAATTCCTAATTCTAATAGAAAATAAAAATTCTAAATAATTAACTCAAAAGTTGCCAAATTGTATTAGGAAAATAAACCTACACGAACTCGTAATCTCGCCTACTATAAATACACCATCTTCTCCAGTCGAGTTCTCATAAATCAAACACCGTTTTAACTCAGAACCAAACATATTGTAGTGATCAAACCTCTAAACAAAGGAATCGATAATGGAGATTGCGACTGGTAAGCAGCTGCAGCAGCAAGATTCATCATCAACAGCAAAGGCCGATGCTTTGAACGATTGGCTCCCCATTACCAACTCCAGGAACGCTAAATGGTGGTACTCGGCGTTTCACAACGTCACCGCCATGGTCGGCGCCGGCGTCTTAGGTCTCCCTTTTGCTATGTCTCACCTCGGATGGTTCGTTCCCAATCTTTCTTTCTCTTCACGTAACCGGAGAAAACGTTTTCGTGTTTACTACGTGTTCGACTAAATTCATGTAGTTTAAAAATTAGATCTTTGTGTTTTAATATTATGTTTGATTTACTTGAGAATGTTACATGTACAGGGGTCCTGGAGTTACAATCATGGTATTGTTATGGATTATTACTTTGTACACACTATGGCAAATGGTTCAGATGCATGAGATTGTTCCCGGGAAGCGATTCGACCGATACTACGAGCTGAGCCAGCATGCGTTCGGCGAAAAGCTCGGGCTCTGGATTTTGGTGCCTCCGCAGCTGTCGTGTGAAATCGGCGTCGACATTATTTACATGGTCACAGGTGGAAAATCATTGAAGAAGATCTACGATATATGCAATCCCGAGGGCTACGACATTCGGACAACTTATTTTATCATGATATTTGGATCGGTTCACTTCGTTCTCTCCCACCTCCCTAGTTTCAATTCCATCACCTTCGTCTCCTTTCTGGCTGCTCTGATGTCTCTTGGCTACTCGACGATTGCTTGGGGAGCATCGCTGCACAAAGGGGTTCAGCCGACTGTTACTTACGCTCCAAGGCACACTTCAACCGCGGCCATAACGTTTGATTTCTTCAGTGGATTGGGAGATTTAGCCTTTGCCTTTGCTGGACACAATGTGGTGTTGGAGATACAGGCTACAATCCCATCGACCCCGGACAAACCGTCGAGAAAACCGATGTGGAAAGGGGTGGTTGTAGCCTATATCGTGGTCGCATTGTGTTACTTTCCGGTTGCCTTTAGTGGTTACTGGATCTTCGGGAACCTAGTCGACGACAACATCCTTCTTTCGTTAGAGAAACCGACCGGCCTCATTGTTGCCGCCAACGTGTTTGTCGTTGTTCATGTCATCGGAAGTTACCAAGTAATGTTCTTTCACCTCTATATGCCATTTGATGTGTCCATTCATTTATGTTCTAACTTTCTAATGACTTGCAGGTCTTTGCAATGCCAGTTTTTGACATGATTGAATCATTTTTAGTTAAACAAATGAAATTCGAGCCGAGTAGAATGCTTCGGTTCATTTCCCGAAATATATATGTCGGTAAGTATGTCGTATGTCGACCCTTAAATAAAATATATCCGTATTCGAAATCCGCATTCGAGTTATATTTAGACCTCTAATCATGAGTTTTTTTATGCAGCCATTACCATTTTCATGGGAATAACATTCCCATTCTTTGGTGGGTTGCTAAGTTTCTTTGGTGGATTTTGTTTTGCCCCCACATCATACTGTGTAAGTTATTATTTGATTATGTAATTTTATATAAATTTTAATATTATTATACCGATTTTTCTTTATATTTTAATTATTTGGTTTCGTTAACCAAAATTGCAGCTCCCTTCAATCATGTGGCTTAGACTTTGTAAACCAAAAAGATTCAGCTTCTCATGGTTCGCAAGCTATGTAAGTTCTTTATTTAAATATATTTATTTAATTATTTAATAAAATTTAATTATATTCGTATCTGACACTTATTTTCGACATTATTTTTTTGCAGATATGCATTATAGCGGGGTTGATTTTGACGATTTTAGGACCAATCGGGGGAATGGTGTCTCTCATTCAATCATCTCGGACCTTCCAATTTTACTCATGATTATTCCTTTTTTTTATTGTTTGGCAACATTTCATGTGTTATGTTTTTTTGTTTGATTTTAAGTCTTTTTATGGCAATATATAATTTATTATTTCTTGATTCGAGTCTCGATTTTATTAATAATATAAAAAGTTATTACAATTTACATACACATCGTAAAAATAACATGTTCATACGACATAATACGAAAAAGAAAATATATTCAGAAAGTTCTGCCGGGCGTCTTCGTAAAATCCAGTGTCGGGTAATTCCAAAATGTGGTTTATAATCTAGACAAACCACCGGAGATAGAATGGTTAACCAGCACCCTCCTCAAGATCTTTCCTGCCGGAGATTTCGGAATTGAATCGATAAATGCTACACGTCGGATCTTCTTGTACGGTGCAACCTGCACGAAGAAAAATTCCGATGTAACAGATTATTATTATGGTCAATTATGGTTACAAACATGTTAAGTGTGTGTGGTTAACCCAATAACAGAATCATTATATGTCCATATGTGAATACAGGATTCCATACTCGATCTCATAGATAAATATCGACGATGAACATCAACCGCAAAAGAATGGTTGTACGTCGGTTTCGAGCCATTATTTAAATATTTGCCTACCGATACGATTAAGAAGCCTATATCCTAAAAGAAAAAAAAAAACACAAAGAAAATAGGAACAAATTGTAGTAACATGCCTGTTTTGCAATAAAATCCATGACTTGAGCCTCAGTGAGGCTACTTCCAGGGTTTCTCACAACATAGGCCATCGGAATCTGCCCTGCTTCTTCATCAGGATACCTGCTCTCGGACATAAAACAAAATGTTACGACAAGAAAACAGTTTCCGACAGCATCGTATTAATATACGTTTGATACATATTCAAACATGAGTAACATATTCGTATACTCAAGTTGGATACATATTCGTATCCAGCACTCGCACCAAAGTCCGAGTAACATAAAGTACACCTCGAAAGCACAAATCAACCCGACAACGAGAAGCAAAAGACATACGGAATCACTGCTGCATCAGCAATTTGAGGATGGGAATGAAGTAATTGTTCCAATTCTGCTGGAGGGACCTGGCATTTGGTTTGTATACAATGAGATTACTTTTGTACAAAAAATATGAATTCAACACAGTTAACCATACTAAAGTTGCAGCTCAATTCACCTGATAAGCCTTGTATTTGATCAACTCCTTCAATCTATCTACGACGTAGAGGAACCCTTCCGAGTCGAAATAACAGATATCGCCGGTTTTTAACCAGCCTTCTGAGTCCAAGGTTTCAGCAGTTGCCTTCTCATCACCTACATAACCTGCATTGACAAACACTACATATCTTAGCCAAAATTGCATCTATCTAGTAGCAGTTTATTCATTTCGACACGAAACTCGTAACTATCGGTTGCACGACGTTTTTTTCTGCGCACAGTATCATCTTCTTTCGATCTTAAGGTTTTGTCATCCCTAGAGCACTATGCATTATAGACAAATAATGTCTTTAAACCGAGTTGTTATAAAAATGGAAGGCAAAAAAGTATGTACCCTTCATTACTACTGGCCCTCGCAACCATAGTTCCCCTCTCTGTCCGGGTGGCAGGGACTCTCCGGTTACAGCATCGACAATCTTGGCTTCTATATTTTCAGAAAGGCGGCCGACAGTCCCGTACCGAGTTGCCTCCCCGAGCCCTTCCGTATTAGTTGCTCCTCCTCCGGTTTCGGTCAGCCCATATCCCTTAACACAGACAGTTTAACATTCACCCAAAGAAGATACTAATTAAGGACGTAGAATTTTGAAAAATATACACCAAGATGTACTAGATAATCATGCTTATTATACAAATAATAAAATTAATCTTAACTAATCAGCGAAATTAGACATACAATTTAAGGCCACTTATTACTAGTGGACAGATAATTTGCACCAACATACAAAAGTAACTTGTTTGTTGGGATGCTACAATTTTCAGTTTTTCTTTGACAAACTTTTGATATATTTTAGGGATAACTACATTTTTAGTACTCAAACTTTACCCGTTTTTCTATTTTGGTACTCTACCTATTTTTCTTGGCAAAATAGTACCTAACGTTACGTTTTGTTTCTATTTTAGTACCCTGCCGTTAAAAAATTAACAGAAGGCTGACTAGGAGAGAGAAAATAACGTGGCAGCATGCCACATGTGCTTTTATCTCTCCTAGTCAACCTATCGTTAATTTTTTAACGGCGGAGTGTCAAAATAGAAACAAAACGTAACGTTAGGTACTATTTTGCCCAAAGAAAAATAATTAAGGTACCAAAATAGGAAAACAAGTAAAAGTGAGATACTAAAAACATAGTTATACCTATATTTTTTTGTTTCCAAAGTATCTACCGAAACAAGTTTAGTAACTAATTTTTCATATCTGTTGTCCCATAAAGGGGTAGATCATACATTTTAAAATTGGTCCATGTTCAGAGTGAGGATCGAATTTTCAACCACTTGTTATAAATTACTATACTTGCTATGTGTCTGTATTAATATTAATATATATATATATATATATATATATATATATATATATATATATATATATATATGGATTTGTAAATTATATTCTGAAGGAATGAATTGATAAATTGTTTTTAATTAGTAAAGTTAATGTGTATTTATTTATAATTATTATTTTTTGTTAAAACTGAATGATCATCAGGAGTTGGTAGCTATTTGTGATTTTTAAAATTTATTCACCTAAAGTTTTAAATTTTAAAATAAATGCATTCCCAATTAGTATTAATTTAGTTCTAACTAATTCTTAATTATTGTAAACATAAATAAATAAATAAATTACCTGAACCAATAACACATTGGGGAACTTTTTGTTGAACAGCTGAGCGACCTCCTGTCCAAGCGGCGCCCCACCGCAGGCAACCGCCTGAAGTGAGCTCAAGTCGTGTTTTTTGGCCAGATCCGATTTAACAAACGACAGTACAAGCGGCGGAGACACCGGCATGACAGTAACCTTGTACTTCTCAATGGCTCTCAGCATCTCGGTGAATACAAACCTCTCGGTCAAAACCACCGTTTCCGCCGACAGAACCGCTCCTAACAACATAAAGAAACCGAACACGTGGAACAACGGCACGGTGAAGAATGTCACATGCCGCGGTGGCTTATCGCTACTAGCTGCAGCTTCAAGTGTGTAGTGATGAATCCCCGCCATCATAGCGATTAAGTTACGGTGAGTCATAATCACTCCCTTGACCCGCCCGGTGGTTCCGGAAGAATATAATATCGCAGCCGTGTCGGACTGGTTTATCTTGACTCGTTTAGTGAAGTCATCCTCGATATCGGACCGAGTTAAGAAAGATAGAAACTCGGGCGAATCAAGGACGATAGTACCGTGTTTGAGAGATGGAATTTTATGAGAGGATTGTGAAGTAGCGAAAGCAATAACCGGTTTACTGAGTTGAATCTGGTGAGCGATTTCCGAGTTCGAACTGAGCGGGTTAGCGGGAGAGACGATGATCCCCAACGACAAGAGAGCAAAGTAAATCACGGGGACATGAAGAGAAGCAGGGCAAAGAACAAAAGCGACGTCGTTTTGGGAAAGAGAGAATCGCTTCTTGAGACTGTAAGCGAGGGAACGGACTTGAGAAATGAATTGAGAGTAAGTCAGCGTTTGGCCCGTGGTTGAATTGACGACGAAAGCGGTGGCGCCGTCGGTGGAAGTGGAAGAGAAGATGGAGAGACAAAATTCCGCGACGGAGAGAGGTTGGTTAGGTGGCGGGAGAGGGATTGGCGGCCTCAGGCTGCTGTAAGTTCTCGTTTCGTAACAGAATCCGGTCTTTGGATCCATTGGATGGCTGTGATTTCTTTCGGCCATGGAAATGGAGATTTAAAGCTGGTTGGAAATTCAAAATGTTGAATTAAATTAAATTAAATTACGTCTCGAATTTTGCTTTGGCGACGGTTTGTTGCATTAAATTAAACATGCAATTATTGTAATTGCATAACGACAACGATCTGAAGCACGTAAAGTTTGAACTTTTCTGATTGTCCTTTTCGGTAAATAACGCATTTTTTTAGAAAATATATAATAAAATACATTCTATCCAAAAATAAAGAAAATAATAGCGATAGTTTGAGGGCTTATATATAACGTTTTAAAATTTATGAACTGATTTAAAATGAAATAATAATTAGGACCGATATAAAACGCTTCAAAGTTTAGACATTAATTTAGAATAGAGTTGATGATTTGGGGCTTCTTGTGCAGCTATCACTTAAAAAATTACATATTAATTTATTTAACGAAGGTTTAATTTCCAATATTTAAATTTTTAATCCAAATAAAAGTTTGTGTTGATTGTTGCATCGTTTTTTCTATCAAAAGGAAAAACAAAGTTTAATTAAAATAAAAGAGGCCCGACCCCATGCACATG
Source organism: Hibiscus tridactylites (assembly GCA_958450335.1). Lineage (NCBI taxonomy): Eukaryota > Viridiplantae > Streptophyta > Magnoliopsida > Malvales > Malvaceae > Hibiscus > Hibiscus tridactylites. Next base: position 2,382,313 of record OY288276.1, read on the forward strand.
GTGTGCAGGAAATAAAGAGACAAAAACAAACATAAATCGCGAGACAAGCAAGCGGAAAGAAATAGTATCCATGTTCACTTGAGCAGTGCAGAGGGAGTACAACTCAACAGAGGCTAAAAGAATATCCAGAAATGGGACAGCCAGGCCTACAAGACAAATAAACGCCTATCAAGGCACGCAAGGCAACCGTCACAAGAATACCTCAGATCAGAAAGGACGTAAACGAAATTCCTAATCTTCTGGAAGAGCTCTTTTCGAAGGCAGTCTCCCAATCCCTTAGTGGGATTGGATCTTGTCACCAAAATCGTAGGAAAACAACCTCCTAACTGATCGAGCTTCACTAAAGTGACTACCAAGCTTAAAACCGACGAGCTTAAAATAAAGAAACCATGATTTTTCGAAGAATAGAACCACATCAACCGAAGCTTAAAAAAGAGGGGTAGAAGCGTACAGATCCCATCCAAAACTTATAACATTTAAATTCAAGATCCCATTAAATTTCCAAATCCCAGCAGATTTTAATATCCCATGAAACAAGGGATGGTTTGGATTTATATGCAAAGTTTTGGGACAAAAAGCTTGAAAGGAATATTTATGGTAAGACACCATTGAAAGGACAGAAATACCCTCGTCCTTAAGTTCCACTTTGAGCAAACCAGCTTCCATGACTTCTCCCGCAATTCGTGGTAAAATGCAATTTTTAATATACTAACTGAATTATACTCGATTAACAATACTACGTTTAAAATGCAATTTTAATTTATTTATTGAATCTGTAATACGTTTTGTAAACTACTGAACTTGTACCTTAAAATAGATCTCAACATTATTTAATCAAGCATAAGCATAGATAATTAGTTAGAAATCAAGTCCATCTTAATTAAATGAAAAACAAACAACAATATGAAAACTCGGTTGACCAAGAAAAACACAACCATATTCATAAAATTTGACCGAGTCCAACTCATTGTCCGAAAAACTATTTCCAAAATCAGAGACTTCAAAATCTAGAAGAAAGCTGGCTGCTAGAATTTTCAGAATTTCTACAACAAATAAACACACTATTAGGCATTTCATCATATGAATTTTAGCAAATTTTGATTAAATTCACTCTTGGGTCTTCTTCTTCTTCTTCTTTTTACTTTCATCTGTAGCTACTGTTCCGTCCTGCCCGGCAACGTCCTCGTTTACGCCATTTGTTTTCCCCTCTTCGTTGTCCATCTCTTGCTCCATCTTTCGTTTCTCTTTTTTCTTCTTTTTCTTCTCCGGTTTAGCATCCTCCAAAGCAACACCATCAGCTGGGGCATCTTCGGTTTTTGATTTCTTTTTCTTGCTTTTCTTTGCAGATGCTTCATCAGGCTGTACTTCTTCCATTTCCGTATCTGTACGACATGCAGCAAACTAATCAATGAGAATACCGGAAGAAACTGATGAGTTCGGTATATCAAATCAAAAACTCAGATATGCAGCAAACTAATCAATGAGAATACCGGAAGAAACTGATGAGTTCGGTATATCAAATCAAAAACTCGGATATGAAGTATAGCACTTTTGGATCGGTGTACCTTTGCTCTGAGTACTTTCAATTGCAGACTTCATCACATCGATGTTTTTTCGAGGTGCAACACCCTTGTCATAGAATTCAAGTCGTTCCTCCACTTGTTCCCGCAGTTTCTCCCCGAAAACAGTGGAGCCCTTCTCTGATAACAGGAAGACAATCAACACATACTATAGGGAAATTTTAGTTTGTACGAGAACAGAATATAAAAGATTACCTGCAAAACAATCTATACGAGATGCAATTGAACACTTATTCGCAAGATAACGTGCCATTCTGCCCTTGTTTTTAGCAGATGCTCGACCGATGAAAGATGAATGGAAAATTAGTCCATACTTGGGTGTGTTTCCACGCGTTTTTAGTGCCCTGAAATGAGTGAAAACTTAGGATTACGGGGAAAATCAAGATAAAAACATGCACTTGGATAAGTAAACAAGATCTTAAAAGACGCGAATCAAGCTTTGGTTCGAAGAATCTGAAGAAAAGAGAGTGAAAATAAAAATACCTGAAGAGGGCCTTCTCGGCACCAAGAATCTGAAGAGTGGATGAGGGGCACTTAGCCAAATTCGTGAGACTGCCGGCATGAGAGATCAAACGGGCGCCAACAACTTCCCCGATCAATGATGCCAAATTCGGTGCAATATCATTCATTTTAGTCACTAGATAATCATAAAGATTCTTTCTGTACTCGGCAAGATCCATTACCCTCTGAGCAAATAGCTGAACATTAATCAAATCAACCGGGGTCAAATCCTGTCCTGCAAAACGAGTAGGAGAAAAGTGAAAGGTAAATAGGGGTATGCGGAGAGGGGAAAAAAGGCCGAACTGCAGCATAAATGCAAGAGGTGTACCCATTGATGCTTTGCCAGCTTCTACAACTTCTTTTGCTTTGTCCTCATCCCCGAGTATCTCAGTTAAGGCAGGGACATGTTCTTCAGACAACTTTGACTTGTCCTCTATAAGCTTTGCAACTCTAGCATAGAGATAATTATCATTGACAATCTTTACCAACTCCGGGAAATGCCAAGAGTACCATTCCCTGCAGGATGTAATCAACCACAGGATAATTGTTATATAAAATCACGCCCGTGAAATGTGTGCGCTAGTTAAGAATAGTCGCTAACTAAAAAAGGTGCTAGCTTCAGGGTAAAGTGAATACGAACCTCACTCTCATGGAAAAGGAATTGATATCCTTGTCAAGAGTATCAAGAAGGAAAATTGCTTGAATAACCATATTGTCAACTCGATTGACATTGAATTTAACCTTTGCCCTACTGTAACTATGCGCCAAACCGAGCTGAGATTTCTCTAAGTCCCCAGACTACCATGTTCAAGAAGAGACATGAAGAGCAGCACAAAGCACATCAGGAAAAATACACACTAGTAACCGTCTTGTAAAAAACTTAAAAGAAATATGCAAACCTTTAGGTCCTTGATAAACTTATCAAAATGCAACCGCACACCACGAAGAAGCTCAAGAACAAACTCTCCACTTTGGCATGGGATTTTAGTTGTCTCGGAGATGTGGGAACCGAGCTTAGGCTCTGCAACTCCCAAGCTGAACTTTGGCTTCTTGCCTTCCTTCACTTTCGGGAGATTCAGCTCCAAAAAACTCCTCAACTCATCAGTCATAAGCCCTGCCAAATGAAACCAAACATAAGCCAATAGTTAACCCAACCTGAAAAACAAGCAAACTCATTTCAAATATGCCTTCTTTTAGCGACTAGTTCAGAAGGATTGTTAAGCATTCAAACCTCAAGAGGAACCTATGTTCATAAGATATTATACCCGACCCCGACCCGAATTAAAATATTAATTTACACGCCCCGACCCACCCTGATACAATAGCCCTTAAACCCGACCCCGCCCCAAAAATCACGCTTTCAAGGGACTTCAAACTTATATAAAAAAAATAAAACTAATTTTAAATCATACACATGTTAAACTACATATTTTAAAGAATAAAATTGAATCATTAACCGTTAGAATCGAATATATTAAAACTTGAACAACATCTAACAAAACTTTACAATAAGTACAAACCAAAACAAAAACAAAAAATAGCTTAAAACTCATAAAAGTGTAATATAATGATATTTTTTATAAATATAATAAAAAATATATAAAAATATAAAAATGTACCGGGGCGGGCGGGGAATTTCTAGCATTTCTAGCAAATAACCGAACCCGTCCCGACCCAACTTCATGCTTTTCACACACCGCCCCGCCCCGATATCCGAAATTTTAGAAAAAATACACTGTCGGGTCCGGGCTGGGTATTTTTGCAATCCCTAAATATAACAAATATCAGCATATGAAAATGGCAAAATCCTTTATTTCTAGCATCCCAATAACCCCACCAAGTAAAAACAATAACTTACATAAAAGAACAACTAAAGCTTTACAAAGTTGTACTAAAATCAAAACAATATAACTAATGAAAAAATGAAAAACAAACCCAGAATCTTGAAGAAAAGGGAAAATGTTAAGATACCTTCAGAAACAGAATTGCATTGATTGAGACCGTCAATAGCGGACTCGAATGGCTGAAACGCAGTGAGTTGGACCACTTTACCGAACCGGTTCAGATCGGAAACGGAGTTCCTGACGGCCTCTGTATTCTGACCGATTTCATCGAGCCCATGAGCCTGGAACAGCGCGTAACCAGAAGATGACTCGAACAACAAGTAGAGAGCCATTGAAGAAAGGCTCCAAAAACCCAAGCCGCGGTGAAAAGAGAGAGCTTTGTTAGCTTCAGAAACAATCAAAGCTAACTGAAATGGGCGTGTCCGGTTGCGTCTAGGGTTTGGGAAATGACGGATTGGAACTAGGGTTTAAGGCTCTCGAGTTTTTATACCGCCCGCAATTGTTTTCCAAAACTTGGGATTAGTCCTTGTTGATTTTTCATCTGTGCAACTGAGTCCTTATTGCTTTCAAATAAGGGTAAGGGTAAACTACACTCGTGGTCACTCAAATATTAATGAAATTATATTTTGATCATCCAATTATGAAAAATACATTTCCAACGCCCAACTAATCCACTTATTATGCCCTTTTATAATTGATATAATAATAAATTCAGTCATTAATGTCTGCATATTAAATTGATTTGTTATTGATTCTAAACAAATTAATTTGTAACGTCTGCAGGCTTTCACAATCTGTTCTTGATTATAAAAAATTAAATATAATATAGAGATATGATTTTCTTATACTATGTACATTGTTTTTAAACGTTAAATTGATTGCTGAGATTGACTGAGGTTAAAAATAAGAAATGAGAAGATTGTTAAAGAAAAAAAATCTCAGTCATTTATTTACATTCATACAACAGTCTGAAAATATATAAAATTAATTGCGTTTTGTATAATCTAAGTGGACCATAACTCTATTTTAAATACATATTCGAAAAGGATTAATATTTGATACACTGCCAGTGTAAAAAAAGTTTACACAAGCATGCCTATTTTCAAGCCTAAATTTAAAACCTAATATTTTAACATTAAAACCCTAAAAATCTAACCCCAAACCCTAAATTCTAACCATAAATCCTAAATTCTAAATTATACAACATAAACTCCTAACCTCTAAACCCTAAACTAAACCCTTAAACCCCTAAATAAACCCGCTTGTAGAAACTTTATTTTCCACCGCCAGTGTATTGGATATTAATCATTCGAAAATTATAAACAACTTCCTAAACCCTTCATATTGAAGGGTTTAACTATATTATGGTCACTTGACTATTAGTTCAGCCCAAATAGGGTGAGGATCTCTAGCCGGCCCATATTTGATATTATTTATTAAAATTTAGAGCTCACAAGTCTCGATTTTTTTTTTCTATTTTCTTTTTAAAATTTTGCAATCACTAAATTATAGGGATCATCATTTATACACATGTATTCAATATTCATGGAGGTGATAATGAATCCAAAATTAAACACTGCAAAAGAGCATAATAGATGATGAAACATAATACGTTAAAAAGTAATTTTTTATACACATGTTTGTATAATAAATTTTTACGCAAGCATACATATTTACTATTTAAATTTAAATTTTTAATTATAACTCTAAAAATTCTTGTGTTTGCGGTTTTTCTTTCTTTTGATTCTCTGGCGGACGAGCAACAACTAATTTTGATATTGATGTTCATTATTTTCCTTGTTCTTTCATGTTTTGTTTCTTACCCTTCAGTTTTAATAAGAATTTATGTTCTTTTGCTACGCATTTTCTTGTCTTTGTGGCACATTTTACATTGACTTTTGTGGTTCGTTTCATCTATCGTTTGACATGATTTCAGCATACCTTAACGATTGTTTGGTGCTCGTATAGAGATTCTCACGACGCAAAGTGTTCTGATTTGATTCTGTCGGTGGTCGTAGAAAAGATTGATCCCCACTCGTTTGATGGTTTGTTAGCCTATGTAATCAAAAATGTGTAACAGAGCAATCTGCCTAATAATTTGATTCGCTCGTCACTCCTTTTTCATCCCCAAAGTGTCTCATTTAGTTAAAGACAAAGAGAATCATGAAGGTTTTTGAGTTGATGGTATACTAATCTCAATAGAAGTGTTTCTCTTTTTCTCTCTTTTTAATGCATTATATTTGTAGTATATCTTTCATAATATTTAATAAAATTCAGATGACATTATTTAAAAAAACAATAAATCTCTAACTATAAAATAATAAAGCCTAAAACATGGTTGGAGACGAGTGTTGGGCGTGGATAAGAGTGGTCCACGGTCCATTCCTGGCCTCCCATCCAGTTTACATCATTTTCTTGGCTGGATAACGCTGCTACGGCGTCCCATCATAAAAGAAAACAACGTGGTAAACATGTCGTATAATACAAGTAAAATACATCATATCTGACGTCATTTATCAATTTTATTATTACAATTTCATTTTTTTACTTCAATTCCCTCTCATAGCAATCAACATTAATTTAATATTTGACCACACGTATATGCATAGTCTAGATGCACATTTTCGTATTCCATTAGCTCATTGTTCAACATGTACGATTCAAAAGTTTACAGGATATGTACAGTTTATTAATACTAGGTTCATTAAATTTTAAATATATATATATAAAGATTTTTTAGAAGATATTTTTATCTTATTAAAAAATATATTAGGAGGCTCTTTTTAATTTATTAAATTAAAATGTTTTATTTTTCCTTATAAACATTGAATTCAACTTATTTTAGGAGTTTTTTTTCTTAAAAGCAAGTGTGATTGCTTATCTCGTACATGTTCAAAATCTAATGTTGCTGGAATTGAAAATTTTTTAAACCAAAAACAATAGTAATTTATTTCCACTTTTTTATAAGATTAGATATTTAAGTAGATATTAATATATTTTATAATTAAATTTAAATAAAATATTATTAAAATAATAATCCAGCCCAACAAATAATGCAACGGTTTAACAAATTTATTTAAAAATTAACATTTGAACAAATCATTTTCTTTTTGTGTTAAAAACAAAAGAACAATAAACAATTGGTTTTGACCGTTAAAACGAAATTTTAAAGAATCATTCGGTATCGTTTCCTTTTAAGAATCTATTTATACTAAAAAAAACACCCAGAAATCCAATAATTCAACAAAGTCCGAATCTTTTTTTTTCTTTCTTTCATCTTATCGTCTTTACTCGTTTTGAAAGCTTTCCCGGAAAGTTTCGAAAAATTCCCGGCACTTTCTTGGTAACGTCATAGGCAAAGTCCCAACTCCCAACTCGTTATATAAACTCGGTTTCCATCACCCATTCCAGCAAACCCAACTCAGCTTTCAACAATTCCATCTTTCCGCATATTTTCCAAAAATAATATGATGAGAAGCGAACAATACCAACGTGTTCTTCATTACTTCGACAGAGACGGAGATGGGAAAATCTCGGCGTCGGAGTTGAGCCATAGGTTGGCCATGATGGGCGGCGAACTGAAGTTAACCGAAGCCGAAGTGGCGGTGCAATCGTTGGACTCCGACGGCGACGGGTTGTTGAACTTGGAGGATTTCATAGGGCTGATGGAGGAAGGAGGGGAAGAAGAGAAGATGAAGGATTTGAAAGAAGCGTTCGAGATGTACGACGCCGATGGAAACGGGTTCATCACGCCCAAGGAGCTGAAGAAAATGTTGAAGAAACTCGGCGAGTTTAAGTCCGTCGATGAATGCAAGGCGATGATTAAACAATTCGATCTTAACGGCGACGGCGTTATCAGCTTTGAGGAGTTCAGGTTGATGATGCAATAAATTCATGGGTGATTCTTTGATTCTTGTATTTATGATTCAACATTGAATTAATTCTTCAGAAATCCATGTAATTACACTCCCGAAATTCATTTTTTTCTTATATTAAATATATTAGTATCGAATACTTATTGTATGCTTCAAATCCAAATTTTACGCATAAGCTCGGGTGATGAATTTGAGGCGGGTCACTCTGTTTGAACAACGTATTGTTTAGAAGGGCTGTTTACCTCTTAATCATGCCTCTATTTATGTCTCCACAATAAAATTAGAGGTTTAAAGCTTAGGGTTAGAGCTTAAAGAATTTAGGGTATGGTGTATTTTTTAAGGTGTAAAGTTTATAATTTAAAATTTAGGTTCTTAATTTAATTTTTAAGTATTATTTTAACATGCGGCATAGTTAGAGAAGAAGATTTTGAATGGAAATCTTCTACAGTTTTCGGTGCCCCTACATATGCCCCCACACTTAAAATTAATTTTAGGGTTTTAGGTTTTAGGTTAGGGGTTGTGGTTAGGGTTTAGGGAATTTAGAGTAGGGTGTATTTTTACGGTATATGGTGTATGGTTTAGGATTTAGAATTTAGAGTTAGAGCTTAGAATTTAATTTTGTAGTGTTTTTTAGTGTTGGGGCATATGTAGGGTACCAAAAAGTGATGGAAATCCTCTACTCCTTTTCGGTGCCCCTACATATGGCCCCACGTTTAAAATTAAGTTTAAGGTTAGGGGTTGTGATTAGGGTTTAGGGAATTTAGAGTAAAGTGTATTTTTAGGGTATATGTATAGGGTTTAGGATTTAAAATTTAAGGTTAGAGTTTGAATTTTAATTTTGTAGTGTTTTTTTAGTGTTGAAGCATAAGTAGAAGTAAACAATTTTTTTCCACCGAAAAGAGGCAGACGAATTTTATTTGAAGATTCTTTACTCGTTTAGAAGCGGGAAAAACGCGGGGAGGAGAAGTGTTGGGAAGAAAGTCTAGTCTCCCGCGTTTCCTTTTTCAAATTCAACGCAAGTAGCGCATACATAGTTTATAGGTGGAAGTACCTGATAGGTACTTCTATTATAGAAATCTGTTAAAATTAGCCCTTTTTTATTGCATGCAATAATCTAATGCTTCTGTTACAGGGACCTATTCAAATTTGTCTCTCTACGATTAGATTGATCAATTCACTTGTTGTATTGGTGAAAATATCATATAATGTCAAATTTTAACAAAGTTAACGACTGTTATTTAAAAAAATGAGTAACATTTTTCGTCTGATAATAAATTAGATGACAACATTATAATATAAAATTTTTGATGTCGCACCACCATTTAATTTATTAGCAATGTATGTTATAATTATGTATATTTTTTAGGATTTCTTGTTATGATTTATATTCAATACACATGCAGTAGAAATTAAAAGTTTCCACAAGTGCTTTAGTTTTAAGATTTAGGGATTTTAATTTGGAGTTTATGGTTTATGGGCTTAGGTGTAGGTGTTTAGAATTTAGAGGTAATTATTAGGATTTAGGGTTTAGAGATTATGGTTTAGTTTTAGAGTAATATGGTGAGTGAATTAAGTTTTAACATATAAATAAATTCTAAAATAAACCTAAATACTAACTACTATCCGTAAATTCTAAACCTCTACACCTAAACTTCTAAACCATACACACTAAACTAAATTTTTCAATCCTAAAATTAAGGCGTTTATGAAAACGTTTAGTTTTCACTGTTGGGATAATTGACCTTCTTGCTATACGTAGATTATCATACTAGATGTTCATATCCTAGTTTATATCGGACATAATAAAATATTAAAACTGAACATATTAATAGGGTAGACAATCGTGTCCTCATTTGATTTCTTATTACCAAAGTTTATTTCATTGACTAAATGCTATTATTTTTTTAACAATAGTTGTAATTAGGGGTGCTTAACGAGTTCAGCATCTCGTGAGCTGCTCGAACTCGACTCGGTCAAAATTCGATAAATACTTGACTCGAATTGGCTCGACTCGAACTCGACTAAAGATCTCAACGAGTTGAGTCAAGCAAAGTCTAACTTGACTCGATAAGTTTGCGAGCAGCTCGTTAATTTTTTAAAATATTTGTGGATTGTTACTTTAGTTTTAATATGTTAGTTTGATGAAATTGTGGATTGTTACTTTAGTTTTAATATACTAGTTTGGTGTATTTGTGGATTGTTAGTTTGGAATTTAGACTTTGAAAGTGCTTTATACACTCTTTTGATATTTTTTGGTTAAATTTGTTAATTTATGTTAATATTAAGTCCCATATAGTATTGTTAAATTTTAATTTTAGTTAAAAATAAGGTAAATGTTTTAGTGAGCTTAACGAGCAACGAGTCGAGCTTAACGAGCAGCAAGTTGAGTTGAGCAACAATTTTTTAACGAGCACGAGTCGAGCACAATTTTAACGAGCTTAACGAGTCGAGTCAAGCAACCAAATTTTTTAACGAGCACAAGTCGAGCACTGCCCAACTCGCGATCGACTCGCTCGATAAGCACCCCTAGTTGTAATCCTCACACTTTTCTGACCCGTAAATAATAGGATACTGAGCGTTTAACCATACTCGATCTAAGTTTCTAACCACTATTTGTAAATTCTAAACCTCTAAACCTAAACCCCTAAGCCATACACCCTAAACTAAATCTTTCAACTCTAACTAAGGCATTTATGGAAACGTTTAATTTTCACAGCCGAAATAATTAACCTTCTTGCTATACATATATTATCATACTAGATGTTCATATCCTAGTTTATATCGGACATAATAAAATATTAAAAACTGAACATATTAATAGGGTAATCCTCACACTTTTTTGACCCATAAATAATATGATATTGAGCGTTTAATCATGCTCGATTTAATTTATTTTTATATATTACTATATCAACCATATATCAAAATAGCTAAACTTAATAAACATAAATAATCATCACCAGATTACGTTGATTAAAGTTTGACGCTTTGTCTCACTAGTTCAGTTTCCTTCTCTTTACCATGACATTGAGACCACCGGCCATATGACCGGTTAAGAGAGGAACGAAAACCGGCTGATCCCCACTCACCGGTCTAATCTCGAACCGTTTCAGAATAGAAGCCACCACATACTTCATCTGAATGAACGCCATTTCTTTCCCAAGGCAGACTCTTGGCCCGGCCTGAAAAACCGGGAACTTGAAAGGGCTGACTGGCTTTAACAAACCGTTCTCCGCACCCGATTCTTGGAACCACCGGTCCGGTTTAAACTCGAACCAGTCCTTCCCCCACAACGCCTGCATCCTCCCCATTCCGTAGGGGAAATACGTTACCCTATCTCCTTTCCCGACGAAAGTCCCGTCGGGCAAAACGTCGTCGTTTAAGGCGTGCTTGGAGTCCCATGCCACCGGCGGGTAAAGCCGCATCGACTCGCAAATGCCGGCCTTGACGCAGTTCATTTCCTTCAACGTTTCGAAATCCAATCCGTTTCCTCCGTCGTTAACCATCGACTCCACTTCTTTAACCATCGTTTTCTCGGCGTTTTGATGCTTTGAGAGCAGCCAGAACAACCACGTCATGGCGGAGGAAGTGGTGTCTCTTCCGGCAATTATGAAGCTAATCACCATATCCCTCACCACTTCCTCTTCGTGGCCAGCTGATAACAGCCTCGACAGGAGATCATCACCGCCGACAACGGCGCCGCTTTTGGTTTTCTCTTCTTCAAGACCCTTCTTTTTGTTCCGAATGATCTCCAAAACACAGCCGTGAACGAGCTCGATCGCTTCCTTGAGTTTCTTTTCCGACCCGACGTTAAACACTCTCTTTAATTTCCACACCACAAACATCGGCGCCATTCCCCGCATGGCGGATATCTCCGTCGCCGTATCGAACGCCGTAACGAGCGGCGGCTGCGGTTTCGAAAGATCCAAGCAACAAGGATCGTAACCCAATGATACTTTACACACACTGTCGAAAGCAAATCTTCTAAACACGTCCTGCAAATCAACAACTTCCTCCGTTTCCATTGCCGATTCAAGCAACGGCACGAGCCGATCATCGACTTCTTCTTGCAACGTTTTCACGACGAATTCTCTCAAAGACTTGGTGCTAAACTCATGGCTAGCGAGCTTCCTCTGAGTGCTCCACAGCTCCCCGTCGACGTTAAATATCCCACAACCGAGAAGATCGCCGAGGATTTCAGTGAAAGGTTTGCCTTTAGGAAAATTGTTGAAATTTGTCCTGAGTATGTGCTCGATATTAGCCGGGTTAGCAGTGACGACCGTACGCCGAGCACCGAACCGCTTCACCACAATGGTCAGGCGAGGCGACTCCGACAAAAGATCGGTGTACCAATCCAACAGACGGCGGCGGTTCTTGTAAAAGGAGATGAGACAGCCGAGAACCGGATAAGAAGGAGGCCCCCCATTGGAAGGTAAAAACGAGTTCTTGGCCAAAAAAGACTGCAAAAAACCTTGCATGGAAGATGAAATGAAATTGCAGAACAAAAACAAACCAATCGCAAATCCCAGTAAGAAACAGATAGCCATGTCTGCAAATTACACAAGTGAAGGAAAGCTAGGGAAATATCTTAGGGTTGGTTTTCGGGTATAATATGAATGGTCATTTATATAGAGATCAGGGATACAAAACTTTAGATTACGAGGGCGAACCTATAAATTTTTAGGTGTGTGAAAATAAATTTTTAATAAATTTTTTTCAAGAAAAAATTTCTAAATCCTACAAGAATTTCAAGTTTTTAGGGGACGACCGGCCCTACCAGCCCTACAGCCCCTCTCTGTCTATCCCAATAGAGATCAAACAGTGGATACCGACCAGAAAAAGCAACTAGGGTTTAGGGTTATGGACGAATAGGTACAAAAGGTCACATCATATGGTTTCTTTTGGGGATCATGTCGACTTGATTTGAATAACCATGTTTTTTTAATCGGAAAGTAAAATTATTTGTTATTTTTCTTAATCTAATTCCTCCTACATTGGTTGGATTATTCATAGGCGAGTTTTTTTTTCGGTTCGATGTAATTTTTGATTTAATATGATTTGAAGGGGATGAAAATTCTCTGTCCGGTGCTCCTACTTATGCCCTATATATGTTTAAAATTAGGTATAAAGTTTAGGATTTTAGGTTAGTGTTTATGGTTAAGGTTTAGAGAATTTAGGGAAGGGTATAGGGTGTAGAGTTTATGATTTAGAATTTAGGGTTAGAGCTTGAAATTTAATTTTGTAGTAGTTTTTAATATTGATGCATAAATAGAGACACCGAAAATGGGCAAATTTTTTTTTATACATGGTACATGATCTACGGAACTGAACTAAAAGCGTTTTCTTATTATGACAAACAACAATATAAAAAACAATTCTTTTATTTTATATGTTATATATTTCATATATTTTCGTTTTATTTTCTATTTGTTATTTAAATTCGGGTCATTAAAAGTAAAAATGTTATTTAAATCACTCTTTAAGTTTTTTTTTGTTTGATTAAATTAGTTGGTATATGAATTATTGTAATATTATTTTTATCGTAAAAATTATTGGATTATTAAAAAAAGGAAATTCATATTTTCCTGAAACTTATCCGCTCGTGGTAGGGCACTGAGATTTTAAATCATTGTTTTTATAAAAAAAAAAAACAGTATATAATAATATGTTATTTGAATAAATTAATTGAAGAAAATATCGGAGAATAATTGCAAATGTTATAATCAAGGCTGTCAGGGTTGAATTGATTAAACAAAAATCGTCGGTCTAATCGTTAGTAATAGATTAATCAATGTTATAAATTATTATCAATATTATTTGAATAAATTGATTGAAGAGAAAAAAAAATAAAGATTCATAACCAAGAACTAATGGTGTATTTTTGTTTACTAATTTGTATTTCGTTTTCGTTAAACCAGTCAAAACAATGATCTAATCGACTCAACCGGACTTTTTTCATTTTTTCATATTATTTTTTGCAAAATATATGAATAATATATAATTTTTACTTTTTTTCTATTTGATAATATCTAACTATCTATTTTTCTATTCAACGTTTAAAACAAAATTCGTTTGTCGCTGCCGACAAGTGTTGGTTCAATGACATGACACATTATTTTTCTGAGGATTAGACCAGAATTTGAATTTTGGAGAAGACATTATTAGAAGAGAGAGTCATAAATTTCAAACATTGACCATAAAATCACGTCGAAGTTCATTTTATGAATCTTTTAGTAAAAAAGAGATTTAATATCAAAATAAGGTTCGAATTATCCCGTTTTTCCTTTTAGGTGATTAAATTTTATGCCCCTTTTAAAGTCAACAGAGACACATATTTTGACCCAAAAATAATAGTTTGAGCACCTAAAGGAACAAAAAAAATTGACACTAAAAAGAAAAAATGAAAAAATTTGAACATTCATTTTGATATTGAGCTTAAAAATAAAAAAATTACGTGTCATAACTAGAATGGTATATGAAAACTCTAAATCTTGTTAAAAAGATGAATGGAAAATAAAGTTTTAACATAGTTCTTTAAAAGATATTTAGCTAATGAGACTTATAAGGTCGCAAGTTTTTTTTAGTATAATTAACTATAAAAATGAGGGCCAGAATTTAAATTTAAGTAAAAATTTGAGTTCAAATTGACAAAAAATTTATTATACCTCTAAATTTTAAAAAGTCGAGAGCATAGTCTTCGAGTGTTACAATTGTTATATAAAAAAAACTATTTAAACATTTTTTTAAATAACACTTTATTTTCTAGTAGAACCATTCCTTATATTCCGGTTTTATACAAAGTTGAGTTATGATTTCAATTTGGCCTTAAATTAATAAAATGTAGTTTAGTTTCTAAAAATTATAAAGATACAAATTAATACAACAATGAAATGGTATTAGTATATTGTACACTTTTCAAATATATTTTTATATAATAATGTAAGTCTACACGTGCAAATTTTTGAGCCGAAATTTTCAAAGAGCACGTGGGAGTTAAAATGCACGTGGTTTTTATAGTTTCCGAACAGTGGGGAACCCCCACAGATTTTGACATTAAAACACTGACATCACTCTTTCCATCACCGTAATTACTGCTGCGCCTTTCGCTTTATCCGCACGTGTTAAACATTCCAATTTAATTTTTTCTTCGAAAAATGGTCCAGTTTGACAATACAAAAGATTCTCGATGATTAAAAATTATTTATAAGAATTATTTAATTATTAGTTCTAAAAAATTGCATGTGGTGTATTTTTTATTGATTTTGAAAAAATATTATATATATACATGTATATTGAATTGTGGGATGTAATTATAAAATAAAATTTGTTCATCAATTTTTAATTTTTTAGTAACGTATATACATATATATTAAATAAACAAGCAGTTTAAACTCGAATTATTTAAAATAACAACATTTCTCGTATGTATATATATATATATATATGTTTTATCACAAAAACATGATATTTAATAAATTCAATTTTTTTTATTCTTGTGGCTTAAATTACATATACAATTAATATAAAGCTCAATAAGAAATATAATGGTGGCTTAGCTTGTTTGCCGGGACTTTACTAAGTCGGCCAACTATAACAACATTGACAATGTAAAATTGAGGATTTTCTCTTTTCTCGACATTTTATATTACTGTATTGAATGTACGTGATATTATTTTTATTTTACTAAGTTAATTTAGTTTTTAATGTTATTATATATTGCACGTGAATTGTTTTGTATATTTTTATTTATTAAATAACATAATTTACTTCATGCAGTTAATATAAAATAATAGGCTAAATAGGTTATTTTGTCATCGAATTCGACCCAAATTACCAATGTTGCTCCACGCACGAAAACGCGTTCAATTAGGTCTTTCAGTTCGCACATTGTAAGTTGTAACAAATTAGTCCATTGACCAACATTGACCGTTACGATGCTGACGTGGTAGTCAATTATGTTGATGTGGCAGTGTATGTGTGATGATGACGTGGCAGAGAGGCTGAATTAATTTTTTAAATAGAATTCGAGGGCATAATTGAGTTTTTTCCGAGTTCATGGCATAATTCATTTTAATTGAAAGTTTGATAACTTATTTAATATTTAAGCTAAAAATAATAATTTAAGAAATTGTTAAAATTTTAAAAATGGATAAATAATTTGTTTAAAATTTAAATTATTTTAATCAATTTATTTAGATTTTAAATAAAATTAGATAAATAATTTAGCTTTTCAAGTTGAACTTTTACAAATGGAGTATACCCAAAATTGATTAACAAATTGATCTAAACATCCTTTGGGTTCCTAATAATTTTAAAAAAAGCAAAGTGAGAACTCTCACATAAAATCAAAATGTTATTGAATTTAAAAAAAATCCATAAACTTAATAAAATTAAATAAAATATTTAAGAAATCACTGAAAATAAAAACTAATATAAAAAATTAAAATATATTTAAAATTAATGATAAAATATAAATATAAAAATGAGTACGTTTCTTTAAAAAGAACATTATGGTTTTAGGTTAGATGTACATATATTTAAGAAATTATATTATAAATTTAGCAGTGCGAGATTATAAAATTTTAGAGAATGTCAATGTAAAAACCAAATAAAAAGGTTTAAACTATATCAAATCTAATTTTTTTTTTAAAAATACGATCGTACCTTTACATCTCTCTGTCTATCCTTGATTATACCAATAAAATAATTCAAAGTATAGTAAAAGTTTGAAAGAAAATAAGGATATATTTTCCGGAAATCAATCAAATCATATGCGCTGTCGTGTTGTTGGTTGCAGCCGAAATCAAAACAGTACAAGTAGTTAACTAGAGACGTCTCCAAAAGGGAAATATTAAAGATTGGGGCCGGGGGATCCTGTCTGATCGTGACCATCGGCTTCGGTTTGGCCTTGCATTGATGCCGATTGCCGATGGGACCATGCACCGTCCACTCACCCAATCAGCGATCGCCATATCCGATATCTCTTTTGCCACTTGCCATATTTCTGACACATAAAATTTTATATTAAAAGGGTGGGCGTATAAAATTCTAAGGGAAGAATTTATAATATTTTAAGAGTGATGAAAATAATTTTTAAATTATATACGAATTTCAAATTATTAGGGGTCGATTGGCCCTTCGACCATACTCTCGGTCCATCCATGACTTTTATCTCCTATCCCTCTCTCTAGTACAGTGTTCACTGACTTTTGCTTCCAACTTCAACCACATAGAACTTGATGTCCGTTTCACTGATAAGGATGTTCATGGCACCACACAACTCACGTTCTGGATTCCAATTATAAAATTTATATATTTGTATTAGAAAAGTGTCCTAATAATTAACTTTAACATATAATTTGACATCATATTTTTCGTTTAACATTTTTTTCATTTATAAAAGATTTATATTTAATACACCGGTGATGAAAACTTTTTATTTAATTTCTACAAGTGCCTTAGTTTTAGTTTTAGGGTTTAAGGACTTAGTTTAGGGTGTATGGTTTAAAGGTTTGGGTGTAGGAATTTAGAATTTAAGGGCAATGGTTAGAATTTAGGGGTTAGGGTGAAGATTTAGGGTTTAAAAGTTAAGGCATAAATTTTAGTGTAATATGTTGAGGGTTTAAGTTTTAACGTATAAACTCTAAATTCTAACCCTAAACCCTAAATTATATTCACAATCCTTAAATTCTAAACTACTAAACCTAAACCTCACACCCTAAAATTAAAATGCCTATAAAAATTTTTAATTTTCACCGCTAGTGTATCAAATAATTATCCTTTATAAATTAGTAGACATTAACCGTTTAAGCACATTAAACCCATTAAATTTGAACATTATATAACTCCTCCAACTAATATTAAAATTTACATTATTTAGAAAAACACACATTTTATTTAATATTGGTCCTATTAAAACTTAATTATTCAATATTTAAATCGTCAATTCAACCCATTAAACCGACATTAAAAAAAATTATCTATTGACTTCCGTTTTCTAAACATTGCTCCTTAGTTGACTAAACTTTAAATTTAATCTACTCCGACATTAAAATCCAAACATGGTTTAAACTCGCATCTTTATTTTTTATTCATTACAAAATATATTAAAAGCAATGAACAAAATAATAATGAATTGAATCTCAATCATTCAAGCATAATACAAAATATCTTTTAAAGACCCTGCACCGATTAAAGATTCTTTATTAATATGTAAAAAAAAAATCATACTGATGCTAAAGGACAATAAGGTGGCTTGGTGAAAATAGAGGATGAAAACTCGTCACTAGAGATCAATCATAGAAAATGAAATTCAAAATATATAATTCTAACCAGACGATGTAATCCAGAATATGTCATATTTTGCTACTTTTCATGACACTATTGAGCCATGCACATGAATAGACACATAAGGAGAATGGACTAGTACAAAACATCTTATTAACTAACCTCGTCGAGAAGTAAGATTATCTAGCTAGTGAATAAGAACAAATCTCAAAACTATTTCTTGCACCAATGGAGATCTTGAGAATAAACAAGATAGTCCGCAGAAAATGCATGGATATTAAAATTATAAACAAGACAATATAAAACACACATAGAAACAAAATGGCAATTTAATCACCATCTAATACTGAAGATATTTTTATACAATCAATAGATATGCGACTTAAGTTAAAGTTGGGAAGAAAGATAATTAATATCTCTAAGATACATTATACATTCCATATATGCTTTGGATTACATAAATGTTAAGCTCCCAAAGTGTGGCAATGAATTTACGTCTCTCTTTTCTGCTAACTATTTTCACTAAATAGGTGCTTCAAGCCTTCAACAATGCATGCTGATTATAGCTTTAACTTAGTGAAACAAGAAAAGTAGCCCATTAAAAAATGGCAGAAATAATCGCAGCAGAGGTAAACTAAGCATCAGAATGCAATTAAGTGTAGTTGGCCTTACAAGTTGATTTTTCAATAATGAGATCCAAATTAAAGGATATGCTATGTCAAAAGAAATGCTGAAAGAGGCTAACATGACATTGTATTAGGTCAGTAAATTCAAGTGTTTGGTAGCCAGAAATACAGGAATTCAATCCAAGTTGGAAACAAATTTCCCTAAAATAGCTTGACTAAGGACATCCCGAAGTAGTAATCCCAAAGAGATCATACATCAAAATGGATCTCTATATAAAAATCTTGGTTCTGTATAAGGGTGTATTTTTTTTTTAAAGCTAAGGTAATTACAATTTATAAGTAGTATCTATTCTGAATATATACTCCCAACCATTTGACAACGCATGCTCAACCACCCTGCTGCAACTGCTATGCTCAAACCCGTAAGCTCTAGAAACAACAACTGTTCTCTTAACCATTGAGGCAAGTTGGTTACTGCGTATTTTACTAATAAGGAATCTTCATTAGCTCAAATAACAAACTTCTCTCCACTTTCCAAGTCAAATTTCTCATAGCAAAACCCTACCAAACCATCCACTAGACATAAATTTAATCAGATTTGACACATTAATCAATACATCCTAAAACCTCGAATCAGAACCATAAATCATTTACATCGCAGCTAAAATTAAACGAATCCTAAACTAATATCATAATTAGTTCCTTTTTCAGTCTGAATTCAGTAAAACTACTTTACTTCAACAAACAGTTCAAGACTTCATTCACTTATCACACTTTATACGCGACAAAAGGACAAAAGCAAAGTTATAATAACAATAATAAGAAATGAAATGGAAGGAAATTAAATAAATAAATAAGCGAATGAAAAGTGAAAACCGCGACCAGATTGGAGGAGATGACGGTGGAGGAGAGGTGGCCGCGAGAGGGAAGATTGAAGAGTAACATAGGCGGTGAGAATTGAAAGTTTCCACAAGCGTCTTAGTTTTAGGGTATATAGAATTAGTTTAGGGTATAAGATTTATAGGTTTAAGTGTAGGGGTTAGATTAGTTTTAGGGTTTATATGTTAAAACCTAAATCCTCACCATATTATCATAAAACTAATCTCTAACCTATAAACTCTAAATTATAACCCTAAACCTTAAATTAAAACAACTATCTCTGAATTTTAAACTCCTACACCTAAACCCATAAACCCTATACCCTAAACTAACACCATGTACCCTAAAACTAAGGCGCTTGTGGAAACTTTTAGTTTTCACCGCCTGTTTATAGGAATTAATCCTTAAATTTAATATTTATATTTTAGATTGCATAGTTTAAATATCAAGAGCAAACACATTTGGCCGGTTTGCCAAACTGCTCATTTTTGTTCCCTCACATTTTTTTATGTCGTGAGTTCTAGATCTAGTAGGAGCATTCTTTGTTCTTCTAAAATTTTGGTTTCTCCTTTCCTTTAGGTAAGATTAAAATTTATCAAAAAAATAAAGAGTTTCATAAACTTTGTATAGAATCTGTGTATCAAATATTTTTATAATAATATCTATGCTATTTTTCACTATATTTTTCTTTCTTTTAATTTATAATAATATCTATTATTTTTCTTAATACAATAGACCCATGATTTTTAGTAAACCAAAGTTTCAAAGACCAAAGTGGTTCTACTTCTACCATGGTGCTACATATTAATACCAAGGGTGGACTCATCTTTGACTAGTAACATCCCACAAAGTTTTTAAAAATATTTATAAATCTAATATAAAATACTATTTAAAATAAAATTGGAACCGCTTAAAAGAAAAGTTGTCCCTACTAACGAGTTGATCCAAATAATAAACAATTTGATATCACTTAAGTAGCTTTCGAACTCGAGACTTTGTATATGCAGAGAATTCTCACTAAAAAATTCATCCATAAAAAATAAGTGTGCGACTCAAGTCGATCCAAATTAATCAAAACAAAATTTTAAAAAATTAGAAAAACAACCGAAAAAATTATCACTCATAATTATTTTTATCCACTTAATATTATTTTTTATAAAAATTTAAATTCTAACCCAAAAACTAAACTTTTCTAGATTAATACTATGTTAGAAGCGGGCATATATGGTATCAAAATTATGGATTGTTGACCAGAATATCCAATAAAATCCATGTGGATCCATAATTAAGTTTAATTCCATATTTTATATTAAATATTAAATGTAATGTACCTTTTGTTAACAATATCATTGATTATCTCAATTTCAATATAATTTATTGGTCTCGAGTTCGAGCACCATGTATGCATGTTATGTGCGCGTTATTAAAGAGCTAAAAAAATTGAACATATATTACCTTATATTTACATCAATTACACTAGTATATTAAAAAAGGATTAATATCCTATATACTGGTGGTGGAAACCAAGCGCCTTAATTTTAGGGTATAGTGAATTAATATATTAAAAAAAGATTAGTAACCACTAACCATACACCTAAACCTCTAAACCATATACCATAAACTAACTTATTATACCCTAAAACTAAGACGCTTGTGAAAACTGTCAGTTACACCAACTGTGTATCGAATATTTATTCTTAGAAAAAACATATGTATTGTTAACCTTTAAAACTGTGCCAAACCCAAAGATATTTGATGAAATCATTTTCAGACAATTTAAGAAATAGGATAAAGCTAGCCAGAGTCGCCATCAAAACCCACCAATCCCAATTGTCAAAACTGTGTGTTGTCAAAACCCGAGTGCGCAGATCACTCTCCAGCTCTCACTAGAAGTGGCCGCCATTAAAACCCGGATGGATAACACCGCCTGTGTCGCTTCTTCCTTGCAATAAAACCAAACAAAAAACCAGACCAAAGTTAGTTTTTTTTTTACACCCACATCACCGACCCTACACTTGTCCGAACAGTACCTTAAAAGCAATCATCTTTGTCCGATTTTCCCAGTTTTTTTTTTTTGAATGGTTGAAGTCGTCAGCTTTATGAACATCTGAGTTACGCAGAAAGAGAGAAATTAGTGAAGTTTTCATTTTTGGGTTTTTGTTTTCCAGTTTGGTTGAAGATGGCGAGTTTGCAACTCAGACGAGAGAGTGAGTTGGAGCAGGAGACTCCGAAAAGTCCAGAGGCAAAGCTTGGGATGAAAGTGGAGGATTTATGGGGTATTCAGGAACCAAAGCTTACTCCTACCGAGAAGCTCAACGCTTGCTTTGAAAGCATCCCCGTCTCTTCTTTCCCTCTTGCTCCTCAAGGTCTGTTTTTTTTTTCTTGCATTTTTATTCATTTTGGGTTATGTGTTGTCTGAATTGGTTGATATCAGGTCAGATTTTGTTCTTTTCCCCCTGTTTTGTGATGTGGGGTTGATGAGTTTGTGCCAAATACATACACATACCCTTTTTGAGATTTTGGTGGCCTTTGGGCGAACTTAGAAAATAGGCCCTAATTAAGGGTTAACGTTCGTTCGAGTTAAATTGAATAAAAAATCAAGTTATGTGAGTTTACGAGTCCTTACTATTTGAACTTAAAAATTTATCTACTAAATATTAAAATTTTGAGTTATTAGAATTTTTAATTTACAACTCAAACTTTATTTGGAATTTTTTTTCGAGTATAAACGAGTAGAGTCGGAAAAATCAATTTTTACGAGTCGAGTGGAGTTTTGTTCACCCTTTACCCTAATAATGAGTATTGGAAAAAAATAAAATTTGAAATTAGACCCTTAGTAACAAGTGATATATATATATAAAAAATGAGTCACTATTAACAAATTTAAAAAAAATAAATTTTAAGAGTATTCTTGTAATAACAAATATAGGGGGAAATGGAACTCTAACAACAAGTATTGAAAAATTAAAATTTAAGAGTATGCATCTAATAATAAATATTAGAGAAAATAGACCATAAATAACAAGTATTGAAAAAAAATTAGATTCGTAATAACAAATATATGAAAAAATAAAATTTAAGAGTATGACCCTAATAACAAATTAAAAAAGATAAGCCTCTAATAACAAGTATTGAAAAAATGACCTCATAATAACAAATATTGAAAATTTTTTACCCTAATAATAAATATTAAAATAACAATAAATAATAAAAAATGGCCCCTAATTACAAATATTCAAAAAAATGAGCCTATAATAACAAGATTGATATCAGGTCAGATTTTGTTCTTTTCCCCCTGTTTTGAGCTGTGGGGTTGATGAGTTTGTGCCAAATACATACATATGGCATTGAGAAAGTGATATATACACAAGGATGGACCGAGGGGTGCTGGCCACCCTAAAATTTTGGAAATCATGTATGATTTAGAAAAATTTTAGAATTTTTCTATGTATTTTTTATTAAAAATCTATTTTCATCCCTTTAAACTTTTATAAGTTCTCCCCCTAGAAACCCTAACCTAAAGTCCGGTCCATTCCTGTTAATATACACACGTTATGGCATTAAATTTGTAGTGTTTAAGGTTGATCTTAGTTTGGTTTAAGACAATGTGAGATTCTGTCTGTTTGCAGGGGTTGAGATAAGATCAGATGCTAGTTTAGCCGAGGCTGTTCACATTCTGTCTCAAAACAAGATTCTTAGCGTACCAGTTGTTAACGTTAATGCCCCTGAGGATGCAACATGGATTGACAGATACATTGGCATTGTAGAGTTTGCTGGAATTGCCGTTTGGATTTTGCAACAGGTCGGAAAATCGAACCGGTCTCTCTTTTCTCTATAACTTTTTTAGTGGAGGATTGTTGCTAACGATATCGCCATAGCATCTCGTCGACCCACCATAGATTTGTAAATGGCTTGTAGAAGAAGAAACATATATGAATGTGATGTTTAGGTTGAAAGATACTGTTGTTTGGGCCTGGTGGGTATGTTACTCGGATTTAGTTACGAGTGTCCGATACGGGCATGTGTCTATGAAAAGTTAAAGCAACATAGCTCGGTGGATATTTGATCCCTCTGTTGTCCACATCTAGTATATTTGTAAATGGCTTGTAGAAGAAGAAACATATATGAATGTGATGTTTAGGTTGAAAGATACAGTTGTTTGGGCCTGGTGGGTATGTTGCTCGGATTTAGTTACGAGTGTCCGATACGAGCATGTGTCTATGAAAAGTTAAAGCAACATAGTTCGGTGGATATTTGATCCCTCTGTTGTCCACATCTAGTATATTGAGTCTTAACGTTTTTTAGTAAACCGGCTTAGGAATATGCCACGGAAAAGTTATCTTGCTAAGGGGGAAGATGGGTTGAATGCAAATTTTCGGGATTTTATGTTCTAGTTTATGTTACTCGAATTCGGGTGTAAGTGTAGGATATGAGTATACTATGTAAAGAATAAAATTTCCCTCCATTTTGCAGTCAGAACCACCTTCACCTAGATGCACATCATTATTTCCTAGCGGAACTGCTGTTGCATTATCTATTAATGGAATGACCTCCGCGGCAGGGCTCGGGACTTTGGGCCCCGAAGATGCTTCGATGACTTCTGGGGACTTTTTCGAGTCTTTAACATCCTCCGAGTTTTACAAGAACACTAAGGTGGTATTTTTAAATCTCAACTGTTGAACAGCTGATATCTCGGATGTGTGTATACACGTTAACTTTTGATTGCATACAGGTTCGTGATATCTCGGGAACATTCCGATGGGCACCATTCCTTGCTTTGCAGAAATCGAACTCATTTTTGACCATGATGTTACTGCTTTCCAAGTACAAAATGAAGAGTGTTCCAGTAGTTGATCTTGGTGACGGAAAGATCGATAACATCATCACGCAGTCAGCTGTCATCCACATGTTAGCCGAATGCACCGGGTTTCACTGGTTCGAATGCTGGGGAAATAAGAAACTTTCGGAGATCGGTCTTCCTACGATGTCACCTAGGCAGATTATCAAAGTGAGTGGCTGTTATCTGTCTTTTTTTTTGTTTTTATGACTAATTTATAGGTTTAATTGAATGTCTTAATGATATGGCACACCTTATCCGTTGCAAATCGAGGCTCGGTAACTATGTTGTTCTAACTCAGGTGTGAGTGTCGGATATGTCCGGATTTATGTCTGAAATGGATACTCTGAGAAAAATTAAACAGTCGGAACTCGGAACAACATAGCTATGTACCTTGTATGAAGCTCTAAATTTAGCATCCTATGGACAATGTTTCGTGTTAGGTCCTTGTTCAATTTGATTTTATGAGGTCAGACCATCCCTAATTATAGTTTAGAAGAACTAATTCTCTATTTAACATTAAGGATCGAGTAATCACCAAGCATGCTCGAACGAACAAGTCTTCGATAGAACAAAGGTTTCTTGATCTCTTCCTGTTCGTCTGGTCACAGTTGCCTTGCATTTCAAGCAAAATTTCCCCATCGTTTCCCTTGAATCCCTCTTTGCATTTCAGGTACATGGGGATGAACCGGTGCTTCAGGCGTTCAAGTTAATGCGGAAAAATCGAATTGGAGGCATACCAGTCGTTGACAGCGGAGGAAGAAAAGCTATCGGTAACATAAGCCTCAGAGATGTACAGTTCCTTTTAACTGCTCCAGAGATCTACCGTGACTACAGGTTTGTGATGATCATTTTGAAAACTTCGATTCCGGATCGGATATCTTTAGACATTGTGTGTTCTAAATTATGTCCGGTTTGATTGTGTAGATCTATCACGGCGAAGAACTTCCTGATTGCAGTTAAAAATTACCTGGAGGAACATGACAAGGGATCACCAATGTTGAGTGGCACGATTACTTGCAAGAGGGACAAAACCATCAAAGAGTTGATTAAGACGCTTGACTCGCAAGATATCCATCGAATGTATGTCGTGGACGACGACGGGAATTTGGAAGGAGTGATCACACTCAGAGATATCATATCGAGGTTAGTACACGAACCACGTGGGTACTTCGGCGATTTCTTCGATGGTGTGTTGCCTTTACCGCAGAACAGTAGGGTTTGAAAGTAATAAAATAGTTTCACACCTTCCGTTTTCTTTGTGGTTCTGCTTTTCCGATCTCTGGTGCCGGAGACTAATCGGAATTCGGATATGTGGATTCGAACACAGGTGAGAAAAGGGCCTTTGTACTTGAATTTACTTCAGGCTTCTCAGGTTCCAGTATCTGTAAATTTTGTAGTGAAGAACTCAACTTTGTGTTTCTAATAAGAACCTTCTTATTTTTCTTGAAATAAAGTATTAAAATGATCATAAAAATGAGAATTTCAAATACTGAATTGAAAAATAAAACATAATTATCATATTAAAACAAAATGACATCAAATTTCAGAAGAGCAAAAGCTTGTAGAATTCGATTGATTCACAGATATTCTAAAATCCCAGAGTTTCCCTTTAGCAGAAACCAAATTTTGTTCACACAAGAATTCCCAAGAAAACCACTTTTCGATCGTTCGATGAACATCGTGGACCACGACATCGGTTGTTGTCGTCGGTGGCTGCTTCCCAGTCCCGCCACCTCTTGCCAACATGCCGGCGGTGTAGATCGTTGACATCCTTCCTGGTGCTTCCGGTGAGTCTCCGGTTGGCCCGTCGACCACCACGATGTCCCATTTAAGCTTATAAACTTCTTCAGGCAAGTTCCTCAATGCCAATTTGCAACTCCTTTGATTCATCAGGTTTGTGGCAGGTGAACAAGCTGGATTTCCCCTAGCATGTTTGAGCAAACCGTATGCCTTCTTAGCTGGTGTTTGATACTTAACGTTATAAACTCGAGTTCCGTTGAAACCGGCTTTGATTCGGCGTATCTTGCGAGGATCATCCTCGAGAAAAACAGTGATTCCTCCAGCATTTATCGACGAGAGATCGACATACTGCGATTGAAGACCGAAAACAAGGAGATTACAAGGTGCTTTACGTGTAACAATCTTTGAAAGAACCATGTATTCCTTTGAGGTGAGAAGTGTCACATTGCCAGCCTCGGTATCAACCATCGATGGCGCATTCGATTGAAACGACGACGACAAAACGGAATCCGACGACGAAGAGTGTGAAGCAAGCATTGCTATTTTAAGAAGCCTGAGAATAGAAAGGCAGGAAAGGATGAGAACGAGTACCGGCAATAGTTTCTTCCCATGGAACTTCATCCTTCTAGCTGTTCCGCCATTTTTGGGACTCGAACGTAAGCCTACGCCATTAGAGAACTCAACCGAAGGACTGATCGGACCGCCATTAGAGACATGTGGAGGCATTTTCTTCCTCAACCAGCACCTTACAGGCAAAGCTATCACATTTTTCTTGAAAAAAAAGTGGGTTTTTGACAACGAGGGTTGTTGTCAAGGCTGTTAAGACGCCATTGATTTATTGTTATTTATCAATCATTGAATCTTCTTGAGTAAGGAAGAAGAGATGGTTCTTTTTTCTTTTGCTTTGGTTCCAAGAAATGTCACCTAATGGCTGCGGTTCAAACGTTGGTGTTTTAGCAACTAAAAAAACCATACAATATGTATAAAACAAGCAAAATTTTAAGGTTTTTCTATTTTTTATATCTTGCATGTGTGTGTTTTACGAACGGAAATTCTATGCTCTTTTTCGGTGCCCCTACTTATGCCCCACGCTTAAAATTAGATTTAGGGTTTAGAGTTTTGGTTAGGGTTTATGGTTAGGGTTTAGGGAATTTAAGGTATGGTGTATTTTTAGGGTTTAGGGTTTAGAGTTTTAAGTTAGGGTTTATGGTTAGGGTTTAAGGAATTTAAGATAGTTGTATTTTTAGGGTATAAGGTGTAGGGTTTAGGATTTAGGGAATTTAAGGTAGGGTGTATTTTTAGGGTATAAGGTGTAGGGTTTAGGATTTAAAATTTAAGGTTAGGCTTAGAATTTAATTTTGTAGTATTTTTTATTGTTCGAGCATAAATAAAGGCACCGAAAAGGAGCAGAGTATTTTTATCCGTATCTTATGTTACATGCTTAGGCTTCTGGGAATTTGTTTGATAGTTTCATCAATTGTATTTTTAACTATTGTGGGATTTTGTTTGGTACAGTTTGTTGACTCATCAATTTCAATCTTTTCTTTTTTGTTTTTGGTACCCCAAATCTTTCAAAGATCCAAGTGAGTTATGCAAATTTAGAGATATAATCTTGTAATATAAAAAATAAATATATATGTAGAAAAAATATGCATATATTCCACCCTCGTTTCAAATCCGAATAATATAATCATAAATACAAATAAAGCGACATGCAAGAGTATGGATAAATAGGGGCGAGCAAAGCTCAACTTGAAAAAAATAAAATTTGTCGGCTCAACTTGACTTAAATCGATTCGTAATTTCATAAACTCAAGTCGAGTCAAAAAATTCAAATAAAGATAGAGTTATAAAATGAGAAATCGAATAACTTAAAATTTTTAGTAATTGGTGTATTAATTTTTTAAATTAGAGTGGAGTCCTCCAATATTTTCATGATGCATGTCTATCACATATGAAAGAAATATATAAAAATACATATAATTATATATATCATATGTGATTATAGAATGCAGTTTAAATTAAAATTAATTACTACGATAACATTATATAAAGATATGTATAACTCTAACATTAGTTATGATCACACCTCATGTTAATATCTGAACATATATAGAAACATAGGCATGTTAATATCCAAACGAAGGGGTGACATGACAATTAATAAAAAATTATATAAGTATATATTTAGTCCTTGTTACTTATACATTCTATCAATTTGGTCTTAATTTTAATTAAATAAAATAAATTGAACACTCAATTATACAATTGGACAAGTAATGAGGACCCAATTGAATCTTTAATTTATTTGATTAAATTTAAGACCAAATTAATAGAATGTATAAGTAACAAGTACCAAATGAATAATTATACAAGTTTTTATTAACGGGCACATCACCCCTCCGTTGAATTTTAACGGTAGGTGGTCACATTGAGACTACTTACATAGTTGAGTGATCATACTGCCACAATTAAAACTATAATGGTCAAATCAAGACCAACCCATAGTTGAGTGGTCATTTGAGTTTTAAAACATTTTGGAAAAAAAGGTTAAAACGGTGTCGTTTAAGTTTTGACAAGTTTGAGGAATTAGTGAAGCAGAGCCAAAGACAGAAGCTTGAATATGTGAGAGCAAAGGAGAAAAGTAAGGGATAAGGAAAAGAAGGTAAAAGCCATGGCAATTACTCTAATTGCTCTTCATCCTCCATTTCCTTCCCCTTCCAAACAATCATCATTCTCTCAATCTCCTCAAATCCAAATCCCCAAATCCCTAAACCCTAATCCCAAACCCTTTCTCTTCCCAAACCTTCTCTCTTTAGCCCTCACACTAACCTTAAACTCCCCACTTCCTTCCTTAGCCATCCCTTCTCTCAACTCTCTATCTTCCCCTCAAGCCCCTCCCACAACCACTCCTTTTACTGAATCCAAGTTCTTGCAGCTTGGACTTGAAGATGGGTCTGTCTTAAAAACCATAACTTTTTGTATCTCTTTACTTTTGTTTCAATTAAGCCAATGTATGTATGTATGTATGTATGTATGTATGTATGTATGTATGTATGTATGTATGTATGTATGTATGTATGTATGTATGTATGTATGTACTGAATCCAAGTTCTTGCAGCTTGGACTTGAAGATGGGTCTGTCTTAAAAACCATACCTTTTTGTATCTCTTTACTTTTGTTTCAATTAAGCCAATGTATGTATGTATGCATCCAAGTTCTTGCAGCTTGGACTTGAAGATGGGTCTGTCTTAAAAACCATAACTTTTTGTATCTCTTTACTTTTGTTTCAATTAAGCCAATGTATGTATGTATGTATGTATGTATGTATGTATGTATGTATGTATGTATGTATGTATGTATGTATGTATGTATGTATGTATGTATGTATGTATGTATGTATGTACTGAATCCAAGTTCTTGCAGCTTGGACTTGAAGATGGGTCTGTCTTAAAAACCATACCTTTTTGTATCTCTTTACTTTTGTTTCAATTAAGCCAATGTATGTATGTATGCATCCAAGTTCTTGCAGCTTGGACTTGAAGATGGGTCTGTCTTAAAAACCATAACTTTTTGTATCTCTTTACTTTTGTTTCAATTAAGCCAATGTATGTATGTATGTATGTATGTATGTATGTATGTATGTATGTATGTATGTATGTATGTATGTATGTATGTATGTACTGAATCCAAGTTCTTGCAGCTTGGACTTGAAGATGGGTCTGTCTTAAAAACCATACCTTTTTGTATCTCTTTACTTTTGTTTCAATTAAGCCAATGTATGTATGTATGCATCCAAGTTCTTGCAGCTTGGACTTGAAGATGGGTCTGTCTTAAAAACCATAACTTTTTGTATCTCTTTACTTTTGTTTCAATTAAGCCAATGTATGTATGTATGTATGTATGTATGTATGTATGTATGTATGTATGTATGTATGTATGTATGTATGTATGTATGTATGTATGTACTGAATCCAAGTTCTTGCAGCTTGGACTTGAAGATGGGTCTGTCTTAAAAACCATACCTTTTTGTATCTCTTTACTTTTGTTTCAATTAAGCCAATGTATGTATGTATGCATCCAAGTTCTTGCAGCTTGGACTTGAAGATGGGTCTGTCTTAAAAACCATAACTTTTTGTATCTCTTTACTTTTGTTTCAATTAAGCCAATGTATGTATGTATGTATGTATGTATGTATGTATGTATGTATGTATGTATGTATGTATGTATGTATGTATGTATGTATGTATGTACTGAATCCAAGTTCTTGCAGCTTGGACTTGAAGATGGGTCTGTCTTAAAAACCATACCTTTTTGTATCTCTTTACTTTTGTTTCAATTAAGCCAATGTATGTATGTATGCATCCAAGTTCTTGCAGCTTGGACTTGAAGATGGGTCTGTCTTAAAAACCATACCTTTTTGTATCTCTTTATTTTGTTTCAATTAAGCCAATGTATGTATGTATGTATGTATGTATGTATGTATGTATGTATGTATGGTTGATGGTGATGAGTGTTGTGACAGGAAAATTAGGCCTTGCCCATCAACAAACCCGGGTTGTATTTCAACAAATGCAAAGTCATCATCTTTTTCTTTCCCATGGATTGTTCCTGAGAGTTCTAAAGAGAATGCAGTTCAGGTTTGACAAATTTGTTCTTTGAGCAACTTGTAGTCTGAAAATTAGTTTCATGTTGGGTTTGGTTTTTTTGAGAGCTTGTTTCATTGCAGGAACTACAGGAAGCAATTCTCAAAACTCAGAAGAATCCCAAGATTGTGCTTGTTGAAGATACCCCAAATGGTATGTAAAGACCAAAGCACTCGAATTACTCTTGTTTTCGGATACGGTTTCGAATATATATGATGTTGCAAATTGGGATTTAGGCCTTTTGATGTTTGAGATTTAATGATATGGGACTGAAACAAATCAGGGAAATATATGCAAGCTGAGGTGGATGGAAGGTTTGGTCCTGATGTGATGGAGTTTTTAGTGAAAGGGGATGCTGTTACTTACAGGTCCATGGCCATGAAAGTGACCTATATTTACCCTTTCACAACTGCAATTGGTGACTCTAAAGGACAAGAAGAGAGGTTGAAGAAGATCATTGACCAGTTAGGGTGGTTTGCTCCAAGTTTTGATTCCATGGAATAGGCTTTTCTTTTCTTTGGTTTCTCCTCATCAATCTTCATCACTTCAATCCCTTTTTTTCACCTTGTAAGAACCATTCCCATTACTTTGTTTTGATTGTATAAGCTTAACAATTATTGTAAAAAAACCATGTTTGAAGATCAATGATTACTTCACACTCTTCATCTCCGGATTCCGTTTTGTCGTCGTCTTTGTTTCAATTGAATGCACCATAGATGGTTGATACCGAGACAGGCTATGCAACTCTTCTCACCTCAAAGGAACTCATGGTTCTTTCAAAGATCTTTACATGCAAAGCACCCCTGTAATCTCCTTGTTTTCGGTCTTCAATTGCAGTATGTCGATCTCTCATCGATAAACGCTGGAGGAATCACTGTTTTTCTCGAGAATGATCCTCGCAATATACGTGAAATCAAAGCTGGTTTCAATGGAACTCGAGTTTATAACGTTAAGTATTAAACACCAGTTAAAAAGGCATACGATTTGATCAAACATTCGAGGTGAAATCCAGCTTGTTCTCCTGCCACAAACCTGATGAATCAAACTGGCATTGAGAAACTTGACTGAAGAAGTTTATAAGCTTAAATCGGACATCGCGGTGGTGGACGGGCCGACCGACGGACCGAGAAGGTGGACGGGCCGACCGAGAACTTGCCAGAAGCATCAGAACATGTGATTCAGAACTATCAATTTGGTTCATGCCCAATTTTATGAAGTAGTTGTAATATATTTTAACAACTTCACTGTATATGCTTCTTTTTTTTTCATGTAGCTTCTCATAGTATTTTGTTACAAAGTCTTTATTTTTCATATAGATTTTTATGTGTATAGTTTACGTTAGTGTTAAGTAAGGGAGCTGAAGAAAATGGAAGTAGATTTGAATCATATCATTAGAATATCATTAGAAGAAAAATGATATTTTAGCTTTAATATAAGATTATTACTTCCCATAAAATTTGTCTTTTTGTGTTTTAAAATTGTCTCACCTAAATTATTGTTTAAAAAAAAACAACAACTTTTATTAGATACATTTTCTTTTTTAACCCCTTTTTAGTTTTCCAACAAAACAAACATTTAACTTTTATCATTTTAGGCTTTGTCTAACTTGTGCCCTATAGTACATGTTAAGGATTAATTAATATTCTAAATTAAATCAAAGATTATCTTTGAAAACTACACCTCACTTAATGAGATACAAATAACATTCTCATTAAATCTTTCATTTAATAATTATTAAATATTTTTAGACAAAACCATCATTTTAATGGATTATTATCTTATACACTGGTGGTGGAAACTAAAAGTTTTTACAAACGCTTAATTTTAAGGTTTAAGGTCTTAGTTTAGGGTGTAGGGTTTAGGGATTTAGGTGTAACTGTAGGGGTTTATTATCCTATACGACTCTTAAAAGGATTCTTATGGTTAAAAAGATAAACTCGAGACTAATAATACGATAACTCCAACAATCCGATTGTTGAGTCAATTGATACCTGTAATAATTTTTAAAAGAAAGAAAATGTATGTTTAGTAAAATATTGCTTCTTTCATTCATACGAAAATGACTAATTTAATAAATTATTGTTTTACCAAAAATTTTTATGGCTTTTCGAAATAACCATAACAGATGCATTGGATGGACATCAAGTGGTCGATATTATTCCCTCAAGACCAGAACTTCTTGTTTCAGAGTGTGAATCTATCAAACTCGATCAACTATTAACAATTAATCCTAACGTGGGTGGATTTAGTCAAGGGATGCAGAAATAGTACTTCAAGATCCACTACGCGTCCAAGAGTATTTAATTGATAGAATTTTAAACTAAATTGATAGGCTGTATAAGTTTTAGACTAAAATTATTAAATGACGGAGGTACTAAAACAAAATAAAAACGTAACATTAAGTATCATTTTGCCACTTAGCTAGTGTTACATTGATTTGATTCCCATGAGAGGTTAAGGATTGCTTGGGATTTTTGGGTATCCGGTGTGCTATGGAGGCTTATAATTTGTTGCAACAAGGTAATTTGGATGAGGTTGGTTCATCAGTCCTGCCATATGTTTCTAATCTGACTAGTCGAGATTGGTTGATCACATATAGTTTGGTTCGTCGACAAGGGAATATGGTTGCCGATGTAACGGCGAAATCGGCATGAACACTACCATTCGATCAACGGTTGTTCACAAATCCCCCTGTGGAGGTTATTGGTCTCATGCAGCAGGATGTTCCAAGTACAACTGAAGTTTGAGCTCTTAGCTTAATTGTTTCTTTCCATTCTAAGAAACCCGAGTTCAATTTACTTTGCCTACAATTTGTGTACATTGTCAGAGGGTTAAGAATTTATATAAACGGATAATGCTTATTAATCACCTTTTACAAGGTGATTTCACCCTTCAATAAGTGTCAAAATTTCAATTGATAACAATGGGACGACCACAATTTTGAGTTCAATGTTCTAAGTTATGCAAGCAGCAAAGAAGAACCCAGAAAACAAAGCATAAAGCAAAGATATGTTCATTTGTATGCCATTGTAAGTTGCCCTAATAAATTAAGAAATCAAGCACAAGAAATGCCTTCAGCCATTTATAAACACGGAAAGTTTCTAAAGATGCTAATTACCGGCTTTCTTCAAGTATGCTAATAATCCCAGCCCGGCAACAACGGCAGCCCCAGCTGCCACCGCACTGTACGCGGCAGCCCACGCATCGGATTGAGCATAATCCAAGCTTCCAGAACCCGAACCCCTTCGATGATTCTGTTTTCCTGAATAATCTAAATGCAACCTCAAACCCTGCAAAATTAAGGACTCGTCTCAAATTTTAATCATACACGGGTATGTTATCGTTTCGGAGTAATGGTTACTCCCACTGCAAAATGCACTATCGGCTTTCCATCCATAAAAAGAAAGTTCAGTCATACCTTCCAACCAACTAATTTTGCATGATCCACGGCGGCTGCAAGATCACTGTCTGATGTCAGTACCACTTTGTCATGGTCTTCATCTTCATACTGCATAATACGCCCACCAATTATCATAACATATATATTGAAAACGCATCGTCTTCATCTTCATCATAAACTAATAATTTTCGTTTCCAAATGCCTACCAGAATTTGAGGCACCCTGCTCCTGTCTATGTCATCCTCCAGTCTATGAAGGATTGCAGTAATTAGATCCGTCATGCTTCGCGTATCTGTATTGTGAAGCAATAAGCAAAATAACTATTAATATATGATTTTCATGGACATAACAGTATGTATAAATGCAGGTGGTTGGTGAAGGAAAAGATTCCTCCTATACTATCTACGGAGCATAATGATTATGAAAGGCGGAAAAAGGCCAGCATGGCCGCTAGAAGTGCACCACTAACCAATGGTTAATACATGGATATCGGCCATAAGATTAGAACTTGGACCAAAAAAAGGGTGAAAGATCAATTTGGCCTAGTTCATGAGCTGAAACAGTAGCATACCACAAAAGAATCTATGCATTCGTCCCCTTCTATCTTGTATTTTGAAACCAAATGTATTTGGAAGATTGGATGAAGGGTAGGGAAGAGCTCTCCCTGTCTCAGCTACTTCAGAAGCCAGCTTCAAAGAATTCTCACTGAAATATCACTATCACTAAGTTAGTAAACGGAAAAGGCGAAAACCAAAACTATATATTCAGAGAAACATCAATATAGGAAACCTTCGAGCGTCATCATCAACTTCATTGGGTGGTAAGGCCAATGCAGAATCCCAAAACCTTTGCATCATTGTTGTGGAAGTCTCATTATTGATTCCAGAAGCAGTACCAACCTAGTTATTGAAGAAGACGCCAAGACCAAAAAAATCATGAATTGCAAAGGAAATAGGAAAAAAATAATCATATTCTTCTTTGAATCCTCAAAACCCTCTATAAAATATTTAAACAAGTTTGTTAAATCGTTTGGAATAAATATTCATACGCAATAGCATTTATCCTATAAGATTACTTCAAAAACACCAAAGTCTTGGAGCAATACTGACTTGACTTATTGTGGCAACGGCGGCATGAGTGATGTGGAGTACATCAACAACAGCAACAATCTCTCCATCTGCATCCAACCATAGAAACTTATTAAGAACAAGTTTGATGTGCATACAACAATATTTTCTTTGCAAGGTAGCAATTCATATCACCTCTATCTACCACGGGAAGGTGTAAAAATTTCCCATCATGCATGGTATGCAAAGCATCAACAATTGGTGTGTCAACTGTTGCACATTCTGGGTTAGGAGTCATGACCTATACATGAAATCAAAGCAAAATGACTAGAACTCAACATTATATTCATTATATAGGTAAAAATTGATAAGTTGCTACTAATGTGCATATGACCAAGTCATGAGGATAAAATACTGCTGACATGGGAACATAAAATGAGATCAAGGAAAATTTTACCGTCTCTACAGTAGTAGTCTCTGGAGGCAGATTTTGCACTATTACCCGCATCAATATATCCTTTGAACTGTCAGAAATTCGAAGGCATAAGTTAGAATATAGGATAGGTCAATGACAACTGCAACAATTAAAAAATAATAAAACAGATTAGAATACTCCTTCCTTCCCTCGGTTACATAACGAACAATGTTGAAATGCAATTTGATTCAAAATAGACTCACGTTATAATCCCTTTTGGTTTTTTGTCAACTGTCACAACTGCAGAGTTAAATTGAGATTCGAGCATCTTTTTTGCAGTCGTTAAAACTGTGTCATCAGGTGAAACCGTTACGAGCCTGAAGAACGGGCATCAAGTTAAGCAAAGCTACTCACGGTATAATATGTGAACATAATACCATTAACAGATAATGTTTAAAGAGAAAGTATTACCTACTTTGGATTGTCTGTAATAATCGTAGACAGTAACGGCCTGAACATGCGCTCTCGAAGTGTCTCAATGAATGTACTCTGACCTGCATAGCACCCCATAAGATTGCACAGACTTAACAGGTTTGCTGATACCAAAACTATAAAACACAAAAGGAATACCACAACAATGCAAAAAAGCATCTCCATCAAAGACATAAGAAAACATTATCCACCAACCAGATACAGATGTTCCCCAATTTTTTTCTACACCCTCAACAGCTGCAACAATGGCTTTTCCTTTCTCAGCTGCCCTTTCCATTCGAGCAATAGCATCATACAAACACTTAGCTATATCGAGTAAAGCAATGACTTCCCCATTCTCTACAACAGGCAAGTGTCTAAATTTTCCTGTTTATATGAAATCAGAACAACATTAGAGGGTAGGCTATTAGAAAGTATATCACATAGAAGGGTGGTTGTCAATCAGAAAAGGCCACCTTGCACCATCTTCTGGAGTGCCTCCACAGCAAGAGAGTCAGAAAGAACAAATACAGGATTCCTAGTCATCACCTTGGAAACTGGTGTCTCCACCAGATTAAGCTCCCGAGCAATCACTCTTAGTGCTATGTCCTTCAGACATTAAAAAAACGAAAACTCAATAAATAAGAGACACCGTAATTATAGTTCACAAAACGTCTGAAGGCAGTGAGTACAAAAGCCCCCTCCCCCCAAGAGCCAAAAGAGTAAATAAATGACTAAATACAAATGTCAAATCTGAAATGCCAGAGAGAGCATGGCCTAAGATATCGTATCAGATTGAAGAAATTAAATCTTATAGTTGTCTCAACTGGTTTGGAGAATTGTGTATAAAGGAATTTGTTACAATCCACAATATAAGTCACACCTTGTCCGTGAGGATTCCACAAAGTAATGCATTAGAGTCAGTGAGCAACAAAGCATCAACCCTACGGGCAGCCATCCTACGGCAAGCATCATAAATGCTTGTACTATCAGGTACTGTCAAAGCCTTTGACAGCCGCAACTTCTTCACAGTACGCTCTCCAGAAAGCGCCCTTTCCACATGCAAATTTAAACAAAAAAGTTCCATTACTATTTTGAGGATGAAATTTTATATTAGTTAGAATTTGTTAACCATTTTTCATCACTAATTTGACAGAATGTATACACTTAAAACATGAGTTCCACAAATTTCCACCAATTATCAAGATTAATAGCAGCTTCTACTCTTGTTGATTAAATTTCAAAATGAAGGGGCCAAACATATTTTAAAGCACAGAAAGGAAGGTTCACGTTTAAAGCAGCAGCAATAAAGCTAAAGATCTTTTCAAAAACAACCAAAAGAGCATATACTAGCTATGTGATTTATAGTCTTTCTTCGATCCATTCAAATTTAATTATCCTTTTGCTTAATAAAATTCCAAAAAACCTAAACTCTGCCTTTTACACGTGATAACCTAAAATCTTCCTCCGCAGAAACTTCAATAAGCCTTTAAAATTCAATTCAACTAATATCGCGGTGAAAAAGTGAAACAAAAGATTTGAAATTAATAACTTACATAGAACGAGAAGATGGTAAGAGTTTTCGGATAGATTCGGAACCTCCACTCTCCGATATTCTTTTTCTCGCCGGTGACATACTTACCATTGAAAAACTCCGCCTCGACGAACCACGTTGACTTGCCATCTCTAATCTCAGCTAAACGGATAGAATTTCCGATTTTTAGATATTAAAGAAAAACTAATATAAACAAATTAACAAAACTAAATAAACCACACCTTCAACCTTCAAAAAAATTATAATAAACCGCTTACCAAAATTAGAAACTTATTTGATTTACGTCGAATCGGGGATTCCAATCAAACAGCTAAACGATATTAAAATTTCAGCTCGAATTTATTGATTATAAACAAATTGAACAGGGCTGAAGAGCGAAAGTGAAGTGGTCGAAAATAAAAGAACTGAAGACTCTTGGCTTCAGAAAAAGCGCGGGGAAGTTCTGTGTAGTTTCTTGATTTTGAAGAGGATAATGGAATAATCGTCGGTCGGGAATTCTGTTGGGAGTACTCGCCGGAAAAGTTTCCGACCGGGAAGAGAAGAGACGATAAAGAACAGAGCCACGAAAACCCTAAGAAATGGGAGGGTATGAAATTTTGGGCGGAAGTATAGCCAATTAGTTTCTCCCACGTGGAATACTTTTAAACTGAAATTTGATCCAATTTGATTGGATTTTGTGAGGTTTCAATTTTTCGCGAATTTGCGATTATAATTGATTAATTGTAGTACTCATATTTGCCCAAAAAATAATTACAGTACGTATACGTACTAGTAGTAAATACAAAGACTTAAATGAAAATTCAACATTTATATTACATCCTTTATTTTCTTTTAGCTTTTATACTATTTTTTTGTGAAAATAAGTAATTAAATTATTATTTAAGTCACTTTAAGTCCGATAGTTATTTAAGTTAAAAAAATATTATTTTTTGCCAATAAAGTATTAACACGTCACAAAGGGTTTTTTTGACCAATAGATAGTTTAAAGAGTAAAAGCAAAAAAATAACATGGTTTATGTACTTATTTTGACCAAAAAATAGTTTAAAAACTTAAAATGACCATAAATAATAATTTAAATACTTGTTTGTCCAAAAAATAATTTAAAGGTTAAAAAGCAAACGAATGACATAGTTCAAGGGCATATTTTTCATTTAAGCCTAAATATAATAATAGTACCAAATAAGAAGAGTAAACGAAATTTTGGTCACTCCAATTTGTTCGTATTTTTATTTTGGTGACTTAACTTTAAAATATATAATTTTGTATCTAAGTTTTGAATTTTTGCTTTTTTGGTCACTTCGACCATTAACTCTTTGATGTTCTTTATTTTCTTGTAAATTTATACAAAATCACCTGAAACTTTCTTCTTAAATCTAATTTTTCAGATTGACAAGCATCATATTTTTCTCTTTTAAATTTAAACGGTAGGAAGGTTTAGAAGAAGAAAGAATATGTATTGATTTCGCATTAAGCAGATGATAGAGATTGTGGATCTTACAAAGAAAATATTAAAACTTAAATTTAAGTTTTATCAGTTTAGAAGAAAATTAAACTGAAAAAAAAAGAAAGAGAAAAGAAAAAGAAACATTTTTGTTCCATTTACGTCGCAAATGATAACTGACGGTGTTCATACGACAATAAAGAATAATTTGGGCTATAGGGAAGAAAAATATTAAAAATATTAGGTTATTTCATAAATAAAAATGCTCACAATGCAAGATTTTGGTATTGCCGTTACACAAATAACAACCATATGATCCAAAGAAACAAATTCCAAAAGTTCGGTGGTAAAATCAGAAATTTATAAAGTTTTTTTAACGGTAAAAATTTATAAAGTTAATTGATTAAAATGGGATAAAAATTAAATTTTAATCAGTCTTTAGTTGAAAATATTTCTTTAAAACATAGTACATTTCAAAATAAAATTTTAATCTTTAAAATATTTTTATTTGAATTCATTATCTAATCTATTTTAAAATCTTAAAGTTTAAACAAATCTTAACGGAAGAAACCAATTGAGTTTATCCAACTAACTCTATATAAGAAACTAAAATTAATGATTTTATTTTGGTTTTAGGCTTATGAAATTGATAAGTTCATCATCAGTTCATGGATTTATTTTAGCTAAGTTTCAACAAAAAAAATTTTTAATAAAAAATCAATAAAATACTTCAAATCAAACCCTTCATTAGTAAGAACAATGGGCTTTGGTTCGACCAATGCGAGCTAGGGATGGGTATTTTATCCGGATTCGACGGGTTTTGACCCGACCCAGCCCGACTGGGTCAGATTTTTTAATAAAAAAATCAAGTTCAGGTCGAGTTTTTGCTAAAGGTATACTCAGGTCGGGTCGGGTTCGGGTTTAGGGTGGAAAATATCCGACCCGGGACTAATAGTATAATTTTCCCCTAAATTTTTAGGGATATTTATATATATATATAATTAATTCCTTAAAATTAAAATTTTATTTATAATTTAGTCCTTTTAAATTATAATTTTTTACAATTAAGTCTCTTAAAATTATTTTTTTACAATTAGCTCCCTAAAATTAATTTATTTTATATAGTTGGGGTCGGGTCGGAGTCGAATTTAGTATACTTATTTTTGAGTCGGGTCGGATCAACTATTTTAAAAAATATTATCAAGTCGAGTGCAGGTTTAGGGTGTTTATTTTTGAGTCGGGTGCAGGTGGGCCAAAAACCCGACCCTAACCGACCTGTGTCCATCCCTATGCGAGCACCAATGGCTCACAACCTTCATTATACCCTTGGTTCCTCTCGCCTATTCGATATCTGATTGGTTTTACTTTATTTTTAAATAAAGTTATATTAAATTGTTTTAATTACAATAATAATTATAATTTTGAAGAATTCTAAAAAAAACTATAATATAAAAAGGCTTAATGCATAAAATAGCCCCTAAAGTTTACAACTTTTCCCAACTTGGTACTTAACGTTTCATTTGGAACGTTAAACCCCCTAACGTTTTCACCGTTACCCATTTTGCCCCAAACTGTTACTTTTGCTGTTACAAAAAAGTTTTCAACCGTTAAATTTTTTTTCAACCAATGAGATTGCGCCACATCAGCTCCTCTTTGATAGGGTAACCTGACTGATTTTATTAAAAGGGTAAATGTCATGTCAAGTCTCCCATGTTTATTTTTTTATTCAATTTAGTCATTAAAAAGTCTATTTTTACCTAAAATTGACCCCTATTTGTTTCTAATTTTTTAATCTAGTCCAATATTTGTTATAATAATATTATTATTTTATTTAAATGTTATTATTTAATAAAAATAAATTAAATATTTTAATATTATATTAGTAACTTTTGATAAATTAATCCTTACTAATTTAATATTAGATTATTTTTTAATTCCAAAATAAATTAGATTTCTAATTTAGATTCATCAAAATAAATTAAATGTTAATCTTAAATAGTT
This sequence comes from Hibiscus tridactylites, assembly GCA_958450335.1. Taxonomy (NCBI): domain Eukaryota; kingdom Viridiplantae; phylum Streptophyta; class Magnoliopsida; order Malvales; family Malvaceae; genus Hibiscus; species Hibiscus tridactylites. The sequence goes on from OY288276.1 coordinate 2,423,482, forward strand.
TCCAATTACGTCCCAAAATAATAGAAAATTGAACCTTATTTGTTTTTAGTATTACTTATTCGAATTATATTCTTTTTAGTCCAATATTTATTATTATTTATAATATTATTTTATTTAAATGTTAATATTTAATAAAATTTTTAATAAAATAAAATAAATATTTTATTATTAAATTTGTAATTTTTTAGATAAATTAAATTACTTGAAATTGACCCTAAATAATTACTTATTCAAATTGTATTATTTTTTGAGCAAAATTTGAACTATAATTTTCTATTAGTTTGTTCACTTTCAATTTCAACGAATCTCCCTGCAAATCCCCAACAAAAGAATCAATTAATGTGAATTGCATGCGTCGTAGTTCATGGTATATATATGGTGTCTCCTGCAATTTATTTGATGTTGTAGTTGCTTTTTAGTAATTTTAAAAGAAAATAATACTAATCTTAAAAAATTAATTTAGTTTATCTTTATTAAAAATATTTTAATTTTAAATTATTAAAATGTAATTTATATAAAGAATCGTTTAATATTAAATTGGATAAATTAAGAGACTAATTTAATATTAAATTAATATCAAATTATTAATTTAGGACGTAATGGGACTAAATTATAAAATTAATTTATTTTGGGACGTAATTGGAAACTATTTAAGATTAACATTAAATTTATTTTGATGGGTCTAAATTATAAATCTAATTTATTTTGGAATTGCAAAAAATAATATAATATTAAATTAGTAAGGATTAATTTATCAAAAATTACTAATTTAATATTAAAATATTTAGTTTATTTTTTATTAAATAGTAACATTTAAATAAAACAATATTATTATTAATAACAAATATTGGGCTAAATTAAAAAAATAGAAACAAATAGGGATCGATTTTAGGTAAAAATAGATTTTTCAGTGACTAAATTGAATAAAAAAATAAACATAGGAGACTTGACATGGCATTTACCCTTTTAATAAAATCAGGCGGGTTACTCTATCAAAGAGGAGGTGATGTGGCGCAATCTCATTGGTTGAAATTTTTTTTAACGGTTGAAAACTTTTTTGTAACAGCAAAAGTAACATTTTGGGGGCAAAATGGGTAACGATGAAAACGTTAGGGGACTTACCATCCCAAATGAAACGTTAAGTACCAAGTTGAAAAAAGTGGTAAACTTTAGGGGCTATTTTGTGCATTAAGCCATATAAAAATATGATTATCTTTGTTATAATGTGGTTTAGTTATACTTTTATAACTCTCTTTTAGAAAATTATGGTTATAATTAATATTGTCACGTCAACTCAATTTTTTTAGAACCTGAATTATATTTAATAGCGAAAGGAATACAAAGGATTCACACCTTATACAATATAGAAATACAGTGCTGAACAAAACAACAAAAATGTAAAGATGTGAAAGACGTTGAACATACCAAACCTAACATTGTCAGAAGAAATATTCTGAAATAAAAATCCAGAAAAACTATACTTTGCCTTGAGTGCTCTTTGAATATAGTAAAAATTCTTTCGCTACTTGATCTTGGCATGTCGGCACAACCACCAAAGGGAATCATAACATGTATAGAACGGTCTCCTTCGTTGAAAAACGTTCGTTGATACTCGTCACTCGAACGCGTATCTGTCAAAAGACAGACTACTGTCATGAATACAGACAAAAATTACTAAAAAGCAGATGAAAGAACTGCCACCAAGCAGACAATAGAACTGCCATAAAAGCAGATTTGAATAAGAATTCGACAAAGTAGATAAAAAACAAAAAAAACTTGAAAAAAGAAAACATTCATCTGAAAAGATGAATTTATTTATGTACAGATCCAGTAGAACGGCCAAAGGCCGCCGCCGGTAAAAAACGATGAAGAAGAAGAAGAACTTGATATAGTTTGATAACCGGCTCAGAGAAAATGGAGAAGTGGAGAAGTGGGAAAGAGACGTCAACTCAATTAACAGTCGTTAGTGTGTTTGATATTTAATGTCATTTAAATAATTTATTTGATTGTAATTTTTCATATAAAAATTGACTTTATAAACAAAAACTTGTTTTATTTTTTATTATTTTACGAGGTTTTTTTTTTATATTTAAGAATTTCTTTTCCTGTCCATAAACCTCACGTTGTATCGTAATTATACAAACTTTGATAATATCTGAAGTTAAATCATATCGAATTCAAAAATATCATATTGAACTTAAAACAGGAGATCCCTCAACCGGTGCTCACTCTCAACGAAGAGATACTTAACCATAGTATTAAATTGCGGCCGCATGGTAACAATTTTGGAGGTCACTGTAATACCGCAACTGTGACCGTAACCGCAATATAATACTACGCGCTTAACCAAAATGAATTGCTTTCTTTTGTAACATTCACATTCCTTTGAGGTAAAGAAAAGGACCTTCGCTTAACAATTTTGTTCAATCTAATGCCATACTATGATGCTTTCCTTGAACGAAAGGAATTTCACCATTTCCTCTGATTTGTCTGAAAATAAAAAGGCATATGGTCCGTATAGTTTATGTTATCCCAATCTTTTTTTCTCTGTAATTATACCATTGCATTGTTTGAAAGCATTCCTTGTGTTTGTTGTTTTGACTGAGAGAGTTTGCAGCAAAAAAAAGAGTAAATATATCAGTTTATAAGCGCTAGCAATGAAGGATTGGGCGCCCATTGTCATAGGGCTGTTGCTCTTCATACTGCTCTCCCCCGGCCTCCTCTTCCAGCTTCCGGGGAACAACCGAACTTTCGAGTTCGGTAACTTTCAGACCAATGTCAAAGCTATTGTTATCCACACTCTCCTCTTCTTTGTCCTCTTCACTATCCTCATTTTGGCCGTCGGCATCCGCATCTACGCTGGCTAAACTTTTTTCTTTCTTTTAAATGTTTTTACTTTTAAGGGTAAACTATACCATTGACCACCGAACAAATTGGGGATTCCTATTTTGACCACCGAATTAACGAACTCGTCAATCAGACCACCGAACTTATTAAATTAACCTATTTTAGCCACCGCCGTTAAAAAATTAACAGAGCACTGACGGAGTGATGACGTGGCAGTTAACAAACTTTTATAAAATTACACATTTGATCCTTGCTATTTACACATTCTTTCAATTTAGTCCTAATTTTAAATTAATAAAATAAATTAAGTATTTAATTAAGTGATGACACGTGTCAACACCTTATTGGAGGATTTAATTATTTATATTTGATTTTATAAATTTATTTTTCTCTTCCAATCAAGTGGTGACACGTGTCACCACTTGGTTGAATGAAAATTAAGCAAGATTGAAGAGTGAGGGTGGGGTGGATCGAACCTGCGTCCTATGGGTTTCAAACCCTCCCCCCTGACCACTGCTCCAAACCTTTGTTAATGATACAAGTTGTGCTATTTAATATATATCTTATAACGCAGTTAAGGAAAAAAAGTAAAAAATGATTGAAAGGGGATTCGAACCTAGACCACTTGGGATGTGTATCACACAAACATTCGATTTAAAATATTTGAATATTTTTTTATATTTAAATTAATTCGAATACATAATTAAATATTTTAAATCAAATATTTTAAAAATATTTTTTTCTTCTTTTTCATACTTTAAATACTCGTTTTAATTTAAATATTTAAATATTCGAATATTTTTTTCTTTATATACCTTAAATATGTTATAATGCATTAAATCGAATATTTAAATACTTTAAAATCAAGTATATAAAGAAAAATATTCGAATATTTAAATTAAAACGAGTATTTAAAGTATGAAAAAGAAGAAAAAAAATATTTTTAAAATATTTAAATAAGTATTCGAATTAATTTAAATATAAAAAATATTCGAATATTTTAAATCGAATGTTTGTGTGATACACATCCCAAGTCGTCTAGGTTCGAATCCCTTTTCAATCATTTTTACTTTTTTCCCTTAACATTTACTGCATTATAACATATATATTAAATAGCACAACTTGTATCATTAATAGAGGTTTGGAGCAGTGGTCGGGGGGAGGGTTTGGAATCCACAGGACGCAGGTTCGATCCACCCCACCCCCACTCTTCAATATTTACTTAATTTTCATTCAACCAAGTGGTGACACGTGTCACCACTTGATTGGAAGAGAAAAATAAATTTATAAAATCAAATATAAATAATTAAATCCTCCAATAAGGTGTTGACACGTGTCATCACTTAATTAAATAATTAATTTATTTTATTAATTTAAAATTAGGACTAAATTGAAAGAATATGTAAATAGCAAGGATCAAATGTGTAATTTTATAAAAGTTTGTTAACTGCCACGTCATCACTCCGTCAGTCCTCTGTTAATTTTTTAACGGCGGTGGCTAAAATAGGTTAATTTAATAAGTTCGGTGGTCTGATTGACGAGTTCGTTAGTTCGGTGGTCAAAATAGGAATCCCCAATTTGTTCGGTGGTCAATGGTATAGTTTACCCTACTTTTAAATGTCAAAGCTATTGTTATCCACACTCTCCTCTTCTTTGTTCGGTAACTTTTTTCTTTCTTTTAAACTATTTTTCGGGCCAAATTAGGACCTAAAATTTTATTATGTGACTCATTTTAAGGTTTGATATTATTTTTTTTCGTTAAAGGACACGTGTCATCTCCTGAAAATTCTAAAAATTATATTAAAAATAAATAAAATTAATAAAACAAAATAAAAATAAAAGATATACCATGAAATTTCCAAATATTTCCAAAATAGTCCCCAAATCCCTAAACCCCCATATCTGACCACTCTCGTCGGCGTTGGCCGCATTGCCGGCCACAGAATGAAGCGCCCTCCCCTATCCGAACAACCCACACGTCGTTCTTCGTCCCTCCGGTCGCCGTTTGTCACAAATTGTTCGAAAGAACCATTCGACAATTTCGGTGATTCGCACGACGTCGATCTATTTCCGACGAGGGGGTGGTGGGGGAAATGACCCTAATGGTCCAACGACCGATGTGGTGGGCGGCAGCGTGACAATCGGCGGCGAATTTGGCCCAAATCGAGATTTAGGTTTTGGGGAGTTAGGGATTTTGAAATTTGGGGTTGTTTGTGAAATATGTAAAACTTGAATAATTTCTGAAAATTAAGTAATTTTATTTATTTTAATATAATTTTTAGAATTTTTCAGGAGATGACACGTGTCCTTTAACGGTGAAAATTAACGGCAAACTTTAAATGAGTCATGAAATGAAACTTTAGGTCACAATTTGGCCCGAAAAATAATTTGAACACCTAACTGAAAAAAAGACATAGTTTAAACATCTATTTAACGGTTAAGCCTTAAAAAAACACTAAAATTATAAATGAAAAAAATTAAATTGAAAGACTGTCTTCATATTAAACATCTTCAAATCTCAATTCGAATTACTCAATCAATAAATCAAATCCGATAGACAAAAACGAGACTTTACAAAATTTGTGGCTCTAGTTACGTTTTATGTCCTTTGATCACCTAAAGATACCTCGAGTCCTCGACACCTGTCTTACCCGGTTCCCCCAAAACTTGATCGTCAGCTTCCCTGTTCTCCAACTTTTTCATGTCAAAAAGAAATCATGATGAGCTTAACAATTCAACTTTCAATCCATGGGAGCAAAAACATATACATATACCCTCCAATCCCGATTCGAATCCGAGGTTTTCAATCAATCAGTTTCCACAACACGTGTCGGCCTCTCCTTGGGTTCACCAGAATCGTTTGTCTGTACGATGATCCATACGTGTCGAGTAACCGTTTGTGAAAATGCCTAGCAGGGGCACATTGTTCGACACAGATTGCCTGTTGTATCCGCTAATTGGCACCCACTAGCTCTAAACGGACCACCCCTGTAGCCTGATTGCTGGTTCATATATGCGCACCTCCACCAAAGCTTTATTTTTGTGCCCTTTTTATCTTGTTTGTTTTCCCTCCTTGCAAATCATTTTCCTAGTTGAATATATCAACATCGTTTTCTTTCAAGGTATAAGAACTTAGTTTAGTTATAGAGTTTAGGGGTTTAGTTGTAGGGGTTAGAATTTAGGGATAATTGTTTCAATTTAAGGTTTATGTTTATAATTTAGGGTTTATAGGTTAAAACTTAAATTCTCAATTGCCCTAAAAAATAAACCCTAACCTATAAACCCTAAATTATAAACCTAAACCATAAATTAAAACAACTATCCCTAAATTCATTTAAGTACGTCACTTTTTTATTTAAGTACTTAAAGTATTTTAAGTCAAAATAAGTACATAAAGTATATTTTTTAGTTAAAGTATGTACTTAAAATTTGACACGTGACAATGATTAAAAAGTACTTTATGTACTTTGACCAAAACATATGTTATATATATATATCTACTTTAGCGAAATAATACTTTAGTTATTGAATAAAAAAGTTAGTATACTTTATATACTTATTTGTGATATAAGCTTTTTCTTTAAACATGTGTCGGCATCAAGCAAATCAAGGGTTATTGAACGGTGAAGAATAGATTAATTGAATATGTTATTACAGTAAAAACAAAATTGTTTTTCTTTAGAGTTTGGCATTTGATAGTTTATTCTATGATTTTTACTTTCCATAAGATGAGATTACAATGTTATTATGAATCTGTTACTCGAATTTCTATGATTTTATATTTAATATTTTCCTGTTGATTATCTATCACATATAGTTTATACTTTATACTTGGTTAAATTACAGTCTTGTCAGATTTATGTAAGCCATTCTTCATATGTGTGTGTATTTCTATATCTTCCTTGCTGAGCTAATTATTAGTTTATGCCATGTTTATTAGTCAAATTTTGATTGGAGTTTTGTTGTGACTAAATGCATATTTGAGTGAAATTATATTAGTATATTTTTGCATTTGGGAATGTTTATGCTCTTGCACATGATATATGTTTTTTTGTTAAATTAAGGTTTTATGTCTTTAATATTATATTAGAATAAAGTTAGACACTTTATTGATTAATCCCTTTGAAAAGTTTCTATGTTCATCTCTCTTAGGATTAGTGCTTTAATGTTAATGATTAGGGGAGGATTAACTTGAAATTTACTTGATCATTTTCAATGTGAGCTCAAGTTATTTGAGTGATGTTGAGTATATGTAGAGTTCATCTTTAGTTGTAAGTTTGGTTTTAAAAGTAAAACTCGACCAGAATCAGATAGAATTTCAGGTTATCGATTTTAAATTTAGCTGATTTTTTTATTTGAACTTGACTCGAATAGAGTATTATTCTATGAATTCGACAGCTAAATATCTTGCTAGAAAAGCTAATTAGTATGCTTTTTTTTAAAGCTTTTCTTGGTAGTGATGGGGTTCCTAGGGGACCCCATTGTGCAAGAAAATTGATAAATATTTGGAATTATGAAAAGGCATATGAGTAGTGTGGTCGTGTCACCAGAGTCGTCTCGTTTTTGCCTGGCTCGAAACACCCACAAAGCCAATGCCAACGTACTCTCGACACCTATGCTCTGATTGGACGATGGTAAGTAAGCTCGATTGTTTTGCTTGCAAATTGCATGCAATGGGAAAACATGTCTTCATCTTTCATAATCAACACCCTTTTCTTTGTTTTCTCATTTTCTCCTTCATTTCTTTTTATAAATATGGCTAAACATTGAGGTTGATGCATCAGTTTTTTTACTTGATTTAGGTGGATACAAAGGAAATGGGGAGAGGCAAGGTTGAGTTGAAAAGAATTGAGAACCCAACAAACAGGCAAGTCACCTTCTCCAAGAGAAGAAATGGGCTTCTCAAGAAAGCTTTTGAGCTGTCCATACTCTGTGATGCTGAAGTTGCCTTGCTTATCTTCTCTTCTTCCGGAAAGGTTTACCAGTTTGCCAGTCATGAGTAAGTTTGACGCGTTTTCGATCTCGTCGCGGACCGGTATTTTCCCATGGAAGCATGTATGCAAGTCATGCATTTTCTTATAGTTTTTCTCTGATCTTAACATATTTTAATTGCTGCAGCATGGATAGGACTATTGCAAAGTATAGAAGAGAAGTTGGGCTGCCAGATTCAAGTAATCCTCAGTTTAGAACCATGGAGGTAATTTTTAATGATTTCTGGTCAAGCTTTGATTTTTTTCAGTATTTAATGCATATTAAATACTGAAATTTCTTCTTTTCTGGATTCATTTCTCATATAGAAAATAAGAGCAAATCATGTATTTGGATAATAATGTCTATACAAATATGTAAGAAGTGCTCTGTACACATGAAAAGTCAGGGCTCAAGACAACATAAATGACTTTAAGTTGTGTATAAACATCCAAATTTATATTTCAAAATGTTTTTTAATATTTAAATCAATAAATACTCCAAAAGCAAAAAAGAGAGAACATTTCTTAAGATTTCATGCATATAACTTCATTTTAGGCCTTTGGCTTAAGAAAATGGGGGAATGCATAACAACTAAAGCTGAACATTCATCATGTGGGTTCAAGCTTTAATATACCACATTTTGTCTATATTTTTTTAATCTTTCATATTTATTTTATGTTATATGTACCGAATTACCCTATAAATAACATCATCTCTAAAATTCAAACATGTATAAATTCTTTTTATAAGAGTGTATTGTGCAGTGTACCTTACTATTACACGCTTTTGCTCGGGGCAACAACCCTCCAATTTTTTTAAAAGTATATAATAGAATGGAGGGTTTTTTAATTGAGGGGTATATATTTTGTCCTTCACAAATTGATATTCTGTTAAAGGTATATATATTTTGTCCCTCAAGCTGGTATTTTCACTCCCTTTGTATTAACGGATGGAAACCGTCTGTCCCTTATCATGCTTCTTTTTTGTCCTCACTTTAAAATAATGAGTTTAGTGTTTAGAGTTTATGGTTTAAAGTTAAGGTTTAGAGAATTAGAGGTAAAGTGTATTTTTAGGGTGTAGAGTTTAGGATGTGAAAATTAAGATTAATATTTAGATTTTCAGTGTGGGACATAGAAGGGGACATGATTAGAGGCAGAGTATTTTTTACCCGTATAAACAACTCTTTAACTTTGCTGATGTTCACAGTTTTGGAGAAGTGAGATTGAAGAGTTAAAGAGATCCATAAACATCTTGGAAGCTAGACAAAAGTATGTACAAATGTTGTGCAACACACAGGCACAAACATATATTTCATATATATTTTTAAATATAAATCATAAAACGGACATGCGCTTTATTAAAAAAATATCAAATGTTTTCGTGTTTTTGCAGGCACTTACATGGAGAAGACATATTAGCATTAGGCATGAGAGAGTTGAAACAGCTTGAGCGCCAGTTGAAAGTAGGCGCTGAACGTGTCCGCTCAAGAAAGGTACGTACACACGGTTATGCTACTCGTGTTCGAGTAACTGTCAGATACGAATATATATCTAATACGAGTACATATCTAATATCCACGGCCTAAATAATATGTTGGACATATGTCCAACATAAATATTTTTTGAGAAAATGAAGAACTCAAGTGTTTTATGTTGGTTTTTCTCTTTTTTCTGTTTCAGATAATGTATAATATTGTACGTATATATACACATATACAGATTATTAATATGAACTTCCTGTATTAAACAGAGACGCATTGTTTCGGATCACGCCACCTTGCTGAAGAGAAGGGTAAGAAAATTCCAAGAACATGCTACTGAATCAGTCCTTTGAAATTATAAAACATACGAAAAAACTCGAATATAAACGTATCGAACACATACAAATATTCAACCTTCTATATTATCAGAAAAGTAATCCAAGCTAACGATATCTTGTGTTTCAACGCAGAACAAACAATTGCAAGAGGAGAACACTCACTTCCTGAAAAGAGTGAGGCTTTCGTTGTTTATATAATGGACTAATATTCTATACATTTGCGGTGTAAATTTTTAATTCCACAATTAATTATTTTTACTGTGAATTTTGAGGTAATTAGCTGAAAGAGTTGGACGACGGGAATACCAGCTCAAGAATCATGGGTGAAAATTCTTGCAGCATGCTTCAGCAAAGGTAAATAATTAATTATTATTAACAAGTAATTAATTATTTTTAATATTTATATTTAAGAAAAAATATCTCATGCACTGGCGTGAATCGAAACATTACAGGATCGTTGAAGATAATCTCCTTAACGAAACAGGCCTGCCACTGTGATTTGGATATATGCATCGGCTGCCACCACCGTCGCTGCCGCTGCCGCCAATCCCATTCGTGAACAGTGACACGAGTCATTTGTTTGCGCTGGCATTTTACGTTTTAATTTATTTTCGAATGAATTTGGCTTTATTTGTATTTTAGGGGCCTTAAAGTATATATATGATATTTCCCCATCTCTATCACAAAATGTATAAGAATTATGATTCTGTATTTTTATTAATTATATAATATTTTTATTAAAATATTAATAGACAAAAGCTTAATCAATTATGTCAAGATTCCTTACATTTCTGGGATGCTTTTTATATTTCTTTGAATTACTCGAATTTAATATCTGTATTCGACACATTTTCTAAATATAACTGATTTTAATAAAATTAATTACTTTGATATATAGGGTGAATAAATTTTTGACTCTATAACCATGTTTATTTGAATGTTATATGTTATATTTGAATAATCATAAATATAACATAATATTTAAATACACATGATAATTAAGATATCTAAATTTTACACAACCTACGAAAAAAAATATTTTTCTTTATTTGATTCATTTTATTTCCACTCATATAAGTGTCTAGTCTTAGAAAATATTTGAATAAAGGGTTTATTATTTTTGAATTTGTTCAAATAAATGTCTAATTTTGAAAGATTAAGTCCACCAAAAACATTAGACCTTTAATTAATTGTTTTGACTTAGACCTTTAATTAATTGTTTTGATCTGGGATGGGCTTTTTTGCGTCACCAACAGAAATTCTTTATATTTCTGTGACTTCATATATATCATAGCATTAAAAAAATTTATTCAAAAAATATTTTAAAAAATAAATCTATTTAAAAAATCGTAAAAAATAAATTCTAAATTTTTAACCTTAAATTTTGTATTTAAAGGTAGAGTTAGAAACTTAAAGTTTAGGTTTTCAATACCAAACACTAAGTAATCAAACCCTAATCCTAAATTCTAAAATTTAGATTTTAGGGTTTGGGTTTGGTTTCAAAGGGTTCGGCATTCCTGAGAACACCAACAAGCGGAGGATTTTTGTTCGTACATCGCCGCCAGAAATGGCGACATCTATGGCGGCTCGCATAACCCGAAAGGCGGCGGCGTTCTCTGCTCGCCGCCGAGTCATTGCATCACGGAATTTCGCCGATCTCGCTGTCGTTGGATTGCGTGATTTGGGACTACAGAGGCCAAAGGAAGATATTTCCTCTCGGCCCGTGGGTACCCAAGGCAGCCGTCGACGCTTCCGTGGCGTCTAATGTTGTCTTGGCCGGTCAAGTAACCGTCGACGATAGAGCCTCGGTGGAGAACAGCTGCGTCCTACGTGGCGATCTCAACAAGATCGCCGTTGGATTCTGCCCTAATGTGCAGGAACGTTGTGTCATTCAAGCCGTTTGGTCCTCACCTACAGGTAAATCTTTTAATTTCTTGTAATCAATCATGTTTTAATATGTTCAGTACAGCTTAGTTCAATACTGGTTTATAGGAGCTATTGGCATAGTATTAAATTGCGGCCGTTGCGGCGTGATTTTTGACTAAAAATAATTATGATTTTAAATGTGGTCGTGGTTTGCGGGGCGGCGGTGCTGTCCGTTGTTACGCCGCAATTTATATCAAGAATCAACAACAATATATTGATAGATGGGTAAAAAATGTTGGTTTTTTACTGCAGATTTGGGAATTGGTAAGAATGTGAATGTTGATGTGAAGAAATCAGTAGACAAATGAGGTGATCAAATTGCAATATTTAATCTTTAGCTGTGACCATGGCCCATTCTCCAACTCTTCAACATCACCATTCTATGGATTTTTCGTTTTCTTAATCTTTTCTAGTGGATAGATAGAGATACATAAGCTATCATGTCATCTTTTATTCGGAACCTATGTCGAAATATGGCACCCATAGCCGCTACTGAACTCCAAATGACCGGTATAGGAAGTGGAGGGAGTGATTTCTCGCATTATATCTAGCTTTAGTGAGATTATTCACCAACATTACCATTCTATGGATTTTTCGTTTTCTTCGTCTTTTCTAGCGGATAGATAGATAGACATAAGCTATAATGTCATCTTTTATTCGGAACCTATGTCGAAATATGGCACCCATAGCCGCTACTGAACTCCGAATGACTGGTGTAGGAAGTGGAGGGAGTGATTTCTCGCTTTATATCTAGCTTTATTGAGATTATTCACCCACATTGTATGTAGGAGGGTGATTTTATTATAACAATGTTATTAACATGTAAAAAATTGTCTTTCGGACCTCGCAAAGATTCCTGTTCTTCACAGGTACTTTTATTATATTTTCAGGGTTCTGATATTTGCAACTTGCTCTTGCCTGTGCTGCTACATGTCTAGAACTGGAACTGATTCGTTGTTGAATCTTGTTTTGCTTGTGTAACTGGAGATTTCCCCTATCGTTTATTGTAAAAATGAATCGTATGATCGAACAATGTTATAGGTAGAACTTTCCTTTGTCCCTGCTTCACTCAGGGATCAAATCAATCTTTGTATCTCTTTGGCATCATCATGGGACAATTATTTTTGAATTCGAACTGTATTTTATTTGAAATGTGTTTTCTCCCTCGTATTACAGGGCTCCCAGCAGACATCAATCGAGAGGTTTGTGACAAACGGTGCATACAGTCTCTTGAGATCTTGCACGACTGAACCAGTGTGCATTATCGTTGAAGCCGGTTCCATAGTTCCTCCAGGTAGGAGAATCCTATCTGGTGAACTTTGGGCAGGAAATCCCACTAGGTTTGTCCAAGCTCTAACCCACGAAGAGACCTTAGAAATCCGTATACTCGGTTTTCGCAGTTAACGATCTTGGCAAAGAACATATTTCTCAGAGTTCCTTCCATACTCAACAGCATATTTGGAAGTTGAGAAGTTCAAGAAGTCCCTGGGAATCAGTATTTGATTGCTTTTTTGCTGTTATTTCCCCTTTTTTCCAGTTTGCTGCAGTTTTTCCATGTATTTGATCATGTTTACTGTTGGGGAAAAAAACTTGTAATTGTGAATTGGAATATTGTTTGAAGAACAACATTCAATAGATTTGACCTTTGAATCTCAACATCTCGGAATTGAGTACAATGAAGTCTAAATCCAAACCTGGAAAAAAACCCGTAAAACGAAGTCTAAATCCGAACTCGGTTTTCAATTCAACATACCAGTATTATAGTTTTAGAACTCATTCAACAAAAGAACCCTAACTCATTCAATCCAAAGGCTTCACTTCCAGATGATTCACCAGAATCCATGTGAAACATTCTTGAATCGTGGACCGTAGTTCTGCAGCAAGGGGAATGACTGAGGCTGCACCATGTTACTTGAACCGATCCCGGATGTATGCGACAGTGGAGATGACAGAAGAGAGAGAGCACAATCCGAATCCCGAACTTGAGTTGTTAAACTGTCACACAACATACTATTGCAGCTCCCATTGCCTTCCAAGAAAGGCGCAACAGCCCCAAGATCCGGCTGGCAAACGGAAGCTTTCGCAGGTGTTTGATCTTCCCCTTGCAGGAACATGCATTGCTTACCTTCTCTGTAGTTGCTCGAAGAGGATCCAATAACAAGGTTTTGTTTCACAGGTGAGTTTAACGACTGCTTCGGGTTAAGACATCTAGACTCCGCCGCAGATTTGTTAACTCCTTGCAAACCAGAGAATGGCAGCATCTGGGAACCTGAAATGTGGAGTTCGTATCGATCAAACAAGGAAATTACATATAACACAAAGTGCACGAATTCATTCAACGTTAAAAGCACCGAAAATCGAGTTCATTCGAGGACGTGAGAGGGGTTCCGGTTGAGGCTTCCTTCGCCTCCGGTTATGCCTGTCGAGACGTGTCCTACAGCTTCTCTTCCCGTCATCAAACTTCTCCAGCGAATGAAACCTACAAAAGACAGCAAACCGACCATCGAGGAATTCGGAAACTGCTAAGGTCCATCCTCAAGGCTCAAACACAACTGAAATACTATAAATCATACTTACACAACAAGAAAACAATGCCGAACTTTATCCCACATAAACTTAGCTATTAGCATCGAGTTATTGATCGAAAACAAGTGTCTAAACTCATTCGAATCGTATCGATTAAAACTATGCCGAAGTTCCAAAAAATAGCAGCAAAAGTAAAGCAAGTACCTGCTGCATTGTTGACAGAATCTTTGCTTAAGGCCATTGATCATAACCTCTGCAGTCTTAGAGTGGAGCTCACACACCTTATGGCGCCTAAAGTAGACCCTGCATTTACTAAGGTCTGAATCGCATTCGTCGACGAGGCACGAAACAGGACGAGTCCCGATCTTAGTCGGTCGAGCCTTGTTCGAAACTCCGGGTTCCTTCCATTTACCGGATGTAGTAGAGCTAACAAAATCACTCAAATCCCATGTAGTAGCTTTCAAGTTCCACTCCATCAGATAAAAAATCCTCCACTTTGCAAAGTTTATGCTCACCTAATAGGAAACTTTTTAACAATTTAAAAAAATTAAATTCGATCCGATATTCACACCCGAGTTCGAGTAACATAGATCAAGAAATCATTATGCTTACAGTTTCAAGATAGTATTTTTATATATATACACATTGAAGTAAATGATAAGATAGCAACAAAACACAGTTCCAAGAACATAGGAAGTAGAAAATAAGAATAAACAAACAGAAAAAAGGGTACTTACAGTTGCAGACAAACAAGAAGGGTTGTTTTCTGTTTTCAAGCCATTGATTCACTGACATCATGGACTCCATTAAAATACAATTAAAGTGCTAAAAAAGCAGGAGAAAAAAATCAGCAGAAAAAAGAGAAAATAATTGTATGAAAGGGAAAGGTGTTTGACCTAAAGCAGCTTTGTTTTAATACTATATTATATATATTTATTTATATATATATAATTGGTTCATATTGTTTGAAAAATTGAAATGATGTTGAGAAAGAAGGGGACAGCCTGTTTGTTGCTTTCAATTTCTTTTTATTAAAAGAAAAAAAGAAAAAAACTTGGGGTGCTTAGTTAAGACAAACGTTAGGATGCTTAGGCCTTAGTTAAGACAAACGTGTTTCACATTTCATGACATAAAACAAAGTTTTCTTCTTTTCCTTTTATTACAATGAGTCTGATACGCTCGATAGCACCGATGAATATTATTAATAACGAGCTCTATTAATTTAATTTTATAAATATTAAAATTTAAAGTACTCATCGTATAATTATAAATTATTTAAAATTAAAAATAATTAATTAAAATATATTATTTTTTTCAATTTTTTTCAACATAGATCAAAATATTTATCTACTCCTAAATTACAAAACCCTAGTTTTTGTTTATTTGAAATTCAAGTCGCCGCCGCTGCCGTCGTCGTCGTTGCCACATAAAAAATGAGTCTTGCACAACCGATGCAGAAACGCAAACAACCTATCGCCGGCAACAAATCCACCCTACATGACTTGGCCGGAACAAATCGATCATTGTCCATACTGTCGGCCAAACTCCCAAACATAAATTACGTTACTTTAAAATCAATTTTACACAAAATTAATTCTTAAAATCACGGTGATCCAAAATTAATTCTTCCACCGCATATCTAAACACATATAATTTAAAATCAATTCTCCCACTGTAAATCCAAACATACGATTAATTACACTATATACTCATTTTGTTATTTATGTATGAAAATGACCCTTCTTCCGTACTTTTTTTCCCAGCCGACACTAACTTCTACACCGTTAGAAGTAAATCTTCATTCGGTTAATTATACTATTGAAATATTTTCATAAAAAACACTGTTATATGTCTATTTAAAATATTCTAGAGTTTAAATGTTAGACTTAACTTTTAAATTTATTGTAAGTTTTGTCTATTTGAATGTTATCTTTAAAGTTTAAAATTAAGGTAAATTATATAAATACTTAATTTTATAGGATGTTTTTTTGGTTGAATTCTTCGATTATAAAAAGTTATAAAATGATCTATCGATTAAATAAAAATAACAAGTAAATTCGGTGTTTTTAAAAATTTAACAACTAATGGCATGTTAGTTAATAAAAAATAGCATAATGACACACTTAGTTCTCATATTTACACATTCAATCAATTTTAAAAATAAGGTTATGTGTAATAATTGTGGGAGAAATTGCTTAGATATTGCATTAATTTTTTTTTCTCAAATGTTGTACTAGGTTTTTTTTCTCAATTTATCGCACTTTGAACAGTATTAAGTGAAGTCAGTGGGAATACAATCCGACTTCACTTTTCATTGATTTCTTTCGATTAAAAGATTGAAGTATGATGGCAGTGAAGCCAATAGAAAAATATCAGGTGACCTCGATACAGTGAAGTCGAAATATCAGTGTTCCGCCTTTAATTATTGTTAATAAAAAATAAGATGCACTGTAAAGTCGAAAAGCCAGATTGTATTCCCACCGACTTGAAGTAACAAGGTAAAAAGAAAGGGAAGCAGGCTGGTAAGGGTAAGAAAAATGCTAGTAAAGGCAATCAATCCTCTCCTTCCTTATGAAGTTGTTTTTCTGGAACGTAAGAGGGTTTAATGATCGTTATAAATGAGCTTATAAACGAGTTTGTTCGTGAACATAAACGAACCGAACACACACCTGTTCGTGTTCATTCGTTTATTAAACGAACATAAAAGTTTTGTTCACACTCGTCTATTTAGCTTAATAAACGAACGTTATACGAACGGTTCGTCGAACACTTTGTTCATTTACGCCCCTAATTGACCATGCCTATGAGGGGCCAAAATATACTTGGTCCAACCATCAAGAAGAGACATTTCTTGCACGAGAGCTGGATAGAGTTATGGTGACTGCATCTTAGATGTCCTTGTTTCCTCAAGCTAAGGTGAAATTTTTACCGCCAGCTTTGTCTGATCACTGTTCTAGCTTGGTGGAATTTCCACTTGTATAGCATTTGTTTATAGGTTTACTGTTACAGACTTCAGAATTTACAAGGTTGTTGAGATTCACTGATTTACTGGGTAATAAATTCACAATTATCCGAATTAATATATGTTCTGAACATACTCTCAACCATTTAACAAGCATGCCATTAACAATATATGCTCAATCACACTGCTACAGCTGGAGCAGCTCGAACGGTGTGATCACAAATTGGTTGTGAAACTTAAACACTACTCGCTGGAATTCAACTCATTTAAATTTGTAGTTAAGACTAAGCGTGCACCATTATTTTATTTTATACATTAGGAAATTATTAACATAATTAACATAATAGGATATAATCAGACTGTTGTAATACAATCAAACTGAAAATCAGACTAAAATAAACCTCGAATCTAAACCAAAAAATTGAACAAGAATCTAATAAACTTTTTTTTTTGAAAGTAGAATCTAATAAACTTAAATCCATACATACGCCAATATATTGGCCCATGTATATCATGCCATCCATATATCCAGGCCTATGTCCATAAATTGACCATATTTAAACCGTTTCGGGCCGAGTTAGTGGCTCAAAAATTCCGCAAAAACAACAATGATTCTCGCATCAAAATTAGAGTACAAAAATTCACACTATTTCTGATAAGAAGGAAATACAGTACAAGTAGAAAACTTCTAATGACAAATCCATCAACATCAATAGAGGGAAAACAAATCCACTAAACAATAGTTGCATCCGCATTTCGACTTAATCAAACAAGAAAAATTAAGGTACCTCCGGGAGAAACTATGGTATTTCTAGGTCATCCTCTGTGCAGCTTCTTTTGCAAGAACCTTCTCCTTTGCCTTGGTTCTGGCCTGTGACTTGGAGCCCATGATACCACCTCCCCACTTCTTCCGGTACTCATCATACTTATCGTTGAAGTTTGCCTGTTCCATTGATTAAAAGTTACTATAATTTTGTAACTATTCTTTATATATATTTTAGTTGGTTGTTTATCTGTAACCAGATTTTTATCACATATATTTGGTTTAGTTCGTAAATTTTTAAAAATGAAGCTTAATTTTTAGGGGTG
Source organism: Hibiscus tridactylites (assembly GCA_958450335.1). NCBI lineage: Eukaryota > Viridiplantae > Streptophyta > Magnoliopsida > Malvales > Malvaceae > Hibiscus > Hibiscus tridactylites. The sequence continues at coordinate 2,441,621 of OY288276.1, forward strand.
GGACAGTTCGGGTCGGAGTTTTCAAGTTTAGGTTCAAGGTGGATATTTGGTGTTGACATTTGAGTGTCAGATTAAATCCATGTGTAACTTGAACAGAAACTAAATGCAATTCGGAAAATATTGCAAGTGCCAAGTGTGGTGCAATCTTACCTTGATAGGCTCGAGGATTTTGCTGAAATCCAACTTATCCTCGTTCTTAACTGTGGTCAAGCATAAGACAGAAGCAGTTTTCTTGTGGACAATCTGCGGTAGTTGTATAAACACAAATAAGTAATCTACTCGCTTGAACTCTATAAACGGCAGAAAAGCAGATAAATGCAGAAGACAATTACCGATCCCAAACGTGATTTTCCCTTGACAATGCAGTAAGGGACCTCCATCTTTCTGCACAATGCAGGGAGCCATACTACCAATTCAATGGGATCCACATCATGAGCAATAACAACCAATTGTGCCTTGTTCTGTAGAGGACATAGCACATTTACACCAAAAGTTGTTTTTAATAACTTAGCAATGAGAAGAGTGAACAAAACCACAGCAGATGAATTGGTGAAAAATTGTGGAAACTAAATCACAACCTGCTCAATAAGGTAGGTAACATGGTTAAGTCCATATTTTACGACAATTGGTTTCTTTGATTCGGGAGCTTTTCCTTCGGCCTCAGCCTGGGCTTTCTTCAGGAGGCGTTCCTTCTTGGCAGCCTTGTCCTCTGGCCTGTACTTGAGAAGCAATTTGAAGAGACTTGTGGCTGCATTAGGACAAAAAAATGAAAAATGTATAATTACAAATTCACAATCAATCGTTATAAACAGGAAAGGAATTCTGCAGTAAGACAGGTAGATGGAATAAAACCGGGATAGAAGAGGCTATAAAAACAAAGAATGAACAATACCACAAGTTGCAAGAACAAACGAGAAAGAATTTTCGGGCTTACATGAAGAAATTAAACAAATGAAACAAGCCATTCAACATTCGAGTATTTAATTTAATAAAACTAAAAGAAACAAGTAATGGTTTTTTCACATACCAAGGTTCTTATCAAGAGTCTTAGTAAACTGGTTCAGCGCTGGTGGGACCTTCAACCTCTGCTTAAGGATCCTCTTCTTCCTTTGGATACGAACAACCTTAGGCCACTTCACAAAACGATGCAGATCCTTCTTTGGAGGCAAAGCCCCTCCAATACCAAACTGCTTTGGACGCTTCTCAAACAATGGATTGACAACCTTCTCCTAATTTCCGAAATGAAAATAATAAACAGACAGGTGAGCCCACAACAAATTATTCAAGGGTTCAATGTGACTAAGAAAGCAAAAAGAAAATGAAATTTACTTGTTTCTTCTTTGCCAGCACTGCTACCTTTCCACCTCTCTTCGGGGCCTGCATTTAATAACAAATTAATTTAAAATATTAATACAAACATGAACCCTTTCGAATAAGCATATCAATTAATAATTAGGTTCAAACCATTAAACTTAAATCCCAAGAGCCACTATAGGATTCTTTAAACATCCAAATATAAATAAACTTGTTTAATTTCAATGCTTCAACATTAACGGCAACATCGTGCAATGGATTCTATATTCCCAAAATTTCTTAAAATACTTGTAAATTTCTGTAAATTTACAATAAAATCCGTGTTCACTACACTATACAATAGCTGCATTATATATCTGTAAATTTCTGCTAAAATGGACCTCAACAGATAACGTATAAACCAGGTATTTAGTATTTGCAACAAGTTTCTAAGGTGCTAATCAACCAATTAAATTTCATACAACGTTTAATCTAGAAAATAGCGCAAATAAAAAGCTTAGTGCACTGAACCTAAAGCAAAAACAACGAAATCCTAGCTGCCGTTAGCTTCTCCTCTCAGCCGTTCATCGGTCACCGTCCGGCCACCATGCCGGATTTTCACAACAGAAATGAAAACAATACAAAAAAGATAGAATAGTGAAAATGGAGTTTTCGGATTTACCATTTTGGAACCTCCTGAAGCTTTCACCGAGCCTTTCCTGGTTGAATGGAAACGGCGAAACAAAACCCTAGCCGAGAAGAGGAATCGAAAATTCGGGTTTTTATATAAGAAGAAGGCCCGTGTTCGGGCCGGTGGTAAAAAGTTACGGGCTTGTGTCTTGTTGGACCTTTCTACGCTTAGAAAAAATAAATATTTTGAATTAAGAATAAGAGGACATATTACAAGGACCAATACAGTAAATTCCCCAACTCTTTAATTTTTACGTGTGATTCAGATGTAGTGGGCGCAGCTGAGCGAAATTTCCAATTTCATAAATCGGTTTATAAATGTAGGGTAAAGTAGACAAGTAGGCACTAATCTATGAAAAGATGATCATTATAGTCACTAACTTTTCAGAAGTTACAAAATGATAATCAATTTTACCAAATTGTTATAAATTGGTCATTAAATTTTATCTATTCATTACAAAATAACCATTAGATTAATTGAACTATCACTACTTTATAACATTCAGTGACCATTTTGTAATAATTCGATAAAATTTAATGATATTTTTGTAATTTTTGTGATCAATTTGATCATTCTTCACAGTTTAGTTACTATCGGTATATTCTACCCAACGTAATGAAGTTGCATCAGTTTTCTCGAATAGTCTTCGGATGATTATAACGTAGTATTTGTTCAAATTTTTTTAAAACCTTTTGGTAAAACATCACTTCCTAAAAGCATCTCCAACCTTCACAACATTTCACTAAAATGGTGTGTTTTTTTGTTACTATTCATTCTCCAACCCAACACCATATTTCAAATCCTCGTACCACCATTTTAGTGTTGTCTACAGTACCCCACCATGATTGGTGCGGTACTGTAATAACACCAAATCTTGTTTAATTGAAAGAAAAAGTTAAATTGATGCAAATGTATTATAGTGCAGAAGTTGGAGTTGGTCTCTTTACACCGAAATAATATTAAATATCTGTTTTCACTATTTTAATACAAAGGTTGGAGTCGATATCTTTATACTAATTTCACTTTTTATTATTTATATTTTTTTTGACACCGCAATAATATTATAGTGTTGGTGAAGGTTGGAGATGCGTAACACCAACATTTGGAGGTTCTTTAATGATAATAACAATAATGAAAAAGCAGCATTGGATTCTCCGGTCCTGCCCTTCTTAATTAGTTCATTGAATTAAGTAAATGCATGGGAGAGAAAATGATTACACGTAGATTACTACTAAGTGGGTGCTTACTGTTTTGCTGTGTTATTAATGGGTTTAAATTTAAAGGTTCCATTCTTTAATGATTTGTAATTATTTTGTTCTCAATTCATTGCATGCATTTGAAATATTTCGAACTTTAGTAATTAGAAGATCAATTTTTAGGGTTCAAGCGAGTCATTTAACTCTATATGATATATTTATATTAGGGGTGTTTATTGTTGGATATCAGATCGAATCCGATTCTATTTTTTCGGATATCTGGTTTTATCGGATCGGCAATATAGTGATCCGTATCCGATCCGGAAAAAAACGGATATTCTCTTTTTTCAGATAGCATATAATCGAATCGGATATTTGTATATCCGATTATCCGAAAATATAACTTGATTCGACTATTTTTCCGAATTTGAAGGTCGTATTTATGAAAATTTCAGAATTTCGAATATAACAAACAACAAATTGCTAAATATAACAAGATTCACATCTATAAAAAAATTAATTTTTTAAATTTTCGGATATAACAAGCATCAAATTGTTAAATATAACAAGATTAATATTTAAAAAAATAGGTTTTCGAATTTTCGAATAATCTGAAACTTGAAATATTACGATCCGTATCCGATCTAGAAAATCTATAATCGGATCAGATATCCGAATTTTCAGATCGGATTGGATATTTTTGAACACTCCTAATTTACATGACATATTAAAAAAATAAAGAAATATATATATATATATATATATATATATATACTGTATATGGTTATAGAAAGCCATTTAAATTTAAACCAATTAATACATAACATTATAAATATTTATAATTAAATTTAAACAAAAATTTGGACAACTTAATTCAATTTTAAAAAAAATAAACAAAATTTAAATTATAAAATAAAACTCATTAGCATAATTAATTAAGTAAAGAGATATAGCCTTCAATTTTGCATAAGATGGAAAAAAGCAAAAGAAACCTTTTTTTCTTTGATACGGTACGGATAGGTAAAAACTGTTGGTCAGGGCCGAGGCTTAGAGACTATAGAGCAGCAGGCAGCAGTAACAGTGGCAGGGTCTGTCATGTGTGGATGCTGCATCCCATGGGGATGTTTTCCCGACCACCTATATCTAGCCAATTCATGACACTCTCTGTTTTGTTTCATCTTTTAAACCTCTCTTTCTCTCTCTAGCCCAAATCAAACCCTAAACTTTGGAAAACCAAAGCCAATCCTGTTTCTTTTTTAATAACTTGTTTTTTTTAATAGTTTTTACATGGGAAGGAGAGGGAAAATATGATCTTAATGAGTATTAAATTTATAAATTAAGCGGAGATATAAGAGTGTCAATTTCACCACGCTAAGGTGATAATATCTTGAAAATTTTTAGTTACTAATAGTTTGATTTTTAAGTTCATGTTGTGTCCTTAAACTTTGTCTAATATATATATATATATATATATATATATATATATTATTTGAAGAAATATATATACGCATCATATATAGTTATAAAACATCGTTTAAAAATTGTAACAAATTAGTAAAATAATATTAAAAATGTTTACTATTAGATTTGAATAAAAACTCAAATAACTCAACTTGACTCAGATGAATTTCAAATAAAAATATACTATAAAATGTGACTCATCAAATCCATTAACTCTAAACATTTTAACTTAGGCTGTTTTTTTTTTCTCCAGAACTTAGGTTGTGTTTGATTCGTGTAATTGTAATTTTGGAATTCAATTTATGTATTTTACGGTGTTTAGTTCATTTAAAACAAATTAGTCAACGTAGTTAAAACTACGGGTCAACTATTTTCTCTTTAGGTTTTTTTGCGGTTTATTTTACTCTTTTATTTTTTTTAAAACAAACTACCTTCTCTTTAGCTCAAAAAGCTCATCTCTTTAACATTGCCGGTGCTTGTTTGTGAAATGTATTGTGTACGTTCTTTTTAAACATACCAATAAAAAAACATCACGGAAACTTTGATGAAAAAATTGAGTGACAAGTGTACCTATAAAAATAGAGTATCGTAATATATATATATTTAAAATTATACAAAATTTAATATGGTAGCAATTAAATGAACTCAATAATAAATAAAAGATAAAAATTAATAAAAATATTTAACATGTGTTTGTTCAACTAAAAACATATTTTTGAAATTATTTTCTAAGAGCTCTATCAAACAGAAAATAATTTACACGGTTTCATTCAAACATTTAAAAATAATTTCTGTAATCAGTTTTTCAAAAAAATTAGTTTATTTTCTAAAACTTATTTTTAAAAAATAATTTTTAATAAAATAAACGGACCCTTAATTCAATTCGGTTGAATACTCGTCCTTGTCCATATAATACATCCCCATTATTAAAGGGTGTTGTCAACTATCCTAAACCCATCACAAATTCTTGAGTTTGGCCGCACGTGACTTTGTCCGCACTTTTCTTCTAATCAACCTTTTCATCATCACTTTTCCCTTTCATAAACGCCACGTGCACTTCTAACCCTGGTTAAGTTAAAAAAAATGTAATTCCAAACCCATTTTTTAAATTTGTTTTCTTACTATATAATATTATAAATTACCCGCTGCTCTTTCCCTTGTTTTCATCTTCTTCTTCCTTTCGTCCTTCTCAAAGCTATAAAAAAACCCTGAAACGCAGGCGTTTCGTAGTTTATTGTACTCTCGGATCGTTTCTCGCTGTATATCTCCAGTTTCCAAGGTAATGTGAAGAAGCTCTCTTTGTTTTTTTCTCTAATTTCTTCGTTCGAAAATGTGTTTTTTTGAGTTAAAATTTGGGTTTTAGTTCAGTAAATGCGAACTGCTGCTGTTTTGTCATTTCTGTCTTTCATGATCTTCTTCTGCAAATATTGTCTTTTTAAAAATATACTTTCCAAAGAGGAAATAAATCGATCACCTTTATCATTATTATAATATTATTGTTTTTCATGCAATTTCTATCTGGTCTGTATTGTAAAATTCACCATTTTCCCATTTTCTTTCTTTTCATGAAAATGGGTATTTGAATTTATGTTTGTATGGATTTCTGCCTTTCTGGTACGATTTGCCGTCGTTTTAATGTTATTGTTTCGGAGCCTAAAGTTGAGCTCGTGAACCCTAGTTTTTTTTTTTTCCCTTTTTGTTTCTAGTTGAATCTGAATCGTCCACTATTGATCTGACGGCTGTTTTCTCATCTTCCTTTTTCAAAATTTTGATGGATGGCGACGTGATGTTCTTATAAACTATCTGAAGCTTTTTCCAATGGCGGTGTAAAGGCTAACTCGAGGTATCAAACTCACCTGTTCTCGAGTTCCGCGGCTCGTTGACCTTTGACTTTATAGTTTCCGAGTACTGGGTGTTGCTTTCACCGATGAATGGGCGTTTCGTTTTGGTACTGTCCTCGGTTTCCCTCGCCGTATTATTCCTTTTCCTCGCCGTGCTTTTCCCAGGTGCTGGGGATTCTCCATCTTCTTCCCTCTTTGTCTGCTGTCGTTTTTATGCCGATTTTCACTGGTTTTTGCGATTTTAAACGCAGATCAGTTCGGTTCATTCGGGTCGGACCCGATGGAGCTGAAGATCAAGCAAGGAAATAATCACCGCAAGCTTCTTCATGGTAAGTTAGAAAATATGAAATCTTTCATTCTGGGTTTCTGTCATTGTTGATCATGGCGTCGGGTCGGGTTGATTTTTTGGGTCATTATTGGTTTCAATTTCCAGTGAAGGAACCGAGCCGAATTCGAGGGGAGAAGTGTAGCAAGGCCGACATTGTGATCAACCAGGGCGCCACACCGCCGCTCCCGAGTGGCATCCCGACGTACACCGTCGAGATCATGAACGTCTGCGTCACCGGCTGCGACATCTCGGGGATTCACTTCAGCTGCGGCTGGTTCAGCTCGGCTCGGCTCATCAACCCCAACACGTTTCGACGGCTTCGCTACAACGACTGCCTTGTCAACGACGGCAAGCCGTTGATGAAGGGCGGGACGCTGTCGTTTCAGTATGCTAACACATTCCTCTACCCTCTTTCGATGTCCCGTGTCGTCTGTTCTTAAGTAGGAAAAAGGATGGAAGGACTTAAGCTCAACATGTAAATGAAATTAAAGGAATAATAGGTGAATTAGTCATGGTTTAGAATAGTGGGTTTCATTTTCATACCAATATTATACCTATACACCCTTATTGATCCCATCCTCTTAGGTTAATTTTGAGATCTTGTTTTAGTTCTATGTCGATATATGTTATTCGAATTCGGGTATGAGTGATAAATACAAAGTGTCTATTTGGTATGCATATGCTTAATTTGATAAGTATATTTTGAAGATCCATGAATATATATAGTTAGGATCCACTTTCATTGAATGTAAAATTAAGAGTTTTGCACGTTTTTTGAATAGGTGGACGAGGAAAATTGATGAATTAGATTAAGTTTTTACATTTTTTTTCTTAAATGATAATCTTTACATAACCTACTATTAATCTCAGTCATCTATTTTACTCATCTAACAATCTAAAAAAAATATAACAATTAAATTTTTTTACATTATATAACTGGATCATATCTCATATATCCCAAAAACAATAATTTTTGTCCGAAGGGCAAGAACTCCTCCTATTGTCCATTTTGCTTGTCACTGGATGCATATACTCAATAGACGTTCTATACTCTTTTCTAAGTCGACGGACAAACCTTTTTTAATTTAATTTTTGACAAGAAAAAGATCGAGAGATTAATAGCAATCAAATTCAAAATATTTGACCGGTTAATTAAATTATTTATTTTTATTTTTAGTTTTTTAGAGTTTTTTAGGGTAAAATACGCAAATGATTACTAAATTATATTCGAAAAAGCAAAATCGTAACTAAACTTTCAAAAACTACAAAATGACAATTAAATTTTATGTTTTGTTACAAAATGATAACTATGTCGTTAAAGAGGTAATGTGGCTGTTAAAAGTTTTTGTATAATAGCATGTTTAGTCCCTTATAGTTACATATTCAATCAATTTAGTCATAATTCGTTTCTTCCAATAAATTTAACTCTCAATTTTTACACATTATTATAATTTATTCCCAATTCTAAAAAAATAACACTTGTTATTTTAAAATTACTTCAATTTAACCCTCATTTTTTATACATTGTTATAATTTAGTCCTGATATGCAAAATGTGGTGTTTTTTTCCTTAACTTAACTCACAAACCCATATAAAATTCAACGACTGATGTTTCAATTCACTCCATTTAAGTAATATAAATAAACAAACATGTGCATAAATTACTCAAAAAATTCTGTTGAAACTTCATTTTAGAATTTTGATTTTGAAATATAAAGTTAGGGTTATAATTAGAACTAGTTAAATCTAAACCGTAAGAAGTTTAAGTTCGAGTTTACTAGAAATTTAGAGCTCCAACTTTTATATAAATTGAATCGAGTTTTATTTTTAAAGTTTGATTTAATTCGTTATTTATTAAGAGATGATCATAGGTGGAATGACACGTTGTTTTGCTAAAGCTGAGATTAGTAGGGCCTTGTATCCGGTTATGTAGAGATATGTTTTCATTTTTGCAAGGCAGAATGTAGGTACGAGAGATAATGGAAAGATGAAGGGATGAAGAGGGACTAAGTTAAAGTAATTTCGAAATATGAAGGGTTAATTTTTTAGAATTTGGACTAAATTGTAACAATGTGTAAAAATTGAGGGTTAAATTTATTAATTTTTTTTGAATTAAGACTAAATTGATTGAATGTGTAACTATATATGACTAAACATGCTATTATACAAAATTTTTTAAAAATTACGTTACCTCTTTAACGGCACAGTTACCATTTTATAACAAAAAAATAAAGTTTAATTGTTATTTTGTACTTTTTAAAAGTTTGGTTATCATTTTATTTTTTCGGATATAGTTTAGTGACCATTTGCATACTTTACCTTTCTTTTTTTAAGTAGAATAAAAATTTATCAAAAAAAAAATAGCAACCCGAGTCCGTCTTCCGGTGGGACCTTCATTTTTATTCTAATATTTTAATCTCAACAGTAATGGACCATTAGGCCTTTGTGTTTTCAGCACTGTTTGCTTTTAAATTTGGCCCACTTTTTAATACAATCTCCACTCTTTTTTCTTCTTTTCTAGGTTCATAATCTTCGCTGCAGTTTCAATTTATAAACTTTTTTATTCCACTTTTTTCTTTAGAAATTGCTTACAATCTACGAATTCGAAATCTTTGTTCAAATTTACAACTTACCAAGCTAATGTATCCCAGAAACAAAGCTTATTGTTATATAATTAAAATTGAGTCGAATCGTTTCAGGTTAAAATTTAAATGGTATAGTAAATTTGAATACTTTGAATTGGTGATTTTTTTTTCTACTATAATGTTTTTTTTAAAGAAAGGGATTCCTTTTTTGTGAAAAGAGAGAAAAAGGAAGACTTGGTGATTGACTTGGGAGGAGCACTGAGGACAGATGAGTATCTTAAGATAATTAAAAGATTGGTTAAGAATTAAATTCGTGTTTCGGGTACTATAAAAATTTAGGCTAAAGGGTCAATATTGCCCCTGTAGTATTCCCAAATCAGCAATGTTGCCCCTAATTTTTTTTCCCGTAATTTCTCCCTTAAACATAAGAAACGTTAGCAATGTGCCCCTTTGACCGTCATTGACTAACGGCACCGTTATTTTTTGCGAAGTTGGACGACAAATCAGCACTGTGGCATCCACGTGGCTGCTGACCTGTATTAAAATAATAAAAAAAATAAAAAAATTAAAAATAGGGAATTTCCCCTTTAAATAGAATGCGTTGTAGCTGGTTAACGGATAATTTCCCCCTACTTTCCTCTAATCTACGACAGAGTCTGAAGGAGCACTCCCTAATCACCAGGTATTGTTGATTTCTCCCCTAATTTGATAATAAATTTCTTCCCATCGAAATATTTGGTTTGATTTTAGGGTTTGGTTGAAAAACTTTGATTTCGAGCTTGGTGATGTTTTTGAATTGAAATCTATTTCTCCCTCGTTCATTTTTGTCGTTTGTTAATTTGTAGTTAATTTGAAGATGGCAACATCCTCTTGCACATCATCTGCACGTAACAAGAGTAAGATTCAGTCAAGACCTAATTGGGGTTATGAGGGTGAAGAAATATTTTGTGACTGTGGTGACAAATGTCCTATGTGGACTGCCTGGAAGAACTCTCCAAATTTAGGGAGAAGATTCTTTAGTTGCCCCAATTACAAGACAAAAAATTGTGAATTTTTTAGGTGGGTTGATGAACCACTCTCAGAAAGAGCTAGGTTCCTCATTTACGAGTTGAAGAAGGAAAATGATGCACTGCAGAAGTTGAGTGAAGATTATTCAAGGGAAGAATATGTGCTTGAGATGAAGAAATTGTAAAAGCAAATGACAATTGCAATGGAGAAAGTTGATTCCTTTAAGAGGGAAAAAAACATGATATTAAAAGGGTTAATAGTATCTTGGATGATACTTGTATTGGTGTTAGTTGGATCAAATGTTTAAAGGGTTGGTAGTATCTTTGATGCTAGTTGTATTGTTGTTTGGTGGATGAAATGTGTAATGTATGGTGGTTTATGTTAATGAAATATAAGTTATGATTTATGATCACTGAAAGTTAATTTATGTTAACAGTATTGTTAAAAACACACATGAATTACCACAAAGAACTTGGTATTAAGAGATGCATTACCAACCACTCATGGATTATCACAAAAAACTTGGACAATATTTATGTTAACAGATGCATTACCAAACACATGAATTGTCAAAATGACATTCTCAAACACATTTGAACATTCATCCAATAACAAAATGACAATATTCATCCAATAACAAAAGCATTACATCAAAAGCCTTAAGTTGGACAATATTCAACATAGTTTGTTACTTAAGTTGACATAAACAAAATGACAATCCCAAACACATTTGAACATTCATCCAATAACAAAAGCATTACATCAAAAGCATTACATATTTCCTAATTCTTCTTCACATTCATTTTCTTCTTCTTCATGCGTTCATCACACTGTATCATATAATCCCTCTTCCACTACTGTATCATTTCCCACAAATGCATACCCTTGACTTTCAACATTAATATGTTGTTCATCTTTACTGCTATCTGAGATTAATTTCTTTCTAGTTTTTCTCAATCATCTCTAATTTCTTCAACTTCATCATCCAAGTTAGAATGCACCTCAACATTACCTATGAAATCATCCTCAGATTTTTGAAGTTGTTCTTCTTCATCATCAACAACAACATCAGTAAGGTTTGCATCATGTCCTAAGTCTTCAATTTCAAACTCAATATTTGTAGAAGATCCTCCTCCACTATCTTCAGCATCTCCAACAACTTCAGCTCCTCCAGTATCTTCAGCTCCTAAGTCATCCACAATCAACTCATTAATATTTTCAATGTCTTCACCTACTTCAGTACCTTTTTCTGCTGCCTCATAATTGTTTTTTGGTCTACATAAAGGTCAACAATGCCCATGATATTTAAATACTCTGCACATTGTCTAACAGTGTTGTCATCATGTACCAGCACTAATGCATCACTATTGAATTTTACCCCTGGCACCCTATAATAAACCCATGGATCATCCTCATACCCAAAATCCTTTGCATTACGAATTATGTCCCAGTAACACAACGTATCTGGATCAATTTGTAATTTCTCACAACTCCCACCAATATATGCAAACTTAGGTGATGTTACAAATTTACCACCATAGTAATATTGTAACACAAACACATTAGATGTTTCAGTCATCCTGCATCAATAAACAAAAACAGAATATTCTATATAAACAAATCAATTTAACAAAACAGAATATTCTATATAAACATATCATATATCAATCAACAGTAAAATTTTTGACAGATAATTAAGTAATATTTTAGTGCAAAAGAAACAAAAACAAATCAATTTAACAAATCAAATTTCACAGATTTCTATATAAAGCAGAATATTTTAGTACAAAAGTAAACAAAAACAAATCAAAGCCACCATTCAAAAGCATATTCTATATAAAATACAATATTCAACATGTTTCAGTCAAAAGCAAACACCCAAGACATAATGGGGGCCATGTTCACTGAAAAGGGGGACCAAAGTAGATTCTCGAGTATTAAAAATCAACAGAAGAAGACAAAAATTTGGTTCAATACCTTTCACTTTTCTTTTTTCGGAGCAAAATCTCCAAAACTGCAGCAAACAAAATCCCCAAAACTGCAGCAAGCAATATCCCCAAATCTGCAGCAAACAAAAATCCCTTTTTAACTTTTTTTGCGAAACAAATTTTTTGGGGTTTTCAACCCAAAACCATGGTAAACGTTAAAGAAGACTTACCGATTTTTGTTAATCCTCACCACTTCAGAACAATCTTCACCGCCTTCTCTAAACTCTCCCCCAATTTCAATTTTTTCAGAATATTAACCCTAATTTTTGAAGGAGCGCGTCAAAGAATGAAGATTTAATTTGGGACTAATGTGTCTGCCCTAATTGTTTTAGTTTTTGTATCACGTGTTTTTTTATTATTTTAATACAGGTCAGCAGCCACGTGGATGCCACAGTGCTGATTTGTCGTCCAACTTCGCAGAAAATAACGGTGCCGTTAGTCAATGACGGTCAAAGGGGCACATTGCTAACGTTTCTTATGTTTAAGGGAGAAATTACGGGAAAAAAAATTAGGGGCAACATTGCTGATTTGGGAATACTACAGGGGCAATATTGACCCTTTAGCCAAAAATTTATTATAAGGACAAAATTTTTAAATAGACGCATTCAAAGGTTAAGGTCTGAGTTATTCGTCTGAAATACACTTTACAGATAAAACTGTTCGTATTTAGGTCTCCTAAGATGAATAATATTCTGTTTTTATTGAGACTACCCGTTGAGTTCAAGTATGAAAATAAAATTAGACAAAAGAATTAAATGTGTTAAAATATGGGTTAGATTTAAACTCCAATATTCAAAACTCGAGCTTGACCTATCCTATTTTTTAAGTTTATACTTGTATCGTAGTGTCATTTTTATTTTATATGTTTTATAATTTACATCAAACTACAATGTAAACATTAAAATATATTAATTTATCCATGCATAAAGGAGTTAAATAATAATAAAAGAAAATTATACAAAATAATTACATATTATATTAAGGGTTTTATTTTGATGCACAAGCTGTGTAATTTTTTTTTACATAATCCTTTTATAAAATTTAAAATTTAAATCACAAACCCTAACAACCTAAAACCTAAACCCTAAGCCCTAAACCCTAAACTCTAAATTCTACTCATAAACCTTAAATTATATACCCTACATACTAAACCCTTAAACCCCTAAACCCTAACCTAAAACCTAAAACCCTAAACCCTAAAATTAAAGGGCTCCTTACATTAAAAATAAAATAAATATTAGAAAACAATATAGCAGAATGGATTTGGACTTGGGTTAGTCACTTACAAATATGAACGGGCCAAGGTAGAAGTCAAGGCCTATTTTTAGGCTAGGTCGAGCTTTTACAAATATGAAGTGCGTTATTCTCATGTTCAAACCGAACTAAATCTACTCATGAATGTAACGTCTTAAATCCGACGTCATATTTGGGCCTCAAGTTCAAGTCATAAATAAAATTTTGTTACTAAATTTAGCCTAAATCACAAGCGTTTTTATAAACCTAAGAACGTTTTGAAAAAAGGACAATAAAAATAGTTAAATCGTTTATATGAGAGCTCTAATTTAAAACAAGGTTAATTAAAACATTTGACATGATTAATAAATCCAAAATAGAGTTACATACATAAATCAAGAGTCCTATGAATACATTGCACAACAAGTCTAAGTAATGTACTCTTGATTACATCAATAAGTTCAAGTCCGACTCCGATGGGCTCCTTTAGTGCAACGCAACAACTTAAAAACATGCGAACATAAACAAAGATTCCGAACGCTGAGCTCATAAAGTTCAGTGGATACACCTCTACTCTATCATGCTTCATGCAAATCATAAACATAAACGTGTAGCTAGAAAAGATGACATGGCATTTAAAACAAGTATGATATTACCACAATTCATACATATATAACATGGCATCCAAAACATCTCACAACAATAAAAACCACAAACCTAGAGTGAGACTCGGGGCCACACAACATCGGGAATGTATAATCAAACGAGACTTGGGTCGTACAACATCGAGAACATACGTTCTATACTTGAATTCTCCATCGAGTACATTCGAATGAGACCCGGGGCCACACAGCTTTGAGAACGTACATTCGAGAATATCTTACCATGGTGTTGCAACACTCTTACTGAGTATCTGGATTTCACTAAACAAGTGCCCACACGGTACACAACACCATCACATAACCATACAGTCCTATGATTACTATCAACATATAAGTCACACAAGGCATTTACCGAGTTCTTAAGTTTTATGCTCGGGTATAAAGAGATTTCTCAATTTCTCAGTTTTACAACTTGTTTTAGGCCATTAGAGGTCTACTAGAACGATCGATACAATTTTTCATCCTTCTGAACAAAAATCAATATTTTCGAGCAGATTACCTAGTGGGTACTAGTACTCACTACGTACCGATACCTAATTAGCTCACTAGAATTTCATCAACCGGTACATGTTGAACACTGTACCGGTACCCCATTCAAAGTTCATCTTAATGGAATAATGTTCTTAAACCCAAAACACTAGAGTACCGGTACTGCTCTCCTAGTATCGGTACCGAAGCCCAAAAATGACTTCCTTTGGCTCAGAAATCATCCTTAAAGCCCCTAATTCGAAACTAATAACCCCCTAATTCTAATTTACCATTAAAACCGATTTTTAAACATTTAAACACCAAAATCATCAAAAACATGCATACAAAACATTATCTTTAGGATGTGCATGAATCAAAGAAGTTAAAAGTGTACTGACCTTCTTATAGAAGCTGGAAAGAAACCTCCTTGCCACAAGGCTCAAGTTTTTCTCTTGTCTTGAGCTTTTGAGTGTTCTCCATTCCCATTAACTACAAACCAAATGTTGTAAAACGGATTACAACGTTATTAGATGGAAAAGGGATGACAAAGGAAGTATTTAACACCAAGAAACATGATTTAAACTTTCAATGCCGTTCTTCCTTTCCAACCCCCACCAAATCTCATGTAACTTATCCTACCATCAAAAATCATGATTCTTACCTTAACTTGTAGATCGTTAGATGAAAATTACAACCCTTTCAATAACTATTTCGAGATTCTCACTCTAAAAGATAAAGATTGAATCTTATCTTGAAATTCTTGTGCTAAGATAAAGAAAGGAAATGAGAGAAAGGGGAAGAGAAAGATAAGGGTGAGGTCATACACTCTTCTTTTTGCAGCCAAAATAAATGAAAATTTTAACTCTCATTTTAAAAAAGAGCTTTTTGCCCAAAATGCCCTTCCACCCTATTCCAAACCCATCACACAAGCCCAAATTACATAAAGAAAGCCCAAGACTCGGGTTACATCGACCCATTGATTTTAAAATTTGGGTCGTTACGATGAATACCTCGACTCTTAACCCAACTTATTCTATTTATATGAACAAAATTCAAACATTGAACATTATATAAAATATCTAAGATCTTATTTCGCTAAACCAACTAATAATAAGTACTCGAATTATTTTCTCCACTAAAAATTTAATTTGCATGCTCAAAGTTGGTGGGAAAAATAACATGCAACTTTCTTTTTGCCGTTGTGTTTACCATTAACGGTTAAGAATGGTACGTAGCTTTAATAAATATTAAATATTCTATTAATAAGTAAATAAATAATAAGTATTAATAATGTAATATAAAATACTAAATTTAGGAGCTGAGTTTTCTGATTTCCGAATCAACATTGCGTGGAAAGAACAAAGATAACTTCTTCGTTATGAAGAAAAGCACAAAGCTCCAATATCTATTTCATGGTTGAATTTAAAGCACACATTTTTTTATTCTTTTTCTTCAAATATAAAAAAAAGCATTAGCTTTTCGTTAGTTTCTTTTCTAAAATTTAACTATTATTCTAACCATATTTTAAAAAAATCCTAAAAATATTGCATTTTTTGATATAATATTATTAAAATTATCATTTAACATATTGACAATGTAAATTTTAACTCTATAACCGAGATTAACACTGCCATTTATTTTTAATATTTTTATTATATTAAATGTAACTTAAATATATTTTACAATATTTTATTTTCTTTTGTGAGGTAATAGTTTTTTAGATATATTTAAGGATAATTTTGATAAAATAATATTTTATTATAGAAAAGTTGAAAAAGCTAAAATAAAATGGTTCTAAGTTCTTATTTACAACAAAAGGTAGATGAAAGCTTTGACTGACTGAAAACCACTTATAAAGTAGAGAAAATGGAGAGATTAATTAAAATAAAAACAGCAAATTAAAGAAATATAGCATTAAAGTGTCTTTTGAAACTTACACATTAAGAAACTTCCTAGACTTTTATATAGGAGTAATTATAGGTTACATAAATACACATGATGGTAGATTAAAATCATTTATAAAATTTAAAATTTTATTATTACTGTATCAACTAATAATTTTAAGATTATTATCATATACACCGAAGGTAGAAATTAAAAAATTTAACAAGCGCCTTAGATTTAGGGTTTAGGGGCTTAGTTTAGGGCGTAGGGTTTAGGGGTTTAGGTGTAGAGATTTAAAATTTAGATATAGTGGTTAGAATTTAGGGTTTAGAGGTTAGAGTCTAGTTTTTAGGGTAATATGGTGAAGATTTATGTTTTAATCTATAAACCCTAAATTATAAATTTCAACCACTATCAATAAATTCAAAACTCATACTCATAAACCCCTAAACTAAGTCCCTAAACCCTAAAACTAAGGCGCTTGTGAAAACTTTTAATTTCCACCGCCAGTAGATCAAATAATTACCTATAATTTTAGGATTAATATCCTATACACTGGCGGTAGAAATTTTTTATTTCCACAAGCGCCTCAATTATAGGGTTTAGGGTTAGGGCTTAGGGTTTAGAGTTTAGGGGTTTTAGTGTAAATGTTTAGAATTTAGGGTTCATGTTTAGAATTTAGAATTTAGGGTTAGAATTTAGGGTTTAGTTTTAGGGTTTAGTTTTAGGGTAATATGGGTAGGTATTTAGGTTTTAACCTATAAACCCTAAATTTTAACCTTAAACCCAAAATTCTATCAACAATCCCTAAATTCAAAACTACTACATTTATACCCCTAAATTTTAAACCCTAAACAGAGTCCTTAACCCCTAAAATTAAGACGCTTGTGTAAAAAAGTTTCCACAAGCGCTTGTGTATAGAACAATTACCCATAATTTTATACACCAACAATAATTAACTAGTGAGACGATGCATTAAACTTTTTAAACAAGATGAAAGATTTGAGAAGTAAATTGAATTGGAAGAATTGCTCTACGATGAGCTTCTGCATTCGGATTATTCAGTCATGAATTGAATATTAACCGGTTAATTCGGTTCGGTAAACTTTAACGAATCAGCCAGAGCGCCATTAAATATAAAGAGGGACCATTGATGTCTTTTCCTTAAACTTTTTGGCCCTATAAATGTTTTCAACTTTCAATGGCCATTGCTTGACACTGCTACCTCTTATCTTGCAGCTGAAGAAAGGCAGAATTTACTTAAGGATATGAACAATCTGTCGCTGAATGGACTGAGAAAACTGCCGCCGGGGTTCCGGTTCCAGCCGACCGACGAAGAGCTGGTGTTTCAGTACTTGAAATGCAAGGTCTTCTCCTATCCTTTGCCTGCTTCTATCATCCCGGACATCAATGTCTGCAACTTTGATCCCTGGGATTTGCCTGGTAACACTTTCTTTTTCCTGTTTATTGCGATTCGATTACGATGAATACCGATTCAATACCGTAACATAGTGACATATGAATCTTTTCTAGCTTTGCATGCATTAGGGAGAGTTATTAAACATATTCGTGTCCGATCGATACTTATATTCGAGTCCGAATTTCTATTCTTGTATGCATACCAGTAATAGGCCATGCACCCTATGGAATTTGCTCTTGGATGTAGGGATATGATTCATGGTCATGTTATTTGAACTCATGGATATGTTTTTATATGCATTTGGCAGTTTGCATTTCTGTAAAACATGCAAATGTTGGGGGCATCTTTAGTCATTTTTTTTTAATTAAAAGTATTAATTGTGGTCTTTTTTTAGGTGAGATGGAGGACGGGATGTATTTTTTCAGCACGAAGGAGGCCAAGTATCGAACCGGGAACCGGATAAACCGAGCGACGGCTTCCGGGTATTGGAAGGCAACCGGTTCGGATAAGCAAATAATATCAAGGAGAAATCAAGTAGCAGGGATGAGAAAAACCCTAGTCTTCCACATAGGGAAGCCTCCACATGGATCAAGAACGGATTGGATCATGCATGAATATCGTCTCGTTACCGTGTCGAACAATAACGAACCGGTCTGTAATACAACACTTACACTCGAATTCGAATAATAACGAACCGGTCTCGTAATCATTAATCTTAACAATTTTAATTTGGAATTCTTTGTTTGTTTGCAGAATTATTTGAATCATGAGATTGAAAAGTGGGTTCTGTGCCATGTATTTTTGAAGAAAACAAGTAAGAACAGTAGTGATGAGGAGGAGAACATGCAGAGTTTTTGTAATAATAATGAGAAAAAAGTGACAAAACCTAAGGCATTGGTTCATAAGATAAAGCCAAAATTGTATGATTTTATGAGAGAAAATGATGACATAATAGCTGAGTCATCATCTTCTTCTTCTTCAAGTTGGAGCAGTAATATTACTGAGGTTTCTTCAAGTGCATGCGGCAGGCAATATTGAAGACAGCAGTCTTTACTGTAATAATATTGTATAATCTGCTGTGTTGGTCACTGCTGTTTTCTCTAATATTTTGCTGTTTAATATAAGATTATTGCTTTTTAATCAAGTATTAGTGTCGGTTATTACAAGTAGTATCTGTTCTGAATATACTTTAAACCATTTGACAATGCATGCTCAATCGCCCTGCTGCAACTGTTAGTGCCCAAACCCGTGACCTCTAGGAATAATAATGTTCTCTTAACCACTGAGCCAAGTTGGTTCGTGCTAGTGTCGGTCTATATTTGACTTTTGGAAACTATATATAAATATTGTTATTGTATAATATAGTTTGATGGTGAATAATTCTGAGAAAAAGAGAGAAATAGTCCTTCAAAGAACCTTGTATGGAAAAGGCAATTCATTTTTCTTAGAGAAGACGAAATGATATATATATATATATATGTCAACTTTGGATAAAGAAGAGAGGAAAAGAAAAGAATATCTGCACATGGATTCAC
Source organism: Hibiscus tridactylites (assembly GCA_958450335.1). Taxonomy (NCBI): domain Eukaryota; kingdom Viridiplantae; phylum Streptophyta; class Magnoliopsida; order Malvales; family Malvaceae; genus Hibiscus; species Hibiscus tridactylites. The sequence goes on from OY288276.1 coordinate 2,461,214, forward strand.
TTCAAATTCTTTTCCGGCTCTATGAACTGAATGTCGAAAATAACGAGGCTTAATTTATCGGCATTAAACAGAGGTTGAGCTTAGTGATTGACATTTTAACCGACCCGGTCTGATTAGATCGGATTTTTTAATTAAAAATTTGAGGTCGGGTCGGGCTGAGTTTTTCTTTAAGGTTGAAGTAGGGTCGGGTTGTGTTTGGGTTTAGAGTGAAAAAATTCGACATGATCCGGGACTAATAGTTTAATTTTTTCTTATATTTTTTTAAAAATATTTGTAATAATGCCCCTCTTTACATATATTTTTATAATTGGTCCTTTAAATTAAATTTTTATTTACAATTTGATCTCTAAAATTATTTTTTTATAATTATGTCCCTAAAATTATTTTTTACAATTAGGTCCCTAAAATTTATTTTTTTAATAGGTCATGACAGATTTATGTATATACATTTCAGGTCAGATTCAAATTTAGAATAATTATTTTCAAGTCGGGTTCGAATGAGCCAAAAATCCAACTTGTACCCATCCCTACTGAGCTTGCCCTTAGCCCCTAAAAATTTGAAAAACTATCTTTCAGATGTCATATTAAAAACATTTTTTTTGTTAACGTGCTACATCATTAAATATAACATAAATTAACACTTAAGTGATTATTCTGTAATGAATTAATAATTTAAGTGATCAAAATGTAACTTTTAAAAGTTAAATGATAAAATCATGAAACTCTCTTATTAATTTATGTTATCTTAAAACATAGCATCCAACAAAGTTAAGATTAGAATCTCAATTTTATTATAATATTTTTAAATCCTTTTATGGTACTTTTATTTGTGTTTTGTCAAAAGCTGGATTCGGAGCCGAAAGCATAGTGGATTCCAAGTTATTTATGGTAAATTTAATGAAGTCCAGGGGCGGAGCTAGAAATTTTTTTAAAGGGTGTCATTTTTTAAACGATATTTAAGAGTGTTAATTATTTATAAAAATGTGTCATTTTATTTATTAAAGGTGTCATTTTATTTATAAATGGGTGTCAATTATATATTTTTTAATATTTTTATATACAAATTATATACAAAAATACGATTTCCAAAAAATTTTGGGGTGTCATCAGACACCCCAATTGTCTTAGTAGCTCCGCCATGAAGTCCATGCTCAATATATACCTTTGCATACACCAGAAACTGACAAGTGGCATCTAATTCGTACTCAAATATGAGCTTTAAAGAATCTTCAAATATATTCTTAATAAAAAGAATATAACACACATTTGAATTACAATTTCTTTTATATAAAAGTAGAATAAAAAGGGATAAACTACAACAGAGGTCACTCAATTATGTGTAAGATTATATTTAGGTCACTCAATTATTAAAATTTACATTTAGGTTACTCAATTATGGGTAAGATTACATTTGGGTCACCCAATTATTAAAGGTTACATTTGGATCACTCAATTATGGGTAAGATTATATTTGGGTCACCCAATTATTAAAGGTTACATTTGGGTCACTCAATTATAGGTAAGATTATATTTGGGTCACCCTTCATATTTAAAAAAATGAATTAATTTGTGTATTAGATTAATTAATGATTTCAAATGAAATACTCTAATGTTAACGAGGGTATACAAGTGTTTTGTAAGAAAAATAACTAAATTGATGTACTTTTTTAAATATGAAGGGTGACCCAAACGTAACCTTACCCATAATTGGGTGACCCAAATGTAACCTTACCTATAATTGAGTGACTCAAATGTAACTTTTAATAATTAGATGACCAAAATGTAACTTTAACCATAATTGAGTGATCTCTGTTGTAGTATACCCAATGAAAAGTAAGAACAAAAGATTCTTGCACATCAAGCAACAAATGGAACCGTTTGGTGAAACATAGAAGACCTAGACATCGAATAGAAACAAAGTCCAAACAAAAACAGGTCATTACTACCCATTCATATATATATATATATATATATATATATATATATATATATATATATATATATATATATATATATATGTGCGCGCGTGCGTGCGTGTGTACGTGTTACAGAAACCAGTTTTTACAGCTGCATCAAAATATTAAGGTCACATACCAGCATGTGTTTCATAGGCAACGAAAACGACATCGAATAGCAATAACGGCCGGAAAAAAAACGGGTTTTAACAAACCAGCATGTGTTACAGAAACCAGTTCTTACTGCTGCATCAAAATGTTAAAGTTCACACACACTAGCATATGTTACACAAGCTAAGTTTTAAAAAGCACAGAAACACTTGGACAAATATCAGTATAAGAGCTCATACCTTACACTTATTCATTAGGAAAGGCAGCGGATAGGAATTCCTCATCCTCCACAAACAACTGCAAATTCTTGGATTTCATCAAGAAACCGACTGCGTCTTCGTGGAATTTCAGAATCTGGGCCATCTTGATTAGCTCGGAGAGAGAACTAACCAGATCTTCCTTTTCCCACAGTAGTCCTTCAGCAATTGTTTCAGAGAAATAAGTTGCATATTGAAGCCGATCCTTCTGACCAGCAGACTCATCCATCTTTTGAATGAAAAACCTCGAGCTCTCTTTGTCCCAACGCACCATTCGACTTGCTCGAACTTCTTCGGTTTCACCCGAAGATAAAGACAGTGTATATGTGACTGCAACCGGTTCCGATGTCTCGAGCACAATGAGATTGAGGAGGGACTGAACAGCTTCGTGCCTTTTGCCAGCTTCCAAGTTTAATGAAGAGCCAGCCAAAAAACCAAGAATAAGCCGGAGCAGCCCCTTTCCAATCATAGCATCTCTAAGATTGATCTGCTTAAGTTCCAGGCCATTTGTTAAGGGTAACTCTTCCTTCTGTACAGACTTGGAAATGACACGAACACCGATTTTTGAGTACAACTGAAACAGCACAGTCTGAGGCAAAAGGGGTAAGCATGGCTGCGGATACCAGACAAACAGAGGACGAGAAGAGGATTGGATGAAAAGATCCTTAAGTTGAAGATCATCAGCTATAAACACATCATGTTTGTTAAATAATGTAATCCGACCAGGACCAGAATCCACAGGAACCTTCACCAAACTTTCAGAAAGAAAATGCTCTTTCTTCGTGCTCTCGTGCCGCATAACAAACCTCCAGAATGCACAACACTCATCATACGACAATTGATGTCCTGAAGTTTCCCAACATTTCCAGAGTTTGCAATAATCATCCAGTGAAGGATTTGATTTGACACCAAATGCATCAGAGAAAAACTGCAGTGGGACTTTGTTCATATAGTGTTTCTCCAAAACATTCAACTGCAATCCAAAGAGTCCATCTTTATCATGTAGAATGCATTCATCAGGTTCTACCCACCTTCCACTTTTATTTCCATCAGGAATCCAGATTAAACGTTTAGCTTCACTACCATCGGGCAACCATTCCACTTTTGCCAAGAATTTGTATATTCGAATGATTGTGGCAAAATCTGAATGCATATTAAGGTGGCTGACTAGCAGTGCATTTCTGTTCTCAGCATCAACGGGAACTCCAATTGAAGATAGCTCTTTTCTATATGTTCTAATCTCGGAACCATAAAACCTTTCATCAATGAATGGTCCATATGTTGGTTTTAAGCCCGAGTTCTCATCAAACAATAAGCAATCAGCCGGACTCATATAACCAACATAGGTTTTCAACCATTTTTTTGAAACTTTACTAAGAAATTCTTCTGATAAGCTGTAATTCTTGTCTTCCAACAAAATTCTCAAGCATTTGAGCAATGAAAGTGCAATTCTGGGAGTTATACTGTTGGCACTTTGAGGAAAACAGAGACAAGAAGGCACAAACTTCGCACCACTTTTGAAATCAACAACTACTCCAATGCTCTTCAATTCTTTCCTATACTTGTGAATGTCCTTTCCGTAGTAGTCGTCACTATCATCAACAAAAGGAAGGTGAGTAATTGAAGAAATGGACTCCCATTCTGGACCAAAGAGAATGCATTCTTTTGGAGACCTGAAATCACCAAACCGAGTCCGCAACCACTTTACTTTAAGGATGCAATTCTTCAAGTCAGAGGGAAAGTTATAGGAGGTTCCCTTGAGTTGTCTATGGCATGACAGGAATGAGAAAACATTATCTTTTGTGACAGAAGATAATGATGCACGTTCCCTGAAACAGCTGATAAAAGATTTGACTGCTACCTCAAAATCCACCACAACACCCAATTTCTTCAACTCACTTTTGTAGCAGGACATACTTCCATAGTAAGCATGTTCGATTATCGGGAAACAACCGAAAACCTGTAGAAGACAAACCCACTCTTGATCAAATAGGAAGCATTCAGATGGAGTTTTGTATCCGAGATTGGTCTTCAAACACGTTGCATCTCTGAGTGTTGTAACAAGCCTCTCAGGTGATTTTACATCACGCATACATTCCAGCAACAACAGAAAAGCATTAGCTTTCAAAGAGTTCAAGTGTGAACATGGTTTCAAGTTTTCAATGACATGGTGATTTCTGAAGCCAACTATAACACCAAGCAGCCTGAGTTCGGCTTTGAAGCCAAGAATTTCAGCACCATAGAATGCTTGATCAATGAGGGGCACATCACATATTTGTATGGCTGTTTTCCATTTCTCATCAAACAAAACAGCTCCAACTGGCAATCTGTATCCACAAGATGTCTTTAACCATCTTCCTCCTTTGATACCGAGAATAAATTCATCATGAGGAAGAACATTTTTCCTCAAATATCTGATGAAACCGAGAATGGAAAGTACACGATCTTTACTTAACGTTGATGAAGAAGCTAGTCTCATGAGATGGTCCCCGATAAATTTACATGCTTCTCCATACTCAAACATAACTCCAATTGTTTTCAGCTCCTCCCTATAATTACTTATTCTGTCTCCATAAAAGGTCTGATCTACTAGTGGAATATCAACAAAAACTGATCCATTCTGCGAAGCATCTCCCCTTAAGGAGGAATAAAAGAATGATTGTGCTGGGAGTTTGTAGCCAGAAGAACCATTTATGGTGACTTTCAGCCAGTTTCCATTTTTTATGCTTGTCAGAAACCTTTCTGGAATTGGCGTTCCTCTATTTTTCATGTACCGAATCCAATCCAACAACAAGAAAGTGTTCTCCTTCGTTAGGGGCGAAGAGACAGCAGGAATCACAGCATTCGGGGGACACAAAGATGGGATATCCGAAACAGCAACATGTGATCCTAGAAACTCCAAGAGCTTCTCTCCGGGAGTAAATTGACCAGCAAAAATTCTAGGATGCAAATACTCTACCCCTAACTCGATATACCCTTCAGCTTTCAGTGGATTTGAACCAACCAAGCTGTTCCATTTGCTTCCATTAGCAGGAACAAGAATCTTTCTTTTCGTGTTCGCAATTACATTACCATAGTTATCTACAAGTGGCATGATGCGGCACAAATAACCAATTTTTGCAGCAGATACGAAGCCCTTCATTGATGAATGATATAAGAAGTGGGCATAGGTTATAACAAGCTTCGGTTTGTCACCAAGATTGAAAATAAGGGCGGCTGCATAGTCATACAAATTTATGGAAACAACATGCACCTGGTTTTGAAGCCATTCTGAAATTTTTTCTCTCTTCAAACATGAACAGATGGAAACTTGTGTGCTTTCAGGAAGGAAAAAACGGTTTGCAACCCCACTAAATTCCCTATTCCAATCAATCATCCATGAGATATGACGAAATTGACGTGACCGGCATATTGTACCCAGACTATGCCGTGTGGATTCTCTGATACTGCACAAAGACACACATCCAGAATGATCCACATATTTGAGAATTGGCACGTTCATGATTTTGGTACCGTAGAATATGTTATTCCAGTTCTCTGCAAGGAAGAGAAGAAGATCAAGATAAACGCCCTCCGAAACTCTCAATACAAGATTAGAACTTCTGATGAACTTTGCATACCATCCAATGTCAACTGATCCAACTCCCAAAAAACTCAGAATATTATTATACTCAATCATATCAAAAGAAGAATGCAATACATATGTCCCATGGGATGTGTAACAAACTAATATTGTTTATTGTTATTGAGAAAAATCAGTTAAGTTACAATGAAGAATACAAAGGCTATATATACAGGGGAAAGAAGAACGGTGCTAAGCCAGCTAACCAACTATGCCAGCTAACCTAACTATAACAAACAAAACTAATTCTTTAATATCCTTAATATCCCCCCTCAAGATGGAGGTTGATAAAGATCAACTAATCTCATCTTGCTAACAAAACCATGAAAAGCTGGACTATGGAGGGCTTTAGTAAAAATGTCAGCGAGCTGATTGGCTGAACTGACATGAAAAAGCTTAAGAAAACCATCGCGAACCTTGTCCCTAATGAAGTGGCAATCGACTTCTATGTGTTTGGTCCGCTCGTGAAAGACTTGGTTTGATGCCAAATGCACAGCAGACTGATTATCGCAGTATAAGGAAACATTAGGAACTGAAATATGAAAGGATGACAAAAGAGAAGTGAGCCAGACAAGTTCACAAGTAGCAGCAGCCATAGCACGATATTCTGCTTCGCATGATGATCTGCTGACAGTGGATTGCTTCTTCGATTTCCAGGAAATGATGCTATTACCAAGATACATGCAATAGCCAGAAATGGATCTTCTTGTATCAGGACAAGATCCATAATCAGAATCCACAAAACCATGCAATTGAAGAGTGGAACTAGTGGAGAAAAACAAACCGAGGGCTGGTGCTTTCTTGATGTAAGCAAGAAGATGATATGCTGCAAGAAGATGAGGATGCCTTGGGGAAGAAACAAACTGGCTAAGTAGATGAACATCATACATAATATCAGGACGAGTGTGTGTAAGATAAAGGAGGCGTCCTATTAACCTTCTATACTGTTGAGGATCTTGCAAAAGCTCACCATCATGAAGACTTAGCTTGTGAGAAGCTGTAATTGGTGTATCAGCAGGTTTTGAAGCAAGAGTGCCAGTGTCTTCAAGAAGATTCAGAGCATATTTGCGTTGCGATAGAGAAATTCCTGATGAATTTCGAGCTATCTCGAATCCCAGGAAATATTTCAAAGGCCCTAGGTCCTTAAGTTTGAAATGTTTGTGAAGAAATGCTTGAACATCTTGTAAGTGCTCAACATTCTTTCCTGCTAAAATTATGTCATCGACATAAACTAATAGCACGATCATGTTATCATCAGATCCATGAACAAAAAGAGAATGATCAGATTGTGATTGATGAAAACCATACTGAAGAACAACCTTAGAGAAGGCATTAAACCACTGCCTCGATGCTTGTTTTAAACCATATATAGACTTTTGAAGCTTGCAAACTAAATTTGAATTAGAGGATTCAGGAAGATACCCTTGAGGCAGTTTCATGTAGACCTCTTCATCGAGGTATCCATTTAAAAATGCATTGTTGACATCCAATTGCAACAAATGCCAATCTTTAGATGCTGCAAGTGCTAGCAACACTTTGAAAGAAGTCATCTTTGCTACTGGAGAGAATGTATCTGTATAATCGATGCCTTCAACCTGAGTGTATCCCTTGGCAACCAAACGGGCTTTGTACCTGTCAAGGGATCCATCAGCTTTATATTTCACACGGTAGACCCATTTAGAGTCAATGGCCTTCTTGCCTTCAGGAAGAGGAACAACGACCCAAGTTTTCAAATCTTCCATTGCCTTTAATTCTTCATCCATGGCAGCTTGCCAAGCTGGGAATTTTACTGCCTGATGATAGAAGGTTGGTTCATAGACAGTGGAAACATTAGCTATAAAACTGTGATAAGATGAAGAAAGCCTCGAGGTTAATACAGATTCTTCAATAGGGTAAAGAACATGAGAAGAAAAATTCGAACCAACTGAGAGACTATTGCAATGATATTTCTGCAAATAGGAAGGCTTATGAATTTGCCTAGTTGATCGTCAAACTTGTGCAACTGGTGGAACTTGTGCAACTGGTGGAACTTGTACAACATGTTCCACTGGTGGATCATATGAAGTTTGTTCAACTGGTGGATTATATGAAGCTTGTTCCACTGGTGAAGTTTGTGGAATGATTAGATGTTCAGTGTTGACAACTTCAGTGGATGTATGCTCAATAGGAGCAGAAGAACCTCTAACTGCATGTGATATTTCTGCATGCTCAGGAAGATTAGTAGTTATATCAGCTGCACATGAAATATCATTAGGTATAACATTGTCATTAAAAACTTCAGGTGTCACAGTTGTTCGAGGTAAAGATATAGAAGGAAAAAAATCAATAGCATCATTTTCACTGGAAATGTTTTGAAAAGGAAAAATACTTTCATGAAAATAAACATCTCGAGAAACAATGATTGCTTTGGTTTTTAAAACATAAATTTTGTACCCTTTAATACCTGGAGAATAACCAAGAAATATACCAGGTAAAGCTCTTTCAGACAGCTTATCCCTATGATTTCTAAGAGTGGAGGCAAAAACTAAACACCCAAAAACCTTAAAATAACTGTAATCAGGAGGCTTGTTATGAAGCAATTCAAAAGGTGACAAATTATTGAGAAGAGGAGAAGGAAGCCTGTTAATGATATGAGTGGCTGTAAGCAAACAGTCTCCCCAAAAACGAATTGGAACTTTGGACTGAAAATACAAAGCACGAGCAACAGCTAGAAGATGTTGGTGCTTGCGTTCAACGATGGCATTTTGTTGAGGTGTCTCAACACAGGAGTACTGATGAAGAATTCCCAGCTTGGAGAACAAATCTGTAAACTTAAGCTCAGGAGCATTGTCAGATCGAAAAACCTTTAAATCATAGCCATACTGTCTTTTAACCATTGCTATAAAGGATGGAATAATCTGAGTAACATCAGATTTATGCTGCAATAAAAAAGTCCATGTTGACCTTGAAAAATCGTCAACCAAGGTCAAAAAGAACATTTGAGAATTATATGTTGACACCTTAAAAGGTCCCCATATATCATAGTGAAGTAATTCGAAAGGACATGATGCACGAGTAGAAGAAGTTGGAAAAGAAATTCTTTTCTGTTTAGCAGCAGGGCATATAGAACAAGAAGACTCATCTTTAATAAAATTTGGTAAACAACTTTTCAAATTATTCAAAACACTAGAACTAGGGTGCCCCAAACGATTATGCCAAGAAACAGAAATTTTATTAACATGACAAGAATTATCAATATGTACAACATCATTTTCATATCCAACAACTTTGGAAATTACAACTTTAGAATCAGAATCATCGAATGAAAGAAGATACAATCCATGTTGCAATTTACCCTTCCCAATCTGCTGGCAATGATCCTGTATCAAACACTTGTCAGAATTAAAGGTAAGAAACAAATCAGGATTATGCTTAAGAAGACAGCTTACTGATAAAAGATTAAAATTAAAGTCTGGTACATATAAAACATCATGTAAAACTATCTTGGAAGAAATCTGAACAATACCAGCAAAATGAACAGGAATAACCGATTTGTTAGGCAAAATGATGGTTGCATTCTCAATAGGTTTTAAAGACTGAAAAGAATTTTTAGAATAACAGACATGCTTAGACGCACCTGAATCTAAAATCCAAGAATTTTGAGAATGAAAAGAACTAAAAATATTAATAAAAGACACATTCTTGCCTTGCATGACCATATTAACATAATTAGGATTTTGGGAAGAATCTGAAGCAGATTGAAGTTGATTTGTGAGCATAGCAATAAGTTGCTTGCATTGCTGAGAAGACAAAGAATCTGATGAAGATTGATCTTGCAGATCGAATGAAGAACCATCATTGTAAGAAGCATTTGATCCAGTATGAGAAGCATGTGACACAGCATTCACATGAGAAGCATGAGATTGCCTTCCTTTCGAATGATAACCAAGAGGAAAACCATGTAGCTTATAGCATTTATCCTTAATATGCCCCATTAAACCACAATGGCTGCATTGAGGCCTTGATTTCTTATGAACCAAGTTTGTCTTAACAGCAAAAGAGGCATCAGTTACAGGATTATCAAGCTTAATAAAACGTTGGCTTTCTTCCTGTGACACCAAAGAAAAGACTTTGGTAATATCTGGCAAAGGATCCATTAGAAGGATCTGACCACGTACATGGGAATAAGAATCATTTAGACCCATCAAGAACTGCATAGTTAACTCTCTCTGTTGCTCTTCAAACATTTTACGAACACCTTCACACGTACACTTGGAACAAGAACAGAAAGACTTAAGAGAAACCAATTCATCCCATATAATTTTCAAACTCGTATAGTAAGTAAAAACAGAATTTGATCCTTGAACAAGATCAATCAACTTCTTGCGCAAAGAAAAGATGCGTGGACCATTGCTTTGTTGAAACCGATCCTGTAAATCCTTCCATACAGCAGCTGCGGTTGAATGATATAATAAACTCGCAGCAATCTCTTTGGAAACGGAGTTTAACAACCAAGAATTAACCAAATCATTGGCTCTAGTCCAGGCATCAGCAAGAACACGAGCTGGTGCAGAGATGGAACCATCAACAAAGCCAAGCTTATTCTTGGCTGATAAAGCCATCATCATAGCACGACGCCAGCTGTGGTAATTGTCATTGTTGAGGGGCTGAGTAACAAGAATCATGCTCGGATTATCAGACTGATGAAGATAGTAAAGATTCTCACCATTGTTGAAAGAATCACTAAGATTTACTTCTCCCATTATCGAAAAGAATACAAAGAAAAGAAAACGAGAAGAAGATGATAAAAATGCGAAAGCTTAGAAAAATTTCTCAACTGATACCATGTAACAAACTAATATTGTTTATTCTTATTGAGAAAAATCAGTTAAGTTACAATGAAGAATACAAAGGTTATATATACAGGGGAAAGAAGAACGGTGCTAAGCCAGCTAACCAACTATGCCAGCTAACCTAACTATAACAAACAAAACTAATTCTTTAATATCCTTAATAGGATGAAAGATTATGCAAGCCCACCCCTTCATCTCTTGCCTTCTGCACAATATCCCAGAAAGCGGGCATAATTCTACCAACTTCGCTGGGTTTATGGAAAAACTTCTGCCCCATGCACGACTCATCACTCGGAAGAATATCTTCATCCACCAGTTTCGATCTTATAGTTTCCCTAATGACATTAAAATTCTGATACACGGAACTCTTGACAGGCAAGAAACTGAACATCCGGCGCAAACTCGATACCGGAGCCTCATCTGTCATTTTCACCAGTGAGATGAATGCATTGACAAAAGCAGTGGGAACACAATCAAGAATCCCTTGGTTCCATTTGTTGTCTAACAGTATTGTTTCCCTTGATGATGATAGAACAAAATCAGCTTGAATAATGAAGGGGAAATTGGTCACCATCTCCGTAGGAAGAAATGCATAGACCCCTGGTAATTTCATCCCTCTTTGCAGACGCTCTTCATTCGGAAAAGCTAACGTGATCACAAACTCCTCCACACCCATTCTCCTTTCCACTTTGTTTTCCTGCCTAACAGGAAACTTCTGCTTCCAAATATGGTAGCTGCATTCTTTTCCAAACTTGTCAGCCTTTTCCTCAGCAGAAAGGTGGAGAGTATAGGACTCAGCATCGAAGTTCTTCCTAGTCACAAAATTAGTCTCACTTGTAATAGCTATGCCACTCACAGTATTGAGCCTGGGATCCTCATTGTCTTCCTTGATAGAAAGACGCTTGATCTTCGAAAGGAAAAGCAAAACTTCGGGTTCAACGCTTGAGAGCTGCTGTTTCACAGGCTTGACCTTAGCAGGCTTCAGGGGCAGCACAATGACCGTGGTTGGAAGCACAGAACACGATCCATAAACCTTTCTAATGTAATCAAGTGTTGGGTTCTCCTCAATCCACTCAGGAACTATGTAGCCAAGACCGCAGTGAGGGCAAGGGGCTTCATTGAACCGTATCTGATAGCCATTGCTGAATATGTAAGGCTGAGCACTGATCAAAAATACACTTTTGAACCCAATTCCTGCAAAACATAATACATCTTTTACATAACAAAGTCCTCAAACATGTTTATGTATTGTACTAATTTCTAGGGGTGGGCAAAATTACTCTACCCGATTGACCCGACCCAAATATCCGATGACTCGAATCAAATTAGCCGGGTAATACCTTGAAATTATTTTTTTCGGGTCGGGTACCCGGCCCGATATTTACCCCGGGTACTCGGGTAGGGCCTGGGCTAAAAAAATCGGTCCCAGTCGGGTACCCGACGACCCGATTATATATATATTATTATGTTTTAATTATAATATATATATTATTTTTAATTAAAAAATAAATGGGTAAATCTGAAACTCTCAGTCTTTCACTCGACTTTTTCAGTTTTTTCCCAAATTTTAATTCGAAATCCCTAATCCAATATCCATCCCCAAATTTTATTTTTAATTAAAATAAAACTGGCAGGTACCTGGTACCCGATTATCCGGATACCCGGGTGTTTTGAGTACCCGAGCCTCTGGTATACGGATAAAATAGGCTGGGACACGGACCATTATTTGAGGTATCCGAAAAATCATGTACCTGAAACTCGGGTACCCGACAATTCCCACATTTCTATATTTGTGAGATATCCAAGCCTTGCTCAAAGCAACTATTGTAATTTACCTTGATTCAAATTTTAGTTGGTACAAATGTAAAATGTGAACTATTCTTGGATATCCAAATGTGATTAGTGATGCTAATTGTTAAATAATTAAAAAAAAGTTAGAACAAATGGCAAAATAAATAATAGTATACACACAAACACTTACCTTTCTCCCCAATATAACCGAGTTTCTTGTTGCCTTTCTTCGTGGAACGTCCAACACTGCAAATGGATTCGATGTTTTTGGACGAAAAGCCCTTCTCGTTATTGAAAATCAGCAACGTCGCCGGAGCTCCGGTCGCCGTTATGTCTCGCGAGGTTATCACAAACTCCAGCGATGGATCCACCCCCTCCGAATACTCGTTATCTTCTGCATTCTGCAATATCAGCACAAAACTTTCCCCCATTAACAACTTAAAACAACAACAATCAAAATTCAAAAAAAAGGTGAAAGCAGATTCATAAACAAATGAAATAATAATGAAAGAAAAATGAGAAAAGACCTGGATAAGTTCCATGAGGAAATGAACATCTTTAGTGTAAAGCTCGGCGGACAAGTTCCGAACAGCTTGGTGAAGGTCTTCGATCAATGGGTTGGGTTCTCCTCCGATTGAGAACTTTGTTTTCCTGATCAAATCTATGTGTTCTTTAGCTGCCGCCATTGTTAACAGTTAACACAGTTTTTTTCCCCAGAGAAAATGAAATGTAGAGGAAGTAGAGAACAGAGAGTGAGAGGATGAATGAAGAAGTTCAAGAAGCAAGTTTTTTTTTTTGTTTCTTCAGTGAAAGGGCAAGGAAGCCAAAATGCTAGGGTAACTTAATCGTCTGTGAAAAAGGCGGCATTATCGCCGGTGATGAGTCAAATGGTAGTGAAGAAGTTAGGAAGGTGAAGAGAGTCGGTCGTTGTGTATTTTAGAAAAAATACAGAGAAAATGTGATATTCTTGTTTTCTTATTAAATTGAATATATCAGACTATGTATAACCCATTACATATGGTTGGCTTATATAGCCCAAGTATAATAGCAAATCTAACATACTTAACAGGCTAATAACACTAATTATAGTTCTAACATTCACCCTACTTTCTTTTCTTTTTCCTTCTACTTCGAATTTTTCTTGAATGAAACATTGGCTCAATCAAAACTTGACAAAAAAATGCAAGTATTTTACTTGTTTTGACTTCTTTTTCTTCTCATTCTTCGATTATGTATCTCAGCTTTCAAAGCTGTTAATAGCTTGACCAGCTCGGCTTTTTCCTTTACTTGAACGACTGATCAGCAAACATTATATACACTTGCTTTTTTGGCAGTGTTCTCGTTCTTCTTATTCTTTGATATGTATTCTCAACTTTCAAAAGCTAGTAATGGCTTGACCAGTATCTGCTTCTTCCTTTACTTGAATGACTGATAAGCAAACAACATCATATACACTTGCTTCTTGGCAGTGTTTAAAAATCTTTTTTTTTATCAGAGTCATAACATTTAACTTTTCTTGAACATCCGATCTGCAATATACATCTGCATCAGTGGCAGTGTATTTGAAAGAAGCTTTTTTTCCAGCTTTCTTTCTTTTCTTCCAGTACTTCTACTTGATCAGAATCGCTGCATCTTTCGTTCCTTGAACATCTTGTTTCAAGAGTGCACTGGTATACAACTAAAAATTTCCTAACCCAACTGAACTAAGTAGGTGTATTTGAAACCTCTGAGGGGTTGCTAGAAGGTACCAAACACAGCAAACCAAAAAATCATAGCTCAAATTCATACCAACTTCAAGTCCCAAATCAACTAATCGAACAACAAAAGCTGTAGAAACTGTGACTGACACCCAACAACAAGAGACCAACTTCCAGCATAAAATAACTTGAATCCAATAAGCACACAATGCAGCAGTGACAAATACTTCAACTCCCAAAACAAATTCCAAATGTGCTGAACCAAGTTGACACCTCAAACACAATATGCAAGATCCAAATGAACCATCTCAATAATTGTCAACTGTAATATGAAGAAACAACAGCCGAACAACACAAATTCCCAGCAAAAGCCGTACAATAGATGCACATGAACTAGCAAGGTAAAATGGCAAGATAGCAACAACAATAGACAAGAATGAATTAAAGAATGCGTGGATCCAGTAGCGCACATGAGCACACAAAAAAAAATCAGTGACCAAGCCATATCACAATTTAAGCAGCAACATATGCCCAACTACAATGAACCACAATTCAGCCAAGGAACCACAATTCAACATCTTGTCAACCACATTATCAGTAACTCAACCACAATTTAACACCATGCCAAACTACAAGCCTAATTTAATTCTTAATGAATGGTATCAATAGGATTTCTTCAAACTTAAACCACCATAACAACAATTTTCCAGTATCATTAAGAAAATAGAATTACCGTCCAAAATAGCATAAGTAGTAGCAGTGAAGCTTGAGGATTCATATCGGCATGAACACACATACATGCCAACAACAACCAGCGAAGACGTAGAGGATTCGGCCATTAGGTTGAAACAAGATGAAGCTACCACAAGCAATCGAACAAAAAACAGATCTCGAACGATGAATTCAGATCGGAGATGAAGAAAAAAAAAAGGAAGATGAAACTGTAGATATACAAACAACTTGGCCGGATTTAGCGAGGTGGACCAGAAAAGGTGAACAACGGCAGAAAAGCGTGTTTGGATGATAAATCAAAAAATTGACGGCAATAGAAAAAAAACGATGAAACAAATCTCCACTGCACTAGAGTACGGTCTGAGAGCAACAGTAGAAAAAGTGTGAAAAATTGGGGAAAAAGACGAAGAAAATAACTCCGATCTGAGAACGAAATCAAAAATTTCTTCAGATGCAGATCAGATCTCACCGTAGAACAAATCAACCGCTAGAAAACGAAGAACAAAACTCCAATTTAAAGAGCAACAACAGCTTTGGTGAATCAGATCTGAAATCACAATCAGTAGCGGAAAGGATATGTGAAGTGCGACGAATAAGAACTTCGAAGGAGCAGCGGAAAGGACGAACTCAGAACCGTTGATGGCGAATGATACCATGTGAAAAAGGCGGCATTATCGCCGGTGATGAGTCAAACGGTAGTGGAGAAGTTAGGAAGGTGAAGAGAGTCGGTCGTTGTGTATTTTAGGAAAAATACAGAGAAAATGTGATATTCTTGTTTTCTTATTAAATTGAATATATCAGACTATGTATAACCCATTACATATGGTTGGCTTATATAGCCCAAGTATAATAGCAAATCCAACATACTTAACAGGCTAATAACACTAATTATAGTTCTAACATCGTCAAGGAGATGAAATGTAAATAATAAAAATAAGGAACTATTTCGAATTTATTAAAAATAATATTAATTTTATTTCCCCCTAAATTACTCATAATTATCTTCACATTTAAATAGAAGTCAATTACGTTTTTAGTGCGTATTTGAACATACAACTAAAAAAATTTAAAAATAAAAAACTATTTTTATAAAAAATTAAACATAATACATAAATAATTTGAGAGTTTAATTCGTACCAAGGGAAATAGAGTACGTTTTATGGTCAGTCGTTTATTTTTAAGTGAAAGCACCTACGGCGAGTGGATTAGTCACTGCTATCAGCGGTAGATACCTTGGCTCAAACCAAAAAATAATAATATAAGAGTTTACTTAATTATATTTTTTTGTCAATTAAGTTGAGCTCAATCAGTGTGTTATTGGTATTAATATATAAAAGGATTTCAAAACAAACATGTTTAAATCCTTAATATTTGTATAAAATTTAAAAACATACTATTCAATTTTTGTTATAACAAATTAACATTATGGAGTTGACGTGTGTCAAAAATGGGTGATAAAAATAAAATTTTCAGTTCAATGACCAAAATGAAAGTTTTTCAAGTTTAGTGACTATTATTTAAAAAACTATTTTTATAAAAAATTAAACATAATACATAAATAATTTGAGAGTTTGATTCCTACCAGAGAAATGGAGCACGTTTCATGTTCAGTCGTTTACTTTTAAGTGAAAGCACTCGCGGCGAGGAGATTAGTCATTGTTATGGGTGGTGGATACTTTGGCTCAAACTAAAAAATAATAATTTAAGAGTTTACTTAATTATATTTTTTTGTCAATTAAATTGAGCTCGATCAGTGTGTTATTGGTATTAATATATAAGGGGATTTCAAAACGAACATGTTTAAATGCTCCATATTTGTATAAAATTTAAAAACATACCGTTCAATTTTAGTTATAACAAATTAACATTATGAAGTTGACGTGTGTCAAAAATGAACTTAAAATGGGTGATAAAAATAAAATTTTCAGTTCAATGACTAAAATGAAAGTTTTTCAAGTTTAGTGACCATTATTAAAGTAAACGAAAAAAAGTCCTTTCAATTTCTTAAAGCCGACGTTCTACATCGGCTAAAGAAGAGGCTAAACAAATGGCCGAATTATTTGTCCTTTTCAATAAACTCGTGCTTAAATCAAAATTTTATAAACTCGACTTTGCCCGTGTTTTATTATTTACTATTTTTTTTGTGTTTTTTATATAATATACCAGTGTCTCAGTTGCACGTATGGATAGCGTTTGACACCGGCGAGTATACCTTTCGTGACGAGGCGATCAGCGTGTTCAAGACCCAAGCTTTTGAAAACCTTACCCGACGCACTCCCCGTATAATCTTGAAGCAAACTGTATGAACATCAATTCAACATATGAATGACTTGTCATGCAAGTAATCGTTCGGAAAAGCCAGCTTCAACATGTAATCCAGAAAATGTAAAAAAGCAAAGTCCCGTAAAGATCAGACAATATAAAACACAGCTTATATTCGGCTACAATCCCTTCGTGTAAACGTCCGGTAATCTTTAATGTCGAGGATTAGAAAAGAACCATCAAAGCTGAACTTGCCTCCATCCTCGAACCTACAATTCCCCTGATGATTACGAGAAACGAGTCATAACGAATCCACTGCCGCCATACCTGACAGTAATCCATATAAATAGGCATCACAAACTGGTTCTTACAGATACATGAACATAATAAAGGCACTCAGCAACATACGTCCTCAGCAAGTAACAAGATAACATCTTAAGGTAAATATAAGAAAAAAGATATCTATTCGAACTAAAAGTCCGAACAAAAACGGGTCGTAATAAACCATTCAAGTATATGTATATGTCGATATATAGTCATCCATCCAAATCAGTTCTTACAGATGCATCAAAATATTAAAGTTATGTTTTAACACAACTTAACACACCTTGCGAAATATAAAGCATAATAAGCTCATACCTTACACTTATTCATTAGGAAAGGCAGCGGAAAGGAATTCCTCATCCTCCACAAACACTTGCAAATTCTTGGATTTCATCAAGAAACCGACAGCATCTTCATCGAATTTGAGTATAAAGGCCAGCTTGATTAGCTCGGAGAGCGAACTAATCTGATCTTCCGTTTCCCACAGCAGTCCTTCAGCAATTGTTTCAGAGAAATAAGTAGCATACTCAAGCCGATCCTTTTCCCCAGCAGACTCGTCCATCTTCTGAATGAAAACCTTGGAGCTCGCTTTGTCCCAACGCACCATTCGACTTGCTCGAACTTCATGGGTCTCACCTGAAGATAATAACAAAGTATATCCAACTTCAATCGGTTCAGAAGTCTCGAGGACAGTGAGATTGAGGAGGGGCTGAACAGCTTCATGCCTTCTGTCAGCTTCGAATTTCATTGAAGAACATGCTAAAAACCCGAGAATAAGTCGGAGTAGCCCTTTCCCAATCATAGCATCTCCAAGATTGATCTGATTAAGTTCCAGGCCGTTTGTTAAGGACAACTCTTTCTTCTGTACAGACTTAGATATCTCTCGAACCCCAATTTTCGTGTACAACTCGAACAGCATAGTCTGAGGCAAAAAGGGCAAGCTTGGCTGAGGATACCAAACAAACAGAGGACGAGAAAAGGATCGAACAAAGAGATCCTTCAGATGAAGATCATCAGCTATAAACACATCATTTTTGTCAAGTAACATAATCGTATCCAAACCTGAATCAACAGGAACTTTCCCCAAACTTTCAGAAAGCATTTGCACTTTCTTCGAATTCTTGTGCCGCATAACAAACCACCAGAATGCACAACACTCAACATTTGACAAACGATGTCCTGAAGTTTCCCAACCTATCCAGAGTCTGCAATAATCATCAAGTGAAGGGTGTGATTTGACACCGAATGCACCCGAGAAAAATTGCAGTGGGACTTTGTTCTTATAGTGTTTCTCCAAAACATTCAACTGCAATCCAAAGAGTCCATATTTATCATGTAGAACGCATTCATCGGGTTCTACCCACCTTCCATTTCCATTTTCATCAGGGATCCAGATTAACTGTTTAGCTTCATTATCAGGCAACCATTTCACTTTTTCCAAGAAATTATATATTCGAATGATAGAGGCGAAATCCGAATGCATATCAAGGTGGCTGGCCAGCAGAGTGCTTCCCTTCTTAGCATCAAAAGTAACTCCAATTGAAGATAGCTCTTTTGTATACATTCTTATCTCAGAACCGTAAAACCCTTCATCGATGAATGGTCCATCAGTTGGTTTTAAGTCTGATGATTCATCAAACAATAAGCAATCACCCGGACTCATATAACCAACATAGGTTTTCAACCATTTTATTGAAACTTTACTAAGAAATTCTTCTGGTAAGCTGTAATTCTTGTCTTCCAGCAAAATTCTCAAGCATTTGAGCAATGAAAGTGCGCTTCTGGGAGTTATGAGGCCGGCACTTCGAGGAAAACAGAGACAAGAAGGCACAAACTTCACACCACTTTTGAATTCAACAACTACTCCAATGCTCTTCAACTCATCTCTATACTCATGAATGTCCTTTCCATAGTAGTTGTCACTATCATCGATAAAAGGAAGGAGAGAAATTGAAGCGATGGATTCCCATTCTGGACCAAAGAGGATGCACCCTTTCGGAGACCTGAAATCACCGAGCCGAGTCCGCAACCACTTTACTTCATGGATGCATTTATGCAAGTCGGATGGAAACTCATAGGACGTTCCCTTCAGTTGTCTATAGCATGAGAGGAGTGAGAAAACATTATCTTTTGTAACAGATGACGACGATGCCCGTTGCCTGAAACATATGATAACAGATTTGACTGCCACATCAAAATCCACCACAACACCCAATCTCTTCAACTCATTTTCGTAGCAGGAGATGTTACTTCCATAGTAAGAATGGTCGATTATCGGGAAACAACTGAAAACCTCTAGAAGACAACCCCACTCCTGATTAAATAGAAAGCATGCAGATGGAAGTATGTAACCATGATTTGTCTTCAAACACTTGGCATCTCTAAGTGTTGAAACAAGCCTGCCAGGCGATTTTGCATGTTTCATACACTCCAGCGACAAAATAAAAGCATCAGCTTTCAAAGAGGTCAAGTGTGAAGATTGCTTCAAGTTTTCAATTACAAGCTGATGATGGCGTTTACTGAAGCCAACTCCAACACCAAGCAGCCCAAGTTCAACTTTGAAGCCAAGGATTTCGTCACCATAGAATGCTTGATCGATGAGGGGGACATCACTTAATTGTATGGCTGTTTTCCATACGTCGTCAAACAAAACTGCTCCAACCGGTGATCTGTAACCATGAGACGTCTTTAGCCACTTTCCTTCTTTGATACTGCGGATAAATTCATCAGGTTGGGGGTATTTTGTCCTCAAATATTTGATGAAACCAAGTATGGAAAGCACACGATCTTTACTTAACGTCGATGAAGATGCCAGCCTCATAAGATGGTCCCCAATAAATTTACACGCCTCTTCATACTTAAACATGACTCCAATTGTTTTCAGCTCTGCCTTATAATTACTTATTTTTTCTCCATAAAAGCTCTGATCTATTAGCGGAATATCAACAAACACTGATCCATTCTGCAAAACATCTCCCCATGATAAGGAATGAAAAAAGGATTGTGCTGGTGGTTTGTACCCTGAAAAGCCATTTATGGTGACTCTCAGCCAGTTTCCATTTTTTATGCTTGTCAGAAACCTTTCTGGAATTGGCGTTCCTCTATTTTTCATGTACTGAATCCATTCCAACAACAAGAAAGTGTTCTCCTTTGTTAGGGGTGAAGTGACAGCAGGAATCGCAGCATTCGGGGGACACAAAGATGGGATATCCAAAACCGCAACATGTGATCCTAGAAACTCCAAGAGCTTCTCTTCGGGAGTGAATTGACCAGCAAAAGTTCTAGGATGCAAGTACTCTTCCCCTAACTCGATATAGCCATCAGCTTTCAGTGGATTTGAACCAACCAAGCAGTTCCATTTGCTTCCATTAGAAGGAACAAGAATCTTCCTTTCCGTGCTCGCATTCACATTACCATAGTTATCGACCAAGGGCAATTTGGTACACAAATTATCAACTTGTGAACTTGTTACAAATTCCTTCAAGAACGAATGATACAAGAAATGAGCATAGGTTATGGCGAGCTTCGGTTTGCCACCAATCAAGTCAATAACAGCAGCTGCATAGTTATTAACACTTAGGGGGGAAACCTGTGCCTGGTTTTGAAGCCATTGCAGAATGGTTTCTTTCTTTAAACATGAATAGATGGCATTTTGTGTGCTTTCAGGAAGGAAAAAACGGTTTGCAACCCCACTAAATTCCCTATTCCAATCAATCAACCATGAGATATGATGAAATTGCCATGACCGGCATATTGTACCCAGACTATGCTGTGTGGATTCTTTGATACTGCACAAAGACACACATCCAGAATGATCCACATATTTGAGAATTGGCACATTCATGATACTGGTACAGTGGAATATGTTATTCCAATTCTCTGCAAGGAAGAGAAGAAGATCAAGATAAACACCCTCCGAAACTCCCAATACAAGATTAGAACTTTTGATGCACTTTGCATACCATACGTTGTTGACATATCCAACTCCCAAAAAGTCCAGAATATTATCATACTCAATCATATCAAACGAAGAATGCAAGATATATATTCCATGGGATGAAAGGTTATACAAGTCTAGACCCTCCTTTCTTGCCTTCTCTACAATATCCCAGAAAGCAGGCATAATTCTACCAACTTCACGGGGTTTATGGAAAAACTTCTGCCCTGTGCATGACTCATCACTTGGAAGAATATCCTCATCCACCAGTTTCGATCTTATTGTTTCCCTAACGCCATTAAAATTCTTATACATGGAACTGTTGACAGGCAAGAAATTGAACATCATACACAAACTTGATACCGGAGCTTCATCTGTCATTTTCACCAGTGAGATGAATGCATTGACAAAAGCAGAGGGAACACAGTCAAGAATCCCTTGGTTCCATTTGTTGTCTAATAGTATTGTTTCCCTTGACGATGATAAAACAAAATCAGCTTGAATAATGAAGGGGAAATTGGTCACCATCTCCGTTGGAAGAAACGCATAGACCCCAGGCAATTTCATCCCCCTTTGCAAACGCTCTGCAGTTGGAAAAGCCAATGTGATCACCAACTCCTCCACATCCATTCTCCTTTCCACTTTGTTTTCCTGCCTAACAGGAAACTTCTGCTTCCAAATATGGTAGCTGCATTCTTTTCCAAACTTGTCAGCCTTTTCCTCAGCGGAAAGAAGAAGAGTATAGGATTCGGCATCGATGTTCTTCCTCGTCACAAAATTAGTCTCACTTGTAATAGCTATGCCACTCACAGTATTGAGCCTGGAATCCTCATTATCTTCCCTGACAGAAAGACGCTTGATCTTCGATAGGAATAGCAACACTTCCGGTTCAATGCTTGAGAGCTGCTGTTTCACAGGCTTGACCTTGTCAGCCTTCAAGGGCAGCACAATGACCGTAGTTGGAAGCACAGAACCCGATCCATAAACCTTTATAATGTCATCAAGTGTTGGATTCTCCTCAATCCACTCAGGAACTATGTAGCCAAGACCACAGTGAGGGCAAGGGGCTTCATTGAACCGTATCTGATAGCCATTGCTGAATATGTAAGGCTGAGCACTGATCAAAAATACACTTTTGAACCCAATTCCTACAACAAAACATAATACATCTTTAAATAACAAAATTCTAAAACTTTTTACACAGATGTAATAGTTTATATTTGTGTGTGTTAGAGAGATTATGAAGCCTTGCTAAAAGCATCAGTAATTTATTTTCATTCGGCTTTTAGTTGCTACAACAAAATGTGAATTATTCTTTGATATCCAAATGTGATCTGTGATATCAACAGTCCAATCCAGAACTACCAAATACATATTTCAAATATTGGCATTCAAGGAATTTGATTTCCCCTTTAGAACATATTATATATATATTTAAATTCTAAAACAACTGTTGATTTTAAACTACGCATACATCTTTGCCATGCATGAGTTATATAACGAATTTTGCTCTATATATGGTATGCATGGCCCTATACAACTAATACAAGTGAAGGGTATTGGACAACGGATTTAAACATGGTTTTTGTAAAAGAATATATATATATATATATATATATGGCAAAATGACAAAAGATGTCCCAACGTTTGCATGTCTTTGTCATTTGGCCCCCTATTCTCTTTTTGTTCAAATATGTCCCGACGTTTGCTTGTTTTGTCATTTGGTCCCTTATTCTTTATTTTGATCCAAATATGCCCCGATGTAAACTGACAATCAACAGATCTTAATACGCGGAAATTCAGTCAGCATC
Organism: Hibiscus tridactylites; assembly: GCA_958450335.1. Classification (NCBI taxonomy): domain Eukaryota; kingdom Viridiplantae; phylum Streptophyta; class Magnoliopsida; order Malvales; family Malvaceae; genus Hibiscus; species Hibiscus tridactylites. The sequence goes on from OY288276.1 coordinate 2,484,545, forward strand.
AACTGTTGAACGTCAGTCAGTTGACTGAATGTTGGGCATATTTGCACTACCAATGAAAGAATAGGGGTCAAATGACAAAACATGCAAACTTTGGGTAATCTTTTGTCATTTTGACTTTATATAATCTTTTGTCATTTTGACTTTATATATTCATACCTACCATTAAAATAATTGAAAAAGGTTAAACGAAGAATAAATAAATATGTACATATACCTTTCTCCCCAATATAACCACGCCTCCTGTTGCCTTTCTTAGTGGAACGTCCAACACTGCAAATGGAGTCTATGTTTTTGGAAGAAAACCCCTTTTCGTTATTGAACATCAACAACGTCGCCGGAGCTCCGGTCGCCGTTATGTCCCGGGATGTTATCACAAACTCCAGCGATGGATCCAGTCCTTCAAAATACTCGTTGTCTTCAGCATTCTGCAAATATCATCACAAAACTTCCCTCCATTACCAACCTAATACACATATACTTGAAACAATATCATGATTATGTGAAAAATAATGGAAAAAAACACGAGAGAAAAAATACCTGGATAAGCTCCATGAGGAAATGAACATCTTTAGTGTAAAGCTCAGCGGACAAGTTTCGGACGGCTTGATGAAGGTCTTCGGTCAATGGGTTGGGTTTTCCTCCGATTGAGAACTTCGTTTTCCTGATCAACTCTATGTGTTCTTTAGGTGTCGCCATTGCTGGCACAAAGCTTTTCTCTTTTGATTTTCTTACTGTTTTTTCCTGAGAAAATGGAAGTTTTTTCCTTGGAAAAAGAGAAAATGGAAGTTAAGAGTAAGTGGAGAAGAGAGAGTGGGAGTGTGGAAAAGATGAATGTAGAAAATTAAAAAAGTGCGTTTTTTTTTGTTTCTTATGAAACCCGAACGCTACGGTAACTTAATAGATAAGGAATCTTTTTTTAAATATTATATGTAAATATCAAAATTAGAATAAAATCGTATTGTATTTTTTTTAAGGAAAATTCTACAACGTGCGACGAACATCGATAAACACCATTAATGATGAACACCGATGAACACCATCATACAATTAATAATTATTTTAAAAAATTCAATTAAATTATTTTTTATATATATTAAAATTTTATTTTTTTTAATAAGAGTAAACTATATATTTAGTACTTCACATATTTCCGTATTTCTATTGAACCCTCATTATTTAAATATTATTTCAATTTATAAAGAATAATTTAATCCTCAACCTAAAACCCTAAACCTTAAACCCTTAAACTCTTAAATCTATACCCTAAACCATATACCATTAAAAATAATTTCACCATCATCGATTCAATTCAATTCAATGAATTGTTGAATTCTCCTAAAAATTCAACAATCAACAATTTGAAGAAAAAAAAAGTGATGATCAAAGTCGGTACAAGTTCTTCATTATGTGATATCACAAAGATTAAAAAAATATGGACTTGAGTTCTTTAAATATGACTCACTGTAAACGTCGGTGATACATGTGGTTCAAAGGCTTTCAGTTTCTCGAAAATTCGATAAAGGAATGCAAAAGCCAAAAACTACAATGGTTTATATTCAACATTGCGCTTGATTAAAATCCAAGCTGTCTAAAAGTGTATCACTGTCTAAACTGTCAAATTACAAGTACAATCAGAACATCTTTTCTTAAACGAATGAAAAAACAAATCTCTCTTGAAGAGGGAAACCAAATGCTGTAGTTTACAAATCTATGCAACAATACCTTCCACCTGAGTCCTCGTATAAGTTGAAGAAAAAAACGAGTCCCCCGAAATATGCTTAAGATTCATCAATGTCCAGGACCTTTTCTGCTTGGTCCCGAGGCTAATCTAAAAGCCATGCTCTTCAACTTAGGGCTGCTGGGTTTGTTTGCGGAGTCGGCAAACGAAGGAACACCCACCGCCACCGGCACTGCCTTATCATCAGCTCCCCCTTCTCTTGTCCTTCCCGAAACAACGACATTTTCGCCCGTCTTCGTTGATGAAAGGGCTCGCCCATGGACAGCGTGTAGTTGTATTGAAACCAGCAATGCCAAATTGTTTAAGGGTTTAAGGTTTAATAGTTTAGGGTTTTAGGTTGAGGGTTAAGGGTTCAATTATTTTTATAAAGAATAGGGTCAAATTAAAATAATATTTAAACAATGAGGGTTCAATAGAAATACGAAAATATGTAAGGTACTAAATATATAGTTTACCCTTATTAAAAAAATAAAATTTTAATATATATATAAAATAATTTAATTGAATTTTTTAAAATAATTATTAATTGTATGATGGGTCATTGAAATTTTACATTTTTATTAATTAATTTAATAGTGTTCATCATTAGTGGTGTTCATCGGTGTTCGTCGCACGTAGTAGACTCATCCTTTTTTTAATAACAATATCGTATTGGAAATTAGTTATTGTATAAATCGTGTAAAATCTAAACTGTATTGTGGTAGGAGATTTACCCATAACATTGGTTTTTATTACGTAGGATTTTGTCTTCGTTAATCTTAATCGATTCGCGTCGCACGTTAAATTTTATGGGTAAATTTTTTGACGAAAATTTTCTATATATATAAGATCTCAAACTCGAAACTTGCTTAAGCGATATCAAACTTCTTATCACTTGGACCAACCCATTTGATTTTTACTCTATCCTTTAATGTGAGTTTTAAATTATTATTATTTTATTTATAGATACTCAGGTGTTTTAATTATCGATAAATTTAGATAAACTTTAGTTATCGACAAATTTAAATGAAAAGTCATGAACTATCCATATTTCGACAATAAACACTGAGCAACAACCTAAATTATGTGAGAAACCCATTTTTCATTGCACATATTCATCTCGAATGACCCCACCACATGATGTAGTTTTTTCGCCTTTACAAACAGTCTCGTCTAAAAGGAAATGAGACTCTAAGAGAAAAAGGACGGGGTGCTCTTAATATTAATAGGCGTAGAACTCATGATCTAAATAAAATGTGAAGAAATATAGATAAACAACTTGATTCCTTTAATTTGTTTACTTGTACAATTTTTTTTTACATTCACGTCTATTTGAATGTTGTATGTCATATCTTATAATAAATTAAAAATTTTATGTCTATTTTGGTGCCTTATATACATGGACGAAATTATGTGGCTGAATTTTTTTTCACCTTTGTCTTCCTATTTATTTTTTTTAAAAATTAGTTTATTTATGAATTTGACCCCACTTTCAAACATTTATAGTTTACTCTCAACCCCAAATCTTGGCTTTGTCATTGCTTATGCATATTTTAACATTAAAAAATTAAGTTAAGGGTTGTGGTTTAGTTCCTAGGGTTTAGAATTAAAGTACAAGGTTTATTTTTTTATTAAACAAAGAGGTTTTACCCATAACAGGATTCAAACTCATACAAGACGAGACAATATGAGCATCTTTAGCCACTAGGACAATCAATAAATCTTATAAGGTTTGATTTTTTTAGTGATGTGATATACACAGTAACATAAAAAATAATATTCATTTTATAACTCTAAATTCTAAAAATTACCCTAAAAGATGATACAATTTTTAAAATTTACAATTTACGTACATCAAAAAAGTTTTCTTATAAACATTTATTTTTAAATATTATTATATTAAAAAATAAACAAGTAATTGTTTTTTTAATTCTTTGGTCTTCCTTTTCTACCTTCATCAAAAGGATGGAAAAAGCCAAAAAAAAAAAAAAAAAAAAAAAAAGGGACAAAATATTAATGGAAAGTATTTTAAAAGTCGTGGTTTTACTTTCCCGGAAATTTTGGGTAAGCAAATCACCCAATTATTTGGCCTATTCCACAAACTCAGCACAAAACCAAATTTAAATGCAAATTTTATAAATTCAACCCCGATCATCTCATTTATCAACTAACCATAATTAGTCTATCCAATATTAAATTAGTTGACAATTTTAAAAATCATAAGATCGAATATATTTAAATATAATATTTTGTTTGTCTTTTAAGATATCAATCCAGAATAAGTCCAGTGATTAATCTAATTTTGTATCAGAAAAACTAATCGTAAATTAGTAACATGATTAAGGATGAGTCTACCACGTGCGACGAACATTGATGAACACCACTAACGATGAACACCGATGAACACCATTAATTTTTAAAAAAAAATTAAAAATCTAAAGGACTAAAATTGTAATTAAAATTATCTCTTAAAAAATAAAAATCAAATTTAATAGTTACTTTATAATATTTTTTTAATAGGTTAAAATCAAATATATCCAATTCTCCTAAACCCTAACAAAATCAATCTCTTAAAAAAATAGAAATCAATTTATAATTTTTTAATAGATTAGAATTAAATATACTCAACTCTCCTAAACCTAAACCCTAACAAATTCAACCCCTTTAATTAGATTTCATTCGAACTATATTTTTGTTATCACGATTAGTTAAACAATTTGTGATTTTAAATCTAATTAATTCGTTGAATCAGAAGTCGAATTCTAATGCGATCTCTGCGTATAAAAGCTCATTCCATAAATTTGGCACACCGGGAAGGCACCAATGGCTGCAGTCTTGGTTTTTTAGAGGTGCTACTCTTTCGTCCTCTGTGAGCTTTTTGGTTGGGTCCGCGTATAAAATTTTACAGTACTAATTTGTATTCATCAGACGATTTCCCAACAAGATCAAGTGATAATATATCAAAATCTTACAAACCTTTTAAAGGGGTTGAATTTGTTAGGGTTAGGGTTTAGGTTTAGGAGAGTTGAGTATATTTAATTTTAATCTATTAAAAAATTATAAACTGATTTTTATTTTTTTTAAAAGATTGATTTTGTTAGGTTTAGGAAAATTGAGTATATTTGATTCTAACCTATTAAAATAATATTATAAAGCAACTATTAAATTTGATTTTTATTTTTTAAGAGATAGTTTTAATTATAATTTTAGTCCTTTAGATTTTTAAAATTTTTATAAAAAATTAATGGTGTTCATCGGCGTTCATCGTTAGTGGTGTTCATCAATGTTCGTCGCCCGTTGTAGAATTTTCCCATGATTAAAAGGTGTTTAGTTTCTTATCTTGTATGAATTCGAATCATAATATCTACTTTGAGGATATAAATATTTCTTTACTTAATAAAAATATTTAATTTTTTAAATTGAGCTATCAAATACGATGTTAAATAAATAAATTTGATAGAATTAGATATAAATTTAAAAAGGTTACCGAAAGCCCGGCCCGTATAATTGTGAAGAAAATGAACGCTCATTAGACAAATAACTTAGTATGCAAGTAACAATTTCGGAAAGCCAATTTTAACCTATAATTCAGCAAAAATCTCATGAGCTCTGATTATATTACAACTTACGTTCGGATATAATTCTTTGTGTAATTGTATAATAGTCGGATTCGCTCTGATTATTTTAACCGAGGAATGTAATTTACATGCTTCGATGAATATCCCGACGGATAAGAATACAAACCGTTTTCTGTCCAGGATCGGGCCGTACCAACGAATGTCCGATACTCTGTAAGATACTGCAACAGAAAAGGGTACATAAAAGTCAGGGGTTGGCGAGACTGAACCTGTCATTCTACTTCTACTACATTTTACGGAACATCGAGTTCGGGAGTCGAAATTAACGCTTCGACGGACAGAAGAGTTGTCTTAAAAGTATGAACACAGCTGCACTGGTCCTTCAATATATTTGGGCATATTTCCCCACTTGGAATGTTAATATTCGGGTGCCTACTGTAGGTGACAGAAACATAAGCAAGTTTCAAAAGTTAAATCGCAAGCAGAACATAATTGGTCGTCCGCAGCACCATGTTTATGCAACAACATTTCAATATACATCAAACTTGAAGAAACAAGAATCGGAGCACAGTCGATTTATATAGCGATAGTCGTTACAGGTTGAGCAAAACTCGACTTTACTTGAAAAAACTGAATATTTTTACCTTCATTTCTTGTTACATGTGCTAGGGTGAGCAAAACTTGACTTGACTCGAAAAAATTAATTTTTTTCTCGACTTGAGTTGAAAAAACTCGACTCGTCTTAACTCAACTCGTAATTGCATAAACTCGACTCGAAATTTGTTTAAAATAAAGTTTGAGTTGTAAAATAGAAATTCGAATAACTCGAAATTTTTAATTATTAGTGGATTAATTTTTAAGTTTGAGTCAAGTCCCTCAATTTTTCCTAATATATACATATATACCGATATAGAAAAATGGCTTCGTTGGATATATGAAGAAATATATGACACATATGAAGAATTATGTATACATGAATTATATGCCACAAATGATTAGGGAAATTCGTTTAAATTAGAATCAAATTGTACTATAGCATGATAAATAATCAAAATTAAATTTGTATAAGAACTTGAAAACTCAACTCGAATTGAAAAAAATCAAATAAAGTATGGGTGGTAAAATATGATTTGTCAACTCAAATAACTCGAATTTTTTTACTCGACCCGATCGAACGCTCACCCCTAGCACCTGCAATTGTCAACTTATGAGAGTAGTTTTTTTTAACTATATTTTAGCTTTTTATTAGCGTAAATTACATCGTTCATCACTCAACTATTTTCTTATTTTTATTTTGGTCACTCAACTTTCAAAAAATAAATTTAGAGTTAAGGTTTAAAAAATTAAGTGTAGAGTATATTTTTTAAGGTTTATGGTTTAAAATTTAAATTTTAAAATTAAACTTAAATTTAAGTTTTTAGTGTCGACATAGAAAGACACACTGAAAATAGCAAATGATTTCTGTCCATGTCAATATGTATATATCAGATCAAACATTACACATTAAACGCTATTTTCTCATGTTATTTACAATAAAATGGTGAGTTTGTGGTCCAATTCTCCATTAGTAATTGCAATAACAAGTTCACATAGAATTTCCTTCCTCTTTACTATACATGTATCTAATATTAATAACTTGCTCCTTTCACGACCAGAAAGTTTAGCTTTTTTCCTTGGAACAATTTTGTGACAAGTCGAAATCAAACCCCCACCACTTTACCAAATTTTCTCAGCAAACAAACATTTGTTTTCCTAGAATTAAAGCTGCAACCCTCACCATTTCGTTTTCTGTATCTTATAAATCGAACAAATGCATGTAAAAGAAGATTCTTCCACTCTCTTCTTCTATAAATAAACTTCAACTTTCTGTTTTTCTATATCAGTTTTCCCTTGCAATGGAACGCAGTGAAGCTAAGCTACCGGAAAACCCTCATCGGAAAACGAATAAACGCACCCTTTGTGCGCAAATTGGCTTGAGAATTATGGCGATATCGACCGCTTTCGCCGCCACATTTATGATCATCACCGCCAAACAAACCGTGATCGTTTTCGGAATGCAATTCGAAGCTCGATATACGTATTCTTCAGCTTTTAAGTAAGGAAAAAAATGAACGCGTTGTTTAAAACAAAACCCAGATTTTCTAGCGCTGAACCATCTGTTTTTGTTTTGTTTTTTGCCAGGTTCTTCGCGTTTGCAAATGCCTTTGCATGTGGCTTCACTTTCCTTTCCTTGATGTTCGTGCTCTTCGTCTTCCTCCGCCATGGCTTGGCTCCAAAGAGCTTCTTCATACTGTTCCTACACGATCTGGTAATCAGGGACGGAGCAAGGATTGAATCGTGAGGGGGCAAGTTGTTTAATATTGGAATGATCGAGATCTTAAAAGTGATTAAAACCTAAAAATGAAAGGAGTTGAGATTTGATTTCACTAATTTTAAAATTAAAAGGTCTTAAAAAGTAATTAAACCAGGAAAATTGGGGGTCAATACTTAAATTAATTAATTTTAAAATTAATAAGGTCCTAAAAGTAAATTATACAGAATAATTTTAAGAGGAGCAAGGACTTAATTGAAATAATTTTAAAATTATCAATGGCCTAAAATATAATTAAACCATCAAAATTAAGGGGACAATTGCCCCTCCTACCCTCTACTTACATCCGTCCATGCTGGTAACGTTTAGTTTCATGCACGTGTGTGTAACGTACTAACGTTAACAGTTTTTTATTTATTATTTTTAATCCTCTGTGTTTTTCGGACATTGCAGTTTATGATGTCGCTGATGCTTTCCGGTGTGGCGGCGGGGACGGCAATCGGATACGTGGGCCGATATGGTAATAGCCACGCCGGTTGGATGGAAATATGCGACCGTTTGAAGAAATACTGCGACAGGGTGACGGCTTCTATGGCGCTGTCGTATCTGTCGGTCGTTTGTTTGCTGTTGCTCACCGTCATCTCCGCCGGCAAGTCTCGACAAATAAAGGTTTAAAAAGCTCTTTTTTATTTGGAGCGATGGCTGCAATTGTTAAATACCAACGAAAGTAATATAAAAAAGGGATAACTACAATTTTAGTACCCCACTTTTACCCGTTTTACTATTTTGGTACCCTACTTATTTTTTTGCAAAATAGTACCTAACGTTACGTTATGTTTCTATTTTGGTACTCCGCCGTTAAAAAATTAACAGAAGGCTAACTACGAGAGAGAAAATCAAACATGGCATGCTACCACATCATTTTCTCTCTCCTAGTCAGCATGTCACATTAACAAAAATCATGAAAAAAGCACACGTGGCATGCTGACTAGGAGAGAGAAAATGACATGGCAACATGCCACATGTAATTTTCTCTCTCTCCTAGTCAGCCTTTTGTTAATTTTTTAATGGTGGGGGTACTAAAATAGAAACAAAACGTAACGTTAGGTACTATTTTGCCAAAAAAAAATAGGTAGAGTACCAAAATAGGAAAATGGGTAAAGGTGGGTACTAAAAATGTAGTTATCCCTATAAAAAAAACCAACTTTTTTTACTGCTTACATTTCCTTTCCGTTTATAGCAACGAACCCGAAAAAATGTTTACAATTGTGAAGAAAAATGAAGGTTTGATTCAATATTTAGTTTTCATATTTCCGTTTTTAGAACTTAAACAATCATTTTATCTAAATAATCCATCCACTGTTTCATCCAAATTCATCATTGATCATAATGTAATATATCATGTCATGTGTCATACTAAATATTAAAGGTAATATATCGTAACTTAATATACGAACGAAGTTAGTTCAAGTGGTAAACAGCTTGATATCGCTTAAACAAATCTCGAGTTCGAACGGTGGCGAAATCTAAAAACAACATGAGTAGCAAGTTTACCATACAGTGGGGAATATATTCTGTCAACAGCCCCGCTGATGTTTAATGTTGGCTATGTGTCAAAAAACAAAGCAACAAATAAGGGAAATAGAAATGTTTAGGGCCATGAATTAGCTATTTTGCAGCTGCTTGGATTCCCCACATTCCAATGGCTATAAATTGGGGTTTTCTCATTTGCTTTTGCTCAACTCTAAAGAGAGTTCTTGTAAGGTAGCCAAGGATGACTTGCCTAAAATACCCGAATCCGGGTTTTCGAGTTAAGGGTCCTTTTCAATAGGGTTTTTAGGCAGTCTCCCTTAAGCTATCCTCACTGGCTCTCATCTTACATGCGTGACCTGTATCTCTTTGACTGTGTTTCGGTCCTGAACTCAAGACACTCGAACTAAAGATATGATGCAAATGAATCATTGCCAGGCTAGCCTGTTGCCTTATCCGGCATAGAACATGTCGAGTTTCAGGTTCAAACTCCGTTTTTTTCTTCGAAGCACTTAAATGCATATGTACACAGACACACAACTAGATATCAATACCATAGAATTCTAGGCTATAGAAGGAAGTTATGATGCGTTATGCATATTCAACACAAGATACTGTATATATCCGGCACGAGTATATAGACATAAGAGAACAAGGCAAAGAAGCAGGAATTCAGACATCGATATTCGATATCAATCCTAAAACACTATCAAAACGACAAGAGGAAGTTAAAGAAGATTAGGATCACAACATTTAAAGATAGAGTGCAAATATCTGAAGTAATCTTAAAAGTACATTCAAATTAAACAGTTTCAGAAGGAAACAACTTAAAATACAGAATCCCCAACAACCAGAGTAAAGAAACACATCTTGAGCATATTCGATATTCGATTTTAATTAAAGTATTCGATTTTAATTAAAGTTTTCCGATACATTTAAATGACAATACCCTAGTACTAATGTCTGAATAACTGCTGAATAGCAAAGATAAAATCCATTTCATTGTCAAGATTCAAGAAGAATAAGGAAACCAAAGAATGTGATTGAAATTGCCTAACAACAATGAAAACCCTGATAAGTTCTCATTGTTTTCCATTAAAGCTTCCAACCATTGTTAGCTCAACCAGACAAAAAATTTCTCCTACAAAATTCTCCTACTTTCACTAAATAAGCATGAAAAAAGGGCTCAAATTCTTACATTGCCATGGCAATGGCTGACAAAATTCTGGTTTCAAAGACTCCTAAGGCTATAAAAATGATGAAAAAAATGTTAGGAAAAGCCTTTACCGAGCCTCTGGATTGCGCTAAAGAGTTTCCTTCTCGAACCAACTGCATTTATTCCCATATCCTTCAAATCTTCCAGTGTCAACAATGGCAGAATCTCCTCGTCTACTTCATGGATCTCGAAAACAGGGGCGTATCGCCCAAGACCCAAACTTTCCAACCAAGTTCTAACCCCTTCTTCTTCGCACATTCTTTGATTATTTCCATGATAAAAATCTCGCCTTTCTTTGCCATTGATGCCCAAATTGTCCAAAAAATGGAGATGATGGCTCTGCTCTCTCAAGGGGCTTTCGCTGTTCTCCCTATCGAAATCATCGGAATCTTCACCGCCGCTGTGTTTTTCCTCGGTTTCTACATTACTGTTCGAAACCCAATTGGACCGGACCCGTTTGGCGGCGGGGCCCCGTTTCTTGGAATTCTTAACCCTCCAGCTACCAATGGCTACGCCATCTAAATTGTTTGTGTTATTGTTGTTAGCATCTCCTGCGCCATTGAGGGTTTGGTTCTTAGCGTTGAACTCGGTGGTGAGATTGGTCATGGCGCGAGTTTTGGACGATTTACCACTCGCAGCGGCGGCGTCTGAGGGGTTCAAGGAATGGTGGTGGGACGGGTGTTTCCATTGCTTGGGGACGGAAGCTGCGGCGGAAGAGGACTGTCTCCGGGTATGAGAATCGTGCGGTTGGTCGCCGCCAATGTCGCCTAATCGAACGCTGGGTCTTCTCTGGCGCTTCGAACCGACGGTATCAGATGAAGCCACCGGTACGGACCCTTCGCCGCCGTTTGCCTGGCCGTCCGATGGCTGTATATCAGCCATGTTTAATTGCTTAGGTTTTTGTTTTGCTGGGTTCGTTTTTAATTTTGAGGCTTACAAAATAAAAATGTTGGGCTAACTTAAGTTAGAATGAACACGAGCCGTTGGATGGGTGTTCTCGTTAAATAATATAATATCAACCGTTGGATGAAGAAAAAACAGGAAAATCAAAACAGGTGAAGATGTATCCGATTAAGGGTTCGTTCAGCACACTTTCTAAAACGACCGTTTGAGAGTCAAACGAAGAAGTTGTGTTAAACACCGTCTTCAACACCGCGTTGTGATCATTTTTTCTTAATTTTGTACCTCAAACGAACGTTTCACGACAACTAATTTTTTCAACTTTTTTTTCTAACGACCTTTTGGCACAGAATTTACGTTTAGCAAGCTGTGCTAAACGGGCCCGAACAATAAACTTATTATTATATCTTACATCGTTTAGACTTTAAATCAACAATTATTTTATACACGGACGATGTTAATTTTTTTACATAAAAATACTTAATTCAAGGTTAAAATTTAAAATAAAAATTGTTAACTCTAAATCTTAAACATAAACCTTAAATTCTAACCATGAACATTAAATTATATGCCATGAGCACTAAACTAAAACCATAAACCGCTAAATTAATTCATTTGTGAAAACTAAAGTTTTTACTGTCGGTGTATGAGATAATAATCATTGTTTATATATTGTTTTTAAAATATTTAAATATGAATTACGCATTAAATCTCCACTTTTCCCTACTATTATCTAAGGGTGTGAATGAATAGAGTGTTTGACGAATTATTCGTATAACGTTTGTTTATTAAATTAAATAAACGAGTATGATAAAAAAAATTATGTTCGTTTAGTAAATAAGCGAACACAAATATACGTGTGATTGGTTCTTTTATATTCACGAACAAACTCGTTCATCGACTTGTTTATAACCTCGTTTATCCGGTCTCTTTCCCTAAAATCTCCATTCCCTTTCTCTCTAGGTAATATTAGAATTAGAATTAGGATATGTCAAAAATCAATATAAATTTTAAATGATACTAAGTTCAAACCCGAAACAAAATAAAAGTTAGCAAACATTGTACCATGACACAGGATTTAAGATCAGTTCCCGAGGGCGTTATTGAAACCAGACGTCCTTCAAACTGCTTGAGTGTTTCGGCAGAAGAACTAAGACATGTTCAAGTGTTTCTTCAGCCTCCACACATGTCGTGCAAAGTGGTGTAGTTGCCTTGTGAGTTGCGCCTCATCTTCGTTAAGCCATCCCAATCTTCAACCTTTCAAGTGGTCCAAACTCCAAAGAAAACACCACACACACATATGAAATCATACAAAACATCAAACTTTTAAATGTTACATAATAGACATCAAACTATAGTTTTTGTTACAAAATGGTCATTGAGCCGTTAACTATTGTTAACTAAGTGACTTGACCACTAGGGTAAAGTATACAAATGGTCGTTAACTATAGGGTTAAATTCTTTGAATTATTTTTGAATTGAGATCAAATTGATAGAATGTATAAGTCTTGAGGACTAAAACTACTATTATATCATGTCATACTTCAATTTTAACCACGTAATGACTTGTTTGTCACAAATTTAAATTGAATGATTAAATTGTTAGTTGTATAAGAAAAGAGACGCGTTTGTTACTAAACGTATAACTAAGTGACATGTGTTGTAATTTACTCTAAAAAATATGGAAAAGCATTCTATGATACGACGACGTCTATACGTGCTTTGATACATAAGACAACACAGGGAACTAATCCTTGTCTGAATTTTGCTGTTATTCAAAGCAACGGCCCAGATCCATTTGATGGAAAAACATTTGTATCGCTAAGGCCCTTTCCCAATATGGCTGTGGCATTACAAAGTCCTAGAAGTGCTTCTAAAATTCACGAATGCACACCCGAGTGTGTTTGGATGAGCGTTTGGAGGTCCAAAATTTTAATTTGGGATTTTTAGTTTCGAACGTCGTGTCCATATATTTGATTTCAAAAATTTAAAATCGATTTTAGACTCCAAACGTAATTCTAGAAGAAGCAAAGTAGAAGTAGTTTTTACATTTCGTCGTGATTTTTACACTATTTTTATACAATTGTGAATTTTAAGAAATAAAAAACTCCTAAACATAAATTATGTTACTTTAAAATCAATTTTACACAAAATCAATTCTATAAAATCACGTTGATCTAAAATTAATTTTACCACTATAAAACCAAACACACACATCTTTTTCTCCATTTTTTATACAATAGAAAAAACATAAAACTAAACATGTGATAGAGTGGTAAGAAATTCAATGGTTCTTAGAAAAGAAATTTTCTGTCCTTTTTCGGTGCCCCTATTTATGCTTATACTAAAAAAAATCAGATTTCAGGTTTAAGAAATTTAGTGTATAGTGTATTTTTAGGGTTTAAAATTTAACATTCAGAATTTAAAATTTAGAGTTAGGACTTAAATTTTGATTTGTTTTTATTGAGGCATAAAAAGAGGCACTAAGAAGGTGCATAGGATTTTTGTTACTAATGGGAGCTAATTATCATTAAAAGAAGTGAGTGCAAAAGCAGGTAAAAATCCTATGCCCCTAATCATGTCCCACACTAAAAGTTACTTAAAAATCGAATTCTAAACCCTAACCTAAATTTTCACATCATAAACCCTAAACCCTATACCAAAAAATACACCATACTCCTTGTAACACCCCCGTCCCGGCCTGGTAGAGAACCGGGTCAAAGGGCGTTATTGAAAAATAGAACGGTGAACGGAACGATAAATTCTAATTTTTTTTCTAATCAATATTCTTAAGCCTTTTTGATCTTAGAAATATTATTAAACAATAAAACAAATCTAATTATTCTAATACGAACAATGTGTATTCAATTAGGACCAATTTATAACTTTTACAAGTTTAAGGACTAAAACATAAATTTTACCAACTATAGGTCCTTAGCCGAAATTCATATTATTAAACTGTAATTAAGCTTACTAATTATTAGCTTGCAAAGATTCGTTATCAACCAAGGTCGTTTACCTATCCGATTAGGCGATACAATATTTTAGTGACCCTTTCATAATTTGTCTAAAACTATTTTTATTCGAACTAACAAAGTATCTTAAACACTTAAAAATTTATACAAAACATAGGTAACGTATACACAATAGTAGGGGCACAAGACTAGTATAATTACTTTAACTACTTTGCCACCATACTAGGAGTCATAAGGACAAAACACATTACTCTTTACTTGAGGTGACTTGCCGATCCTTTAACTGCTCCGATCTCGGACTGAACACTTTGTTAGCCTGAAATGTTATGCAAATGAATGCATTAGACTTACATAGTCTAAGTGAGGTAGTCAATAACAATAAATGAACATATTATATCATGTAGCATGCTTCCAAAAATGATCATAATGCTAATTATGCAATACCATGGCATACTTCATATTCATAACAAAGCATAATATCATATTATGAGCATAGCATGGCATAACGTATCAAACACATATTATATTGGTACCATTGGATACGCGAATTCCCTGTACACCATATCATGAATCATAAATGAGCCGTAGCCCTGAGCCGTAGCTCCATGTATCCCTTACACTTCCATCCTTTTATCTCCCACATATAGGCCGTAGCCCTGGACCGTAGTCCTCCCTTACATGGTGAGCTCGAATAATCCTATGGCATGCCAATTGTATCCAATGTCCATACACACAAATTCACATATATCCATAATTTTCATATCATACCAATTATCAAATGAGCTGTAGCTCCATGTCAAGTAGTATATTATTTTCATATATGTACACAGACAACATATCATAGTACATCCAAATAATGCAGGGTACTTACCAGATGCAGATGAATTCATAATTAATGCAACGGGGCAGCACCGAGCCTACCCCTGACACGACTACACTCACCTTGACAGACCGGTGCTTTACTTTTATATCTTGGGCTTGACGGTTGTTCTGAATCGACCTCGTGTACTACGATAATTAATAAAAACTAATTAAAATCGATAAGATAATATCGAATAAATATATAAATATTAAGCAGACCCGATACCGAAACTTAGACCAACCAAGGACTTAAGCTTACCCCGACGTCGGTAAGGATTCGATATTATTATATCGAATTTATCGGACCACCAATCTAACACTGGATCATATTATTATATCGAAAAACCTGAACTATCAATCGTACACTGGACCATTGTTGTTTGTTTCTTAATTTTTTTGCCGTGTATTTCCATGAAGCTCTCCCCTATTTATACTATTCGGCCTCCCCCTGAATCAATTTCCCTTTTTCCATATTTCAAGGCATGACCCTTAACTAAAGCCACGTAGTGGCTTACTCATTCTCAAATGGCTGAGTCATCCCTTGGCCGTGGCATTTGCTTGGGGCATAAAGCCCATGGGGTGGCCACGTGTAGTGGCTTTGTGCCACATTAAATTGATGTTGGCCGAATGACCTTGTACGTGGAATTGCTTAAGGCAATTCCTTCATTTTGAAGGAATTACCCACGTTAGATATATATATTTTTTAATAATAATAATAATAATAATTCTACACAACTAAGTCGTATATTTGATTTTGAGTACCAAATCGAACCAACCTTTAATCGAAACGAAAATATTCAATTGCTGGAATTTGACCTCGAATTTATAAATTGACCTGAATATTTTAATAAGATCGAATAACTTATAGAATCAATACAAAATATTCGATCATCGGAACCTAATTTCGACTAGACCGGTTTTCGGGGTGTTACACTCCTAATTCCCTAAACAACAACCCATAACCTTAAACCTTAAACCCATTATTTTTTTCAAACAATAAACCCGCTATTTTAAAGTAGAGTCCCTTTATGATAACTTGCAAAATTCATTGTTTCACGTGCTAACAAATACAATGTAGTCTCTTTCATGAAAGTATGGGCACCGGGCTAAGGACAAGGTAAAACCCTAGGAACCAACTTCTATATGCTTTCATTGCTCCACCTTAAATCCCTTTCGTAATTAATCAGAGATCGGGACAGATTTTTCGTTAAAATTTTTAAGGTCGGGTGATCGAGTCGATGTCAAATTTAAATGAAATTCATCTCATCCTGCTTCGATATATTTATTAAAACGCAATTTAATTTTGTTATTAATTTTTCTTGGGTCAGACGAGTTTAGTCAATTTTTTGTTAAAATCTAGAGTTGAAACAAGGTCGTATTATGTTTATACAATGTTGTTTGAGTTAAATTATATTAAAATCGAAATCGGGTCAAAAACGAGTTGAGATCCCTACGTTTTGGTTCGGGTCGGGTGGCAAAAAAAATCCAGTCATGCTGCACCCCGTTGCCATCCCACAATCGTTCCCGTATATATATATATATATATATATATACACACGGTCGACAACCGACAAAGAAGATACTTTATATATTCATATTCATATTTTACGTGTGAATTGCATGACTTCGGAATAATGGATAGTATCCATTGGATACTTTATTTTCATGGTATTGGACCACCTATAAAAAATCCTTAATGAAAATCGCCGTCAAATATTCGACTTCATGGCCGTCGTGTTCACCGATGTCATGTGCTTGCATGTGTAGTCAGTCCGTCGGAGGGACGGGCATTGCACGTCGCATATAAAAAGGACCAAAGGGGCTTGAATGCTCAGTGTTACGTCGTCTTCTCAATTAAACCAAATTCTAGCAGCAGTCAATTTGTTTTCCAGTGCCATTAAGTACTACATTGAATGTTGCAAGCAAAAACACCATTGCCCTACTTGTCGGATCAATGAATCTCGTCGTACGCTTGAATCGTTTCCCGTTTCGATTTTATTTCGTTTTAGATAACGTTTCGAGTCTTGTGAATGTATATAATAGGTATTTCCTCTCATTTAGGTTTGTATCGACTCAAACTCCGAACCATATTCGTACACGGGTTGAGTGACCTAAAAGGACTGGTTTCAAGAATTCGTGTTAGAAACTTAGAATTGTACTAAATGGAGGGACCATTGTGTTTATTTTACAAATATAATATTTCTTCTGGTCAGAATCAGACATCCCATGAGACTCCAAGGCAGACATTTGCTTAGGTTATGGTCCCAGCGTTCTTGTTGTATTTGTTTCAACAAGACAATTGGTGTTTGCATATATATATATACACTAGAAATTTTATTGAATAAGAAAAATAAGTGTTTTTGAGGTTGGACCAATTGATAAATTGGACTATATGATAAAAGGGAAAAAACAAGAACGATATCGAATATTGATTGAAGTCAAAATATACAGGGATGGATAGAAGAGTCAAATACACCCAGACAATGCATTTATTTGATCTCGAGGTCGACTAGATTCGACAAGAATAAAAAAAAGTTCACCTCTACTTTGATCGATCCATTTTTGGTAGGGGCTCTACATATTCTAAAAGCTCTTGTTTAGAGTTTTAACTTAATTCGGTTTTAAATATAAGCAGTTACATATGATTATCGAACATTGAAATTTTTATAATATGTGAAAATTTTCTTTTATTTTCTCTAATCAAAAGAGACAAGGCGGTTGAATGGGGAAGCGACCAAGCCATGCGGGAATGCTCCTCTACGGTGGACCCTCTGGTCCGGCCCTTTCGGCCGCGACCAGAGGCAGCACCTTCCCAAGTTCATGGCCACCACCACTCAGGCAGGTCCCTTTCCCATCACCGGTAGGCCAACACTGTCCATTGCTTATCTTCTTCCTATAACAACCATGGCCAACATTTTGGTTAAACCTCCTTCGTTACCAACTTAGGCCTTTTTTATTCGGACAAGAGCGTCAGAGAAATACCTAGTATCTAAATTATTAGTTGATTAATTGAAATCGAATACTGTAAACTATCATCATGTGATAATCCTCTAAACTCAATTTGCAATATTCATAATATCTTTTTAATGCTTATAACAAAAATATATTTTTTATATTTCGTACAGTGACGATGTATAGTTTAATTTGTTTTCAGCGAATTAAAAAAATATAAATTCTATTATATTCTATTTTTAATGTTCTTCCCTCAACAGATCTATTGTGTGAGATTGTAAATTATTGATGCATTAAATATTAAGCCTTACAATAATTTTTTAATAGAAGTCCTATATTAAAAAAATATAATATTTTTAGATAATGATGAACTAAATTTAGCCCGGTTGGTCGTGACAGATCTAAAATATTGTTAGGGTAGATAGACATAAAATTTCAAAATTTTAGGGTGGTCACAAGTCATAAAGATTAAACAAATGTAAGGAGTAATTTATAAAATATAATAAAATTGAAGTAAAATGTATGAACTTTAAAAAGTTTATGGTGGGCACATGCCCACCCTAAATATACACATAGATCTGTCACTGTAGCTTGGCACGTCACTGATAAAATATACATAAGAATGTGAAATCAAACATGCTTAAACAGTTAAACCCTTATTATTATTTAATTTTATAAATTTAGAGGGGTCTGAGTAGTATAGATATTGTCTCAAATTTTATATTAGAAATATTAGCTAATGATGTATATTTTTTCATAAAAAATTAAAATTATTCCCTAAATTGAGTAAAATCTGAGGTTATTTAAATAATAAAGAATAATTATTGATATATGACAGTATAATTTTAGTTGTGAAATTAAAATAATTACTTCAATATATAGAAAAAAACTCAAGTGAAATACGTACACAATAATTGAAGGTTTTTAAAACATATTTTTTTACATTATTACAGTTTAAAAGTGAAAATTTTAGCTTTGACCATAATTATTTTAAATATTTTAATTAATTGATTTTTAAAAGCATATATTTTTAAACTATTTGATTGAAGGTTTTTAAAATATATTTTTTTACATTTTTATCAATAATAAATTTAAAATAATAATGAGTCAAAATAAAAAAAATGACGAGAAATACTTAATACTGGACATATTGAATGAGCCAGGGGGAGTAGTATAGTATATATATTTTTAGTAATATAAAATTTTGATATTTAACTTGGTGTGTGGAGTAAAAATAATATAAATGAAATAGGTGACAAATTAAATTAATGTGAAGTAGTACAAAGATGAAAGAAACACTGTTTGATAATTAATTCTATTCTATCAGCCAAAATCATTTAAATGCATCTTGACCAAAACAGCCTGTATCCTCTCTATCTAAATATACATAATATAAATAGGAAGAAAAAAAAGTACTAGCATTTAATTAGTATACATAACACTAAGGTAAATTTTACACTTTAGACCCCCAAATATTTATAAATTCATTCGGACTCTCTTAACAAAAATCTTAACTTCGTCTCTGATTGTATTAATGTTTTAATTATTTAAATTAATTAACTTTTAATTGACGATCTAACTAGTTCAATCATTGATTCAATTTTTACAACATTAGTATAAATTTTCAACATCCAACAGACCATAATTTTATTTTATTATGGCCCTGTCTTGATGTCTCGAAATATTGATAATGATAATGACGACGACGATGATGATTATCTTATTGTCCTGCAATGGGATGTATCATGTATGGCTAATATCTATAGCTAGATTACTTTATATTATTGTGTTTAAGAAACGCCTATGATAAAGAGTTTTAGCATGGCCATGTAAATGACCCATGATGGTTCCGTTAATGCTAGTCATGTCTCCATCATGATTTTGATGGGTCATGCATATATATCACATCAACATAATTAAATTTTGGGACAAATTTCTCCCTTTTTTTAATTAAAAGAAAATAAATTTGTTAGTAATTATATTTAACCTAGTTCTTACATGCTGTTGGAACTATCCTGTTAGAACTGATGGACTCATTTTTATATAATCTTTTAAGCTTGAAATCGTCTACCTTTAATTATACCCTCATTAATGCCTCTACTTTAAATAGCGGGTTTAGATTTTAGAGTTTGAGGTTTAAGGTTGGGGCTTAGGGTGTAGGAAATTCAGAGTATTGTGTATTTTTTAAGGTTTATAATATGAAAATTAGGGTTTGGGCTTAAAATTTATTTTTTAGGTATTTTTTAATTGGGGCATAGTTAGGGGGCATGAGATTTTTATTCTCGTTTTTCATTGTTGTTACGGTGGGAAAAGCCCGTTTACTGATAACAACAACCATAAACAACCCGCGTTTGCCCCCCAAACAACCGTTCACCCACCGATTTTTTTGCTCAAACGAGCGTTTCGAGACCGCCAAAAAATCTGACTTATGCAAACGGGCGTTTGTCCCCTAAAACTAAGTTTGAGACTGCAACCAAAAACTAAGCCTAAATCATCATAATAAATTGTTGGGTGAGAAATGACTTATATTTAACTTGGTTCTTCTAATGATCGTTAAATTTATCAAATCATTACAAAACAGTCACTTAACCTAATTAAACTGGCATAAATTTCGCATTGTTTTGTATCATAAGTTTAATGATTGTTATATAACATTTAAAATTTTCAGCGATAAAGAAGACTTTTTATTTAGTTAAGTGACATTTATGCACTTTATCCAAAGAAAAAAAAAGCCCAAAAATAAAATAAATAAATAGAGAAACATGAGGGACCGTGAAGAAGAAGATTGATCAGTTGGTGAGGTTACAGATACGAAGAGCATTTACTCCATTTTGTATGCTAATAAAACACCTCTTTATCCAGATGGCATCACTAAAACTTTCCTTGCTGGACACAGTTAACACCTATAATTCATTTAACAATCATCTATTATAATTTGTATTCAATAATATTTGAAATTTTTATTTATTTATTTTTTTGTTATATTCTTCAAGTAAAATTAATTTATTTTAAAAAAAAGTTTATTGATAGTCAAAATGGTCAAGAGGTCGGAGACGGTAGTTTGACAGTGACAGAAATGATCGTCCTAAGTCAGAGCTCAAGTTCTGTTTTTATTTTTTGGGAGGTGATGGCGTCGGGGATGGAAGCCTCTTTTCATTTATCTGCATGTAAAGTTTTATAGTATTCGGCCATGTGTCATAATATAGTAGTCGTGGCGCATTGATTGAATAGGCTATGATTTAAGGTTTTAGGTCTCTCTTAATACTCGTAACAGGCGCATGTATAATTATACGGTTACGAAGAGCTCCGCTTAGTGCGCAAGTGTGGTTTTCGTGGTAATTTTTAGAGGTGGGACTAGGGCTGTAAATGAGACAAGATAGATCGTGAGCTACTCGAGCTCGACTCGGTCAAAGCTCGACTCGAGCTCGACTCGGTCAAAGCTCGACTCGAGCTCGAACTCGGTTCGAGTTCTTGACGAGCCGGACTACTTGATACCCGACTCGAAAAGCTCACGAATTACTCGAAAATATAATATATTAATTTTTTTTATAATTTAAAATCTAAATTAAACTTAAAAACCTAAATATAAACCCTAAACATAAGTACTAAACCCTAAAATCTATATCATAAATTCTAAATCCAACAACCTAAACCTCTAAACCCTAAACTAACACCATAAACCTTAAAGTTAACAAGCTTGAGTTTACACAACTTGTGTATCTAAGTTTTTTCTTTATAGGACTTTAAATGAGACGTGATAGATGAAGAGTTACTCGAGTCCAATGCGGTCAAAGATCGATCAACACTTGACTCGATTAGGCTCGAATCAAGCTCGAACTTGACTCGAGTTCTAAACGAGCCGAGTCGAGCTCAGATTTCTCAGGCTCGTTAGAAATTACTCAAGCTCAAATTCGACTCAAAATTTTAACGAGCCGAACCGAACTTAGCACTACTCGAACTCGACTCGACTTGTTTATACCCTAGGTGGGACAGTAAAGCTGTGAAGAAAGATCGGAGTTTGTTCTTTGTTGAGCCGTTGTAGCCTTTAAGAAAATTTGAGCCTTTTGTGCAGGAAATAAGGTATGCGGGTCGGTGTAAAAATAACAAGTGAAACACTTGGAAACCACATGGATTGTCTGCATCTATACAAACAGTTAAAATAACAAAAAACAGACAATGAGTTTAATTACTGGGTCATGTTAAGGATGCTCGTAATCGGCAATGGATGTTATCCAAATTCAAATACAAGTGTCAGATACGAATATATATGTTGTTAGAGTATTTTTAAATCTATCTGAAGCATTACATGATTGTTTGAGTAAGTTTGGTTTTCAATCAAATCAGTTCTTATCAATTACAAAAAAAAAAAAAAAATCTTTCAATCAATTGCTTAGGGTTTTTTTTTTAGTGTCGCCGCTCTCTCTCTTTGGTTCGAATATAGGTCGGCGGCGGCAATAGCTTTCGGGCTATTTGTCGACCGACGGTCACCCTCTTTCATTTATTTGTTTCATTTTTTTAATTTTCAGTCTTTTTAATTCAATAAATCTGTCTTTATGACACACTTTCCTCTACCGTTTGGTATGTTTTTCTGCTTTTTAGCATGTTTTTTTGTCTCTTGGCACGTTTTTCTATTATTTGTTTTCTATGAGGGTTGATTTGATGACGCCACAACTGATCAAGATGACGATTATTTGTAATCATGTTGATCTTCCTTGCTATGGACTTTCGATTTGAATTTGGATATGCGGTTTGCGCTTGTGATGAGTTTCTCAGGTGCTCGGCTCTGATTTGCGTTTTCTCGGTGGTCTATCAATAGCTTCATCCCCTTTTGTAGTTCGTTTTGCCGATGCAGTCAGGTTTCATATCTATTTTCGATCGAGTATTTGGATGGGTTTATAACCTTTTCATGTATAGTTCATATTTGATTTAAAGTGACTAGTTTTAGGAGGAAGTCTAAATTATGTATTTAGTTTACAATGATAGTTTGTAAACCCTTGTTGTAATTTTAAGTATTTTCTAATTAATAAAACTAGTGGCTTATTATAAAAAAAAATCAGTTCTTATCAGTTTATTCCTTGATTGTCTGCTTAATCATGTCATAATGTAAACATTATTAGTGTAATCATAAGAATGTAAAAATCCACTTGACTTTGCTAATTCATAAATCATGAAAAATATAAGGAAATTGAGAATGGAAATCCTCCGCCATTTTTCGGCGCCCCTACTTATGCCCGACGTTCAAAATTAAGTTTAAGGTTTAGGGTTTATGGTTTTAGGTTTGGGGTTGTAGTTAGAGTTTATAGAATTTAGGGTATGATGTATTTTTAGGGTATATGGTGTATGATTTAGGATTTAGAATTTAGGGTTAGGACTTGAATTTTAATTTTGTAATATTTTTTAATGTTGGGGGCAAAAATAAGGGCACCGAAAAGTGACAGACGATTTTTATCAAAAATGAGAGGGTTCTCAAGACTTTTAAGTTTTCGTCGCAAAATAATGGTCTAAATTGAATTTCACCCCTCTAACAATTTGCAAGGGAATCTTTCTACTTTAATTTTTCAGAATCTTATACTTCAAAAAAATCTATGAAATTAGTCGAATCAGTAACACCGTTAAACCTTGCCGTTCAATCACAGACTTAAAAACCAGAAACTCGACAAATTATATGCAAGGAATTAGTAAAGAAAAGGATCAAATTCATGTTTTTACCGACAACTAGGCTAACTTCTCGGTTTTCATAAGGACAAAGATCAAATTCTAACAAATTAAAATACCGGTACTAACTTTCAATTTTCACAAATTAAAGGGATGAAAATTAGAATTAGACACAAAATCTAGTATATATTATTTTAGAATCCAAACTTTGGATTGCTTATTGGGGAAAATTTAACTGGTAAGAATATTAAATTATGATCACCACTTTCCCCAATTCCATGACCACTGTATATAGTTTGACTGCCGACCTTTATATTTTTTTATATAATTATGAATAATCTGGATCGAAAATTATAAAAATCGATTGTGAAAATAAATTTAACTTTTCATCTCGATATACAAAATTTTCCCAACTTTTTTAGCTTCTTAATATTAACTGTTTCCTTAAACAAAACGCTCTGTTGAAAAAATAATAATATTCTTCTCTTCCATTATCATCTTCTAAATCCAAATATCATCGAAACCATGATAAAGTTAAGCCGGATTTATTTGAAATCCGTGTATTTCATGTTACGTTCGTATATTCATATTATGTTTGTATTATTTTTCTCGTGTCGCATTCTGCTAGATTATGTAGAGAGATCACCATCGTGATATTGCCATCAATGAAAAGGAAATGTGGTGCTTGTACAGCAATTGCATGTTATGTTGAAGATTTTGGTTGATCCAAAACCAGACATGCCATGGCAATATTTGGACATCAGAAGTGAAAAATGTCTAACATATGTTTACAATATATAAATCAAATACTATATATTTCAGACCAATTATTAACTTACACTATTCAGATCATCAAAATTATAAAATATACATTTAAAATAACAACTTCATTTATTTTCTCTTATTTAAAAATAAAATATATATATTTTATGTATGACATATATATACATTTAAAATAACAACTTCATTTATTTTCTCTTATTTAAAAATAAAAAATATATATTTTATGTATGACATATAATTGGTCTAAAATGCAGTTGAAGCCCTCATAAATGCTAGAACACAAGAAGATTCCACCTCGAACTTAACCCAGACATCGCACAACTTGTCACGTCGAACACAGAGCATCAGAACCTACCTAGCCATGCCTATTTATTGTAAATTTCGTATAATATTAATAATTAATATATTTAAATAATATTTATTATTATTTCAATATTATGTATTACTTTTTCTTATTTTTCACCTTTTTGCGGTGTAGTTATGAACATGTGCAAGTGGAGTAATCGCAGTGTCCAAAAAAGAGGGATCTAAAAAATAAGGACCAAACATATATTAAATACTTATAAATTTTTATATTCTAATTAATAATTTACATCGTCTTTCAAATTAATTACAAAATACGAACAATAATATCAAGCCAAACATCAATTATATGAGAATATTTTTGACTTCTTACTTTATTCTAATAAATCACTTTCATTGGACAACGTTAAACTCAAACTCATTGTAATAATTTTAAAAATGCTCTTAAGAAATGTAAGTTGTGTGATGTTTATGAAAATGCATTATTTATAGAATCTTATTAACTATTCCAATTATTGCTGCTTTTATATAACGAGATTTTTCAAAATTAAAGTTGCTGAAGTCATACTTACGG
This sequence comes from Hibiscus tridactylites, assembly GCA_958450335.1. Taxonomy (NCBI): domain Eukaryota; kingdom Viridiplantae; phylum Streptophyta; class Magnoliopsida; order Malvales; family Malvaceae; genus Hibiscus; species Hibiscus tridactylites. The sequence continues at coordinate 2,509,900 of OY288276.1, forward strand.
ATAACTATGTCGCAAGAAAGATTAAATGGACTTACTTTAATAGCAATCGAGAGGAACCTTTTAAAAAATAGTTAATATTGAAAATGTAAATGATTTTGCTTCAAAACCTGTAAAAAAGCGGCACTTATTAAGTGAAAGTGTTAGGTTTTAGATGTGAATTTTTGTTGTTCAAAAAAGTAATTAAACAATTTTTTATATTAAGATAATTTATTAAAAGATATTTCTTACAAACTATAAATTAAGAGTTTTAATTCAATAAATTGCACAGTACCCCTTACAACTTTGAACTGACCGGCCTTTATGTTTGACCTAGAAGTCAGTATGTGAAATGAAAATGGCCATGGAAGAAATACCAGACATGACAACAGTAAAAATAACCATAATAACAGAAAAACTGTAAAAGGATAAACAGGAAATGGACTTTATAAGGTTGGTTTTTATATTACAGAAGAGTTTTTAGTTTGCTACATAAAAGAAAAATGAATGGTCCATTGTTTTTCTTCTAGCCAGAACACAGTAAACAGGCGTAGGGTCTAGGAATTTGTGCATGAAAGTGACATAGAGAGAGAGGAGAAAGTCAAAATGACTGAAACAATGGAGATCTACAAAAAGATATGGTCTTATTTCTGGTCGGTTTTACATCTGTCCTTTATGTTGTTCTTCCTCCATTGAATGTTGCCCCTTTATTCATCTTCAGATGCTGCTTTTTAATCCATGCAGAAAAAAAACCCAGAAGCCTTATTTTGATTCTTCTTTTTCTCTGCTGAAAAAGGAATGTATGTAAATTTACATGGAGTTTTTTAATATTTTATTGCATGAAAAAAACAACAGGACATGAGGGTTTTATGTTTTCCTACCAGATGTTTGTAGGGCAACTCTTTCTCTCTCTATCTCTATCTGCATTAATATTAATGGAAAAAAGAACAAAAGTTGTCGTGGAGCTCAGATGAGTTGAAACTTGGCCTTTGCCCATGTTGAAGAAACAGTGCGGCGGAAACATCCAGAAGAGGGTAGTTATGAGATGGGACAACGGTGGTCGGAGATGGCGCCATTGCAAGTGGTGGGGATGTTTCTGAACTGTTAACTCTCTAAAAAAACAACAGTAATAATGTCAGAGAGACAAAGATTTCACCAGCTTCGGTAATGGAAAACAATGGCTTCTAATAATTACTTAAAAAAGAAAACATGGTTTCTTACTTCTGGTATGATCATCAGCGTTTCCAGGTCCACTCCAAAGTCATAGAACATGGGATTCAAAGAAGCAAGCTTCATTGACAGAAACTGTAAAAAAAAACACAGGCAAAGAAACAACAGATTATTAAAGATGTAATGATTTCTGAATTGGCAAAATGACAAAAGATGTCTCAACGTTTGCATAATTTTTTTATTTGGCACCCTATTCTTTTTTTTGTCTAAATATGCACTCAACGTTTGTTTGTTTTGTTATTTGACACCCTACTCTTTCTTTTGGTTCAAATATGCCCCCAACGTTTCATTCATAGTCCAAATATGTCCCTGTTGTTAGATGTAAACTGTCAATCAACTGACGGTCAACGGATTATAAAAATTTTTTGACGTGGCATCAGCAGATCTTAATACGTGACAAGTCTAGTCAGCATCATCTGTTGAACGTTAGTTGACTGACAGTTTCCATCTAACGAGGGCATATTTGGATCAAATTGAAACGTTGAGAGGCATATTTGGACTACAGATGAAACGTTAGGGGCATATTTGGAACAAAAGAAAGAATAGGGGACCAAATGACAAAATAAGCAAACATTGGGGGCATATTTAAACCAAAAAAAAATGGAGGCTAAATGACAAAAAATGCAAACGTTTGGGGTATCTTCTGTCATTTTGCCTTCTAAATTAACCTAGTTTGTGTTTGTCATTTGTTAATTGTTTACCTCAACTTGGTTTTGTAGGGACTGAACATAATTGATAATTTCATCCAACATGAGTGCCTTTCCAGTCACCTTGTCACACCCTGGAACAAGACGCTGCAATATCTTCATCCTTTCACTGATTTTCTCTCTTCTAACCTGTAAATACCGTTCGAATTAGCCGGTTAATGAGTCGAATATTTACCGACAACAATCGTACTAAAGAAGTGGGTTAGCTAGAATTGTTACCCTTTCCGCTAGACTGTGGCTGTCGGTTGCTTGACCCCTTCTGGCTCGAACATGAATGTAGCCTGTCGGAGGCTCATCGGAGGCTTTCTTTTGGTCTTTTTTAACAACTTTGGACTCTTTCTTTTCGTTGGTACACTTCTTTTGTCTCTTGGTTTTACCTTCTTTTCCACCCTAAAGGGAAAATTTTGACGGATTAACGGAAAAAACCAACAAACAAACAGTTGAAACATTGGATTATTTCCAGAAAAGTTTTCGTTTTGTTTACCTTAAATTGTGCAGAATTCAAGGTTGTCCCATTTCTTGTCCTTTTCTTCTGAGTGACTTGCTCGCCACTCTCGAGCTTATCCACAACAGTGGAGTCGTGCTCGTCGGTGCTCTGTTTTCTAGTCGTCACGGTCGAGAGCTCGTTGTCGCTATGAACAGCCTTGGAACTGTTGTCGACCGAGCTGTTCTCGTGAAACACAGGACCGACAGGGGACGGGCGCTGGTAAAACTGAGAGAAACAGTGGGGATTGGCGTTTGCTTCGTCGAGGAAACCAGACACTTTGGTGGGCGTGTTTGGTAAGAAAATGGAGTCGAGAAGAAAAGGGTGAGATTGAAACGAAAAGGTCGCCATGTAAAGAATCGATTTTTGGAACTGAAAAAGTGAAGAGTTTTGAGTGTTTGAAAAATTAAAAGTGGGAGTATGAGGAAACAAGAGATGCCCATTTCCAAGGGTTTATATAAACATCAGGGCAGACAGAGAAGGGACCGTATTCGTATGGGTAACTCTTTCCCATGCAAACTTTCTGGTGAAAAAATTTCGTATAAAAATACTGTGCCTATTTTCGATGCCCTAATTAATGCTCCAACACTAAAAAATTTAACAAAATTAAATTTTAAGCCCTAAACTTAAATTTTAAATCCTAAACCCTACACCTTATACCTTAAAAATACACACATACCCTAAATTCTCTAAACCCTAACACTAACCTAAAACCCTAAACCTTAAACCTAATTTTAACTGTAGGGACATAAGTAGGGGCACCGAAAAGAGGTAGAAGATTTCTATCCAAAAAATTCGAGTTAATTGAATAAAAAGTTTTCTATTTTAATATAGAAAAAATTATACACAAGGTTGTCAAATTTAGGGTTTATGAGTTTAGTTTATATTTTAGGGTTTACAAGTTTATCTCTCATAGTTTAGAATTTAAGATTTAGAATTAGAATTAAAATTTAAAGATTTAGAATAAATTCTATAGTTTATACGTTAAAGGTTGTGTATTTTTTTTATTATCGTGATGGATTAGTGTGATTTTTTCAAATTCAGTCGAATAAATTTATTTAAATTAAGAAGAATTAATAGATCAATAAAATCTTATCTATCATATAACTAAATTCCAAGTTTGTTTTGCTTAAATTTGAGATCATTTATACTTGAAAATATAAAATATTTTAGTATTATAATTGGTGGAACTTGAGGTAAGAGTTTGAGGAGGTCAAATTAATTTTTTTAAAAATTTTAAAGGCTTAAATTAAAAATTTTATCAATTTTGAGGGTTTAACTATTTTTTTAATAATTGTGATAGACATAATAAGAATTTTTAAGAATTATGAAATGGGATTTAATTAAAAATATTAAAAAATTAAATTCAATATAAATTTTTAAAAATCTTGAGAGAACTAAATTAATATTTTTTTAACAATTTAGGGGCAAAACAATAATTTCTCAAAATTTGAAGGGGCATGGCTGCCCCTAGTTCTTGCTGAGATACGCTCCTGAGTCCTGACTATAAACTTAATTTGAAATTTCATTTGTTTAAGACTTGAATTTATATTTTTGGAATTTTTGTACACTTTTACATACTTTTAGCATTTATATATATTTTTTAAAATTAACTCAAATTTTATTGTAAATTATTTAGAGTTACAAAAATTAAAATACTAATTTGAATCAGATTCTATTATATTTTGAAGCATTTTCTTCTTCCTAAAATAAGGTATTCCTCGTTTTAATTCCAAAAATATTGTATTTACTACAATATCCTAGAAGTTAGATTCAACACAATCCCACTTTGAACAATAAATTCTAAAAATACTGTTAAAGACGAGTACACGGGAATTCGACTTCATACAATTTTTAAGACATTTTGAAAGAAAAAAAAATATTATTTAAAGTCAGTTTCTGCTGAATCCCAATACTATAGTAAATATAGTATTTTGGAAATTAAAATGAGAAATACCTTATTTTTTTTAAAAAAAACTAAAGCTATATTTGAGTAAAAACTCTCTATTAGTATAGTAGTGAAAATGTGAAATAAACAAGGTTGAACATGTCAGTGATTCAGTGTTGCAGGCATAATGATGTTCATGGCAGTCATTCTTTACCCCCTGAGAAATTAAATATTTATACTGTTTGTAAAATCAACAACCAATAATGGGGGCTTTTTATTGGTTCTTTTTTTATTATTTATTCAGCCAATGGGGCTTGGAATTTTATTCATTTTCTTTTCAATTTCTGTGTGTAAAAAGAAAACAAGAGTAAAGGCATATGTTGATTAATTTTTAGAGTTTAAAGTTTAAAATTTTAAAAATAATATTAAAATATAAAATTTAATTTATTTAATGTTAAGACATAGATAGAGACACACGAAACGGGAAATGATTTTTGTTCGGTAGGACATACAGTTTCGGATAGGGATGAACGTTTGATCGAGTCGAGTCAAATTTTTTTTGAGTTATTCGAGTTGACGCGTCATATTTTACAACTCAAACTTTATTTGAATTTTTTTCGATTCGAATTTTCGAGTTCCCATACAAATTTAAATGTAATTATTTATCAATGTTATAGTATAGTTTGATTCCAATTTAAACTACTTTTTCTAATCATATAAGATATGCATGTATATTTCATTGTATTTTTTCATATGTGATATATATTTCTTCATAATTTTTTTTTTATATTGGTACATATATATCAGGAAAAATTGAGGGACTCAGCCCCTATTTAAAAACCAGCCCATTAATTATTAAAAATTTCGAGTTATTCGAATTTCTATTTTACAACTCAAACTTTATTTAGAATTTTTTCGAGTCGAGTCGAGTTTATGTAATTTCGAGTCGAAATAGAACGAGTCGAATTTTTTAACCTCGAGTCGAGTCTAAAATTTCAATTTTTTTAATCAAATCGAGTTTTACGCACCCCTAATTTCAGACAAAAGACCGGTCATTGTCTGTGCAAAATTTAAAGCACAGAGGATAGGATGGGATTTAGACGGTTGAATGAAAGGATGTGATTCTAAGGATTGGTCCTGTTTGTCACTGCCACCTTGACCATGACCCAAACCGCTGTTCAATAGTATCTCATTCAGCCCAAAATCAGTCCACATTTCTCCTCAAATTAGGGATGATATATATATATATATATATTCTATACACATGCGGTGAAAACTGAAAGTTTCCAGAAGTGTCTTAGTTTTAGGGTATATAAAGTTAGTTTAGGGTATAGAGTTTAGGTGTAGGGGTTAGAATTTAGGGATAGTTGTTTCAATTTAAAGTTTATGGTTATAATTTAGTGTTTATAGGTTAAACTTAAATCCTCACCATATTACCCTAAAAAATAAACCCTAACCTAAAAATCCTAAATTACCGCCCTAAACCTCAAATTAAAACAATTATCCATAACCCTACACCTAAACCCCTAAACTCTATACCCTAAACCAACTCTCTATACACTAAAACCATCTCTCTCTCCCTCTATCTATATATATATATATATATATGAATATATTGATGTAATCAAAAGATAATATTTATTTATATATTTTAACTTAATGATAAAGCACACATTTTACACGCATCTATTTTTTACTGGAGTCATTCATTTGGTTCATAAGGATGAGTTTGAATCATAGATTCGAAATATTTGTGAATATTCTATTATTTTTAATTAATTTAGATGTATTTAAATGAAAAAAATTATTACATACTATATATCTGAATTCTGAATCCAACTTTGAATTGCAAAACCGAGAATATCTTTGCTTCTAAGGGGTTTCTAACCTTAGTCATTCAAATCTTATTAGATTCAAATTTAGATTTGTGCGGATACAAATATTCGACATATAATTTATATTAATTTTGAATTCAAATTTTTCGTTTATTTGGATATCTGATTCAAGATTTATCGCGTTAAATCATCAATAGTAAAAATAATGTGCGAAATCGCACTTAAATCTATTCAAATGTTAAAATTTTCAATCCTTTTAATTTTAATCTTCCAAAAATGAGTCTTCTCTTGCCGCAAAACTCTCTGACATTGATGGAGATAAATTTTAACCTTTTTTTTACTACTAACTCTTTATATAATTAATTTTAATATTTGATTATTTTTATGGTATGCACACTTTATTCCCATAACAATTTAATGTTTATGACACTTAATTTTGTATAATACTTTATAATAATCAGGGACATATCTATATACAACGTGAGTGGGGCAATTGCCTCTACTTTTTATGAGTTAATTATATTTTAGGCCCTAACAATTTTGAAACTATTGCAGTTAAGCCATTTTTTCTTTCTTGTTCCTCTCAAAAATTTTATGGTTTATTATTTTTTAAGACCTTGTAATCTAAAATTAATAATATTAAACTTTGACCCCTCTTTTTTAATTTATTTACTTTTTAAGACCTTTCAAATTTAAAATTTATAAAATTAAACCTAAACTCCTTTAATTTTTACAATTTAATTACTTTTAAAGACACTATTATTTTAAAATTAATCGATATGTTCCTTCATAGTTCAATCCTAGCTTCATTCATGATAATAACATTATAATATATACATATATATATATGACCACAATTATGATTATATTCCAACACTAGCAAGCATTTACTTCGTTTGAAATCGAGCTTGCAAAATTTACACATAAAACTACAATTGCAAGTTGTCTTTGACTTATCTACAGATAGCAAGCTTGCTTCCCTGCCTTGTATTTTTTTCCACCAGAAATCCCTTCTTAATTAAAAGAAAGGACAATTCCCGGGAAACAAACAAAAAACGTTCCTTCAATCAGTTGGGACGACATTTATCTAGCAATTTGATTTAATATATACTCATGCATACGTAGATTTGCTCTCATGATGCTTCTCTCTCTATATATATGGATTAATATCATATACACTGACGGTGAAAACTAAAAGTTTCCACAAGCGTCTTAATTTTAGGGTATATGAAGTTAGTTTAGAGTATATGGTTTAGGAATTTAGGTGTAGGGATTAGTATTTAGAGATAGTTGTTTCAATTTAAGGTTTAAGATTATAATTTAAGGTTTGTAGGTTAAGGTTTAGTTTTTAGGGTAATATGGTGAGGATTTAGGTTTTAACCTATAAACCACAAATTATAACCCTAAACTTTAAATTAAAACAATTATCCCTAAATTCTAACTCTTACACCTAAATCCCTAAATCTATACCCTAAACTAACTCCCTGTAACTTAAAACTATGTCGCTTGTGGAAACTTTATGTCACTACAAGAAAATGCATTTGTAGTGACATTGAAAATAGTCACAAAAAATGTTAAATTTAGTCACTGAAATTTACAGTGACTATTTTTCTGAGTCGTCACCTGTCGTCACTAATAACTCCGTCACTATTATATTAATGACAACTTTCATGTATTTCGTCACAATAGTTATGTTTTTTATGACCACACTATTTGACACAAATGATTATTAATAGTGACTAAAATTTAGACACTAATGTTATTCTTACTAGTGACAAACATTCTATCACAAATACATATTTAAATAGTGTCTAAAATATGTCGTCACTGTCAATAATTAAAAATTAATTATATTTTTAGTTGTAACCATTTTATTTAGGGTTTAAACTAATCACTAATTGTCCCTGAAATTTAATGGAGCTTTTACATTTTAGTCCGCAAACTTTTAAGTTTTCAATAGATCACTGAAATTTAATTATAGATGATGTAGCATATTCAAATATCAATTTTTAGTAAATAAATGCAATGCATGGCTTCAAGAATGATCGAACCTGGAACCTTTAGGGCGAGAGTGCAATACTTTTCCACTAGGCTAGGAAAGAAATTTTATACTATTTTGAAAGAAAAATAATATTTAAGTTTAATTGTAATTGAAATTAATTTTATTTATTTTAAAAATATTTATTAATTATAACACATTATTATAATAACAATTTACCTAATTTTTCTATGGTTTCTTATACAAAGTACGTATGTTGAAGAAACCATTTAGATTTTTTTTCTGTAGAAAAAACTAATCAAAATGGAATATATCTGTTAAAATTTTCAAAAAATTCTATCATATATTATGCTAAAATCACATAGTAGTCTTTGTACTCTAATTTGGTCACTTTAAATTTCTATACTTTTTAAATTTTGAATTTTTTATCCTGACATGAATGGTCGTATTTAAATATGTTAAGTAAAATTTTCTTTTTAGCTAATTTGTTATACATAAGTTGCTTGTTTAATTTTTTTCTTTAATTTCATCATTTTCAGTCCTTGTAATTTAGTCATATTGTCGGTGTCTCGTTAGGATTATGATTTAAATTTTAAATTTTGAAAAATATAGGGACTAAAGTTGATCAAAAATAGATTGACTAAAACAACAATTTACACATAGTATAGACTGTATAAATATTTTACCTTTTGACAAACTAGTTTATGATAACTTTACTTTTTATAATTATAAAAACAAATTTATCATTGTGACAATGTCTAATTTGTCATTACTTTTATTTTTTTTATTTGTGACAAAATTTATCACAACAAAAAGTGAAACTTTAAGTGACAAGTAATTTCATTGTAACAACAAATATCAAATAATAGTGATCACTTCACATATCGTCACTATCACGTGTCAAAGTTTTAGTGACAATGAACTTTGTGTCACAATTGTATACTTATAGTGAGAATTCATTTGTGAAAAATGCAATCGTCACAATTACTACTGTTACAGTGACCAAATAAAATTATGTCACAATTACTTATACTAATTGTGCCGCACCAAAAATTTGTCACAAAAAATTAATATTTGTGACAAAATTATTCCCAGTCACTATCAATTTGTCACTAAAAACCTAAATTCTTGTAGTGTGTGTATATTTGTTGCTACAAAAGAAAGAAAGAAAAAAAGCTTTACAGAGATTTGCCGGAAAGAAAACAAAGCTGCTTGAATATAGCAATACAAGTACAAAACCAAAGCGAAAGGAAGCACGCTTCTAAGAATTTTCCCGGGAAACAAACAAAGTCGTTTAATGACTTTATAGCAAATACAGCATCAATCCGAGAGAGAAAATGATGGGATGATCATTTTCCCCAGGAAACAAACAAAGTTGAGTTAATGACTTTTGGACATACGTCGAAAGCAAAATTACAAACATCAAACGAAAGCGAAAGGTCTAAAATTGTTTTTCACACTGAAATCTGCATCCAACACCAAGACAAAATGATTGTCTTTATTCATCAAAAACGCGTTTTGTACACATAAACATGAGATTTCACAATTTCTTTCAAGGGAAAACTCATATTTTTCTTTCTATTTGGACGGCTTTGGACCCCATCAAAGATTTACAGATTTAGTGTATCAATCTGAAGTTAGGTTTTCATTAAAGCATCAAGAATATATGTATGAGATAGGATCCAGTTACACAGTGTAAAACTTTTTAAATTTTACATGTTTTTTTGGATTTTTGGATGAGTGAAATGGATGGATAATATTAACAGCAGAATATGTGAAGATTATCACTTGGGAAAAAAATAAGGAGTTAATCTCAGCCATTCATTTCCCCCATCCAACGATAAAAAAAGTGTAAAACTAAATGAGTTTTACATGGTGTAACTGGATCCTATCTATATATATATTATAGCATGCTTCCATATAGACTTTGATGAACATATACATTCAGGGACATAATTAAGATTAAACTATGAGGGGTAAGTTGATTAGCTTTGAAATAAATAAGGTTTTAAAAAGTAATTAAATCATAAAAATTAAGAAAATTAAAGATTAATTTTACTAATTTTATAATTGAAGAGTCTTAAAAAGTGATTAAACCAGAAAAAAATGAGGGGTAAGGCTTAATTACATTAATTTAACTTAAAAGGTCTTAAAAAATAATAGACCAAAAAAATTTGAAAAGGATAAGAACATGATTGCAATAGTTTTAAAATAAAATGTGATATCTTGTCTTCTGAGTTGGGCTGGAAAGTATAGGGTCATTGAGTAACACTCGAAATGTAAAGGGATTAAACTCACTCATTTATGCTTCGCAGATGACTTGTTAGTTTTTATAAAAAGAGATCAGAATTTTGTTATGAGAGTTAAGAAAAATCTTGGAGAATTTTACAAAATGTCAAAACTACATATTAACGAGTTTGGCCTTGATTTTCTTTTTTAAATTGAATTTCGGCTTGGTTGTTTTTTTTATCAAGAATTTTGGCTTGGTTTGGTCCCCAAACATATCTAGTTGTGACATACATAAAATGAAACCTAATTTAAAATTTTTCTAATGGATTTTACTCATTGTATTAACATTTTTTTTTCTTTTCCCCTTTTTACATTCTTCCTATGGGGATAAGTCTTTCAAGAATGGATAACATTCACTTGTTTGTTCTTTTAGGCATCACCTACAAAAAATAGGAAACTGCCGTTTGTTTGGTAGGAAAAGAAAAGAAAAACTGAGATATGCATTTTGATGGAAAAGTCGGCACTAAATCAAAATGACCGACGCATATAAAATTATTCTACGAGAATGACTGCGAATGCATGCATACAAAAAGCTCGTTAGAACAAAGGATTATTGAACCTAGCTAGGGATGGCCACGAGTCGAGTAGGGGCCAAGTAGGGTCGGGTTTTTGGTCCACTCGGACTCGACCCGAAAACAAACACCCTAAACCAGCACCCGACCCAAACATATTCTTTAAAAAATTCGACCCGAAAAAATATATATGAAATTCGACCCCGACCCGACCTATATAAAATAAATTAATTTTAGGGACCTAATTGTAAAAAATAATTTTAAGGGATTTAATTGTAAAAATTATAATTTAAAGGACTAAATTATAAATAAAAATTAAATTTTAAGGACTTAATTATAAAAAAATATAAAGAGGAGTATTATTATAAATATTTCTAAGAAATTTAGGAGAAAATTCAACTATTAGTCCCGGATTGGGTCAGATATTTTCTACCCTAAATCCGACCCGAGTTTAACCTTAACAAATACTTGGCCCGAATCTAATTTTTCTTTAAAAAAATCCAACCCGATCAAATTGAGTCGAAACCCATCAAGTCCGGTTCTAATGCCCTTGTTTTTATTCTCTCTTTGTAATGGTTGGCTAGTACATATTGATTTTAAATACTTGTTGATTTGTGTAAGCGATAAATTGACTTTAGAATTAAAAATTAAACTAATAAATCAACGTAAACATCTTTCAAAAATGACATTGAACCGATTCAAAACTCGAATAGTAAAATCATTGAGAATTAGAATTCAGTATTAAACTTAATTCGTTCCTATACTTGTTGAAACAAAAGTTTCAGGTTAGAGCTTGAATCGTTTGCCTACAAAAATGAATAAAAAAAAAACCAAGAACAAAATCCATACAATAAAATTGGCATTGGTGGACATCAACCCTATATTATTGCTCTCTCAATAAGGGAAATAGCCCCTTACAAGATTCATACTTGAATTAACCAAAGTTGCATTGTGTTCTCCAAGAACTGGCCCTTTTCATTTCTTTGCAGGCGCCGGAGCCGGAGCGCCACCCCCGGTGGTTGGCCTGCGGAAAACGAACACGATTTAAGAAATTTGATTGTTTATAGGTAGGCCTAAATGAATGAAATCTCTTGGACAAAAACTTACAGCCCAACAAAGACTTTGAAAGCATCATAGATTCCCCATTGTGCACCAGTAAGGGTTCCAATCATGACAATGCGAAGCGGAAGTCCTCGGGTGCAAAGTCCCCACAGTCCCATCTTCTTCACCGCCTGCAACGGATTAAGGAAAACCGAAGCATAAGATCAGGTTGATGTTCATGTCAAAAGTGGAATATATACACATATGTATCCATGAATGAAAGAGTATAAGGTTTATTCGTACATCGCCGACCGTTGCTCCCTTGGCATTGTTGAGAAATGACACCAGGTTATCAGCAGGATGTGATACAACAGCACAGAAAACACCAGCAATGTATCCACCAGCAAAGCTCACCCCAAGCTGCAGAGATTTACTACACTTATCTTTCGGGGTGGGGATAGCGTGCTTGTAAAGTAACTCGACGATCGTCTCAAAAGATGCAAATTTCATCATTGTATCTTCACAAATATCAATTCAATTTCATCACTACAATATATAATCAGTCAACAGGGTGAAAGTAGATACAAAGGGAAATTGCTTGGCTTACAAGGAATCTGTCGTCCCCAGAGAGGAACGATCCCTTTGTACAACCTACAAACATGTACAAAAACAGTGTCAGCAAGCAAAAACATAAATCCATTACTTAAACCAGAAATTTATAAAACAGTTATGATATTCATATACCCTCCAAAGCCTTCAGCCTGCAAGAACTTCGGTAATCCATCCGATAAGCCTCGGGCGAATCCGGGCTGAGTTTGGACACGGACTTTGACAGCCTCCATGGGGCACAGAGCAACATCAGCAATCAATTCAGCCGATGCCGAACCAGCAAGATAAATCAGGGTCTTGTACTTTGAGGCAAATTCCGGACCCGCGAGGTCGGAATAGTACTTCTTGAAGAATTCATAGAAACCGAATTTACAAGCACCCTGAGCACTGTAACCGAGCAGAGTAGGCACCCAGCCCTTGGATAAACCTTTAACACCTTGCTCCTTCATTAAAACTCCAAACCCAGATGAGATGCTCTTGTATTTTGCCGGATCAATCTGAGATTTCAAAAAGCATTCAAATTGTGTATACAATTACAATTAAAATAATGAATCTACCCATGATGATTGATGTAGGTGATAAAATGTTGAAGATAATTGAATGTTTGCATATTTCATCCCAATCATAAGGAACAATCAACCATTTCTGCCTAGGCTTGTTCATTTTTTTAACCACGGTATCCGACTTATTAGTCAACTAATCTTGATCTAACCAATCAAATTTTCTCCATTCACATCGATTCAAACCCGTGACCATCCCCTCGCCATGTACTAGTCTAGCGGCCATGGTGTAAGTGACCTCCTAGGCTCGAGTGGGTCCTAGGTGTGCGGGCATTGGAGCCAAGCGGCTGGCACAATGTCTCTCTAGGATGCTGTCCTAGGGACAGTTTGGGGCCAGAGGTCCCCATATCGCGCCCTGTTCGAAATTTAGGGGTTGGCTCCTAGCATTCTCTAGGTCCTGCGGGTTACAATATTGGCTAGACGTGTTGACTGATAGATCATAAGACGACGCTTTAAGTAAAGTCCCAGAAATTAGACTCGAATAAAGCTGACTTGTCTGGGATCTGTTTCCTTTCAAGTGCCGCACGGCATGCCGATCAGGGCCGAGACGGTATGACCATGAGCCTCTTCATTTTAATTTCATTAAAACAAATTTCACCAAAATTTAACTATATTTTAATATTAGTTGAAGGCAACACAATAATAGTGGTTAAACAGTTAAAGCTTGATCAATGAATCAACTAGACAACTACTAAATTTCAAATTCAAAAACTTAATCAAATAAGCATGAATTTACAAGGGAAAAACTGGGATGGGGAGCCAAACAAGGTTTTCTAAGCTTTAATTTATCATTTCTTTGGATGATCAAATTGAAATTTATAACGAACATCTTGAATCCCATCTTACAAAACGAGTTATCGAAATAATCAGAAAAAAATGATCGGATGAAGGAAGAAAAGAATTACCTGCATATTACACTTAACAAGATCGAGAGGCGTGACACCGGTATGAGTAAGGCCGCAGCTTAATATCCCGCCCATTGTACAAGCGCCGTAAAACGCGGGAGAGTACATCTCGATCTTCTCCTTCGGCGCGGGTATCAAAATTCCACCCGAACCGATCCCTGCATCACCGGCCGAGTACTTGGGTGATGACGACGGCGAAACGGACGGTGATCGAGGCATGACATGATTGCGATTAGGGTTCATCAAAGACGTGTCGAAACCGGAGGGTGGTTTAGCTGGGGAATAGAGGAAGCTAGGAATGAGAGAACGGCGGAATTCATCGGAGATTGCCATTGTTTGTTGCTGTTGTTGTGATTTGTTTGGGAATGAGAATGAACGTGAGAATTGGTTTTTGAGCAAGCAGAGGATACGAAGAAAACGGAAATTTTGTGGTGGTGTTTGGAATGCGAGAAAATAAGTAAAAGAAACAGTCGAAAATCTCTGCGTTTTCAAAGGACACTCCTTGCTTTGCTTCGACGATGAAATGTGGCATGTATCATACTAGTTTACGTAAATCTCGGGATCCATTCTTTCAACATGACTTTGTAAATATATGTAGCCATGTAGGGTTATATTTTGATAGATATACTGTGGAAAAAAATTACACAATTTTACACATTTAAGTTAGACTTAAATATACACTTGGTATTTAAATTTTACTCCCAAACTAATATTTGAAATAAATATTTTTTTCTCAAGTGACACCTAAATTTTTTTCCTCCTATTTTGATATTCAAACTTTAATTCCATCGACTATTCTAATACTTTTATTAACATACTTAGTCTCAAAACTTATACATTCTATTAATTTGGTCTTAATTCAAAATAATTCAACAATTTAACCATGTGTATTTAAAAATATCATCAACTTAGTCATTTCACGATACTTTCAAGGCTTAATACAACTTTTTCCCCTAAAGTATACTTGATTTCCTAACTTGCCCCCTAAACTTCATTTTGCCTACTTTTTCCCCTTAAACAATTTGTCGCTACCCATTTTACCCCATTCCGTTAAAAAAAATTCGGCCAATAACATCCTGCCACGTCATCAACGAGTTGACTAAGTCAATCCGTCTGGTTTTATTTAAAGGGTAAATGACATGTCAAGTCTATCAGGTTTGTTTTTTTGTTCAATTTAGTCACTGAAAAGTCTATTTTTACCTTAAATTGACCTCTATTTGTTTCTAATTTTTATAATTTAGTCCATTATTTGTTATTATTAATAATATTATTTTATTAAAATGTTGATATTTAATAAAAATAAATAAAAACAAATATTTTAATACTAAATTAGTAATTTTTTAGATTCGAATTCCAATCAAATTCTAATTATTAATTCTAATTTCACTATATTTGAATTGTAGTTTTTGAGTAAAATTTAAATTATATTCGAATCATATTCAAATTATATTTGAATCATCCTCTAATTATATTCGAATTATTAATTTGAATTTTGTTATATTCGAAATATATTTTTTGAGCAAAATTCAAATTATATTAGAATTATATTTGAACCATGTCTATATTATATTCGAATCATATGAAAATTATTTTCGAAATATAATTTGAATATGATATTTCGAATGTAATTCGAATATGATTCGAATATAATATGAACATGATTCGAATATAATTCTAATATAATTACATATTTTTTCAACTATTATATTCGAATCATGTTCATAGTATATTTGAATCATGTTTAACATGTAATTATATTCGAATCATGTTTAACAAGTAATTATATTCGTATTATGTTCATATTATATTCGAATCATATTAAAATTACATTCGAACTATAATTTGAATATGATTCGAATATAATATGAACATGATTCGAATATAATTCTAATATAATACATGTTTTTTGAACTATTATATTCGAATCATGTTTAACATGCAATTATATTCGAATCATGTTTAACAGGCAATTATATTAGAATCATGTTTGACAGGTAATTATATTCGAATCATGTTTAACATGTAATTATATCCGTATCATGTTTAACAGGTAATTATATTCGTATCATGTTCATATTATATTCGAATCATATTCAAATTATATTATAAATATGATTCGAATATAATACGAGCATGATTTAAATATAATACGAATATGATGCGAATATAATTACCTGTTAAACATGATTCAAATATAATTTGAATATGATTCGAATATAATAGTTGAAAAAACATGTAATTATATTAGAATTATATTCGAACCATGTCTATATTATATTCGAATCATATTAAAAATATTTTTGAAATATAATTTGAATATGATATTTCGAATGTAACTTGAATATGATTCAAATATAATATAGACATGGTTCAAATATAATTCAAATATAATTTAAATTTTGCTCAAAAAAATATATTTCGAATATAGCAAAATTCCAATTAATAATTCGAATATAATACGAACATGATTCGAATATAATTTGAATTTTACTCAAAAACTATAATTTAAATATAGTGAAATTAGAATTAATAATTAGAGTTTGATTGGAATTCGAATCTAAAAATTTACTAATTTAGTATTAAAATATTTATTTTTATTTATTTTTAATAAATATTATCATTTTAATAAAATAATATTATTAATTATAACAAATAATGGACTAAATTATAAAAATTAGAAACAAACCTGACAGACTTGACATGTCATTTACCTTTTAAATAAAACCAGACGGATTGACTTAGTCAACCCGTTGATGACGTGGCATGATATTATTGGCCGAATTTTTTTTAACTGAAAAAGGTAACGGAATGGAGAAAAATGGGTAACAGCAAATTGTTTAAGGGGAAGAAGTGAGCAAAATGAAGTTTAGGGTGCAAGTTGGGTAATCGGGTATACTTTAGGGGGGAAAAGTTGTATTAAGCCTACTTTCAAATTAAACAAGCCTAATGGATCAAAACAACAATTAGATAACTGCATTCTGCCATAGAATAACATCAAGTTACTGTTAAAATTTTTTATACTGGGAAAGTGATATAAACATTTATAAAAGAAAACAAACAATTTAAGAACATAACAAAGAGTAAATTGATAAGATTTTTAAATATAAAGGGTTAAATTTATTGAATTGTTTTGGATTGTGACCACATTGATAGAATGTATAAGTTTAGTATCAACTTGAGAGAAAATGCCTAGTTCAAGTACCAACTTGAGAGTAAAAATTCTTTAAGTACCAATTTGGGAGAATATGCTTAATTCAGGTACCAACTTAGGAGCAAAATTTCTTTAGGTACCAACTTCGGAGAAGGTGTATAGTTCGGGTACCAAATGCATATTTAAGCCTTTAAGTTATAAAATCTAAAATTTTAATTTTTAATTCTAACACCCTAAACCTTAAACCAACTTAAAATTATAATCATAAACCTTAAATTCTGCACCTTACCCTCTAAATCATAACTTAAATCTTTAAACCTTAAAATTGAAAGATTTGTACGCAAGCTTGTGTATCAAAGTATTTTGGATCAAAGTGACATGTTAGCAAAAAAAAATTATTTTTAGTTTTCCTATAAATAATAATTTAGTTAATTTATTGTTTTTATTTTTTTTAAATAATAAATAAACATTTTTTTGGTAATATGCATGTCCGTATTACGGTTCATGTTCGGGGTGCGTGGTTGCCCCTCCCAACAATGTCGTCTCTAAGGTTCTCACGTCCTCTCATTGGGAGTGTAATATGCCTTACCAATGTACTCAACCCTCGTTAGTATTTATTATTTATTTATTTTAAATAAAAACAATAAATTAACTAAATTATTATTTATAGAAAAAACTAAAAATATTTTTAAAAAAATTTGCTGACATGGCACCTTGCCACATCAGTGTCTCAAGTCAAGTCAACATGCAACATCATTATCCTGCATTAACCGCTAATCAACTAATAAATTTTTATCCGAACATTTTAACCTAAAATAAAACGTTAGGGGTGAAAGTGGACAAAAAATAATAAGGGCAAAAATGATCATTCATGAAACATTAATTTTTAAGTTAATTTTATTTTTAAAAATATTTGAAATAGATTTTTTTTTAAAAATGATATTGCCAATCATTATTTTCAAGTTTTATCTACAATTATTTAAAATAATATATATTGATAAGATTACATTCAGATTCAACCAAAGGATGACTTTTCAAACGAACACAATATAATCAGTAAATTTGAATTATAAAAATTCAAAATAAACTTTCATTATTTTACTAGGGTAAATTATAACAGAGGTCACTTAATTATGGGTATGATTATATATTGAGTCACCTTATTATTAAAAGTTACATTTATGTCACTTAATAATAGGTAAGGTTACATTTGGTTCACCCAATTATTAAAGATTAAATTTAGGTTACTCAATTATAGGTAAAGTTACGTTTGGGTCACCCTTCATATTTTAAAAAAATATTAATTTGTGTATTAGATTAATTAATAATTTCAAATGAACTACTCTAATGTTAACGAGTGTTTACAAGTGATTTGGAAGAATACAAGTCACTAAAGTGATGTACTTTATTAAATATGAAAGGTGACCCAAACGTAACCTTACCCATAATTGAGTGACTTAAATGTAACATTTAATAATTGGGTGACCCAAATATAACCTTACCTATAATTGAGTGACCTAAATATAACTTTTAATAATTAGTTGACCAAAATATAACCTTATCTATAATTGAGTGACATCTGTTGTTGCTTACCCATTTTATTATTGTCAAATTAATTTATATTTAATAAAAAATTATGCTAATAAAATTATAGACAAAATGATTGGGCCCCATTTTCACCGTTACCGTTCCCCCGCAGCAAAATCATTGTTTACCGCGAGAGGATCCTTCGCCATCGGCGCCGAAACGTTATACCCCACGCGCGCCAACTCAGTTTAACACGTTGTCAAATGGGTCCCTGCTTCTTTCCTTTCAAGTCTCTCTCGCGAAACCCGCATTAAGCCGGGAAACGCCGTCGTATTGCCTCACTCATCTTCCTCCTTTTAATTTCAACTTTTTTCAACCCCCTTTCATCTCTCACAAACGCCTGCGTCTTTCTCTCCCTCTCGAGACGAGACGAATCGCCTCCCCATTCCGATTATACCCGTAATCTAGCTCAACTGAAATAAAAGGACATAATTATAAACAAATCACAGTTAAAATTAAAAGTTAAGTGATGGATCGGAGGAGGACTGAGAGTCCGGTGTACGGACGGCAGTGGAGCGGAGGATCCAGCAGCTCGGGATCATCGTCTCCGGCACATCCTCAGTCGCGGTCGCAGCTGGGCGTGGGTAGTGGTTTCTCAACAATCAAACGCACACAAAACTTTGCCGCGAAAGCCGCCGCTCAACGACTTGCTCAAGTCATGGCTTCGCAAACTACTGATGAAGATGAGGAAGACGACGATCTAGGGTTCCGGTTCAGTGGTCCTCCTTCAATTCCTAGTTACTCCAATAACGGTTTAAATCGCAGTAATTTGCCGGCGATCTCAATAGTTCGGCCTAATAGATCTCCCTCTCCGGCGGTAGTAACTTTGAACTGAAGTCTTCTCCGTCTTTGTGGATTTGAATTTTTTGATCTGATTTTGCATTTTTGTTTGTTTTGATTAGTTAGGTCGGAATTTTGTAGAGCATGTTCCTTCGTTGCGGTCCACGTCAGCAGGGAGGCCGGCAGTGTCATTGAGGTCAACGACGCCAACTTTGATGCCGCCGAGTAGAACTTCAGTTCGCACTCCGGTTACTATTCCTCCGATTGACCCTCCTAATCGTAGCAGAGATAAAAGGTTAGCGTTCATGAAATTTATTGCTTGAGAATATACATGTAATGTATTATGTATGTATGCATAAAATCTATAGGTGCTTCGAACTTTAAAACTTTAAGGATGTAGTTCATGTAAATATTCACGCATTTGATAAATCATATTTTAATCGCTGTTCTGTTTACTAAAAGTCTCACCTTACCTTCAGCTATTTTCACAAGTAGCATGCTTCATAATCTGGATTATTTGTAAGAGAAAATAGTAGAATGCTGTTTCTTTCACGTGGTGGCATCTGAAGTTGTATGGAGAGCAACAATAAGACAGATGAATCTTTTAATTTATGGAAACTTGAAATTATATTTAAGATTTGTAGTAACCGAGTTGGTAGATAGCAAGATTGGCTGATTCTGAGATTTTAAATTGGACAGCTGAGCCAACCACTTACAATGTGGTAAAGTTCACGATGTCATATTAGATCGATGCAGCTTATGGCGATCTAAATGTCTCAATGGCAACCTCGCGTGGTTTTTCTGGTCTAGCCTTTTTCTTTAGATACTGCGATCCAAACCTTCATATATCTGACTAGAATCATCACTAGATCTTTAGGATGCCATGCCATCATCATTTTGTTTATGACATATCTATATGTTGGCAAAAATGTCTAAGCCTCGTCTCAAATTCAGTTTCCAGTATATAGTTTCATTTCTCCCTTAGTGACTTCATTCTCTTATGCATAATAATCCATGTGATCTTGTTTATTTCTCTTTGTTCCGTGGAGTATTGTTGGGTTGAAATGCCTGTGTTCGAAAATCTTTTATTTTGTGTAATGGGAAAAGTAAAAAAAAAAGTTCAATCTTCTGCAGTTACAATATATTTTAAGCAGTGAATTGGGTTACTGCAAAGTTTTGCAGGTTTACAGCTGATGTAGGACAACTCAAAGCAAAAGACACTGGAGATCAGCGTGAAGCTTCTGCACTTCGTGATGAAGTAAGTCACTGGCAATTTTCTATTTATGTCTTGACATCTGAATCATACAGCCCCTCAAATTTATTAATCTTATTTATATTTTATATCTGTACAATTTAAAATGCAATCTAGCCTGTGAGCGTAAACCGATCTTTATATATATATATATTGTTTGAACTTTAATCTCATTCTTGAAGCAGTTTATTTGAAGCTAATACATGCTATGTTGCAGCTTGATATGCTACAAGACGAGAATGAGAACCTACTTGACAAGGTGCACTATAAGAGCCAAAAGAATTGAAATTTGATTATTAGGCTAGTGTTATTTGTGACGCGTAGCATTCATGCCTATGTATTCCGTGCAGCTTCGTTCTGCTGAAGAAAGACGTGAGGAAGCAGAAGCAAGAGCTAGGGAGCTTGAGAAACAGGTATGTTACTTTTTTGTCTTTGCTCTGCAAAGTCTTGTCTCCTACTTGTAACAATGTGAATGGTTTGCCCTATTAAAATATGTAGCATCGCCTGAGTTGTTTCATTGAAAATATTTCTAATCAATGAAGCATTGTTGTTGACGCAGGGCTCGTAAGTAATTTGAACTTTTTTTGTTCATTAAGTAATTTGAACAAGGACACAAAGTTTCCTACATGCATATGGGTAATACTAATACTTCAGAAGTCTTTCATTGCAGTATTGCATATCCTGCGCCTTCTTGTGCTCTGCTTATTTTCTTGAAGGGCTTAGTAGTATGTACTAGGTGAAATTAGTTCTATAGTTCATATTGCACTTATATAAGAGTAATATCTCCACCTTGCAAAGTGTCTAGGCAATCACTATGTGGGACATCGACATAAATTCTTTCCATAGGCATACTCTTCAATAAGCATGTTCATGTATCCATGTTAAGCATTTCTATAACTTGTGAACATGTTGTTCCATGATTAAGATACAAGTGAATTTGGTGTTTGAGTTGTGACTTGCAATAATTGTCTAAATGATTAAATGTCCAGTGTTCATTTGTTTACTGCATTCACGTAGCTGCTTATTAAATTTTGTATTAACAGGTTGCTTCCTTAGGAGAAGGTGTATCTCTGGAAGCCAAATTATTAAGTAGGTAAGTGTGTCTCTTGTGCATTTGCTAGTTATGTTATTTGTTATCACTGTATGGTTTTGTCTGTTTTTTTTCTGCAGGAAGGAAGCGGCTTTGCGTCAAAGAGAGGTAAACGGAATATTATACTATAGAGTCTAAAAATAGGTTGTATCTAGTTTATCTTATTTCTTTCATGTTATCAGGTTCGTGAATTGAATATTATGTTGTTAGTTGACCTGTATTTCCTATTTATGTGTTTTCATGGAACAACAATATCAGTTACATCTTTCTGTTTCTCTCAGCTCTTTCTCTCCTTACCTCCATCCCAGCGCTTCATTGGGAATTGCTCATTTTAGATTTTTGTTATATTATTTAAGCTGTACAACATTCTTCTCACTGTAAACAAAAAACTGTAAATTGTTCTTCCTCACAGCTTGCCCTTAAGGCTGCAAAACAGACAAAGGATGGTAGGGAGGAGGAAATTGTAGCCCTTCGTTCAGAACTTGAGGTAAAGTGTGCCTCTGATGCTGGAGCATAGGAATCAGTTGATTCGGAAAGTAATTATATGACTTCCTTTTGATCAGAACTTGAAGGATGGTGCTGCTACAGTTGTAGAACAAATTCGTGAAGCAGAATCTGAAGCAAAAGCTCTTCGCTCAATGACACAGAGAATGGTTTTGACCCAGGAAGAGATGGTTTGTCTACACATTGTTAAATCACTTCTATTTCTATGTGCTTATATTCTAATTGTATGCTAAATCTACTTTTGTAGGAGGAAGTTGTACTGAAAAGATGTTGGCTTGCTCGTTATTGGGGATTGGCTGTTCAGCATGGTAATAAACTATCACCTTCTTCTTAAGAAAGGAAATGATTTACATTTTAATTGTACCAAATAACTTGCATAAAAGTAAGAATTTAATCCCATACATGTCATGAGGTGCACCTTCAGCATGGAATTTTGACCTTCCATAAGAACGTGAAATTTCAAGAATCTTTCCGTATGTATGAGTATGACTCGGTCATAGAAAAGTCATTTTGTTGATATAAGATTTGCACCTGCTAATGGATATATTTGTTGTAGGCTTTGGGTACCAAATTTGCTAGTGTTCTTTTTGGGCTAAGATTTTGATGTTTCGTTGGTGGAAATTTCATTTTTAAAGTTCTATTCATATTCTTTTGTAGTTGCTTTATTTTTATTATCTGAAAGTATTTGTTTTTCCTGCCATTGCTACTGGATTTTGCAGGCATATGTGCAGATATAGCAGTGTCAAAACATGAATACTGGTCGGCATTTGCTCCTCTTCCATTTGAAGTTGTTGTTTCTGCTGGACAGAAGGCTAAAGAGGAGGCCTGGGATAGAGGCTAGTTCAATTTCTGATCATATTCCATTTACTCTTTCGTTCTTTTTTTTTTATTTCAGTCATTAAGTTTGTAGAAATGATACAGGTGGTGGTGATCCAGACAGGAGTAAACTTGCCCGGGATCTGAATGATCTGACAGGAGAAGGAAATATTGAGAGCATGCTTTCGGTTGAAATGGGGCTAAGGGAATTAGCATCATTAAAGGTTGATTCTTTTTTGTCACAAAGGAATATAAAATATTTAAACTTAATTTTTTTTTTTTGCCTGGATGTTATACATTGATTCTTCTATATAAATTTATATATGATGCACATTAACTTAGAAAAAATATATATATTCTTCTATTAGTTCATGTAATATGCCTAAGATGTATATTTAGTCCATGTACTCTATTACAACTTATGCTTAGTAGTTAGTACACTACAGGGGAATAATTATATAATTTGACCCAAGAAAGTAGTTGTAATACTTACCCTCCATTATTCATTGACATGAAGTCCACTTTTTTTATTACATATTTATTTCATGTTCACTTCTGTAAAATACCACTCTATGTAGTTATTGTTTAATCAAATTCTTGTTTTTTTTTTCAGGTTGAAGATGCTGTTATACAGGCACTGGGTAAACAGAGACAGCTGAGTTTGCTTCATCGATCTGTCTCAGGTTTGATTTATCTACATTATGTGCAAGCCCCCTTCCCCGATCTTCGGAATCGGCCTAGTTGGATGACTTGATTTCTCAATATTTTAAGTCTGCCTTTATTTTCATATTTGTGCAAGGCAATCCTAGATTTTATTCACTTTTGCTTCAAATTTAGTTGATGTTCAGTAAAATGGAGTGAAACTAGTGACTGTTCAATCCATCTTTTCGTCCTGAAGAAATACTCCCCTGTTCTGTTGGAAATCATATTCTGACATGAGTGAAATATTATGCTCTAGTATTTATCCTTTTACTTGTATTTGATTTTCAGATTTGAAATCACCCAGTGACACAAAGTCGATAGATGCATTTGGTAAGAGATGCACTCTTTTTTCTTTCATCACGCTCTATCATGTGTTCATGTTGGTTTTGTGAAACCTCTGGTCTCAATTGGTTTAAAAAGATTTTGCTGCTTCTTTTATCCTTTTGGTTTTATTCAAATAAGGTTTCGTTTTTGCCTTTCAACTGCAGAACTAAGTGAAGAGGAGGGAGAAGATGTTCTTTTCAAAGAGGTTAGTTACTTTCTTAATTCAAATATTTTACATACTGATCATAATTGAGCCTTAATTTCTTGTGAGGGATTAGTGATGTACTGGCATTAGCCTCCTTTCCATTAAAAAAAAAATAATTGAGCCTTAAATTATTATAATGATACTTTTATTTTGTTGCTACATCATGTTAATCTATCTATACTATATATCAAGTCCCTAACTGAGTTTGTGTCATGAGTTAACAAGGGACCAACTCAGTTGAGAAAAAAAAACTAAAAAAAAACCTTTTCCAAATGATAAAAAATATTATTATAATAGTACTTTTATTTTTTCATGCTTTTATATAATCTTCAAGTAAAACAAATAAAAACACACATCCAAAATTGAACCCATACAACTCATTTACCACTACAGGTGTAATCATTTGTTAAGTATTTTTCTATAAATATGTTTTGTTATATAAAATGTTTCTTTCACCTATAATCATAAAAACTTCCCCATCAATTGCTGCACCTGGCCTTGTAAACTTTTGGTGAAACAAAATTTCATTTATTTGAGTGTAACATGCTCATTTTTAAACACCACACCAAGTTTTAGTGTTCCGACTTCATAGTAGCCTAGTAGGTTTACACTACAGCTTCTCTTGACGTAGAAAGCTTGATTTCTGTCGCAAATTCCTGTTTCTTATAGCACTTGTAATTCTTATAGGCTTGGTTGACATATTTCTGGAGAAGAGCCAAAGTACATGGTATAGAAGAGGATATTGCTGAAGACCGGCTTCAGTTTTGGATCAGCCGTAGCGGGCAGACCCCTGCTTCACACGATGCTGTGGATGGTAAGCCCATCTATTTTGGTTATGCTTTGCAAAACGTTTACATGTTAAAACTATTACGTAAATGGGGATAAAAGTCAACATGGGTTGATTCAATTAGTTGAATACTCGTTAACACTTTGGTAAGAACTAAGAATTAAGGTTCGAGTCTCACCAACAGCTCCATTCCACTTTGCCGAGAAAAAATTGGATAAAAGAGTGACTAAATGTGCTATTTAAAAAAAAATAAACGCAGAACTAACTTGCCTCAGTGGTTAAGAGAACAGGTTCGAGCACCAGCAGCTGTAGTTAAGAGTATATTTAGAACAGATATTACTTGTAATCTGATTAGCTTGCGTTAATCTGGCAGTTGATCGAGGTTTGCTTGAGCTGCGGAAGTTGGGGATAGAGCAGCAGCTTTGGGAAGCATCTCGTAAAGAAATCGACCACCCATCGGCTGCTGCTTTGTCAAATCACAATGATTCGGAGAGCTCTTAGTGAAGTCTTCCCTTCTCATTTTGGCCAGCCTTGATAAGTTTGCATCAAAGTTTTAAAGTTTGTATATTTATTGTTCTATTTTATTTTTCATATTAATTTTGATTATAGTTTTCTTCTTAAACTTCACGTGTTTGATATGTTGCGTACGTGATGTTGATACTTGTTTGAGTTTTAAATGAAGAAGGTTCAAAGGGTAACATTTTGGAACATTGTTTATTAAATCAAAGATATTTCCCCAGGACCCCAATTCATTTCCATTGTAATTGGCTGCAATTTGAATGTTTCGGCTTTTGAAAAGTCTGCCTGCCTCTCATGCTTTCCTTGCACATCATGGTAAAGTAAATACCAATAAATAAAATAAAATACTATTTTGTATTATTATTATTATTATTATTATTATTAAGGTTAATATTTAATGCATTATTAGTGTAAATTTTTTCACACAAATATAATCATTTGAATTCTTAAATATAAAATTATATCTTTAACTCTAAGCAATACATTCTAACCTTAAACCCTAAATATAAAATCTTAAACTCTAAATATAAAATCTTAAACATAAACCTCTAAATAATAAACTTTTAAACCTTAAATTATACATGATGATAATGAATAAATTTTTTACGGTCGATGCATAAAATTATTATTAGTAGTAGTAGTAGCAGCAGCGGCGTCTGACAGTGGAGCATGAATGCCCACTCAGAGTTCTCATTTTTTACCTTCATAATTTTACAGATATCTTTAATTGACAACTTAGTAAGTTAGTGATTACTTTTGACAAATTTTAATCATGTTTTTATGATTTATTAATGAAATACTTTTTGACAAATCTTAGTTCTAATGCTAATAAAGATGAGTAGCTTGGCCAACCAGCCAAATGTCCTTGCTTATTTATTAATGAAATATTAAATTAATTGTTTAAAGTAATGAAATATATTTTCGTTTTATAAAAGTTCAATTTTTTAATTCTCGCTCATAGCTCTAAAAATATCTAAAACAACTATTATTATTATTATTATTATTAAATCTGAGACTCCATGTATTTAATAATCGCACATTCTTTGATTATATGTAGTATTAGGTCGTATCAGATCCTTAAACGAAAGAAAATTTCCATTATTTGTTTTTAATTTATAAATTTTAAATCTGATATTTAAATTGAAAGATATTAAATATATTATCATTCGATTGGACTCAACATATGTCGGTCCCTTTAAATAGAATCATCACCGAGAAAAACAAGAAAAGCTAGCCCTCTTTTTCTCCATTCTGGAACCTAATTTAATATTAACATATACAACATAAAAGTGAAACTGAAGCTTTGCTTATATTATGACTATTATTATCTGAAATACTTCAAAAAGTCTCATTTATTTTCTTCCCGACATATTTTCCAACCCGGATGCAACCAATAACCCAACCTAATTTAATTTTGAAACAAAAGTCTAATTTAGTTATTGCATTTCAAATTCGTCCTACCAAACCAACCCAATATATTATTAAATCAGAAATAATGGCCCTGTTTGGTAAATAGCGGTTTGGGCAAAAATTAGAGGTTTGAGGTATAATTAGAGGTTTGACTAGTCAAATCCGCTAATATTGATGTTTGGTAAATAGCGGATTGAAAGAGCGGATTGGGGTGAAAAAGCTAATTTTGAAAAAGCTCCTAATATGAGCTTTTTGAGATTAGAGGTTTGATATTAAAGTTGTAATGACTCTTTTACCCTTAACAATTACCAAAAATTTTCAAATAACCTAAATTAAATAATAATGTTTTTTAATATAAATAATAACATATTAAATATTGAACTTATTTGTTGTTACTACTAATTTATATGGTGAAATTTGAAAGTTAATTTTATTTTTTTATTATCACATATCTATATGTGCATATAAAAAATTTAATAATTATATAAATAATAAATTAATATATAAATCTTTCAAATTTGTTTAGGAAATTTATATTAAAAAATAATTTTTACAAATCTAATTAATATTTATTAGATACAAAATATTAATAACTGATAAATTATTGAAACAAGTATTAAATATAACTATGTCCTTATATGTCATTTTGCTTGTTTAAATAATCAAACAATTATCAGCTATCAGTTAATTTTACCAAACACTTGCATACAATCAGCTAATACAATCCGCTAGTCAAATCAGCTAATGCAATCAGCTATCAGCTATCAGCTAATGTAATCCGCTATCAGCTATCAGCTATCCGCTAATTGCCAAACAGGGCCAATGTTTTATATTATGCGAGGAGTTTAACTTGTATACTTTTAGCTATATAAAAGATATTAAAATATGTAATTTCCCCTTTTGTTTATATTAAAAAAAATATATTTGATACACGAACTAACTTGACTCAATGGTTAAGGGAACGGTTGTTGTTCTTAGAGACATCGGGTTTGAGCACCAACAGCTGCAGTATGGTGATTGAGCATGCATTATTAAATGATTGAGAGTATATTCAGAACATATACTACTTGTAATCATCTTAACTTAAAAAAAAACATGTTTGATGGATTGAAAATAAGTCTTATTAAATTATTTATAATATTGTACTTTCTATGTATAAGATTAATAAAAGAATGTTTGTTGTACTACGGCGGATGAGTCTAAAGAATGGTAGTCTAATTTAAGGATAAAAAATAATTTTTGAAACTTATTCGAGCAACCTAAAATGTTTGTTTTATCACATTTTAGGTTGGTTTTTTAACAAGATTCGAAACTTTGGGTTTTTTTTTAGTTTTTTTTTTTAAGTTGGTGGCTTTTTCGACAAGCTTCGAACCTTAAGAAAAATTAGGAAAAAATCAACCTCAAATGTTATAAAAAAAGTATAACATTTTAGGTTGTCATGACAAGTTTAAGAAATTGTCTTTTTTAATTTTAAATTAGATTATTATACCGTAAACATATCTGTATTATAACTAATAGGATAGCTTTGTAAGATAATTTTAAGTTTCATCAATAATTTTTATTAAAAAATATTATGTCACATCTATTAAAAAAAATTGTGTCACATTATATATATATATATATATATATATTGAGGAAATTTGATATTATTTATATTGTGAAAAATCCGAAGAAAAAGTCTTATAAATAATGATTAGTTAGAAACTTTACATTTTTTTATAGTATCAAATAGTTTTGTCGTTCCTTCAAAGCAAAAAATAAAATAAAAAAATAAAAGTAGGAGTAGCAGGTAATGAAATCACATTTGAAGAATGAAAAAAGTGAACAGCCTTTCAAAATGCTTTAGTTGGGAATGATGAAATAGAAATTCCCAACAACAATGATGATAACAAATAAAGCCTTCTTCCAAAATTTAATTTTACAATTTCAAGATTGATATTTATTTGGTCGACTCATACAAATTTTGATGTTAAAAAAATATTTTCTTAAGATAAAATTTGATTTATGAATAATTTTTTAGTTGATTAATTCAGATAAAACACAAAATATTATTTAGGCTCATTTGAGGGTGGTTTTATCTACTCAATTTATTCAGTTCATTACGTTACGTTTTGAATTCATGTTTAAATGACGTAGTATCTGGTACCAATTTAATTTGGTAATTTTTTGATATTTTATATAAAAAATATGGATAAATATTCTATACACATGCGGTGAAAGTTTCCACAAGCGCCATAGTTTTAGGATATAGTAATTTAGTTTAGGGTATAGAGTTTAGGGTTTAGGTGTAAGGATTAGAATTTAAGGATAGTTGTTTAAATTTAAGGTTTAGGGTTATAATCTAGGGTTTATATGTTAAAACCTAAATCTTCACCATATTACCCTAAAACTAAACCCTAACTTATAAACTCTAAATTATAACCCTAAACCTTAAATTTAAACAACTATCCCTAAATTCTAAACCCTTACACCTAAACCCCTAAATCATATATCTTAAACTAAGTTCATATACCCTAAAACTAAGGCGCTTGTGGAAACGTTCAGTTTCTACGGTGTATATGATATTTATCCAAAAAATATACACAAACTTGCATAATTAACTTCTAGAAATAAAATATAAATTCATAACTTTAAAAGCTTAAACATTAAACTCTAGATTTTAATAGCACAAACCAACATATTTTAGCGGTTAAGAGAATAGTTGTTGTTTTTAGAGGTTACAGGTTTGAGCACTAACAGTCACAACATGGTGATTGAGCATGCATTTTCAAATGGTTAAAAGTATATTATTTAGAACAAATAACTTAAAAAAAACTCTAGATTCTAACATTTAACCTTAAATTTTACAAACTAAACATCTAAATAATAAAACCTAAGTTCTAAATTCAACCTAAAATCAAGAGTTTTCTCTAGAGATTGCTTACAACTCAACAAACAAATTATATGGTCAAACAAAACATTTTTAATGAAATAAATATAAAATTGCATACTATTTTTTCTAGAAAAGAAAGAAAGCAATCATCTTCTTGGGCTCAAGCTCTTTTATATAATGAACAGACCAAGCGTGAAACAGCTAAAAAAGAGATGGGATTTGTCCTTTTGCTGTTTGTTTTTTGGTTTGTTCATATCCATTTCTCTCATTTTCCTTTTCCATTTCATTTTTCCAGGAAAACTAATCTTTTTTGGCCCCAAAGGTGGTCCAAAATGCTTATTTGAATCATTGCGATATCTTCGAATTATAGATGTTATCACGATCAATTACGATAAATATTCGAATAACAGAGAATTAACAATGCATAGACAATTAGACATATATATATATAAGTACAGGGCAAGAATTTGACATTTCATAAAAGCATATTGGATCATTTGCTTTTACTGTTACAGAAAATGAAGGGTCCTCCTTGGAAGCCAGATAAGCTGTTCTGAAGCTATAATGGGAAACATGTGATGTGTATGGAGCACTGCTTGACAAAAAGGTAAAATATTTATATAAAAAAGTGAAAAAAACTGTAAGAAATAAAAAAAGGTAGTGTCCTCAATTCTCATTATTAAAAGAAGGATGAATATATTCAGATAATTGGATTGATCTTTTATATAATAACTGGTTATTAATTCATTGACCGGCTAATTTGAATAGAATATTACAGAAACTCGAATTCTTGACCATACAATTCAAATGCTACCCAAAAAAAACTTTAATACCATATTAGAACTTGAATCCAAGCTATGTTAACCCATAAAAGAGACCCAAATCAACACAAATCCATTACCATGTATATATATAGAGATAAGATCCGTTTACACATTGTAAAACTGTTTTAAGTTTTGCACGTTTTTTGGACTATTGAATGAGTGAAACGGATGGATGATATTAACGGTAAATATGTAAAGATTATCCATTGAAAAAAAAAGTTAGAATCAACTTACACAATATAAAACTCTTCAAGTTTTACACGTTTTGGGAATGGATGACTCAGATTAACTCCTTACTTTTTTCCCAAGTGATAATCTTCACATATTCTACTGTTAATCTCATCATCTGTTTCACCCATCTAACGATCTAAAAAACTTGTAAAACTTAGATTTAAAATTGTTTAAAAAATAGATTTAAAATTTGCTTGCTGTTTCCCACTAAAGAAGATCCATGCCAGTCAAGTAAAATATACTTGATTTATGTTGTTTTTTAATGCAATCCTTGTAACTTAAGTCACCCCCACTTATAATATCTAAAAAAAATAATCCCAGCAATTATAATGGTGGATAACATGGTTAACACTGATGGGGGCTCATGTGTTTGTAAATTTCCCAGAAATCTCAGAATCTGCAGAAAACCAGTAAAACAAAATCTGGGTTTGTACTTGCAGATCAAGAAAAGTTGATCAATCCATCAATTTGCTGAAAGAAAAAAAAAAACACCAAGGAATATTCACTGTTGGAATACTATTGGACCTGCCAAGAATATTAAGAACTGGGATTTGTTTTGACTAAACTTGATGATTAATGCTAGTTATTTTCTGGGAAAATGTTGGAAAGTTAACCCTCTAAAGCCACTTTCCAAGGAACATGCTCTATGTTTTTTTCCTCTAGTCAAAAGGGATATAAATACACAGTGTAATTTTAGGCATCCTTTTTGCTGGTTCATTTCTAGATAATAAAAAACCAAAAGCAACAAGCTCAGAACTGGTTCAGGTCCCAGATTCCATTCTCTTTTCTCTTTCTAACCTGTGCTATCATGTTGCTGACTCAGTGACTCGGCCCCCATTACTAGCCCTTTGAGTCTATTGTCTCATACATCTCTTTCAACACCATTTTCATGCCTTTCAAGCTTATAAAAACACAGTCTTGTGTTCATTTCCTCACTCTTGGTTCACAAACAATGTGTTCTTCTTCATGGAAAACAATGGCGGTTGCTTTGGCACTGTTGCTGGAGCTGTGTTTTGTCATAAAGATTGAATCTTTTTTAGCTGATAGAATTGTTAGGCTTCCAGGACAACCCTTTAATTTGAGCTTTCAACAGTTTTCTGGGTATGTTCCTGTGGATTATAAGAAACATAAAGCCCTCTTTTACTACTTTGTTGAAGCTGAAACTGATCCTGCTTCAAAGCCTTTAGTCCTTTGGTTGAATGGAGGTCTGCATTTCTTTTCCATCTTTTTTACTTCAAAGTGGAAAATTCTGGGTTTTCTTGTATGATTTTTGTCATTTTGTATTTTTTTTCCTACAGGACCTGGTTGTTCTTCACTTGGTGTTGGGGCATTCTCTGAAAATGGACCTTTCAGACCAAATGCAGGGGTTCTAGTAAGAAATTTTCACAGCTGGAACAGAGGTTTTTCACTCTTTAATCTCCCATTTTTTTGTATTTACTGATTCCTAATGATGATTAAGCAACTGATAAATTCAAATTCATCTTTTTTTTTTCTTCTTTTTTTCTTTATTTTGCAGAAGCTAATATGTTATATTTAGAGACACCAATTGGAGTAGGGTTCTCTTATGCCACCAACAGCTCCTCTTATGTAGCAGTGGATGATGAAACCACTGGTATTTCACTTTCTTTGTTCTTTGTTTATGTATAAAACAGTTACTTTTTAGGCCTTTTTTGTTGGGATTTTCCAAGCATTAAAGTGTTTTCTTTTCTTCTAAAGTTGGTATTTTTTTTTCTTTAATTTTCTCAAGCCAGGGACAATCTTGTGTTCTTACAAAACTGGTTTAGAAAATTCCCAAATTACAGACACAGGGATTTGTATATAACAGGAGAAAGCTATGCAGGTACTTTGAAGTTAATGATTATATGAAAAACTGTTTATTTGTTTGCTAACTTACTGGTAATATCAGGCCATTATATTCCTCAACTTGCAAAACTTATGGTTGAATTCAACAAGAAGCAGAATCTGTTCAATTTAAAAGGAATTGCTGTGAGTATATCACTTTGTTTAGATCAAACAGTACTAGTAATGATCGGGATTCGGACATCTACCCGGTGTACATGCCGAGATTTGCTGTCGCTCAGCAAATCTTGTAAGGAAATGCTTTCCTTACGAGACTGTGGGTTGAATGGTTGATGACATGAGGGGAATGACCGAATCTCGATCTTTATAGTACTCTACTTTGTGTTAGAGTATGTATTTTGTTTCTAAGAGAACGGTTTCGTACTTGGCAGCTCGGTAATCCGGTTCTGGAGTTCGCAACTGATTTCAATTCAAGGGCAGAATATTTCTGGTCCCATGGACTAATATCAGACTCAACCTACAAAGTCTTCACCTCTGTCTGCAACTATTCTCGATATGTCAGCGAGTACTATAGAGACTCGGTTTCACCGTCTTGTTCGAAGGTGATGAGCCAAGTAAGCAGAGAAACCAGTAAATTCGTGGACAAATACGATGTCACACTCGATGTCTGTATATCGTCGGTGCTCTCACAATCAATGGCTATAAATCCTCAGGTAAAACTCTTTCCTGCAATACCAATTGCATATATTTGTTTTCCAATGTGACTTGAATCTTCTGTTTTAACTTACAGCAAGTGTCCGAAAGGGTAGATGTATGCGTCGAAGACAAAATCGTGAACTATCTAAACCGGAAGGATGTCCAAAAAGCTCTTCATGCTCGGCTTGTCGGAGTTCGCAGATGGACCGTCTGCAGCAAGTACTAATTTTTTGACCAAGTTATACATACATTGTAATATATGAAAGTTTACATGCACAAATATGTACCGGACATAACCAACTGAATCCAAATTTCTTTGTTTCTAACAGCATACTGGATTATCAGGTGCTGAACCTGGAGATCCCTACGATCTCCGTCGTCGGTTCACTAATCAAGGCCGGAATACCAGTCTTGGTTTACAGGTAACGCAATCTCAATGCTGTAACATAGCCATAAAAACATCATCATTCATCGAGGCGGTTTCGCTTATATACATTCGATTAATCTTACAGCGGAGATCAAGATTCTGTTATCCCATTAACCGGAAGCCGCACCCTGGTAAGTCGACTGGCAAAGGAGTTAGGACTCGAAACAACCGTCCCTTACAGAGTTTGGTTCGAAGGGAAGCAGGTATGTTCATCGACTTCGCTTCGTCTCTCGATTTTCCTCTCGAAGTATTTGTATCCGACAACCGAGTTTCCGGGTTTTTTCAGGTTGGTGGATGGACTCAAGTTTATGGCAATGTCCTGTCGTTTGCAACAATCAGAGGAGCATCTCATGAAGCTCCATTCTCACAACCAGAGAGATCACTCATGTTATTTAAGTCATTCCTTGAAGGAAAGCCTCTGCCAGAAGTTTTCTGAATCAGAAAGTTGAGATTCATGATAATTTGTCTGAGAAAAACACAAAATATGTTGTGCAGCACCACCGTTTATATATCTTAAAATCTTTCTTTTCTTTTCCGATGCGGAATAAATGACTAACTTAGGCTTAGTTTGTGGTTGCTTTTAAAAAGTGCGGTGAAAAAAAAGTGATTTTCAAACTAGCCGTTGAAAAGTAGTTTTAAAAAACTGGTTAGTGTTTGTCATTGATGTCAAAATGTGATTTTGAGGAGATAAAATGTCTATTTTAGACATGATATTGAAAAGTAAAAGTAAATTTGGGTGGTTGTTTAAATTAATTAATGTTATGATTTATGAAATAAATCAATTTTAATTATAATAAAAATTTATTTTTTTATAAAATTTAATTTGAAAATATAAACTACATTCTAGATTATATACGAGCATACCACTTACACATTAATAATAAATATAAAATAAAGTACAAATAAAACAATTTTATTTTTAATATAAATATTATAAAATATATATTATTTTACAATTATATATGCATAAATATTATTTTAACAATAAATAATAATTAAATAATAAGGGTAAAAAAATAATTTTATTTTCAAACTAACTTTTCCACCCAAGAAGCTATAAAATCCAGCTTCTTAGTTTGGCTGGAAAAGCTAATTTTAAAAGCAACCAAAAACAGTCTGTTTTAACTAAAAACACTTAAAAAAGTGATTTTTGGTTGCCAAACGCAACCAAAAACAGGCCCTTAAGTTCATGTCACAATCTTACATCTCATCTCTAAATGATCCCATTTTCATTACATGTGGAAACTGGAAGGTCTAATATGCTCTCAATCCCTATACAATTTTGGTTTTCTAAATTTAGTCCATCTACTTTTTAATTAAACTAATTCAGTCCGTCTACTTTATCTAATTTGAGCATCTAAGTTTAACTGATGACATTGTTGAGTGATAGGTTTAAACCAATATGAAAACGTTATTTCGTGGATAGATAGTCACGAACTTCGAATATATATCGTATTTGATCTAATTCCAAGTCGAACAAATTAAAATAAAACAAAATAAATTTCTTAATAATAAAAGAAAAAACCCATTTCATGAAGCAAGTAGAGAGTGGTGTGTGTGAAGACCATAAATTCCATTAAATGTTCAGCTCAATCATTCTTGCAACTTGTATGCAAAAGTTCAACGTCAAAGATTTGGATAAAAGTAAAAACCCAATTTGAAGGGTAAATTGATTGTTCCATATCCCACAATGCTCACGGGTTTATTCCAAAAATATTAAACACACTCCCAATTCACTAACAGTACCCAAATTGATGCAAGAGTAGTATCTGTTTAATTTTTTTAGTCTTTACAAAGACGACAACACAACATGCATTACTGGTGCTCTAACTCGAGTCTCAAGAGATAATAAACATCTAGCTTTGCCACCAGGACACAATGGGATGAGCACAATCACCTTAATTTTATGATTTAAAGATTCAGTTTGATATATAGTTTAGGGTTAGAATGTAAGGATAGTAGTTAGAATTTAAGATTATTAAATATGACTCATATAATGTTAAAGAACAGATGCTAGAGCAGAGACGGTTTGATATTTTGGTAAATGTACCGTGGAGGATTACTTATATATATATGCATATTAGTTGTAACCTAATTTGATTGATTGAATCAATAAGAAAAACTACTGCTCCTGCTCCCGAGGACGTAAGCACATTGCTGAATCTTGTTAATCTCTTGTGTTACTGCTTGTTTATTTTCTTGTTCGTTTATCTTATTGTTCAACAAAAATTTATAGGTTAAAGCCTAAATTCCTTATTGTAATATCCTAAACTATAACCTCTAAATTATAAATTCTATCCACTATCATAAACCTTAAACCGAGTCTAAACCCTAAAAGGCTAAAACTAAGACGCTTGCGAAAACTTTTAGCTTCCACCTCTAGTGCATTGAATATAAATCTAGGAAAATCCTTTGATACACCAACTTGCTTTACACAAGTCTTTTAATTTTAAGAGTTTAGGGTGTTAGGAATTTAGGTTTTATAGTTTAAATATGAAGAATTGTGTAATTTTTTTACACGGCTTGTGTATCAAAATATAACGCATAAATGTAACGTCCGTGTTTTGGGCCTATGAGTTAACCGGGTTTTAGTTCGAGTCAAATAAAAATTTAATTAAAACAATTCAACTTCAAATAATGACCAAATTGAGCTTTAAAATGAAGGGAGGGACCTATGTGACAATTTGACCCAAATTTAAAAAAAAAAAGCTAGACCACTTTATGAGAAAAGTGTCATCTTCCTTTCCCCTCCCCCACACCCAACGTGAGAATGCTCTATAACCCCACCCCAAAACCTCTCAAACCTTATTATTGTTCCATTGATTTTGCTACTCGATTTCAACATCATTTTAAGAGGTAAATATGTTTTCTTAACCTCCTCTCTATCCTCTACTTATCTATGGTCTTAGATTTCAAAAATATGGGGTTTTGGAAATTAGGGTTTATGTTAAAGTTTGGATTTTTAAGTGGGTTTTTCAATTTGTTTTGATAAATTGTGTTGGGGTTTTGTTTAAGCATAATGAAATACACAATATATATCAATTTGGGTGAATTAGGATAAAAATTCGTAGTGGGTCCTTAGGGCAAATTTTAAGGTATTAAAATTTGGGTTTTTGGTGGGTTTAATGTTGAAATTGAAGGGTTGATGGTCTACCTATGTTAGGAGGGTGATTTGGGATGTTTTGGAAGTCATTTGGGCGTTTGGAAATGGGTGTTTCAGCCAATGGTTGTTGGAGTACGAAAATTGAGTTTTTGAGATACTATGTGGATTGAGAATTTGTGGGTTTTGGCTTGTGCTTGTAAAGTAAGTTGATGATTGAGTTTAGCATTGAATTGAGGTGTAATAAGTGTGTTTTGTTTGGCTAGAAGCAAGAGGAAGAGTTGAAGAAACTTTGGGACCGAATCCGGGTTCGTAGGAGGATTGGTTCGAATTGCTAAGGAAGGGCGGTGAGTGGTTTCAAATTTAATTTTAAGTTTGGTTCGAGTATGTGTGTGTGTGTGTAAAGTGTGCTTGGTAGGCCACTTCCTTTGTACTCAAGTAGTTAAATTGGCTTTTGTCTACCATAAATGCTAATGTGCTTGTTGACTATGCTCTTTTGCTTGTGGTAAATTGATGCTTGTGTATTCATGAAATGTACATACATGTGATGAGCATGGAGTGTGGTTGATGATTATAATGTGGTATTGATAATTGGCACTAAATAATTACCGGATGTAAATGATCGATCATTAGGATAGTGTGCACACAAATTGAGTCAAAACGTACGTGGTCTTGATGGCGTTAAGTCATCAAGGAGGAGTACGATGATGTAACATTCCACCGGAAGCTTTTATTTATTTCTACGGGATGATGAGTGGAATCCCATCCGTAGGGCATGTGGCGATGAGTGGAATCCCGCACATGCAAGGTCCGGTGATGAGTGAAATCCCACCGAGGTAAAGTGTTGTTGAGGTTTATATCCGCACAATCGGGGTAATTAAAGTGGCCAATTAACTTGTTCATATATTGTGATATGCGATGTTGATTTATGATTGTTGATTATTGATGCTTGATGCTTAGTATGAAGTAAGATGCCATACTATGGCACTTGAAAGACTAGCTAGGTCTACTCGATTTTATGCCTATGCTTGATGTATGTAAGACTAGGATTAACATACTTGAACCCTGCATTGTTGATGTTTTTCGTTTTAGAGCACCCTCACTAAGCTTATAGCTTACGCTCTCAATGTTCAACAATGCAGATCATTAGCGTGGTGTTAGCTCGAGGCAAGGTAAGAAAGGCTTCCAAGTTTGTGACTCAAGTACGGTGGTGATTTTGTATTAGTTAGCAATGTGGCAAGGGTTGTGTATGAGCTTGTATGACTCACTTTTATGTGTTGATGTTGGATTGACTATGGGTTGTAAGCATGATTTGCTTTGATGAATGTTGTATGTGTTAGCATGTCCTTAGATGCTAGGTTGCTTTGTTATATTGCAAACCTCTTTATGCTTACCATGTGCCTTCAAGGCCTTTGAGTTCTATGTATGACTTGAATGCCTAATCGCCTTTTGGAATGCTATGTATGAACGCTTAGTATGTGTTGGAATGCTTGAGATGCTTGAATGATTGTGCATCACCTCGTGTTGATTAGTGTCCTTTGGTTTCTTGTGAAAGCATGCTTTTATGCTTGTTTTGCCTTAGGATTGATGTTAGTGTGTTGGTTGGGGTTTTTGAGGGATTTAAGGACCTCATAGTGCCTTAAATCAGCTCAAACCTGCAAATTCATAGCAGGGGTATCGATATGGTTGGTACGGTATCGATACCACCTCCTTGTTTCAGGCTTAGTGTATCGATACACTTGAGAGGTGTATCGATACCATTTTGGTCACTGGAGCTACTGTCCAGCTCGGTATCGATACCGGCCTCAGGTGTACCGATACCATCATCTTAGAGTTGACCGTGGGAAGTCAACCGTTGGGGAGGGTATCGATACACTCATTGGGTGTATCAATACGGTCTCTACGGGTTGACTTTGACCAGTTAACCTAGTCAAGGTGTATCGATACACCCTTTAAGGGTATCGATACCGCCTGTAGTTAAAACTTAAAATTGGGCTGTAAGATGTTGGGCTGAGTTCGTTGGTTTGCCTCAGGAATGTTGTTTCGCTGTATGATCACGTAGGATTAAATACTCATCTAGACAAGATTTAAAATGAAAAAAATAGGGTTGCTAACCGAGGGGGAGTTCCTTAGGGAGTTTTCACTCGGTTTTTCCCGTGTAGCTTACTCGGACCGGTCATCCAGCCAGACCGGAACGAGGGGGTTACAATAAATCTATATAAATATACAAATATATTAAGGTTATATTTTGATACACAAGCCTTCATATTTAAACAATAAAATCTAAAACCAAAATCTCTAATCTTAACTCCCTAAACTATAAATTCTACCACTACAACCTAAATCCCTAAACCCTAAACTAAATCTATAAATCTTAAAATTAAAATACTTTAAAAACTTTAATTTTCACAAATTTATGTATCAAAGTATTTTCTATATACTAATATATATAAAAAAAAGAAAATACTTTAAAAAGGATTTGAAGAGAGAAGGCTACTCTCCTCGGATCCTCTCCCTATAACATACACCCAACCCTTAAATTGGGTCCATTGGGTGATTTTCCCATGGATTTAGTAGGCCCTTCACAATAAAAGAAAAGCATCTGTTTATAGTTTTAGTGGAAAATTGCCTGAAAAGGACTGAAAACTGAGGAGGGACAGATATGAGGGTGTGAAAATGATCCAGAAAATGAAGGCTATCACGAGATACTTGGGAGCCCCTTCCATGCAAAATTATCTTCTGCCATCCACATCTATATATTTTATAAGTATAATTACTCGATCTGATTGATCCGGTCCAATTATCTAATGACCTGAAGCAAATTAGGCGAGTAATTTTATAAAAAAAATTATCTTACCGGGCCAGGTACCTGACCCGATAATTTTTTCGAGACACCGACCGGAAGTTTTCCCTTACCGGACACCCGACCCGATAAATTTTAATATATTTTAAATTATATTTTTATTTTAAGTTTCTTAATATTTTTATTCTAAAACTAAGTTTAAATCCTTAAATTCTTTTTATGTTTGTATTATATACTTTTAAGTTTTAAGTTAAATTTTTTAAAAATAATATTTTTTGTGTTCAACATGTTATTTTTTAAAAAATAGAATTAAAAAAATAAAAAAATGAATTGGGTACTCGAATCTCAAGTACCCGAATGTGATGGGCCGGGACACAGGCCGAGCAATGAAATACCCAGATACCCGGCAATGCCCACCTTTAATTATTTGGTCGAAATCGGATAAAAATTATTATTATATTTTAGATTGGTGAAAAAATTCAACTTGTATCGTCCAATTGTCATCTCTAATCTCGTTTAACTAAGAAAAAAAATTATATTTTATGATAAACATGTCTCTTTTCCGTTAAAATTTAAACAGATAGTTTGGTAAAATAACAATTATAATCCTTAAAATTTATACATTATATTATTTTGATTCTAATTTGAAATAATTCGATAAATTTAACTTTATATTTAAAAATTATATTATTAAAGTGGATGTGTCTACTAGTAGATGATGTTAAGGTCATAATGAGACTGTTACATTATTTTGTCAGCTTTCTAGTAATAAAACGATTGTGCTTACCGAACTACTACGTATGTCGGTGTGACAAGTGGCTAAAGGGTGCGTCAATAAAGTGAAATATAAAAAATTTATATATAAATAATTAAATTTATTAAAAAAATTCTTTTACATAAAATAATTTATTTTTTATAAAATTTAAATTGAATAATTAAATTATTACTTTTTCATAAAATTTATTTTTCATGTTTTTTTATCTACTATTGCTAATTCAATCCAAAATCCATAGCCCTTTTCCCTCTACAAGCTTTCTTCTTCTTCTTCTCTCTCTATTTCCATTCTTCAAAGCTGCTTTTTTATTTAAGTTCATAACCGCTCAAGCTCGACAAAACAAACTCAGCCTTTGCTTCTCTCACTGTCACAACAAAAACAATAAAAAAAAAAACCCAAAGTTTTGTTTTTTTATGCAGAACAAAAGAGTTAACCAAAAGCTATGCTTTCAAGCGTGAACAGCAACAACAACAACAACAGTGTTGTAATGGAAAACAAAGAAATGATGGGTTCTTTGTCTTCGTTCAAATTCATGTTAGAAGACGAATGGTACGTTCCAAACAACAGTATTTCAAGCCATCACCATGAAATCAGAGACCTTTCTTTCCCACCAAATCTCTTGCTGCACCACCATCAGCAGCAGCAGCAGCAGCATCCACTGGATTGTACCTCTTCTTGTTCGCCATCTTCCTCTGTTTTCAACAATCTCGACCCATCTCAGGTACAGTTCTTTTTGCAGCCAAAACCACTCATCAATGGCGTTTCCAATAACCCTTTAGACCACGGGTTTGATTTGGCTGAAATTGGGTTCCTTGACAACCAAGCAACAAACGCTAGTACTTTTTTGAGCAGAGAAAATTCTGGGGTTTTGGGTGGTTTCACTGGTTTAATGTCTGGTAATCAGATGGACAGTGCTAATCCGTGTCCCCAGACTCAGTTTTCGGGATCCGGGTTCGCGGGTTTTCAAGGGTTTGTTGAGAATTCTGGGAATTCTCTGTTTTTAAATAGGTCTAAATTTCTAAGACCACTGGATAGCTTTACTTCGGTCGGAGCACAGCCTACTCTATTCCAGAAAAGGGCGGCTTTGAGGAAGAATTTGGCTGATAATGGAGGGAATTTCGGGGGTTCCGGCGGAGGAACCGAGTGGGATAAAGGGAAGAAAGAAATGAATGAAAAGAAGAAATTTTGCATTAGGGATGATTCGGATGATGTTAGCATTGATGGCTCAGCTTTGAATTATGATTCGGATGAGTTCACCGAGAATAACAGGGTTGAGGAAAGTCTCAAAAATGGTGGGAGCACCTTGAATGCAAACAGTACTGTTACCGGAGGAGATCAAAAGGGTAAAAGGAAAGGACTTCCTGCTAAAAACTTGATGGCCGAGAGGCGCCGTCGGAAGAAACTCAATGATAGGCTTTACATGTTGCGTTCCATCGTTCCAAAGATTAGCAAAGTAAGAATGTCCTTTCGTTTTCGTCTCGTGAATGCAACTATGCAAGCATGACTTATTGTGTTGTTTTAGATCCTCAGAGATATATCATATATGGTTTTCATGGTGTGGTATTTGTGTATTATGTGAACGAATGGTATCTTTTGCATTAATGTCTCTCACATGGAGCCTGGTAAGAGTGTTTTAAATGTCCTACCGGGCGCGGATACCTTGGAAATGTCACCATAATTCTTCGGACCCCATTTCGAGAAGTAATTTTGTTTTGTTCATCAATAAGTGAAGCAGTAGCAGCATAGTTACAGCTTAGTAGCTACAGATTCATGTTCTATGCTGCATTCGGTTCTCTTTTCTGGTCTTTTGATGGTTACTTGCATTATATGTTCTACTGCATTCAAATTGTTCAGCGTGATTAGTAGCTTTAATCGGTTATTTTGGTAGTTTAAACTCATGATATTGATGTTGAACATGTAAGCCATAGGCAGAAATTTTGATAATATTAAGTTTCTGCAGTTCATTGATTGTTCGAACGTATGATTTACGTGCTGTTGTTACTTGCAAAGGAGTTGTTTTGGAGTTTCATGTTCTCTTAAGTTTCTGCCTATGCTGCATTCGGTTCTCTTTTCTGGTCTTTTGATGGTTACTTGCATTATATGTTCTACTGCATTCGAATTGTTGAGCGTGATTAGTAGCTTTAATCGGTTATTTTGGTAGTTTAAACTCATGATATTGATGTTGAACATGTACGGCCATAGGCAGAAAATTTGATACTATTAAGTTTCTGCAGTTCATTGATTGTTCGAACGTATGATTTACGCGTTGTTGTTACTTGCAAAGGAGTTGTTTTCGAGTTTCATGTTCTCTTAAGTTTTTGCTTCTTAGGAATGGTATGTTTTAACATTATCCTTTCTACTAATAGATGGATCGAGCTTCGATTCTAGGGGACGCTATCGAGTACCTAAAGGAACTTCTGCAAAGGATCAATGATCTGCATAACGAATTGGAGTCGAACCCTGGAAGCTCTTCGCTCACACCTACAACCAGTTTCCATCCTTTGACACCCACTCCGGCTACCTTGCCCTGTCGTATCAAGGATGAACTTTGCCCTAGTTCAATACCGAGTCCCAACGGGCAACCAGCAAGGGTAAAAAGTTGCTTCCGTCGTTCTCTTAATGCATATCATTAGTTCATTATCGGTTCCCGAATACATATGCTCCGTTTGACGTTTATATACACACACAAACACATGTATGTAGGTTGAAGTGAGGCTGAGAGAAGGAAAAGCTGTAAACATCCACATGTTTTGTGGGCGCAGACCGGGTCTTTTGCTCTCCACAATGAGGGCTTTGGACAGCCTCGGGCTTGACATCCAGCAAGCAGTCATTAGCTGTTTCAACGGCTTCGCCATGGATATCTTTCGAGCTGAGGTAACAATCTCTGACCCGTCATAAACTTCTTACTTTTCTTTTAAGCTAAGCTGGTTTAACCGACGTGCCTCCGACTTTCCTGCAACCAATTCAATGCATATTTAGATATAGGTACGGGGATACGAATAATATGATCCCCCAAGTCCCTTGAGTACATGGAAAAACGTTCTGGAAAATCGAACACATTCATGTCCGATACTTGAACCTAACATGCTCGTAAATCGACGTGTTTGTACTTCGCAGCAATGCAAGGAAGGGCAGGACATCCATCCGGAGCAAATCAAAGCCGTGCTTTTGGATTCAGCTGGCTTCAACAACATGATTTAGGGTTATTCACCAACTCTATCTG
The DNA here is from genome assembly GCA_958450335.1 of Hibiscus tridactylites. Classification (NCBI taxonomy): domain Eukaryota; kingdom Viridiplantae; phylum Streptophyta; class Magnoliopsida; order Malvales; family Malvaceae; genus Hibiscus; species Hibiscus tridactylites. Next base: position 2,553,813 of record OY288276.1, read on the forward strand.
AACAATAACCAACAAGAACACTGCATTTTGATTTTTTTCAAGTGTTTTTAGAAGAATTCAAGATGTACACTGAATTTTTAGAAGAATTCAACTATTTTTCCTGCTTTTTTTTTTCAAGTTCCTTGAATGGATTTCTGTGTTTAATTATAACAAGCTTCTCATGACTGTTGGCAATTCGAGTACTGTTCGCACGAACTCGATGCCCCCGACCCCATAATCACCGGGGAGGTCAGCTTTAAACTGTAAACAAACACTTTAAGTATGCAAACTAACTTGTCTCTTAGCTTTGTTGAACTGTTTTAATCAATTAGAACTGGTTATATACTGCAACAGAGGACATAGGATTGTAACAGACAACACATGTGAGAGTTGAGACCGTGGTCGAAAACATCAGCAGACCTTATGAAAGTTGTACATCTATTTTTAAAGATATAAGCATGGGCTTGTAGCATCATTGTTGTACCATGCTATTTTCAGTTCTAAACATCTTTAAGATTTGGTCGGTTGGTATGGTCCTGTTTTTACTTAAGAAATGAGACCCGCCGGTAGAAGACATAAGTACAGTGGCAAACGGGTCAACCAGTTCAAGTTTGGTTCGGGTCATTTCGGGTTTGAAATTTTCGGTTCAGATTCGGTTTCCGTTCGATTTCAGTTCAGCTCTATTGTGTTTCGGGTCATTTCGTGTCGGTTGATTTTCGGTTCAATGAGAGCAGTCAATTTTAATCAAATTTTTAAGTTGGTCGGATTTTTACACCCTATATATGACTTTATAAAGTCAATATATTTGACATTTTAGTGACTAGTGCGGCTGTTCATATTTTATCTTTCTTTATTTCTATTAATCGTGACTGTTCGGTTTAGGTCTATTTGATTCGGGTCTCGGGTCAAGTTTGCCAGATCTAGACATAAGTAGAGTAGCAAACGGGTCAATCGATTCAGATTCGGTTCGGGTTATTTTGGTTTTGATTATTTTGGGTATGATATTATTCAGTTCATATTCGATTCCAGTTCGGTTGATTTTCGATTTTGTTTAGTTCGAATTGATTCGGGTCAATTTTTAGTTCATAGGAGATCGGTCGTTTTTATCAAATTTTTAAGTTTGTCAATTTTTTTACACCATTTATATAGGACTTTATAAAGCCAATATATTTAACTTTTTGGTGAATTGTACGATTGTTCATATCTCATTTTTTTTATTTCTATTTTTTATTTATTTCGAATTGACTTTAGTTCAAGTCCATTTCGGTTCAACTAAAAATCAGTTCATTTCGATTCGGGTCAAGTTTGCCGACATAAGATTATAATAATGTCTAAGTCCGACCATGAAAAAATAATTTTCGATACCATCTCCCAGTAGCCCCACAGAAAAATGTGAATAATTTTTAACATTCAAAACCCAACCCCACTAGTTGTGGTCGACCGGCCACCACTGGCACAAGAATTCCACAGTTAATGTCATAGTCAAAAATGGATTGCCCTACTTACCACGCAGTTTCCTCCATACAATGGATCTGCCTAAAACCAAATACAGAATAGAACAGCACTACTACTTGAGAAATGGCTGTATTAACCTAATTACATTCACAGCTTTAGAAAAAAATAAGTTGGGTTGAAACATCTGTACAGAGGGTGGGGTTGCAAAATGCAAGGCTGCATGCATTTCAGATTAGGGAATACATATTTAAGCCAAAATATAAAGAACTCCATGTTTCTATTATAACGTATCCAAAATCGGATCGTAGCATTCGTGCCAACTATATCAGATTACGATTTGTGGCGAACTCGATGCTAACATAGACTCACAAATCAGTTCCAACTTTAGTAAGTTCATATCACTATTGCACTCTTGATTCCTCCACCAAAAACCTGAAACAAGAACAAACAAACAAGTTTACTATGTAGATCGAGTTTAGACAATGGTTATGATGCTTAAACGTGACCATCGGGAGGGTATACACACCTATTAATATGGAAGTTCATCAATTCTTAGCACTAGATGCTGACGGGCAATTCACTTCTTTTGCGTCTACAGCTTCGGCAGGAACTGAATTGTCATCAACCTTTAAACTCAACGATCCTGGCTTCATCTTCTGGACCTCCTCCCTTGTGTAGATACCGATCTTGCGAACCATGGCACAAAATTCCCTGATTCACAAGCAAGAGTTGGATGAAGTGTAAACCATCGAACACAAAACGAGTGAAAAATGAAATAGGAAGATGATGTTAGAAAATTCTTACTGCCAAGGATCATCGCCTACAAGCATCATATCACCCTCATTATCGGTATACACGACTAGCCAATTCTTTTGAGGGGCCATTAATTCACCGCCAAATTCAAATAATTGATCCAATTCAGCAATCAATTCATCATAGTTCTTGAACTTAGTAAGGTCCACAGACCGACCAAGAGAATTCCCCTGCATGAGAACCTGAAAATAAAGTAAGAACATGAGCGATTCCGTAGCAGATTTTATAATTGCAAGTTTAAACAATCAAGACCGAGAACCACCTTAGTACAACTCCTAGTTGAAGCAGTAGATGGTTTGCTTTGAACCTCCCTTGTATGGGGCTGACCCAGATGAAATATTCTCTCCTGCTCATTAAAAGCGGAATGATCCTCGGACAACTGCAAGACCTTGGGCTTTTTAGACTTTTGATCAGATTCAAGTGCGTGAACTTGGTGCAATGCAGCTGGCACATGACCCATGGGCTTATTGAACACATTAACATGAGAGACTGCTGGATCGGAGGCACTAGAATTACTTATGAGAGGAATACCGAAGAGCTTGCAGTTTCCATCTCTAGACTTTCCGTTTTTACACTCTTGAACCAACGATGTTTTGGGCATCAAGTCTCTTGCATGAACCGAACTCTCATAATGAGATGAGGTTGGGGGAGGCATTAACCAATTACCAAGTGGGTGCTCAATCCTACGACCTTCAAGTACAGGATAGTCACCAAAACCACTAAATCTACCATTTCCTCGCGACTGATACTGCACATCAGAACCTTGCAAATGAGGGCTTGCACAAGTGTCAGCTAACTTGAGTGAGAGACCAGAGTGTGTGAGGGACCAAGGGCCATGCTTCCCTTCTTGATCTAGTAAACTATTTCTCACCGAATTACCAGCTGTTGAAGATTGATCAACAGAGGACGGACAATATCGACGAAATGAATCAGCATTTGAACCAAAACCAGAGAGCAGATCTGTGTATGTTGGTTCATACCTCCCAGAGGACATCCAATTCTCTGACCCAAATTTCCTTTCACCAGGGACATCATTCTTCTCATCATCTGCTGACTCAGCAAATGCTCCTCTCAAGGTCGAGAATTCTTGACCTTGCAAGACCCTTGAGAAGGCACTGGCTGGTAAAGGGTCTACAGTAACCATAGACGAACCTAAAAATAAACTAGGTCAATTGATCTTTTCCAAATGAGCTGTCACGTGGAGAACATGAAAATATATTACAAACAGGACCTATCACATACCTTCCCTAGTAAGCATAGACGAATCGGGGGACTGGGATACAGCAACAGATCGAGGCCTCTTTGGCTTCTGCATTGGAAGGGGATTCAGAGCAGGAGGAGCCAAAGCATGTTCAATTTTCCAAGGAGAAACTCTCTCTGGACGAGGCATTGTAGATGTTTCGTCCCATCGCACCTATAAAAGATTAAAACATTGTGAAATAATTCCCATGACTTGAGAATTCTACAATTCTTTCATTATTCTTAAAAAATATCAAACAATGGCCAAATTAAACAAGTCTACCTTGAGACATCTCCATTTGGAATCCTGCCACCTTTTTGGATCAGAATCTTCCATTCCAACTATAGTTCCAGTAAATCTGCAATACAAAAATTTGAAAAAACATAATCTCAGCTAGTTTTCGATTCATGTAGGAAAAACGCATACCCTTAAACAATATAACACTTCAAACATAATGAAAAATTGCTCTAATGTAGCCAGATAAGGGAGAAACGTGCCAATACCTCTGCTCGGGAGATTCTTCACCTTCAAATCTCATTTTGAACCTCATCCCTATCGAGTAATTGTTCTTTACAGACTCCATGTACTGATCAAATGGAACAATAAATTCAGCCGGACTTGTCCTATAAGAGAAGAAAAACTGAAATTAATTCCATAAAAAGAAATGTCACAGGTGAAGTTTTATCACCTGGTAATCTATTTCAAGAAATTAAACATATCAAGCAAAGAAAAATAGCACGGCTTGCAAAAATAGAAGATTGATCTACAAACCTAGGTTTGTAATACACAGTGAATATGGTTCTTGTTGTGTAGGCATGCCATGCTGTAGCTAGCACACCAAGATGCATGCTATGACTTGATATTACTGACGAAGGAACATTTCCCTGCTGTCTCAATGCTCGTCGTACACCAACCCGTAGCTCTCCATTCTCACCTCTAGAAAATATGTCATTTACAAGTTTAAGCCCCTTAAGCTCAATCAAAGAATTCAATGGCAAAACACCATAATCCAAAGCACATTTGAGGAAAACTGACGAACCTTAAAAATATAAATGCATCCCCAGCAACAAGCTTCTTGGAGCTAACGAAAACACTCCAACCACTCTGAAGCAAGTGTCTTCGAGGCTGACCTGGTATTATCACATTAGAACCAAATCAGAACACAACCAAGTAATAAAAGTACAAAGGCCAAACTCTTTGTATTCCACTGCGCATTATCTATAAGCATGAAAACCAATTAGGCTTAAAACATTACCCCTGAAGATATGACGGAATCGCCACTCATTTCCGTGCAAATCCTTAGTAACCAACTCCTGTGTTGGAGGTTGCAGAGACATGTCCTGTTAAAGAACAAGCCCAAATTATCATAACAGCACAAAGGAAACAAAAACAGGAACTAGATATATCCAACAGATAGACACAAACCAATGGTGGAAGGCATTCATCAGCATGCCGCCTGAGCACCGAAAACCCACCATGGGTGCTCGTATCTGAGGCAGTCAGGGTCTTGCAAAAGGAATGGACTTGGAACCGAGGGGGTTCGGAAATGGGAGGTTCCTTGTCCACCACGTTCTCATCTTGCTAGAAACAACAGAAAAAGCAAAGTACAAAGACATTAGAAACACAACTCTTCCTCAACACATAATCTAAAGAAAACAAAAAGAGAAATAGGGTCCAAAGCTTACAGCAGGTTCAGGAAGTAAAGTCACTTGAGCAAAAACCTCGTCCGTATCCGGTTCAGCCTAACAAAAAATATTAATTCAGCTCATTAGTACACCAAACCCCAGAAAAAAAAACACACAAATCGCCATAAAAGAGATGCAAGGTACCTTTAACTGAACGTTGATCACGCGACAAAGGATCTTCGATGGAAGATCGTACAGTAGCATCTGTTGGTCTGAAACCTGATTAGTAGACGCCTCAACCTGAATCACCAAAAACTTTAACATTACCGAAACGGTAGATAATTTCTCAATGTGAGCTTGAGGAAGAAGAAAACGGAAACCTGTTCAATATGGCCTTGAGGAAAGTAGAACACGCGCTCTCCTTCGCGAGGGACCGTCACCAGAGGTCCAGCACATGCATGCCATAGCTCCGTATACAACGCCGTTTCAGGGTCTATGTTCCCACATATGAAACCAAACAAATATTAAACCGGCAGGCGAAAAAGAAAAAACCGGGAAAAAAGAAGAAAGAACTCGAGATCGACAACAATGGAGAAAAGGAAAGCCGGAACCGGAAGCTAAACGGAAGAAAGGGGTTATAACTTATACCTCTGACGGCGGCTGAACGAGGGGAATGACCCTTCTGCCCTTCCATGGCTTTCCTAGCATCATTTTTCTCGTTATAACCAGAAGAAAAACCATCTCTTCCGTTAACACAATTCTCCGCCGTAGTCATTTTTTCCAAAACCTTTCAGCTCAGATCTCTCATCGGTTGCACTCTAGAACTCCACAATCGAAAACTAAAAACCCTAACCCAAATTTCCACACAATCAACCAGCAACACCAAATTTCCACACTAGCTTAGTAGCTTCACCTTTTCAGCAGACAAAAACAACTCTTTTCCTCTGAAACTATGATCAAAACCTGACGAAATTTAACCACCACAAGCTAATATTTCTCTCAGTTCATCAAAAAAATCTTCTCGATTTAAGCACCAACCAATCAAAATCCACTTTTTTATCTGTAGTCGCTTTCACTCTTCCTCTCTATCTTCTTCTCTTCCACCTTCAACTGCAGCAGCAGATTAAAAATCAGAGCTTGAAAAATGAAAAATCAGAGCTTGAAAAATGAAAAACACCCAAAAACCAAAATGGGATTTTTCTTTCCCTTGCCTATCTCTATCTTTCTCTCTGTTTTTTCCCTCGTCTCCGTTTGTCTGTGTCGAATGAGGGGTCGAGAGACTTAACCAAGGGTGAGTCAAAACTGTGGGGGAGAATTGAGAAAGGACAATAATTTAAACCATGGTCAATTTTTAACCCAGCCGAAAAACCGTCAACCGGCGTTAACCCGTCCGACTCACTCTTGTAGTACCGGATACATCCGGTGGACTTGTTGAGGTAGGAATCGAGGGGACCAGATACTAGGGGTGAAAAGGGCAGGCAGATGGAGATTATTAAAAGAATTAATTTAAGATTAAATGATAATGAAAATTCTTTGGGTTAATTAAATAAAGGCGGCTCTTTTTCCTTTGTTTTTGCCGTGGCTTTCCGTCAAGTCGGTGATGGGAGTAGGGCTCAAATGATTGTAAGCTATTCGAGCTTGACTCGGTTCAATTTTTTGAAGAGTCGAGCTGAGCTACTTGATAGCTGACTCGAAAAGCTCACGAGCTACTTGAGAATATAATATACTAATTTTTATAATTTTTATAATTTAAAATTTAAATTTTTAAAATTAAAACTCTAAATATAAACGCTAAACATAATTATTAAACCCTAAAATCTAAATCTTAAATTCTAAACTCAACAACTTAAACCTCTAAACCCTAAACTAACATCATAAACCATAAAATTAACAAACTTGAGTTTACACACCTTGTGTATCTAACTTTTTTTTCTTCGTAGGACTTTAAATGAGACGTGATAGATGAAGAGTTACTCGAGTCCAATGTGGTCGAAGATCGAACAACACTTGACTCGATTAGGCTCGAACTCGACTCAAGTTCTAAACGAGTCGAGTCGAGCTCAGATTTCTCAAGCTCGTTAAAATTACTCAAGCTCGAATTCGACCTGAAATCTTAACGAGCCGAGCCGAGTTTAGCACTACTCGAATTCCACTCAGCTCGTTTACACCCCTATATGTTGAGGAGAAGGGAGGTGGGGTTTAACGGCGTTTGAGCCGACGTTAAAGTTGTCCAGTTTTTAAAGGGCGGGGATTGGGGTTTGTCGTGCTATTAACGGGCAGCTTTGGATGGATGTGAAACTGAGAATGGGTTGAAGAGATAGAGCTAAGCTATAGGCCTAGTGGTTTCAGGTAGGGTTAGGTGTGCGTAGTTAACACCCTTCCGGTGTACTTTAGCACTTAGCAGGCTATGCTGTCCTGTCTTTTCTCTACCGTGCGCACCTGGGAATGTGATTTTCTTACAAAAATATCTCCTAGAGTAAGATCGGTTCAGTTCAAATATTTGAACCGATTAAATAACAAATTTTTCTATTATAATATTTGAATCGGTTTGGTTCAATTCAATTTGTTCTTATTAAATGATTCGATTTTTGTCATGAACATTAAACTAACTTTTTTTAATAGGAACATTAAATTAACTTTAAAACTTATGGTTAGTGTTTAAATTTATATGAACCAACAAAACGAGAAAGAGAAAATAATTACTAAATGTGTTTGATTAAATGTGTTTTTGTCTCGTCGTTTTTGTGAAACGCGCTTTCTTTTTAAATTTCAAAATAAATAAAAGCGGGGTTTACTATGCTTTTTCTTTAAATAAAAATTTGGTAATTTTACATTATTACTATTTTTATAGAAGGTTTTTGAATAATTGGTAGTGTTTCTAATGCAATAATATCATATTTCTTACTTATATCGAAAATTTAAACAATTGATTTATATATTACCAAAAAAGGAAATAAAAGATTTAGTAAATATTAATATTGGTCATTTAAACTTATTCAAATCTTCATTTATATTAATTATTCTTTATAATTAATACATAATGTTATTTAACTTTTTTAATAATATAATATAATTTAATTGGAAAATGTCATTTCACTAAAAGTATTTTTGCATACCACGCTGACAAAACAACTAGAAAAGAAAAAATATTTTTGACAAACGGATTTTTGCATGACATGGAAGAATGGATGTAAGATAATAAAAAATTCAGATCCATAATTAATGTTTCAATACGAAATATTTTTATAAGATTGCCCCCTTAAGTTATAAGTGTTAGAAGTTAGAACCAACAATAACTTTATGTGAAATATAATTCAGGTCTATTATATAAAATCATTAAAAATATCAACTGAATACGGAAACGTACCTGAAAATATATGTAAACTGAAAACCTTAAATTTTGACGTTGAAATCTTGGATCTTTGATATTAATCTTTCAAGAAATATATTATCTATTGACTTAAAATACTTTATGGTGAATGAGAGAAAAAAAATAAATTAATCTATTTTTTGGACCATTAACTCTTTATATAATAATTAGTTATAAGGTATTTATAGTTTTGCCCCTTATCGAAATATAAATACATCTTATGGTATTTACAGTTTTATTTTCATCTTAAAGTATTTATGGGGAATGAGAGAAAAAAAAATAAGTTAACCTATTTTTTGGACCATTAACTTTTTATATAATAATTAGTTATAAAGTATTTATAGTTTTGCCCTAATAAAAATATAAATATATCTTATGGTATCTATAATTTTATTTTCATGATATTTTAATATACATGACACACCTAACATAATTGATCACTTAAATTTGTGTCATATTTTATAATAACGTCCTACATATTATATATATACCATAATTGTAGATTTTATTATAACAATAAGTCCACGATAATCACATTTTCCATGTTTTCCTCGCGTCTCATATATTTCATTACCAATCTTTCCCTTTTTTTACTTTGTTTTTTAGCACGATCGATTTGTTTTTTTTCATAATTATTCTTTTAACAATATTAGTTACTGTATTGATTTTTAGTGAAATAAATATTTTATTAAAATGTTACTTTAACAAAAAAAAAATAGTTTTGTTCTTTACTACGGCCATTTTTTTTAATATGACTCTTTTTAAAACATCCGAATTCCGAAATAAAATTTTACATTTATTATAGTGTGTGTATTTGTCGACATAAGTTTGAAAATTTATAATAGTGATTGTTATTACTTTCTAGGAAAATGCTGCATAATAATTCGTTCCAGAAAAAAGGAAAAGAAAATAGTGCAGAATTGAGTGGAAGGAACGAGAAACTGAACGGCAAGTCACATGTAAATGCAAAAGTGTCAGCGGGCACAGTAGGATGGGACGTATTTCACTTGCTTAATATATTGTTATTTCAATATATATTTATAATATTGTTCATATTTGTATACTCGTGTGATTCAATTAATGATATTAATTAATTTTATTCTGTTTATGAAATTTATTAATGTATCCAGGGGCTTAATTTAAGAGAGATTCACAGGGATACTGCCTTCCCAAAAATTAAAAATTTTTAATTAGGACAATAGTATTTAGTTCTCTAAAAATATATAGGCTTTGTTTGAAAATTAGCTGATAGCGGATAGCGAATTACATTAGCTGATAGCTGGTTGCATTAGTTGATTTGATTAGTGGATTGTATTAGTTGATTGTATAAAAGTGTTTGGAAAATTAACTGATAGCTGATAGTTGTTAGATTATTTAAACAAGCAAAATGACATATAAGGCTATGATTATATTCAATATTTAATTTATGTTATAAATATGGTGAGAAAATATTTAATTTAGGTTATTTTGAAATTTTTAGTAACTGATAAGGGTAAAAGAGAACTATAATTTATATCGTTTGTTTTTTTAAATTTAAATATTTTTAGATGACTCTCTTAATAAATAACGTTATGTTCCGCTATTAATATACATCACTATTTGTATCAGTTATCAGTATGGGATTAAGATTTTAGTTAGAACTATTTAATGGAGAGAATAATTAACTAAATTAATAAAAATGGATACCTTTTAGACTATTATTAAATCTCAATTAGTGTTATTGATTAATTACGTTTAGTTCAATTGTAAAATTAATAAAATGTTATTTTTAATAATGTTCTTATTTTTGTTTATACTATACGAATATCTCATATTTATTCTAACTACGAGATACGTTGCGGTGGTTATTCGCCTCATTATTTAATTATAAAAGATAAGGGTTTGATTTCTACCCATATAATTGCAGTATAATTTATGATCAATTATTTAACTTTTAGTGAAAACACCGAGACATAAAAATTAATTACTGTTATAATAGATAGGTTGGATCAAACTAAAAAAAATTATTTCATATTTATTTTTGTATTAAATAAACGATTTTATATATATATATATATATCATAAAACAGTCAATAATTGAACAAAAATTGAAAGTCTCTGGATATTTGAACACATGTTGTCGGATTACTTGAATGACCATTCCCCCACCGAAATGGTTAAAAGAATGTGGACATCACCCCTCTGCATATGTAATTATGACTTGCCCCCAAACCACAAACTCTTCCCATTTCCATTCAACACTCCACTTTTTTTTTCCTTTTACTTTTATTTTTAAAAGTTAATAACTTAATTATGCATTTATTTTGAATAAATTTCTTGGACTTTTCCACTGATAACAACAGTAACTATATATATATATATATTGAAAGTAAAGTAATTATAATTAAGTATGAATATATTGAAATGTCAATATTTGGGTAAAATAAGCGGAAACGGTGGAAATAAATATGAAATATTTGAAAATTTATATCATGGTTATTCTCGTCACGTCATTTATGAAACTAATCAATAAAAATTACCTATTTTATTATTTTTATGTCATATTTTTATCAAGTGATTATTCACTCATATTTATTATAAATCAATTTCAAAAACAGTTTTTACCAAGTGAATCTTTATATGACATAAAAATAATAATAAGATGAGTGATTTTTATTAGTTGATCCATGAATAACGTAAGGGGAATGACTCATAGTATACTTTCTTGAAATATTTATGGTTGAAATTTATTTAAGAAAATACGATGAATGTACTAAATCATATTAAATTTTGCAGAGGTCCAATACGATATCGACTTAAACTTTTCAAATCACAACGTTATGACTTGAATATTTGACATTGCTAAAAAGATCTAGCGTCTTATCTGGTTAGTCTAACTGAAAATTTTAGAGATGAATCCAATTATTTGAAACGGTGCATTTCGGGTATTTATTATTATTTATTACCCTTGGTTGTTTGAACTGTAATTATAATACAAACTTTGAAAATGTCATAATTTTAGAGGTGTTTTGTTATTATTTTCGTCTCGAACAAATTTATTTTATATTTTATAGTAGTTTTTTTATATTTATCATTTGATTTAGATCTGGATTTTTAATTTATATTGTCTTTAACTTTTTAACGACAGAGTATCAAAATAGAAACAAAACGCAACGTTGAATATCATCTTACCCAAAAAATTAGTTGGTGACTAAAATATGAATACGAGAATATAAAGAGTATCAAATAAGTAGTTTATCCAATTTTTAAAATCAAAATAGAGATAAAATATTGTTTAAGGTAAGGTGAAACATCAGCGTCGGTGAAGGGGACTTGACGTGCGTATCTGGTAGCTGTAGCAGAGCGGGAAGCAGGCAGACCCAGAAACAGAACTTACCATTCCCAATACGATTAAGCCTTATTTTTATCAGAATATTATTAGGATTAATTATGTTAACGATTTTCAAAATTAAAGATTAATGTTAACAATAACATTGAAACTTAATTTTATTAAAACTAATACTAGGCAAAATTTTGAATTATATATTTTAGATGAGAATTTAAGTTTAAAGACAAACAATATCATTTAAAAAACTTACTCTTAAAATAGAATTGGACTCCACTGGACAAAGTGATGGAATTATTGTCTTAATTTTTTTGTTATAATGGAATTTTAAGTTATTTGTAATTTAAATATTAGTGAAATAAAGTTTTTATCTTTTTATTTTATAACTTTAAACAATTTATAAATTTTTAACTTTTCCTAATATTTAATCCTAACTTCGTTGTTACTCGACTAGTGATTCGTGAGGAATTGTTATTTTTGAAAAATATACCTCAAATATCTCTAACCACAATAATATGGGATAAGATTCAATTACACAATGTAAAACTCAACAAATTCTAAATTAATTTGCGATAATTGGATGAAAAAAAATTAAATGATGATAATGATCATCTTTAAGGGGGGAAAAAGAGGGTGTTGTTTAATTTTACCTATCCATTTCATTTATTAATCCAGTGTAAAATTAATTAAATTTTACACAATGTAGGTGAATCTGAATTAGGGCTGTAAACGAACCGAACGTTCAGCGGGAAGTTCGTTTATGTTCGTTTATTTATTAAACGAACGAACATGAACAAGATCTTTTGTTCGTCTAATTAAATGAACGAACACGAACAAAAGGCTTGTTTGTTCATTTATGTTCGTAAACGTTCGGTAATGCGTTTGTTTATGTTCGTTTAAATTTATTCACATATGTCTAGAGGTGTTCATTGTTCGATTAAACCGACCGAACCAAAACAAATTTGGTTAATCTATTAGATAATTTTAGGTTTTGACTAATGATTAAGAGTTTTTTCAAATTTTAATTATCGATTAATTCGGTTTAAAATTGGTTAATTAACTGAATTAATCAAACTAACCAAAAATATTAAATATTTAACAAATTATATATGTTCATTTATGTTCGTTTGTGTTCATTTACCATTTAAACGAACGAACATGAACAATCTACATTCCTTAATGAATGAACACGAACAATAAATCTTGTATTCGTTTATGTTCGTGTTTGTTCATTTGTTCCGTTAAAGTTAAATGAACGAACATGAACACACCCTCGTTTGTGTTCGTTCGGTTCGTTTACAGACCTAATCTGAATACCAAAGGATCTCTCCAATTTTAACTACTGGTCGAGAATTTATTCCTCGCCGTAGATAACATATGCCCCTATATGGATTAATAGAACGTGAAAGGATTAGTTACTAAAATAATTAAAAAATCAAAAAAGTGGCCGAATCATGGGAAAGTGGGGCCCATGAGATTGTTTCCTAATAAGTGTACAGTAATCAGGTAGTGGGGGCCCAGTTAAGCTCTGTCCCCTTGTGCTTAGCATCTTTGGACAGTCCCTTAAATGATAAATTTATTCCCTTCAGTCTTGACCCCTAACCCATAGACCAAACTCCCCCTTTCAAATCTTCTCTCTCCCCTAATATCTGCTCTTGTTATTATTTTAATTCTAAATTATATTCAAAATCCTTTTCTAATTTGACTCTCAAACACTCATAAATTTGTTTTAGAAATCATTTTAAATTATAAATTATTTTTAAGGGTGTAATATATCTTTTATAATTATTGATGTATGATTTACTCATTATCAATTTAAATCATATTTTATATATTTGTTATGGGGAGGATTGAAAACTACATTTATTCCATACATAACACCAAAATTTAAATATTCAATATTGTTTAAGAATATTGTCAAAAAAAATATTATTTAAGAAATTTAGCAATTGATGTCAATAACCGATAGATAATATTATTATATAATTTATAACATAGTATCTAAAATACCATAATTTTCTTAGTTTTTTAATAAAAACCATTGCACGTTTAAATATCTTCTTCTATTTGATATTAAAATATTATTTTTTAAAACCATTTGATAATACGTACACGTTTAAATAATATCTGAGAGTAAGTATCAATTTACTTGTAAAATGTGTACGTATTATCAAATGAACGAATATTATCATGAAATCATAGAAAATATAAAAGAACACAAAATTTTATTACTGGAAGATTTTATTATTTTTCGTTTACCTCTTAGTGAGAGCATCTGCAACGAGATAATTAGTCAATGCTATCGTTGGTGAATATTTTGAATCAAACCAAAATCAACAAGTGTCGAGTACAATAGCAAGACACGATGTATTTTTAAAGAGGTAATACAAGTTCGAATATTAAAAACGACATTATTGAAAGAGAAAGTCATAAATATCAAACATAGACGGTAAAATAAACATGGGAAAAAGGTCAAAAATAGCCTCCAATGTTTCATCGTTTGGTCATTTTAACCATATCTTTTTTTGTGCAACAACCACATAATGTTTTATTTTTCGTTCAAATTTTACCCTTGTTGGATGAAAATCGTTAATCAACTAACGATCAACGCCTGATACTTGCTGGCATGACATTTTCAAAATTAAAAAATTAATTAATTAGTTTTTAAAGATAATATTTTTTAAATATTTTTAACCAATCACCATGTCAGCAAAAATGCCACGTGGCAGTGTCATGTCATTTCCCTATGCCCTGCAGACATGCTACGTTATTCTCAGGCGTTAACTATTAGTTGACTAACAATTTTCATCTAACAAAAAAATGAAACGTTAGATATTTATTTGCGTCAAAAAAGATAGGCCTAAAATTAGCAAAAAAGTGAAAAATTGAGGGACTATTTTTGATCTTATGCCAATAAACATGTACCGTAAAAAAATATTATTGCTTGCCGTAGTTATTCGCCACGTCATGGAGTAGGACCAACCACGGTTACGGACTTGAAACGGGATTGCATTACGGTTTTGGATTTCTACATTTTTTTCTTTTCAACGGTTGTTGCGGATCTGAAATGAGAATTGTATGCAGTTTAAAGTGTGGAGGAAGCTGACAGGGGAGCAATGGTCATTTGCCACGTGGTTCTCGTGTCAGTATATGGCGACACGTGGGTATCCCAATTAAATGCCAGGACTGGATTTGGACGATTCCTTAACTTGGGTGGAATTGGTTACGTCTTATCACGCAGGTTGCGTGACTTTTTGTTAAGTGGAGGATTGGATTTGTTTATTGTTACGAGATTGTGTCACTAAAGCTTTTATTCATTTTTTTTTCGAATAAAAATATATTATATTCGCAAAGTAAATATTAAAATTTAAATTTATATAAGATAAAATAACATAAATATCATTAATTACTAGACTAATTAGTATATTTATATTATTCACGTTATTGTTTTTGTTTTTTCTTCTTCAAATAAACAGAAATTTGAAGTTAAGCAGTGTGTTTAGGTTTTTTTAATGATGTTCATTTTAAAAAATAGATTCGAGTGTATACCTTAATAATTTGACTATTTATATAAAAAAATAAATACAAATTTATTGAAAAAAGTTTCATTATAAAGGAATAATATTACTTCATTAATAAAGTTTTATATTTTTTTCTATTGTATATAAAAACAAAATAAATTAGGGAAATTGTATTGGGAGGTGGGGGACAGAGAGACAGACAGAGAAGGGGAGACTAATCTCTTGATTAATAGTTAATTAAAGTGTTAATCATGAAACGGAAGGTGGCACATCCACGTTAGCTTTAGAATAACACTTTAATTAAAGATTGATAATTAGAGCCTTTAGGGGGAGCTGGGCACTAGGCGTGTGCAAAACAATCATACACAAAATCTCGGATATTTTATCCGTTTTTTATTTTTTAGATAATTCTGATCAAATATTTAAAAATTACATATCATATATGGATAAATATTCTATATTCGAACCGGATATCCGATTATTCAATATTCAAAAATTCAATATATATATATATATATATATATTTGAATATTGTTATATTCGATATTTTTTAGTTGTTATATATAAAAAATTAAAATTTTCATATTGAATAATTTATTCATTGTTATATTTGAAAACCTGAAATTTTCATGGATATGACCGCAAAATTTAAAGAATAATTAAATCAAGTTATAAATTAAGATATCTGAAAATTTCGAATCGGATACGGATCGCTAAATTGTCTATTCAAATTTGGTTATGTAAAATTTTCGAACCAGATCAGATATCTGAAATGCACAACGCACTTTATATGATAATTACTTCAATTAAAGTTAGGGAAATGAATGGGTTAAGTCTTGTAATATATTTAAAGTTATGAGTTTAAACATATTTAATCGTATAATTATTTCGAATTAAGTTTAAAGTTTATTTAACTTTAATATTAAATCGAATTATTGATATATAAAAACTAAATCGACCAAATGTACACTCTAAATAAATCAATGCCTGAAAGGACTTTTTAGTGTTGGTCAAAATAAGCATCCTTGTTTTGCAAACGAAATCGGATTATAAAGCCTCAACAAGTGGTTTCCTTTTTGCTTTGGTTGGCAAATAATTATAAGAAAATCGTGAAGTCGTTTTCAATGAACGAGTCAAAACGACAAAACCCCGTTTGTATGGACTTCTCAACTACAACGTAAAACGACATGGACTTTAGAAAGGAGAGATGCTTGGTATATTCCAACCCAAAATTGGTTAGGGCACGGAGATGCTATTTGATTAGGATAAGTTGTGTCATTTTTGTTGTCATGTTTTATCTAAACTCGTCCTAATCCAATTTCACCATTTTAATAGAATATAATGAGCCGTTATATTCGTAAAGAGTGACGTATTTTATCTAGATAATCTGAGTTTGAACAATTTTAATTTTAAGTATTGCGTAACTTATTTGAATTTTAAACTAGACACATATATTAACTTATACTCGACCGTTTGTTCATGCCATGGATTATTCAAACATTTTTCGGTTAAAATTCTTATCAATTGGATAACATTTTAGTTTAGAATTGAAATTCTTAGCAATTTGGTAATATTTTAGGTTGTAACTGAAATTATTACATTGCCCGTAACACTTTAGATTGTAACTGAAATTCTTACCAATTGCGTAATATTTTAATTTGGATTCTACCTCATTTAATATTTTAATTTAGAGCCTAAATTATTACCAACTCGATAACATTTTAGATTGAAAATCCCCTTAAATTATGCTTACCGTAAGCTGCCGCGACCTAGAAGGCTAGAACTACCCGTCAAAATATACTTCAAGTTTCTATAAAAAAATACTTCAAGTTTATAAATAATTGTATGTTTAAAATTTATTTGTTTTTACTTTTTTTTTTGATAATATTTGTTTTTACTTTTTTATTTAAAAGATTAGTTTAATTATTAATACCGTTAAAATTCTTATGTTAAATGTAGACCATTACAATATTTTTTTATTATATGGAATCCAAGTTAATATTTTTTAATATCAAAACATTATATCAATAAATCTAATAAATATATTTAATAATGTTAATATTTAAATTTGAAATTGAAATGTGAAATGACTAAACGGATAAACAATAGCCCTAACTTTTCTTTTCTTTATAAACGCCGCCGCTCTCTATTTTGATTTAAACTAAGGCCGGCGGCGGCAACAACTTTAGGGTTGTTTTGTCGACCTTCGGCCGCTAACTTTTATTTGTTTGTTTCGTTTTTTTTATTTTTTAGTCTTTTAAATCAATAAATCTGCCTTCATGACACGTTTTCCTCTACCATTTGGTATGTTTCTATGTTTTTTGGCTCGTTTTTTTATTTGTTTTCTATCAGGGTTGGATCTGACGTCGCCACGACTGATCAAGATGGCGCTCTTTTATTATGTTGTTGATCTCCCTGTCTCGGGCCCTTGAATCGGATTCGGATACGCGATTACATATACCATTTATTCGCGATTGAGTTGTGGTAATGACCTTTTTGTCAACGTACGTTCACTGTAATATGCATTTGTCAACGTTGTTTGTTGATGGTTTTACCTATCATCGTCGATTTGGGGATGTTTGTATCCGTCTTTTGTTTCGAGTCTTTGGATTAGGTTCTTAGCTGTTCTTGTATGGTCCTATTATGATCTAGAGCCGTTAATTTAGTTTTGGGGTTTGTATCTGGATTTAGATGTTCGTTTACTTAGTGAAAGTGGTAAACTTTCATTGTAATTTTGGATATTCTCGTTTAATAAAATTAGTGGATTCAATTTAAAAAAAAAAAGGTGAAATGACTAAATTCCTTGGTGTGGGGGGGGGGGGGGGGGAGTAAAAGAGTTTAGATATAATGTGTAAACTTGTATTTTGGTCAATGGAATCCATTAACATTTAGATACAAGTGGATTGATTTCTTTTGGTTCAAGTCATCTCCAAGGAGACAAAATCTCATGGAAACCTTATCAATGGAAGCACCCATTGGAGATATTGTTGGCCATGTTTTGGACAACAACAAATTTAACTATTTTGGGAAATGTTGCTCCAAAAAACCAACCATTTACTTTCTTGCTAATAATAGTATTATTATTTTTGTTGTCCTTTTAGTTTTTATAACTTTGTCCTGATTAATTTTGACCGACGCGTATCGTACATCTGATTTTAGAGGGTGAGTTTTTTAGCGAGGAGTATTTACATATACAACACCTCGAACTCGAGATCTGCTTAAAAGGAACCAGGCTACTTACCACTTGAACGAACTTAATTGGTTGCAAAATACACGTCAGCTATACAATGATTCGGCCAATACAGGGCTCCATCTCTTAGTTAGGGTTGAATTGTTTGTCTTTTTATTTATTTATTTATTTTAGATATGGTTTCACAGTTTGTTTGCAAGAATATTGATCCAACACGACACTAAAATCTCGTAGAAAATGTGAAGCCCCCTTTTCCCAAATTCCACCACGTTGAAATCCATGCGGGGTGATCCGAACAGTTCTCCCACCATAGTCACAATCGCAATCGCAATGATAATGTGTTTGACCGGCTTGCAGATTATTTAAGTAAGTTCGGGTTCGGCTCGAGATTTTAACAAGTTGAACTAAGCTCATTTAATTTCGACTTGAAAAGCTCGTAAACAAGCTAGAAATAATTATATATATAATGTATATATGTTTTAGTATTGTTAATTTGTTATCATGCTTATATACTTAAAATCTCTTCCACCTTGTAGACTTGTATAATTTAAAAAATATATTATGGTTACTTCAAAAATAAATATAATCTTTTTTTCAAACATGTTTTCACATGTTATTTTTCAAAACTTAAAAAATATTTAAAAGTAAATTGAGAAAAAGTAAAAAACCGAGTCGAGCCGAGCTTGAACTGTCCAATTCAAGCTCAACGAACTTTGATCTCAGACCAAGTTCAATAATACTATTTTCGAGCCGAGCCTGCCCATACTCGACTCGTTGTCACCCCTAATGGCAACGCCACAAACTTAAACTTACGACAAATTTTCACTAACATAATTATTTTTATAATCATCAACATTCGATCTATCAGATAACTCATTCAAATCTAATATTACATAAAATGTTATTATCATATAAATGGAAAGAAATTACCTTATGACTAGCTAAAAAAATACTTCGTACAGACGAAGAATTAAGTTTGAGACATATTAAATATATATCGCACTTTATAGAATTAGGGGTAAGGTCATAGAGTACTCCATGACTGAAAATTTATTAAAAGGATATTATTTTTTAAACGATATTTAAGATGAATTAATTATTTATAAAAAATATGTTATTTATATATATTTTTTAATATTTTTATATTAAAAAATACGATTTTAATTTTTTTTTGGTGTCATCTACTCCAATGAATGAAAGTAGTCAATAACAAAAGCATGCATTGAGATGTGATAAGAAAAGTCTAAATTGATTTTGATGAAATTTGATGACATTTTTAAATAAATAAATCTTAATTTGAATGAATTATTTTTCGATCAAAGTATTTGACTTAATAAAATATCTTAACGAGTTAATGATGTAGAACAATAATATTAGTATAAATTTTTAAATATATATTAAATATGATAAATGCATTATTTTCCATATTTGTTATGCACTTCTATTTGGTCATATTGTGTTCTAGAAGTCGTCTTCATTCTTTGTTACTTTTATGGCTTTAGCTTGCTAAGACACGTGGCGTGTAGTCCCCTCTCCAAGTCTAAAATGAAATGAATTTCAATTAATTTTTAGAAATCATTCACATTATTTTTTATATTATTTCTTAGGAGTGAATCTACACTTATATTTTTAAAAACATTTAAAACTTTCAATTTGTGTGGGCTAACAATTTGAAAGAAAGTAGCAATGCAAGTGATTTTTAATGGTTGAGATCGTAACTGACATGATACAGAAGGTCCACATGACAAATTTATGATTTTTAGTAATCAACTTTCTTTTTTATCAATAGTTGTTTTTTCAAGCTACTTATATAATAATAATTATATTAGTTGCATAGGAACTTTTCAATGGGCCAAAAAGAATTGGGTTTTGTGGCATTTGGCCCACAACCTTTTTCAAACAAAACCTAGACCATGGAGCATGAAAGTTTCATTCATGTTTGTTATCATTAAAAGCAAAACATTATGTTTGGTAGAGAATATTGGACCCCCTCTCTTTTTTTTTTTCCTTTGAAATTGGACCACACTCACATCCCCATCACCCTTAAGAAACTAGTCTCATACATACAAATTCACTTGCTTGCCATGGCTCAATTGGTGATACTTTTCTCCCCATCAAACTACACATTCCTAAATTATATGGACTAACCCTTTTTTTTTTTTACTTTGATAAAGAGAAAGGGGAAAAAGGGAAAAAAAATAATGGAGTACCTTTTTTCATAATTTTGAGGGATAAAAAAGAAAGAGATTGAATCAAAATGTGATGCTAACCTAAAGCCAAATTAATTAACCAATCACTCGCGTGTGTATTTCTGTATAACTCATAATTATACACGTTTTTTTAGATTGTTGAATGGGTGAAATTGATGTCTGACATTAACTTTTTACTCTTTTTTTTCAAGTGATAATTTTTACATAACCAATTGTTAATCTCAGCCATCTATTTCACTCATTCAACGATCCAAAAAGTGTGTAAAAGTAAAAACTCTTATACAGTGTAAACAAATATTACACACCCACACACATAAATATATAATCCTCGTACACCATGTAAAACTTGAACATTTTTTGGAATGTTGGATGAATGTAAATAAATAGGTGAAACTAACAGTAGGAAATGAGAAATTTATCACATGAAAAAAGATAAAGAAATAATCTTAGCCATTTGTTTACTCTCATTTAACGGTTCAAAAAAGATGTAAAAGTGAAGGTTATGATCCACTTACATTATGTAAAAAAACTTTTACACTAATTCTGAATTATTGGATGAATATAAATTAATAGTTGAAGTTAAAAGTTGAAAATGATGAGATTTTTTTTTAAAAATATTAATAATTTAAAATTTTAATTTTTACACTTACATCTATCCATATATACATGAGCTTTAATGAAACATGTTTTCCTGTTATATATATTGGGCTTTGTGAGACACATGGGCAATACCCTTGACACGAGCCCGAAAACATGGGCTTTATTGAGACATGTTTTCCCGCATCTTTGTCGCATTTTTTGTATGGATTCATAGGAAATTTCATAATTCAGGTATACAAATTTAAGGGTTATATGTAATTTATTAAAACGAAAATTTTAATTTAAAGATATAAATATTTATTGATTTTTTATGTCTATTGTTGGCCGACTTTCGAACAAAAAATGAATATAATAGAACTTTAAATTTATTAAGTGCAATAACATTTGTTTCCTATGTGCTTTATCCCTCTTTCGCTACTAATTAGTGACAGAGCTATTAAGGGGTGGAGAAGTGACATAAATGTTAAGAGGTGGGGAGGGACAATTGCACCCTACACTCCATTTTTTTTTCACGTTTGTCCTTCTCTATATATTTGTTTAAAAACTGGTTTATTTATGAATTTACCCTCAGTTTCAAACATTTATGTTTTTGCCCTTATATGGTGCCTTTATTGCTCATGTCGAAAATCACTTTTGATTCTAATTTTTTTTATTATTCAATATAGGGATGAAAAAAATAACCCGTCCCCGTTGGGTCTCAATCTCATCCCGACTCGGTAAGGGCGATTTTTTAATTAAAAAATTAGGTTCAAGACTGGTTATTGAAAAAATAAAGTCGGGGCGGCACGGGTTTTGATTTAGGGTGAAAATTCTCGACTTGATATATTTTCATATATTATATTTAATATTTTTATTAATTTTTTTAGGGCGAGTCGAGTTTAACCAATTTTTATTAAAATATCGGGGTCAAGTCGGGGTTGGGTAACGCTTTTTTATTATATCAGGGCGAGGATAAAAATATAACTGAATCAATCAGAGTAGGATCGGGGCGGCAAAAAAACTCGTCCCAACCAACCCTGTTACCATTCTTAGTTTAATCATTGGTATTCGACTCCTTGACGAAAAATGATGAGGTAAACAGTCAGCAGACAGGCCACATTTTCGCCAGCAGGCAAGAGAACCTATCACCTGATGAACGTGTTATGAACTTTGAATGTGGAAATCAATTTGATTCCAGTGATGCGGATGCCTCTGATGAGAATCCAATATGAACTTTCACATGTTTTCCTTCATGATTATCATGAATGATGTTTACAAACTTTGGTCAAATCTATTTTGATATAGTTGTTTTAAATTATATTTCAATATCTTTATTGTTAAAAAAATATTTATATAACAAATTGATTCTTATTATATTAGACAATAATCAAGTAGGTCTTTGAGAAAAATGTTGTTTTAATCAAATTTTTATTTAAAAATCTACGATCAAATAAGTATAAAATTGGAAACACATCTCAATTGAGCTATTATTTGAAAAAATTATAATAAAATTTCAGAGTCTTATTTAATCGCGGTTTTTCAAATAAAAATCCAGTTAACACACCATTTTATAATTATTCAAAGACTTACTTAATCATCACCCAACTTAATAAGACCAATGTGTTACATACACTTTCTAAAATAATATATTTCTTTCCTAAACATTCATTAAAAGAAAACAATAAATATTATATTATAATCACTTTAATATTATTAAAAAAATCAATAGATCTATTTATTTATAAATAAAGTGCTGCCACTTTTGATTCAAACCAATAGACTATTTTAGCCTTATAAATCTAATAGCTTCATCCAAAATTTTAATAATAATTCGATTAATTTAATGATATTTTGTGATAATTTAATAACATATAAAGATTATTTTTAATAGTTTTATAAATTTGATGACTGTTTTATAATTTTTGAAAAGTCAATGATAAAAAAATTATTTTTCATAATTCAGTGTCTTCTTAATTCTTATGTACTTTGCCCTTATATATATATAATACTTTGATTTATCATATATATTGTTCTTTGCTTAGATTCTATTTAGAATAAAAATGAGCTTAAAAAATAAGTTTTCTTTTGGATGTTTCGACAAGAAATACCAATCCCACTCTTTAAGCAAAGACAAGTGCTTTTAAAAAACAATAAATTAAATTAAGTTTCACGTTAAAGGGAGGATTTATTTAAATATAGTTTTCTATTTTTCACCATATGTTATTTTCCACTTTATTTCTTAAAGTATAGTTGTTTTTTATCAATAAAGTATGGTTGTTCACTGTAGCAATCAGAAGCAAGAAAGAACATAATTCAATTTTAAACAATGTTTATTTAAAAAATACACCTAAAATCAGTGATTTAGTTTAAAAACGAATCAAAGACAGTCCAACTTTAAACAATGTTCGTTACTTTTACTGTTTAAAGACGAATTACAAGCAATTCGATTTTACTAGTTTAATATTGACATAAAAAATACTGTTTAAAGACGAATTGGACACAATCTGACTTCTGATTTATTACGGTAAACAATCATATTTTTAGGAATTCATATTTGGGTAAATCCTCCTGCGTTAAAATATTAAAAATTTAAAATTAATGTAAATATTTTTAAATTTAGAAAAAAATGAAAAAATAGGTATAACTAACTGACCAAAACGCGTTTTCTGTTGTTGAAATTGGGAAGAAAAGAGGAAAGGTAGACCAATTGCCTGTTTCCTAACATTGTCTGAGAACTTGAGAGCTCAGTACAAAGTACTGGGGGTTGAAAAACAGAGTCAGTAAAAGTATAGTTAGTGATGGGAAATTGCTGTTCGGACGTCGGCGGCGGGATGACGGCTGTTGGTGGCACCGCCCCCTCCACTTCCGCTACCAATCAAAACGACGCCGCCGACTGGTACTTAAAGTCTCGTGGCATACAGGGCCTCTTCTCTCAGATCGAGGTATTTTCCCAGTTATTTGAGCGAGTAATGAATAGAATGCCTAAATTTTGCTTAGAATCAATGAACGGTGGAATTCACGTTGTAACTGAGTGGTTGGCTAATTGTTTATTGGAGTGAAGTTTTTAGGTGTTCAATATTTAAATCTGGAATCCTTGATTTTGATCAGTGTTGTTGTATAGATAGATAAGCTGGTTTCTGATTCATTTTCTCTAAAATTTGAGAATTTTGATGATTTTTATTTCCTTTCGTTTTCTGTTTTCCCCTGAACTAAAACTCTGCTGTTTCATTGACGATTCTGTGCAAAAACGATGTTATGCAGTTATCCTTTTCTGCTACGAGTTTGCGAGACAGGGATGTGTTCTCGAAGGTATGTACGTATATGAGTATACTGCAAAACTGACTTTAGCTGTACAGGCGATGTAGTTAAGAAATCAAGTGCCTTAATTCTGCTGTACTATATTTGACTTTGTTGTTGAAATTAAAATTATGGTAAAAAAAATCAGTACAACTTACTGAAAAAATGTTCTGAGCTTAAGGGGCAACTCGATGTTGTATTAGTTGATAGCTGGTATTAGAATTTGTGTAGGATCTTTTTGGTGCACTGTGACTTGATGGTGCCTTTGAGTATACAGTCACATTGTATAGAGAATGTCTTTAAATTGAAGGTTGAAACTTAGATGCCATATAGGTAGGTTAAAATCAAATGATGCATTTGATGCAACCAATGGAAAGGTTCTTGCTCATCATGTGCTGAAGAAGGGTTTGGTGTATTCTTGCTATGTTCGCTATTAATCGTGATATGTTTTAAGGATGAAATCTGCGAGGGAAATACTTAATGAGCTGCTTTGTTTTTTTTTCGTATAACCACCGGTATACAACCCATTGGTTGACTAATCCAGAACGGGTACTGCATTTGCCCAATATGGGGTGACCCTCCCAACCCAATTTGCTGCATTCACATTGCTTCAAACCCTTGACCTTGCTTAAGGGATCTAGTGCCTCATCCCACTAGACCAACTGGTTGTTGGTAAAGAGCTCCTTTGTTAATCCCATATCTAAACTGGCCAAGCAAAGGCTTTTATCTTAAAACATCCTAGGAATATGAGCTTCATGAATCCAAGAATCATGTCACTAACTCTAGGGATACTTCCATTATCTTGATTGAATCTTTAGGTAATCAACTTGATATAGAATAATAATTTAGAGATAAGGACAGATTGGTGAATATAACATACATGAAAAATAAGTCTCTGCTTAGCATTTTTTTGAAGGATTAGTTGGCCTCTTGCATATTTTCAGTTGCAGTTTTTGTATTAACTGATAATGTTTATGAACTTTACTTCGGTGCTTTATTCTTTGGTTACGAGAATTGTATTTTTGTTGCAGAAAACTTAGCCTGATATCTCACAAGTTTTGTTTGCTTTAGAGTGATCCTATGGTGGTGGTTTATATTCAAGAAAGAGATGGAGCATTTACAGAAGTATTTCGCACCGAAGTAGTTCTCAATTCATTGAATCCTACATGGATAACTAAGTATACAATTACTTACCAATTTGAGATTGTCCAAATCTTGCTGTAAGATCTTTTCTTTAAGTCATTTTTTTTGGGGTCAGCAAAATGATGATTTGATTTTTATTTTCACTGTTATTTAACTTGTTTGATTTTCCAACATCTCAGGTTTCGTGTCTTTGATGTTGACACTCAATTTCATAATGTAGCAGTAAAGGTATATTTGATTAATGCTACCTTTTCATAAGAGTTTAGTGTAGAAACTGATAAACTTTACAGGGACATGTATACTGTGTTTATGAGACACACACACACACACAAATGTATGGTATTTGTCTTTGTTGCAGTTGTTTTAGGTTCGTTTTATCTGAAGTAGTTTATTACCATACTTATTTTACATTTCTGTTATTTGGAAATATGATCAGACTTTGTTAAGGATTATAACAATTTCCTCTAATATTGCCTTCATAACAGAGTGTGCAAGCATGAAATTTTTAGTTGATGCTTTCACTTCTTCACAGATGCTTAAGCTGGAGGAGCAGCAATATCTAGGTGAGGCAAGTTGTGCATTGTCAGAGGTATACATAAGTATCTTCTCAGTTGTGTTTCCTTATCTAGTGCCTCTCCCTGTTAATGAGGGCATTTTAGTACAAAGATCTAATATACTGGAATGCCCTACTTTAGTTGAAAATACCTGGATTTAAAACAAAATCTAGTGTTCTTCACATGCTGTTTCACTTAATTTCATTTAGTTAAATTATGATTCCTAACATAGTTATTAATCAAATTATTTTTGTTTTACAGATTGTAAGCAAACGAAACAGGTCATTAACCTTGGATCTTGTACAAAGGGAGGAATCTGTCCCATCAACCCATTCCCAACACCGTGGAAAGCTTACCGTGCATGCTGAGGAATCCTTTAGCTCAAAGACTACAGCAGAGATGACATTGAAGTGTTTAAATTTGGAATCAAAGGATCTTTTCTCAAAAAGTGTATGAATTGTTGATTTCAATTTTTCTTAAAACTGTCATATTTTGTCAGGAACGTTAGTTATCATTGGTGCACTTCTGGACTTGTCTTGCAGGATCCCTTTTTGGTAATATCAAAAGTGGTTGAGAGTGGGATTTCTATTCCTGTATGTAAAACTGAAGTCTTAAAGAATGATCTCAACCCAACATGGAAGCCAGTGTTTTTAAACATTGAACAAATCGGAAGCAAGGTATAGCAAGTTTTTATTCATACTTTTAACAAGTTTTTTTTTTTTAATTTCGTTAATTTGTTACATAGCAGTGCAAGGTTGGTCTTAGCCAGTCATGCCTTACTGGAAAACAACCACTTTCCTTTCCATCTGTTTGTTCATTCTTCTTGTTAGTAATCCTGATCTTGCTAAAATTTCCATGGAACTGGTTATTTCTACTGACCTGCCTATAAATTACAATCAGCTATATAAATATGCAGGCGTCTGCTTAACACGTGCAGATGTTTTCATCATTGATGTTGAGCATTTGTCTATAAGTTGCCCTTTACTGTTTTTGTTACTTGATTATTTTCTGAATTTTCATTTTCTAAATGAACTTGCAGGACAGTCCATTAGTGATAGAGTGTTTTGACTTCAACAACAATGGCAAGCACGAACTGATCGGGTAATTGTTGATCTTACTTTCTTATGTTCCTTTTCCTTTAGAGACTTGCTGATGTAGTTTCCCTTTTTGGGTTTTATCAGAAAAGTGCAGAAGTCACTAGCAGATTTGGAAAAGCTTCATTCTGCAAGGGAAGGAGACAATTTATTTTTGCCAACTCCGGTTGGGCATGATAACAAGAGCAAGGTTTACCTATTTGAACCGAAATGTATTTCATATTGAACTTTTTATTTAACTTTAATTTTCTAATTTGCTAACTGCGATGTAGGTTTCAAAAAGCAAGTTTTTTGTGGAAAAATATTCTGAGACAGTCCAATATACCTTCCTGGATTACCTAGCTGGGGGTTTTGAGCTGAACTTTATGGTTGCCGTTGATTTCACTGGTACTTTCCTGTTTACTCGTACAATTGACATTTAGGCCCAATAAAATTCTGCCAACTGCAATCCTTTATGTAAATTATTAGTGATGTCTCTTTTTCTGTCCTTTCTTATCAAGTCGACAACAAAACATGCCACCCACGTCTTTAACAATGTTTTTTTTTTTGGGGAAAAACGGTTTAGTTAGTCAAACAAACTGTTTGTAAGAACCATTTATTGTTTCTCCATGTTTCTATTTCTCCCCTAGTTTAACAATTTTTTTTAGGATGATTAGCTAAAACATGCTGTAAATATACCTAGAGGTCTTTGGTTAGAATGATGCTGCAGTTCTTCAGCTTAAGACCTTAGGATTTACTTGTATAAACCTGAAACTGTTGAAGTCATATGGATGAATGTAGAAAGCATCATACTGCGTGTGCAGTTCCTGAGAAGTACCATAATACATTCTTACCTTTTCGATTTAATTCTTAATTGTGGTCTATCAGCTTCAAATGGCAACCCCCGCCTCCCTGATTCCTTGCATTATATTGATCCATCAGGACGACTGAATGCATACCAGAAAGTAAGAATCGAATCTCTTTAATAGTTTCCTTTTTCTTTATTTTATTCGTGTACCCAGGAAAATGTTATCCATCTTTTAATCCAGGCAATCTATGAGGTTGGAGAGGTATTGCAGTTTTATGACTCAGACAAGCGCTTTCCCGCTTGGGGATTCGGAGCACGGCCCATTGATGGTCCAGTTTCTCATTGTTTCAACTTGAATGGAAGCAGTAACTTTTGTGAGGTAAGCAGTTGCTAGCTTGTATCTTGTATGTTTTTATCCCACACTTTTCCTCGATATTAACAAATATCATTGCTCCAGGTTGAAGGAATCCGAGGTATTATGATGGCCTATACCAGTGCCCTTTTTAATGTCTCTCTTGCAGGGCCAACACTGTTTGGGCATGTGATTAACAGAGCTGCAATGCTTGCCAGCCAATCCCTGGCTAATGATGCTAAAAAATACTTCGTTTTGTTGATAATCACGGTAAGACATAGGGATGGCTCGATGGCATTTCCTAGAACCCGCAAAGTTTTATATACAGTTGTGCATTCATTGTGATCTTTTTCCTGGATTTATCTTTTTGACAGACATATATTATATTAATGAAACGTAATTTTTTTCCGTCCTTTCGCATAACAATAAGCATTCTATTCTTGAGTAGTAAAGGTTGCTAATTTTGCCGCTGTTTCTGATGGTTGTTTATACTACTCTAGGATGGGGTAGTAACTGATCTCCAAGAAACCAAAGATGCCCTCGTCAAGGCATCAGATCTCCCATTGTCGATTCTCATCGTTGGTGTTGGAGGAGCCGACTTCAAAGAAATGGAGGTACTTATTCCTTATTATCCCCATTTATATCCTTTCGAGGGAGAATGATCTCGTCCCAACTCCCAAGTTATCCTTTTGCTGGCGGCACTCGAAATTTTAATGGGTTTATAAAGTAATGGAGTCTCTATTTACAGATTTTAGATGCAGACAAGGGAGAAAGACTGGAAAGCTCAACCGGACGAGTTGCTTCCCGTGATATCGTCCAATTCGTTCCATTTAGGGATGTACAGAGTAAGTCATTTACTCACTCCGATGCTTCCGAAATGTTCCATTGTTGGGTATATAACAATCATTTTTACTTTGCAGACAGAAGGACTTCTGTTGTTCAATCACTTCTGGCCGAATTACCAACACAATTTTTAACCTACATGCGAAGCAGAGACATTAAACCAAACAGTTAGTTTTTTCTTGTATATAAAGATTCTACATATCGAAATTATTTTTCCGCAAAGCCTCGAGTTTGCCTCTCGTCAATGCTGTGCTTGAACTTGCCTTAAAAGAGATGTCGTGATGGATCGACATTATGGCGTTGGGTTAAAGATTATTCTGTCAACATAGAAAACACAGTGCTATCGGCACAATGGTTATCATGTCCGGCCATCGTCCACGTTTTCATGTCCGGCCATCGTCCGCGATGGGTTGTATATAGACTGATTTACAATTGGCTTGCTACCAAGAGGGGGACGAAGCTCATTTTTAAAAAAAAAATAATGATTGGTATGTTAATTACTATCAAATATCAATAAATATCATGGTTGCTCGCTTGCAATATGTTGGTATTACAATGTTCGCTCGAGCTTAGGTAATTTAATGCGAAGTTAGATTGGTATTGTTTTTATAATACAATACTTAAATTATTTAGATCTCATCCATCTTTAAATTAAAAGATAATATATGTTTAAATGTGTTCGAATCTATGTCCTACTAAATGTATTAGTCCAAGGTTAAAATTACCCTCAAGTTAAAAACCCCCTAATTGGTTTGTTGTAGTAGTATCAGGGACGGAGTTAGGATCGAACATTGAGAGGGGCAAAGGTTTATTAAGATTTTAAATCTAAAAATTAGGAGGGACAACAGACCTGATTTGACTACTATTTAAAAACCAAAAAAATTAGGAGGGGTAAAATACCCTCCCAAACTATACATACCTCCGTCCCTGTATAATAGAGGGAAATATTATTAAAATAAATAAATTTTATTTAATTAGATGTGATAGATTTAAAAGAAAATAATAAATAACAAAATTTTATGTCAGTCGAAAATAGTGGCATTGCTTTATGTCATTCAAAATTCAAATAATATATGAAAGCTTTATGTCATTTAAATAGATACTTTTTTTACATACAAAAATAAATGTTACAAAATACATACACATTATTAAAAAGTTAAAAATATGTATGAATAGATACTAATTTATAATTACATTTAGAAATTTAAATAAAATAAATGTTACAATAATAAAGATTCTTCACTTTGTCATTTTTTTCAAATATATTTTCAATCATGAAAGAGAAATAGCATTGTAAAAAGATGACATAACCTCTATAAAAACTCTCAATATCGAATGTAAGGGGAATGTCTCAATTTTCAATATCCAATATCGAAGTTCAAGTAGCTCAAATTTCTTCCAATTTTGCTTTCTTATATTCTTCAAATTAATTTTTTCTTTCAAATTTTAATTTCTAAAATCTCAAAAATAAATAGATGGTGATACATATCATAATATTATTAAAGAATTAAATTTAAATTAAGGTTAAATTGATAGAATATAAAATAACTGTCGTATCAATAATTTCATAAAAAATAACTAACACCAACTTGATTGAATTATTTTAATACTTTAATGATCTAATTGACAAAATTCATAATTCAATGTTTAAAATTGAATCGAACCAATAATTTAGTGACTTTGAAATTAATTTAACCTATAATTTTCATTACTTGTGCTCATGCTGTTTTAGTACGGCACTGGTTGGCGCCACCGTCGCTTCCTGGCAGAGAGGAAGTTTCCCTGGAACAGTTGCAATCGACATCGCAATCCCGACCGGGCAAGTTTATATATGGTAATGAGGGAGAAATTAGAATATTTAAAAGTTCAAGGATCGATTTAAAACGAGAGTCGTAGTTGAGAAAAAAGGCAAGGCATGTCTCTAATGGGAAATGATGTTAAGAAAAGGAGTTGGAATTTTACAGATTATGAATATATGCAACCCATGAATCATTCTTCCAACACAAATGATCCTTCTATCCTTTTCTCCATTGCCTGTGAAGGGCCAAAATTTAGATTGAAACTCGACGCGGGTGCCGGCTTGAATTCGTAAGGTCCTTCCTTCACTCCCCAAACCTATCAACACATATATTAATTATTTACGTAAAGCACGTTTAGCGGAGGCAAAAAGAGGAGAATTGTAAAGCAGGAGTAGTCCGGGAACCTGATTTCCATCGTCATCGTAACCCCTATCCCAGGTATGTATCTCGTTGTTCTTCAAAACCGAAAGTTCTGAAGTGCAGTATGTTGCTCCATTCTGGTAGGAAGGAGGGAATAAAAAGAATTACATAAAACATCGTTCGGCATAGACCCGACCTTGCAAGGTACACAACAAAGTAAATCGAAAAGATGACAAACATGATTGAATGGTGAGGAATATACCCATGAATTCGGGAATCCGCCTGGCGGAGTTGAACCTTCATATAAACAGCGTTTCCCCCTCTCGCAGCGTTTGAGATGTATAGTTGTCAGATGTTCAGCAACATCCTGTTCATATCATACAATATAATTAACAAAACGCGAAGCTACCGTTGCCAAAATGGCTAAATCTCAGCATTCAACTTAAATTTAATGTTTTAAACAGGAAAATTCTTAATTGTCAAATTGCAACCGGTTGTCGACCA
Organism: Hibiscus tridactylites; assembly: GCA_958450335.1. NCBI lineage: Eukaryota > Viridiplantae > Streptophyta > Magnoliopsida > Malvales > Malvaceae > Hibiscus > Hibiscus tridactylites. Next base: position 2,585,853 of record OY288276.1, read on the forward strand.
CTTAATGGCCAAAAAAGAAAACAATAAGCATAGTAAGCCATAGCAGGATAGAAACAGCCAGCATAAGAAACATGCAAATTGAAACCTGAGAATAGCTTCAAAACGCGAAAGAAAAACCAGAGGAACTGTATTCATGCGCGAAAGATAATAATGGAAAAGGCTTACATCAATAACTTCTTCGGGTAGCGGGCGTTGATCCCTTGGACGATCACAAAAATTCTTGTATTCATCCATGTCTCTAATTGCATAACTACTTACCTGTGGGTGTAAAACGTATGCTAGAAATCAAAACACCAGCTACTTCCGAAGGGCATCATATGAACGCAACACGTGATCAAATTAATATTTATAAATCAAAGCAGATCGGCATAGGCGAGCTTGTTTATAAACCCCTCAAACAGAAGTGAGATTGTTCTACTGTATGTTTTTCGTCTGATATCCTAAATAGAAAATTATTCAACAGAAGAGTAAGATCTTATGATAAATCAAAGCAGATACAAACCTCAACATCACACTTCAAATCTTTCCGACAAGGCTTCACCATGTAAAACCTCTGCAACCAAAAGACTGTCAGAATAGAATGAGGTAAAAGCATTCACCGAAAGGCGATATGTGAAGAATAAAAACACAAAATTCATTAAATCTTTCATCATCATCGACTCATCGTCATAGATTGTGCGGTTCGGTGTATCCTTTATCTGATCGCAAACATAGATTACCTGCCGAAAAGGTTTCTGGGGAGTCCTCCAAAATGCCTATTCCATAAGAAGCAAAAACCACTAAATCGGTGAACATTACGAAAATTCGAAAACAAAAGATTGAACAAAGGGCAGGGCAATGCATCGAACAAACCTGTTCGAAATATAAAACCTTTGAACCATCCGCCATCTCTGTTGCTGGGCAAGTAAGCGTTCTACATTGAAAAAAAATTCTAAATTTTACCAGCATATAACAAATAAACAAGAAATTAGCCAACAACCCATTGAAGGAAACAACATAAATCACAACCTAAACTAATAAACAACGCCTGATTGTTTCAAAAGATGCATACTTTATTTTCAGCTCAATCAACCAAACCCCAAACATGTAAACTAAACTAAATTAAATTCTTTCGTTTAGTACCTGATGTTGAAGTAACTATCTGGATTTCTAGAGGCTTGCTCCTGCGAAAACTACCATTGGAGAACAAAAATTGAGACGAAAACGAAATGAAAAAGCTAAACAAATTTTGTAAAAAAAGGGAAATGAAGTACCTTTTCGCCGCTAAGAGAACGGGCAACGATTTTAGCGTGGTCCCAACGAGTGGTGGATTTGGTTAGCCTTTTGAGGAAAAGGGCGCCTCCAATCAAAAGCAGAGTCTTGACAATCAAACCTCGAGCTCGACTCCATCCATTCGAGTCCGACTCCATCCACAGTCTTCTTCTCACCTCACCCAAAAACCCACCATTTACTTTCTTTCTTTTTTCTCCCTTTTGCAGAAATCAGAATTCTGGGAATGGGAGTGGAAAGGGGAAGGATTCGAAGCTTTTTTTTTTTCTTTTCTGAAACGAAATGGGGGAATTGAACTCTCGGGTGTCGGGTACTACTAGTGTTGTCAGCGTTTGCCACGTATCCCCATCTGTTTTTCACGGTTTTGTTTTGGGCCCTTCAGCCTGAATGATTCCATATATTTGTATTATTGAATTAAGGGAAAACTACACCATTGATTGACCACCAAATAAATTGAGTATACCTATTTAGACCACCGAATTATAAAAATAATCAATCAGACTACCGAATTTATAAAATCAACATATTTTGACCACCGCTGTTAAAAATTTAACGGTAGAGTGACGGAACTGCCACGTGACACCGCTGTTAAAAATTTAACGGTGGAGTGACGGAACTGCCACGTGACAATTGACGGAAAAATTTAAAAATTACACATTTGATCTATGTTATTTACACATTCTTTCAATTTAGTCTTTTAAATTAATAAAACAATAAATTATTTAATTAAGTGGTGACACGTGTCAACACAAAATTCTCCCCGGCTGCAATAAGCAGGATTCGAACCTGGGCTTATCAAGGGTAAAGCCAATGGCTTTGCCACTATACCAAGCAAAACTTTAAGTTTATAATTCTCCGGATATAATATATACATCTTATTTGTTTCTACATTTATAAGCCAAAAGCTCAAACCATATCAATAATTTCACATATATAAATCTTAAACCCTAAATATTTTAAATTAATTTCACCCTAAATATTTCAAATTAAACCCCAAACCCTAAACATTTCAAATTAATTCCACCTGAAATTAAATTCTGTGTCATTTTCTATGTCTCACACTAAAAATACTGAAAAATTGAATTCTAAACTTTACCCCTAAATTTCACATCTTAAACCCTAAACATTCACACTATCCCTTATTTCCCTAAACATTAACCATAAACTCTAACTTTAAAACATTAAACTTTAAATATTTTTAAAATAAAACACCAAAAGAAATATAATTAAAACGCATACGATTTTCATCCGTTTAACATCATTAGAATCCATTCCTTAGCTATACTCTATCAATTATATATATATATATATATATATATATTCCTTCCACCTTAGAGCCAATAATGTGGATTCCCGGAGGATTACAAGACAAAATAAACTATTTGAGATTCTTCACGATTTAATATTGGTTGATTTCAGATTTTGAAGATTTGAAGAAAGATTCGCTGGGCTGCAAAATGATAGTTTCAGTAAAAAAGAAACAACAACCTAGAAGAGATGTTCAGTCGCAGTAGCACATATATATCGGATACAACTATTTTATGAAAAACGGCGAGTTCGAGTTGATCGGATTACAAGTTCATTTGATATATAAGAAAATTTTGTGTATTGTTTTTGCCAAGTTCTCCTCCAATTTTGATGTTTCTTGAGCTGAGCAAAGGATTCCATGTATACAGTGAGAGGTAGGTTTAGGTTTAGGTTGAGAATGAGAAGAAAAATGTCTGTAAATGAATTGAACAAATACGAACGAGAGTATGTTCATGTTCGTTCGTTTAACTTTAACCGAACAAATGAAATTATGAACGAACACGAACATAAACGAACACAAAATTTCTTGTTCGTGTTCATTCGTTAAGAAATGTAGCTTGTTCGTGTTCGTTTATGTTCGTTCGTTAAAACGATAAACGAACACAAATGAACATAAACAAACACAAACAAACATAAATAACATATATAATATGTTAAATATTTAATATTTTGGGTTAGTTCGATTAATTCAGTTAATTAACCGATTTTAAACCGAATTAATTGATAATTCAATTTTAAAAAACTCTTAATCATTAGTCGAAACCTAAAATTATCTAACAGATTAATCAATTTTGTTTTGATTTGGTCGGTTTGTTCGGTTTAACTGAACAATGAACACCCCTAGCCGATAAGAATGAAGTTTTTAACGAGTCATAAAATATGACTTGTCAACTCGAATAACTCAAAATTTTCGACTAGACTCGACTCGAGCTAATGCTCACCCCTAGACATATGTGAATAAACATAAACGATTAACGAACAGGTTACCGAACGTGCACGAACATAAATGAAAGAAGAAGCTCTTTATTCGTGTTTGTTCATTTAATTAAACAAACAAAAAAATTGTGTTCATATTTATTCGTTTAATAAATAAATGAACTTCTCACCGAACGATTCATTGAACGTTGGGTTCGTTTACTGCCATGACCAGAAAAGGGTGAGATATTCGCTTGACCCTTGCAATATGGAATAAGTCAATTAAGAAACACAATCTCATCATTTTATTCTCCAAAGACTTGTAAAGGCTAGCACCAAGTTGACACAGAACAGAATACATGCTCAAAGTCAATGGAGTTTTATTCTCCAAAACCAGCAATCTGTATATAAACCCATACTCCCACAGAGTTTAATTTTATAAGCAGCTTAATTTAGGTTTAGAAATGGAGAAGGTTCCAGTTTCCCTCAAAGGCTTCCAATATATTCCTTCATTGGAGCCTTTGAAGGATACTGAAACGCTTATCCCCTCATCAATTCCTCCTGCTCCACATAATAGTATTAAATTGCGGCTGCAACGCGATGTAACGGCCGCATCGTAACAGTTTTGGAGGTATTCGCGACACCGCGACACTGCAACCGCATTGAAAATCCCGAGAGTTATTAGCCAGTATCACAAAATTGCGACGTTACAACCGCATCCGCAACCGCAATTTAATACTATGCATTATTATTGCTTCATTCTTCAGCTGCATGCATGTGGTTTCCTTCCTCATCAAGCTCTTCAAAAATTGAGTTTTAACTTTTAAGGTGAAGTAATTATTCTACTTGTAAGTGCTATTAACTTCAACCTTTGTTGAATATTAGGCCAAAATCTCTGGAGTTATACGGTCCACACGAGTAGGGGTGTTCGCGGTTAACCAAAATACTATAATGGAACTCATTCTTAATGGTTAACCATGAACACCCCTACACACGAGGCCAAAAGTATACTCTTCTGCACCAAGAGTTGTGTTTGAAATACAATCACTGAGAAATCTCAGAAGAGGAATTCTTGTACTTAATCGTATGAACTTGTCATTATATAACTTAATAGGATAAATATTCTATACACAGCGGTGTAAACTGAAAGTTTCCACAAACGCCTTAGGGTATAGAGAGTTAATTTAGGGGTTTAGGTATAGGGGTTAGAATTTAAGGATAGTTGTTTCAAGTTAATGTTTAGGGTTATAATTTAGGGTTTATAGGTTAAACCCTAAACCCTAAAAATTAAACTCTGGCCTATAAACCCTAAATTATAATCCTAAACCTCAAATTGAAACAATTGTCCTTAAATTCTAGACCCCTACACCTAAACCCTAAACCCTAAAACTAAGGCGCTTAATATACCCAACTAACCATGGGAAATAACCAGGAAAGTTTCGGAGCATAAACCAAGGGTCATTTTCACCAGTGCAAGTGGCACGTTGCTGCTGAATAAACATTATAGGGCAAGGGGAAACTTCCTTTGCATTGATTTTGTGTGTTTTTTTTTTTTGTCTTTTGTTTTTTTAGCACTTCAACGGTTGTTCCAACTTCATCGTATGTTACCAAAGACTGAACTTTTGTTGTTGTCTTCTTACATGTTCAGAAAACACCAGGAAACGTCTTTATAATTACTTGCATAATATTGAACCCTCTATAAATAAATCTCAGGGCTAATTATTCTCCACACGCGGCCGCACCTGCCTGCCTGTATTGGTTCTAGTTCTTGCTGCTGAGAGGAAACCGAGGGACCCGACAATCTCTAACTCTCTCCCTCAACGGTGTTTCTTGTATCCTACAGTTACCTGGAGAACCGTTGAGACGAGGGAGTTATAGAATGTTGGCTCTCCTATCCTGACTGCTTTGCTACGCTATGCTGGAACCGGGTATCCTAAATAAACGAGTATGAACAAGATTTTATATTCATTTAGTTATGTCTGGTTTCTTTATATTCACGAACAAGCTCGTTTATAAATTCTTTTATTGAATTGTTTATAAGTTCGTTTACTCGGCAATCATGGTCAAGTGATTCCGGTAATAAATTTTTATTAATAATTTTAAGTCCGGTGTACTATGATTTTATTAATCTAAATATCAATGCACTCCTTTTCTCCCTCCTTTGTCCAAACTATATATTGGTACGTGACTGGTTATAACTTATAAGGGTTTCCTTAATGAGTCATTTAAAGTGGAGTATAAAAGGGGGCATGATAAGAAGGCATACGATTTCCATCCTCTTTCTTCTCACTGCAGTTTTTCTTTTGATTGATTGTTGGCAATTAATATTAAGATTGGTTGTCGATTATCGAGTTTATTTTTTATTTATTATATTTTAATAAGAATCTCTATATTTGTTGTTCCTTTGCCTCGTGACATGTATTTTTTTCTATTCTTGTGACATATTTCTTTGTTTTGTGGTTCGTTTCATATGTCTTTGTGGCATGATTTCAGCACACCCTAGTGGTCGTTTGTTGACGGCACATGGATTTTATGTTTCTGGTTATGATTTTGTCGATGGTCATGGAAAGTTAGATCCCTACTCGGTTGATGATTGTTTGGTGATGTAATTAGTCATGGGTAGCGGAACATTCCGCATTGTACTTTGGGTCGCTAACCACTCCTTTTTCACCCGTTATACGTCTGGATTGGATAGAGACAATGAGATTTATAAAAACTTTTAGATTTTGATAATATGCTTCTTTTTATAAAAGTATTAACTTTTCTTTATTTTTGGATTATAAGAAATTTCGGTAGATTAATCTTATTATTCTCTTTCGGTCGTTGGAATTGTGATATTTTTTTGATTTTAATAGAAGTTCAGTCGATGTTATCAAAAATATAAGGATGAAAATCGTCTGCCCCTTTATCATGCCCTTTCTATACCTCCACTTTAAAATAGTGGGTTTAGAGTTTAAGGTTTAGAGTTAGGGGTTGTGGTTAGGGTTTAGGGAATTAAAGGTAGGGTGTATTTTTTAGGGTATAGTGTTTAGAGTTTAAGATGTGAAAATTAAAGTTAAGGTTTAAAATTTAATTTTAAGTGATTTTTAGTGTGAAACATAGAAATTAAAAGGGGCATGATTAGGGACAGAAGATCTTTACCTAAAATATAAATAACCTAAAACATAATATGTTGTAAAAAATACAAATCTAAATGTTGGTTAATCACACGTGGCATTACGTCCACTGCAACGGATATATCTTCAAAAATCAGCAACATACAGTTACAGCTTTGATTTTAGTCTTAGGTTTAGATTCAGATTAAAACAATATATATAAGGAAAAGATTTCTGATCATAATCACAGTTTGAGTTCTTGGATTGATGATTATGGGGCGTTTTGCGCTTCTTCTCTTCTTAGCATTCTCGTCTTTGCAGCTCCTCTGCTTCGCCGCTGATGATGACGATGCGGTAATTTTTTATATATTCACATCGATTTCCTATTTGAATCTGTTAATTTACAAAAAATAAGCGTGATTTTTGTTTGTTTGGATTGGCTATAGGTTTTCTATGATTCATTTGAAGAGTCATTCGACGGGAGATGGATCGTCTCCGATAAAGATGATTATACAGGTGATTTCCTCTTGCATTTATGGATCTCTTCAGCGGAATAAATTCATAATCATCTAATATTTTTTTTATAATGTTTGAAAATTTTGATTTGTTTGGTTATCTTTTTTTTGTATCTGGAATCTGGATAATGTTATAAATATTAGAGCCTGAAGTTGATTTTGCAGTTGAATTAGAATTAATGAAAAATTGAAAATCCTCCTTGATAATGTGAAATTACAGAATCAAAATTTTCATTATGGAAGTGGAAATAGTGATAAGATCATTGATTCTGCTTTCTTGACATTGTGATGCATTGGAAATTTGATGATCTTATTGTTCTGATTTCGGACTTTTTGTGTTTTTCCGTTTAGTGTTGGAGTTTGAGGTTGTTTATCATTTGTGTTATCGACTTTCCGTCGGCCTATTAGATGTTTTTCGGGGTGACAAATGTCTATCGATGTGGTTTTCTGGGTTGCAGGTGTGTGGAAGCATTCGAAGAGCGAAGGACACGATGATTACGGGCTTCTCGTGAGTGAGAAGGCGCGGAAGTATGCAATAGTGAAAGAGCTTGATGAGCCTGTGAGTCTCAAGGAGGGGACCGCTGTGCTTCAGTTCGAGACTCGCTTCCAGAACGGACTCGAATGCGGTGGTGCATATCTGAAATACCTTAGACCTCAGGAGGCTGGATGGAAGCCTAAGGAATTCGACAACGAATCCCCTTACGCCATCATGTTCGGACCAGACAAATGTGGGCTAACAAACAAGGTGCACTTCATCCTGAAGCATAAGAATCCTAAAAGTGGGGAATATGTTGAGCATCATCTTGGTAACCAACCCACAGTCCCATCAGACAAGCTTACTCATGTGTACACTGCCATCTTGAGGCCTAACAACGAGGTTAGAATTTTGGTCGATGGAGAGGAGAAGGCGAAGGCGAACTTCCTCTCAGCCGAGGATTTTGATCCTCCACTTATACCTTCCAAGACGATTCCTGACCCTGATGAAAAGAAACCGAAGGACTGGGATGATAAGGCCAAAATTCCTGATCCAAGTGCTGTGAAGCCAGATGATTGGGATGAGGATGCACCGATGGAAATCGAAGACAAGGAGGCAGTAAAACCGGAAGGATGGTTAGACAATGAGCCTGAGGAGATAGACGATCCCGAGGCATCCAAGCCAGACGATTGGGATGAGGAAGAGGATGGTGAATGGGAGGCCCCCAAAATTGATAACCCAAAGTGTGCAACAGCCCCTGGTTGTGGCGAATGGAAGAGACCGATGAAGCCGAATCCAGATTTTAAGGGAAGATGGCATCCTCCTCTAATCGAAAACCCCAATTACAAGGGTATTTGGAAGCCTCGGGACATCCCAAACCCCAAATACTTTGAACTCGACAAGCCTGACTTTGAGCCTATTGCTGCAATTGGTATTGAGATTTGGACCATGCAAGATGGTATATTGTTTGACAATATTTTGATAGCCAAAAATGAGAAGGTTGCTAAGTCATATCGGGATACCCAATGGATGCCAAAATTCGAGATCGAGAAGAAGAAACAGAAGGCCGAAGAAGCCGATGGTTCATACGAACTAGAAGGCTTCCAGGTACTGCATTTGCACGCTTTCTTGTCATTCAAGATTTTATATTGTATAACTTAAAGTTGTGTATACCTTTCTTGCAGAAGAAGGTATTCGATGTCTTATACAAGGTTGCTGATATTCCTTTCCTAAGCGAATACAAACTTCGAATTATCGTAAGTTCCGTCACATGATCTTTGATATGCAAATTGATATTTCAATCTGTGGATATCATCTGACAAAGTATCCGAGTGTTTTTCTTTTAGGATTTCATTGAGAGGGCTGAGACACAACCCAACCTCACCATAGGTCTCCTGGTCTCCGTTGTGGTGCTCATCATCACGATTCTCTTCATGCTCATTTCGGGTGGCAAGAAACAAGTGAGTCTTTCGAACCCGTCGTGCATTGTAACTGTGTTTTCGTTTCCGTTTGAATTACTCATTCGTTAAACGTTGGTGTGCAGCCGAAAGTCGAGAAGAAAACAGAGGTCGCCGAGGCATCGAGTGATCAAGGAAGCAGTGGAGAGAAGGGAGGTGAAGGGGAAGAGAGCAAGGAAACCGGTGGTGCTCCCCGCCGAAGGAGACGTGAGACTTGAAAAATGTCGAAACGAGGAGAGAGTTTTGCCGGTGATCGGCTAGATTTTTGCTATTTAGGTTGGTGCTTGTTGGTTTTTTGGTTTCACTTCTGAATGTCAGAGGTATGAACGAAAGAAAAGTGTAAATGAGACGTTTAGTTTTGTGTTGTTTTTCTGCCTAAGCAGGCAGAGTTTGAGGTTTATTTATGAAATTCCTGCTACAGCGTAGCTTTTTATCAATTGACTTCAAGCATTACTAACATCAGAAAACTCGATGGATGGATGTTGAAATTGTTGGAAAAATAGACTGATACAAAATAAGGCGTTAGCACTGACTGAAAAATAATAAATTAATTAAACTAAATTAAACAGTATCGTGGTATTAACTACTATCTTAGAAGCGAATTTACACATATCACGTATGGTTCCTCTAAAGTTAACACCGCTTTTCAAATTTCGTACACCCAAAAAATAAGTGAACCTTGATGCCTGATGGTACTATTCTTCTCTTAACTCAAAACAACACTCAAAGAAAATTTTTAAAGAGTGTTTATTATGAGTAAAATTTATCATTTCTACAATAAATTTAATTCTATTTATAATAAAATTAAATTGTCATAAATGTTTATTACGAGCATTAACAACAGAAATTCCTCCCAAGAAATTTCAATCTGACAACTTCTTTCATACAAAATCCTTTGGGAGAAAAAGCAAAAGTAAATACTAAAACTGGGTTAAATTTTGTTATTAGTATTTGTATTATGCTTAAGAATTTAATCAGTATATGTCAATTTAGAATTTTTTTTCTACAAAATTTAAAATTTCAGTCAAACAATATTAAGACAAACTAAATTACGAGACTCAAAACAATCAAATTGAAAATCAAATATACTATTATTGTAATCATGTACGAATAGAAATGGACCAATGAGCTATTCAAAAAAAGAAAAGAAATGGACCAATGAGGACAAAAACCCTCTGCTTTTTTGGTGTTATTTTTATATTTTAAATTATAAACTCTAAAATTTAAAAATACATTATACTTTAAGTTCCGAACATAAGGTTTTTCTTTCAATTACCGTAGGGTTTTCTCTTTTTTATAGTGCCGTCGCTCTCTCTTTTTGGTTCAAACATAGCGGCGACAATAGTTTTTGGGTTATTTATCGACCGTCGGTCACCTTTTTTCATTTATTTGTTTCTTTCTTTTAATTTTTAGTCTTTTTAATTTAATAAATTTGTCTTTATGACACGCTTTACTTTACCGTTTGGTACTTTTTTTTGCTTTTTAACATATTTTTCTGTCTCTTGACACGTTTTTCTATTATTTGTTTTCTATCAGGGTTGACTTGACGACGTCACGACCGATAAAGATGGCGATTATTTGTAATCATGTTGATATTCCCTACTATGGGCCTTCGGTTTGAATTTAGATACGCGGTTTGCGCTTGTGAAAAGTTTCTCAGGTGCTCGGCTCTGATTTGCGTTTTCTCGGTGGTCTATCAATAGTTTCATCCCCTTTTGTGGTTCGTTTTGCCGATGCAGTCAGATTTCGTATCTATTTTCGGTCGAGTATTTGGATGGGTTTATAACCTTTTCATGTATGGTTCATGTCTGATCTAAAGTGTCTAATTTTAGGAATAAATCCAAATTATGTATTTAGTTTACAATGATAGTTTGTAAACCCTTATTGTAATTTTGAATATTTTCTCATTAATAAAACTAGTGACTTATTTTTAAAAAAATACATTATACTTTAAATTCTCTAAACCTTAAATTTAAATTTTAATAGGGAGCATAAATATGAGCACCAAAAAATAAGGAATTTCTATTCATACAGTCAAATCCCTTGAATTTTTTATTTCTTTAATAATTTATATATTTTCTGTTAATTATCCTAAGATTTTTTAATTTTATATTTCTTAAATTTCTAATATAACATCTTAAAGATTCACACTTTTCACAAAAATCCTAATGTGTATGAACCCTTGACGGCAAAATTGGCCATATAGGTCATTTTTTTATTATTATGCAATATAAGTCACTTGTGAGATTATTTGACAAAGTAGGTCAAAATCTACAGTGGCTCGTCATATGGATATGGCGAAATAAGACCTCGTTGTTTGGAGATGACGAGGTGAGACCTTATTGTTTGGAGATGGTGAGGTGTAGGGGATTTGGCTTGTCAGGCTTGGCATTTTGGTACCACGTCATCATGTGGAGGTGGCGAGCTTCCGACAATAACAGTTGTAGGTTGTGAGGTCTATCCTGCACTGTAGATTTTGGCCTACTTTATCAAATAATCCCACAAGTAGCTTAAAATTTAAAATAATAATAATAAATGGCCTATATGGCCAATTTTGCCAACATTTGATATTTCCACTCTCTCCTGGCTTAAAAATGAGAGTATACAATAGTCAAATACTAGTGTACCAAAAAAATCTAACATGATTTAGTCCATGGACAATGAATTCTTCACTCATTTAGTTTTACACCCTTAATTTTATACTTCTTTTATATGTTGGATGAAGATAAATTTATATTTCTTTTACACGTTGGATGAAGATAAATAGATAATAGCTGGGATTATTAGAACAAATTTGAAAAACCACTTCTGAAAAAATGAGGTTTTTTACATCTATAAAACGATTAGAGATGGGCCAATAACATCCCCTCTCCTCTTCATCCCTCCCGCTTAAATTGAAAGAAAAATATACAGATTTTCACTACTCATTGACTTATATGATAAGCTTTTTTTTATCTAGCACTTATATGATAAGCTTTAAACAATTGAAAAGTGATTTATCATACGAAATGGCCCTTTTTTAATTCAACGAATTCTTTGTCAAAACCATAATATCACCATATTTTCAAGACAAATTTACTCCTTTTTTCCAACTTGAAATGAAAGTTCAACTTTCTCTAACCTATAATTACCATGTCAACCGATTACGAATTCATCGGCGGCCATTTAATTACTACAATTACCAGAATCTTACACAAGCACACGGAAACGCATACGTGCTTGTAAAGTTAAAGATAGCACAAAAATATCCATAAAGCAACTCTTCTTAACGGGGGGTAAAATTGTCTCTAATGTCTCCCTCGCATGGAAACAGAATAGAAACGCTACACTTCACCTTATTTAAACATGTTTAAAACAAATGTCAGCCTCGCTACCAAAAAAGGACCAAATAAAGAAAAATGAAAAAAAAAGTGTGTCAAAACTTAAGCAAGTTTAGGTTGAGAATCTCTTCTAAATATTCTTTAACTACTAACTATAACTAAAAAGAATTCACTTGGGGTAATTCCAACTCACAAGTGAATTCTTTTTTTTGGATTACCTGAAAGCGATGAAATATATTTCATCGCTTGGCAGCCCCGGTCTTCTTAGCAACAGCTGCTGAAAGTGGGGGATGATCCTCCTCATCATCCGACCCCACATCTCCGTACTGCCAAATTCCACGCCTACCGGTTTTCGCCTCTTTCTGGAAGTTCTCTAAATTGTCGAGCACCGATTTTCTATCCTTGGATTCCCATCTCTTCCTTTTCTCCAGCCTAGCTAGTCCCTCCTGAAACAGTGACTCACCAGTGAATAAATTAGATATGTGCATGGTCAAATAATATGCCCTACTCAAAAGTCGTATTTCGCAATATTAAAAAATTATGGCTAGTACTAGTAGTATTTAAGTACGTATCACATGTTTTATTAGTAAAATAGAAAAAATGATGATCATTCAAACCTGTAGCATTGCAGCATTAATGCTAAGGTCCGACTTCTCAGCAACGAGAGTTACAATGAGAACGGTGCCAGTTCCTTGTCCCTTGACTTTTCCACCCGAAACATCCCTTTCTTCGATCATAGCAGTAAACTGCAGCGAGCTCCCGAATGTCTGCTCACTCAAAAACTGAGCAGCCTCAGTACCAAACTCATCATCAAGGTTTGGAACTTTAAGAAATGCAAGGCTGCATAGCTGAGCAAGCCCGGGAGATGCTGCTACTGAAGGATCAAGAGGTCGTAATTGACTGTATGGGACCACCTCTTGGTTCCCGTAATCAATATAAAACACCTCAAACTTGTCATTCGGAGATTGAACTCCTCCTCGAGGTGCATTGACAATCTTCACAAGCCAGATGAAAACAAAAACATGTCAAATGGCATACAAAGATGCATAACAAGCAAGCATGCAGGCAAGCGTAAAATGAAAAAGCCACCCCCGCAAAATTTAAAATATAAACCACGCTTCCTAATATTTAGTTACATAGAGAACCTTGTGCATTTTCACCTTATGTGTTTAAATCTTATAAGGGGGTTACAACCGCAGATTTAAGTGATGAGTTACATTTCAGCAGCAAAACCATATAAACAAAGTCACGAGGAAGATTAGGAACTTTGAAAAAAATAAAATAAATGCCTCAAGGATCGAAAATCAAGTAAATGGAACTAACCATTGCACGATTCCAGGAATTATCCATGCTAAACTGAGCAAGGACAATGTCGCCCTTCTTCGGATTGAAAGCACCAATCACAGGAGCTTCTTGAATATTTAAAGATGCAAGCTGTTTTTGAATAGCTGATACTCTCTGATCTCCCACTGTCTGGACATAAAATTTTCCACCTCCCAATACTTCTGTAACAACCACCTGAAAATAACAAGAAAAGTATTTCACCAGTTCATGATAATTAGAAAGTACTGCTAGTTGAGTTCCTAGAGTACCTGTAACAGTTCTTTTTGTTTGCTTTCGACAGCGGCTTGTCCGTTGGAAACTTCCTCTCCTTCAACATAGTTCTCCCAAATCTACAAATAGAAGTGCAAAGATAAATAAATCCAAACAGTTTAATTGGAACTACCAAAAGAACAATGGGGAAAAAAGATATGAACCGCATCTTACTTTCAGTTTCTGCCTCTTGGCAGATTGCTCAGCCTGTTCAAGAAGATGAGCATCAGGAATCCTATCACTGCCAAATGAAGTTTGTAGCTTAGCCAGGCCGGCCTCAAGGAGCGTCACAGCCATATTGGTTTTTGACTCCCATAAAGATCCCAAAAATGTTCCGGTTCTATCAACGGTTTCAATTTCAACCTATGTAGAAAAGCATACATTAAACAAAACAAAAAACAAAAATGGCAGATAAACAGTTCACAGAGAAAGACTGATACCACAACATCTCTCTGCATGATCTTTCGTCTCATCAGTGCTATGGCTTCATCTGAGTAGGGCTCCTCACGACCAGGACACCTGACACCAGAAAAGGAAAAGGCAATACTACAAGTTTCCTTCGGGATCAGAACCTTAAAACGATGACCACTTAGGACATATTCCACAACAGCTGGAATCCTGCCCCGGTTCAGGAATGGCAGGAAATCTCTAGCTTTCTTTGCATTCGCCTGGTATTAGACAAGACAGACATATATGGAAGTTGGAATTCAGATAAGAAATAGAAATATTGCGGCAAGAAAATATTCAACATAAAAGGATATATTGCTAACCATCGTAAGGTCTTGTATGTGCATGGCTGGAGGATCCTTTGCAGAATGAATGCCTTTCTTTCCAGAAATAGCACGGGATTCGGCAGCCAAAAGGGCATCGTAATAGTTTGATCTTTCCTCAAAATCTCTATGTCTTATCACAGTGCCAAAGCCACGTCCAACCACCAACTCCGCCACATTCAAGCCAGGCTGCTGGTTGCCTGCTGTGGATGGAGCTGCTGCAGCAACCTCATCACCATCACCCTTGATTGGAGACATGAGGAAGACTGAGCCAAAATCCATTACCCTTGAATCCCCAGGTGCAGCAGCTGCTGCAGCTCCATCTGCCATGGTGACCTTCCTGGAATATTCCATTTGTACGGTCACCTGACAAAAGCAAGTTGACAAATTGTAAATATAATCAACATTCAACACTACCAAAATAAAATTTAAATGAAAAGGTATTCAAACCTGTTTTCCAATAAGGCGTGTTCTTAAACACTCTCTTGCTTCACGGGCATATGCAGCTGGCTTTTCATCTCTACGAGGATTGCCCATTTTTGGACATCTAATGCTTGAAAGATTGACTCTGCGCTCAGCAAGAGGACTTCCATAAGGGATAGAATCATCAGCCACAACAATGCAGTCCCCACTAACAACCTCCACAACCTGAGAAAAAATATGCTACCATAAATAATTACAAAAGCAAGAACCTGCTAATACAAATAACATGAGAAAATAATTCCATTACCTTTCCTGTGAAATTTTGATCACGGATTGCCTTGGAGTTTGTAGCTGCTGGTACATAGTTTGTCCACATCCTCAGCCGAGCCTTCTTGGCTTCAAGTTCTGCAGACTTCAACCGCCGCTTGGCATCATCCTCCATCATATTAGCACTCCATTCAACATATTTTGCTAGACCCTTTATTTGAGAAGAAATGATTAAGATGAGATGAGGGGATGGTAGAGGGAGAGAGAACTCAAAATATATCAACACAAATTCGAGAAAAGGATGTATGCATAGTTTGTTTCATAAAAATATATGGATGAAAAGAACTCTGCTAAACCAAGAAACAGTTTTAGTTATAAACCCAAGGAACTACATCATGTAGGATCTTTAAAAATGTGCCAAATACATAAAACTGAAAAAATTAAGGTATACGCATGAATGGCACACACTTATCAAGTGTGTGTGGTTGTTAGAAAAGAGAAGGTAAGCTAGAGAGCTAAACCAGAACACTCGAAGAAAAAAAACAATTAACAATTTGTTTTAAAGAATGGAAATTACAGAATAAAGATAATTCAAGTTAATCTTGTTTTAAAAAATCTTTTACAGAAGCATCATTTAAAAAAAATAAGTTAATCTTTAAAAGATATTTCAAGTGTACAAACTTCAGTAGGAAGAAAAAATGATCATATTATTATTATTATCAAGAAAAAGATTTTTTAGGATACAAATTTTTTTACAAGCAAAAGCAGAACAAAAAACTTATGTCAAGTCTAAAACATGAATACTGCACTATAGTTCCGAGATAGTTCAATGTTATCATTCATTAAAATATATGTTAATGTTGAAGCAAAACAAAACCCAAGAACTTACATTTTCCACAAGCTCCAAAGCAAGGTCTTTCGCTGTATCACCTTCAGGATAATAAACGGACCCGATCAAATTGCTGAATTTGTCAACACCTTCAAGGACAATACGTACCTACAAAATCAACCTTGAATTTAGTCTATTATTCAAAATGAATGAACACAAGTTATCTTAAAATATTCATTCCCTCACTTCTCTATTCAGACAGCGAACTTCTGTAAAATATTTTGCTTCAGGTCCAAAGGGATCAGGGGAAACTTCAGCAGAAGCTGTCGACGAGGCAGCAAGCTTCTGTGCAGATGTTAAGGCGGCCCGTGGCTCAGCTGAAGCATCTCCATTTTGTTCATCTGAAGTAAAATCTGTTTCAACAACAGTTTCGGCAGCAGCCCTTCTACCCATTGATGGGGCCTATATAAACAGGGTAAAGATATTCAAAAAACAAACTCATATGATAACAAAAATAAAATAAAAAAGGGTCGTGGATTAGATCTTGTACCTGGATACCAGCAACAAAGACTTGCACAAACTGAAAATCTGGAAGTAAATAGATTCGAACGGTACTACCATCGCGAACCTGCTCAACAATACCTTGCATTGGCTTGCCCTTATTTGCAGCTAGAAGACCCATGGCATCCAAGTTACTTGGGTCACCAATGGCAGATGGAGGTAAGTTACGGATAGAAGCCTCGGCAGCACCAGGCACCTACAACCACAATTATAAAGACCACGATCATTTAAAAACTACCCTGTGCTAGATCAGTGAGTCGAATATATAATGTCTTTCACAAAGGGGAAAAAGATTACCTTGCTCCATCGGCCCAGACCTTGTTGTTTGGCTTGTTCTTCAAGACGTAGCAATTCAGCAAGAAAAGGACTTGCTTCCCCTTTCTGCTGCCCTTGCTCCCTAACCTGTACAAGCCAGGCTCAGTCAGACCGAGTACAAAAAAAACAAGGGGGAAAACCTTTTCCAAGTATTTATACAAACAGAAAAGCAAATTACCTTTGCCCAGCCTTCAGAGACAACAAGCATTGCCACATTTTTGTCACCACCGAGATAAACAGAGCCAAATTCTCGGCCAATGCTCGGTACTGTGTATTCAACTCTAAAAGTGATTTCCTGAGAACAGAATAAATTAATTAGATCCACAAAAAATTCTAAAAAAAAATGTCATATAAAACAAGTAGAAACAATGACAAAATAATTAAAAAGAAACAGACTTTTCCAATGCAGAGCTTCCTCAAATACTCTCTGCTGTCCCAGGCAAAGGGCTCATCTACACCACCTCTACGGGCCTAGTAATCAGAAAAAGGAAAAGCAAATAAAACATCAGCTTCAAGTTTTCCTCAAAAGACATGCACCAGAATTTTTTATCTTAGACCTCGGCAATTATACAATCAAAACAGATAACCCAGTAAAAACTCTCAGAATCAGAAGCAGCTCTCATCCAACAAAATCATTATCAAAACAAAAACAAAATTAATCGGTATGAAAAAGTCAAACATACAAATCAACAAATATAATAGGAACTAAGCCAGAAGTAAACAATAACTCAAATGAGCTTTACCAGTCTAGGAGCAATGAGAGATGCCAAGGTAACGGTTTTCTCAGGCGGAGGTCCAGGCCTGTTACTGGTCAAGGCCGTTACCACCAAACTATCACCCGATGGAACTGCTTTGACTCTCCCTTTGTACCATCCCGTGCCACCAGCTGCTGATGCCGCCATCGTCAACACTCAACAGCTAAGATCTACATCAAAAATCAGCAAACATTCCACTCACTACATCAGTATTTCCATAAACAAACAAAAACACTTACGAATTCAATCTAACAAAAAATTTTAAAAAAATCATCCAGATCTGTAACATCGAATTAATAACGTAATCAAAACAATCGAAAAATCATCGTTTAATCTCACAACATGCTACATGCAACACGAAAACGTCAAAATTTTAAAAACATAACCGATTCAAAAACTTGATCTATCAATTTCTCAAACAATAGCTACGAAAAAACATCAAAAATAAAACCAGTGCATGAAAAATCAGACTACAGCAATGCAAACGGAAGAGATCTAATAAAAAAACACGGAAAATAATCGGCACTGAGTTTTTTACCTGGATCAGCTGAGGAGAACTGAAGCCTTATTGATCTATCACAGAAACGGATAGAAATATTAGCTCTGATTATTATTTTCTCAGTGCAATTCAGAGAAAATAAATAAATAAATTTGAAAAATAAAAGCAGGAGAGAAGATACAGGATAGAGACGGCGATCAGAGAGAGATATAGGAGATCGTGTTAATAGGAGGGGCCGAGACGTAAACAGAAAAGTAGGCGATGTGGGCGATGAATCTTCTTTTAGTTTGGGGTTTTAGATTTGTGGATAGCTTTCGGAAAATCTTAAGGTAATTTTTTGTGTTTTATAACACTCAAATATTACTTTTAACTTCACTCGGAAAACTGTAACTTTTAATTTACAGTTAACTCCAAACTGAACTTTTAAGTTACAGTTAATATTTTTTTTTAAACAAATTTTCTTTGAAGTCATTCAGTAGTAAAGGATAATTTCTCTTATCCACGTGACCCGAGTTTGAGCACTACATATGCATATTGTGTGTGTCTTATTAAAGAATTAAGAAAATTAAACAGATATTACCTTGTAATTACACCAGCATATTTAAAAAAAATTAATATTTTTTCGTTAAAAAGACAAAATAAGATTTATACGGTTATTTAATTCTTGATTAACTTAAATTCTCTTACTACTTTTACTAATGAAATTGGTTGTGTAATTTTTTTATGTATTTATACTATTATTTAATTTACGAGTGGTTTTAGTGCCACTAATTAATCAGTCATCAACTCAAATAAGTGGCATTTACATGTATACGTGTATCCCTTAAATGTTAATGTATTTTTAATATATAAATTGATATAACATTTATAATATTAAGACCCCTCCACGTTTTCTATAAAATTAATTTTAAAATCAGCTACATGTGAATCGAATTAAATTTAATCAGGCTAAATAGATGCGGTAAATAGGCAGCTTTGCATAGATTGGGAGTTAGGCTTTTATTTACCTTGTAAATACTTATTTATAGTAGCAGTTTTGTTGTTCCTTTAGAGGATAAATACAACAAATTATCTAAAAATTAAACTTAATAAAAAATGTTTTTACCATTTTCTTAATTATGCTTGTGTGTAAAAAAAATAGTCAAATTGTTGTTACAACAAATATTAACTCTAAAAACATATATTAGAAAAAAAAACTTGATAGTAATTAATTTTCTTAAATTATATATGAATGTAAACGTCTTTTAATTCCCCAAATTTTATCATATGAAAAAAAAATTAATTGACTACACCAAGCTAGTAAAAGACAAAGTATCTCAGACTCAGAAGCTACATTTGGTACTTGTCCCTAAACCACAACACTTGATTGATGAACTTGCATCGAGGGCGGACATAACTAAGAGTGTACATTTTCAGGCCTTAGATGAGTAAAATAACGATCCGTATTTGATATGAAAAAATCGTCAGATTTTTTGATATTGGATACTTAGATTAGATAAGTGGGTATTTGATTATTCGAATATAAAATTTGTTTTAGGTATTTTTTTAAATTTGGCGGCCGTATGTATAAAAATGTTAGATTTTTGAATATAACGAGCAACAAATTATAAAATATAACAAGATTCACATCTATGGAAATTTTGATTTTGGGAATTTTTCCGAAACTTGAAATTTTGTGATCCGTATCCGATCTAAAAAATAAAAAATCAGATCATGTATCTGAAATTTTGGATCGATCAAAGAATATAACAAGCAACAAATTGTCAACTATAACAAGATTAACATCTATGAAAATTTCGATTTTCGAATATAACAAGCAACAAATTCAAATTGGATTTTTGTATTTTTATCCAAATAAAATATTGTGATCCGTATTTTTTCAAATTTGACGGTTGTATCTATGAAAATTTTGGGTTTTCGAATATAACAAGCAACAAATTGTTAAATATAACAAGCTTTGCATATATGGACATTTCAATTTTTCGCATTTTCGGGTATAACAAGCATCAAATTACTAAAAATAACAAGAATCCGTAAAAATTTAAATTTTCAGATATTTTAGAATTTCGGATGATCCAAAACTTGAAATATTGTGATTTGTATCCGATCTATAAAGAAAATCAGACCATGTATCTAAAATTTCGAATCGATGAACATATAATCAAATCAATATTTTTTCACGTAAGGCGAACTCATTTTTTATAGGACGCGAATTTGAAACTCACTTTTAACATAACACGAATTTCGTATTGAATAAGTTGGTAAGAAAGAAAAAAGTTATTTTACCGCATTTTTTAACATAGAACTCGCTTTCTGTAAGACGCAAGTTTATCTTATATGTACTGACATGGGTCATTTTTCTAAATAATCAAACATAATAGTTATATTTCTAATTAATTAAATAAAAATGTATATTCATTTAATATTGTGGGCATAACAAACACTGAGATAAATAAAGACTTGTCTGTTAAGGGGATGTGGATAAAGCCTGCACTGCATCACTTTCTGCCCTAAATTGCTGTTTTCCATTACACGAATAAACTTTTTGGCTGCTTATGGAAATTGTTAGATTATGCATTTTCTCATCAGCATGACATAAACAGAATCATGGCTGGTGGTAGGGGTGGGGGAAAAAACCCGGTTACCCTGTTTTGGTCTCGGATTTGGTCCGATCCGATGAATCTTTATCCGGAATTAATTTCGGTGATACCGAGACTAGACTGAGATTAGATCATGATTTTTTAGACTTAATACTCGGTGGGTACCTGATATTGGTCTGTTAGAACCACTTTAGCTGATGTTTTGGTGGATATAGACTTAAAGTTCTTTAGTTTATTCTTTCTCTTTATGTATACATATTATGAATATGACTCGTTTTAAGATTTTAACCTTCAAGCCTACAATATTCTGATTTTGTTATTTAATATTATTATTGGTGGTTGAAAAATTTCTCATGCTGCTCAAATTTTCTTAATTGTAGACCAATTGACCGCGTACTTAGTACTAGTACCGGTTCTCACAAATACCCTAATTAGTTCCTAGAATTTTGATCCGGTCTGATCGAGATTGAAATTGTTTTAAATTTTCAAAAATTGATAGTTACTGAAACTAAGACCGATTTTAGACAAACTAACCGAGACAAGATAAACCAAAGGGGATTAAGATCTATAAACAATGGTCATTTCTGACATACTTTAAGCCATTGCCATTGCATTGAAATGATGTGGAAATGAGGGGAAAAAGAAGACAGAAAACGGCTCAGTTCAATTCTTTAAGACGTATGTTTCTAACTATTAATTACAATCTAAAATTGTTTGTTTATTGTTATTTTAGTGGTAAAAGATGATATAATTTATTCATATGACTCGGGTTTGAGTATCAGTTTTGTATAATGTGTTAAAAAATAACTAATAAATAAACAAATGCTACCCTTATATCATACCAGCATATTCAAAAAAAAAATTACAATCTAAAATTTTCGAGCTAACAACAGACATTAAATGACGAAATGAATACCAATTCATTTAGTAAATGAATTGATACATACCGTGAGAGAACATAAGATTTTGTTTATCCTTCTAATGCACTTTTAGAGATATGTGTTTACATCGGAATATATAATAAATGGTGTCTATAGAAAAAGAGTACGATATTCATTCTATATGACCCATATTCAAATAATTTTTGTATGTAATGTGTGTGTACGTTTTTTAAGAGTTAAAAAAGTATAAAATTTAGTTCATATTTTTATACACAATCAATTTTAAGTCTATTAAAAAAGTATATAATAAATGAATTGATATTTGTTTCGACATAGTGCACTCGTTCTTGTGTTATATTTCAAATTCGAACCTTTGAAGACGCATGCGATAATAACATAAATGATTTTTTTTTCTTTTGTTGTAACTCTATAAACTTCGTTCAATCAATTTAGTTCATATTTTTATACACAAACAATCATTAAAACTATGAAAAATATCATTGTAATCACTAACATTTTAAAAGTTATAAAATGATCATTAAATCTATCAAACCATTACAAAACGTCCATTAAAATTTACCACACAGTTACAAAATAATCATTAAATCAATCGAATCAGAATATTGTTTTATAACATCTAACAACCATTTTGTAACAAGTCTATAAATTTAATGACCATTTCATAACTTTTAAAAGGTTAATGACCAAAACAAGTATTGTTTCATGGTTTAGTGACTATTGATGTACTAAACCAAAAAGGGGATAATATCGTTCAATGAGGCCTATGAATATTGAGCGTAGTTTTACATCATCAAGCCCAAATAAGTCAAAGAGAGAATTCGGGCCGGACTAAGGACCCGCACGATTCCCACGGGCGGGCTTCGCCGAACTCACTGGTTTTTAGGGTTAGGTTATTCTCGTTCTTCTACTAAAACCCTAATCATTTTCCCTATAAATACATTGCCGCTATTGTTTTAGTATCACTGTGTATATCTGCCGTCTTTGATTACACAGCAGTTCTTCCTCTCTCAGGATTATCATTTTCAATTTCCGATTGTTTTTTAGTTTTTTTGTTTGTTTTGCTTTCATCGGAGAAGTTGATCGCAGTGATGACCTCATAAAATTCAAGCTCAACAGACCGGAATGCAGGCTTCTCTTAACGGAGAACTTTGCGTGTCGAGAACCCGCTGAACTGAGCTATCATTTTCTCTCCTTTTTTTTATTTTTTTAAACGTGAAATTTGAGATTGCGATGAGGATTCGCAGCTCCCTCTTCCGATTAATGTTGAAGAAATCGGCTGGCGGAATCGAACCTAAAACCTTATCGCCACGACTGAGCAATCTCTTGATTTTTTCTTGTGTTTTCGAAAATAAAAAGGAAGTTTTGATCGTTTTTAAGGGTTTAATCTTTTCTAGTGGATGATGATGAAGTAAAAGTTTATATATAATCCAACACTTGATCTGAGATATTTTGTTATCGAGTGATGTTTAATTCAATGCTTCTGAATCTTCTGTAAGTTGTAATTATTTGGATTTCAATTGTTTAATTGTTTAATTTTATGTTTTTAGAATCATCAAATGATGAATTTGGAAAAGAATCTTAGGACACCTTCCTACATAGCTTTAAAAGCTATGGATGAGAAGAACATTTCCTTTCTGATGATGATAAGCCTGCAATTTTTTTTATTTTCAACAATATGGGAAAATTTACGAACATTATAGAGATTTTGAAAAACCAACGTAATTAAAATAAAATTAACAATTAAATCTGTTAATATGTATAGCGTCCCGTCCGCGTCTTGATCCAGAGGATGTGCTTCGAATAGCTTTGGGATATTTTATATCTGAAAAACTACAATTTAAATAGGGAATTATATCAATTTGATTGTTCTGTGATGTGATTTTTAATTTTTTTGTTTGTCAATTCGGATTTTATTTATTTAATTTGAATGTAACTTATATTAATAAGTTTTATCTTATTAAATATTCACTTTTAATCGAAAGTAATGAAAATTTCTTTCATAAATTGGGATGGTCTCCGAGCCACAACTATAAGTTGGGGCAATCTTTTGCCTAGTACAACTCTAGGGATGGAAACAGGACTTGTCAGGTGATTTTTTGGCCCTTAACTTTGCCTCGATCTACAAGCCTTTAAACTTGACTTCATCCTGTTTTTTTATTAAAATATTAGTTTACCTGAGATTAAAATATTAATTTTCCCGCTTGCCGTGATATACTCACTCTTAAACTCAACTTTGAATCGACTTGACCTAAAAAATTTAATAAAATCTTAATTTTTGATGTTTGTAAAAGTTAGATCATATTAATATATTATTATGGCCTCAAAATTTTGTTTTAAAAGACTTTAAACTTATATAAAAATATAATAAAAATCAATTTTATGAAAAATTACATATTTAAAAAATAAATATGAACTATTTACCGGTAGAATTAAAACTTGAGTAAGATTTTAAATAAAATTTTATGATAACCACAAACAAAAAAATTTAGTTTAGCGACCTTATAAGTATTTATATATAGTAGTATGTTTATTAATATAATAAAAAATATATTTATCTATTTAAATATATATTGGGGTGTGGAGTTTTTAGCATATATCTGAACTTGTTGCGCCCCCACTCAGCACTATAATTATCCTGTCTCTACCCTGATCCTTAAAATTTAAGACTAAAAATATGATTAGGTCAGATTAGAGCACATCGGAGAAAGAAAGAAAGCGTTACAGAGGGGTACGGAGAAGGCCGTGGGTGAAGTTTGCGGCGGAGATCCGGGACTCGAACCGGAAAGGACGACGGGTCTGGCTTGGTACTTTTGATTCTGATGTCGATGCTGCTAAGGCTTATGATTGTGCCGCGTTTAAAATGAGGGGTCACAGAGCAATACTGAATTTTCCACTTGAGGCTGGACAGTCCACCCCGCCGGCGAAGAATGATCGGAAAAGGTGGAAAGAGAAGAGAATTCAGTCGCCGGTGAGCAGTGAGGTGAAGGAAGAAGAGAATAAGCCTGCTTGATATGGTGAGAGTCACCCGTATTAATGTGAATATGGATAATTAGCGTTTGAAGGCTTAAAATCGTGATTTAACTGGTTTTTTTGGCTTTAAACGCCGTGCACACATGTTTGGATCCAAAATGTGATTTTGGGAGAAGCAAGGTAGAAATAGTTTTTGCATTTTGTTGTGATTTTTACACTATATTTTTATACAATCGTAATTTTTAAGAAAAAAACTCCCAAACATAAACCATGTTACTTTAAATCAATTTTATACAAAATTAATTCTATAAAATCATGTTGATCCAAAATCAATTCTACTGTCGCAAAACTAAACACATAGTAAAATCAATTTAACATGTGTCAATTCAGGACAAAAATTCTCTACTCTTTTTTGTGTGTCTTTTTTATCCCAACATTAAAAATTTAATTTTATATCCTAAATCTTAAACCCTCAACCCTAAAAGAATACATATCACTCATAATTCTTAAAACCTTAACCATAAATTTTTAACCTAATTTTTTTATTTGTGGCATAAATAGGGGCACCGAAAAATGCTGAATTTATATTTGTCAACTTAGTATAGGTTTATGTTTTTCAGATTTTCTTGGTATTTTTTATATTTTAAATATTTTTTAAATAGAAAATTAAAATTATCTTTTCTTATAGATTTGGAAACTATTGTATTTTTATATAATTCTTTATCATTCTACTTATAATTACCTTTAAACTATTAAAAACGATAATCGCTTTATGAGTATGTCATAAAATTTAGTACTTAAAATATAAATTTAAATATCTACATACATTTTCCTATTAATATCCTTTGCAAATAGAATAATTTTTTTTGCCTAACTAAAACAACGATCAAATTTCAATTAATATATCTTTAAAGATCTGAATTTGAGTAACTTGTCTTCACCTTAAAAATATTATTTTATAATTATACCCTAATGATAAGAGACAACTTATACTAGATTAAATCATAAAAAGAATTGAATGTTAAATTAAACATCGTACTCAAAAGCAGACATCAAAATGATCACCATCCAATCAACATCATCAGCCTATTAAAATTCAAAACTAAATATCTGATTCGGCTAGAAAATCAAATGTTAAATTAAACATCAAAAATCAAAATCAATGACTAAATAATAGTAATCCTTTTAATTTTATGTAAATACCCTGCATGTGCTTTGACAAAAATCCGGGCGAAGACAAAAGCAAGTAAAGCCAAAGCATTTAATTAACTGAAATTAAAAGCCACCATTATATGGCCCACATAAATTTAGGTGGAAGTAAAACTCGATTTGATTCGAATTTATTTTATTTTATTTGCAGGGGTCCTGGTTTTCTGTTGGTTGAGGATCATTGTGTCTATTGCCTTGATAAGGGCCGTTACCATCGTAACGGAAGCATGTTACACCTTGCTTAGATTCGAACAAAAACGTCTTTAACAATCATAACCATAAACATAATCCTTAAAAGATGTCTTAATATCCATCTAATCTTGCAGCATATCAAACTAAACGAAATCCGTCATGTCGTCAAATGTAAATTCAATCGGTTCGAGCTCGAGTCACAACCACAACCAACAGGACCAAAACAGACAGCGCCATCGAGATTCTCAGCTTTTCATCAAATGGATCCGCTGTTTTCGTCTCTTCGTCGGGAGGCAGCTTAAACAACTCATGGACGAGCTTTGTTATTTTATCAAATAACTGCAGGATCTTTTCTTTAGTGTTGTCAAGAATCCACTTCACTACATTTGTCGTCTCGCTCGATTCATCGAAGTTTTCACCCGAACTCTCATCGAAACTCAGTGAACTACTACTGTCTTCAGCTTCTATGATCATCAAAAGTACAATGTGAGTATACATATCTGTCATGATACAGTACATAAACCAATACCAAACCGTATAAAAGGCGAAAAGAAGCAATGAACCACTACGGTTGCGTACTTGGTTTAGCATTTACTTAGCATGCATCCTAAGTGGTTATCGAGTTAGGATATTAGTCCCGGTCCAGAGCATTCGGATTCGTTTTTCTTCGGTAGTGCTAAACTGCTAATCAGATCAGAGCATTCGGATTCGTTTTTCTTCGGCAGCCTCATCGGAAGTTAGATTACTAGATTCAGTATGCATCACTAAATATTCAGACCAACATGCTAGATGTTTCAACTTGGCCGGATAAGTCTAATTAAACATGTTCATATAATTCAGACCAACCTGCAGGACATGACATTCTCAGCTCCCTCACCGCCTCGTTGTTCAAAACGGCATTCCAAATAGCTTCGTCCGAAGATAACGAAATCACCATTTTCTGCAAAACACATAAACACTGACTGTTTAGGTTGATTCTATTCATAAACCATATAGTACTCATATAGCAGCAATATCTACTGGTATGCACATGCACAATGTAGAAGTACTGCCATACGGAAGGCAACGCGACACGCTAGCCATACGCCCCGGGATCAAAAGAAGAGACCTGAACCGTCGGATCTGTCTGCAGTAAACGGAATGCATCATGAACACTGTTGGTTACATAAGGTTGAAACGCTCGTGTGTCGTAAAGTTGCATCGAAGGCTCCATCCACTCCAATTCAGACCCGGCAGAACGAACCCTGTGCATCGAGCTCGTACCTGGACTTGGAAATTGATAACCTGTTTCATTATCAGGATTACAATTGAACTTATCCCGGATAAGTTCTCTCGACGAGCTTACTCCGGCAACCCTGTAATTACGAAAGGCATTCGACAACGACGGCCGAAGTTGCAGTCAACATCATCCACATTTAATATGCTTCACTAATCTATAGCTAACACATAAATACATTTAAAGCAACAACAACAACATCAAGTTAGTTGATTAAACAAGGCCAATAGCAACCTTTTTCTAGTACATCATTTCATTTTCAAATCATTCATTTCTTGGTTCAATTAAAACATGCAGGTTCAAATATTCTATATACATCCAAAAAAATTCGTATAATGACAATTTTAGTTCTCAAAACTTATATATTCTACCGATTTAGTCCTAATTCAAAATAATTCAAACAATATTCATTTTCATTCCAATTCAAATCATTCATTTCTTGGTTCAATTAAAACATGCAGGTTCAAATATTCTTATGCTTGCAAACTTGTATATATCCTATTGACTTCCCCATCACTATTTACAATTGGTATAATGACAATTTTAGTCCTCAAAACTTATATATTCTACCGATTTAGTCCTAATTCAAAAACTAAACCGGCAATAAATGAACAAAAAACTGACCTTTGAAGAGCAGAGACAGCATTTTCAACTTCAGCAACAGAAGGGACAGGTCCGAAAACAAAATCATATGGCTGCTCATTATCCTCCTCTTCAGTTGCATCCACAGACACCCACTCAAACTCATCAAAAAAACAAGGACCCGAGAAAGCAGGACAGTTATTGGCAGTTGTGGGGACACCGCCACTGTTACTGTAATAAGAACCCAAAGAAGAACTCCCGGAAGAAGATGAAACGTAAAGATGAGCATTACTATTGTTATTGTTGTTATTATGGCGGCGGGTAGCAGAACTTGTGGAAGAAGAAAGGGGTTCTTGGAAAGTGGCCGTAGGGTTACCGGTGGAGGCCCTGGAAACCGCTGCTCTTCCGGCTGCTCTCAACATGTTAGCTCCTCCCGGACCACCGCCCATGCCTTTGCCGCCTCGACCAAACATCAAAATGTATAAGCGTTACAGTTTTTTTGAGGTTATTTAGTGGCAGTTAGCACTGAACTTAACCGACCGATTAGAGGAGTTTTGGCAGACTGCAAACTCTTTTGGGCTGGTTTGATGCTTAGGGGATAAGTTTCTTTGGAGTTTTCGAAGTTTGGACTTTGGATAGAATAAGATAGGCTTCAGATTTTTTGTGTGAAAAATATAAAGATACGATTCATTTGGTAAATAATTTCAATACGTAGGTTGCCTCCATTATTTTTTGTTGCCCTCCAGTTATTTTAATTAATTCAGATTGACCTGTATGTATTGTACGTTTAATTTTATTGACATAATATTTGGGTAAACTACAAAGGAGGTCAGTCAATTATGGGTAAGGTTACATTTGGATCACCCAATTATTAAAAGTTATATTTGGGTCACTCAATTATGGTTAAGGTTACATTTGAGTCACCCAATTATTAAAAGTTACATTTGGATCACTCAATTATGGGTAAAGTTACGTTTGGGTCACCCTTCATATTTAAAAAAAGTATATCAATTCGTGTATTAGGTTAATTAATGATTTCAAATGAAGTACTCTAATGTTAACGAGGATATACAAGTGATTTGGAAGAAAAAATAACTAAATTAATGTACTTTTTTAAATATGAACGGTGGCCCAAACGTAACTGTACCCATAATTGAGTGACCCAAATGTAACCTTTAATAATTGGGTGACCCAAATGTAACCTTACCCATAATTGAGTGACCCAAATGTAACTCTTAATAATTGGGTGGCCTAAATATAACTTTACCCATAATTGAGTGATCTCCGTTGTAGTTTACCCATTATTTTTTATATTATTTAAATAAATTTGTGATCTACTTAAACGATGTCAAATTATTTATAATTTGAACCAATTTCGTTAGTTAAATAATTACGGTATATATAAAAATTAAATAATTTAATATATTTAAGAGTCAGATGGTTAAAGTGTACTGTGTACAGATTCGATGACCAAACATACATTTGGACCTCAATTTTAAGATTTTTTATATAAATAAAAAAGTGAGAATTAGCATTTTATATGTATCATATGCATTAGTTTCAAACACACTAGTTTCCTATATTATTTATATTATTTTTCTATTAACATCAATATATATACTTAATTAATAAGTACATAAACCAATTGATAAATAAAAAGTTAAAGGTAATAGAAGTCTTAAAAAAATATTTAAATCCTTATCAGCCAAACAAAAAAATTTATCAATTGTCCCCTTCCATTCATGGCCATGGGCGTATCTACATTGGTACCACTAAAAATAACGATCGACCGAGAGAATTATTGGGGTAGTAGTCCTTCTGAAATTTTTTAATTCGTATATGATTTAAAAAATTTCTAGGTGTTTTTTTATTAAAAAATTATTTTCCCCTACAATTTTATAAGTTTGTCCGCCTAAAATTTTATAGATTAGTTTTCTAATATAAAGTCATGCTTCCGTCCCGATTAAAAATGAAAAAAAAAATCCTATATACCCTTTTGGAGTAATTTCAATATTTGTTCATTCCTTTTTTGTTTGTAATCCATTTTAATATAATTTCACATAATATAATTTTTATATAAATTATTTTGATCCTTTCAAGTTTTATTTTCTTTTAATTTTATCCCTTAGTGAGTCAGTGTGATTATTTCTATTTTCATATTTATTTATTATTTTATTACATTGTATATTTATTGTTATTAGATTTTTATTTTATTATTATTATAAAGCACCACTATTATTTTTTGATAGTTAATATACTTTGTTGTTATTATAATTGTTTATTGTGTAAAATATTTACCCCTCTATTATTATATTTATTGCGATTATTTTATTATTATCACTTTCATTATTTTTATTATTATTATATATATATATATATTTATTACTACTATTTTATCATTATTTTTCACAAATTAAATTTATTTGTAGTTATCATTCTGTCTTAGTAATTTTTAATTTAATTTTTTTATAAATTTTTAAATACATTTTTTATTAACTTATTTAATTTACTCGCGATTTACATGTAATTATATTTATCATTGATCGGTGAATTACCAAGTTCAAATTTCTAGATCTGCTCATATTTTCATTTATCTTCTACTAACAGTCAAATCAATTAAGTTCACATTCACGTTTTTTAAAACTTAATTCTAAAATTTTAAAAAAATATTTAAGTTGAGATGTCTTTTTAAATTTAACAACTTATTGAATTGCAGTTTTTTACATAAAGAATTAATTGAAATAACATTTCACAATAATTTACATAAATATCATCTAATGAGAGAAAAATAACCTTGTTAATTGTTATATAACCCGTCTCAATAACCAGCCCACTTGAAGTTGAACTGAACCTTGTTAACTTGTACTCGGCTTTGTTTTTGTTTTGTTTTGTGTTCTAGTTTCCGATCTTGTAAATCTTGGTATAGTTATCTTTGCCATCGTTTGTTTGGACATGTTTGTTATGTCTGGTTACTAAGTCTAGGGACGGGTGCAGCCGCACTTTCTAAAAATTTTAAGTTTTACGACATTTTACATTTTACATATTACTTTTGTATTTTTTATTATAATTTAATTTTGTACTCCTAAAATTTTATAATTTTGCACCCTTACACTCCTAGTATAGTTTTATGATAGTTCGCACACCCATGTATGAAATTTTGCGTATGTTCCGGACTAAATCTGCTTTTTGATATAGTATTATCTTGTCTATCGAGTCCGTGTGAGACGGGGTGAAAGGAAGAGACCAGTACAAGCGCAGGGAATTTCGTGGACTCACCTCTACCGGTGCACAAGCGCAGGGAATTCCGTAGACTCACCTTTGCCGGCAAAAAATACAAGGCTCGACTGTCAAGAAGGGCAAACTAAAAAAAGAATAACATTTTCTTACCCTATTATCCATTTTTGTTACACCTTCTTAACCATATTATCCATTTTTGTTACACCTTCTTACCTTCCTTTATTTTGTAAGGATGAGGATGCAATCAACACCGGGTTTTTTTAGCATGCGGCCGGCTAATATACGACGTTACCGGAAACATGATAAGGTATACCGGAAACATGATAAGGTATGGATACTTTCGAAAAAGTATGGATACTTTCGAAATCAACATATCCGGTACCGCTTTACCGAATACATTATATACCTTATCATGTTTCCGGTAACGCCGTATATTAGGCGGCCGCATGCTAGAAAACTCCATCAACACCACACCCATATTGTTTTTAAGTAGTTGGATCCCTGCAAAAAAGAACGCGCCCCACGCGCGCCAAACTCTTCTCCCCCAAAGCTATCCGAGCCTCAGACAAGCGATTTGATCTGCCGGAATCAGCCCTTTTGCTTGGTCGCTATACGGACGCCGTTGTTGCCGTCGAGTGGCCAGCTGATCGTCGGCTTCTTAGGGGACGACATTGACTGGTGGTTTGCTCACAGGGGCTTCGGCGGTGGAGAAACGAGGGAGGCTCGCAGTCCAGTTGTGTCTGGTGTTAGAACCGTCTACAGGTCTCCTTCGGTGGCTTTCGACGCTTTAACCGCTGCAGGGAGATTTGCGGCCGCCGCAGTGAACGTTGCTCACGGAAGATGTTGTCCCTGGAAATCTGCTTCCCTCCCCTGCAGAAGACCCCTCGATAATCACCCTGCTGTAGCTATTTTTCTCGTTGGCTCTTTTGGGGAGTACCTCTGTTCGGGTTTTGGACAAAGCTCTTCTCCGGCAAGAGAATGCTTCGATCCAGGCGGGATAAGGGAAGAGCGGCAAGCTGGCCTTGAGCCTCCTGCTTCAGGGCCTCGTGTGTTGTTGGTTTTGATAGCCGAAAACCGTGGCGTATCCATCTTCCTGGTGTCGCAAGTCGATGGGAAACGAGACATATGAAGAAAAAAAACGCTGCTGGGTACGCTAAGTCAAAGGCTGGGTGAGGATTCAGGTCAGGGTGTTTGGCTCCACGACGGTCGTCAGTTTGCCGGAGCGTGGTTCGACCCTTCATCGCAAGATTTGAGTGTGCTGCTGGTGGAGAAGGCAATAGTGACGAGGGCAATTTGGTCTTACTACTTTCTGCCAAGCCAGCTCACTCAAGGGTCCCACATTTCCAATTTTAGAAACTGCTTCTTTCTCTTTTCCGATTTTGGTGGATCTGGTTTTAAGTTTTCCCAATTAAAGTCAAACAAATCCTCACCCGTTGAAATTTGGAATTTTAAAGATCTATGGTGCTATGTTGGCCCCACCCGGCTGTGGTTTTGGGCTCTTAACAGGCCACGTTTTCTAATGGATTGGAGTTTTGATTGGGACCCGGGAGGACCCAACGTTTCAGTAAAATCCCGAATGTTTTGGTCTCTTGAAATTTTCACCTCAGTTGAAGCGTTCCGTTCCTACGTGCCGTGGTCACAACGTAGGGGCTACGTTCCGCTTGCCTTGATAAGGCCCATCTCGTATAGAGTGGGAGCATGTTTCCGGAGGGAGCTCTCAGGCGAGTTTCGAGCATATCCCTGTTGTCTCAAGCCCCGACTGATCGTAAACGGATCGCTGCTGTTTCTGTCGAGTTCTGGCTGTTGTTTGAAGTTATCCCTGGTTGCACCAGTGGACGCTACCTTTGTTTCAGCATTTCGTATATGCTAGTTATTTTCCGCTGTTTATGGTCCCCACGATAGCTTATGGCTCGTGGTTTTAGTTTTCGGTGTTTTAGGTCTTGCATGACCTTTTGCTTTATCTTTTCTCGAATGTTTTATTGATCCCGTACGTGTACGTGATCTTTGTTCTCCTGTTCTTGTTTTTTTCTTTTGATGCTAATGAAAGTTATGTTTGAAAAAAAAATATTTTATAAGGATGAGAATTTTGAGACTGATAGTATATTTGTGCTTAGACATCTCGAAATCCTCTATGATGAGAAAAAAGAAAGAAAAAAACTTACTTTAAAGTTTGTGTAAAAATAGTGAATGCCTGTGCCTATTTTAGGTCAGTTTAGTAATTTACTCGATGAGCAAATGAGATTGGGTTATGTCATAGATTTGAACAATGTTTTTCGACAAATACTAAATTTTAAGTTTATTAAAAATAAGTAGAATAACTTAATCAAGGGGACATTAGAGGTGGAAAATTGCTTTTTTCACACGTATTTAGTTTTTTAAGTTTTAAAATGTAAAATGACAAAAGATGCTCACAATGTTTGTATGTTTTGTCATTTAGCCTTTTATTTTTTTTGTGTAAATATGTTCTCAATATTTTAATTTGATCAAAATATGCCCAACGTTTTAATTTGGTCCAAATATACCCCCAACATTTCACTTTGGTCTAAATATGCCTATGTTGGATAGAAATTGTTAGTCAACTAACGGTCAACGACTGATGATGACTGGACTTGCCACATATTAAGATTTGCTGATGTATCAGCATTATATTTTCCATGTATCGTCATCATATTCGACCACATGTCAACATGATAGTCTGCCACGTGTCACCATAAAGAAGGGTATAATAATTTTTTTTAAAATCTGACGTGGCATATGCAACGTCAGCATATCGAAACACGTGGTAAGTTCAATCAGCATCAACCGTTGACCGTGATAGTTTCCATTCAACGTGGGGCATATTTGGACCAAATTGAAACATTGGGAGCATATTTAGACAAAAAAAATAGGAGGCTAAATGACAAAATATGCAAATATTAGGGTCATCTTTTGTCATTTTGCCTTTTAAAATTAAGGTTTAAGGTTTGATAATAAGATTTATGGTTTAAAGTTTAGATTTTTAAGAGTTAGGATTTACCCATGAAAAATAAATAATGTTTTTTGTTTGAAATTGTATTTTTATAAAAATAAATTGAATGAAAATTAAAAAAGCTATTCTATGGTTATGTACTTATGTTTTGCTGGATGTAAATTTTAAACTTTATAATTAAAATTTGATAATCACGATTAAGGATTTAAATTTAACCTTTTTTGGACTAAATTTATGATA
Organism: Hibiscus tridactylites; assembly: GCA_958450335.1. NCBI lineage: Eukaryota > Viridiplantae > Streptophyta > Magnoliopsida > Malvales > Malvaceae > Hibiscus > Hibiscus tridactylites. The sequence goes on from OY288276.1 coordinate 2,620,395, forward strand.
TGCATATCTGCGGACTGTTTTGAATCTCTTATTGCTTATTTTCTTGATATGCTTCCTATCTTACTGTGTCAAGCTGCTGAGAAAGATCTCTTTCCAATTTTGGGGTAACATAGTAAATTTTATTCATAGCGTGTAGGTAAAAACTACTTTGTCATTTGCTGGTGTAATTTTAATCTTAACACTAAAAAATTAAATTCTAAACTTTAGTCTAATTTTTAAATCTTAAACTTTAAATTTTAAATTCTAAAAATGCACCATAAACTCTAAACCTATTTTCTAGTGTAAGATATAAAAAAAATGCAACAAAAAGGGACGAAGTATTTCTATTGTGGTAGTTGAGTAACACTTCTTATTTATACATTTACATAATACCTATATACTTTCCTACACACAAATAAAGATATACAGACACAGACACAGACATACACATACACATCTTTTGGTGAAGTTTGTGTTGCAAAGGCATGCCATTGTGAATTGTAGATTAAATGAGGATTTCTATTCTCATTGGATAAAAATTCTTTACTTTTTTTCGATGCTTTTATTTATGCCTAAATTTCCTAAACTCTAATCATAAACTCTAATTTTAAACCGTAAACCTAATTTTAAGCGTGAGGCATAAATAAAGGCACCAAAAAGGCCGAGAATTTCCATCCCCATTTGTTGGCAGATAAACGCAATTAAGATTTGGCCGTTTTACAGGACATAAATATTACTCCTTAGATTGAAAACCACAATGCCCATATCTCTTCTCCTATCAATCGAAAACCTGTTTCTGTTTCCTACTTGTTCAGTAAGTGATGATCCCACGTAACAAATTACAAACGAAATCGACTTCCGAATGGCATCCACAAGCTTCACAATCCACTTCGTCGTCGCTGTCACTAGGCCACCCTCGTCTCCTCCTGTGCTGTTCTTGCATTGGACAAGAGTTAGGCTTTGGTTTCAACCGCATTTTCAGCCAAGTAACACTTATTATGTCCTTGAACTTCTTTCGACTTTCTCCGATGCCGCTTTCGGATCTTACGTAACTTAAAAGTCGCCTTCCTTCTTCCTCTGTTTTCTCTACACAGAGTAGGATAACGCCGAGCACATAAGAAGCTCCGAGATGTCCGATTTTCGCCGCACTGTTTAGACAGTTTAGTCCCTCTTCCACCTTTGCAAAGCTGAAGTATTTAATCTGATATTGGTATGTATTGTCATTAGCATTTTATTATGGCATATGCATTAGTATTAAATTGCGGTTGCGGCCGCATTTTAATACTAATTAATACAGGCAAAATCAAGAGTCTAATTACAAACCACTCCTTCCCTGTACAAGGCTTCTGGATGTCCACTCCTCTTGCATTTATCCAGGAAGAAAGCTTGTTCGGTCGAACCCCATGGGACAACAGGGAACTTCTCGAGAGTTACATGTCGAAGTATGTAGTTATCTCCGGCAAATCGATTGAAAACCTTGCAACTGATCGAACAGAATTAACCGATATATTGTACTCAGACATGAATGAAGCAAACAAAACAAGATGGGAACACAAAACACACCTTAACACGACATTGAAGAAGTCGTTGGCAGAAGTGGCCGCCACCCGAGCTACAACTTCTGCGATGAGCTCGTTCGGAAGGGAGAAAATGGTCGGAAATGGGTTTTTTTTGGTTCTCCTATTTCTTTTGATTTGGTTCCTTGTTCTAGGTTTGAAGGTATTCAAGAACCGAGCATGCATTTTCTGTTCCTTAATTATGCCTTTCATTTCACATGCAACATTTGCACGTTCCTTGGGTGTCTTCTTATACATTTTCTGTGATACTTCTGCAATTTATACATACATACATACATATATCATGCAAGTTAGTTGTGTATATTTGTCCAAGTGTATAAAAGTGATTAAGATTAATACTAATTAAGGGTGTTAATGATATTTTTATATTGTCCTTTAAAGTTGAATATGAAATACATTTCTTGCTTTGTACTTGGAATATTTTTCTTACAGTACAAACACGCCCTGTTGGCTTGCCAATTACCATTTGCCAGGCCTGCCTTGCACTTTTTTTTTTGAAACAGAGAACCTCGCAATTAGGGATGTTCAAACGGTTAATTCGGTCGGTCGCCGAACCGAATTACCTAAAATCGAATTAACCGAAATTTTTAAATCTTTAGATGTTAACTATATCAAACTTTTTCAAAAAAAAAATTAAACTGGACAAATGTCGCTTAATTCGGTCGGTTTTCAAATTAACTAAAATTTATCAATTTTTCCCCTAATCAAAATTATTACACAATAAAATTTATTGGAAACACCTTTAATTCACAAAGATAATTTGTAATTAATTTAAAAAATATCTAAATATAGATAAAAATATTAAAATTTTAGATGGAAAATACTGTGTAAACCTTTCAATTTTAGGGTTTAGAGACTTAAGTTGTGGTTTAAAGTTTAGAGTTTAGATGTTTAAGTTGTAGGGCGTAGAATTTAATGTTTATGGTTAGAATTTAGAGTTTAGGGTTTAAGGTTTAGGGTATTAGGGCTAGGGATTGAGTTTTAGATTTTATAGTTTAAATATGAAGTGTTGTGTATCAAAATATAATATATTTTAGATTAAACATTAGATTTTTTTTATTTGAGTTAGAATTGGGTTTTAGAATTTTAATGGGATGAACTTAATATGTATAATATATTTAATTTTTGCTATATTTCGAGTACTTCGGCTAATTCAGTTAATTAATTAATTTCGAATCGAATTAACCGATAACCGGATTTTAAAAATTTCTTTAACCATTCACCGATCAAAAAAAGTTCAATACTCAACCTTTTAACCGAACTAATTGGATTTAACATACCATTTGAGCACCCTTACTTGCTATTGTCATTCTTGTCTTTATGTGTGTGAAATTTTGATTCTATTCAATTGTACGTATGAAACTTATTTTGATGCAGATGTATACATTTTAAAAAGTAAATACATCAATTTATAATATAATTATTTGTATTTACTATATGTAATCATAAAATGGTGTCATGTTAACAATATGTGAAAATTGAATGAAATTAAAATTTTATATATTTAATTGCACAAAATCAAAGTTTGTGTGTCATATTGCATATTTAACAAAGTTCGTATATAATTTTTGAGATGTATTCATTTAAAATTAGAAAGTACAAAGATTAAAAATTATAATATTAGTGCATGGGGACTAAATCTTTAACTTTTATATAGTACAAGCATAATATGACCGAATTAAGTCTTAAACCCTTGAAACCCCCTTCTAATTGCCATCCAGATCTTCGCTTCCCGCAACTCCAAACAGCGTCAGCAATCATGAACCGGTCCAGGGCAATCCTCGCCTCTCTCAGACTCGCCAACTCGGTTATCTCCACTCGACTCAGCTCAACTCCTTCCGTCTTAACTCAGGTGACTCGCTTCTCCTCTTCACATCTCTCATTCCAACCACGCTCTCCTCTTTTAACAAACATCCATCAAAGCCTTTACTTCTCGACAAAACCCAACTCGTTGCTTCAACTCATACTGACGAGCGACTGGTCTGATGAGTTAGAGGCCGCCTTAGACGAGTTCAACTCTGCCTTGACTCATGAAACCGTCATCTATGTTCTGAAGAAACTCGATAAAGACCCCAAAAAAGCATCGAGTTTCTTCAATTGGGCACGGGAAGAAAATGGGTTTAACCCTAATTCTTCCGTTTTTAGCTTTATGCTTAGGATCTTAGCTAATAAAGCTACAATGAAGGAGTTTTGGATAACTTTAAGGGAAATGAAAGAACTGGGTTTTTATCTTGACGAGGAAACTTATTATACAATCCATTCTTGCTTTAAAAATGAAAAGATGGCTAGTGATGTTGTGGCCTTAACCCATTTTTATAAAAGAATGGCTGAAGAGAATGCGAAGGATAGCATTGCTCGAAACTTAGCTGATGTTGTTCTTAGGGATGGATTCGAGAAAGAATTGGATTGTATGAACATTGTTTTATCTGATAATTTAGTGATTAGGGTGTTGAAGGAGCTTAGAAATTACCCTATGAAAGGTTTAAAGTTGTTCGATTGGGCCGGTAAGTGTTCGAGTTATAAGCATAATTCGGTTACTTATAATGCTCTTGTAAGGGTTCTTGCTAGGCATGATTCTATTGCAGAGTTCTGGAGTGTTGTTGGGGAGATGAAGGGCGAAGGGTTCGAGATGGATATCGATTCGTATATAAAAGTTTCGAGGAATTTTCAGAAGTTCAGGATGTTGGAGGATGCAGTGAAACTTTATGAGTTCATGATGGATGGTCCTTACCAGCCTTCAGAACAAGATTGCAGCTTACTCTTACGGAGCATTTCTAGTGCCGATGCACGAGATTTGAGTTTGGTGTTTAGGGTTGTGAATAAATACGAGGCAGCCGGATATTCGCTTTCGAAGGCTATTTATGATGGGATTCATCGTTCTTTAACCAAGGTTGGTAAGTTTGACGAAGCGGCCAAGATTATCGAGACCATGAGAAATGCCGGGTGTGAACCTGATAATATCACTTACAGCCAGCTTGTGTTTGGACTTTGTAAAGCAAGAAGACTGGAAGAAGCCTGCAAAGTGTTGGATGAAATGGAAGCAAACGGATGTCGTCCGGATATCAAAACATGGACTGTTTTGATTAAAGGTCATTGTGATGCTAATAAAATTGATGGCGCATTGATGTGTTTCTCAATGATGCTGAAAAACTGCGAAGCAGATGCCGACTTGTTGGATGTCTTAATAAACGGTTTTGTCGGTCAGAATCGAATAGACGGCGCATACAAACTGTTGGTGGAGATGGTGAATGTAGTTCATTTAAGACCTTGGCAAGCAACGTTTAAACTTCTTATAGAGAAGCTTCTGGGGAAAAGAAAACTCGAAGAATCAATGAACCTTCTTAAGTTGATGAAGAAACAAAACTACCCGCCTTACGCAGAGCCTTTCGTTCGATATATTTCGAAGCTGGGGGCCGTGGAGGACGCGAAAGAATTCTTAAAAGCACTGAGTGTGAAGGAGTATCCAAGCATCGGAGCTTACATTCATGTCATTGAATCATTTTTGGAGGAAGGTAGACATTCTGAGGCACAAGATCTGCTGTATAAGTGCCCTCATCATATTCGTAATCATCCGAAAGTATCCAAACTCTTTGGTACCAAATCCACTGCTTGATTTCTTGTTTTTCTGGGTTTTTTGATGTTAAGGATAGAATTCATCATGCAAAAAACTTTTCTTTACCTTCAAAAAAAGTTTACATTTTTCATTCTGGATACAGAGTTGTGGACATCATATGGTCCAATCACCAGAGCTTAAAACACCCCCCTCTAGAAGACTAAGATCAAACGCAGCTACTTGAGAAAGGTTTAGAGGCACACTTTATTTATTTATATTAGATTATATATAGAAGCCTATCCATCAATGGAAAAGAATCCGTCCGTCATCAGCTCGTTTACTCGGTTTCTTCACTTAGAAGATCGACGACAGCTCCCCTGATGCTCCCATTGTGTTTCTTCAGCAGCATTTTGTTCATTTCCACATCACAGAAGCCCTGGCATTCACACAACATAATCCTAATGAACAAGAGAAAGAAAATGAAAGGGAGACCACAATTTCTGTAGATAATTTACCATTTCCTGCAGCTCCTCAAGCATGGGATCCCATTCAGATGCTCCACAAAGATCATCAATAGACTTCTCGAGATTGTATTCGTTCATCCTCAAGATCTCTTTGTTCAAACTAACCTGCTTGAATCCCATATCTTCGAGCTCCTTCAGTAGAGTTTGCTCGATGGAATTTTCGCTGTTCTCTTCAGTTGGTGTAAGAGGGGGTGGCTCTTGAGTGGCCATTGCTCCAGCAGTAGCTGCTGCTTCTGAGAGATCAATGACGGGATAAAACGAAGAAGATGGAGTTTTTGGTGAAGTAGGGACTGGGAAACCTTTGGGAATAAAGGGGTATGCCACAGATGAAGATATTGTGGGGGACAAAACAGGGGTCAGGGCATCTCTGTTGTTCAATGTCTGCTCATTTGTTGACTGTTCATTAATCAGGGGCTCGACCGGTGCAGTGTCTGCATTAGAATTGCAAATCTCAGTGTCTCTTGGGCAGGTATTTTCGGGAGGCAAATTCAAGTTCAGGCCCTGAAAGTCATCACCACTCGTATTCTTCAGAGAGTCATCGACCTGCAATAGCAACTCATAATCAGAAGTGATTTTGTTGTCAAGAGATTAGAGGTCGGAAATCATATCAACCTTTTAGCAACGGAAGACTTACATGGATGAGAACCCAGACATATTGCCCGAATTTTATGCCAGCTTCCGATGCCATCCTCCAGTAAGAAACATATTGACCAGGGACCGGTGGTGCAGTAAAGTCTACAGCAATATCAAGTTCCCCATCAACAGGAACACCATCAGCCGGAATCTGTCATAAGTTGGGAAGACCGATAATTACGCATGAAACAGTGCACTTGCAATTAGATGTAAAAGCTAAAACACTCTACCTCTAAATCAACTGTGGTTGAATCTCTTAACTTGTCTCCCCCAATCCAGATAAGTTGGAACCCTCGAAACCAAGGTGTAGTACCATTATTGCGCATCCGCCAGATCTTTGTGAATGGAGCAGATGGAACCATTACAGTCCCATCTAATATATTGACATCCGAGACGAAGCAGCTTGCCAGCATAGGCTCAGCTACACGATTCTTCGAGACATGCGGGAGTTCCCTGGATAACCATGGATTAGAGGAATGCACAGGCCTGTCCATTCTGATGTAATCAGCTTCATTTCCCATTTTGGAAAAGCAGATGCAGCAAAGATCATAATCGTCTTTTCTGCAATCCGAATTAAAGAGAAGCTATCACTGACAATTAAAAAATGAATCCAAAAGGAATAATAGATGGCTAGAAACATTTCTTACACTTTGGACTTAAACCGAGGTCCGGTGATAGGAAGAACCCCGCAACCATCACATTGAATTCCCTTGTGGAATGTACCCTGCGTACCGTTTTCATCAGTCGAAACAACAAGGTCGCTTGCTACCGGCATTCCACCAGAGGGGCATTCATTTGAAGGATCCCTACCCATCATGTTGATTGGATCATATTTCTTTGTAGCATCAAAGAAGGGAGCTGATGTATCGAAGCTGACACTCTTCCCCTTCTTACGAACCATGCTCTCCTTTGTGTTTTTCTGGTCATTACAAGGGAAAATGTTCGATGGAGATTGTGGAGAAGATACGGTAGCACATCCAGTCACGTTGGCATTAGAAAGCAGGTAGGCGTTCAAATTAATAGAACCAGGATCGGATATGGCGGGTACATCCACACCTCTCGTTGCATTTCCAGTGTTGCCTTCCTTACTATCTTCGCAAATTGAATCAACATCTGTAGGTTTTGGTAAAACTGCTCGTAAGCCACCATCCGGGTCAGCTGCGACGGATGTGGTACAAGGGCTCCCAGAAGACTCAACAGGTATGCTTGAATCAGAATCTGTTTCGGGCTTCAAAACCGGACTCAGGTAGGTTTGTCCCATCTTAGACAAGCACTCCACAAGGTCATTCAACACCGGCTTAGCAGATGCCGCTTTCAAAGCAGCATCAAGGGAGATCTTTGAGAAAGCATCGCTAACAGCCCGACGTAGAGGCTCCGGTACAGATTTCACAACATCAGCAGCACCAGCATTAAGCCCCTCCGATGGAAGCTGAAAAGAAGGGGATCTCAAGGTAGAACTCCGGCCTGATGCACCATAAGGTTTAACGAGCTTATCACCATCCAGCTGCACATTAATCCTCAAGAATTTGAGGCGTTGCCGAATCACATCATACAGATCCTCATCATCCACTAGGGCGACAACGTCCCTGTCTTCATCAATATATGTGAGAGTAAATTCAGTACCAACAGGAAAATCGAAAAGCCCCCAAATTTTTGCCCTGAGTCCAGCCATATCAAGACCCAGCCGTTGTTCGGCATCATCAACACGAGCAGTGAAACGCCTTAGAGTATCGCCATACTTAACCTGAATCCATACCATTTGCAAATCAAAAAATGACATGACAAGGGATATATATATATATTAAGCAAAAGTATCAGGAGTCGGGTGATAATGAGCCTGACCGGCTCGCGAGCTACTCGGGCTCGGCTCGGTCAAAGCTCGGCTTAAAACCTTAACCAGCCGAGTCGAGCCTACACAAGCTTTGTATTTTCTTTCATTAGTTGGTTGTTGTATTTTCTTTAATTATGTGTTTGTATTATAAGAATATTTATTGATTATTTAAATTAATTTAATTTTTGGCACCTTTTTTCCGGTTTTTTTTAACGAATTTTTTATAAAAATAATATAACAAGATTTTTTATCTCGAGTCCGGCGAACTTCGAGCCCGAGCCGAGCTGAACCCAATTACACTGTTTCTGAACCTGGCCAGGCTCAGCTCAGCTCATTTTCACCCCTAGTAAGGAGTACAGTTTAGGTCTGGCATAAATCAAGATAACAAGATTTCAAATGGAACATTAATAATCAAAATTATGCAAAAACAATCATTATGACCATAATCTCAGCTTGAAAAGGAAAGAAAGAAATAAAAAATTTCCCATTTTCCTCCACCACATTTCCTCAGGAAACAAACAGAAAACCAAACGATACAGAAAAGAAACGCCACCAGACCGTGGGGCATTGTAAAAATCGAAACTTTCCAATTTAAACAATCATCATGAGCATAACCTCAAACTTGAAAAGGGGAAAAGAAAAACAAAAGGGCGAATCTTTCCCATTTTCCTCCATCACATTTCCTCGGGAAACAAACAGAAAAGAAAAGTCCCCAGACTGCTGGGTACTGTAAAAATCGAAACTTTCCGATGAAATAAAAAGCCGGGAAAAAGAAGATTAACCTTGATAACGAGATTGGATTCGATTTCCATTGTTGAGGAGATGAAATTGAACAGTAAGATACGGATCGGAAGCCGCGGAATTCCTTAAGGCGCAAGCTCTCTCTCTTTCTCAGTTCCAACCGATGAAGCTCTTTGGCATTTATTAATAGTAAGCAAATCAACGGAAGGTTCGATAAACCGTTTCAATATTTCCATCCTTTTATTTTGTTTATCAAATTAAGCCAATTTTAACATTCGAATTTATCTATTAAAAGTAGACTTATCTATTCAAAAAACATTCGAATTTATTAAAATTTATTGTTTAATAAATGATTACAAGATGAATGATAAGTGATTTTTATATGATTTTATTAGTTTTATGATTAGATCTTAATATATTTAGTTATTCAATATTACAATTATTAACTTTTATGTTCGATTATTTTATATTAAAAAATGAAATTTTTCATGTTTTTGTTAGCTTATTATTTATTAACAATTTTTGAAAACATGTTTAATTATACATTCATGAACGTATTTATTTCGGTTCATTCCCTTGTGTCCTGGTGGTAAAGGTATATGTTTTATATCATTTTAAATAAATGGATGCATATGATAATAAAAATTTTGAATTGCGAGAGTCATCTCATAATGACTTATGCAGTAATCGATCGAGATTAGTCTACCAAACGGTCGAATATCAATGGTATTTTGATACATATACTACAAGTCGGTTAAATAGGGTCTAAATATCATATTTAAGATTTAAACTTTATAATTTAGGATTTAATATTTTAGAGTTTATTATTTTAAGTTTTAAGATTTTGACTTAAAATATATAGACACGATTTGTAATATTAACAAATGTTTATCGTTGAATTAACTAATTTTAATGATTGACATTAATTTTTTTTAATTAAAGATATTGTTTCTATAAAAACTTTTTATTATTTATTATTAATTATTAATCTCGGTTATTAATTTTTATTAATTAATTTATCTAAAGAAACGTGTAAAACTCTATAGATATACATTATTTCAACAAATTCTAACCTTAAAAAATTACTCATGATATTTAGAAAACAATTTGTAATAGGGAGATTAAATGAGTTTTAAACTATTTTGGTTAAATATACTACATGCCATTAATTATATGTTTAAGAATAAATCGATCACTATTTTTTAAATAATTTAATTATAGATTTAAAATTCACCATTAAATATAATTCAGTTTCAAAAAAAATTATAAGTTTAAAAACAAATATACTACATTTTTTAAAAAACAGTAACAATTCAGACACTCAATTATAAGTTTAAGAACAAATAAGTCACCCAATTTAAATTTTGCGACAAATAGACCGTTTCATTATTACAATTGAAACAACAACTCAGTATAATAATAATTTTAATCCTAAAACTTATGCATTGTATTAATCTAGTCATAATTTAAAATAATTCAATAAACTTGACGCTTATACTTAAAAGTTTCATTAGTGATCAACAAAGCTTTGTTGAAGTGGCAAGCTACCTAATTGATACCCTTACACTCTCTCTACATAGTGGGTTCAATACATATGAGAAGCATAATTCTCCTCCCCTTACACTTAGGTATGAAATATTTAAAAAATTCATTAATGAACCATCATGATACACCCTCAAACTACTCATTATATTCAATGTTTTTGTCTATCAGTATGATAATGAACATATGTTATAACTAAGGATGGGCACGGGTCAGGTTTTTGGCCCACCCGAACCCGACCCAAAAATAAATACCCTAAATTCGCACCTGACTCGACTTGAACATATTTTTTAAAAAACCTGATCCAAAAAATAAATATTCAATTTTAAGGACTTAATTATAAAACATATATAAAGAAGGGTATTATTATAAATATCCCTAAAAATTTTAAGGGAAAATTACACTACTAGTCCCAGGTCGGTCAGATATTTTCCATCCTAAACTCGAACCCGACCCGAGTTTATCATCAACAAAAACTCGACCCAAACCCGATTTTTTCATTAAAGAATCCGACCCGATCGGGCCGGGTCGGGTCAGGTCGAAATCCGTCGGGTCCGGGTAAAATGCCCATCCCTAGTTATAACTCGACAAAAACAACCACTTCACCACTGGACAACCGATAAATTAATAAGATAGACTCATTATGATCTTAACGTTTTCTGCTAATAGACTCAATCACTTCACTAATTAAATTTTTAAATGTAAAGAGTTAAATTTATTGAATTATTTCGAACTAGAACCAAATTAATAGAACACATAAGCTTTATGAACTAAAATTGTTATTATACAAAGTTCTTATTTTAATTTTAATGACACAAGATTTTAATTGAATGTCATGTTGTTTTTAAACCTATAATTGAAAGGCTGAATTGTCACTTTAAAAAAATGATATGTTTTTTCTAAATTTTTATAATTGAGTGACAAAATTATTAATTTTAAAAAATAGTGACTTGTTTGTTATTAAATCTATAACTATGTGACCAGTTGTATAATTTACCCATCTATTTTTCAAGTTTCCTTATCTTCCCCACATAATATCTTCATATTATATCTTCGTAAAATCCTTTTGCCCGATCTCCATATCTCTCCCAATTCGGAAAACCTGTATTTTTCTTTTATTTTCAAGTTTCCGAAATCCCTTTTCTCCCAAGGCTCTTTGTTTCCGCCACCGATGACTCCTTACGACCGTAGATATGGCGACCCCCAATCTTACCGTCAGCGGCGGAGGTACTTCCGGCCCTCCTTTTCAGATCTATCTTCCCTCCTTGATTTATTTAGTCTATGAATTGAAAAATTTTGTCTTTTTCTTTTGTAGTGATTTTATGGGTCCACCGCCACCTGTTGGCCCACCAACTATGGGTCCGGGAATGGTCCCGCCGTCAGCTGCTACCACTCACCCCCGCGGTGGACAAATTCCTTACGGTGGTCCTCCGACGGCGCACCCTCCGTCTTTTCAGGGAAGGGGATCCGGACCCGTGCGAAGTCAAGGGAATTTCGATTCATACTCGAGCTTCCGGCCTCCCCCGGGAAGATTCGAGATGGGCCGCGGTGGTGGTGGGGGGAGAGGTGGCCGTGGCGGCGGCGGAGGAAGGGGTTATGGAGGGAGGCACGGAGGGTCCAGTAGAGGGGATTTGGACAAAGTTTCACTTCCAAGGCAAAATTTTGGAAATCTGGTTCCTTTTGAGAAGAACTTTTATAGGGAGAGTCCCGCAGTTCGAGAAATGACAGAGCAAGAAGTAATGTTTTATCGAAGATCAAAGGAGATTACAGTTCAAGGACATGATATTCCAAAACCGATAAGGACGTTCCGTGATGCCAATTTTCCTGGTATTTATATTTTGATCAGTATTCAAATTTCTTTTTAGGGTCCCAATTTGATTTAATCTGACTTTTATTGTTTTTAAATTGTGTATTAGATTACTGTCTCGAGGTGATTGCTAAATTGGGTTTTGTTGAGCCAACTCCAATTCAAGCTCAGGGGTGGCCTATGGCTTTGAAGGGTAAAGATCTAATTGGGATTGCTGAGACTGGTTCTGGAAAAACACTGGCATATTTACTGCCGGCTTTGATTCATGTTAATGCACAGCCACGATTGGGTTAGTATCATTAATCAGATTGTTTCTCTTGGTTGCTGTGGTTTCAATTTGAATACAGTTGCTCATTTTTGTTTCTATACTTTGTGTAGGTCATGGTGACGGTCCTATTGTATTAATATTAGCGCCTACGAGGGAGTTAGCTGTTCAAATTCAAGAAGAAGCTGCAAAGTTTGCTACTCATGCTAATATAAGAAGTACTTGTGTCTATGGTGGTGCTCCTAAGGGACCACAGATTAGGGATCTTAAACGAGGTATTCCTTGTTTTTTGTTTGAAGTGCGATGCTCTTCGTAACTGCGATATTGAATTTAAGATTTTGTATGCTAGGTGTTGAGATTGTAATTGCTACACCTGGTCGACTGATAGATATGCTAGAAGCTCAACACACAAACTTGCAAAGAGTGACTTACCTTGTTCTGGATGAGGCTGATAGAATGTTGGATATGGGGTTTGAGCCTCAGATAAGAAAAATTGTATCCCAGGTAGCTTTATTGTCACCAAGTCATCTTCTTTTGGATTAGCGTCCATTGTCCACTTGAAGAAATTAGTTTGAAACTAATCAGTTCTTCAAGGTTCGGGCTTTGCTTGGTGTGAAGGATGGAAAAGATGAAGGATAGAGAACTTTTTAATCAAATGGTTAACATTCATAGCCACTTTCATACTTGGAGACTTAGCCATCATACCAAGTAGAGCCTAAAGCTATAATTTGTTCTGGATCTAGCAATGTAGAAATTAACAAAGTTTTATAATTACATGCATTCATATTTATTGCGTACAAAAGATACTAGGCATTCAATTTTGCAAATATGTTAAAATCTGTATAGTTGAATGATTTAGATGTGGAAAAGGTAGGTTAATTGGCGAAGCAGAGATATTGCTCACATGTGTTTATGTTTGCTTTGTTCAGTTTAGAACAAAGCTGTATATTTTAGCTTAGGATTTTGGCTGAATTGCATCTTTTGTCTCTAAGGTTGTTGCTAATTCTAGGCGTCACATCTTGTCAAATGAAAATGGTCTGGATCTTTACATGACAATTTTGGTTTTATCCATAATCAGATTCGGCCTGATAGACAAACATTGTACTGGAGTGCAACATGGCCAAAGGAAGTTGAATCGTTAGCAAGGCAGTTTCTTTGCAACCCTTACAAGGTTTTCTGATGAAGTTTATGTGGCATCTATTTTTGCTTATCCTTTTATGCATGCTTCATATATGTATGTATGTATGAGGTGCCTAGTTGCTTATTCTTGATTGTCCAAATTCTTATGATGTTAAGGTTATTATTGGTTCATCTGATCTGAAAGCAAACCAATCTATTAACCAAGTTGTTGAAGTCATAACAGAGATGGAAAAGTTCAACAGGTCCGTCTTTGCAACTTGTTCCATGGAATGTTTTTATTTGATATTGTAATATTAAATACTGATATCTCTTTGGGCAGGCTAATCAAATTGCTGAAGGAAGTGATGGATGGGAACCGAATACTCATATTCATGGAGACAAAGAAGGGATGTGACCAAGTTACTAGGCAGCTCAGAATGGATGGGTGGCCTGCCCTGTCCATCCATGGTGATAAAAATCAGGCTGAACGAGATTGGGTCCTGGCTGAATTTAAAAGTGGCAGAAGTCCTATAATGACGGCCACTGATGTGGCCGCACGGGGTCTTGGTAGGATGACTGTGTTTTAGGAGTCTTAGCATACTCATGTAGGTCTTGAAATGGTGAAGATAATCGAGTCTGCAGGCTGCTCTCCAGTTTCCTGAGACAATAATTTGTGGCTTGGGTGCGCAGTGCCATGATGTGTGTAAACATTTATATTTTTTGATTGATAAGCATGATCCTCCACTTTAAGGGAGTTATGGGTTGGACTGAGGCATTTCTCATATGCACGATGTCCCCTAAGATAATTGGTTACGGTCTTATGCTTACAGCTCATGTTAACGTGGACACAAGGAGCATAGTTTGCTTAGACAGCTGAGGTGGTGATCTATAATTTGGAGGGGTGTACAATACAAAGCTCAGGCTACTCATTCCTTTTGTTTTTTTGAGAAGTTGTATGTCCTGATTTTAGGTTGAGGGAAAAGAAAAATTAGAAAGTTTTCTTATGTGGTAGTTGTATGTAATTCAAGTGTAAGTTATGTGGTTGAAGTGGAAGTTAGTGTCGCCCATCCACGGTTATGGAGCTGGTTTGTTGCGGCAGCCTGGTTGACTCACATTTGCTTATATTCCTTGATTGAGAACGAAATTGGTGGTGGTAGACCTTATCCCTGCAAAGTTAAGGTGGGCACATTTATCTAATGAATGTGTTATCTTACTATTGATCGTTTGGATCGTAGGTTGCAGGGATAAGGGAGTTTTTGAAATTTCTTAGGGTTCTTAATTTATTGAGCCTGCTTAGTAAAAGAATCTTGCATGCAATATAAGTTTTTAATTACCTTCAATACTCATTTAATCTGGAGTTGAAAACAATGTCAATTTCAGTAGCTGGGCCTATCTGTCTTGTACATTGTTTCGAGCAAATATACCTATGTGGCTCAAACAAGTTACTTGGGCTTTCTTAGAGCTTTCAACACTGTACATCTTTTGTTCTGATTTTCCTTCTTTTTTTGCTGTAGATGTAAAGGACATAAAGTGTGTGATCAACTATGATTTTCCTACCAGTCTGGAGGATTATGTACACAGGATCGGTAGAACTGGTCGAGCAGGGGCCAAGGGAACTGCTTTTACCTTCTTCACACAGGCAAATGCAAAGTTTGCTAGGGACCTTATTAAGCTCCTACAAGACGCGGGGCAGGTTGTCTCCCCCGCATTGTCCACATTGGCTCGCTCTGCACCTTCGAAGTTTGGAGGTAATATGTTGTTTGGATCATGTTGGCAAAACTAATGTGCAAATTAAGACTTCCTGGTATACTCTTAGCCTTATATAATCAACTATGCTTGTTTTGGTTTTTAGGTTCCGGAGGAAACTTCCGTTCCAGAGGACGTGGCGGCTTTGGTAACCGGTCTTCGATATCAGGATCTAATGCTGTATCTCTCGGTGGAAGGAAGAGGCCCTGGTAGTTCGCCAAGAGTCGGTGCTAGGAGCGCCCCCACCCTTTAAGGGTTTATTATAGGAAATTATCAGTGTTGTGTTGTAGGATATTGAGGTTTCCCAGATTGTCTTTGGATTTCTTGTCATATCTTGTTAAACTTTAACAATCAACAGTTAGAAAATGTTAGTTTGCTAGTCAAGTTAATTGTAGGGCAAACTTGCTTTCCCACCAAGTTTGTGCACTCTGTATCTCTTTATTAATGTCATATAGTAAATATATAAATAATATGCATGAAAATGAACTTAATAAATTATTTAAAAAATAGTACTATGAAATTGTTTATTTGCAGGGCCGCGTCCCAGAATTTCAGTACATTACAAATTGAAGCTTCAAAGGCATCTTATTCATTAACAAAGGCTTACAAATTGAAGAATACTTTCACAATATTACCACCATGTGAAGCTGTAATACAACTTCCTTATGAAATAATAGACCAACAATAAAGAACCAATTGTGAAGGACATTTTGTTGAAAGGGCTAATCTTCTTCGGCAAACTTTGATCCCTGCACGTGACAGAATAATTCTGGTTATGTTACACCAAGGCAAGTGATACAATAAAGATGGAAACTTTTAAATGTATGCTGGTATTACTTTGCTTCATTGTCTGCTGCTGGTCGAGGTTCGGTTTTATCCCGTGCTGCCGCTGAATTGGGTTGTCCCGGTTTAGATTCTACAACGGGTGCTGGTTGAGGAGTTTCGGTTGGCAACGGTGCCGGTTTGGTTTTCGGAGATGTTAGTGCTACTTGTGCTTGTTCACTTGGAACAGGCACATTCCTTGCCTGTTACGTTATCTCATGAGAAAAATGTATTTGCATGCTGTTTATATAAATGATAATGTTCAAACTTCAAATTCACTCACTAATTTCCTGAATTGCAGATTGAAGAGCAGTTGAATGTATCTTTGCTTGGCTAGATTTTGTTCTTTGTTCAGCTGCCTCCAAAATCCGTAGGTGGATCCTATGTTCAGCAGTTTGTTTGCATAAATCTCCCATGTGTAGCTGCGTTTTCAAGTAGAACAGTCATTTTAGTGCAATTTTTCTAGGCTAAACAATTTTCATTGGTGCCATTTTAGTGCATCGTATCGTATCGGTACCATTCATGTATGCGACGAAGTCCTTGAGTTGACACCCTGCTCCAATGGTGATCATCCATCTTGCACTTCTCGAAGAAATCAGCTATGATGTTGCTGGATTGGTCCCCATTGTTCGGATCAATATGGAAACCGGAGACCCCGTCCACGATAATCTCTGCAGGGCCTCCTTTGTTGGTTGCAAAGGTGGGTAATCCGCAGTTCATTGCTTCGATGACAGTGAGACCAAAGGCCTCGTACAGGGCGGGCTGCACGAAAGCTCCCTTTGTATCGGCTATGCATCGATACAGCTCTCCGTTGCGGTGTCTATCGGTTTGGGCTGCAATCCATCTGAATTGGCCCTTCAGTTGATATTTCTCTATCAGGTTATGCATCCTTTTGATTTCTGCTTGCTCCTCTCTGTCATGGGACTTGGATGGATCAAAGAATCCGGCAACCACGACGAGGTTTACTAAGTCCCTAAGCCTTTTGTTCTTTCCATACCACTCAGTTAGGCCTGTAATATTCTTCACAGTATCAAGTCTTGCCATGGAGAAAATAATCGGCTTCCTCCGGTCCGCCAGATATCCACTGTTGGTAAGCATAGTATGATTAAGATAACGATTATATGTGACGAACAACGAACACATGTTACGGAAATAAGTCACGTCTGGCTTACATGTGCTCATTGTTATTGTTCTGGCTGTAGAGTAATTCTTCAATGGCAGGATGGAATGAGGATAGACGCCTGTTTTCCTCTGTGTAGGGAAAGTAGACGGACTGGTCGGCCCCCGGAGCAACTATGTTGAACTTGGGGTCGAATATATTGATGCCTGAGACAACCCGGCAAAGTCCGGGCATGGTAAAGGCCGCATGACTTTCGTACTGTCCCGGCTTTTCGGAGCTGGGGCAAATAGAAAATTCACCACTTTTTAGATAAGTACTTGAGATAAAATGTGTCTCATCATGTTTTATAACATGCTAAACATATACAACCTTCCGGCAATTTCCTGATAGGTGCTGGTTATGATGAAATCGGCGGCGTTCATCGCTAGTATGTCAGCGGTATGTTGACACGAAAAGTGATACTTCGCTTCGAGTTCTTTCCACTTGACATCTGAATCTTCATACTTGGTTTTCTCTAAAGCATGAGCTATTGTTCCAAGAGGGATTCCAAGTTTGCTAGCCATTAGGTATGCCACCAAATTTCCATCGCTGTAGTTTCCGATTACGAGGTCTGGTTTACATCCCATGTGTTCAAGGATTTTCGCTTGTGCATCCTACTCGTGACACACATCGATTCCGAGCAAGTTATTTAGAAATAACAGCAAGGCAAGAATAAGTGATGGACATGAAGGAACATATATGTACCTGTGCAAATGTCTCTAGATATGGATAGATGTCGAACCGTGAGACCCATTGTTGAAGTACCCCTTTATCTGTCTTGAAAGGGACTCTGAGAATGTGGGAATGCTCGGTGTTGATGATCGGCTCGAGCTCTTGGTTACATTTGGTTCCTCGGGCATCCGGTATAAGGCGAGTTACCTACAATATTGCAAAATGACATGGTGACGACAGTGTCCTAAATCGATGTCGAATATATATGTATATACACATTGCTTACCACTACAATCTGAGGCTTCACGGCCAGGCCTTGTGATTTTATTCTTAGTAGCAAGGCTTCCTCAAGAGCTTTTACTTGATCAAGAATGTAAACCACCTATTACATTTACAAATCAATTCTGTAAGTACTTACAGAATCACCTCAGTTGTACCACCTTTACCGTTTTATTATATTGTTACCTGGCCTCCGGTATCCGGCAAACCGAGGACATCCGCCTGCCCGAAGTATCCGTGAGGTGATACGATTACAATGTTAAACACAGTAGGGAGCCAGCTAAAGAGTGAGTCGAGTTTCGCTGGCTCCGGAGTTTGTAGCACCTCGAAAAGGGTCAGCATTGTCTCTTTAACTCTTTCTGCATTATGCCCCCATCCTTTCTCGAAACCGAACTCTTTTAACCTGAGATTTATTGCCACCATTCAAACAGTAAGGAACCCCTTACTATGTATCATGTAGTAGTTTCAATCCAGATATAACCTTAGCTCAAAATTCTCGTATGGTGTTTCCTTCGGCAATGCGGAGACGGTACTGCTTGCTGCCAACAGAGCTGTTTTAAGCTTGTCGACCGTATTTAGATCTCCGTTTATCAGGAGATTCTGCAACTCCAAGTACATTCAGGCATGATTGTCACAAATAGAGGAAGAAATGGAGCCAAATACATACATGTGTGTGTGTGTGAATATTTACCTCCCCTTGGTGATTAAGGTCCAATAAGTAGTCTAGCAGCGGACTAGCACATTCGCAACTCCCGGATAGCTTCGAGAACATAAACTTCGAGATGTAGGTGGCGCCATTGCCGACGCTAGAAGGAAGGGTTAAATGAGGGGTAGTGTAGTTAATCGATCCAAAGTCGATTTCCAAAGCATTCTCATCGGTTGCCCTGCACCGTATACCAATTTTGGTTGAAGATTGTTTCCTTGGACTTCAAGTAATATGCTAATATTAATTATACCAATTTTGGTTGAAGATTGTTTCCTTGGACTTCAAGTAATCCGAAGAGCTAATGCCGTCGACATTGAGGTTCTCCGAGTTCACCTTGACGAACTCCCAGAATCCCGGATTCGGTCTCACTGCAAATGCAACGTATGGTGGAACCACAGCTGCCTCCTGCAAAAAAAAAAAACATTTATACAACTTATACATATAAAAAAAGACTTTGATTTGATTAAAATGTAAGACCTGTGTGGAAATCAGAATGAAACCAATTAGTCCCTCCAGAATCTTGCTTTTCTCAGACTTGTCCTCTATTGAGTTCTCCACTTCATTCAGCAATTGCTGTCTTTTTAGTAACCTTTTCCCTGATGCCACCAACCTTTTCTCCAATTTTGCAGCATATTTAGAGGATCAAATTATAAATGTGTCTGTCTATATATATATGAAGGGAATATACCTGGTGAAACATTTCTTCATATGGTAGGTGCTCTGCCTCAAAGCATCAGGCATGCTTTCTGCAATCGAATCGGATCGATTCAACGATAGGCGGGACTCCATTTTCAGTGAAAAGTGCAGAAAACACAAGGATTATTATGGATCAACAAAGACTTGAATGTTGGCTTGTTAAATGGAGTTATATATATATATATATACATACATGGAGTAGGGGAGGGAGGAGGAGAAGGAATATTATTGTTTGATGTGTGTAGGTTGTCTACTGGATTGGTTAACTCCATCCTGTTGTATTCTATTCCTTTCTTTGCCCAACCTTATTTTAATCAATCCAGCATATCTATAACTTTAGATCATCTTCTTAAAATAGATTGCTTTTTAGTAAATATTTATTGTCTCATAAACAGCACGTGAATACTATATATTAAAAGGGAAAACTACTCCAGTGACCATCGGACTTTGAGGGCGTACCTATTTTGACCACGAACTATCAAACTCGTCTAAACTTATTAAATCAACCTATTTTAACCACTGCCGTTAAAAAGCTGACGGATAGGGTGACGTGGTACTTAACAACGGTTAACAAAAATTTATAAAATTACACATTTAGTCTCTGTTATTTACTTATTAAATCAATTTGATCCTAATTTTATTTTAATTAGATAAAATTTATCAATCAATCAGATGATGACACGTGTTACGTCACCCTATCCGTCGTTAAAAAATATTCGTTAACTGTTGTTAAGTGCCACGTCACTCTATCCGTCAATTTTTTAACGACGGTGGTTAAAATAGGTTGATTTAATAAATTTGGTGGCCTGATTGACGAGTTCGATAGTTTAATGGTTAAAATATGCACACCCCTAAAATTTGGTGGTCGCTAGAGTAGTTTTCCATATTAAAATTATTTTTAGCTTGTAGAGAAAAACATGCGCACAAAAAGTAAGGACAAATACACGATTTTATGTTAATAATTAGATGTATTAAATTAAAATGGAAATCCATTAGACTAAAATTAAAAGGAGATGTTAGAATTTCTGTCTCGAATTTCGTTTTGATTCAGTTCAAGTGATAAGTATATAAAATTGAAGGAAAATTTTAAAAAAAACCAACCGTTTAAAAACATGTTAAAAAAGACGTGTACTGAAATTCTTACAAAAATCGTAAGAAATTTTGTATAATGTACCAAAATTCTTACAAAATCGTAAGAAATTTGGTATGTACATAAATTCTTACGACTTTTGTAAGAATTTCGGTACATGTACAAAATGCTTAAAAAATCGTGAAACTTAAAGTATGTACAAAAATACTTACAACTTTTGTAAGAATTTCGGTATGTACATAAAGTAGTAAGCAATTACGTATATATCGAATTTCTTACTATTTTTGTAACAATTTGGTACATTACATAAATCCTTACGATTTTTTGTAAAAAATTTTGTACACGCCTTTTTTAGCTTTTTTTAGCAGGTTGTTTTCTAGAACTTCTCAAAATTGAAGTAAAAAGGAAAATTTCTAAGATATATCACTTTTATCAATTTTATATTAGAAATATTGATATTGACAATCCTTTAAATATATGGGTTAAGATTCATCTATATTATGTAAAATTTAATTAATTTTACACTTTGTTGGGGCCGTAAAAAAGTAAAGAATGGCCTCATCCGTCTATTTTACTTATTTAATGGTTATAAATTAATATAAAACTAGTTAGATTTTACATCGTGTAATTAAAACGCATTCCTATATATAATATATCTAATATCTACCTTAAAGCCAAAGAACATAATTTAAAAGTAGAAGGAAATGACCTGGCTTGATTTTTTGTTTTCAAAACTCGCAAAGAGCATATAAAACATGGGTGTTTTCTTTTCTTCCGGAAGTATGCTCTTAGTCTTAACTACATGATACCTATGTTCTTACTCTTAGACATATAATTTTTTTTGAAAATAATAATATCAAGGTAGGTCTCATTAAAAACCCCCTTTTACAGTTAGCATTAAAATCTCAATTCCAACCTTTAAAGGCAAAAAAAGTACTTACCTTAATTATCTATTAATAGCATCGTTTAGTACAAATTGTTCAATACATGTAAAACATTCATCATAAAAATAATTACATTGAGGTTCCCTAAATGCCCAATGTGCTAATGTATGGGCTGCTTCACTACCGAGCCTGGAATGTAGGCGACTGTGATGTGCGGATGAGCCCCTAGCATGGCTATTAGACATATGAATTTAGCTAAGAATAGTCATTTTAAAAAAAAAATCGAGAATAGAGCAAGAATAATTAACCGATTGACCAAGCCGTTCGTCTTTGTTTCTCATATTTTTTTAAGTCATGAGTTTTCTTCTCCTAGAATCTCATCCTCTCCCCTTTATCCAGAATTAGAATTAAAATTAAAATTTGTAAAAAAAAAACATAAGGGAATAATTGTCTACAAACGAAAAATACCAAATCAAAGATTTCTAACACTAATTTTCTGTGGTTTAGATATTCAAAAATAACAATTACGTGGTTTAGAGATTTCAGTTTTCTAAAATCATAATCAACACTGAAGGAAAGAAAGAAAAGGGAAACTAGGCAGCCTGTGAACCACATAATTACAATTATTGATGGTCCAAAAGGTGAAAGTTTGGAGATTTATGTGAGATTTGGCATTAATTAATCTTTTAAGACTTTGTCTCAATGATTTTGTATTTGAATTGAAACCATTATTTCAACCTTATAAGTATGAAAAAAAATAGTCAACCGATTTAAATCAAGACAATGAACATGTTTTTAATCATATAATATTTAATTTAAGGATAAGGATAAGTATAGGCGGTGAGAACTGAAAGTTTCTACAAGCGCTTTAGTTTTAGGGTATAAGGAGTTAGTTTAGGGTATAGGGTTTAGGTGTAGGTGGTTAGAATTTAGGGATAGTTGTTTCAATTTAAGGTTTAAGGTTATAATTTAGGGTTTATAGGTTAAAACTTAAATCTCACCATATTATCCAAAACTAAACCCTAACCTATAAACCCTAAATTATAACTTTAAACCTTAAATTGAAACAACTATTCCTAAATTTTAAACCCCTACACCTAAACTCATAAACCATGTACCTTAAATTAACTCTTTGTACCCTAAAATTAAGGCACTTGTGAAAACTTTTAATTTCCACCGCCAGTGTATAAGATAATAATCCTTTAATTTAATTATAAATGTAATGAATGTTATCGCGATAGATTATCTTAAATACTAACAGAATAAAACCAGAACATCAAAATATTGTAGGGTAAGTGACCCACTACAACTTCATGTGAGAAATGATGAATTGTTTTTGTTTCCGATTTCAGCAACCAAGCATGAAAACTTACACGATTTCTCACGTGTTTGATGTTATAGGGTCATTTTATGCTTCTAAAGTACACACAAGATATTCATGTATGGTCAAGCTGCCTAGTTATATTGAGTATTAATTCATTTTCAATAGTCTTTTTTTTAGGGTGAAAAAACGAATGATGTTCATCTTAAAAGACGCAGGTTTAAATCGCTTTGTCTACAAAGTGCATGTTCATTGTCAAAGAGTTAAGAATATGTATAAACAGATACTACCTTGTAATCATCTTTAGATATACAAAAAAATTACTAGTCTTTTTTTTCTATTATGAATAATAGAGCCGTAAAGCAAACAAAAAATAAATAAAGTAATATATATATATTAATTTGTTAACATACCCTTTTAACAAAAAAAATTGTTAACATACCACCGAGCAATCTTTTATTAACATAACAACACAGAGCTTTTATTGCAGCCCGTGCCACCGAATCAAATGCTTTATTTTTGGTACGAACAATTATTTTCTATAAGCGTCTTAGTTTTAGGGTTTATGGACCTAGTTTATGGTATAGATGTTTAGAATTTAGGGCTAATGGTTAGAATTTAAGGGTTATGGTTAGGATTCAAGGTTTAGAGGTTAGGGTAATATGTTGATGATTTATGTTTTAACCTATAAACCCTAAATTATATTCACAATCACTAAATTCTAAACTATTAAACATAAACTCCTGAACCGCATACCTTAAATTGAGTCCATAAACCCTAAAACTAAGGCACTTGTGAAAACTAAAAGTTCTCACAACCAGTATACCGAATAATTATAAAAAATATGTTTTGTTATATTTGTGTGGAGATTGTGAATTTAGTATATATTTATTTAAAATTAAAGTGAAAAAAAAGAGATAAGGAGTAAGTCTTAAAGGGAAAAGGGGTTAACATCTTGCCACATTGACATGAAATAACTTCATAACCCATACAATATCCACTAAAATCAACTTGATTCCTTTGACAATGTACCAATACATGACCTGCAAAAGCAAACAAAACCTTCTTTTCATCATATCGTGCGCTTTAATTAAAAGTAGATATCTCTCATATAATGTTTTTTTAATATGCATGACCGTCTACGATTTATATTCGGGGTGTGAGGCTGTTCATTACAATAATATTATCTTTAAGGTTTGAATTTGTGTTCTCTCATTGAGAGTACAATGTGCCTTACCAATGCACCCAACACTTGTTGGCAGATATCTTTCATATAATTAATACTATGTAATTATACAATATCAATCTCATAGGGTAAAATATGTAATTAAGCCAACAATTAATTGGTTTAGTGGGATGAAACACTAGATCCTTTGAGTAAGGTTAATAATTCGAATCTCAGTGTCGTGAATGAAACAAATTAAATTGAAAAAATCACTTACATAATGGGTATCTACAATATTATTAAAAAAATGCACAATATCATAAAAGATGGAAATACAATTGTAATACATAAATATATCAATTTTTTCATATAAAAAAATTTATGTAGCTATATAATGTTTAAAACATTAATCATATAAAGAGATAATATTAATACATGATCATCAAATCTAAAAAAAAAGAAAATATCTAAAAAATGGGTCATTAGTAAACATCTCTAAAACGGCTTTGCTTTAGGGAAATCTGATCCTTCTTTATTTTGAAAAAAAATTTACATCACAATTTTTTAAAAAAAAAATCTCACTTTTATGTATGCATTAAAATTTTAATGAAATTTAATTCTTGATAATATAAAAACATATGGTATATATAAGAAAATGATAATTAACATAAAAATGTGAAAATCCTTTTAAAAATATTCTGGTCAAATAAAATATAAGTGTATTATTTTTAATGATTAATGATATATTTTATTAACAAAATTTATTTATTTTTTATTAAAGAAAAACTAAAGTAGAGCTTTTTCACACGCACGCCCATAAAAAAGCCTAGATTTTGTGGTTGGATGGGCAATCCATATGAAATGACTAATGGCCCATGGTCCACCGCTGCGTGGAGCGTGCCCAAATGGGACATGTTTACAGTTAAAATACAATTTTTTACACATTTTTTAAATCGTTAGATGAGAATAATAATTTGTTAAAATTATTTTTTTATATTTTTTCTATAATAATCTTTACATTTTTATTGTTAATCTCAATCATCATTTACTTATTTAATAGTTAAGATTATCTTCTTTTATATATATACACACACTTTCTTTGAAATTATTGTCTTTAACTTGTGCTTAGAGCGGATGGAAATCTTCTGCCCTTTTTCGGTGCTTCTATCTATGCTCTCACGCTCAAAAATAAGTTTAGCGTTTTAGGTCATGGGTTGTAGTTAGGGTTTAGAGAATTTAAAATATTGTGTATTTTTTAAGGTTTGGGTGTAGGGTTTAGAATTTAAAATTTAAGGTTATGGCTTAAAATTTAATTTTGTAGTGTTTTTTAGTGTTGGGACATAAGTAGTAGCATCGAAAAGGAACAGAAAATTTGTATCCGTTTAGAGCTAGATGAGTGACCAAATTAACATAAATATTTTGAACTGTATGGATGAGATTAGGCTAAACCAAGATAAGATAAGTAATTTATCCATATAAAAAAAAAGAGATAAGTAAATTCCTAAGATGTTTTTTTTTTTTATCTAAACTTTTTGTTGATAGATTTGATGGTTATAATAAACTACAATATCTCAGTTTTAGAATATTGGGAAACTAGCATTAAACTAGATCAAGATTCTCACATCTTGCTAGAACTAGAATCCTTACTGACATCTGGACTAATGACGAAGTCAAGATTGAATATCGAGAGAGATTGAATGATTGAATTTTAAAATATAATAGTTTATTAAGTATTTAATCTTAAAATTTCAAGAGAATATAATGAATAATTTATCTAATATTTAAATTTATAAAACATTGACCCTTTTATTATTATTATTATTATTATTATTATTATTATTATTATTATTATTATTATTATTATTATTTAGGTTTAAAGAATATTGAAAGAAAATAAAAAATAGACTTTTTAAAATTTTAGTCGGAAAAGAGATTAATTTATTTTTAAACAAAATATTGTTATAAAATATTTTTTATTTTTATCAATTCATTACTTTTGTATAAAGTTTTTTTTTCTAAAAAATAATCAAATGTTTAAAATTAAATTTAAAATAAACAACATGATGAGATTCATTATTAATCGAATAGTAAAAAATATATATTCACATTTATTAATTCAAAAAGAATTTTAACAATTGTTTTTTAAAGCAAAGGTGATTATAAGTAGGGGTGTTCAAATCTAGTTACCCAAAAAACTGGGTACTCGGACCTTCATGTATTAAATTTGTCGACCCGTGAATACCGAGTATCCGTAAAATCGGGTATCGTGTACCTGGTTTTTATTTTTTTATTTTAAAATTTAAAAAAAAACCTTAAAAGTTCATAACACATAATCCAAACAAAAAAAAATAATGATTTGAAGTTTATAATCATAAGAAAGACATTAAAATATTAATCTATATCGTGACTTTTTTCGAATCTCATATTTTTTAAAGAAATCTACTAATGCATAAATGCAATAGAGAAACCTAGTTGTTTGTTTCATATCGATTCTTACATATTCACAAATTAATATATTTTTTTGAAAAATTTAAAACATGAAAGCATATAATACAAATATTGAATGAATTTAGGGATTTAAATCTAGTTCTAAAGTAAAAATATTAAGTAATCTAATAAAATAAAAAAAATTAGGAACCGGGTGCCCGGAAGTAATCGGGTACCCAAAAAATCATATTTTTTGACCCGGGCCCGACTCGGGTAAAAAAAATTCTGGGTAAATACCCGATTATTTATGTTCGGGTAGTCGGATAATTTTGAACACCCCTAATTACAAGTAATATCTGTTCTGAATATACTCTCAACCATTTGACAATGCATGCTAAATTATCTTGTTGCAACTGTTGGTGCTGGAATCTGTGACCTCTAAAAACAACAACATTTCCTTAACCACTGAAACAAGTTGATTCGTATAAATTTTAACTCTCTATTTAATAAAAAAAAACGGAATGACGTCCATGAAGAAATGTAGTCCACATATCCACAGATAACCGTCCATCCCAAGATGAGTTGTTGGATAAACATGGTCAACGTGGCAGTGTTGGAACCTCTACGGAACAGTGCTGTCCAACAACGGTCTAATGTACTTAGAGCTAATTTAATAATACTAATATATTAGCTCATCCCCTTGTGTCCGAGTGATAAATGTAGATGTTCATCATCTCTTGAGACTCGGGTTCGAGCACCAGTTATGCATATTGTGTGTGTCGTCTTCGAAAAGACTAAAAAAAATTAAACAAATACGAATTTCTCTACAAAATCTAATCTGAATTAGTTTGTCAATGAGTTATATACCGATAGTTAAACCAAAAATAATTTTAAATATTATTTGTACATATACCCGTAAGGCCGTAACACACTTTTAATAATATATATTTGAAGATGAAACTATTAAATCAAGGCTTTAGTAAACGTATAGCTTAAAAAAGTAAAAACCAAACCATTGAGGTTTCATGTCATGCTGTTCGGCCATGCTTTAAGGCAACCAGTCACAGCTCACCAAATCATTGCACAACAGGGGTCCAACACCACCCTCAATTAAAATAAACCAAAATTTACTGTTTTTATAATCTTCGAAATCACTAATTCGAATCGAATACTGTAAAAAACCTATTATACTGATGCGATTATATGGTAGTGTGATAGTGTCTGTTGATATTTTTTCTTAACTATTCGACAACGTACACACGAATGCTTGGACTCAAATCTTTTAAAATGAATACTATTCTCTTTTTTACTAAAGTCGTTCTTTCTATTCTATAAGATCAAAATTCTAACTCTTTACCTTACTTAAAGGATCCGTTGATCCGAAATTCAATTAATTGACTCCCTTTGATTAACTAATATATTTAAGTTGGTAGGTGGTTCTCTATAAAGATACCAACAGCATAGTTTCTCCTCTCTGCCCAAAATACCTTTTTCCTTCCCCTGAAAACCCTGGAAAAGAATGGGAAACTGCCAAGCTACTGATGCAGCCACTCTGGTTCTCCAGCACCCGTGCGGCAAACTCGAGAGATTCTACTGGCCCGTCAGCGCTCGTGAGGTTATGAAGATGAACCCCGGCCACTATGTTGCTCTGCTTATCTCCACCACCCTCTACCACCACTCGCATCCGAATCCGAGTAACAACGGCAAAGCTGTGACCGGCAACACCACTAATGCCACCAACCCCGTTCGCTTAACCAGGATTAAGCTTCTCCGGTCGACGGATACTCTTCTTCTCGGTCATGTTTACAGGCTCATCACCACTCAAGGTATCATAAACATATACACATACATATTTTCTGCCTGTGAAGCGACTTCACTGTTCTGGGCAGTTTTGTTTTTAAGGCAGTGACCAACATACCACGACACAGTTCATCAATATTCATTTCTGTTTTTTATATTTCCGGTCAGTGCTAATCAACTAATTTTGCAGTCCGTTTTCACCAACAATTAATCTGATTTCGAGTTCTTTTTTGGGTTCTTAGAGGTTACGAAGGGATTGCATGCGAAGAAACATGCAAAGACGAAGAAGAAGAATCAAGAATCTGCGCCCGAGACGGCTGCCGGTGCGAGATCTGAACCGGATAAAGTGAGCAAACATGAAGGACAGCGACCGAGGTCGACAACATCGGGCAACTCTGCGGCCAGATCAAAGACATGGCAGCCTTCATTACATAGCATCTCCGAGGCTACAAGCTGAGGATATTTTCATGTGCTTTTTCCACATTCAATTTCTGCATAAGAGATGGGAAAAAAAACCCAAGCTTTTTTTAATCTGTAAAGACCAATACATGCAGTTTCTCTCACTTTAGAATCCATATATAGGCTAGCAAAACCCAGAAAACCACACCCTTCTTCAACCTGCAGATCTGATTCTGAGCTATATGCATAATTGTACATCAAAAAAAAAACAGAGTTGTAATATCCAAAAGTTTCAGGGTCACTGTTTTTATGAAATTACAATCATATAAACAAACTTAACCTAACAAATCAGAATACTGAATATAATTGGACAAGTTCAATTTATGCTGAAAAAAACATTATCTGTTTAAAGAACCATCCATTTCGACTTCGGGTATAATCGGAGTCCATGTAACTACCAGATACACAAAATCTCGTACTAAAAACAGAAAGGTTGTTTAATTATTAAGCAACAACAATGTCATTTGTTAGGGCAGCATTGCTGTTTTGCATAGGAGAATATGAATATGAACAGGGAAGGATTTACATGCCCCTCCTCACCTCAAATAATTTTTTTTACCTTTGTCTCCTTATTTGAATTTCTTTAAAAATCAGTTTATATATGAATTTACCCAAAACCTCAAATTCGAGCTCCGTCTCTGAATATGAATTATGAGTACACAAGGGAAGGGAAGGTAGGTAGATGTCAACAATAATTGTTTATGCGGGTAGGCCATATTTCATATCAATTCTCGTGTATACTATGAATAAAAATCACCATCTTTCAAACCAATAGGCTCAACTAAAATACAAAGGAATCAAGGTCGTAATAGTTGCCTTGAATTTGATGGACCATTGCTTTTTCTCCCTTATATGGTCCTTAAAGTTCCATAACTATGAATACATAATTAAAAGTGTTGATAATGTCCCTCCTTTAATAGGTTTATTCTCTAATATCATTTTATACCATAATTATTGTCACGATCCAATCTGATCGGTCATACTATAAAATCAGTGATGAATTCAGAAATTATTTTTAGGGCGGGCACAAGTTAAAATAATTTTTAGAGTGGGCACAAGTCATAAAAAAATTAAAATTTCAGGGTAGGCACAAGTTAAAGAATTAAGAACTAATTCATAAAAATTTAAAAAAAAATTGAAGCCAAATTTGTGAACTTTAAAAAGTTTAGGCCCACCCTAGCTTCCTCAGATAAAAGGGGTGTACTAAATCAATCAATATTCATTCTACAGAGTACTAATATTGTTATAATTCGAATTTGAATCTCTAGAAACACATGTTAAAATGACAAAAATCTTATGAGACTTGTAGGTATGCAAAGAAAATAAATTTGCATTATATTCTTACATGACTCAACGAATTGAATAATAAAAAATAGATTTAAAGTATTTTATGAGAGATGGTGGGATAATGTTAATCATAAG
This sequence comes from Hibiscus tridactylites, assembly GCA_958450335.1. NCBI lineage: Eukaryota > Viridiplantae > Streptophyta > Magnoliopsida > Malvales > Malvaceae > Hibiscus > Hibiscus tridactylites. The sequence goes on from OY288276.1 coordinate 2,650,614, forward strand.
GCATGAACAATTTAATAAATTTGAAATTAGCCATTATTATTAATTTAGTAATAATTATGGGTCCATTAAAAGAAGAAGGAATCTTTTGTGATATTAAAAATGCATGATTTGTTCTTTTTGTTTAATAAGGTAATAATAAAATTATTGCTCCACTACACTCTTAAGACCACATTTGAGTGAGACAACTGCAACCAACCTAGAAGGACTCAGAACATTCTGCGTAAAGCATGATGAGAAAAAGCTAGTTTATTTCAATGGATTTTGATATTTATGTTGGCTTAAGATTTAGATTTTAAATTTACATTTTTTTATCACAGTATTAAACAAGCAATTAAGGTGGTGTTGGATAAGTTGAAAAATCAATGTGATTTTTAGTAATGATTTTTTTATTTTATAAATATAGTTATGTTGTTTGAAAAAGAAAATCTTCGTGCATTTTCTAACTACAAGATATATTGAGTGCTGACTGAGAAAATAAATTTTATAGATTGTTTCGCTAACAGTTTTGATTACATCGATAAACTATCACAAAATAAAGTCTAACCATATTGAACCGTCGATCTTCTCTTATCAGAGGGTGCGTCGTGATGATCGTTAGTGAACGTTAGACTACCATAAAAATAGACAAAAATTGTACCACAAAGACAATAGACGAACAAACACAGCATGGTGTGCGAAAAAAAATAAATTCAAAACAAGAAAATACTTATTTGAGATCAGAAACAAAAAATTAGAGGAAAATTTTGAAGAAAAAATGGAACTACTTGTTTTTATTATTTTTTTATTTTTAATGTCTTTCTAGTTTGATTTTTTAAAATAAATTATTGACAGAAAATATGAAGAGTTGACAAACACAGAGGAACAGGATCCCTTTCTCTGTGGGCCATTATTGGCATGTAATCTATAAATGCCTGATACAAACTTTGTCTCTATTAGTATTAAATTCAATGAGATTAAAATACATAGGCTGTGGAGCAATAATACCTCCCAATTTTCCCGTCGTTACCTTCGCTGTATAGCACTCGAAATCCGTAGGATCGAATGATAAAAAATTTGATATTTTTTAAAATTAATTTTATGAAATAGAGACATAAATCTAAAAAATATTCGTCTTTAAAATAAAAATTGACACTAAATTTAATCAAAACTTTTGTAATTATCGAATACTCGAATTTTTCGATCGAGGGCAGCCGAGGTGCCATAAAATCCTGTCACATAGTGAGGCCTCCTACTTAATGCATTGAGAACAACAGCTTTTAAAACAATGGCAATGAATGGTTGATATTAATCAAATTTTCAACACAGACATTCCCTTTTTTTTCTTTATTGCTGTGACATTCAACTGTGCGTGTATGAAAACAAATGGAATACTTCTGCCCTATACCAATTATTCCTCTGCTGCTCTTTTTAAACAACCAATCAGACTATTCTTCACCATAGACTTTCAGGGTTTGACAATCATCACATGTTTTCTTTTAGATATATTTTTTTTAAACTGTTGGAATCGAATCAAAGGCTGTGATATGATCTACACTCAGGAACGGACACCGGGTATTGGGGGACAACCGCACCTCCTAAAAATTTTAAGTTCAATTTAATTTTACACCCTTAAAATCTTATAATTTTGCACCCCTATATTTCTAATATAATTTCCAGACAGTTCGTATAGGGATGGGCACGAGTCGGGTTGGGTTTTTGGCCCACCCGAACCTGACCCGAAACTATAAAACTAAACTGACCCGATCTCATTCTTTAAAAAACCCGACCTGAAAATAAATATTCTAAACCGACCTGACCTATAGAAAAAAATTAATTTTAGGGACCTAATTGTAAAAAAAATTAAGAGACATAATTATAAAAAATAATAAATTTAAGGACTAAATTGTAAATAAAAAATTAATTTTAAGGATCTAATTATAAAAAATATATAAAGAGGGAGTATTATTACAAATATCCCTAAAAAAATTAGGATAAAATTACAGTATTAGTCCTAGGTCGAGTCGAATCAGATTTTTTCACCCTAAAACTTGAACCTAACCCCACCCGAACCCGTTTTTTCTCTCATAAAATACACGGCCAGTCCGACCTCGTTCTATATAAAAATCCAACCTGAACCTGATTTTTTCATAAAAATACCTGATCTAATCGGGCCGGGTCAAGTTAGAACCCGTCAGCCCGGGTGAAATGCCTATCCCTATTAGTACCTCCTTACATACATGAAATTTATGCGTACGTCCCTATCTACACTTGCAAAAACATGATAATAACCTTAGCATTCATGATGGGAAAATGAAAGGACTAACACCGATAATCTTGGCATGCTTTTAAAGCACATTCACTGCTCCTCAACTCTCATTCATTACCTTGGACTTGGGGACTTGGAGACGACCTTCAAGAGTTGAATCAGAGTAATGATGCAGCACTAAGCCACTAACCTTGCCTAGCCGCTTCGTTTGAATGTAAATTGTAATGAACTACATCCACATCAGAAAATAACTTTTTTGTATTCATTATAAACACTGAAACATACGTTTTGATTTTTGTTAATTTTTTGTTGGTTATTTTCAGAATATTTTAAGTCCGAATATACATTGATATATAATGTGTGATTCTTAAAAAGCTACGAATTGCCCATGCAAAGAGCCAAAAGGTAGCATACATGCATATAAATGCGAAACTCAACCAGTTGACATAGGTCCAAAAGGTAACATGCGTACAAATATACATAATCCAAAATGATTCCGTTCTCACCATATTTCAATTTATGCAGATCGGTCGGATCGCGTTATTATCGGTGTTTACCGTAGAGCGGTAAATAATATTTGTGGAAACCGATGGACTTTATTGCTTCGGAGGATCGTACCAACCCCATTGTTCATCGGAGACATACTCCGTTACCTGTTTCACGCTCAAGTAATTCTCGAGTCCCCTACAAGAAGAAAGATATCAATCCCTGAGTTCTTAGATTTGAGAAACAGGACATAGCAAGAAGAAAGATACCATTCCCCTAGTTCACGCCCAAAGCCACTCCATTTGACGCCTCCGAACGGAGCTTGGCAGAAGCATGGCTGCGAACAATTGACCCACACGGCGCCTAACTGCAGAGCCTGAACCAAAAGAAGAAAAGGTGTCAAATGTAACACAGCACACTTACGTTGCATGATCGGAAGATGTTTCAAGCATGGATCTTACCTTGCTTACGCGATCGCATCTTTCTAGATCCTTTGATACCACAGCACCTCCCAAACCATAACTAGATAAATATTAGAAAGGAATTAGTCGAACTTTTTGGTATCCCATATGGAAGGATCAAATCATGGGATTGTACATGTTAAACTTACTGGGTATCGTTTGCCAATTCAATGGCTTCGTCTTCGGTTGTAAATGTTTTGACACAAAGAACAGGTCCGAAAACTTCTTCTCTCCATATTTGCATGGAGGTGTTTACGTCGGTAATGATGGTTGGTTCAACATAGTATCCTTTCTCTAAATGCTGCTAACCATTTATGAATTAGAAATGAAGAAGGTATGAATAATGCCAATCACCGAGCAGCAGAGAACTATACCTTAGGACGATTCCCACCATACAAAATAGTTGCTCCCTCACTCTTGGCATTTGAAATGAACTTCATTACATTTTCATACTGCAGCAGATTAATCAGATATTAATGTGAAAATTTTATTTTCCAAATATGGAACCTTAGACATTACCATCATAGTTATATTTTGAGTTACATCAGTTGCCAAATCATAAATTTTAATCAGAACCAGATAATCCCCATCCAGACACCGACTTTAGAATTTTAAATGGAGATTGAAAAAATAGAACACGATAGATTTGCATAAATACTTGGCATTAGAGAAAGCATTTAAATGACAACAGCTTATTTTAGTTGGTGCAGAAGTAGTCCAAATTGAAACTTAAAATTTATCCTATTCAACTCCTATCTCCTATGTGTTATGTGCACTAGATTCTCTATTTGCTAGAGGTTTTAACTCCGTTCTTATACATCTAGTCTCTGTCCCGAAAATGGTCAACATAAATAAGAACTTTCAATGGAACTCCTTTCCGGCCACTCCTTCTCGGTCCAGCTTAAATATATACTTAAAATATAAAACGATATACAGTAACAAACATTACTTACCTGCCCTTTACTAACAATGGGACCCAGTTTGCAACCTTCTTCCAAGGGATCAGAAATTTTGATGTTCTCACTCCATTTCACAAGCCTGTCCAAAAATTCTGCTGCAATACTTTCCTGTGGAAAAAAATGACAGTTTGCCTCATCATGACTTGGAGAATAAAAAAATATATAAAATTACAACTGACAAAAAACATGCTACAAGGTTAGTTCAAGAACTCAAGGTAGCAGAACCATAGCGTTCCCTATCTTGGATCGAAGGTATGTCTTCGACTCGAATCCTAATAAAATAATTTTCATCCAACTACTTTCCAGTACAAGAAGGGTCAGGAAGGCGGAAGCTATAAAGAGAAATAGAATAGTTTCCATGACAACCCGTCTTAGGAGTTTATCAGATAGGTAAAATAACAATGAAACACAGAGCCTGTAAAGAGATTTTTTCATACTTACTCAAAGGCACAAACTACTGCATCTACAAGTGCTATGAAGGATAGAAGAGTCCATGAGGTTGGGAATTTTCTGTTTTCTCTAGGCTGCTGATACCTTTGGTTTGGTGTACCCCCATAACATAGTAATTATTGTCTAATGGTGTTTGGAACTTTCGAATTGAGATTTATACAGGGTTGGTTTGCTTAGTTTAGCCAGTTTATCAGTTTATGAATGGAATGGACTGGTTCCCCTCTTCATTGTGGCAAGTGTGGACCAAATAATATTAGAATAAAATTTTCACACGTGCCATAATCTCATGCCACATGGATGATGAAATAACAATGAAATTGATAACTCTAAAGAACAAAATTGGTTCATGAACTTACATGCACAATAAGGCGGGATGTTGCACTGCAGATCTGGCCATTTGTATAAAAGCAACCAAATATGGTCCACTCAACAGCTGTTAAAAGCACAGGTGGCTAAATTAGCAACTGAATAAAGATGTACTATTTTTCTGCATTGAAATTTCATGAGTAAAATATGAAGAATCTATTCTGATGAGAAATACAGGTAACAGGAAGGCTTGAAAGTGATTCACATGGCACTAACCCTTGTCAATGTCACAATCCTCGAACACAACTATTGGACCTTTGCCGCCAAGTTCTAAAGTAACAGGCTGCCGCAGAAACCACAAAGAAAATTTTATGCACTGGATCATAAAAGGACTCGGTGATCATATGCTAGAACTTCAACATACCTTGACCCTTTGAGCAGCAGCTGTCATTATCTTGATCGCTGTTCTTGTGCTTCCAGTAAATGCAATCTGTTGGCAACTAATTATTAGCAATTAGTTTTGAAATGTTACTTTGCTTAACATCTTATGAAATTCAATTTAGTAGAAAGGATGACGGAAGAAAATGATTATAATCAATTTAACCTTGTCAACATGGGGATGAGATGCCAGAGGTGCACCAGCTTCGTGACCTAGTCCAGGCAGAATGTTGAGGACACCAGCAGGAAGATCAACCTCCCTACACACTTCTCCCAGCTCCAGACAGGTCCTGAACTTGGAATGGGGAAAAAATGAAAGGCAGACTAAAGGAAAACAACATTGATCCCAAATGAAAAATCAAGACAAAATTCCCCTACATATGATTTATGAAAAGTGATAAAGTAACAAGAAAACTGGAGCAAGTAAGTCGAAAGCATACACAGATGCCAATTCAGAAGGCTTCAATATTGCAGCACAACCAGCAGCCAAGGCTGGAGCAACTTTCCATATAGCCATCAAAAGCGGGTAATTCCTTCAAAACAAAACAAAAGAAATTTTTAGTTATTGAAAATCTAGATAACCATTAAAAGCAATATGACATTAATCATTGAACTGTGCAGCACTATGTCCTCAAAGGATAAAGATCCCCATCACTAAAAGCGAAACTGCATGAGCGCACATAAATATTAAACACTAAAGAATATACCAAACCATGGGAAGCCCTTAAATGGTCTCAAATGATTTAGGACCAGAATCATCATAAATCATCTTAATAAATCCACTTTGGCAGGTACTGCACTCAAAATGTTCAGCCTCTAGCATCCGTAATAAGTTTATAATCTAATATCAGGAGAAACAATTAAGTGAAATTATTTACCAACTAGGTCCACTACTAAGAGATAGAGAAGTTAAAGACCAACACATCCACTCACTCCATTTGTGATCTATATAGCAAATGAAACTAGCTTTCAGCAAATCAAACAAGCAAACCAAAGAACAAAACCATGTTAAGCAGATATCTCAAACAAGTATTGGGTAAATGGAGAAGAGCAATACTCAAGGATGATTTACCAAGAAAAACACATGCAGTGTGGCCAATCAAGCTGCAAAATTATCAAGGGAAAAAGGTGAAAAAACAACAGTAACAGACTGGAAGTACCATGGGACAATCAACCCAACAACTCCAATGGGTTCCTTGATCACATAGCTCTTAAATGCCTTTAGAGGAAGAGAGATGGGAGCTTTTTGCTTCGCATCTAAACCTTCAGCAAGGTCTGCATAGTACTCAAAGCAAGTGATAACATCATCCTAAAACACAAAATAAATAGGTTAAAATCCAACAAAAAAATAGTAACATAACATTTGGACATTTATTGCAGGCATACCATGTCAGCTTCTGATTCTTTAAGTGGTTTCCCGCAATCAACTGTTTCAAGTTTGGCAAGCTCAGGCTTTCTCTCTTTTATCTGGATCATTTAAAAATCATTAAATAATGGGTCATGACAATAAAAAGGTTGCAATCATTTCCATCAACAAAGCAAGCATAACAATTGCAAAAGCTAATAAACGTACAAGTACTACATTTAAAAGAAAACTCAAGAACACAAGTTTCATCAGTTGAATCAACCAGCATGGTTACACTAGTTTAAACCAATTATACCTGGCATATCTGAAGCCATTTCGTTATGTCCCCTGAAGTAATCAATCTAATGACAAGGATTTTTTGTTAAGAGAGAGAGAGAACAGCTGGCAATCTGACTGTAACCCCAACAGCATATCCATAAATTCCTTGAAAACGTACAGATTGTTTGTAGGAAGGACAAACCAAAGACTTTAAAATATATATACATATCATAGGAGAAGTATGTGATTTAGTTTTGCGAAGTTAGATTGATCGATCTAGTCCCAAGTTAGTACATTAGTGTTTATTGCAGAAGCATTGTTCCGCTTTGGCAACCACTATTCAGATAAAGGAGACTCATTAGTTCACTTCAGTCATTTCCAGTTTCCACTAGTAAACAGGGCAGGTTGAAAAATTAAGCTTCATTTGCTCAACTTTTTTTACAATTAGTAGAATTATATAGATCACAAAGTTCAATTGCATTCTCTCAAACAATTGGCCTTACATGGAAAAGAAAATTCCCAAATTGTACTTTTATTTGCAGCCATTATAAATGAATTGATACTACTTTCAAATTGTTTAGCCATTCTAATCAAGTCATAATTTTTCTTGTTGCTACTGCTTTACATTCTAAAAGTCTAAAAAACATTTGAATTCGCAACTTTTACAGAAATTACTTTTATTGCAGTACTTAAATCATCCCATTGGCACACAGAAAAACGTAATAGTTCACTTAAAAACATGGATCGCGTCTAATATTTCCCTGGTCTTAAACAATACAGGACATATTAATTGTTTGCTTCTAAACAATAAAAGCAAAATCAAATAGCAAACAACTAAGAAAGAAAATAAAGGCAATAGCAATTACCTTAGCAGCAATGGCCCGCAAATACTTAGCACGGACAGCACCCGAAGCAGTGGCCCAATCTTTACCTCTGTTCCGTGTAAGTGCGCTCCGAGCAGCCTCCACCGCAACATCCACATCTTCAGCAGTCGCCGCCGGAATATCACCTGAAAAGAAGAAGAACAACAACAAAATAAGAACAAATCCACAATTGTTACACAGATCAAATGAAAGTAACAAGAAAAAGAAGAAGAAACCGATGATTTCTTCAGTAGAAGGGTTGATAATAGGGATGCGTTTCTTAAGCAAAGGCTCAGCCCAATCGCCGTTGATGAACAGTTGCCGGCTGGGAATCGGGATCGCCATTGCTGCTGCTTGAGTGTTGTGTGGTGAAGTGAAGTGAACTGAATGATTTGATATATAGGCGAATTAATAATGTTGCCGAGTGCCATTATTCGACGAGCCAGCTGAAAGTGACTTTTTTTCTTTCTTTTTTGCTTTTGCCTTTTTTTGTATTTCAATGGCGATTTTTTGCTTCCACTGTGCGTGTATTTGTCGTTAGTATATTTGGTTGTTGATGATACTTCCACGTGTCCGGTGAATGTGACGCTTGAGGATATGCCCATGAAAACTTCGAGAAGATGCTGAGCAATGGCATGACACGTGGGCATGTTTAATGGAAAGCTAGAGCGGTTCTTGTCAGTTTTATATGCAATGGGGTGTATATGGTTCACTTTTAAAGTATTTTTTAATTAAAATAGGCTATTAAGTTTTATTTTGATTGAAATAGTCGTTTAAACTATTTTTTTGTCGAAATAATTCTTTAAACTTTCATTTTTAGCTTATAGTTTATTTTAAAGTCAACTTTAATATTTATTTGGGAACATATTTTAACTAAAAATAAAAGTTTAAGCACTTATTTCAATTAAAAAAGTACTATGTCACACTTAACGTCATTAGTCTCAAGGGCATTTTAAAACACAGAAATAAAGTATAGAGACACATTGAACATTTATAAATTTTAAACACCACATTGACAAATTTGACAAGGTACAAGAGAAATTTGTGCCATCATTTCTATATAATATTTTTATGTTATTTCACTATTTTTAAAGTCATTTTTTTATGAAAGCTAGAGTGATTACAAGTAGTATCTGTTCTAAATATACTCTCAACCATTTGACAATGAACGCTCAATCACCCTGCTGCAGCTGTTGGTGTTCGAACCCATAACCTTAGAAACAACAACTGTTCCCTTAACTACTAAGGCAAATTGGTGAAATAAAGAGTGTAACAATTATTTGCTCGTCTATTAAGATTGGTATGGTACTACAAAAAAGTTGTCATATCTTCCCAACGACATTAACAACTCATCAACACGGCAATTTTGGGGAAGTTGCCCGCCTTATACGATGACTTTGGTGGGAAACTCGCGCTTGTTACTTGCTGTCTAGCCCTATCATGCATGGAGCTTATGAACACCATTAGTAAGTTCAGTTCTGTCAAAGAAGCTCTACGAACAGGCTTGCTCGAGGATACAGACCAGCATCTTTCAAACTCATTCCCATTTGATCAACACTGTATACTCTTTTCGGGAAGCTCGATATCAGCCGGTAGTTTCCGATTCCGGGCACTCCTAATGAATCTATGTACCTGTAAACTGAGAGGATCTTGTCCGTTGAACAAAAGCTCTGCTCTCTTGTTGCACCGCTCGGAAACCGAATCAATATCTGAAAATTCATCGGAATCGGATACTTTAATGTTTAAGAATCGTGGTCTGATTAAGACAAGTATTTGGTTTGTAACAAGCACCTGAGTATCCTTCCCTTGAGCAGTTGAGCTCTGCCTTGGTTTACCTGGTTTCTTAGCTTCGGCTGGTTTTTGTGCTCTTGCATTCCTAAGCTTTTCCTTTTCCTGCAAGAAAATAAGAACACATTGTTCTTGTTAATCGATGTTCATGTCTGAATATGTATAACGTAGTTGATTCATGTCCGAATATATGACACACTTGGTCTCTCCGTAAAGCAGCGAAATATGCAGCATCTTGTTCTTCTCGCAGCCGACGGTCCGCCCGTAACTTCTCTTCCTCTTTACCTCTGGCTCTTATCCTTTCCTCTTCATTAATCCTTCCTCTTGTACTAGTGCCGAATGCAGACCCTTGCTCTTCGATCGTCCTCTGTAGAATCTCGACCAGGTCGGCTGGATCAATTGGACCCTCCATCTAAAACACAAACAAGATAATTTCATCCTTGTTAGTGTTATCACGACACATAACAATTGCGGGGATCGTAGTTTCAGACAAACCATTACCGTTATACAACTGCCGCTATTGCAGTTGCGGGCTGCTATTTAAATCCCTGCAGTATGGAGAGTATTAACAAGCAAATACAAGTTAAAAAACCTACCTTTTGCAGCACGGCAATGCTGTTGCTTGCAGCAGGGGCAATCACGGCACAGAAAGGGAAGGCAGCAGGCTGGAGAGTTGCAGCCATTTGTAAACCCTCTCCTCTTTCCGCGATTGCTCCCCACGACACGAAGTTCGCATCAAGAAACTGTACGACCAGCTCCGAACACAGAGTCGTGGAACAAAACGAGGGAGTAAAGGGATGTTCAGGGGAGTGGAGATACAAGAACATCAACTTGTGATCGTCCTCGGCTATCTTTAGAGCCTGCATGAAACTACAGCAGTAGAAAAACGGATGCGTGGTACCGTATCGATGTTCGAAACTGGCTAGAAAAGCTCGCTCTTCGGGAACGGCTGCCGGGTGATGTTCCGGTGGCTGGAATTGGTTTCGTCTACCCATAATTGCCCTCGAAAACCCTCCGATTATGCTTCTGGGAAGGCATACAATCCGACAAAAAATCCCATTGCAAGAGGGTTGCCCTCTTGTTCTCACACTTGCTCTTGTCTTCAAGGACATTTCATAGTTGCTGTATGCTCACAAGAATGCTGCAGATTGATCAGATTTTGATTTATAGAAATTATATATAATTGCTTGTTTGGCAAGCTGGAAAATTTGGGAGACGAACTAGAAAGTAGAAAGGTAAGTTGTTGATATTCCCTTGGGAATCTCTCAGTGGATGGGTCGTGATCATCTTTGTTACACCCATTTACGGTTGCAGCCCGCGTTTTTAATTACAATTGTGAACAATAATAAATATATTACGGTCATTATAAATTATTATTTTCATAATAATAATTTTAAATTGTCGCTATCGTTATATAATGACCGTTATCATGATAACGGACCGCTATTTGAATCCTTCTACACCGTTGCAGTTGAACTTTAATTAAAGTTGTTAAAGAGCACTGATTCATACTGCCTGCCATTTTGCACAGAGCTTGAACAGCATATGCTTTGCTTGTGTGTGGCGTTAAGATTGTGATGTTTGGTTCTAAATATTTTGGTTATGTTATAATTTAATATTATAAACGGTCATTGCTTTCATATTATGTTATAATACTAATAAAATAACTCAAAATGAAAAAATATGAGCAATTTAAAAGTTTAGTTATTAAATAAGAGCAATTTGAGCACTTAAAATTTAAAAAGGGTATACTTTGGCCATCTATTTTTCATTTAAGCCTTTATAATATTATTGTACTAATTGATTGTAAAGTTTTAGGGTTGAAAAATAAATTTTTAAAAATTTAAGGGTGAAATTATAAAGAAACCTTTTTCAGTAGTGACCATAATGTTTATTTTTTTAAAATTGGGGAGAAAAAATGTACCTGAGATAAACTTTAGTGACCATTGCAGTAATTTACCCTTATTTTTTTGTTGTCAGATCAGCAAACCGTCAATATTTAACAACAACAAACGGCTAAGTGACCAAAAGTTTACGCCCTCAAAACGTATGTAACCTTATTGGTCATTTTTCAAAATCGGTGACCAACTCTGTACTGAGAGAAATATAAGTGACTATTCCAATAGTTAATTTTTTTTATTACAGTAAAGTATATTACACACCAATGAGTTCCTCTTTAATTGCAGTATAAAAAAATAACCAACAAAAACATTTTTCAAAGCATTCTAGTTATGTAAATACTCAGATACAGAGCAGCTGAGTTGGTCTTAAGAAAATAGGGTTAGAATTTCTGTATGGGCTACACAGTTTCTTTCTCAAGAAAATATGTATATTTCGAGAAATAATCCCAAAACTAGTATGATTTACTATTATGATAATTTTAATTCGATCATGCCTAGTTTTCTTAATTTATAATTTTAATTGAGTTTAATTCGATTTATATTGTTATTAGTATAACATACAGAATGATGTAAGATTAAAACATGCTTAAAACATTTCAGATCTTTCTATTTAAAAATAGAAAAAAAAATGTTTTGACAATGTAGGTGTTGTTTTAAAAAAAATTAATTTGTGATATTAATTCAATTAGAGGTAAACCGGTCCAAACGTAAGGTTATTTGTTTGAGCTTAAGGTCATGTTTTATATTTAGGAGGGTTAAAAAACAAGATAAATTGAAAAGTGGATTCAAACAAATTATTATATTTTTTTGACAAATTCTAAGAGAAAGAATGGGTGCTCATATCGAGTCAAGAACCCATGATTTAAAAGAATGTGTGGGAACAAATATGAACAGCTTGGCCTAAGGGTGTAAATGAGCCGAGTCGAGCTCGAGTAGGGCTGAGCTCGACTCAGCTCGTTAAGATTTTGAGTTGAGTTCGAGCTTGAGTAATTTTAAATGAGCCTGAGAAATCTGAGCTCGACTCGGCTCGTTAAGAACTCGAGCTGAGTTTGAGCTTAATTCGAGCTCAATCGAGTCAAGTGTTGGCCAATATTTGACCATGTTGGACTTGAGTAGCTCACCACCTGCCACGTTTTATTTAAAGCCCTATCAAGAAAAAACTTTGATACACAAGTTGTGTAAACTCAAGCTTGTTATTTTAGAGTTTAGGGTGTTAGTTTAGGGATTAAAAGGTTTAGGTGGTTGGGTTTAGACTTTAGGATTTATATTTTAGGGTTGGAGACTTATGTTTATGGTTTATATTTTAAGGTTTTAAGTTTAGTAATTTAGATTTTAAATTATAAAAAATAAAAAAATTAATATATTATATTTTCGAGTAGCTCGCAAGCTTTTCGAGTCGGATATCAAGTAGCTCGACACGTTAAGAATTCGAGCCAAGTTTGAGCTCGAGTCGAGCTTTGATCGAGTCGAGCTCGAGTAACTCGCAATCTGTCTTGTCTCAATTAGAGTCCTAACTTGGTCAACCAACCAAATGTATTTTCTCGGGTTTAAACAAATTAAAATATAGGTTAGGTTGTACGTGATAATAATTTATTGTTAATGCTACAAACATTATCTTAATTACAAATATTTATCTATTAAATAGAATAAAAACATACCGTCGTTGAGCACAAAAACTTGAAAGAAAAACACTGAGATAATGAGATTTTTGAAAACACTTTACTTACAACAATACTATAGTACCACCCAAAACAACACTCAGGAAACAGCATCATCAGAAAGCGTTGGAACCTCAACATCCACCACCGCAACCTCCACCTCCACCACCGCAACCTCCACCACCGCAACCTGCACCACCACTACATGCACAATCGCCACCTGCACCAGTGAAACCTGCACCAGAAAAACCTGCGCCACCTCCGCCTTGACTGCGTTTGAAAGGCTTGCCGGAGTTGCTATCACCACAAACGAGAATTATCATTGAAATGATAGAGGCTGAGAAAATAACCATGAAAAGCCAGAGCAAGCCTGTAGAGATATGCATGACTCTCTCACGCTGATATATTTAATTCCCAAGGAAGTCAAAGTAAATCGGAAAAAGAGAGCTATATATGTAGTGTAAAAGTAAAAATAGAAAGTTTTAGATTAAAATATTATTTTAATTAATTTATATTTCTCTCCTTTTATAACTTTGAAATCAAAATATTCTTTCTTTATTTCTTTATTTTTTTTCTTACCCTTTTTTCATAATTTTATGGTTGAGTTTAAAATATCATTACACCTCACTTGGTTACATAAGTATAAACACAAAAGGTTTAATTATCACATAGTTTTAAAATAGTTCATTGAAGAATTAGTATAAACTTGGAATTTGAAATTAAAATGGACGAATAAAAGTTCATCCTCTTGTGTCCTGGTGGAAAAGGTAGATGTTTATTATCCTTTGAGACCCGGGTTTGAGCACCAGTAATGCATGTTGTGTGTGCCGTCTTTAAAAAAATTAAAAAAGTTGAACAGATGGTACCCTTGCATCACACCAGCATATTCAAGAAGAAATGTACGAATAAAAATTCAAGTAAAGCCTCTTGTAATTAGTATCTTTTGATTTAAAAATGAAAAAAAATGGCAGTATGTTATTCCTATATATAAGCTTTTCTTTGTCACTCTGATTCGAACTATCTTATGTATAATGTCAAAAATATGTGCATTATTATGTGTCAAATTTCTAAAATTACCTCTCATTCAAAGAAATTTGAATAGTCTAAAATGGTATAAAAAATTTAAATAATTAAAGTGAAATTAAATTATTATTAATTCATATATTAAAATATAAAAAATAACACTCTTACCGAACCAAACGCACACAGCTTCATTAATAAGATAATACACATTGACAGTTTGGTCTACTTTGGATTAGAATTTAGAACAGACATGTATAATTTGCGGATTTTACTCAACAATCGTTTTAGTTGGGGCAAATACGAGTATAAATGTAATGAGTAGTAAACGAATGTGAATGTTAAAAGTTATATTCGTCACGAGCATCGAGCAGTGAGAAAGTGATGGATTTAAAACTTTACCCGTCTACAACAACCCGTTCATTACTCACCATATGTAACCCCCTCGTCCCGGTCTGGTCGGATGACCGGTCCGAGTGGGCTACACGGGAAAAACCGAAGCGAAACCCGTTAAGGTTTCCCTTCGGTTAACGACCCAGAAAATTTCTTTTAACTTTAATCTTATCTATATGCATATTTAATTCCTACGTGAAGCACAACAGCGGAAGATACAAACAACGAAACGTTCACCAATCAAACAAAACATAAACAGTCCATTTTACTTCATTACAGCAGGCCGTTTCGAAACGCCTATAGGGTGTTCCGAAACGCCTTGACCTAGTCAACGGGCCAGGGTCAACCACAAGGTGACCGTTCCGAAACAGGGGAGACCCGTATCGGAACGACCTTGACGGTCAATATCTCGTGGTCAACGAGATTTGACCGTTTCGAAACTTCAAAGGCCCGTTTCGGAACGGCTTCATCTCGCCAATTTCTCAAAATTCCAGTAGCGAAAACGTTCCGAAACAACCCTCATCCGTTTCGAAACGACAGGCCATATACACAGGGACCGTTCCGGAACAGGGGCACCCGTTCCGAAACACCCCCTGTCTGCAGACTCGTCTGGGCTGTTTTGAGGCACAAGGGTGCCCCAAAACACCACCAAAACACCATATCACATCAAGACAATTCGACTTAAGGTTTACCAACTAAACTAGCATGCTTCAACATGATTTAAACATGTCTAACACTAAGGCGACACCCCACAAACATGCTTTCATACAAACATCATTCAAACACATGTAAAAAACACTTAAGGCATAAGACTAACATTCAAAAGAGCAACTTAGGCATGAGTTAACATTCATCACACAAGCATCTGGCAAGACACATCATGCTTACAAATCAAGTCAACCATAGACATACATCAAACCCAATCAACAATACCTATCCCATTGCTTTACTATTACAATCTTTAAGTTTAAACATCATACTTGAGCTAACCGTAAGCAACACTTGGAGGCCTTTCCTTGCCCTTGCCACCCACAAACCATTGATCTGCATTGTCGAACAAAAGAGAGCGTAAGCATAAAGCTTAGTGAGGGTAAGCTCATAAAACAAACCTTCGACAATGCAGGGTCCAAGCACGAGCTACAACCAAGATAAAATGCATGACCATACCTTTGATCCACACGAGCCATAAATATAGATGATGCATGAACATATATTCATTATCATGACATGCCCAACATGTTTAAATCCACAACATATGAAATCACATATATTAAACCATGTTAGCAACACCTCCCAAAACACATTGGCTCACAATTAACCACATATTGGCAACATAAACTACAATCTGTATTGGCACCTAGCTATGACTCGAATACGCAGATAACCCGTTGGAACGCATTTCCAACAACAACATTACCTTGGTGGGATTCCACTCATCACCGGTCCTTGCATGTGCGGGATTCCACTCATCGCCACATGCCCTACGGATGGGATTCCACTCATCATCACGTAGAAATATAAATAAAATTTCCGGGCGAACCCGTACTCCTCCTTGGTGACTCAACGCCACCAAGGCCACGCGCGACTTTTGACTCATGTGTACACACTAACATCCTAATGATCGATCATTTGTACCCAAGCATACTAGTGCCAATACTACACATTTCATTAATCATTCATAATGTCAATTCATAACACTTCCGTGCTTAGCACGTACTCACCATGACTTACCATCATGCACAAACCACATTTCCATGTCTAGCATGTATTCACCATGATCCCCGAATCATACAAACACCTCATAATATCATTACACATGTCAATACTTCATGCATCTCAACAACACAATTATCACATCATATTTCACACACATGTATATCTCTATCATATTCATCATCAACATGCACGTAACAATGCATTAAGCCATGCCTCCACATACATGTATAACAACATAAGCATAGCCACCATAAGCATGATTAAACATGAGGCATAACTCAACACTTTAAAGATCAACCAAGGTCTCTAACTAAAGTTTGGGATTAGGCCACCACCCTAATCCCAACTCTAGGTGGGTCTACCAATCCCAACCTAGTTCATATGCTTGAACCAACACTTGAAAACCATTTAAAAGTATTTAACCACTCACCTAAACATCCAAGCTCCAAGCCAAGCTAGCAATCTCCCTCAAATTTCCGGATTTCTTCCCGAAGCTTTTCCAACACGAATTCCCGCTTCCAAACAACCTCAAACACATTTCAAACAATTCCAAATCAGCCCATCACCAAAAGACCAACCCGGAACACAATTCAAATACAATTCACAATGTTGCAAGCCATGACCAAACCCCATTTTTAGCAATTTCGGACAGCCCCTAAACCTTGTCCATAAACCATGTTTCCAACATCCATAGCGCCCACAAACAATCCCAAATCGACCCCTAACCATAGTACTACCATTGGGCTATCAATTCTCACCTAAAACCACCCCCAAAACTCACCCAAAACCCTCCAAAAAACCAATTTTTACCCAATTTCGGAAATTCATTTAAAATACTCTAAAAATTATATATATTGGACCATTTGATTCATAGATAACATATCTAACAATAACAAATCAAAAGCTTTAGTAAAAACCCATAAAGCTCCATCCTTTAACCTAAACTTTCAAAAACCCAATTTCTAAAACATTGATGAAAATGAAATATATTTGTACTTCCAAGTAG
Source organism: Hibiscus tridactylites (assembly GCA_958450335.1). NCBI lineage: Eukaryota > Viridiplantae > Streptophyta > Magnoliopsida > Malvales > Malvaceae > Hibiscus > Hibiscus tridactylites. The sequence continues at coordinate 2,667,928 of OY288276.1, forward strand.
AGGAAGATGAGAGCAAGATGGGGATGTATTTACCTTTCAATTTCGAGCCAAAATGGAGGAGAAAAGAAGGTTGGATAAAACTTGGAGAAGCTCCCCCTCTTTGTCGTGAAAAATGAAGAAGAAAGAGGGGAGAAGAGAAATTTTTGGTGTTTTAAATTAAAAAGGGGATTTTAATTTCCAAGGGTTTGAAATTACAATAGTGCCATTAATGAGATGGCAACTCTTCCTTTGTCATAAAATCCATGGGATTTAATTCCCAAAACAATTTTGATCCAACATAGAAATTTTTGATTCGAGTATCTAAAGCTCAAAATAATATTTTATTATTTTAAATTTTAAAATCGAAACCCGAAACAGTATCTTAATATTATTTCCATCCGACCCCTAAACTCGGGTGTTACAACTCTCCCCCACTTAAGGAAATTTCGTCCCCGAAATTTATCGGACAGGAACCCACTTCCCTTCTCACCACAACATACTAACCAACCGAAAGACTTACCACACAACACTTGCTATCTTACACTAAGATCTCAACTGATTCTTCAAGGCATGCCAATTTCAAACTCAACTCAATCTCTTCAACAAACATAGCACGGAACAGATCTAACTCACATTTCTGAATCATAGATACACGTAACACATCTCAAACCCCTTTCTAACTCTGGTGGTAACTGCAACAAACAGACAACAGAATTAGCCCGATTCACAATCTCATACAACACTGTTCAAAAATTGACCGAGGACTTTCTCTGACTGATCATCTGACTTCATCAATTAACCAAACACTACGCAGGCGTCTTCAAAAACAATCTAGCAGAAATTTCGGATCTCTATTACCCACTTCCATTATGAACCTTCCACAGATGTAACAAACTAGAAGAAAACTGAAGCTCGGTCTTGACACGCTGGCAGTTTACACACTTACTCTCATATTGAACCACATTATTCATCCACTCAATCCAGAAGTACTCATCTTCAACCCACAATACGTCTTCATACAACTCAGATGCAATACAAATGAACTGTCGTATGCTTCGGTCAAATCAATATGTCTCAAACACTATGTCAATCGGTGCAACTATTCTGTCTCTGAAATGCAAAACTCTGTCATCTCTGAAACTGTATTCTGAAGGTCTTCCTTCTACTATGCCTCGCACGTGAGGTGCCAAGAATCTGTCTTGCAACTGTTTCTCTTCAACATTCTGACTCAAAGTAGTCTCAACTCGAAACTCGGCCACAAAACTACTATCATTTGATATACGGAATTCGGCAATTGCAACTCGTAACTCAACTACTAATCTAACAGCAAATACAACTCGGAACTCGGTTGCTACGTAGACTCTCTTCAGATAGTTCTCAATCTTGAGATCACAGTCTTTAATCAATTCTAACTACTCATGTTGTTCAAGTTTCAACCCTTCCTAAGTCTTCAAATATTTCAAGTTCTGATGATACGTGCATATACATTGTGCATTTCTTACCATATAAGCTTTGTCTCTAAGTCTTCGAAGCAATACAACTGTAATTAACTCTATGTCTCATATCAAATAACTCTTCTCACGGTCTTCCAACTATCTTGATGAACAAGCCACAATCTTCTGTCTCGCATAAGCACACAACCTAACTCTACATGTAACACATCACTATGGTTCACAAATTCTTTCTCTGTTATAAGCTGACTAAAGGTCGAAGCTCTCTTCAAAGTTTCTTTCGGTTTCTCAAGGGCTCATTATCTCGCATCTAACCACACAACTGAACATTCTTCTGTAGCAATCTATCAATGGAGCAACTATCTTCAAAAGATTATTTACAATTTCTGAAAGTAACAATACTAGACCTAGGATCTATAGATATCTGTCACAGTCTTCAATTTCTTCCAACTCATATCTTCTTTTGCCTACTTGGGATTTTCTCTAACACATTCAGCTGATCTACATGTCCTAGGAGGACATCTTCGTTAATCTCGGAGTTCACGTTGGCTCAACTTGGCATTCAACTGATTCTCTAATAGAATCTACAATACTAACTCTAAAGCTTGTTATGGTCTTCTTCGGTACTTGAATATACTCATGTATCATCTATGAGAACTACTACAAACTGATCAGGAAGCTTAGGAAAATATTCTGTTCAACATCTCTATAAAAGTAACCAACACACTAGTCCAACAAAACAACATAACTCGGAACTCAAAACGGTCACATCTTGCCTCAAAAGTTGTCTTCGGTACTTCAAATTTTCTCACTTTCAACTGGTAGTAAACGGATCTCAAACCAATCTTCAAATAGACTGAAGCACACACTAACTGACCAACCAATCACCGACACTCGAAAACAGATACTAATCATTCACTGTCACTTGTTTCGACTGTATGTAATCTGATCACATTCTTGTATGGTCTTCTCTCTTCTTCACAAATTGCACTGTAGAACTCTGAGATGATGCACTAAGCCTAATGAATCTAAGGTCTAACAAGTCTCGAAGTTAATTCTTCAACATTCTCAATTCTTTCGGTATTCACAAGTTACAGAGCAAACAAAACAGAAGCAACCTCGAAAACGGTCTCAATAACAAACTCTTCTCCTCTAACAAGAGGTAAACCGACAATTCTTCCAAATACTTCTAGGAAAAGAAAACACAAACTATCCTAACACGTTGCAGTCCAATCTTCATTCAAAAATCAAATCCATCACAATTGCTAAGCAAGCCTGTCAACTAAACTCATTCAACCTTTGACCTCTAAATCTGGATCAACATTCAACAAGAAGTTCACCTCCTCACCTACCACTACAGTCACACAAAAATTTGCGTCTTCAAAGAAACTCTCTCTTTGTCTCAACGTATACACTAACTATTTGCTCTTCAAGTCGAGCCATGGAAAAAGGCACACCGAAACTGTAGGAAGATAATCACTTCACATCTACTAGAAACTAGTAACTCTGAACCACCAACAAACATCTTCTGTACATCTTTCTGATCACTACTATCTCCCAAAAGGTCTAGTCACATGTGTCTCTACATCTAAGGTCTCAACAAAGATATCTAATTTCTTACGTGCTCACACAAAAGGAGGTATCCGCGGAAATTGCAACTTCACATGTACGCAACTGATAGTCTTCGGTCCTCTTGTTTTCAGACTGGCTCTTCAACAAAATTTGACTCTTCTAGACTGTTCTTAGGGCATTTCAAAACTTCAAAAACGCGGTTCTGGGCACACACAGACAACCATACTGGAAAACCACCCAGACGCACACTGGCCCCAAACACACAAATCGGTTCCCATTCACGGATACTGATCGGCTGTCTTGCATCGAAATCATAGGCTGAACCGCAACGGTCACCAACCAACACTTCTAAATTTCAGATTACTCATACGAGACCCCTACCTAGATTTCGCCAAAAGAACTAAGGTACTCATACCTACCTCATCGAGCACATTCAAACTTGCATGCTTGTTAACAACATACGGAAGTACGAACTCAAAACCAATCAAAAGAGACAAACTCAAAACTGTACCAAGGGCTTATCCACTATAACATAGATACCACCTGACTCCCACTCATAGGTCTTCACTTCTTTTCACCAACTAATACCAGAATCGGTCTCGTCATCTCCCACCAACAAGAATCAACTCACGTGCACGCGGACTCGAGCAAACAAATTGTTCCTCAACTCCGGTACAACTATACTCCCCCAACTATAGCAAAGAACTTCCTCTACATCATCCCCATTTTCAAAACCACAACTTCCACTTACCGATTCACGGCCCACACACTAGCCCTAAACTTACTAAAAGCAATAAATCAATCACAATTTAACATACAAAATTAGGTTAGCAAAGGAAAGGTCCAAGTGGCTCAAGTATGATTTCCCTCACTTAAAATCCTTTTTCCGATGTAATAGAAGCAATGGGACTCTACTAAACATGTTTCAACCAAATCAGCACACAAACATGCTCAACCAAGCATATAACAAGGCATACTTGCTAAACAAGCAACACATGCGTACGATCAAACAACATGCATTCTCAATCAAACAATCACACATCACAGCATACACGGAAAACAAACAGCATGCTTTTAAACAAGCAATCAACATACTTGTCATACAAGCAATCGTACTTACAAAACAAGCAAACACCGTGCATATCAATTCAAAACTTAAACTTACCTTACTTACCTGCCCAAGGTCTCGGAAACCTTAGGCTCTGATACCAACAAATGTAACCCCCTCGTCCCGGTCTGGTCGGATGATCGGTCCGAGTGGGCTACACGGGGAAAACTGAAGCGAAACCCGTTAAGGCTTCCCTTCGGTTAACGACCCAGAAAATTTCTTTTAACTTTAATCTTATCTATATGCATATTTAATTCCTACGTGAAGCACAACAGCGGAAGATACAAACAACGAAACGTTCACCAACCAAACAAAACATAAACATTCCATTTTACTTCATTACAGCAGGCCGTTTCGAAACGCCTATAGGGTGTTCCGAAACGCCTTGACCTAGTCAACGGGCCAGGGTCAACCACAAGGTGACCGTTCCGAAACAGGGGAGACCCGTATCGGAACGACCTTGATGGTCAATATCTCGTGGTCAACGAGATTTGACCGTTTCGAAACTTCAAAGGCCCGTTTCGGAACGGCTTCATCTCGCCAATTTCTCAAAATTCCAGTAGCGAAAACGTTCCGAAACGACCCTCATCCGTTTCGAAACGGCAGGCCATATACACAGGGACCGTTCCGGAACAGGGGCACCCGTTCCGAAACGCCCCCTGTCTGCAGACTCGTCTGGGCTGTTTTGAGGCACAAGGGTGCCCCAAAACACCACCAAAACACCATACCACATCAAGACAATTCGACTTAAGGTTTACCAACTAAACTAGCATGCTTCAACATGATTTAAACATGTATAACACTAAGGCGACACCCCACAAACATGCTTTCATACAAACATCATTCAAACACATGTAAAAAACACTTAAGGCATAAGACTAACATTCAAAAGAGCAACTTAGGCATGAGTTAACATTCATCACACAAGCATCTGGCAAGACACATCATGCTTACAAATCAAGTCAACCATAGACATACATCAAACCCAATCAACAACGCCTATCCCATTGCTTTACTATTACAATCTTTAAGTTTAAACATCATACTTGAGCTAACCGTAAGCAACACTTGGAGGCCTTTCCTTGCCCTTGCCACCCACAAACCATTGATCTGCATTGTCGAACAAAAGAGAGCGTAAGCATAAAGCTTAGTGAGGGTAAGCTCATAAAACAAACCTTCGACAATGCAGGGTCCAAGCACGAGCTACAACCAAGATAAAATGCATGACCATACCTTTGATCCACACGAGCCATAAATATAGATGATGCATGAACATATATTCATTATCATGACATGCCCAACATGTTTAAATCCACAACATATGAAATCACATATATTAAACCATGTTAGCAACACCTCCCAAAACACATTGGCTCACAATTAACCACATATTGGCAACATAAACTACAATCTGTATTGGCACCTAGCTATGACTCGAATACGCGGATAACCCGTTGGAACGCATTTCCAACAACAACATTACCTCGGTGGGATTCCACTCATCACCGGTCCTTGCATGTGCGGGATTCCACTCATCGCCACATGCCCTACGGATGGGATTCCACTCATCATCACGTAGAAATATAAATAAAATTTCCGGGCGAACCCGTACTCCTCCTTGGTGACTCAACGCCACCAAGGCCACGCGCGACTTTTGACTCATGTGTACACACTAACATCCTAATGATCGATCATTTGTACCCAAGCATACTAGTGCCAATACTACACATTTCATTAATCATTCATAATGTCAATTCATAACACTTCCGTGCTTAGCACGTACTCACCATGACTTACCATCATGCACAAACCACATTTCCATGTCTAGCATGTATTCACCATGATCCCCGAATCATACAAACACCTCATAATATCATTACACATGTCAATACTTCATGCATCTCAACAACACAATTATCACATCATATTTCACACACATGTATATCTCTATCACATTCATCATCAACATGCACGTAACAATGCATTAAGTCATGCTTCCACATACATGTATAACAACATAAGCATAGCCACCATAAGCATGATTAAACATGAGGCATAACTCAACACTTTAAAGATCAACCAAGGTCTCTAACTAAAGTTTGGGATTAGGCCACCACCCTAATCCCAACTCTAGGTGGGTCTACCAATCCCAACCTAGTTCATATGCTTGAACCAACACTTGAAAACCATTTAAAAGTATTTAACCACTCACCTAAACATCCAAGCTCTAAGCCAAGCTAGCAACCTCCCTCAAATTTCCGGATTTCTTCCCGAAGCTTTTCCAACACGAATTTCCGCTTCCAAACAACCTCAAACACATTTCAAACAATTCCAAATCAGCCCATCACCAAAAGACCAACCCGGAACACAATTCAAATACAATTCACAATGTTGCAAGCCATGACCAAACCCCATTTTTAGCAATTTCGGACAGCTCCTAAACCTTGTCCATAAACCATGTTTCCAACATCCATAGCGCCCACAAACAATCCCAAATCGACCCCTAACCATAGTACTACCATTGGGCTATCAATTCCCACCTAAAACCACCCCCAAAACTCACCCAAAACCCTCCAAAAAACCCATTTTTACCCAATTTCGGAAATTCATTTAAAATACTCTAAAAATTATATATATTGGACCATTTGATTCATAGATAACATATCTAACAATAACAAATCAAAAGCTTTAGTAAAAACCCATAAAGCTCCATCCTTTAACCTAAACTTTCAAAAACCCAATTTCTAAAACATTGATGAAAATGAAATATATTTGTACTTCCAAGTAGAGGAAGATGAGAGCAAGATGGGGATGTATTTACCTTTCAATTTCGAGCCAAAATGGAGGAGAAAAGAAGGTTGGATAAAACTTGGAGAAGCTCCCCCTCTTTGTCGTGAAAAATGAAGAAGAAAGAGGGGAGAAGAGAAATTTTTGGTGTTTTAAATTAAAAAGGGGATTTTAGTTTCCAAGGGTTTGAAATTACAATAGTGCCATTAATGAGATGGCAACTCTTCCTTTGTCATAAAATCCATGGGATTTAATTCCCAAAACAATTTTGATCCAACATAGAAATTTTTGATTCGAGTATCTAAAGCTCAAAATAATATTTTATTATTTTAAATTTTAAACCCGAAACCCGAAACAGTATCTTAATATTATTTCCATCCGACCCCTAAACCCGGGTGTTACATCATATGCATTCTAGACCATTGTAAATTCATGAGCTATTATGTAAACTTTAGGATTCTGAAAAGATGTGCCTTATAATTTGACTATTATGATTTTTTCGTTTTGTTTGATATTAATGGTTGTTTAACTAACAAGTTTAACAAGTATGGGTAAATACGAGCTGGGTGGTGGATACCCAATAGAATTGTATGTGTGGGGTTGATTTGGAAATACATTCGCATAAGGGGTGTGGATTTGAAAATTGTATCCGTCGTAGGTGGTGCGTAGGTAGTGAATATAAAAATTTTATATAGAATGGATATGGGGAGGGAATATCTGCACCCGCCCGCCCCGTTTTTCATCCCCAATTTTTATTTTGATCAATAAAATTTATTTTAAAAATAAAATTATTAAATTTTAGTATAATAGAGGTATTAAAAATAACCGTCAGTGTTTGTTATTAATATTATCATTTTTAATTATAACATATATTTTTTTTTGACAAATCTTAAATCTAACCCTATCCTACCTAGAGAGGAGGAGAGAAAATTTTAAAAGAAAATGAAAGTATTCTTAGTTGGTCTAGAACTCATGACCTAAGAAAAATAAGAGAATAAAAATAAACAACTTGATCAACCGGTCAAATATACTTCCTCAATTATAACACATATTTTTAAGTGTGATTTTTTATTCATAAAAATATTGAATTTTCTTTATTTATTATGGTTTAATAACTCAATAATAGCAATGTTAAACAATAACCAACAAAAACATTTTCAAATCACATTCCAGTTATGTCCATACTCAGATACAGAGCAGTTGAGTTGGTTTTATGAAAATAGGGTTAGAAGTTATTTATGGAAGACAATTACTTTCTTAAGAAAAGGTATATATTTCGAGAAATAATCTCTGAACTAGTATGATTTACTATTATAATATTTTAATTAGACCAAACCTAATTTTTTTAATTTATAATTAAACTATAGTATGTTTTCTTTTCTTTATTATTGTTCTCCTTAATTTTTATTTTCTTTTAACGTTGATGATGACTTCCACCTTATAATAATTATTGATTGTTGGCAAAAAAAATTTCAATTTCAGTTTTCAATAAAAAAAAAATTGCCTTAGGTTTCTTATTTCTGCACTATCTTGTTCTATTTGTTTTGTCAGCTTTTGTGGCACATTTTTTCTATTTTATGACACAATTTTTATTTTTTTGGTAATTTTACCTTCGTGTAATTATTCTTATGACGCACGTCCCTGATTAGAGAAGGTCGAAGGTCTAATATGGTTATATTTCGTTTGTGTCAGTTTGTTGACGTAATCAAAACTATTAGAAAAACATATATGCAAGATTGCTTATCTTCATCACATCTCCTACGGCACTAAATAAGCGTTTAATTGGATACAGACAAAAAAAATTGATGATCGTTGTTAAGTTTTTAAGGAAATTGAAGGACATGTTCAAACAAGATTTTGCTTCTTTTTTTCACACCTTTTAATTTTTCATGTTTTATTTTATGTATAAGTTCTTAGTGGATATAGTATTCATTTTTTTTTACATTTGAGGGTGTTTTGCTAGGCCAGTAAACAAACTGAACAAACACGAATAACTAAACGAACATAATTTCTTGTTCGTATTCGCTTGTTAAGGAAAGTAGCTTATTCGTGTTCGTTCATATTCGTTCGTTAAAATGATAAACGAACGAACATAAAAGGACATATTTGAATAAATTTAAACGAACATATGCGAATAATTTTTTTAAATATAATACTTTTGTTATGAAAAAATAATAAATATAAATAGACATATATGAATAAATTTAAACGAACACGAACGAATGGATTACCGAACGTTCATGAACGTAAATGAACAAACGAACTCTTTGTTCGTGTTCGTTCCTTTAATTAAACGAACGAAAAAAATCTTGTTCACGTTTGTTTATTTAATAAATAAACAAACATAAACGAACTTTCCACCGAACGGTTCATTAAACGTTTACTTCTTTTCCAGCCCTATGTTTTGTTGTATATTTCCTTATCTTTAATGAAATCAAGCTTTTGTTTAAAAAAAGTTGAATTATGATATGCCAACCGAGTTTAGTTCCATTTGTATCTTTATTAGTGCAACATATATGAAGACAAAAAGTTTAACATGCTTAAGTATTTAATATTTTTTGAATTAAAGTAAAAAAAAATTAACAATGACATCCGGATTTTATTAAATATCATAAAAGATATTACAAATACAATACATCAAAAAAAATTAATCCACTAAAATCTTCATAGATGCAAAGAAAAACAAATTAATATAAAACGATTTAAAATATAGGTTAAGTTTAAACTTCAACATTCGTGCTCGAAGATATCAAATGCCACTAGTGCTGCAGAATAGAATCTTACATGCAAGAGGTATATAGAAAATTTCCAGTCTTTAAACAAGAAAAATTCAAGAGTATCCAATCCGTGTACAGATCGGGAGACAAATGGATCGGTTTCGACGAGTACTAAATAAATAGATAAAGGAGTTATTTTGTCATTAAATTCGACTCAAATTAGTAATGTTGTCTTTCGTGCGAAAACATGTTCAATTAGGTTCTTCAGTTCGCACATTGCAGCAAATTAATCCTTTGACTAAAGTTGATTGACGGAACCGTTAATCTGACCGTTACTTTTTAACGTGTCAGCCGTCTGTACCAAGTGGCATGTAATCATGTTAGCATTGAACAGTCAAAATGGTGACGTAAAAAAAAATTAAAAATATATATATTTTTTTTATTTATATTAAATTTTAACCAATCAAATAATGACGCGTAACATCATTTGATTGGTTTTAAAATAAAGAGTTATTTAAAAATAACTCTTGATATGAAAGGGCTAAGAATTGAACTTGTGTCTTGGGGAAGAAAAACTTAGTGCTTCACCACCAAGCCAACTTCTTAACTTAGTTTGGTCATGCTGAATATATAGGAATTACAGGGTCTCGATATTTACTAACAAAGTTAAAAAGTTAGTTTGGTAGTATTAAGCTTATTCATGCTGAATATATAGGAATTACATGGTCTCGATGTTTACTAACAAGGTTAAAAAGTTGATTTGGTGGTGAAGTACTAAGCTTATCCCCCCAAGACATGGGTTTGATTCGCAGCCCCTCTATATCAAAAGTTATTTAAAACGATGCCATGTGTCATTATTTGATTGATTAAAATTTAATATGAAAAATAAAATAAAATAATTTATTATTATTTTTTGTCATGTCAGCATTTTGACTTTTCAACGCTAACATGACATGTCACGTGGCGCAGACGGCTGACGTGTTAAAAAATAACGGTCAAATTAACACAAACAGCTAACACGTTAGTTAAAGGACTAATTTGTTATAATGTGCGAACATCAAAACATCGGCAAGTACTTGTTCCAATCAACCATAATCCTACGTCTCTCAGTCCATGCAACATTGTCTGAAACTGAAAGCCAAAAAAGAAGCTTCTTATCTGTATCCTCTCCCCCTTGTCTTTTGACTACCAACAAATTTAATTCGTTATTATTTTACATAATATTATTATTCGATGAAGAAAAGAAATATATTCTTCTTTCATCCACAACAATACAGAAAATTCCTTCATTTTCCACAAGAGAAAGAGGGTTGCATCAATGAAAGAATTGCAGCTTTAAATTCAGACAGAGACAGGGTTTGTTGATGTGCTCCCTTTTAGCATCCCTGTGTTTTGAAAATCACCAAAAAAAAAAAGGCAAAAAGAATGGATTTTTACAGACACCCTTCACTTTCTTCTACGTTGAATTTGTTCAGAAATTTCATTGTAAAGGTTAAAGATTCTTGCAGTTTCGCCGTTTATGCCGTCGTTGGGAACGTCGAAAGCTTCTGGATTTGGTTGTTGCTGATCGAATTTATAACCCTTTTTTCGTTGCAAAAGCTATTTGATTCTTCACATATTCATGGCCCTTGATATGTTGTTTGGTTTCACGGAATTTAACATGTAGAGCAGTTTGATTTTGGTGAAGATGTATATTGACATTCTTGTGTTTGCAGTGGGGACCTTGACGGGGGCTCTGATCGGACAAGAGACGGAGAGTGGGTTCGTTCGAGGGGCTGCTGTTCTGGCTATCTCCGGTGCGGTTTTCTCGATCGAAGTCTTTGAATCTTCTCTTCTTCTTTAGCAATCCGACGAATCTGGGATCCGATGTTTGCTTTACCTGGTGAGCTGCTCTGTTTATTGTCCTACATTGGTAATGTCCTGCTCTGTTTGCAACTGCTTTAAACATTTGAGTGATGGAAATCATTCTTTGTGCAGATTGATGTGATTGCAAGCCTTCTAAGTGGGAGGCTTGTTCGAGAACGAATCGGTCCGGCCATGGTAAGCGCAGTCCAAAGTCAAATGGGTGCTGCCGAGCCGGAAATAACACTCGAGGAGTTCCACGGCATCTTCGACACCGCTGCTGCTGCTAAAGGATTGGCTAGACATGTAGTTGAAAGAATCCCAAAGAGACCAAGAAAACAAAAAAGATGACCCAGAAAAGGAGGTAAATTATTCCACTAATGTCCATTCCAGTCAACTTATTGCAACATGTAAACAACAATTCTAAGGGAGTTTCGTTTTCAGGGATGTCAACATAATTTACATAACCCAAAATCTCCAGAATCAGAGCAGGCAAATATACTGGGCTTATAAACTAAATAGAGTATGTCTCTCAGGTTAAAATATCACATTGTACATAAAAAATACATATGTAATAAATAAATAAATATTAATTAAAGGACTGCACCTTCTCCTTTCTTAGCAGATAAGAATCGAGAGCATCGCATACGAGGATTGCGTGCTAGATACAACAGTAGAAGTTGCTAAATGCTAACCTCGTCGACTGACATTAAGTTGTGGCACATGGAGCCGGAGTTTTAGCACGCTGGTTAATTCCTCCTCCCCTGAGGGACAATGAAGGGCTATTTACTGAGCTGGCTTTGCTCGCAAGATTTGAGTCGAGAAATAGAACCACGACTGTGATGTCGTCATGGAAATGCCTACGTACGCCTCGCTCAATCTTCTTCAAATCTGAGTATCGCATCTCTCTCTTTTTAGCGGCTTCCTGCAAGGCAGCTTTCACGAGCCTCCTCGCAATTCCCTGAGAGAAAAACAAACACAAAACAATCAATATCAAATACTTTTGTCCATGCTCCTCACTAACAAGGTCCATGCTCCTCATATGAATCTACAAGACATTCATAACTCCCTTCTGTCGTTCTATAACAATTACAAATTACAATAACACATACGACAAGATGAGCAAATTTTGCAGGCTTGGTTGTTAAAGGCTCCATTTGATTGTCTGCAAACCTAGATTATAAGGTCAGAATTTACATTTTGTTTCACACTTCCATCCATATATCTCCCCATTGAACCATGGACAAGTTTGTACTGAAATTTCTAAAGCTGAGAAACAGCTGATACAATCAAGAATAATCAGCTGCTGTGGCACTGGCAGTCTGGCGCTACAAAATGAATGTTCATCGAGTAATGATGTCACACCGAGTGAAGCAACATATAGAAAGTTAAAAAAAATAAAATTAATAAGCTCCAAGCAGACATAAATGAAAGCTCAAATTGCAATAGGACAGTATTGCTTCAAGTTAAGATTAAGTCACAACTCATTGAAAAACACATAAATGTGCTCAATTTAGCCACTTGGCGACATACACCAACCACAATTCATGCAGTTAAAATGTAGATTATAACTTAATAGTACAACCACACTAATTCTTCACTAAGAGAAGTATATCTTACATTGCGAGGATGGTTTTGGACTATGTCGACTGCATCCTGATTGCTGAGATGTTCCCAGAGCCCATCAGAAGCAAATATGATAAACTGATCATGAGATTGGAGTTCATGTGTAGATATCGAGGGTTCAGAACTCAAAATTGGTTTTCTAAAAGTTTCGCGAAGACGGAACTTTTGATATAGAGGTGCCCTGTTGTATTCGGCCTTTTTAAGATACACATCACCAATAGATCTAGAAACCTGCAGCAGAGGTTTTGTTAATGTCACATTATATCAGGACACATAACATCTCAGAATATATATTATGCATTGCTGAATAATGGAAAATGATAAACAGGATCTCCTTCACTTAGAAAGTTGACTTTCGATTTAGTTAATTTTACATTTTAGTTCTTTCAATCCGTTTATAGCATCAGCAATATCAAGAAAACATAACTTTCAAAGAACTCTTGTATGACTATTACTAATATTCAAACAAAGAACTTACCTGTATCAGCCCCTTTACACGCCAAACATTATGTTTTAAAACTACAATGTGTGAGTCATCAGGATGCAAAGAACGCATCTCCTGCCTGACAGACTCTATTGCTACATTATGCTCAGACGACAGCTGGATTGCTAGAACCTCCCCGGTTGCCTTGACAAGCCTTCCCAGCACAGCACGGGAATCACCAACGTTGGCAATGTAAAGGGTCCCGTTGCAAACAACACCCACCAGGCAACATGATCCAACAGCTGCAATCTGGGGCTTCATAAGCCACTGTTTTGCAACAATAGAGAAAAATCCATCTTCTGTTGCTTGATATGCTTTCTTTATAACGTCGACAGACATTGATTGCTGCTCCGTAGCGAACCCTGCAAAACAGTATCATCATTTGAGCAACCAAGGCATCAACCAGATTCTCAACCTAAAATTTTGGCACTCAATAAACTTGTAGTCGGGTTTAATAGCTCATCCATCCTTGAGACTGCTAAAACTACAGATTTATGCATTAGAAATCTGTGATGCCAGTAATTGTTACAGGTCCCAAGGTCTCTTACTCTTTATATGCTGGAACAGATGATCATTGATATAACGCGATGTCTCAGGGCCACCATGACCATCGTATACTCCTACAAAGGTACCTAATGGACCAGACTCAAGAGTGCTCAAGGAACCAGATTCAATCTGGCTCTGATCCTCGAGCAGATTGTTAGCCTGGACAACAGCCATGGAAAATTCACCAGTCAAGTGTTGCCCTTTGTCTTTGTACCAAAGGAGCCCATCTTGCCGGCCTGCCGCATCCGTACCTCCGTGGACAGAACGGTCCGAAGATGGCTGCCAGCAGGCCCTCAGAAAATTGACCAACCTTGATAACATCCCTCATCTCACCACGGCCAGCCTCAAATTCCTCCTGGACATCCAAAATTGGATGCAACAAACCCACCAAAAATCAATACTTGAAAATCAATAAACTCCTACCAGGGTCCTCTCCTGCACACCCAAAAAAAAAACACACACCTGTTAAATCAACATACAATTGAACATATAGTAGCTCAAACCAGGGATTTAAAAAGCGGACCGCGGCCGCGATATAGCGGTTGCGCCGCCGTCCGGAACCGCGATTGGGGTAAAAAACGGTCCGCAATTCAGCCGCTTTTGCCCGAAACCGCGATATAACGCGGCAACAGCGATTTAAAACCCTGGCTCAAACAACTAATCGTCAAATCGATCCCTTGACGATTCAAAAAACAAACTTATGACTCGAAAACGAGAACCCAAACTCAAAATTCTGCCAAAAGCATAAAGGAGGGGAGAAAGAAGAAACCTTTAGCTAATACTTCCAATTAAGCTGATGAATAAAAACAAAAAAAAAACGACAACAGTTGCAGCCAAAAGGAAAAGTGAAGAACAAAACAGAGAAAGTCAAATCTACCTTTTACATTCCCGCAATTGAACAAAACAATAAAAATCGGTAAATACACACGAAGTTCCACAGCTATAAATGCTCAGTAACTAATTAGAATCATATTTTTAAAGAAGAAAAACATCAAACACATAAATAAGTTCAAAAAGGAAGGAAAAAAAAAACTCACAGTAGAATTCAGCTGTTTCGCACTGTAGAATTCAGCTGCTGAATGATAAAGCAGATGAAATCGACGGAGGTCTGAACGGAATAGAGCAGTACGTGTGGGGCTTTGAAAGCGTTAGATCTAAACACCCATCAAATCGAACACAACCAGATTGATGGGGTTTCTCTTAATTTTCTTTGCAAGTAAACGAGGAGAGGAATTAAGAATCGGCGAGAAATGGAAAGTGAATTAAATGAAAACAGGGGCTGGGTGTTTAGATCTTTCTTCGCGGACAAAAAAGGAAACGAACGGAGCAAGGGGATGGCTGAATGATAGGCATAGCCAGCAATGCATACGGGCAGCTATGGGCTCCACACACACATATATATATATATATATATAAGATTAATATCCTATACACTGGCGGTGGAAACTGAAAGTTTCTATAAGTGCCTTAGTTTTAGGGTTTATGGAGTTAATTTAGGGTTTTAGATGTTCAGGTATAAGGGTTAGAATTTAAAGATATTTGTTTCAATTTAAGGTTTAGGGTTTATAGGTTAAGGTTTAATTTTTAGGATAATATGGTGAGAATTTAGATTTTAACCTATAAACCCTAAATTATAACCTTAAACCTTAAATTCAAACAACTATCCCTAAATTCTAACCACCTACACTTAAACCCCTAAATTCTATAGGCTAAACTAACTCCTTATACCTAAGGCGCTTGTGATAACTGAAAGTTTCCACCCCTAAACCCATGAATTCTATAGGCTAAACCAACTCCTTATACCTAAGGCGCTTGTGGTAACTGAAAGTTTCCACAACCTGTGTATAAAATATTTATCCATATATATATATATAGTAATATTTGTTCGTACATATTCTTAATATTTTGACAATACGCATACAGTTTACGTATAAATACAGCTAATTGATTTTTTTTATATATACATTGACCTAATAGCGTATTTATGAATTTCGGGCCAAATGCAGGGGCAGCTGCCCCCCGGCGCCGTCCTGAATCCAGGTGAAGAGATAGGTGTCCAATTCTTTGAAAGCAAACGTACACGTGTGCATCCATGTGAATGTGCAAGTGGCAAGCATTGTGTGGATTTATAATTAATATTATTGGTGTTTTTTCATGTACAATAAATAATACTCACACGTGTTACGGCCTAAAATCTAGACAGCTAAACTATCATATGAATCTCTTTGATTAATTGGACTATCCATCCATGTGCTTTCGTATAACCAAAGATACTGTTTAAATTATATATTCGGTATTTTAAATTTATTTAGTTGATAAATAAAATTGTTTTTTTAAAATATATATTATAATTTCTTTGAAAAAAATAGAGTTGGAACTTATGTAAAGTCAATGGCAAAAAGGAGGGCGATAGGTTGAGCCACACATTTCAGTGCCACGTATACACGTGTAAGGTAGGTATTGTTTTTTTTATACATCACATTAATTCAATGCTCACAAATTGGATGAAAATGTAAAAATAAAATTTATACAATATCTAAATATAAAACATCGCTTAATTCTTTAAACTCTGCTTAAACTTGACTCGAGACCTGAAATCGACCTCAATATGATAACTCAAATTTGATCTAAAACTCAAATAAACCAAACGAAATGGGCCTGAATTTTAGTTGAACCGATATGGTCCCGAACCAATTTTCAAATTGAACCAAACTAGAGACAACCCAAAATAAATAAAAAATATTAAAAGAAATGAAAAAAAAGTTGAGATATGAACTACCACACCCGTATATACCATGTAAAAAACTAACCCAACCTAAAGACTCATTGGTCTACCATTGACCCGAACCGAAAATAACCGAACGGATATTAACCGACCCGAAACGCCATAGACCCAAACTAAAACTGAACCAAAATCGAATCTGAACCGAATGATATCAAACCCGAAATAACCCGAGCCGAAACTGAACTGAATGACCCGTTTGCCGCCTCTAGCTTAAACACACCTGATATAGTCATAGACACTAACGACACGATGCATCCCACAATTTGCAGCAAGCTTAAGGATGGTATCCGAGTTTGCCGGTACCCGACCGAGTCCTTCAGTAACTTTTCATGACACAACGAAAAACTCAGCTTTTCTTCCAACCCATTTCTGCCCGGAAACTCGAAAACAAAAGACTTGGTATCCGAGTTAGCCGGTTAAATAACATGGTATGAATTCATACTCCTGAAAGAATAACCTAGGAAAGTGCATCTAAGATCCTATGGTTCCCTGCTCTATCTCCTGGTTTAACCTGGTTCTAAATGATACAAATCAAAAAAGGATTTAAAAAGCAGCTCGACTCGACAGGTAGGGCTTTCATTGATGAAATATAGAAGAATAAACACGAAACAGTGACGACATCGAAAGCAAAAGTAAAAACTGGCATACATATGCCTCAATGATAGAATACCAAGAGTGGAACTAGGAGAAACATTTGGCAAGCCATCTTCTAACTAATAATAAACATAAAATCGAAATAATTTTCGGCCATTGTCTACAACAATGAAGTGTTACGACTTACGATCTTACTCAACTTGAGCTTGTCTTTAAAGGCATAGTTCAGTTGTGCTACGAAGAGCAGTATAAATCGACTGATATACAAGTGAATTAAACATAATCATCTAGCACCAGAGGAAGAAGTTTCCTGCAGGAATCGAGTAAGAATGAACATAAGAATTGACGGCGTAGAAAACTTATGCATGCCAATCTAATGCTGTCAATTACCTCAATCTGCTCATGGCTCAACACAATTTCAGCCAACTGAATGTTTCCACTAAGCCGAGCAGCCTTTTCGGATGGCAATAACGAAAAACCATCTAGAAGCTTCACACACTTGAGTCCCCATTTGACCATTAGGAACTCAATAAGATGATGGCCGCTGTACATTATTAGTCAGTATAAACTACTAAAGAACTTGATTTTGGAGAACAAGACAACAGTCCCCATCATAATTTCTGTACTGAATCCTAGACACTCTGGACCAAAATATAACCACAATACAAACGAGACAGAATACGAGGAATAGTACCTTCGATTATGATAGGTTGTTATGAAAACCGAGCCTGGATTACTTTGGAGCAGAAATGTCACAGTAGCAAAGAGGTCATCAAAGGCTTACCAACACAAGTCCGTTATTGTTCCGTTTCAGCATCAATTAATCCATTACCTATACGAAAAGGCAGAATAACTAGCAAATCGTAAAGTGGTTTTACCTCGTGCATCATAAAGAACATCAGCCCCGAGAATAAATTTCGGGTGTAAACTAAATATGGATGCATCCCAAACTCCCCATGTCAGTCCTAACACCTAGAAACAAAACTTAAATCCATGAAAGGCAATTCATAAGGCCTATTAAGTAACAGAGTACCCGAGCAATCGACATAAAATAATTTCATTGAAGAAACTCACTTCACACTTCAGTTTGTTCAGTTCACACACTGTTCTCATGTTCTCAAGCACCTGTATTTATATCAAACAAAACATGTACATACTAAAATTCTCGGCCGATACCGGGATCTAAACAACATTAATTTCCACCAAAGTACTAAATTTTGATTAAAATCAACAAATTTCAACACAAAGACAATACATTAACAATACCTCCAATCGATTTGCATCGTCGGTGAGGGTGACATTGGAGCCAATTTTGGCAGCTATCAATCCAGGTAAGCAAGTTCCTGCACCAAGCTGCAAAACAAACAAATATCAAAATTCGAGAAACAGTCACCGGAGCTGAAATTTGAATTTTTTTATGTGAAATACCTCGACTACATTGCCCCCGGAAAAGCGCAATCTCTGTTGCCAAACATACTCCGCCAATACGATGCTACAAGGCCAAACGAATAAGCCATAGTCCTCTTTCATGTTCTGAGAATCGTAAAGATGAAAATTACACTCTAGTTATTGAAGTTTTTATCCTTTTTTCCCCTTTCGGAGAGATGTGTTAAAGAAGAAAAACTAATACCTCGACGATCGATATGGAGAAGACGGCTTCCTCGGAGTCGCCGAAAAAATGACGACTTATCGTCGTCATTTGTTGATAGGTCACCGGAAAAATAATGTCTTTTTCTTGTTGGGCCGACCAGCTTGTCTACTTGGGGGAAAGGGGAAAGGAAATTTCCAATTTTGAATTAATTAGGGTTTGCAATGGCTCCAAATATTAATAGGGTAAACTACATAAATGACCATCATACTATTGTAAAAGTCGTGATTTGACCACTTTATTTTTTTCGAAGCAAGTAAACTATCATACTATTAAATTTGGTGCAATTTGACCACCAGCCGTTAGAGGTTAACGGCAGGGTGACGTGGCAGTTAAAAATATATGGGTATAATAACACATTTGGTCCTTATTATTTACACATTCTTTTAATTTAGGACCAAATGTGTTATTATACCCATATATTTTTAACTGCCACGTCACCCTGCCGTTAACCTCTAACGGCTGGTGGTCAAATTGCACCAAATTTATTAGTATGATAGTTTACTTGCTTCGAAAAAAAAGTAAGGTGGTCAAATCGTGACTTTTACAATAGTATGATGATCATTTATGTAGTTTATCCATATTAATACGACTAGTCTGAATCGAAATGGTAATATCCGATTCATCGACTAATCTAAATTAAATTAAATTTTATAAAGACCCAATATATAATTACTCTTTTTTTAAAGCTAAGATAATTACAAATAATATTAACTTATAAGTACTAAATATATATTGTCAAAAGATCATAAAAAGATCACACACAAAAAATAAAAATTCAATAAAAAAAACTCGTACAAAATATAAAAATCACCAACAATAAGATTAAAAATCATACATATAGAACTATAATTATCACAATTTAATCGCGAATAAAAAATTATGAGCGTGTATTCAAATTCAACTGGGAGCACATAAGTGTTAGTTAGAGTGACATCAAATTCAACCTAAATAAAAATTAAAATATATAACACTTAGAATAAAGAGAATTTTAAAACCCTAATTTTCGATATAAATTTTTTGATGAAGTTAAATACACCCCTCTCGTGTTGACTTAATAAAAATTAGTTAAATATAATTAGTTTGAAAAATATTTTTTTGTTACCAAAACATTATATCACATCTTCAATCAACACACGAGTAATAATGTCATATGGTCTCCTTAATCTATATGGATATATGCATGTCATCAATAACAAGGACGGGGCCAAAGCTAAATTACGAGAGGGCAAATCGATTAATTTTGAATCGAATAAGGTCTTAAAAATAATTAAATTGTAAAAAATAGAGATTTTAGTTTTAATTTCATAAATTTTAAAATTAAAAGATCTTAAAAATAATTAAACCAGAAAAACTGAGAGGTCAAAGTTTAATTTTATTAATTTTAGATTGCATGGTCATATATAATAATATGTTGTGAATAAAATAAAGAAGAACAAGAAGAACAAAGAGATGAGAGGAAGAGGGAGATTTGTATTATTCTCAAAAATATAGAATTGTATACAATGCCTTCAATGAATCATCTATTTATAGGCATAAGAAGTACATAATACATTAAACTCTAATTCATAGAGATAATATTCCTAATAATAAATAAATCAAACTCCTTTGATAAAGTTCTAATCATGATAGACATCCACATAGATAAATATTCATAACACTCCCCCTTGGATGTCTATGAAGATAATGTGTCTCGTTAAAACCTTACTAAGATAAAAACCCAGTGGGAAAAAAAATTCTTTAGTGAAGGAAAAAGAGTACACACATCTTTGATACGCATAACTTGTTGCCTCATTAAAAACCTTACCAGGAAAACCCATTGGGACAAAACCTCGGTTAAGGAAAAAAGAGTGCAACGCGTATTTACTCCCCCTCATGCAAACATCACAGAAGATCTTTGAGTCTTCATAATTTAATCTTGAATATCATTTTTCTAAAGATCGTGAGGGATGAAACTTTGGAGTAATATGTTCCATGATGTATCCACTTTCAAACCGAGATATACATCTTGCGTTATCTTCACACAAGATAGCTTTTATCATATCTTGTAAAAGTAAATCCACATATCTTTTGGATATGTTGGGTCAATAGTCTTAGCCAAACACAGTTTTTTTGGCTTGCCTCGTTCATAACAATTATTTCTACGACATTTGAGGAGGCATCAACGAATGTTTGAAGATCTAAATGTAATGATCTTTGTATATTCATAGATATTTCTTGACCAACTAATATATAGTGCTTCAAGACCAAGAAAAGATATAATTATCTTTATTCACATCCAAAAATCTTACAACTATTGGGATACTCAATAGATATGCTCTATTCATATTGAATCTTCTTTAAGATTCTTTAAGCTTATGTCTATTCATAGACAAAAGAAATATATAAAAATGCTCGATCTTCAGGTCGAGATAAACTTGATGTCAAGATTCAAGTACTTGTATTGAAAGTACTTCATGAGTTTACAATTTGAAGCTCTTTAGGAGTTCTAAAATTATCATAATGGATCTTGATCCAAACTCCTTTATAAAATATATAAGGAAATCTTATCATTCTTATAGTATTCACTAAGGCGATTATACCAAATGCGCCAAAATATTCATGAGACATGTCTAAATAAATTCCTCAAAAATTTCCAAATGCTTATAGCATTTCAGATCCTTCAAGGATA
Organism: Hibiscus tridactylites; assembly: GCA_958450335.1. Classification (NCBI taxonomy): domain Eukaryota; kingdom Viridiplantae; phylum Streptophyta; class Magnoliopsida; order Malvales; family Malvaceae; genus Hibiscus; species Hibiscus tridactylites. Next base: position 2,689,738 of record OY288276.1, read on the forward strand.
AATATGGATCCACAAATAATTAGACGCATGTAAAATTTTCAAAACTGCCAAAGTAATTGCATCCACCATGAAGTAATTAAAACTTTTCATAAATCACAATTCAAGTCGTATTTACGACTACTTATTCGTGCCTCACTTGCATTACACCTTTAGGTGTTTGGACTGGTGGTCCAAATACTTCTATTTTAGAAGTTCAACGCGTCTTTCAACATTGGCCAATTCAATATCTATACTTCTGGATAGATTTTATACAAGATCCTCGATTTCTTTCTTTACTTCTATAGAAGTATTTTATGTAAAATTGTTTGTAAAATCGTTGTCGACAACTTTCCAATTTTTCTAGTTCCATTCTCGTAATGACATAACTCATCGAGATCTCTTCAAGATTTCAATCTTTATTTCAGGTACCTGAAACTCTTCAAGAGTTTTATTATTTGTTATGTCTTGGGTCTCTTCAGAAGCACCCGCCTCCAATATATGACCATCTAATATTACTTTCTATTTACGAGAATTTTGATCATTGGAACCATTTCAACTATCATGCTTCAGGCATGATTTACATTCTCTCGCTCTAACATGTAATTTAAACTTAGAGCATTTCAGCTGGTATATGAGACTTAATTACTCTCATTGGGTCAGTAAATATGTCTGGCAGTTGACATGTAATAACATGAATTATCTTATGAACTTCTAGTTCATATACGAGGATCTAGATAATGATAATTCATTTTCCTCTATCCAGCTGATTATTATCTCCCCCTGATGTTGAGAAAAATCATGTCATAAATGATTCTCCAATTAATCTTTAAGAATTTAAACATAAAAGGAGACTCGTACTCAATATATATTCTCAACCCTTTTTATTTACCCATTTTGTGCCTTGTGGTGGAGCAATTCATATCGCACATTCAAAAATCATAAAATGGGAAATGTATGGTTTCTGACCAAAAACCAATCATAACGGGGAGTTTATTATAACTCGTTGGCTTGATGCGTATAAGTGTTGTTATATGGAAACACCATATAAATAATAACTCTTTTGTTCTCATAGTTTAGCTATTAAATAGGAGGCATCCAATTGAAATTTTGCTAAACTATATTTTTCATAATCAATAGGCTTTGTAACAACTGATATAGCCTAAAATATAAATCCACTAGCTTTTCAAGACGAATAGTCTAACTGCATAATCTGAATATTTTTAGAATCAATCTCACAAACTTCTGGTTGTAAGTCGATAAAACAATGTAGATGCATCTACTAAAATCATATAAAACTTTCCACATTTGTGGATATATGGGCCCATATTTCGTTCAGATATGCAAGACATACAGTCTTAACTTCAGTACAAGAACTTTAAGTTCTAATTCTTTTGGTAAGTGGGATCATCTATATCCTTTGAGAACAAACAACACAAGAACTTCAGGTTCTTTTAGTAAGTGGAATTTAATCAATTCCTTTAAGCAACACAAGTTCACATTCTTTAATAAGTGGAATTTAATCCATTCTTTTGAGAATAAGCACTACAAGAACTACAGGTTCTTTTAATACACATGCATGTAAATCTCAATAATTTCTGCACCATTATTGATCAGGATGGTCTAACCGATCATGCCAACTATATATATGTATGTATATATCTCTGAATTTGTAAATTCCTTGTTTACCATAACATGTAATTCAATCTCACTCGTACATGTCTAGTACGACCATCAAAATTGTTCCTTTAAATAGGAATATATTTAGCTCTTTCGGAGCTTTCAATTGAAATGATCTTTTGGTAGCAATATATAGCTCTCCTAGAGCTTTCAACTGACTTTTTGGCTACCAGAACTTATATCCATATTGGCTTATTTCAAATGCCAATTGATAACATATGTTATCTATAATTCCCAAAAGGATAGTTTGCGAACTCATATTGCTCTCTTTATGACTTTGACGAGTATAACGCACTGTGAATATGGAATAAAGTTCCATTTGACAATAACATATTTGCTCAACCAGAGCCTTTTGTGATATTAGTACTTCCGGATATAGTACTCACATTATTCCCTTGCATTTTAATCGAGAAATGCATAATTGTGCACCTTTCAAAATGTGCTTTGTTTCATTTACTTCAGGTAATGAAAATATGTACTTTGTATCATTCACTTCGAGGAATGAAAAATATAAAATATAGCACATCATATCAAGTCGATTATCTATCAGAGATAAACTTTCAAGTGCTCTTCCGAAGTATTGATATTTTAGTACTTTGAGAAATACTACTCATATTTTCCCTTGCATTTAAATGGGAAAATTATTTCTTATGCTTAAGTACAATATTAGTACTTGCATTATCTGCTAGGCATAAATAGCCACAATTCTAGGCATAAATAGCCACAATTCTAGGCATAAATAGCCACAATTCATTGTATATTTTATTTCGGATGTAATCATATTCTTCAAATAATAAATTAACATAAAACGTAAATAAATAATATGTGAAATAAATAAACATAAAGCAAACCAACATAAATAAATAATAAATAAAACGAATTAACATAAATAAAATAAAATAAAATAAAACCAATTATTCATGTTAGAGGTTATAAGGGAAATAAATAAATGGTAAATTATTCCCTTCAAGGGTTATGAGAAAATTAACAATATCCAATTGAGTTGGACCAATAACGCCATAATTATTTTCTCCATAAACAAATTTTGTTTATATTTTATTTCATTTATCATTCATGATTATGGATAAAGTCCATAATACTTTGGCGTTTGACAAGTACGAAACCAATGGTTTATAACATCACATTGGTAAAAGGATTTCACTTCCTTAGAATGATCTTTATCACTCTTGTCATTCTTATAACTTCGCTACCAGCGGGTAGAAGTATTCTTAAAATGACTATATTTTTCATGTGTATATTCATAGCCTCGACCACGACCACAACTTTTAATGTGATTTTTTATTCCTTCCATAATATAATCTCACATTCACTTCAGGGAATGGAGTAGAGCCAGTGGGCCTTTAAAACCTTTTTCTCATATCCTTATCACAGAGAACAAAGATTTAATCCTCGTACGCGGCATTGTTAAACCTGTCCACAAGGTCCTTTAAAAACCTCATTTGAGACTAGTAGCCTCGCAGAACGGGATGTCCAGCCAATTATACTTGGATTATATCGAAATTATGTCTCTAATTGAATAATGATTTACCATGTTTGCATTCACTTCAGGGAATGAAACAGATCCAATAATTGCATGGAATAAACATCATGCGCTCCATCATTGATAATTGCATGGAATAAACATCATGCTTGCATTCACTTCAGGGAATGCCCCATCATTGATAATCGCATGGAATAAACATCATGCTTTGCATTCACTTCAAGGAATGCCTCCCATAAAACTTTTTGGATCAAGACGAATTTTCGTAACTTGAAATTGGGAGAAGTCTATGGTCGGGTTTTTTGACGAAGAAGAAATATTGCTTTCAAGCAAATATAGACTTTATAATAATCTTCTTGTAAATCCAAAATCATCATGATTTATCGCACTTTAAAATAATAATATAAAGAATAAAAATAAAACCAAAATTTACCGATATTGATTTTTCTCTCGTGGACAATGGAGACATAGCATATGACCGAGATAGCTTCTCATAATCCCTTTATATCACATCTCTTTCCAAGCCATTTAAGCATATCATGTAAAACTCAAAACACGGTTAAAAATATTAACTTTTACCAAATAAAATGACATAAATAATAATATGAAAAATATCAAATATAATCATATAAGTAAAAGTATGAATAAGCATACCGCTAATTAACCCTTTTAGGAATAAGAGAAAATACACGTAATTTACACCAAACGCAACCTCTTCGTCTCTGTCGATTCGTCTTTTGGTTTGTGAGAAGCCACAAATTTATCTCTTTCCAATGTTCGAATAAAATCAAACATACTTCCAAAATTTTCAAAAATTAAAACAAAGTTAAAATATAAAGAGAAAGACAATCGGAAACTAAAAAAAATAAGGAGAGAAAAAAAAAACTTATCTTTGGTTTATTCTATAATCGAATTCTTCCCGGTAACTTCTTTTGAATTATAACGATGAAGACCTCAGTTGATTAGAGTCTTGTGCTGATAACGTGTTGTGAATAAAATAAAGAAGAACAAGAAGAACAAAGAGATGAGAGGAAGAGGGAGATTTGTATTATTCTCAAAAATATAGAATTGTATACAATGCCTTCAATGAATCATCTATTTATAGGCATAAGAAGTACATAATACATTAAACTCTAATTCATAGAGATAATATTCCTAATAATAAATAAATCAAACTCCTTTGATAAAGTTCTAATCATGATAGACATCCACATAGATAAATATTCATAACATAATAAACCATAAAAAATTTTAGGAGAAAAAAAAAAGACAAGGACTTAATTGCAATGTTTGCAAAATTACTCTAGGGATATTTTCGTAATGACATCAACATGTATTATGTAAGAAGCTTTTATACAATATAGGAATATTTTCGTAATAATGTATATTTCAAAAAAAAAATGAAATGAAATAGTATAACTAGAGACTTTCAATTACATTAAATTCAACTTATAAATTAATATGGTTGACCAAATATATTCTATCAGTTAATTATACGTGATTACAGAATCTAAATTTAGACATTACTAAATCCTACCAGCTATTTTTTATGCAAAATAAATAATTAATAATAATTATATTCATATTTTTTAAATGTAATATATTTTATAATATTATAAATGACCCGAAACAAACAATTAGTAGTGTTAATAGTCACGCAGGTGTCTATCTTTTTGGTAAACTATCTAATACTTCTAAACTCTTAATTAAATATGAAAGGCCAATAAATTAATTAATATGCTTACATGGCATATTTGATTGGACAATAACCTATTTACCTGAAAAATAAGACTTATATCGCAAATAAATAATTAAAGTATATTAATTTTTTATTTATGTATTTAAAGTATTTTTAGTCAAAATAAATATCTAACATATATTTTTTGGTTAAACTAAATACCTAAAATATATTTTTTATTAAAATATATACTTAAAGTATTTTTTCGTCAAAGTAAGTACCTAAAGTGAGGGTCGACAATTACCCATGGATGGTGGCCTACCCGACCCATCCAATCCAACTAAATGGACGAAAACCCGATAAATTGTGGGTTTGATCCGTTTGCAAGTGGATGGCGGATGGAGCGGGTGATGGATTCGAGTAAAAAATTTTCAACCCACCATCCGATCCGTCACTCGCCCCATCCATCGGTATATTATTAATTTTAAAAAAATATTTCGAACCTTAGACTTTTGTAAGCTTCTGTTTATTATTGGGAAATGAGAATTTTGTTTATGTAAGGTTTATTGTATGTAAGATTATTTGGAAATTTAGAACTTTAATAATAGTTGACTTTAATGTATTAAATATTAAATTTTTTAATAAGATTTTACATGTATTTTAACTATAGTTTTCTAATAATAGAATTCATTTATGATCCGATCCACCCGCCTCATCCGCGGTTGATGGGTAGGGCGAATTTGGGTCAATAATTAAGCAAGTGGTGGGCGGGTTGGGTGACGATTTGGGATACGGATGATGGGGTGGGTGAAGCTCCAACCCACCTAAATCCGACCCGTTGCCAGCCCTACCTAAAGTATATATATATTTTGTTTAATCAATGTCACATGACAACTTTTAGAAACCTAAATGAAAATTATATATATATATATATATATATATATATATATATATATATATATATATTAAGTACATAGTTTGACCAAAAAAATATATTTGAAGTATTTATTTTGACGAAAAATATTTTAAGTACCTATTTTAATTGAAAATATATCTTATATATTTAATATAAAAAATATATTTTAATTAAAAAATACTTTAAATACTTAAATAAAAAAATTAGCATATTTTAAATACTTAATTAAAAATTAGCATATATAAGCTTGAAAAATAGAACTGCTAGTCCTAGTTACAGTGAAAGTAGACAACTAAAATCTAACAGGTAAAACGAAATAGGAAATCCATCCGTAACTAAAAGTTTAACAGCGGTAAAATTACCCAAAACAAACTTAGATATTCAAATGGAGAATCCTAATAAAACTAAATAACTAACAAAACCCCCACTATTTAAGCAAAGCAGCTTTGAAGAAAAAAAATTAAGAGAAAAAAGGAAATAAGAAACAAACAAAAGGAGAGAAGCAGAGTTTTTCGTCGCTCTTCTTCTTCGTCATCTTATTTTTTTTAAAATTTTTTGTCTCTCTTCGCCGATCAGATCATCGAATCCCTATTTTTTTTTTGGAAATCAGAAGATTTGCATTCGCGTTACATTGATTTTTTTAACTCTCAGATTTTTTTATTATTTTTCCGATCAGTTTTGTTCTCCGATTTCTTGATTTTTTTGTTGGTTCGATCGACTTATCGACTAAAGGGGGAAAAAGGGAAAGGAATAATTCAATTTTGATTTATTTAGGGTTTTGATATGTCTGATAATATTAACACGTTCAATATCAACACCTTCGCTGCCGTGACGGCTGTGAATCACTCTACCAGTAGCCCTAACCAATCGCAGCCTTCCATGAATCCGGGTTCGTCGCAATGGACTCAAATTGCTCGGGGAGAACCGGTGCCGGTCGTCTCTGTTCCTTTATCGTCCTCGTCGTCACCATTAACGGCTATGATTCAGCCACCTGTTACACCGGCGGTCGAATGGGAGGCCGGAGAGGGAGTTGCGAAGATTGTGAATGCTGCGCCCAGTGGCAATGCCGATAAGAAACCGGCTTGGAACAAACCTTCTAACGCCGTTACCGAGTCTGGGTCCGATATGGAGGCTTTCATTTGGCCTAGCTTGTCTGGGTCCACTAGGACTCTTAATATATCATCTTCAGATTCGTCCCGAGCTCCATTGGATGGATCATCTTCTACTTCTTTTTTCCCCGTTTCTCAGGTTTGCTTTTCAAATATTTAAGCTTTTTTTTTAATTTTGTTTTGCTTTTTACCATATAAAGTATTCTGATACCAACTGATACGAAATGTTATTATCTCAGTTAACCGAACTAAGTTAAAATAAATTTAGTTTTACGGTTTGTATTATCTGTTTGATAAGCAAGAGATATAGCTTAAATGCAAAGAATCTAAATTGGGTTTACTTGAATTATTATTCATTTGAAGTAATTTGCATATTCGAGATTAGCTTGTGCAAAGTTATATATATGAACAGTATATATCTATCTATGTATATAGTTTTGGATTCCTAGGCTACTTACACTTGAAGTTTTGCAATGTTGTCGAAATTGTAGGGGAGTAGAACTGCGTCAGCATCCTCTTCTTCACAGAATCAAGTCAGGAACAATGCAAACTTGAATGCAAATTCGATCCCGAACCATACAATGCCTGCACGCCAGAGGTCAATGAATGTCTCTGCGTCTAATGGTGGCCTTTCACAGCCACCACCTCAAGGTCCTATGGTTGAAGCACCTCTGAATGGCTCTTCTTCTAGGGACCATATACAGAGAACTGGATTTGGGCCTTATACTGGTGGTAATGATCAACGAAACCCACGGAATTCATTCCGACATCGTAATAGCGGTCCGCATCCGCGAGGAAATGGTTCGCACCATCTGAATCATGGAGGAAGGCGCAATCAAGACCATGGAAACCAAGATTGGAGTGGTCGAAATTTTAGTAATATGCAGGGTTATATGCTGCCAAGAGGTGGTCCCAGCTTTGTGATGCATCCACCGGTGCCACCTTCACCACCTAATACTGGACCATATTTGGCTCCCCCGCATGGTCGACGCATGGGCTATCCTGGTAAGCTGTACTTTTGCTTCTTTATTATATTACTTTTTTTTGTAATCTGAGTTTGCTCTAATATCTATGCTTCCTTTCAGAATATCCATCTCAGTTTTATTTAGTCCCAGCTCCTCACCAGGAGTCACATAGAGGTGTCCCGCCTTTTCAACCAATCCCCTTGATGTTTTACCCTCCAGAGTTTCAAGATTATCAGTTGCATGTTAGGATAATGGATCAGATACATTATTATTTCAGGTAATGCTTTGTTTATTCGTTAACTTAGGTCAACTTAAATAATTGAATGTTGGTATATCAGGTTACCGAAAAACTAATTTCCTGTTGTTTTTTTTGTTGCAGTAATGATAACCTAATTAAGGATACATACTTGCGGCAGCACATGGATGACCATGGTTGGGTTCCTATTAAATTGATTGCTGGCTTTAGAAGGGTTAGTTTTCAGTAACTCATCTACAATTCCTTAACGGCAACTCTACACAGTTATCATTATAAAGTACCTATATTAGATTTCTATAAATGCACTTCTTGACATTATCATTAACTTTATAACATTTTTTATGACTGGAACATGCTGCAGAATCTATTCGGTAACTTCTTTTGTTTTTCTCTGTTGAAAACTTACCTTTCATTACATGAAGATTTTCCCTTAATGTTCACGTTGTAGGATGATCATATAACATTTTACTTTTTGTCAATGGTATATAATGTTCTAAGACGGTAAATATATGTTAAGCAACTGGTTTTCCTGATTTCCATCATCTAGGTCAGGTAGTGAGCACCATTTTGTCCTTGTTGAATCTAAAAGTTGTATCTTTCCTCTTTGAAATAGACGCCGATGCAATTTTCCAAGTCTGAAGCTTAGTCGTTGAATGTGCTTTATGATGCTATATGTGCAAAGTTAACTTTCTTTTTTATGGCTTCTCCTTTTCAGGTTTCACATTTGACAAATAACATTCAGCTTATATTATATGCACTTCAGTGGTCAACCGTTGTGGAAGTGCAGGTATCTTTTAGAACAAAATCCCTAGTTACATTCTTTTGATTTATTGATTAGTGTAGCGAAACGACTCCCCCTTTTTTCCGATCCATCTCCAAGACATACAAACACACACTGCTTCTTACATGCTTACTCTAGAATGATGTGTTTGCTTACGTTTTTGCATTTTAGGGCGACAAAGTAAGGAAGCGTTACGATTGGAAGCGATGGATAATTCCATCTTCTTTCAAGTTCCCTACCAAGTCTGGTCAAGATATGCTGGTGGCCAGTTTTCAGAATATTTCATTGAATCAGGGAACAGCTGCTGATAACCAGAGTGGTGCGGTCGGGTCATCGTCTGTCGACTTCAATAATCAGTCTCAGCTATTTGGTAACGAGGGGATTGCTGTGGATGCTCAAGGTGGTCCGACGAGTAGTTCGAATTAAGCTATATGTGCATGAGATGACTGCACATGAGATGGTAGATAGAACAGAGTTTTGATACCTGCGGGTGATATCTAGCAAACATACCAATTGAAAAGAACTTTTAGTTTTTAGTACATTGTTTTTTTTTGAAAATTTTAGTACATTGTTTTTAGGAAAGAAGAATTTGAACCTTTTATATTAGGCAAGGATGTGTTTGGATTTTTCTCATCTTTTTTTTTTTTTCTCTTTATTCACTTGTGGTGAGCTAAGAAACACATAGTAAATCGAAAATTAATCTGAATTATAATATTTGTGAAACATAAATTTAAAAGTTGAAGTTATTTGAATCAAATTTTATTTATTTATTTATTTAAGTTATAATTAATTCATTAAAATAAACATTTTTATTAAGTATAAATTCAAAGTATTAATTTATCATTTTTACTTGAAAATATAATTTTTAAAAACTTTTGTAAAAATATGATTTAAACTTTATCAAATAATATCTAAAAATCATAAAACAAAATTATTATTATTATTCAAATGAAGCCTATAAAGGCATAATTCACCCAACTCTTTACTTCATAAAAAAAAATATTCATGTTTACTTTTTCTTAATACATTAGTGCAAAGTATTTGTTATATTTTTTTCTCAACTCTTTGATAAGAGAAATATTTCACAAATGTTTAAATTTAAACCCATTTTTTTTAGATGAATATGATCATTTTTTACTGAAGTCACTCGTTGAATTTTATTAAATATTCTAATTTTAACTTCGGCTCTCTTCCAAAGAATACAATGCTTTTATTAGATTCGAACATGACATGAGTCAATTAGCTTTTGGTATATGGTTTAATATGTTGAATCAGTGAATGATATGAATCTTATAATTATTAATAGACATTCTAAACTAAGTTTAAGTTCAATAATCTCTAGAGCAAGTGATTAAAAGCTTTCAGTTGACACATTCTCTTTTTTTATGTTGTGAGTTTTAGACTCATTAAGAGTAAATTTTCTCTTTCCCTCCACTAGGTAGAAATTGTTAAAGAAAAAATTAAGTTCAAATTTAAAAGTTCGTTTATTTTTCTATTCGAGCTCAAATTTAATATGATTTGAATTAATAGTCAAATTCAAGCAGAAAAAAAATAATATGTATATTTATCTTTAGATAATAGGTTTATCAAAAAAATCTTTAGATAGTAGGGATATTATTTTTAAAAAAGTCATTTTATCTATTAGGAAGTACAATCTTTATTAAAAATTTAAATAACAAAAGAAAAAAAATTGAATTTTTTTTATTAAGTGGACGCACATGCCCCTCACTCTCCAACCATGAAATCCGCCACTGATCCAAGATCAAGGTTAACTTAATCCAAAATCTTAAACCCCAATTTACAAATAAAAAAGGGAAAAATATATGAACATAATTATATAATAAAGTTTACAATTTAAATATACGATATTTATTTCAATACCAATCAATATTAATATTTGCATTAGACCATTTTATAACCTACATCTTTAATGTAGTTTACTTATGACACGCCATTTCGATCCTTTGATTTATTTTTTGTTTTTGAATAGATTCTTTGATTTAATCTTTAAAACGTGTGATGTAAGGACGGACGCATGATTTTAGGTTAGGAGGGCGAACCTATAAATTTTTAGGGCGGACGAACTTATAAAAATTTAGGGGGCGAAAATAATTTTCAGTGGAAAGTACATAAAAAAATTTTAAAAATTTTCAAAGCCGTATAGAAATTTCAAATTTTTAGTAACCCTCGGTCCATCCCTTTACTATTGAATCCGATTAACTTAAATATTAAACTTCAGATTTTGTACTTATTAATTTTTACTTCAATTATTAGTACATAAATTTGTATTTGTTTTTTTTTTTTTTCGGAATTGAAAGTGAGGTTTAGGCCATTACATTAGGAGTCCATTATCCGAATACATATCATAAACACTTCTATGGTTAGTGTTAACAAAAAATCAGAATTATTTTGATTTTAATTTATTTGAGTGTCATGAATTTACTTTTCATTAATCTTGTCTAATACTATCAATCTTAAACATTGATAATATTTGAAATCAATACTCAAACAATAATTTAGTATTTAAAATTTATTTATTTATATTTATTTTTAAAAGCAGACAATCTATCTCACTTGACTGAGGTAATCACTTATCATAGAAGTTAACAAGATGATAGGTGAAATAAATTAACAATGGTGGTTTTCCGTTAAGAGACTCATTCACCAAAATCAGATGTAAAACGTAGGTCAGTCTCAGAACAAAACTTTGAAAATTCGGGGGCAACAAAATGAACAATAGTGGTCTTTACGTTGAGAAACTCATCCACCAAAATCAGATGTAAGACGTAAGTCAGTCTGAATTATTCAGAACAAAACCCTGAAAATTCGGGGGCAACAAAATGAACAATGGTGGTCTTTACGTTGAGAGACTCATCCACCAAAGTCAGATGTAAGACGTAGGTCAGTCCGAATTATTCAGAACAAAACCTTGAAAAACCGGGGTAACAAAATGAACAATGGTGGTCTTTAGCCTTCACATTAAATTCATCTTACATGTAAATTACACCCTACATGCATAGATTAGAAAAGAAAAATGCGAAACAAGATTTATTCCAAATTAAATCTATCTTCTCAATCATACAAACATCATAAAAAACAATTGAAGAACTTCATAAATGAATTCAAAATAACTTCTTAGGAAATGTTTCACAATCCATGCTAGCAGAATGAAACAAACCGGAGAGGAGACACCCAAGCGACACCAACTAGCAATCACTTAAGTCTTAAAGAACCTTGCACTCTATTCTGCTCGGGATTGACCAGCCCGGGAAGAGAGGATGATGCCGACGATGAGTCCGTACAGAGCCAAAGCCTCCGCAAAGATGAGAATAAGAATCATTCCGACGAAAAGCTTGGGTTGTTGGGCATTGGCTCTGAAAACAATGCACAGGGAAACTAAATCAAACCATGTCCATTCTCACACTCAACATCATCTAGATACCCAAGATAAAGCAAAAACTTTGGCAATAAATATACCTATCGTAAATATTTACGAGTAATCAAGAGAAAACAACAATGATTATCATCCACAATCCAGAGCAACACCAGAAATCTGGATTCAACAACAACAATTCCAAACATTTGACAAAGTTTCAAAAGTGTTTGTGATTCATAATGCTTTGACCTCAATAACTTCTAAAATAACTTAACTGAGTCAAAATAACCTACATTTTGAGTGGAAAGTATAATTTTAACAAATTAAGATTGTAGAACAATTCACCATTGTTGCTTCATCAAAGTTTCTATGTGAAGAGCCAACCATATCGGCTCACATTTATTACGACAGAGATATTAATGTAACACCCCGATCCCACCCACATTGAACATCGAGTAAAATAAGAGGATCAATAACGATATATGTGTGTGTAGAAACTTAAACCATGCCTTTCGAGGGACTTCCGGGACAATGCGGGCAATATTTGGGGCGAGGGATTCGGATATTAATGTATATCCATTAGTTTCTAGCCAACTCTAAAGCTATAACTTTACCAAAAAGTATTCTAATCTAGAAGTATACATTTTTGAAATCACGGATTTCAGTATGCCCTAAGTTCAATTGCTTTTACAAGAAGAATCAGGTAAAAAAATATGAATTCTGTAAACAAAATTTCAACTTTAATGAATTGGAAAGGAAGATACCAAAAAAACAAGTAATTAAAATCAAATTAGATAACAATACCTAACGCCGGCGTCGCCGACGATTCCGATAGCCATGCCGGCAGAGAGACCAGCGAGGCCACAAGCGAGCCCAGAGGAAAGATGAGCATACCCATCGAATAAATAGTAAGATTTGGCCTTTGGGTTAATCCCAGTGCTTATAATAACCGCAATAATCAACCCATAAATACCTAAAACTCCAGCCATAACGACGGGGACGATCGATTTCATCACCAGCTCCGGCCTCATCACTCCCATCGACGCCACTCCGACACCGCTCTTGGCCGTCCCGTACGCCGCTCCCATACCTGAAAAACGAAAAGCAATTGGACACGGAAATTAACTCCGATCAAAAACCGAAAACTTTTAAAAGAATCGTGTTTTTACAGGAGAAAACGAGGGCAGCAGCGGCCCCGAGGAAGCCGAAGAAAGGAGCAGTTTCATCGCCGCTGAATGTTGACGCCATTTGAGTTTCTCAAAACTTTCACCGACGATTTGAAGAGATTTGAGGAGCTTCGATCAGTGGATTTCTTCAAAACAATCAGAGAAGAAAGAGAAGCAAATAGACAGGAAGTTTCTTAGTGGACACCCGCGAACCTGATAATTCCATGGCCGTACGACAAAGTAAAAAAAAAAAACGTTTCTTGGGCCTGTTTTGGGACCACGTCTTATGGGCATATCTTAGGCCTAATCTGAACTGAATTAGGGGAATTTTTCATGGGATTAAAATCTAACAAAGCTTATTTTTTGGGTAAACTACACTGGTAGTCACTGAACTTTTAGGGAACTTTCAATAAGGTCATCGAACTTTTAAAACTTTCATTACAGTCACCCAACTTTTAATTCGCTTTCAATAAGGTCACTGCCGTCAACCACCGTTAAAAAACTGACGTGGCATGTTAAATTTAAGGGTAAAATACACTGTTAGTCACTGAACTTTTAAGAGGCTTTCAATATGGTCACCGAACTTTTAAAACTTTCATTACTATCACTCAACTTTTAATTCGCTTTCATTACCGTTAAAAAAAGCTAATGTGACACGTTAAGTTTAAAAATAAACATTTTCCACCATATTTTCTCTCCCCTCTTATTTTCTTCCATCCAAACATGTCTCTTTCTTCCATATGAATCAAATTGTAATTTTTTGGTGAAGGTCGTTACTTCTCTAGTAACACATCAAGGAAAATATTAATGTATCTAGACATGCATGCAACATGTGTGAGAACAAGAAAAATATTGGGAGACATCCGATGATGGAATCATAAAGAAATAACTAAAATTTTGCTCATAAAAATCCTCTTTATGCTTCAGGCCCGACATTTACTAAGTCATGCACTGGATAATGAGGAGTTCAAAGAAAAATATTAATGTATCTAAAAGATAGACATGTTTGGATGGAAGAAAATAAGACATGGAGATAAAATAGGGTGGGAAAAAAATTTATTTTTAAACTTAACGTGTCACATCAACTTTTTTAATGGTAATGAAAGCGAATTAAAAGTTGAGTGATGGTAATGAAAGTTTTAAAAGTTCGGTGACCATATTGAAAGCCTCTTAAAAGTTCAGTGACTAACCGTGTATTTTACCCTTAAGTTTAACAGGCCACGTCAGTTTTTTTAACGGTGATTGATGGCAGTGACCTTATTGAAAGCGAATTAAAAGTTGAGTGACTGTAATGAAAGTTTTAAAAGTTCGGTGACCTTATTGAAAGCACCATAAAAGTTCGGTCACTACCAGTGTAGTTTACCCTTATTTTTTTGATCAAAAATATCTTGGTTGTATCAATAAAATTGAGATTCTGAACCCAAACATTATAAGTATATCACATATGAATATATATATATAGGGATATGATCCAGTTATACAATGTAAAACTCTCTAAATTTTACACGCTTTTTGGATCGTTGGATGGGTGAAACGGATGGATGAGATTAACAATAGAATATGTGAAGATTATCACTTGGAAAAAAAGTAAGGAGTTAATCTCAGCCATCCATTTCCCCCATTCATCGATAAAAAAAACGTGTAAAACTTAAAAAATTTTACATTTTGTAAGTTGATCTTAACTCATATATATATATATATATATATATGGTTATCGAAGATTGTTTAAATTGGAATCATTACATCCCTTTGAAATGAGAGCGCGTCTAACATACAACAAGTCTAGGGTGCGGTTAAAACACGATAAGTTTTGATATTTGTTTAAAAACTTAAAAGGTTATTAAAAAATTAAGTATTGATAATTACAAAAAAAATATCGATACTTATCTAAAAACACGAAAAGTTTAACCTAAAATATTATCAAAAAGCCTAATATTTTAAATTTTTAAATAAAATTTAAAACTTATTGTATTTTAACCGCACCCTAAACCTATATCACTCAGAACTACTATTTGAAATGAGCCCAAAGCCCTTGTAGTAGACTTATGGAAGGTCATAAAAGGAAAAGAATAAATGTAATCACAAATCCCCATGGCCATAATCTAGAACAAAAGAACAGACAGATCTAACAAAGTCAAATTCCACCGTGTTGTAATCGATGTGAATTGAAGGTCTGATAACTCTGATCATCACCAATTTTTTTTTTGCCTAAACGGAATGGACCAAAATAAAAACGAATTAAAAATTGGGTGACTCCAATAAAAATTTTAAAAGTTTAGTGACCAAAATAAACGCATTTTAAAAATTCGATGACCATTTGTGTACTTTATCCTATTTATAAAGCGAGAAGGGTTTTAAGCTTCACCCTCCCATCTTGGTGGTGGATGTGGGTCGGCCATGAGTCTAATGATGCGGTCTGCCGCATAATTGGAGACCCAACGCCGACCCGCCACCGTCATACGTGGACATTGTATCCATTTGTTTGGCCATATATTATAATTTATACCATTTGTTTAGAAATCACGGGTGAAACCAAGATATTCATTCAAGCATCTGATAATATTTAATACATTAATCTCATTCACGAACAATAATTAATAACATCATGTGTGTCCATGCATGCCTCATGCATTTTTATCTTCTCCGGCATTGCTCGTAATCTCGTAGTGTGCTCGTTTATCTATTCGTTTAACGATTTAATTAAAGATTAATCTAGTCAAGCCGAGAAAGACCACAAGAACGATGAAACTTTTCCATCAAATATTCTGCAACAAGCTGGGACAAAATCCACATTCTGGGTTTCAACCTTGCATGAGAACTTAATAACCCTAGACGTAGGGACGGACCTAAGACTTTAGGTTAGGGGGGGCGAACCTATAAATTTTTAGGGGAACGAACTTATAAAAGTTTAGGGGGGAAATAGATTTTTAATAGAAAATACATAGAAAAATTCTAAAATTTTTTTAAATCATATATGATTTTCAAAATTTTAGAGGGGGCAGTTGCCCCACCAGCACTCTTCGGTCCATCCCTGCCTAGACGTGTATGTGTATATATATAAATAAGACCTGCTTAGTCCATGTTGCTTTGATGTGATGAGCATAGAGGTGCCAAATTGGAGCCGAGGAGCAAAATGAGTGGTATTTCTTCAGCCGCAAGGACAAGAAGTATCCGACGGGGACAAGAACTAATAGAGCGACCATGGCTGGTTTCTGGAAAGCAACCGGGCGAGACAAAGCAGTGTATGAAAAATCAAAGCTTATTGGCATGAGGAAGACTCTTGTTTTCTACGAAGGTCGAGCTCCTAAAGGCCAGAAATCTGACTGGATCACGCATGAATACCGACTTGAATCCGACGATCATGGACCCCAACAGGCAAGCACTTATATAAATATATATGGCTTAATAGTAAAAAAGGTGTCCAACCTATACTTTTTTTTTTCAGTTTGGTGTCTAGCGTTTTATTTGGACCATTTTAGTGTTTTATGTTTTATTTTATAATTTAAATTGAATTTTTTCGTCAACGGTCGTTCTTGGTTTTAAAAAGCGTGAGGCGGTCCGAGGCGTAAAAGGTCACTAAAGCCGAGGCGTGAGGCGTGAGGCGAAAGCGCTCGTCTTTCGTAAGTGAGGCGATTTTTTATCCTAAAAATTTATAAATTAATTATATATCATATTTTATACTTAAAAATATGATAATTCTATTATAAATGCTAAAAGATTAAAATATTTCAATTATATGTAAATTTCAAAATTATTAAAAATAAATATATTAAAATATTAATGAATTATATTATTTGAATATGTAATTTTAATATTTTATTTAAATAAATAAATATTTAAAAATAAATCTTATTTTATTATATTGATTTATATTAAAATCAATATTAATTTCTTGGTTAGATTAAGTATTTAGGTAACGAAATTAATAATAATAATGTAATAATAATAATAATAATAATAATAATAATAATAATAATAAGGAGGGATATTTTTGATGGAAAGTACTTGTTGTACAATGTATAAGGAGGGGTATTTTTGTCTGTTCACTAGTTTTTATGGCCTCAAGGCTTGCTTCTGTCACTCTACAGATAGTAAAATAAAACACGAGTTTTCTTCTTCTTCAAAAGTCATCTCCTGTTCATCTTCTTCAATCAAGTTTTCTTTGTTCTTTTTCTTTTTCACGTTTTTTCCTTCTAATTACAAGAAGCGCGAAAGCTCACGCCTCAAGCAAAAAGCCCTTGAGGCGCGCGCCTCCAAGCACCTCTTGTACCTCGCCCCGCCTCGGCCATTGGAGGCATTTTTTTTGCGCCTCAGACGCGCATGAAGCGTGCTTTTTACAACTAAGCGGTCGTTAATTTTTTTATTAACCAATTATAACATGACACATGTCTTATTCTATTTATTTAATTTTTAAATTATTTTAATAATATGACTTCTTAAAAAACCCTAAAGTTCTAATTTCTTTCAATTAAACTCTTAAATTTTTTTTATTTCACCGTCCGGTATTCCCTACACGTCAGCGGTTCAACGTTCACCACCCAAACGTCGGGTACTTCGCCAATTAGCATCCCCACCCACTAGTCGTTAGTTAGAAGCCCAATCAGTTTATTTTTTTATATTTTAATGTTCGTCTACGAAACAATCGACAGTTCATTCGCCGGTTTTTGACAACGGGATCATGAAGCTTTTAGTAGTGGGGGGCCGACAAAAGTAAGGGTGGTCGGTGGTGGGAGGTGAGGGATTTAAGGATCTAGGGTTTGAGTTTGAGAATTTAGAGAAATTAAAATTTTTGTTTTTTTACAAAATTAAAGATTTTATGATCTTTTAAAAAATAAAAATTAAAGAAAATACCAGAATAAGCCGCGTGTCGTGCTTTTATTGAATAACGAAAAAAATTAACTTCCGTCACGGAAAAAATTCAATTTGAATTACGAATGAAACCTTAGGCACTAAAGTGGCGCAAAAAAATATTAGGCACCAAACTGAAAAAATGTATAAGTTGGACACCTTTGCAAATATATGTAATCCTCAATTACACTATCTGTTGATCACTTTTCTTTTAAGTGTTTTTTTTTTATTTGCAGGAGGAAGGCTGGGTGGTATGTAGAGCATTTAAGAAGAAAGCAACTGGTCAAACCAAGAGCACAGAAGTGTGGGACTCGAACTATTTCAATGATGAAGCCAGTTTGATTAGTTCCGTGATCGATCCAATCGATTACATGTCGAGACAACACCAGAATTTCTTAACACAAAATCTCCTGTGTAAGAAAGAGAAAGAGGCAGATCATTTAAACTTTGTCGATCATTCTGATAAGAACTTTGTACAGCTTCCTCAGCTAGAGAGCCCATCTCTGCCATTAATAAAGAGGCCGGGCTCGATATTTCTAATATCAGAGAATACTAAACACAAAGAAGATGAAGAGGAAGAGCAGGATAACATGATTCGCGACAACAGCAAGAGAGTGGCTGATTGGAGAGCTCTTGACAAGTTTGTTGCTTCTCAGCTAAGCCATGAAGATAGATTTGACGATGATGCTCAATCTACCCGTAACAAGATCTTATATGATTTCTAGTAAAATCGAGAGTCATTAAGCATTAAGCATATGTATCAATCAAATCTAATACTGTGTAAAGGCAATTCTCTTACCAAACAAGGGAGGAGGACAAAGAGGAGAAAAGAAGAAAGCAGAGAAATTTAGTATACCAAATGCTTTTTATTATAAGAAGGCAGCCAAATCTCACAACAAAACCAAAAGGCTTTGAAACTTCAATACTTTTAGCAACCAAATTGTCACATGCATTTAGGTCATCATTCTAAAGTGTAAAACAGCACTCAATGAAATTAGCCATAGGCATTACCAGCAGTGATTTCAGAATGTTCTCGGATGGATTTTCCGAAGAGACTAAATTAATTGCTCACAATATCCAGGCTTCATCACCGATAATCAACCTGTTCGCATTATGATGTGAACCCCGCTGTCGGTATCCACAATGTCACTTATCTCACCAACCTTGAGATTATATGTTGCATCCTCGAATGGCTTTTGCATCTGGCCTCGACCAAAAGGACCTGCAACAAAACGTTGTAAGATTCTGGTTTGGATTATAGCTTTGTAATGCTCTGATACAAACTAATGAAAGGTCACATATAAGTAACAATAAGAACTGAGTGGCACATTCCTTGCAGCTTCAGGATATAGACAAAGAAAATTACAGTAGTATATCAATATTTCAATAAACTCAGTCCACTGGCAGTATTCAAAGTCAATATATATATGAGTTATTATCAACTTACATTGTGTAAAACTCTCTAAGTTTTACATGTTTTTTGGATCGTTAGATGGAAGAAATGGATGACTAAGATTAACCCTTACTTTTTTTTTCTCAAGTGATAATCTTCACATATTCTACTGTTAATCTCAGTCATCCGTTTCACCTATCCAACAATACCAAAAACGTGTAAAACTTAGAGTGTTTTACGTTGTGTAACTGGATACTATCCCTGTAAAGTCTATTTTTCTCCTAGCTTCTTTCTCAGAAACTGGATATCTCTTAAGCCAATGAGTAACTCAGCAACAACCTATTGAATAAGCCTACTGAACTATTACAGCTCCGAATGCAGGGGAGGGGATCCCAAAATTCTAATATCTTAATTCTTAACACTTGAAACCCTAATTTCAGCAACAAAGTATTTGAAACGCTAACAGTAACTATAAGACTAACCATATGACTCAATTAAGACAAACTTCTCAAAAATTCAAAACCTGTATTAACTAAAAGGCTTTTTTGGCCTCCAAAAGTTCAGCTTCTCACAAGTTTCTAAGCATCCAAACAGAAAATAGAAACCATATAGATCCAAATCGGAGGCCTCTATTAGTCTATTTTCATATCTAAAACTAAATCAGCAACCGAAGCTTAAAAGCATTTGCACCGCAATTAAAGGCAACAAACTAACCGAGATCACCGCCGCGTTTAGCGGAGCTGCAATCGGAGTAGCGAGAGGCAACCTCGTCGAACCTAGCCTTGCCGGAAACGATGTCGTCACGGAGGAGCTTGAGCTGCGAGACGGCGGAATCTCTGGTGGTGGCGGAGATGACGCGACCTTCTGGATCCTTCCAAGAAGCCTTGCGGCGAGAGCCTTGGTGTTTGATGAGTATGTGAGATGCCCTCACTTGATTGGCCGCCGTAGACGATGACATCTTGCTGTTTCTTCTTCCACTAACGAATTTTTTTCAATCCGAATACACCGTCTTCGCTGGTTTTAACTTTTAAGTGACTGAAACACAAAAGAAGAAAGAGAAACAGTTTTTATAGAATTTGTTAGTGTGAACACCGTGTTCGTTCATTTATGTTCGTGAACGTTCGATAATATGTTTGTTTATGTTAGTCTATGTTGTTCGTTTAAGTTTATTCACATATGTCTATGGGTGTTTATTGTTCGGTTAAATCGAACTAACCGGCCGAACCAAAATAAAATTGGTTAATCTATTAGATAATTTTAGCTTTTAGTTAATATTAGAAGTTTTTCAAATTTCAATTATCGATTAATTTAATTTAAAATTGGTTAATTAATTGAATTAATCGAACTAACCCAAAATATTAAATATTTATATAATGTTCGTTTGTATTCGTTTATGTCCATTTGTGTTCGTTTATGTTTGTTTATCATTTAAACGAACGAACATAAACGAATACGAACAAGCTAAATTCCTTAATGAACGAACACAAATAAAAATTTTGTATTCGTTTATGTTCGTATTCATTCATTTGTTCAGCTAAAGTTAAAGGAACTAACATAAACACACTATCTTTCGTGTTCGTTTAGTTCGTTTAGAGGCATATAATTTGTGAAGTTAATGGGGGCGTTCGCAATTATTTATTAATGTAGTCGTATGGAAAAGCCGGGTGTTATCTCCTTACGTGTCGTTATATCATTTGCTTGGAAAAATCAATTTAATTATCTTCCTAATTTTCAGAATGGGCAAACTACACGGTTGGTCACTACATTTTAGTCGTTGCATTGGTTTTGCTTAAAACACTTCAATTTCAATATTGAATTTTAATTTGAGTTTCAATTAGGGCATTAGGTTGTTAAACCTTTCTTCATCAAAATTAAGGGTTTCATTCATTCTCAGTGTCTATGAAAATCATCATTTTGGATGTTTTTTTAGGTCACTTAAGCATCGTTGAACACGTCTCGTCGACATCGGCCATTTTATGAGTATATATTTTTTGAAAATATCTTAAAAACTTAAGAAAACAAACACAAAAAATCCATAAATGTTGGGTTTGGAATACTTTTTTCGATTTGAGGATGTTCAAAAATTTAAATGTTGAGAAATATTATTTTGAGAAGAGGAACGACATACCTCAAAACTAATCTCATCGAATAGTCGTGGTAAGAGATTGAAGCATTAAAATGTTAAAATCTTTAAATAAATTTTCATCAATTTTAAAGTGAGTTTTATGAAAAACTCTTTCGATGAGAAGAAAGAAGAACATTTTATGACGAGCAATAATTGACCTTTATGCATAAAATGGATTAAAACAACCACATCATCACATCGATAACAATTTGATTACCCATATTCTTGATTGAGTCTCGAACTAAAGCTTATTATTAAAAATCAAAACATTTTAAAGTTTTGAAAACGAAATTTAGAACCTTCCTCCATCAATAATTTCACAATCCTAACGATACATGTCAATAGAATATTCAAAGGGCTATTTTTGATCAAATCCACTAAAAATTTGTGTTTTATTTATTTATAAAAGCGACTAATTTTTTGTTAAATTCATAAAAAATAACAATTAAAGAATATTTAGATTAAACAACCCAAAAACAAAGAAAAATAAAAAATTTTATGGAGATAAGCGTACCAACAAAATTTAGCAGCCTCCTGAATCTCATTGTCTATGTCCAAACGAGACGCATAAAGAAGGAAGAATGAGTGGTGCGCTATCCAAGCTGTCAAGCAAAAAGTACCGCTACTCAGGATTGATTTCATTGGCAAACAACCATCAACCGAGTGAGGATATAACTTTTCCAAGTGACAACCGACAAAAACATAAATCAGAAACTGGTGACGATTGAATCTCTGTGCGAACAACAATCGATCGCTATGGTATGCTGAAACATGCCACAAGATATGTCACAAGGAAGGAAGAAAAAACGTGCCACAAGGAAGGAAGAAAATCGTGTCACAAGGATAGAGAAAGAAATTCTTATTAAAACAAAAAAATAAAAAAACTAATAGATTCGGTGGTCGACAATCAATACTAAAATTTATTGCCGACCACTGATCAAAATGATTGATCAAAATAAAGAACGACTAGAGTCAAAAAAAAAAACTGGGTAGTAGAGAGCGGAATTTGGAAAACTAAAAATTTGTGTTTTAACTCACTATAAAAGAAGAAAAATACATAGAACATACTTATTATGATTTAAACGCAACGCCTTAAAAAGTCATAATAAGCATTGTAAACTTCAACAAATTTATTTATATATTAATACAATTAATTTAGTTAACCCATTATAGAAAGGAAAAAATAAAAGTCCCTAAAAAGCACTTACTAACACACCACAAGTAATACGTTAATATAATTAGTTTATTATTATTTTTCAACAGAATATAATTAGTTTATTATTATTTTCAACAGAATATAATTAGTTTATTTAACCCATTGTAGGAGGAGAAAATAATAAAAATATTTAAATTCAAATTCATGACACGATGATTGATTTGTTAATAAGTGTTTAACAGGTTGGTTATTTATTGTTTATTTCGTATGAGTTCGAATCACAGCATGATAATATTTTTTTATTTAATAAAAAATATTAACCACCATACCGTAAGAGCTAAGAGGTTCATTAATACGAGTTTACTATTATATTAATTGAATTTCAATCGATTAAATTAAAATCAGAGATTTGACCGGTTCGATATCTAGGTTTTGAAGAGAGCAGTTAAATTGAGTTTGTTTTCAGAATTGGATTTTGGGCTTTTTGTTGTATGGCTTTTGGGCTACATAACTCGCCTTTGGGCAAAGACAATTTAAGTTCTCAAAATTGCTGGACCCCAGGACTAATTGAACAATATATTTTTATAATTATAGCAAACAAGTGGCCATATGATTATAGTGTTCCAATGTAACAATCTGATATTGAATTGCTTCATATGGGTTGCCAACCAAACTCATCAATCAATCCATGCACAATTGCAATTTAAGTTGTGGTCCGGTGTTAAAAAAATCCGATCTGAAATTTCGAATATCTAATTCGTTTTTTATTTTTCGGATAATTCGAATCTGATATTCGAAATTTTCGGATCGGATACGGATAGTGGTTTTACATTCGGATCGGATATTCGAAAATTCAAATTTTATTATAGGTATAAATCTTGTTATATTCAATATTTTTACTTGTTATATATGAAAAATTAAAATTTCCATGGGTACAAATATTGTTATACTCAATAATTTATTGTTTTTTATATTCGAAAACCTAAAATTTTCATGGATAGAATCATTAAATTTAAGATATTCGGATATCCGAGTATCCGATCCGAAAATTCGGATATCCGGTTTTTTCGAATCGGATACGAATCGCTATTTAGGTGATTTGAATTTTTCGGATATCCAAATTTTTGGATCGGATCCGATCCGATATCCGAAAATGAACACCCCTACTTTCAAGGGCAGACCATGTGGGGGGCAGCATCGAGGTTCATCGGAACAATTCGCGTAGTCTCGTCCTTGTCAAAGGGCTCAGTCGAACCATTCAATATCATTTTTTAAACTAACCATTGTTTGACACTATTTTACATCGTTATCTGTTTATCTAATCTTTCTTTTCATATTTTTATTGAAGTATCAAAATATATCTTAAACTATGACCTGAGTCGAACTCATTCGGACTATTTTCCTCATCTACATAAACCCAAGCCACTAGAAATTTCACCTTTGGATCAAAAGGACATCAACAATTGTTATGAATGGGAGTGATTGTGCACATAAAACTTCATAGTTCCAAAATATGGCTGGCACCATGTGTTTTTAAATTATCATGAGACCATATAAAAACAATTAGGTATGTACATTGTCTGTTTTATTTGATGTCATTGAATAACTAACTCTGAATTGGCATATGGGTTAGGTACATTGTTGATAATATGCAAAACCATTAAGAAGCTCATCAACTTTTGGTTATGAAATAAAAGAGAGATGCAAATATTGTCTATTGGGACAACTTATCTTACTTTGTTTTATAAAAACTTGCAAAATCTATTATTAGAAGAAAATAAGGCTGACAACGGGTCGAATTTGGGTGGGTTGGAGCTTCACCCACCCCATCATCCGTATCCTAAATCGTCACCTAACCCACCCACCACCTGTTTGATCATTAACCTAAATCCGTCCCACCCATCAACCGCGGATGAGGCGGGTGGATCAGATTATAACTGGGTTTTTTATTAGAAAATTATAGTTAAAAATACATGTAAAATTTTATTAAAAAATTTAATATTTAATACATTAGAGTCAACTATTATTAAAGTTCTAAATTATCAAATAATCTTACATACAACAAAACCTACATAAACAAAATTCTCATTTCCCAATAATAAACAAAAATTTAAAAAAATCTATGGTTCAAAATATTTTTTAAAATTATTATTATACCGAATGGATGGGGCGAGTGACGGATCGGATGGTGGGTTGAAAATTTTTCACCCGAATTCATCACCCGCTCTATCCGCCACCCACTTTAAACGGATCAAAACCACATTTTATCGGGTTTTCGTCTATTTAGTTGGATTGGGTGGGTCGGGTGAACCACCATCCACGGGTATTTGCCGACCCTAGATGACAATCATATTTGTTAGGTGAATATTTAAATTTTTCGACAGGTCGATTAAAATTTAAGATTAGAGAAATTCGAATTTTAATATCAGGGTATCTTAGATATAATAAAATAAGTTCAGATATTAGATATATGAAGTTTCTATATAAGCATATCATATAATTAAGTGGCTAACAACCACTTGATCGAATGAGATAATATTGATATACTTTCTTAAGTACTAATAAAATGAAATTTTAATATTGTACTATTTTTAAATATTTGACGTTTTACCAATTATAATTATTCTATTTACACCCAATAATCAAATTATGCCACATTTGAACGTCGCACTTAATAATTAAGAGTTTCTAAAAAAATTAAAATATTATATCAAATCTAAAACTTATCTATCCATACCAATCAAATATACTTTTACCCAAATCGGGTCCCCAAACAAACCAACTACTTATCAGTATTTGTCAACCATATTTTATTAGCAAATGTTTCAAGAAATTTCCTAAAGGAAGAACTGTTGAATCTAGGCCGTTGATTCTACTGAAACGGCCCACCCATGTGCGGTAACACAACGTTTTTCATAGACCTAACTACACCGTAGTACTCCACTTTAGGAGGACCGGAGATCTAGCCCATAATACACCGCCGCGTGTCTGGTGGGGGCACAAATTCTCCAAATCAATTTCGCAGCTTTTAAAAAGGTCAATACGCCGTCGCTTTTTGGTGTTCGTTTCAGGGAGCGTTTTAAAGTGCAGCGAACCCCGCTCCCCGCTCCGTCTTTTCTCTGTTGGTTTTTTACTCTGTGTAAGGAAAAAAAACTTTTCTCGGGATTGATTTTTTAACTATTCAAATCGAATTCCGGTTCAGTGTTCGCCGGTGATCTGCATTTCTCTCCGGTAAGTTTAATTCAGTGAGAAAAATGTTTTAATCGTTTCCTTTTTCTTCTTAACTTCCACTTTAACTTTGATCTTTCTTTTTTTGATGATATAGATTTTTGAAATGGACCGACGAGGATGGCCGTGGAAGAAGAAATCTTCCGAGAAAACTGGAACTGAAAAGCAGGCGGTTGTATCGGATGGAACCGGTGCTTCTTTGTCTTCATTAGCATCTCTTGGAGATCAGGTTTTTTAAATTTTTAAATTTTTGTTACTAAAAAAAGCCATAAAATGGAACCGTTTATGAAACTTGTTCGTGATTGTTTGGATTTTGGATTTTTCTTTTGTTTTTTGCTGTTTATTGATAGGAAAAATGTAAGAAGTTAAATTATGTTCAAATATCCATGGAATCATACGTACATTTGACTGGATTAGAGGATGAAGTTAGCAAGTTAAAGGATCAAGTCAAATCATGTGAAGATGAAGTAAAGGATTTGAAAGGGAAACTATCTGAAGCTCATTCAGAGATTAAATCTAAGGTTGCTTTGATTAGCCAACATGCTAAAGTTGCTGAGGAAGCTGTTTCAGGTATGTGTTGAAAAAATTAATGTTCACTTGTAATTCTACAATTTAGAGTGATGATTTGAGAGGTTTTATGTACTTTTTTTTAGGATGGGAAAAGGCGGACGCCGAAGCTATTGCGTTGAAACGACAACTCGAAAATCTTACTCTCTTGAAGCTTTCGGTAGAGGATCGAGCAGCGCATTTAGATGGTGCTCTTAAGGAGTGTATGAAACAGATAAGGAATGTGAAAGAGGAAAGTGAGCAGAAATTGCAGGATGCGGTTCTAGCCAAAACTATACAATTTGACAAAATAAAACTTGGCCTCGAAGCGAAAATAGCTGAATTAGATGAAGGGCTTTTGAGAGCAGCGGCTGAAAACCAAGCGCTTTCGAGGTCATTGCATGAGCGGTCGAATTTGATTGTTCAGATCGAGGTAGAAAAATCTAAAGTGGAAGCTGAAATAGAACTTATGAAGGAAAACCTTGTGTCACGTGAGAAGGATATAAGTGCACTCAAGTACGAGCTCCATATGGTTTCTAAGGAGCTCGAAATTCGCAATGAAGAAAAGAATATGAGTATGAGATCTGCAGAAGCAGCAAACAAGCAACATTTAGCAAGTGTTAGCAAAATTGCTAAACTGGAGGCAGAGTGTCAAAGACTACGCGGCCTAGTTCGTAAGCGGTTGCCAGGGCCAGCTGCATTGGCCCAAATGAAGCAAGAAATTGATAATTTTGGCAGAGATTTTGGTGGACCTCAACCTAAAAGGAATATAGTTAAGAATCCCAACCCAAATTTGCAACCACAGTTGGAATCATCTGCTGGCAGCTTGCTGCAATCCCAAAAAGAGATTGATTTTCTTACTATGCGTTTGTTGGAGACAGAAGAGGAAACAAAGATGCTTAAAGAAGCTTTGGCCAGTCGCAATAGTGAACTGCAGGTTGCCAGAGAGATGTGTGCTAAGACAAATCTAAGGGTCAAGAGCTTAGAAGCACAAGTACAGGCCCTTAATCATCAAACAAGCTCCCCAAAGTCGAGCATTGGACACCCTGCCGGCGACCTTTCTAGTCAATATGCTAGCAATGCACCTAGTATCACTTCTATGTCTGAAGATGGGATTGATGTTGAAGGACGTTCGGCTGAATCTTTGCTACCAGCAATCTCTAGTATCTCTCATCTAGGATTGGAGCAGAGTAGTCATAAAGTTCATAAGCAAGAGAACTCCGATTGCTCGGGATTGATGGATGACTTTCTAGAGATGGAGAAGTTAGCATGTCTGTCAAATGATGGTGGTGGACCTAATGCTGTTTCTAGTGATCCGGCTAATCCTGATCAAGAGTTTGGTTTTAGTCCATCATCAAAGCTGGAATCTTCGAGTGCAAGATCCTCAACAACGGAGCTTCAGCAGGATGTGGAAAGTCTGCCCTTCCAAAAGCTTCAGTCAATGGTTTTTACAATTTTTGAATCTCAAACTAAGGAGAAGAATTTGGGAAAGGTCTTGGAGGATATCAAATGTGCTATTCTGGAAGTACAAGGTTCTCTGTCTCAGCACTCAGTAACCTATAGATATGAAGGAGTTCAACTGGGTCATGGTCCTTCAGAAGAGAGATCGATATTCTTAGATGGAGATAATATTACAAAGCAAAATTTGGCATCTGCAGTATCTCGTATTCATCAGGTTGTACTATCAGTTGGTAGAGAAGCAATGCGAGTTCGGGACCCTCGTACTGATGGCCATGGGCTAAGTAAAAAAATAGATGACTTCTCTGTCTTTGTGGATAAGTTTGTATTCGACAATAAGGGTTTGGTTGACTTCATCTTAAAACTTTCTCATGTTTTAGCTGAAGTTGATCGACAAAACCTTGGTTTCCTGGGATTTAGGGATTACGATAGAAATGCCTGTGAAAATGATTGCATAGACAAGGTTGCTTTGCTGGAGAATAAGGTTGTACAAGATAACCCATCAAAACCTGCTTGTGCTGGAGGGTGCCATCTTTTCCATTCCTGTCCTGAATCGGATGTACTTCGAGACGAAATCTCGGATTCAAGTTTTCAACCCAATGCTACATCATGTTCATGCTTATTGAAAGAGTTGGAACAGCTGAAGATGGATAAAGAAAATATGGCAGTGGATCTTACAAGAAGCACTGAAGATCTTGAAAATGCAAAATTGCTGCTGCAGGAGACGGAGAATAGGGTAACTGAACTGAAGTTACAGTTAGCTTCCTCTCAAAATCTCCATAGCCTCGCCGAAACTCAGCTGAAATGTATGACCGAGTCTTACAAGTCACTAGAAGCGCGTGCACATGAGTTAGAAGATGAGATAAACCTTTTACAGGAAAAGTCGGCAACGTTAGCTGATAAACTACAAGAAGAAAAGCGTGGCCATCAGGATGCCCTGGCTAGATGCAAAGATCTCGAGGACAAAGTTCAAAGGTAGCAATTTACTCTTCATAATGCTTTATGATACTGGAATCACCCTATTTTGTAGCATTATATCTTCTAACATTCTGTCTCTTATTTTGCTAAAGGAACGCGGCCTCCCTTCTACGTTCATCATCAGCTATAGAAGATTCTGAGATGAAGATCAAACAGGTATGTAGCACGATAACTCGGAAAATATTAACCAAGAAAACGCGGAAACCTACAATCAACTTATGGTCTTTCAGATATGCTGTTATAATCGGAGTATTTGTTCATTATTTGTTGCTTTCGGAATGAGTTCTAGCTTGAAAGCTCTAGCTGAAAGTGTCTATCCGGTCGCTCTCTTGGCAGGAAAGAGATATTAAAGATGCCGCACAAAAGCTCGCAGCATGCCAAGAGACAATTTACCTTCTGGGGAGGCAGTTGCAATCTTTGCACACACAAAGTGACAAGCTGTTGGATGAAAGTTCAGTAGAAGGCAGACTAAATCGTAACGGTTCAAAGGCGCAGGACATTCGCCGCACCGATGACCTTGATCACATTGAGACGGACAGCGTAGCTTCTGCAGATGTGCAATCGGTAAGTGAGGATTCCTTGCATTATAATGACACCAATCTTTCACTGAGGTCTTTAGTGAGCTCGTCTCACCTCAATCATAGGCGTACCAAGTCTACATTCTCTGCTTCTAATCTTGAGCAAGAGAAACACTCGCTTAGTTTCGGTCGTCTCTTTTCCTTGAAAGGGAAGAACGAGCAGTAGAATCGTGTCGTCAAGCTTCGTATAGATTTCCGGCTTAATGGGCATAGCAATCGGCTGCCCTATCTGTCCTAGATAATATTTCGTTATCATTTTTTGGCTGGGATTGTTGCTGGGTTCTAATCGGAACTCGTGCATTGTAGAAATTATAGTTATGTGGGAATGAAATGGCAAATTATATGCCCGTATTCAGGGGTGAGCAAAACTCGACTCGACTCGAAGAAATCGAATAACTCGACTCGACTTGAGGTAAAAATACTCGACTTGTCTTGACTCGACTCGAAATTTCATAGACTCGATTCGTAGAAATTTCAAATAAAGTTTGAGTTGTAAAATAAAAATTTGAATAACTTGAAATTTTTAGTAATTAGTAAATTTATTTTTAAGCTCAAGACGAGTGTCTCAATTTTTAATGATATATACATACCGATATATAAAAATATGAAGAAATATTGCCACATATAAAAAAATATGAAGAAATATGTATATACATATTTTATATGATTAGAGAAAGCCGTTTAAATTAGAATCAAAACGTACTATAACATGATAAATAATTACAATTAAATTTTTATAGAAACTCGAAAACTCGAATTTCTTAAACTCGAATCGAAAAAAACTTCAAATAAAGTTTGAGTTATAAAATATGACTCGTCAACTCGAAATTTTTTGACTCGACTCGATTGAACGCTCACTTCTACCGTATTAACAGTTCTCTACAAAATGTAAATAAGAATTATAGTCAAAGTCAACCTGAACCCACATGTGAACAGATTTTATGTTTTTTTTATGGATAATTTAATTCAATTCGGGTACTATAAAAATCTAATATAGAATAGCATTAGAAAATATAAATTTTAAAAAGTGAAGGAAACAAATTCATAACTAATTTATATTTTTTAAAAATATATAAATAAAGGTAGAAAGGAAAATTGGTAGGGGCATGGCCCCTCCAATCCCTCTCAATGACTCTTACAACCAAATTTGTTTCATTCACAACAATATAAAAACAACAATCTTGTTCGGATCGGCTCATCCCACTAGACCAATCGATAGTTTCTTTAGCTTGTCTTTTATACAGAAAAATCCACACAAATGATAATGACCAAGAACATCATCTTTCTTCAATCACTTGACCAATCACGCGTCAAGGAAATATTTTTACAATAGAATAGAAAGTTCAAAGTTCCACGTCTCTTTCATTTCTTAGGTTGTTAACAACTTAACATACTACTTAGCTACAACTACAATCAGTGCTCTTAAAGGGAATACTTCACAACTAAATCTAGAAATAAGGTTGTTACGGCTAATATCCACATCTTCGCTGTTCACTTCGCCGTCCCTAATATAAACTCGGCAAGTGAACTCCGATACAAACCAAACCACCATGATCATATACATTCGTAACTGGCGGCCGGTTTCAGTTGTTGAGGCATCCCATCAATCACACTCAACTCTCTTCTCAGCTTAACAATGTGGGCTTGCACCTATAAATATCATGTAGTATAAGTACATTTGGCTAGAGTTCTGTATAGGCATATGGTATTCCTATTCATAACTAGCAGTAAACAGCAAGTATAAATACCAGAACACTTCACAACGGTTCGACCGAGTTAATTGTAAACACGAAACGCAATTGAGCTATTCTAACCTGCTGACGAGCTGAGGCAAGTTTCAACAATTCATCCGCCTCTGAGAAATTCAGAAACCATTGATTGAGTGGATGATCCTTGGTATCACCCCTTCCTTTGTCATTCATATTTTCAACTGGGGCTGCAGAGACAAGCAAACTGATCTTAAAGAAAAGATTCGACGAACGTGAGTCGAGAAAGAAGGCAAAACAAGTAAATTTACCCGGAGCTGGCAAGCTAAACCCAGCAGGAAGTCGTGGCACAAGAACGGCTGGATGATTTTGCGCACGAGCAAAGAAACACTCAGAAGGCTCTGGAAAAACAATCTCATTGTATGATTCCATAACCACAGGTTTCTTGGTAGACTGTGGGCCGGATTCATCTTCAGGATATAACTTCAAGAAGTGAACCCTACAAATATTGAGCCTAGTTAGCAAACAAAGCACCACATTAAGTAAGCAACCAGATAAACAAACAACTCACAAATCCAATTTCTTGTCGCAAACATCACTGTGGAAGAAAAGGCTAATTCCGATCTCAAATTCACCCCAACCGCATTCCGATAGCTCAAAAGGCGGCGATTCAACAACCCTTGTAGGGTTATTGAAACTGGGATGCAGTTGAAACACAACATGCTTTATCACTGCTCCAAGATCTTCGTTAGTCGCGCCACGAACATAAACAGTCCACTTATGTGACTGAGACCTAATTGAAGGAAACAAATCTATTCAGTATCATTCTATCACAAAACAAGGGGAAATGTTTATTATGAAAAACACATACTCACTAGCCTTTCGACCGAGATAAAAAGCGATAGTTCCATAAACAATTGGAACACAAAGCTCAATATCCTTAACTCTCCTGTTTGTACTCTAGAAATGATCAGAACACAAAACAAATAATGTCAGAAAAGGGACAATCTTTGGAAACATTAAACAAAATTCAACATTTCCCGGTTTAAACAGAATTATCTTTACCTCTAATTAGGAATGGAAAATTTTAGTTCTTATGAACTTAAAAACCCTTCACAGTAGAGACTTTTAAGTATTAAAAAACTGCTACAACATCCCTATTATTATGCAAACGGAATAATAAAACTAAAAAATATGAAGAACCCAGAAAAATGGAAACGTTGTTTTACTATAAATTGCAGATAAATAGCACCAAAAGCAATTGAAGAAGCTGAAAAGGAGAACCTTTTTGTCGCTATCATCAGTAGTTTTGCCAAGTTTGATGATGCGCTGTGGCTTAGAAGCAGAGCCACCATCCACAACTTGGGCTTCGGTTGCCGTGTGAGGCATTTCAGCAAACAGTTGGAGTGGGATCAAAAACAGAAGCCGAAGAAGGGTTTTCACCTTCAATTCCTGTATCAGAATTTAGTGACTTTTTTCCCCTGTCAATTTTGAGTGGAGGATTGGGGGTTTAGGCCCTTTGGTGAGGCGAGAAATGGATGAAAAAGAGCAATTGAGTGAGATTCTGGGCCTTTTTTTCATTTTGTCTTTCTCGCCACGTCAGCTGTTATATTGTAAAATTATCTTTTAGATCGCCAAAAATATCCTTAAATTTTTTTAACATCAAATAAATCTTGTTAATAAATAATTGTAGTGCTTTAAATATATAATTAAATATAAATAATTTAAATTTTAATAGAACAAAATTATTATTTTGAAAATAGTGCTTTAGGATGCAATTTTTTTCCGACCGATAGAGTTAGGATTGAGAATCATAAATATTTAAAAGGATTAATATCATATATATACTGGCGGTAAAAAAAACTAAAAGTTTTTATAAACGCCTTAATTTTAGGGTATAAGGAGTTAATTTAGGGTATAGGTTTAGAGTTTTAGGTGTATGAGTTTAGAAATTAGGGATAATTGTTTCAATTTAAGGGCTAGGGTTGTAATTTAGGGTTTATAGGTTAGGGTTTAATTTTAGGATAATATGGTGAGGATTTAAGTTTTAACATGTAAACCTTAAATTATAACCCTAAACCTTAAATTAAAACAATTATCCCTAAATTCTAACCCCAACTCCTAAACACTTAAACTTTATACCCTAAACTAACTCTCTATGGCCTAAAATTAATGCGCTTGTAGAAAATTTCAGTTTCCACCGCATGTGTATACAATATTTATCCTATTTAAAATAGTAAAGTGGACAAATATATAATTAGCCACTGTATCAAACATCAAATGTTCCAATTACGATTTAAACAAAATAACCAACAATTAGTAGGTTTAGTGAGATAAGATATTAGATCTTTTAAGTAATGTTAGATGTTCGAATAATGACGTTGTGAATAAAATAATTAGATTGGGAGGACCCCTCCCATAATAAATTTTTGTTATATTCGATTTGAATTAGTTAACTTATTGGTTGAAAATTGGTGGTTAAACAAAAAAAAAAGAGAGAGAGACTTAAGGTTAATTGTCCCTATTTTCACATTCTGAATTCGAATGGGTAGCCAATCTCGTATGATAGACTGCAGGGACGTACGCAAGACTTTAAGTTAGAGGATGAACTTATAAAAATTTAGGAAGATGAAAATAAATTTTTAATAAAAAATATAAAAAAAAATTTAAAAAAAATCTAACTCGTATAGAAATTTTAAACTTTTAGAGGGACGACCGTTACCGCCAGCCCCTTCAGTCCATCCATAATAGAGTATCTAAGAATCCAATGGGAGCATCAAATCAGTCAATGTCGATCGACCTTTTATTATTTGTCTCTCATCTCCACTCACTATACCAACAGATTCATTCGCATCATAAACAAAATTGTCCTCTCAATTTTTTATATCAAAAAATATAAACATTTTATTAACATTAGTTGGAATTATATACCTATTTGGACCTTTTATTTTAATTCATTTAGATTTTACTCCTCGTTTTTTATTACCAATTACACCTTACTACTCTAAAGTTGATTTCTTACTCCTATCCACTAAAAATAAGTCACATAATTTGTTTTTTCATGTCATTTTTTTTAAAGATGAATCTTCACTTTTTTAAGCCATGTAAATAGGGAGTGTGTGGTTATATAGAAATTGAGTATAAATAAAATAATAACATGAAAAAAAAATTATGTGACTTATCTTTAGTGGATAAAAATCATAGATGATGTCTCTAACCATGTAATAATTTCTCGTCCCTCTGCCATCAACATTAAGATGACAAATAACAAATGAGCTAAATAGAATTAATTTGGCAAGTTGAAAACAATCTGCATAGGACAAGTGCAATAAATATTGGACTGGTGGAGAATCTAACATAAATTAAATAATAACTAGCACAACTTGAAATTCTTTTCTCACTTAATTCAGTACAATAAATCTGAGCTATAATTATGAATAAATATTATTTTATAATTATTTTTAAACTATGTAAATGAGCTATATTTTAGGGTGTTTTTAACATATTCTTCTTCATGTTTATTTATTTATTTATTTATATATCAAATAGTCAACTTATATTTTAAATTGAAATTTGCACAAAGCTCTCTGATGCTGTCGTCCTATTTTAGTAGACTATGAAAATATCAACCAAGATGAACTTATTTAATTATTTTATTTCTTTTTCTTTTTAATACATTAATGGAACTTAGCAAACTTCCCACCAGTCACAGAGGGTGGCGGGGTTTTTTAGATTATAGATATATAAATAGATAGATGGATATAGAATGAGATTCACTCAAGCAGGATAAAATTTAATTAATTTTATATTAATTTAATTATAATATAAAATAATTTTGATATAATATAAACATTATTTGACATGAATAATATTATTTGTATCCATCAGTTATGAGTTTTTTTTTTTCTTTTCAATTTAACTATTGATATTTGACTCACTGGCCTAATAATTCAAATCGAGTTTTGCAGATGTTTATTATGGAGGTGACATTCTTAACATAGTCTTTTTTCATTCACAACGCTAAAATTTAAATCCCTAACTTTACTTAAGGAATCTAGTGTCTTATTCTACTAGACTAATGAGTTATTAATCGAATCTTTTTCTTTTTAATTATAACATCGTAAGAACATTGCTTCTAAGGTTGGGTAAACAAAATATAAAATTCCCTTTAATCTTTTTTATATCCATAAGACTCGTATCTTAAATCTCTTCTTACACCAACTAAAATTCTAATTGAATTTTATCTTCATCCACTAATTCGATTAAGATTATTATTATTACAACATATAAGAAGGAAAAATTTAGATGGACATGTCTTACAACGTTATTGTCTCATTCAATAAGGTTCATCTACTTTATTTTTTTTAAAGTGAATTTTTGCCTCGTTTTTATATGTAAATAAAGAGTGGTTAAATTTTAAAGTGGATGAACTTCATTGACTGAGACCATAAATAACGTGGTGAGCTGTGTCTATTTAATAATTTCTCAATAAGAAGATATAACAAGTTCACTTAGGCGTAATATACGCTACTTAATAAAAGATTTATGTAGTTTAGACATTTAAAAAAATAGAATAATGTCATATTTCATATTTTATAAAAAATATCTAGTATATTATTTAAATTATCATTTTATGTATTATTACCAAATTAGTCAATGAAAACTTGATGGTGGAATGTTTTTTCTAGTAATCCAAATGAATATTATAATGTTTTGTGAAAATATAGGAAAATTGAAAATGAATTTCTTTTTCTTCTTTTAAGTTAGACACTTGTTACAGTTTACGTATATTATTATTATTATTATTATTATTATTATTATTATTTTATTAAAGTACATATATAATTGAAATATTTCAAAAGTTATACATTATATTGAATATTTTATTAAAATAGAAAAATCGTATTTGAAAGTTTTAAAATATAAATAACACATAAAATATTTTAAAAAACATATATTATAAAGATTAATATCCTATACACAGGCGGTGGAAACTGAAAGCTTCCATAAACGTCTTAGTTTTAGGGTATAGGGAGTTAATAAAGTTTCTACAAGCGTCTTAGTTTTAGGGTATATGGAGTTAGTTTAAGGTATATGGTTTAGGGGTAGGGGTTTAGAAATTATGGATAATTGTTTCAATTTAAGGTTTAAGATTATAATTTAGAGTTTAGTTTTTAGGGTAATATGGTGAGGATTTAGGTTTTAACCTATAAACCTTAAATTATAACCCTAAACCTTAAATTGAAATAACCATCCCTAAATTCTAACCCCTACACTTAAACCTATAAACCCTAAACCCTAAAACTAAGACACTTGTAGAAACTTTCAGTTTCCACCGCCTGTGTATAGAGTATTTATCCATTAGAATTTAGGGATAGTTATTTTAATTTAAGGTTTAGGATTATAATTTAAGGTTTATAGGTTAAAACCTAATTCCTCACTATATTACCTTAAAATTAAACCCTAACCTATAAACCCTAAATCTTAAATTAAAACAACTATCACTAAATTCTAACCCCTTACACCTAAACCCTTAAATCATGTAGCCTAAACTAACTTCATATATCTTAAAACTAAGGCGCACCAATATAGGATATTAATCCTTATAAATATATTGAGGAAAAAATCTTTGTTAAATAAAAAAAAAATGGATTCTTTAAAGCTATTTCGCCAGAATTTAATGTTGGAAAAAAGATGGAAACGCGTTTGACCTAGTAATACTCGTCCGCCATGAATGTTTCTTCTTCTTCTTCTTCTTCTTCATTATCATTCTCCTTTATCTTTATAACGCGTATACGCTCTGACTCAAAGAGCACCCAAGATCCCCGTACACCCAAAATCAGCAATTTTCGCCGCAAAAATCCACTGAATCAAACACCTTCAACTACCCCACTTATTCCCTCCATTTTTCTCATCTTATCAAGCCCTTTGCTAAAATCTTAAGACCCCAGATCCTACAAAGATCAACCCTTTTGTTTTGTTTTGTTTTCTGTTCGGATCGAGTTTTTGTTTTTGTTTTGGGGTTGCTGTGATGGCGGATATTGTGAAACAAATCTTGGCGAAGCCGATTCAGTTAGCGGACCAAATAACGAAAGCGGCGGACGAAGCGAGTTCGTTCAAGCAAGAATGTGCAGAGCTTAAGTCCAAGACGGAGAAACTCGCCGGTTTGCTCCGACAAGCGGCGCGTGCGAGTTCCGACCTTTACGTACGTCCCACGCGCCGTATTATCGACGACACTGAACAAGTTCTCGATAAAGCCCTCGCTTTGGTCCTCAAATGCCGCGCCAACGGCATTATGAAGCGCGTGTTCACGATCATCCCTGCTGCCGCCTTCCGTAAGATGTCTTCTCAGCTTGAGAACTCAATCGGCGATGTTTCCTGGCTTCTCCGCGTCTCGGCTTCAGCCGACGATCGCGATGACGAGTACTTGGGCCTTCCTCCGATCGCTTCTAATGAGCCTATTCTACACCTGATTTGGGAACAAATCGCGATTCTTTACTCCGGTTCGCTAGACAACCGGTCCGAGGCGGCTGCTTCGCTTGTTTCGCTGGCCAGAGACAATGATCGATATGGGAAACTGATTATAGAAGAAGGAGGGGTTGCGCCGTTATTGAAATTAGTCAAAGAAGGGACGGTGGAAGGTCAAGAATACGCCGCCAAAGCAATTGGGCTTCTCGGCCGGGATCCTGAAAGCGTTGATCACATGATCCAGGCCGGCGTTTGCACGGTGTTTGCGAAAATCCTAAAAGAAGGTCCAATGAAAGTTCAAGCCGAGACTGCGTGGGCGGTGTCGGAGTTTGCAGCTCATTACCCCAAATGCCAAGATTTGTTTGCCCAGCATAATATAATCCGATTACTGGTTAGTCATTTGGCTTTTGAAACAATTGAAGAACATAGCAAATATGCAATTGCTAGTAATAAGGCTTCGATCCACGCATTAGTTATGGCGAGTAGTAATAACTCGAATGTCAATAAAGTGAAAAGTGTTGTCGATGAAGATCACCAGCCTCCGATTCGGCATCCGACGGGGAACCAAAAGCCGAAACAGATGGATATGCATAATGTGGTTACAAATACTATAGCAATGCAAGGAGGTGTGAAATTGCCACAGAAGCCGAGTAATAATCATGTTAGTCAGGGCAACGCTAAACAAACTCACCAAGTTAATTATATGCATCAGCAGAATGGTTCGATTTCAGGGGTGAATACTAAGGGAAGGGAATCGGAAGATCACGAGACCAAGGCTTCCATGAAAGCAATGGCAGCTAGAGCTTTATGGCATCTTGCTAAGGGGAATTCGCTTAACTGCAGGAGTATAACCGAGTCCAGAGCATTGCTCTGTTTCGCGGTTTTGTTAGAAAAAGGAATCGAAGACGTGCGGTTTAATTCAGCTATGGCATTGATGGAGATCACAGCTGTGGCTGAGCAGGATCCTGATTTGAGAAGGTCTGCATTCAAGCCCAATTCGCATGCTTGTAAGCTCATAGTCGACCAGCTGTTGAAGATTACCGAGGAGGGTGATTCAGAACTGCTGATTCCTTGTATCAAGGCTATCGGTAATTTGGCTAGGACATTCCGAGCAACGGAGACAAGGATGATTGCACCGTTGGTTAAACTTCTAGATGAAAGGGAAGCCGATGTTTCCAAGGAGGCTGCAATTGCACTTGCGAAATTTGCTTGCACAGACAACTATCTACACCTTGATCACTCCAAGGCAATCATTAGTGCAGGAGGTGCAAAGCATTTGGTCCAGCTTGTGTACTTTGGGGAACAAACTGTTCAACACCCAGCATTACTTCTCCTATGCTACATTGCCCACCATGTACCCGACAGCGAAGAACTCGCTCAAGCCGAGGTCCTTTCCGTGCTTGAATGGGCGTCCAAGCAATCCAACATGGCCCAGAATGAAACCGAAAACACGCTCTTACAAGAGGCCAAAAGTAGATTGGAGCTGTATCAGTCTAGAGGCTCAAGGGGATTTCATTGATTCAATCGCCTTTAAAACAATACCCCATCATTGTATTCATGATTCTAATAGTGTGTACATACACTTAGAAGTCTTCCATTGTCTATGGACTATGGTAAGTATTTTCAGCCATTGCTGCAGCATTGTGCAAGAAAAGTTTGGGTTTTGTTATGTTGTGGGGGCATTTCATGTAAGTGCATGTGCAAGTGGTTTATAAACTATTTTTGTCACATTTGTCCCAGAGATTCACATGAACATACTTCAGTTTTGAGTTGTTATTTCCCTTGCAGTCTCCATAATTGCTACTCTTACATCATGTGTAGGGTATTACCTATATGGATGAATGTGTTGCAAGCAAAGAATCAAATACCATTCCTGCAATCTTGTCTTTTTGAGTTTGGCTTAACTGATGAACGAAAATACTATCACATGTATTACAATTGTGACATGTGAAAATAATATGAACATAAATATGCCAGCAAATTATATAGACAGGGAAATAAAGGAAGAATCATTGAGATGGAAATATTCTGATGTACTTCTTTTCATTTTAGTTCTGTTTGAAATTGTTTAAACAAGAGAAAATATAAACAAGAGATATTGTACAACAATCCATTGTCGTCCAGTGGTTAGGATATCTGGCTTTCACCCAGGAGACCCGGGTTCAATTCCCGGCAATGGAATAGTTTTAAATAGTATTAATTTTTTTAGCCTTCCATAGCAACACAGCTTCCTATTGGACTGGAGCAATTGTTTTCACCTTGGCCTGTCACCCTCATAAACACGTATTTATTTGTTGTATTTGTTGACTTGAAGGTGTACATACCCATCTTTTTTAAAATTCTTCTAATTTGATACTCCATTTGTCTTGCTCAATTACGTCAAAGATAATACCTTTTTAGTCATTTGGACAAGGAAAGAGCATAGTAAAAGATGCTGGCTGGTTCAAGTTTCAGCCTTTCAGGCCACAACTACAGTCGAATTCGATCCCGACATGTTCTGTTCTGCAGATCGTACTTGTTTGTGTTTGAAGATTGGGGTTCGAATCTTTCGACAATTCTAAATCTCTTCAAATGAGAGAATGAAACTAATGAAGAGCATCAGGGTATGTTGATTTGCTCTCAGAAAAAGCATAAGGGGAATGCATTGAACTTTATGCACATGTGGGTGCATTCATATTGTTCAATCAACCTTTTTTTTAAAAAAAAATTTCAACAAAGTTAGTGTTCTTATCCTCTAAAGGAATTATTTAATTGCTAAAAATGGGGTGACAGACAATTTTGAGACGATAAACACAGTAAAGCAAAGCTAGGCCATGTTAATAAACTAAGAATTTCTATAAAAGCAGAAGATAGAATGCACCACCAGCCTTCAACCCATACCATTTTCTGATAAGGCAAAGCTAAAGGGGTGCCTACCTTTTCCATTTCCCACATTTGTCGTTCTTTGTTTGACCTTCCATTTTTTCAATATTTTTTAAAAGCTAATGTGTAGATTGTTTAGAGATTAAATTTGAAACTGATCTTAATCAATGACTTGATTACAACTTGTTGATGTAGATTTTGGGACTACGTCAGGCCTAACGATAGCTACTAATGAGCTCAGTATAAGAGGTCTTCGGAGGTTGATGTGTCCGGAGGTGCAAGGACATCCGGACCGATGGTTGACGCGAGGGCTCGCTGGTTTCGGAAGCTTTAGAGGGGGAACGCCAAAGTGTTGCGTGGAAATTATCTCTTCGGACAGGGACTGAGCCGAGATCTAAGATTAGAGGGCAAAACATAAATGTTTGAAGGGGGTAAATTTATAAATAAACTAATTTTTAATATAACTTATATAGGGGGACAAAAGTGAAGAAATCGCCCCACCTTTTTTTTCTTTTCAAACGACCCCCACCCCTTAATAGCTTCGTTCCTGTCTCCGGAGACATAATTTTTCAGAAGTATTTGGCAGAGACACAACACAACTTTTAAGGGGAACATCCCTATATATATATATATATAGAGGGGTATTATTATAAATATCTATAAAAAATTTAAGAAAAATTTACAATATTAGTTTCGGACCGGGCCGGGTCAGATATTTTCCACCATAAACCTTAAACTCGACCCGAGTTTACCCTTAACAAAAACCCGACCCAACCCAACCCGACCCGAATCTAATTTTTTTCATTAAAAAAATCCGACCCGATCGGGTCAGGTCGGAACTCGTCGAATCCGAGTAAAATGCCCATTGCTATCCTTAGTAACTTTTCTATCTTAAAAATCAAAAAATATTAAATGCTTAAACATACTCGATCTCAAAAATCGAGTCAAATTCTCCCATAAAAAATGATAATGTGATATAACTTGAGTACATGTCATCATTATCCCTATTTTGTAATCAAATAATGATTATACAAATGGCTTAGCATCCGTGTGAAAACCACTTTTCTGCTTTTTCATCACAGTATAGAACGATGGAGATTTGAAGGAGAAAAAACTAAAGGAACAAAGATTCGAGCAGAACCTTTTTCCCAAAAGAATGTCTTTTTTTGCTGGAAAAAAAAATCATCATAGTGATAAACCATGACACTAAAACTTTATTAAAGAACCATGGATTCCAGAAAAGAAAAGAAAAAAAATTGCAGAAAAAGGTAGACGAAGATGTCTACGGTTTTAAAAGAGAAAAAAAAATCTTATCTACACGCCATACCGCACATCCATGGAGGTCCCCCTAGGTGGCGACGAAGCTAAGAGAAAACCACGTTGTAACGGCAGCAACGTTTACAACCGTGACGTTATAAACACAACCGCAATTTAATAGTATGATCGTATGTTAATGAACATTGTTAATTTGATCGAAGAACATAGTTTGGAATGCTTTGTTCGTGCAAGATAAACGAGGCACATTCGCTTTGGTTAAATCAGACAAGTTGGTTAGATTAGATTAAGATTAAATTAGATTAGACATGCAAGTTGATGATTAAGTGCTTAATTGTTTGCGTAAGCCATTATTGTAAGAAAGCTGCTGTATTTCTTACGTTTTTTCACAGTCCAAATTTTGGCCATTAGTGCACACCATCTACTTTTCTTAGTCGGACTCGGACAGACTTTAGCGACCAAGTTGGGATTTAAATAGGATGCTGTTGTAATTTGAGGTTTGTAGTTATGTCACGAGTCGTTATATATATTTTTTAACAACAGAAATTCTCGATTCTTTTCGGTGATTTTTTTATGTCCAATATTAAAATATTAAGTTTAGGTTTAGGTTCAGGTTTAAGTTTATAGTTAGTGTTTAGTGAATTTGAAGTAGGGTCTATTTTTAAGGTTTACAGTTTATGGTTTAAGATTTAAAATTTAAAATTAGGGCTTAGAGTTTAATCTTTTTAGTATTGGAGCATATAAAGAGACACCGAAAAAAGACATAAGATTTCTATTCCTTTTTAATAGTCTTGAAATGAGATGGTAATCGTCTACCCCTTATCATGCCCCTTTTATGCTCTCACTTTAAAATAGTGGGTTTAGGGTTTAATGTTTAAGGTTAGAAGTTGTGGTTAGAGTTTAGGAAATTAGGGGTATGATGTATTTTTTAGGGTGTAGGGTTTAGGATGTGAAAATTAGGGTTAGAGTTTAATTTTTAAGTGATTTTTAGTGTGGGGCATAGAAGGGGGCATGATTAGGGGACATATGATTTTTACCCTTTGAAATGGGATGGAAATTATCTACTCCTAACTATACCCCATTGGTGCCCCATTAGTACCCCTGATTAAACGAGGTTTTGGCCCTCTAACTGCAGAAACAAACACGCACGAACTTGGCATATCAAAGATCATAAGAGATTCAAATCATAAACAAATAAAGAAAATGAATAGGACATGCACTCCCAATCCCAAAGAAAGAAATGTGAAATGTGCATACTCGGAAACTATTAGGCTCGCATAAGCAGGAAAATGACCCTTATCTAGAACAGTGATTTGTCCCAAGAAAAGCAAATCCTAATCAAAAGTTGAACGAACATCCCTCCATGCAAAAAAGAAGCAAAAAACGAAACGACCAACCAACTTGCAGAAAGAAATGTAAACCTCCACGTTGATGATCCCACTTTTCTTTTCTCCTTCACCAATGTTTCACTTCCATGCGTTACAACTATGAGACAAGTTGTCGTCACACCACATTGGATAATTTTGAGTTATTTTCGTGACACTAGACTCGTGATCAGTAATGGAGTCAAGAATTAAGATTAAAAAATAAAATATATTACGCCATAAAATATAAGAGGTAAAGTTTAAATGAATTGAAAATTAGGATCGAAATCCCATTGTATTTTTTAATATGAAAAATTTGGAGGGGCACATAGAGACGAATATATGTAGAGGGTGAGAAGAGGTATAAATGAGTGAGCTCAAAAACAGCTCGAATTAAGTGTTGATTGAGCTTTGACCATTTTTTACCTCATATATATATATATATATATATAAATGAATTAATTATGAATTTGTTATTTCCACTTTTCAAACTTTATGTTTTGCCCTTAAGTCTCTAGTGTGGTTCGTGATACATACACAATTTTAGAAAGTACTATTTTTTTAGGTAAAATAACAAAAGATGCCTCAACGTTGGCATGTTTTGTCATTTAGCTCCTTATTCTTTTTTTTTTGGAGCAAATAAAACCCCAACATTTCAAATTGGTCTAAATA
The DNA here is from genome assembly GCA_958450335.1 of Hibiscus tridactylites. NCBI lineage: Eukaryota > Viridiplantae > Streptophyta > Magnoliopsida > Malvales > Malvaceae > Hibiscus > Hibiscus tridactylites. Next base: position 2,733,799 of record OY288276.1, read on the forward strand.
TACCCCTCGTTGATGAAACCGTCAGTCAACTGACTGTCAATGACTGGTGTTGATTGGACTTACTACGTGTTAAGATCCGCTAACGTGGCATATGACACGTCATATTTTTTTAAAAATATTTTGTCATATCCTTTCTAATGGTGATACGTGGCCGAATATCATGATGACATGTGATTGAACCTGATGGTGACATGTGGCGAATCTGATGTGGTTAAAATTGAAGGATTAAAATGCTGCCATTTCAGCGGATCTTAACACGTGGCAAGTTCAGTCAACACCAGCCATTGATCGTTAGTTGACTGACGGTTTCCATCTAACGAAGGGAATATTTAGACCAAATTAGAACATTGAGGGTATTCTTTGTTCCAAAAAAGAAATAAGAGACCAAATAACAAAACATGCAAACGTTGGGGGCATCTTTTATCATTTTGCCTTTTTTTATAGATTCAACTCTTATATATATTAAGATGTATTAGATCGAATAATAAAGAGTTTAAGTTCAATTTTCAAAAATAGAGAAAATGGGTTTTTTTTTGGGAAGAGTTTACTTCTTGATAAGAATAGAGAAAAATAGTGGTTAGGGAATGACTAAGTGAGGACATTAGGGCTTTACAAAATCTATAGTGAAAGATGCTGTTTTTCCCATATAAAAGAAAAGTAGTGTTTTCCCTAAAATTGTTAGGTTACTTTATGAAAAAAAACTTGTTGGTATTAACAATTGGAATTGCACTTCACTAAAAATTTCAAGTGAAAAAATATAGGAAAAAAATACAATATAAAAAGGGGGAAAAGGAAAAGCTAGTTGATAGGAAGAGGGGCCAATGAAGCATAGAAATAACAATGAGGTGGTCATTAGTGCATGTCTACTACCAAAGTATAATTCAGCTGACTTAAGCATAAATTTGACTCGAAATTTGATAATTAAAGTTCGATCGATTCTTTAAGAAATATCTTAAACTCCAAAGATAAATATCGAAACATACGGTGTATTGAATTTTGTTTATCGAACAAAAATAAGTTTGATTGTTATATTTATCGACTGAACTCGACGAATAACTAAAATCGAATTATATTTTTTTAGTTTGAGATCACAAATTATTTGTTTATTCAAGCATTTTACATCTATAAATAGGAGATGAAGAGCAGACAATTAAATTCCCCACTACTACCGCCACTTAACAAATAAGAGGAAACCAGTGGAGTTTTTCGTTTCATGCATGGTAGTCCAAAAACATATTCATTCTTCTTCAATCTTTGCCATTTTCTATAGCAAGAAGCCTTCTCTTGGCTACTCTTCTTCTTCTTCCTTTGAACACTCCTCGACTGCATTGCATCGCTTTCGAAATCCGCTTTCTTAATCGAAGTTCCTATAGGTTTGCCATGGCTCGGTTCTCTTGTTGTCACCATTTTTTTATCATGTTCTTGTGCTTCGTCCTTGTCTTGTTTCTACAAGGTAATGGGGACATATGCTTTTCTGAATTCGGGTTTTTTCGATCTATTTGATAAGTAAACCAATCTGATCCTCTGATTACTTTTTCAGGTGCTACGGCTGCAACTTTCACATTTGTCAATAGGTGCCATCACACGATATGGCCTGGAATTCTAGCTAATCCAGGAAGTCCAAAGCTAGAAAGTACAGGCTTTGAACTCACAAAAGGCAGCTCTCGTTCTTTCGAAGCTCCTTCGGGCTGGTCTGGTCGTTTCTGGGGCAGAACAGATTGCGATTTCGATGATTCGGGTCACGGATCATGCACTACGGGTGACTGTGGCTCTGGCCAAGTTGAATGCAATGGAGCAGGGGCCACTCCGCCAGCCACCTTGGCTGAGTTTACACTTGGTTCAGGGGCACAGGACTTCTATGATGTGAGCCTGGTGGATGGTTACAACTTGCCTTTGCTTGTGCAAGGAAGTGGAGGTTCAGGAGACTGTGCCACTACAGGCTGCGTGACGAATTTGAACAAAAAGTGCCCGTCTGAGCTGAGAATCAACGGCGGCGGAGCCTGTAGGAGCGCTTGTGACGCCTTTGGGAACCCGGAGTACTGTTGTAAAGATGCCTTCAATAGTCCAGCTGCTTGTAAACCATCCATGTACTCGGAAGTGTTCAAGGCAGCTTGCCCCAAATCCTATAGCTATGCATTTGATGATGCCAGTAGCACTTTCACTTGCACCGGGGCAGACTATACCATCACTTTCTGCCCCAGTGGTCCAAGGTAAATTTCTAAAACAAAAACTTGTTAACAAAATTTGATAGTTGCACATATATATTAATGTGGCATTAACTTTGATGCAGTTTGAAAACTTCGAAAGATCTTGGTCCGAATTCAACCGGAACCACGGTTGAATCCGAGTTGGATCATGATCCAGTGAAGGCAGCTGAAGAGGCCAGTAATTGGCTAGCAAATTTTGCCACCGGAGACTCAGCCACAATCCAACCATCTTCTTCAATCCAATTTGGTTTTGCTGCAACTATTCTTCTTTTCCTTTCTTTCTTCTTGTAGTCAAAAACCAAAGGAGAGTAGGAAAAAAATCCAGATTGTAAAGTTTAGAGCTATTCATATGTATATCATTTTATTTCAGAAATAGAATCCTTTCCTTTTTTACTACTGGATTTTGATTGAATATCAATGGTTCACAGCTAGTGAACTAAAGTGAACGATTCGAATCGAGAAAGTAAAAGAAAAAAATATCTTTTTGTGCCTTTAAGGGTGCATGGTATTGTCTTTTTTGAGCATTCTTAGTCCCTCAAAGCTTTGTCATTAGAGGCTAGATTGGTTGTGATGGCAAAAAAACTCACTTAAGGGAGAGATTATTGATTCGAATCGAGAGAGACAAAGCATTAAGGTATGCCCGGAAAAGGATAACATGAAAAGATGTTCGAATCTCGGTCGATTTGGATGATTAAACTCCGAATCTATGTGATGGAGAAACCAACAATTCTTTATATAATAACGTTGGGGATATGCTAACTTTCCTTGCAACTTGGCTTGACCAAAAAGTTATTTATGAAAACCTTGCTTTACTCTTACTGGCTATATTCATGCAGTCTGGTATCTTGTCCATAGATAATTCATCTGGTATATACATCAATAGTGTTTCGAATATAATCATGTATCTACTTTCCGCTGCTTACGGCGAGCATGCCAACACGGTGCATTCGAACAAATGCTTATTTACAAATGTTCAAATGGTACAATTTAAGTGAAGGAGCTTCGAGATACCAGTTGCTTCACTCAGAAAACAGGGCAGCCTTTAACTACGATCCCTTGGGCGGTCGGGCAAGAAGCCAAAGGACAATGATCCGAACCACCTCCCCACCAACTAAGGCTAGCATGCTCCATCCCTAAGCATAAGTAAAGCAATACCCCCATGAAGGCCAATCCAGCATCAAGTGCACCGGAGAGCACGTAGTTATGGCGACTCCACCAGCCACGATAATATCTATAAGCAATAAAACCAGAGGCAAATGCAATAAGAACCCAGCTGGTGTAGTTGACGGCAGTGGCGGGTGGCATGTTGACTGTTGCGCCGAAGAGCACAGGAAAAGTAATAAGTTTTATCCATGGCTTGTTTGGGAAGGCCTTAGATGCAAGCCAAACAAGGACAGGAGCTATGGCCCCAAGTAAGAAGAACCAGTTTATGGTAGAGTAGTAGCCAAGATCGCCAAAGATTCTTCTAGGCCCAATAAGGCCCCAGATAACCGAGGCATCGTAGAACACATGATCACCGGGACAAGTCCACGGGCTGCCCGTTGGAAGCAATTCTCTGTCGCATATGTCTGGAACCGTATCCATAAGCCACCATGCTGTTCCGAGATGCGCTAATGCAGCTATTATTGTACCACCCACCTGAGCTATGAACATGGCTCTAGGAGGAATCTTCATGTAGTGGCCAAGTTTGAAGTCTTGCAAAAAGGTAATCCCTTGTTTCATACTTATGTATCCATACACTTTAAAGGCCATATTCGCAACAGGGTACCCCGGGTATACGTAGCCGATGATATATTCTGTAATCACATTCAAAGCTGGAGTCTTCAAAAGAAAAATTTCCCATGTTAAACAGAATACATGCTGAAATCAACTAGGTTCAGAAATAGCAAGGATATATCATATACCTGATTTGTTGTGGCGGTAATAACTCCGACCGGGAGAGTGAAGAAAATGGCTAGACCACAAGCTAACAAAACACCCCACCATGGCAACTGGAGTTGGTCATTGTAATACTGGCAAATAAATATGGTTGCTGCAATGTTTACTATAAGGATGCACATAAACCACCATTCGGGTACTTGCTTGTATCTTCGCATCAGCTTCGTGTGAACATCCATTCTTTTCTCTTGGAAGGCAGACTTGCTTAGGTGCAGAATTTCTCTGCAACATTAAGATTAATCGCTTTAACTTACTGATATCAGTTTATGTTCATATGACTTCGAAATACGATTAAGACTCTAGGCCAAGTAATTCGAAATTTCGAATGCTAACCTCCCATGAAAGAGGATTACATGAACAACAGTGGCTGTCAAGCAAGCAAAGCCAACACCATAAGACATGGTAAAGAAGGTGCTGAGATACAAAGGACCCTCACGCTCATATGCCGCCATGTCGATGTGGAAGTTCGGGTCTACGATTGCCGAAATGTTGTAATTCTGGCCAGTAGAAGTGAACAAGCCGTCTGAAAATATGGGGAAATTCTTTGCTTTGAAGAGATTGAGCCAATAAGCAATTGGAGTGATGATATAAGTGATGAGAACAAAACCAGCAGCAATGTTAACAGTTGCAAACCAAGGACTAGCAAGAGGACTTCCAAGGTAGGCGGATATGCTGGACCAATCAAATCCAATGGCGCCAATACCCAAACCACGAAGTCCTGAACCTAACTGATGTGCTAGAACAGAAGTTGGGAAAAGCCAGCAAATCCAGGACAGGGAACTCAAAGTTGGGAAAAGATAGCCTGGAAATACATAGTAAGCAAAGCTGCAAGTGAAAGCTATGAGGAAAAACTGGTTTCTTGTCAATCTGCCCTTAGCTTTCTCTTCTTTCTCGTGTAATGCCCTGTAATTAAATTCCATTGAGTTTGCAGTAATACTGAGTAGGGGTGTAAATGAGCCGAGTCGAGCTCGAGTAGTGCTAAGCTCGGCTCGACTCGTTAAGAATTCGAGTTGAGTTTGAGCTTGACTCGAGCTTGAGTATGTTGAGCTCGACTCGGCTCCTTAAGAATTCGAGCCGAGTTCGAGTTCGAGTCCAATGGAGTCGAGTATTGATCGAGCTTTGACTGAGTCGAGCTCGAGTAGCTTGCGATCTGTATCATTTTATTTACAACATTGTTCGTAATTATTATTATTATTATACAAAAGAAATATTTTTATGTGACTCATTAAAAACGCCTAATACTAGTAGGAGAAAAAAAGTAAACATGAGAATATAAAAAAAAGTTAAACTAAAAATTAAACTAATATTACATAACAACCAAAAGCATCAAACTTACATTTTAGTTCAATTTAATTTTAAAAATTTAAAACAGTTTATTATAGTTTCGAATAGTTCGCCAGTTTTTCGAGTCGGGTATCAAGTAGCTCGGCTCGTTAAGAACTCGAGTCGATTTCGAGCTCAAATCGGGCCTAATCGAGTCGAGTATTGACCGAGCTTTGACCGAGTCGAGCTCGAGTAGTTCGCGATCTGTCTCGTCTCATTTACAGCCTTAATACTGTGATTGAGTTGACTCAGACGGACGGAGAGATGTTTGCTTACCTAAAGAGGGAAACTTGGACGAGATTTTGGGGCCACCACATGGCGGCAGGCTCCACCAAGTATCGTCGGAAGATGCCGGCCCAGCCGAAACCGAGAACCTGCGTGGTAAAAACGACGAGCAACGCCACAAGAAACGACATCCTCTTCTTGTAAAAGATCTTAACGGCGGTGACTAAATGAATTGCGTAGACATTCCCCGCTCCAGAATTGGCGAAGATAGTGATAAGGACGTGCTCCTTTATGTTAAACGGGCCTGGATTAAGAGTGAACTCAAATTTCCGATCTTTGAAGAAGACTCTATCGGGGATCGTTGCTGCCATGAGGCGACCGAGAGGAACCACCGCGATCTGGGCGGAGATGGAGGAGATGGAGAGAGGCTCTCGACGGTACCAGAAGAACTGGTTTAGAAAGGAGAGGAGAAGGCAAGCTAGAGTGCCTAGAATCCACGTGCGGAACGTGAGAATTGGGAGGGAGGGATCGTCGGATGTAGGGACGGTGAGCGCCACTTCCTCGATGGGTGAGTTCTCGAGATCGTCCGGCGACGGCGGAGCTGAACAGAATGCATCCGGTTGGTTTTGAGTGGAAGCAGACTTTTGAACTGCACACGAGTTGATTGGATTGGAGGAAAATCAGAGAGAAAGAGCGAGAAAACAAGGGAAATTGTAAGCAGTAAACTGAAGTAAAGCGAGTTGAGAAGGTACCGGAGAGTCTTACTGAGAGGGGCTGTTATTTCTCGGTTCGTGGCGGCCGCGGTTGTCATCGGTAACGGTTTCTCCGATGTCCCGGAATAATTTTGAAACGTTGACCAAACGACTGCCCAGATCAGTTCGAACTTTCGAATCCGAAAATTAGGACATGGTTTTTTTGTCCAAGGCTTAATGTAGTAGCTCTTAATCCTAACCGTTGGTTTTACCTGTTGATGTCGTCATTGATTACGCAATTTTTTTTTTCTTTTTCTTTGTTGTTTGTTTCAATTGGATGTATCTAACCAGCTTTTACGGTAGGATACATTTTGAATATGTCCATTTTGAAGATTAACTGGTTATGTTTTGGATTTGTCGTATTCCTGTTTTCAAGTGCAGAATTCATGCATAAACACATGCAAATTTTTACTATGTTTACGTTACTTTTTCTTTTGGAAGAATGTTTACGTTACTATTGTATATAGATTAAAATTCTCTGCCCTAAATTATGATTCTTTTGGTGCTCTTACTTTAAAAATATGGGTTTAGGGTTTATAGTTAAGGGTTGTGGTTAGGGTTTAGAGAGTTAGAGGTAGGGTGATTTTTTAGGGTGTAGGGTTTAAGGTTTAGGATGTAGAAATTAGGTTTAGAGTTTAGAATTTAATTTTTAAGTATTTTTTTGTGTGAGACATACAGTGGGCATTTGTAGAGCCCTTGTAGTAGCAACTGCACACCCATTATTTGGGGTTGTGTGTTTGGTTTTGCAGTGGTATAATTAATTTTAGATCATCGTGCTTTTATAGAATTGATTTTGTGTGTAGTTAATTTTAAAGTAACGTGGTTTATGTTTGAGAATTTTTTTTCTTAAAATTTATGACTGTGTAAAAATATAGTATAAAAATTACGACAAAACTTTATGGTAAAAAATCTATATGCATACGAAGAACCAATTTCCTTTCTTTTTTGTTAAATGATTTCAGATGATATTCCGAAATTAGTTAAGAGGAGACTCTGCCAGAGTTGTTCAGATAGACATTCATAGGCAGTATGAGACAATTTTCTAACCAAATTAAAGGTTTCACCAATTTCCTTTAATTTGTTCATCATAGCCTCATACTGCCTATAACAGGTTAATGATATGGGTGGAGAAATCAAAGTTTTAAAAAAGAATGGTCCGAAAACTCTAATCAGACTATTCTTGCTGCTCACGACTCCTGTAGATGGCACAGACCAACATGGTCAAATGGATTTTTCGAAGCACAATATAGTGGTGAGCAAAGCTTTGCTCTTTGGAGCCGCAAGCACTCTTCCATGATCTCCAATTTTCATAAACAGAACACAAATGATCTCGAGACTCGAAACTACAGGTTTTTGAGAGAACATTTTAGTATTTAGAGTGCACATAGTTAGTATTCTATTCTGTCTAAACCTTGTCCTAGAAAACGAAAATTTTACTTTTGGCTTGTCTGAGCATCAACCAGGTAGGCTGCCTATTTCATTTGTTTGTTAGAAAAAGCAGACAAAGTAGCTCAATGTCACGCCACACCAAGGTACACTAGGACCGACCGAGGAGTGCCCCTAGGTGCACTCGGACCAACCAAGGCAAAGTGAAATGCCTTGAGTATTTTAAGGCCAAGAATGATCCAAGGAAGGATCTAGAACGACCTAGAGAGCCCCGCATTTATCCACACGAATCCAAGGGGTTGTGACGATGCAACCAAGGCAAAAATGCTTCACATTTTGGAAGTTGTCATAAGGGAGAGACATAGTGAACTTCACAAGAGAAGTCCAAATGGAACTAAAGGCGGTTCTGACTAATGTCTCGGAATCGATTCAACTCAATTCAAGACTTGCAGCTCTGATGATTATGATATTTTCAAAAATGGTGGAGCTGTGCATACTGGGGAGCAACAAAGATAAGGAACTAGAAAATTCAACACGTTAAATTGTCAGGCACCTATAGAATTGCCTTGTTGAATTGACAAGTTTAGGTTCAGAAATGAACATTCCAAGGGCAGAAGAAGATGAATGTGATGTCTGGTCAAAGTTACATGACACATTCTCCAGAACAACATTATGTCAGCAGCAGCACAGAAGATGGAGATAATTCATGCTGGAAAAAAATGGGAGCTACAGACAGTAATTGCCGTTGGGCATGGACTGCAGGCAATAGATGCACTGAACTGTTAAAATTGTCAAAAAAGAGTGTAGAAGGGATAGATTGCAGACAGATATTTGTGATTCTCTGCCATATGATTTGATCACCATGGACTGTAAGTAAGAAATCACTTTCGGTTTCGTGTTAAAACAGATGCCAAAGATGGATGGATATGAAGCAACAAAAGAAATCAATAAGTCAGAAGCAGGGATGAGTTGGCACATTCCGATTGTTGCCTTGACGGCCCATCCGGTGAAGCCAAATGCTTGGAGGTTAGCATGGATGCTTATTTAACAAAGCTAATTTACTACAAGTTTATGTTATCTTTACACTTACTAAAAGATCAGCTTATTTTAACCGGAGAAAATGTTAGAGACGGCTTCAGATGTACAAATAGATAGTTTCTTAGGGGAAAACAAGTTTAACATGTCTAGTACACCAAGGAGTATAACCAATTTTCCTGTCTTAGAAAATGGTTGTATCTACTGATGAACAGTCTAATGCTTGGGCAGTTTCTTTTGTCAATGTAATAAGCTAATGCTTGAGTGTCTTAAAACACTATGTAAATAGCTCAAAGCCCAAAGTATAATCTATATACATATAATTATTGGATTATATATACTATATAATGTAAAATTTTCTCAAGACAATTTTTTATTATAGCAATCTATAAATCAAAATTTAAACCTAAATCTGGATATGGCCGGATCAAACCGACTACTCGACCTATGAATAAATCTAACTAGAATTCATATTGTATGCATGTATACTTTGAGAAATGATATTTGGAAGTTGATAAATGACTTTTGAAATGAAAAATAATTAAGCAAAGGGATTATTAGTTCTGTTGAAGAGAAAGCATTAGGACGAGGACACAACTAATAAAGTTAACTGTAGATTTAGGTAGAAGGCTGTAGCAGTAGTACACTAATTAATTAATGATGTTTGCAATAATTGCTTGCATTTGCTCAAAATTAATTATATAGGCCTTCTTTTTTAGTGCAATGCATGATGCTTGTGAGGCTTATTTAGAGTTAACATGTGAATGGTTCTGGTTATAATAAGATTGCCAGCAAGGTTTGATTCCTTTAAACAAGATCCTCATCAGATTTGATCCCATCAATATTCCAAACAAATTAAATGTTATGGATTAGGTTTGATATTGTTATCGGTACAATATACAGAAAAACACGAAATCAAGACATTTTTCTCAGTTTGAGTGTGAACTGAGAAGACTGGTAATAAGTGAATGTTTTAGGCTAGTACAAAAGTCTTGGTATTTCAACAAAGAATTCAGCCACAAGGACACTGTTGTCCCAACGCATAGGAGGATACTTTTAGCAGTTGCTACCACAATTGAATATTCCACTTTATATTTTATAAACCTGCAATGCAATGCAAGGCAACAATACACGAATAAAAATCGTCTGTACTTTTTCGGTGCTTCTATTTATGTCCCAACACTAAAAAATACTATAAAATTAAGTTCTAAGCCTTATTCCTAAATTTTAAATCCTATACCCTAAAAATACACCTTACCCTAAATTTCTTAAATCTTACTCATAAACCCTAACCTAAAACTCTAAACCTTAACCCCTAAATATATTTTTAAGCGTGGGTCATAACTTGGGGCACCGAAAAGGGACATATAATTTCTATCCATAATACACTTTCTTTTTCTTGGATGAAAATCGTCTGCCCTAAATTATACCTCCTTTGGTGCCTCCACTTTAAGTCATCTTTAGTGTGGGGCATAGAAGAAGGCATGGTTAGAGACAAATAATTTTTACCCCCTTTTCTTTTATATTATTTTTCGATATTTGATAATGACATAATACTTGATTAAATTCGAGTCGAATTTCATTTTTGGGACAATCATTTCCTACACTAAATTGTAAACTTTTACAATGAGAAACCAGTTTGTTAAGAGTAAAAATCTTCTGCCTCTAACAATACCTCCTTATATGTCCTTTATTAAAAAATACCTAAAAATTAAATTCTAAGTCCTAATCTTAATATTTATATCTTAAACTCTAAACCTTAAACCCTAACTCTAATTCTCTACACCCTAAACCAAAATTCTAACCTTAAACTTAAACTCTAAACCCTAAACTCACTATTATAAAATAGAGGTATCAATAAAGACATAATTAGGCCACACCATTTCCATCTGTTTGTTAATAAATGATGGAGCTTTAAGTAGCTTAGATGAGTCTTAATTATGATTCAGCTTTAATCTCAATCCATTTTGCCTTTCCAGTTTCATCATTTCCCAAATAAGCTTTCCCATTGCCCCACCTACATGAACTTACGACAACACCCTCGGAAATTTCCAAATCCCAGCTTGCCTTCTCTCCTCTTCTGCATTTGCAGCAGCCTTGCAGATTCAAGCGGTATTTTGCAGTAATATTTTAATAGCAACAGGCAAAAAGTAAGTGTATTCCAGGAGGGTAACCTCGTCATTAAAACCCAAATATAAAAGACATTTCATGTTCTGGCTCTCTGCCCCAAGTTGGTTCCACCATCTCCAGTTCACCACCGAGTTTAGTAAACTAACATTTTCATGTTCAGAGGAAAAAAAACAAACCCAGAAGGAAAAAAAGAAGCTTTCTTTGCCGTGAAAGATGGTTCCTTTGAAGATGAACGACCCTCTATTGGTGAAAGCTGCTGCAGGGTAATTGTAAAAGCAACGGGTCATTTTCTTTCTACTGTTTTGTTAAGTTGCTTCAAATTTTCCGGGAAAAAAAGAGAAGGAAAATGGGGTGTTGGTACTCGAGGATCGAAAGAGAAGAGATTGTTTCGCGTTGCAAGGCGAGAAAACGGTACATGAAACAGTTGGTTAAAGCTCGACAAGCTTTTGCTTCTTCACATTCTATGTATCTACGCTCTTTACGAGGCACAGGCTCAGCTCTCCTTCAGTTTTCCAACAATGAAACTAGTAGTACTCCCCGCCTCCACCACCATACACCTCCGCCGTCATTGCCACCGCCGCCGAGGATGAGTCCTGGTTCAGACACTTGGACATCTTCTACCACCGTTTCCGCTGCTCTTCCGCCTCCCCCTCCTCCTCCTCCGCAGTCCAGTAACTGGGAGTTCTGGGATCCGTTTGTTCCAGCTACGGAGTCACGGTCAGCCACGGAGGAGGAATGGGAAGCTGCCACGTCAGTGTCTGAGGCGGCGGTCACAGCTACAACCCCAACGAACAGGGCTGCGAGCATGGCGGCTCCCCCTTCTGATACGGGAAGTGAGCTTGCTATTGTGGTGTCGAGGAATGGTAAAGAATTGGTGGAGATCGTGAAAGAGGTTGACGAGTATTTTCTTAAAGCTGCCGGTGCTGGTGGCCAGCTCTCGTTGCTGTTAGAAGTTTCAAATTCCAATTTCCCTGCTCAAAGTAAACGAGTTAAACCTGTTTCTTTTCTGGGTTTGGTTTCATTTCTACCTTTTTATCTGCTTGTTTCTTGTTGCAGGCAAAGTTTATAGCCATGGCTGCAATCTCAGCACTCCAAATTGGACATGGAATTGGAATTCAAAAATGGAAGGAAATGGAGGAAATGAGTCTGTTCTTAGCAGAAGCCATTCTTCTACAATAGAGAGACTGTATGCTTGGGAGAAGAAATTATACCAGGAGGTCAAGGTACTAGATCCTACTCCATGGCTGCACATTTTTGTTCATCTGTGAAGAATGATCTGATATTTTTGTTGTTGATTTGTTTAGAATGCTGAGACTATAAAGATGGAGCATGAGAAGAGGGTGACTCAGCTGAGGAAGCTGGAGTTGAAGAGAGCTGAGTATGTGAAAACCGAGAAGACGAAAAAAGAGATCGAAAAATTAGAATCCCAAATGATGGTTGCTTCACAGGCCATTGAGACTATATCAACAGAAATCATCAAATTAAGAGAGTCTGAGCTTTATCCTCAACTCTTGGACCTTGTAAAAGGGTTAGTCTTGCTTATTCATCACTCTGCTTCGATGTACTCGTTTCCCGTTTGTTTCGAGCGGAATGCCTTGCATCATTTTCTAGTTCAGGGTAGAAGGTTTATCAGATCGAGTTAATATCTTTCATAGAATGAGATAGTGGTTCATTCATTGCCTGAGATGGTACCGAAAAAGTCGATTTTCGGGACCCTTGTTCTTGTAATCTGCATGGAATAAGTACTTGTAATGTTAATTTCTTTGCTTGTTGTGCAGATTGATGTGCATGTGGAGAAGTATGTATGAGATCCACCAAGTTCACACGCATATAGTTCAGCAGCTCAAGTACCTTAACTTTATACCTTCTAACGAGCCAACATCGGAGATTCACAGGCAATCGACTCTCCAGCTCGAGCTCGAAGTCCAGCAGTGGCATTCTTCTTTCTGTAACTTAGTCAAGGCTCAACGGGACTACATCCAGTCCCTAGCGGGCTGGCTCCGGCTTAGTCTTTTCCAGTTCAGCAAAGACCCCCTTCTAAGAAACAGTGAAGACTCGAAAATTTACTCGTTTTGTGAAGAATGGCATCTTGCAGTTGACAGAATTCCAGATAGGGTAGCATCCGAAGGAATCAAGAGCTTCTTGACCGTAATCCACGCCATTGTGGTACAGCAAGCAGAAGAGCATAAGCAAAAGAAGAAGGCTGATTCCGCGTTTAAAGAATTCGAGAAGAAGGCAACCGAGCTTAGATCATTGGAAAGCAAACATGGCTCTTTTTCCATGCTTGAAATGAGCAAACACCCGGTTGCAGAAAAACGAACAAAGGTGGAAATGTTAAGAGCAAAGGCAGAGGAGGAGAAGAATAAGCACGAGAAGTCGGTGAGCGTGACGAGGGCAATGACTTTAAACAACCTCCAGATGGGGTTTCCCCATGTCTTCCAGGCAATGGTAGGATTTTCGAGTGTATGTATGCAAGCATTCGAATCTGTCTACAACCAAGCCAAGGGTATCAGTGAGGAACATGATGTGAAGAGAATACTCCCTTGAGAAAAAAAATACAAACTTTCTGGAAAACAAAATGATGCTACCACGGATGCCTGGTTTGGCACATTAATGTCACCTTATTCAGTACTCGAATCGGATTCCGGCGAAGTGATGCACAAGTGATTTTCGAGATGGTATAGGAAGTAGGAAACTTTCCAGCCAAGTAGGAATTGCATACCTTGTTTTGTTTAGTACATTAAAGCCTTTTTCGTTTTTTGCCTTTTGAATCATGAAATCAATTTGTACTAAAGAAAGGCTGTAGGGTCTGAAAGCAATCGAGTGAAGCATAGACTAATGCTGGATATAAATTTTAGAAAAAGTACAAATTGGTCATATTTGTTTCAGTTTTATTCAGTTTTGATCACTGAATTTGAAAATATTATATTTTGATCATTTATGTTATCAATTTGTTAGTCAACAATCTTTAGAGCAGATTCTCATAGAGTAGTTGGTTAAAGCTCTAAAACGAGGTTGTGGGTTTACGACCCAGTAGGAGCAATCTTTCTGTTCTTCCTTCCCTGAGTAGAAATTATTCAAAAAAATGTTATCAATTTGTTACAATTTAATCACTGAATTGTTAATTTTGGGATCCATTTCAATTTAACATCTAAAATTTAAATAAAATATTAATTTATGACTAAATTGTTTGAATCTTCAAATTTAGAGAACTAAATGTATTATTATACAAATTTTCTTAACTGTCACGTTACCCTTTTAACTGCCGTTAACGATTCAGTGTCCACTTCGTAACAAATGTAAAATTTTAATACGTAAATTAAAACAATTGAAAGTTTGATTGTTAAATTGAACAATTTAACAAAATTCAGTGACCATTTGTGAAGTTTACCCTAAATTTAAAAAGTTAAAGTTACCTTCTGAAAGCTGTGATTTAGAAACCCGAATGTCGCAAAACATCCGGCCCGGATCCGATCCGCCGAATAATATAACTTAAAAAGAAAATAAAAATGGTGGAAAGATATTATTAGTTGGCTAAGACCGATGCGCTCAACGAACGCTTTCAAACGGTATAATTTCCCGTTCCAAAACATTCAAAAACGTAAAAAAACCCAAATCCAGGAAAAATTTCTCTTTTATCCTTTCCCCTAGGGTTAGCTGATTCTCCAATTTCCTCTTTTGATTTCACTCCATTTTCTTCAATTTCAACCTTGGATTCCTTCGACCCTTTCTTTGTATTTCTTCAAGTGTTATACCTAACTGGTGGGGATACGCAATACAGGTGACTGATTGAAGAAGAAAAGTAGTAATCTTGTGGAGTTTTCTTTAGGGGTTCAAGCTCTGTACTCAGGTGTTAAGATCTGAGCCTATTTCTTTTTCATTCACTTTTCTTTTTAGTGAAAAGAAAAGAAAAGAAAAAGAAAATGAGTGCTGCTAGGTTTATAAAGTGCGTGACTGTTGGTGATGGTGCTGTTGGTAAAACTTGTTTACTGATTTCTTACACAAGCAACACTTTTCCTACGGTAATTGTCTCTTCTTCTTTAAAATTATGAAATTTTATGAATTTGTGAAGTGAAAGTAAGGTTTTTTGGGGGTTTAATCTTCAAAGTTGTTGCTTTGCTGTCATATTTGATTTTCATGAGGATTTACTAGTTAAAGACTAGTTTTGGTGTTTGTTGAGCCGATTTTATCTCTGAATTCGATTTGGGAAAAACATATTAAAATTTTAGGCCTTTACGGAATACCATTTTCTGATATTTGAAGGAACAATTAGAAGGAAAAGGGAAATTATGATAATGGTAAATTTTATAAACAAATATGAATATTCACTTTAATGTTTCAATTGCTAACTTTCAGGCCCTTTTTTATTCCATTTTGTGTGTTTGTTCTTGCTAAACATCTGAGGAGTTTTGTCTTGACATTTTAATTGTGGTGGAAAACAGGACTACGTGCCCACTGTTTTTGACAATTTCAGTGCAAATGTTGTTGTCAATGGGAGTACTGTTAATCTGGGGTTGTGGGATACTGCAGGTACTTAGCACATGAACCTTTTGCTTTCTTTTTTTCGCAATCTCGTTGTTAGAATCATTGTAGAGACGAGCCGTATCTGTTTCCTTAGGCGGGTTTAAGTTTGCAATTTTGTGCTACAGGACAGGAAGATTATAACAGATTAAGGCCTCTGAGTTATCGTGGGGCGGATGTGTTCATATTGGCATTTTCCCTCATTAGCAAGGCCAGTTATGAAAATGTCTCCAAAAAGGTTAGGTGTAGTTTTTTTCTTTCTTTCTTAATTTCAAGATTCAAACATAGAGAAGTGATGTGTACATAGACTTTTAATTTATTGCCTTCTGATTATTATGTTCTTGGTGTGTTTCCAGTGGATTCCAGAGTTAAAACATTATGCCCCTGGCGTTCCAATAATTCTTGTTGGAACTAAGCTTGGTAAGTTAAAACGTCAAGTGCTGTAGCAGCTAAAGTTTTCGCTCAAATAGCTGCTTCCGAAACTTTCTGTCATATAATGCTCTCAATTGTGAAGTTTTAGACTTTAGAGTTAGACATTGATGCAATGGCTAGGTTAGGCTTTTAGTATTAGAATGATTCTCAATAGTTTTGCTTCTGGCTTTATGCTAGAAATTTTTAGTGAACCGTAAATGACTTAGCTGGATCATGAATCATGATGAATAATCCATTGATCCACACATGTATGCATTTATATGTGAATTCTAGTGTTCATTTTCTTTTTCGCGTGTCTCCAAATGAACCAGATCTTCGGGATGATAAGCAGTTCTTTATCGATCATCCTGGAGCTGTACCCATTTCTACGGCCCAGGTAAAGGATTCTGTATTAGTTCAGAGTTCAGACTTTTCCTGTTGCATGGGTTTCTATGATTTTGCAACTATCTAACCCTTTCCTTTTTTTTTCTCCCGAATCTGTAAGGGAGAGGAGCTGAGGAAGCAGATTGGTTCACCTGCTTATATTGAATGCAGTTCAAAAACACAGGAGGTATACGTTATTTTGTAAATATGATCATACTTTCATATAGGGGACTATGCTTTATGTTTAAAGGGATTCATCGACTTCTCCGCAGAATGTGAAGGCGGTTTTTGATGCAGCCATCAGAGTTGTTCTTCAACCACCCAAGCAGAAGAAAAAGAAGAGCAAATCCCAGAAGGCCTGCTCCATATTGTAACTGGAAAAAGAAAATGTGAAAACATTACTAGAAGCCCCGGAGTATGGTCTGGCTCGCTACTGGCAACCCAAGATCTCTGTGAAGTATATGTTGTTGTAGCGGTATTACTGTATTGCAACTGTTGTGATATCCTATTGTTGAAACAAAGTACATGGATGCCATCTTTCGAACTGTTTTTTATATGCTTCCGTATTAATGCCACTGGAACATCCCGGTTAGGAAACTACAGGGACGATTGTAAGCTTATTGCTGCTGTATTGCTTTTAAAAAGGCTTGTGTGTTTGTGGTTTCCTTTGTGCTTAGTTTCTTGCAACTTGGTTGTTTTTGATAATCTTTTCATGACTCTTCACTCTTTCTTTATTCACAATCTAAGGGCCAACGCTTGCTTGCGAGTTGCGACCAAAACATATATTGTTCGAATTCGTTCAAAGCTCCCTTCCTTGTTTATATATATAAGTTTCTGAAGTATTGATTTGTAAGTCCATGGTTATGAAATGACCAAACCAGACTATTTTTTAGTTTTTATAAAGTACGAGGACCGAATTCTTACAAATTAAAGTAAAATGACTATTTTTACAATTTTTTTAAATGGCAAAATGACAAAAGATGCCCCCAACGTTTGCATGTTTTGTCATTTACCCCCCTATTCTTTTTTTTTTGTTCAAATATGTTCCTAACGTTTGTTTGTTTTGTCATTTGGCCCCATTCTTTCTTTTGGTCCAAATATGTTTCATTCATAGTCCAAATATGCCCCTGTTGGATGTAAACTGTCAATCAATTGACAGTTAACGGTTTATAAAAAAAATTGACAAGGCATCAACAGATCTTAATACGTGGCAAGTCCAGTCAGCATCAGTTGTTGAAAGTCAGTTGACTGACAGTTTCCATATAACAGGGGCATATTTGGACCAAATTGAAACGTTGGGGCATGTTTAGACCAAAATAAAGAATAGGGGGCCAAATGACAAAACAAGCAAATGTTGGGTCATATTTGGACAAAAAAAATAAGGGGCTAAGTGACAAAATATGCAAACGTTGGGGGCATCTTTTGTCATTTTGCCTTTTAAAATAAAGGGATGGAATTAAGAATTAGACCTGAAGGAAATATGAATCGTCCGCATAACCGAGGACGGTGTAAATCCCATCTTATTAGGCTTCTACAAAAATCAAAGGCCATGATCAGAGTACAACATAGACCTGCGTAGCACAGGATCACTCAGATCGAAAATGAGACTTGAATGGCGTTTGGTTCACGAAACAAGTCAAAACGACCTCGATAACAATTAAGAAGCGTCTCTTAGTAAGAGAAAACGAGCAAATCAGGATTCAGAAAAATATCAACACAATAGGGACCGTAAAGATGATCGCAGACGGAGTCGAAGACGAAGAGAAATGGCTCGCCGCCGGCATTGCCGGCCTCCAACAGAACGCTTTCTACATGCATCGCGCTTTGGTAACTCTCTTCGCAATTATTTTTGTTGTACGCCTTACTTGGTTGAAGGGAAAGTGAGATTATCAAGGAAATCCTTACTTTCTTTGAGATTGTTACTTAATTTGACCATAGAATCCCTAACTTTTTTGCTAGTTAGTGAAAATTTGGCACAATTTGTGATTTTGATAGGACTCGAACAATCTCAGAGATGCTTTGAAGTACTCTGCTCAGATGCTATCAGAACTCCGAACCTCAAGGCTTTCCCCTCACAAATACTACGAATTATGTTAGTTCCTCTGTCCTGATCTGATCTCGATTTTGTATTAGATTTGTGAACTGATTGGTAGATTTCGTTTTCAACTGAGATTTTGAGTTTTTGGTTGATGTTTCAGATATGAGAGCATTTGATGAATTGAGGAAGCTGGAGGTGTTTTTTAAGGAAGAGGCAAGGCGTGGTTGCTCTATTGTCGATCTGTACGAGCTAGTACAGCATGCTGGCAATATATTGCCTAGATTGTAAGTACAACTAACTTTCAAACTGTTTAATGTGTGCTTGTTCACTTCAGCTAGTGTACCGATAGGATGCAGGCTGTTATTCTCTTTTGTAATTCATTTCAGCAAGTGTATTCAGTGGATTTAAAGCATCTTTTCTGCGAGTTCTAGGTAAATAGTTCTATTAGCATGCGCATCCTGTTTGGTTCATCTTTAAGGGGTGTGAAATGGTTCCTTCTGGCACATGTGTTGCATCCAATTATTTACAAGAAAAGCATGTTCAAGTAGCATAATTATTTTAATAACTTGCTTGAGAAATTTAGTTTGAGATGCATAGATTGAGAATCTCTTGGGTTAACTTACCTCTTAAATTTGTATTTAACATGCAAGTCTTGTAATGTATGTCAGGTATCTCCTCTGTACCGTAGGATCTGTTTATATCAAATCTAAGGAAGCTCCTGCTAAGGATGTTCTTAAAGATCTTGTTGAAATGTGCCGCGGAATTCAGCATCCTGTACGTGGCCTCTTTCTTAGGAGTTACCTGGCTCAAGTTAGCAGGGATAAATTGCCTGACATAGGTTCTGAGTATGAAGGGTAAGAAATTCAGTGTTCCATCCCCCCATTTTTGGTGAAAAATGATTTCACTAGCTAATACTATATTTTCTTCTATGTTTAGATCTCCGTCTATATAAAAAACCAAAATTTGAGTGTTATCCTCTATCATTTATTCACTATTTTATGCTGGCATGCTACTCCTTTCACTCAACATATGGGCACCAAATTGATTAACTAAATTATTGATCATGTTAATCCTGCTGTGATTTTGGTTATGATCTGATCAAATTGGTTGATTAATAGATAAGTAATCTTTTTTCAACCTTTAAGATGATTCTCTGTCGAGATTGCCTAACCAGTGGTTAACTTTCTCGATTCCTTCAGGGATGCTGACACTGTTGTGGATGCTGTGGAATTTGTGCTGCAAAACTTTACAGAGATGAACAAGTTGTGGGTGCGGATGCAGCATCAGGTTAGTTGACTTAAATATCAATGGTCTGTTCCTGCTCTCATGTTTGGCATGCATGTATCACAAAAATGCTTGCATGATATGGAGGTAAAACTATATCATGAGGGCATGATTTCTGGTCATGCAGGTGTTATAGTGCTTGTCAATCATTCATACTCTTTGCTGATCCTGAATTGAGGCTTGCTGTCGGGCTTTCTGGTCTGCAGGGACCTGCCCGAGAAAAGGAGAAACGGGAGAAAGAGAGGAGCGAACTAAGAGATCTTGTAATATCTGTGACCCAAAACTGGTAAATTTCACTGCAATAATGTTGAGTACCAGTTGAGGGATGCTTACGAAGGGTTTCCCCTCCCTTGCTTGCTCTTTGATTTTTAATTAGGTTGGGAAGAATCTTCATGTGCTCAGTCAGATAGAGGGTATTGACCTTGATATGTACAAAGATACTGTTCTTCCACGTGTACTTGAACAGGTTGGTGTTGTGCACATCAACAAATGCAGTTAATCTGACTCCCACATTCGTTCTTGGAGCTTATAATGTGTAACTTCTGCTTCCTAACCATCAAGCATTGGTTGCCTAAAATATATTGACAGGTTGTCAATTGTAAAGATGAGATAGCTCAATACTATTTAATGGATTGCATAATTCAAGTCTTTCCTGATGAGTACCACTTGCAAACTCTTGATGTATTGTTGGGTGCTTTCCCACAACTTCAGGTGTGTCATGAATAAGTGCTTCTGTTATTGTCTTTAGTTCCTTGAACTTCATCGTAATTTGCATAATCTACATATTTCTTGTTCCTGGTGCGTGGATCAACATGGATATATGCATTCTCTGTTTAATATTTATGATATAAAGCAGCAACCTAAGCACACCCTATAAGTTCTTAACTCTTTTCTTCCTTTTTGTTTTTTCAGCCAGCTGTTGACATTAAAACTGTGCTATCTCGATTAATGGAAAGGCTATCAAATTATGCTGCTTCAAGTGCAGACGTGTTGCCTGAGTTCCTACAAGTAGAAGCTTTTGCAAAGTTGAATAATGCAATTGGAAAGGTAAAATTTGTTTACAGAGATAATCTTTCTTAGCTTAACCTACACTAATGTTCTAAATAGTTTGTCTTATTCTATCCTATGTTGCAGGTGATTGAAGCACAACCTGATATGCCTATCCTTGGTGTGATAACTTTATATTCCTCTCTTCTTACTTTTACTCTCCATGTCCATCCGGACCGGCTTGATTATGCTGATCAAGTTTTGGTAAGCTACTGTCTTAAAACTGTATTATGTATATTCACATAAAGTTTACTATTTTATTGCTCATAAACCAAGATCCATTCATACGCTAAATCAATTCTGTTTTGCACTCTTCCTAAATGTTAAATTATTAAGGTATCCCCATGCAATTGAATTTCGTGCGGTGGTGCACTGCTTACCATATTGCTTTGTCTTACAAAGAGAAAGCTATTTGATCATTTGTTCCTTCTGCAATTTGTTTTAACAGAAATTAGAAATCAACAAAGAAGTAACTTGACCTTGTTATTTTTCAGGGAGCATGTGTTAATAAACTCTCTAGCAAAGGAAAGCTTGAAGACAACAAAGCAACAAAACAGATTGTTGCACTCTTGAGTGCTCCACTTGACAAATATAATGACATTGTTACAGCATTGAAGCTTTCAAATTATCCTCGTGTTTTGGAATACCTTGATGCTGAAACAAATAAAGTCATGGCAACTGTGATAATTCAAAGCATTATGAAGAACAAAACTCGTGTCTCTACTGCTGACAGGGTATGTTTCTAATTACGTTGTTTACCTATTTGATCTTGCTTTTTAGTTGAACGGGTTTCTTGATCTTGTTACTTTATGTAACAGGTTGAGGCGTTGTTTGAATTGATAAAAGGTCTTATTAAGGATCTGGATGGGGATGCTCATGATGAGGTTGTTATGCTTTATTCTTTTTCATGTTTATATAGTTTTAATCAATATGCATGACAATTGTTCAATCTCACATTTAGGTTGACGAAGATGATTTCAAGGAGGAACAAAATTCTGTAGCACGTCTTATTCAGTTGTTGCATAATGATGACCCTGAGGAGATGTTTAAGGTACTTGATTGGGTGAAAGAATTTTTGTTTTCATAACACTATTGATGCAGTTCATATCAGGTAGTCATATGGTTCAAGTGCATCTACATGGGTTTTCTCATGAACCTTTTTATTTGTGCGTTCAATTTGATAATTTGCAGATAATATGCACGGTTAGGAAGCATATCTTGGGTGGAGGACCAAAACGCCTACCCTTCACTGTCCCTCCCCTTGTTTTCTCTTCGCTTAAGGTTTGTTTCTATTTTGTGCGTTTGACTATAAAATGCTATGAGCCTATGACATTAAAAGTGAAGGCTAAACAAATATTCTTGTTGATATCTAAGCGGATAATGACATGTATTCGTTGCACCATTGATTGTTCTTTCTTGTAATGAAATTAACCATAATTTTTTTTTCTTGTTAGTTGGTTCGGCAACTACAAGGGCAGGAGGAAAATCCTTTTGGAGAGGAGGATTCAACCACGCCCAAGAAAATTTTTCAGCTTTTGAATCAGGTCAGTAACCTTATGTCCTGCGTGTTTGTTGGCTATACGCCTCTACCTATATAACTTTTTTGAAGCATGAATAATCTATAATTTCTAATCATGGTGCATTTACTATTAAAAAAAAGGAAAGAAAGAAAGAAAGATGAAAATATTCAAAAAAATAATCATGGTGCATTTAGATTTTAGTTTGTGATTTGTGATGGACAAAAAACTCTCTTTGAATGCATATTTGAAGGGTCTCTTGTCTATTCAATTCTCTCTAAATTTACCCAGCACATTTTTAACATATTGGATAATGTTGGTTACTTATGGTTTCAGATTGTTGAAACTCTCTGTAACATTCCGGCTCCTGAGTTGGCACTACAATTGTATCTGCAGTGTGCTGAGGTATGGTGTTTTTGGAGCTCATATATTTACAAATCACAAATTAGATGATAAAAAAGACTTATAATATTTATGATGGATTTTTATTGACCAGGCTGCTAATGACTGTGATTTAGAACCTGTGGCATATGAATTTTTCACACAGGCATACATTTTATACGAAGAAGAGATATCAGTAAGTTGGTTGCAACCAGAGTATTAATATGTCTTGTTATGGAGTATCTTCGACTTACATGAGAATTACTAGTTGATTTTTGCTATTATATGCTCTTATAGGACTCAAGAGCACAGATTACCGCAATACATTTGATAATTGGAACGCTACAAAGGATGCATGTCTTCGGTGTTGAAAATAGAGATACTTTAACTCACAAGGCTACAGGGGTAATCTTTCTATTATGTCACTTTTCTAGAAAGCAGCTTAGCATCTTTTAATCTGAACTTGACTTGAACCTTTGTTTTTGAGCAGTATTCCGCAAAACTTTTGAAGAAGCCTGATCAGTGCAGAGCTGTTTATGCATGCTCGCATCTCTTCTGGGTTGACGATCAGGACAATGTGAAAGATGGAGAGAGGTAAGGTTGAGCTTTACGTTTGTAATGTCATGCCTACATCGTGTTATGTGCATGTGCATCCCATCGAGTGCTTCTCTAGACGAGGTTTTGTTGATCTCCCTCTTCTCTTTGCTCTTGAATAGGGTCCTGCTTTGCCTTAAGCGGGCATTGAGAATTGCAAATGCTGCTCAACAGATGTCGAATGCAGCACGAGGTAGCGCTGGATCGGTCACTCTCTTCGTTGAGATACTGAATAAGTACATTCCTGCACACCCTGATTGCAAAGAACTAATATTCTGTTTGTTCAAATATTGTCCTGATTATTTATGATGGAAATTCGAACCTCGTCGTGTTGGTAGGTACCTTTATTTCTTTGAGAAGGGGAACCCGCAGATCAATGTAGCTGCGATCCAGAGTCTGCTCGAATTGGTAACAACTGAGATGCAGAGTGACTCTAGTACACCGGATCCGGCGGCAGATGCTTTCTTGGCCAGCACACTCAGATACATAGAGTTTCAAAAACAGAAAGGTGGAGCGGTAGGTGAAAAATATGAGACCATCAAGGCGTGACTTATTTTTCCTTTAAAACAATGTAGACTTTTGATTTGATTTGTATTGTGCAAAAAAGAAACTGGATTTATAGTACATGCTCTTAAGTTTCATTTTTTTCGTGTAAGTTTAATTTTAAGGTAACAAATTATTTATTTGAAATTTTAGTTATTTAAGCTTTTAAAACAAGAGTCCTAACTTTATTTTAAAAAGTAAGTTTCATCTTTCTCAAACTTGTTCATGGAGTTTTAATGGTGAGTTTAAAATCGGATCTTATTTGCTATTTTCAAACCTTTTTTGAATTTTTTTTTGATATAAAAGATATTCCAAGTAAAGGAATTGAAAAAGAAACACTATAACGTAAATATAACTTTATATGATATCCTTACTTCAATATTAGAATGCAATTTATTTTAGAGGAAAGAGGAGCTAATGGAAACATGAAAGAAATAAGACGAGTTTATATCATTTTACCACTTCTTTTGTACCAGGCGTAAGTTTTATCACCTTAATATATTAATTAAGATATGAAATCTTGAGCAACCTTAACAAAGATATAAAGCTTGTTGATTATTTGAACAAGCAAAATGACATGATTATATTTGATATTTGCTTAAATAATTTATTAGTTATTAACATTTTGTAACTATTAATATTAATTGGCAAAGGATCAAAAGTAGCCCCCAACATTTGACCTTTTGGTCACTTTGGCCCCTATTTATTTTTTTGGTGCAAACAACCACCTAACATTTTATTTTTGTTCAAATTTCACCCCGTTGAATGGAAACCATTAGTCAACTAACGGTCAACGCCTGAGGCTGACATTGCATGTCTGCATGGCATGGGAAGATGATATGGCAATGCCACGTGACATTTTGCTGATGTGGATTTAAAACAATTAAAAATTTTAATAAATATTTTAACCAATCGGATGATGCCATGTGGCACTTTGCTGACGTGGCATCATTTGATTGGTTTAAAATATATATTTTAAAAATAATTATTATATATATTTTAAAAAATACCTTAAAATTTTTAAATATTTTCAAAATAGTCCTCAAAACACTAAACCCCTAATTCAGCCACTCATGTCTATGTTGCCCGCATTGCAGTGACGGAATAAAGCACCCTCCTCACGCCAAACGACCCATACACCGTTTGACGTCTGTTCGTCGTGAATCGTTGAAATGAACCATTCGAAGATTTCGCCTTTGTCCGGCGTTTCGCACGGCGCCGGTCGACTTATGGCGAGGAGATGATGGGGTAAATGATCGTGATGGTCCAACGACCGATATGGTGGGCGAAAGCGTGGCAATTGGCGGTGAAATCAGCTCAAATCGAGATTTGGGTTAGGAGTTAGAGATTTCAAATTTTGAGGTCTTTTTTGCGGAATCTTTAAAATTTGGGGCTATTTTTTTAAAAAAATATTTTTAACATATATTTTAGCCAATCAGATGATGCCACGTCAGCAAAGTGCCACATGGCATCATCTGATTGGTTAAAAATATTTTTTAAAATTATATATTTTTTAAAATTCCACATCAGCAAAATGCCATGTGACATTGCCACATCATCTCTCCATGCTATGTAAACATGCCACGTCAGCCTCAGGTGTTGACCGCTAGTTGACTAACGGTTTTCATCCAACGGGGTGAAATTTGAACGAAAACAAAACGTTAGGTGGTTGTTTGTAAAAAAAAAGACGCCAGAGTAACCAAAAGGTCGAACGTTGAGAGCTACTTTTGACCTTTTTCCATATTAATTAGATTATGAAAATTAATTTTTTTAAAATTATTGCTGAGCATATATAATGATGTACATATTAATTTTTTTATTTGTAAAATTATCTTTTTAATATAATTTTAATAATTATTAAACTTAAATGCATACATTAATTTTTTGTCTATGAAATTGTATTTTAAATATAATTTTATTAATTATTAAATTTATATGTAATTATTAATTTATATATTAATTTCTTATTTATGAAATTATTTTTTAATTTTATTAGCTAATCAAATTAATATTATTTAGAGAAATTTTTATAATTACAAAGGTCAAAATATTTTTTACAAGTCTTTTATCCAAAACATCTAATTCAAAAACTCTTAAAAATGAGCTTTTTCAAAATGAAAGATTTCACCTCAATCCACTATTACGGTCATCTATTCAAATAATAAACTTTACTGGTCAAACCTCTTTTCGGGCCAATATAAGCATCTTTGATCATTAGGCCAACATAGAGATGGTTGTTGTCGGGCTAATTCGATTTATTAAACACTTAATTTTTATACCCTTGACCACTTTTTTATAATGTTTCAATAATGTGAATGATTATCGCTGATTCGAGTGGGCTGCCGCGTACAGTGCTGTGGCAGCTGGGGCTGCTGTTTTTGCTGGGCTGGACTTATTAGCATACCTGAAGAGAACGAAGAAAAGCGACCAAGTTAAAAGTACAGGCAAAAGAAGATGAAACGTCGACAGCAGGGTTCGAACCTGCGCGGGCAATGCCCAACAGATTTCAAGTCTGTCTCCTTAACCACTCGGACATATCGACACTTTGATGACGGGATTTTTAGCGTGTTTGTAAAATTCAAATATTGGCCCAAGATTAATCTGATCACCATGTGCCAACACCTCGAAAGTCTTCCTGCTGTCAGTCTCGAATATTACTTGCTTAAAGCTTAATTTCGCCTCGTAAATTCCTCATAATGCCGCCTCAAGCACATTACAAGCTCCTATAGTTTTCGAGAAACCAAAACACCCACTTCATGTCCAAATCTCGCCCAAACCCACCAAAGGTGGCTAAACCAGTATTGACCTTGCAAGACCCCTGTGTTTACTTTGATCCAATGCAATGGTGGTTGCTTCCATATTCGTGGACCCCCGAACTTGCACTTGGCCATGGTGACTAGGGATGTAAAAACAGGTAATCGGATGGGTTTCATGTCGGGTACTGTCAGGTCGGGTAAAATCGGGTACATGTCATTTCAAGTTATTTTTCTGTTTTGACTCGACTCGGGTCGGGTGCGGGTCTATTTCAGGTCGGGTCCATTTCATGTCGGGTCTGAAGCAGATAATTGACAGGTTAATTCGGGTTCGGATACTTAGGCTTAGTTTGCGGTTGCTTTTAAAAAGTGCGGTAAAAAAGTAATTTTCAAACTAGCTGTTAAATAGTAGTTTTAAAAAGTTGGTTAGTGTTTGTCATTGATGTCAAAAAGTGATTTTGAGGAGATAAAATGTCTATTTTAGACATGATATTAAAAAGTAAAAGTAAATTTAGGTGATCGTTCAAATAGATATTGTTATAATATATGAAATAAGTTAATTTTAATTATATTAAAAATTTTATTTTTTTATAAAATTTAATTTGAAAATATAAACTACATTATAGATTATATATATACATATCACTTACAAATTAATAATAAATCTAAAACAAATTACAAATAAAATAATTTTATTCTAAATATAAATATTATAAAATATATATTATTTTACAATTATGTATGCATAATGTACAATAAATTATAATTAAATAATAAAGGTAAAAAAGTAATTTTATTTTCAAACTAGCTTTTCCCCCAATAAGCTATAAAATCTAACTTTTTGGTTTGGGCGGAAAAGTTAATTTTAAAAACAACAAAAAAAGCAAGTGAAAGCACTTAAAAAGCTCATTTAGATTGTCAAACGCAACAACAAACGGGACCTTACTCGGGTACTATATTGCAGTAAGCCCTCACTCTCGCACACATTCGGAGTGAATATCCTTCTGCTTCGCCGCAACCAAGCCAACCAAATCATTGAATCAGTCCTCAGCAGCAATCGGAAAATAATTTCGTCGGTAGGACTGCGGTTGAATGGTTTAATCAAGCTGATTTGGTTATATTTTAGATTAGTTATGAAATTTGTTAAGGTTGGGCCAAAGTTTGGTGCAATAGTCGATCCAATCCTTATTGGATACATAGTCCTCTGATCCATAACTTGAGGTGTTTAGGGTAATTTCAGAGTTCGACAATCTTTTTTAGAGGGTGCTTATTGAGTTGAGCAGCTCGCAAACAACTCGAGATTGACTCAGTCAAAACTCGATCAACGCTTGTTGAGTCGAAGAAGGCCCAACTCGACCTGATATGTTCACGAGCAGCTCGTTAATTTTTTATATAAAATTTTAATGATTTTTGGTGGCTACCTTAAAAAATTATGCTCCAAGAAGTTTAAATGCTAGTTGAAAACTCTAGAAAAGTTCAATGGTTAGCTGGGTAATTTACCAATAAAATATTTAGTTTCAAATTTCCAAATCGATTTGTATTTCCCGAGAATTTCAAAAATTAATAATAAATTAAATTATAATAGTTACACTTTTTTATTAATGCTTTTCTTTTATCTTTTATTATTACCTTATGTATAAAAGTAGAAAATGAAAAAAGTCTTTAGTTATTGTATAAAAAAATACGATTGAAAGTTAAAATACCGAAATTCCTAAGGCTTTCTCTCTTTTGTTGTTCATCAAAGATGGCAGAGAAACTAAAAAGAGTCTCACACTCGAATATCGACTTCATCTCTAACTCAGTCATGTCAAGTTCTTTTATTTATCTCCTTAGTCCTCACGTTTTTTAAATTTGTATGTTTATATTAAGCTCTAATAGTATCAATAGATTTTACCTATATTTTAAAAAACAAGGTAAAAATTTTGGTGAACTTAATGAGTAATGAGTCGAGTTGAGCAACGAGATTTTTTTAACAAGCATAAGTCGAGCAAAAATTTGTCGAGCTTAACGAGCAACGAGTCGAGTTGAGCAACGAAATTTTTTTAACGAGCACGAGTCGAGCACTACTTAACTTACGACCGACTCGCTCGATAAGCACCCCTAATCCTTTTTCTATATGTATTTGTTTATCAAAGTAAGAACGGCTATAGGGGAAGAAGATGATGGGGAGGAAGTTGGGGGTGTTTTGAGTATTTTAAGAAATATAATTAAATTAATAAATATTTAAAATTTAAAAAATAAATTTAAAAAATAACGTGGCACATTCTGATTTGTCAAGACATAATTTTTTTAAGGGTAGGGGAAATATGGGTAATGAAAAAATATTAGGGGGTAAAAGAGGTCAAAATAAACTTTATGGGGCAAATTAGAAATATAGGTCAAGTTTAGGGAGAGTGTATTAAGCCAAAAATTAAATTTTAAAAGTATGTCCTAATAGCAAATATCAAGAGAGAGAAATTAGGCATCTAATAACAAGTATTAGAAAAAATTAGCTCTTTATTAACAAGTATTAGGAGAAAATTAAATATTAAGAGTCTATGCTTAATAACAAATATAAAAAAAACCCCAAATAATAAATATTGAAAAAATAAATTTTAATAGTATACACCTAATAATATATCTTGAGAAAAATCGAGTCCATTTAAATGGTATTGGAAAAATTAGGGCCCTAATAACAATTTGAAAAAAAAAATAGACCTCTAATGCAAGTATTGGGGAAAAATTAGACCCTTATAACAAATATTTGAAAATTTTGAATTTTAAGAGTATGACCCTAATAATAAATATTTGAAAATTTTGAATTTTAAGAGTATGCCCCTTATAACAAGTATTGATAAAAGTTGAGCCCAAAATAACAAATGTTAAAAAAAAATAGACCTATGATAACAAGTATTAAGAAAAAAATTGGACACCTAATAACAAATATTAGAAAAATTAAATTTTAAGAGTAGATCCCTACTAACAAACATTGGGAAAAATTGAGCTCTAATAACAAGTGTTAAAAATTTGAGCCTCTAACAACTTTTGAAAAAAATTTGACCCTAATAACATATATTGGAAATTTTAAAATTTGAGACTAAACCTCTAATTATCGAAATTATCATAAATTGGGTCTTGCCCATGCCCAAGGACGGCTCTAACTCATCCAATCACACAACCGCACCAGTTAGAGGCAGAAGCATAACATAGATAGGGACTGTGGTTTGGGTAAGTAAAACTTGACTCGAAAAAATTGAATTATTTGATTCGGTATGAAAATAATCGAATTGTCTTGACTCGACTCGTAACTTCATAAACTCGAATTAAAAAATTTCAAATAAAGTTTGATTTATGAAATGAAAATTTAAATAACTCGAAATTTTTAGTAATTACAGAATCAGTTTTTAAGTTCGAGTCTAGTCTCTCAATTCTGTCTGATATATATATATATATATATATATATATATATATATATATATATATATAATAAGAAAATCGTTTAAATTGAAACTAATTAGTATTATAACATTTTAAATGTTTACAATTATATTTGAACGGAAACTCAAAAAACTTGACTCGAAAAATTTTCAAATAAAATTTAAGTTATAAAATAGAATTCTTCAACTCGACTCGATTTCGATCAAATATCCACTCCTAGTTGTAGCCTCCCCAATTTTTCTTTTAAATATAATAGCCTTTTTACCTTATTAAACCCCTAATTTTCAATTTATTTGAACTTTGCCACATTTTTTCTATGATTAATTATATTTTATCCCTTTTAACCTTGATTCATGGTTCAGTCACTGGCGTCGGTCCACGTAAAACTTCTCCTAAAAAGCATGTCCCATTCCACATCTTCAAAAGAGAATCCACCATCTTCATAAATGTATACCACTATTCAAAAATAAAGAGTAAGGAAAATATATTTGTTCTTTAACACAATAGTTAGAAAATAACACACAGTAATTTATATGCAAAATTATATATGGGTAAAATACTGAAATCATCACTCGACTTTGGTCATTAGACCTATTTTCATCACTCAACTTTAAAAACGCTCATTTTCATCACTCAACTTTCAACATTGTGATGTTTTCATCATTCTACCGTTAACTCAGTTAACACCACAATGACATGGCTTATTTTAATATTTTTTATGCCATGTTGGATTAATAAAATAATTTCTTATGCCATGTGGATAAATACTATAAATTTATTGACTTTTTTCCTTTTGTCGGCGCTGGACCCTCCCTCGCTGCTCTTCACCTTCCTTTTGCAAATTGCAATTGCATGTAACCTTCCCTTTACACAGTAACATTTCTCTTTATTCAAACCAAAATCTATTCAATCTCTTCTCTTTAGGTAAATATCATTTCTTCCTTTTTCCCTGTTTTCTTTTTCCCAGTCTTGTTCTTGATATATTTGAGGTTCCGAATCTCTGAGTTTCTTTGAGAGATCAATTGCGTAATCCATGCTTCTTCCTTTACTTGAAGCCATCCCTTTGACTAAATTTTTGTTTTTTATTCATGTTCTTGGTGGGGGTTTCCGTATTCAATTTGGGAAAGTAGTTGTTATATTTTAGGGTTTTGGGTAGGATTGAAACTGTGGAAACTAGGTGAATTTGGGATCACTGTGGAAAAAGGGTTTTTATTGATTGATGTCCCCACCATTAAACAACATTGCAAGATTTGTCTTCCGTTTTTTGTCATTCTATCAGAGATTTGGGATCATTGTGCAAGATTTATCTGAAGCAAGAAAAGAGGAGCAGCACCAAGACTTTCTGTAATTAACTCCGATTTGCAGCCACGTTGTTGAATCAGTAGTTCCCTCAACTTCGATTTTCAAATTACCACTCGCACCCAAATGTTCTCCAAATCTCTAACACAATATCAAGCCCTAATTTTCTTAACGTTCAGAAAAAAAATCGCAAAGAACAACTCAGATTTTCAAAAGTTCAGTCTAATGGGGGAATAGGAACGATTTAATTTTGGTTAATCGGTAAAATTAACCCTGCTCTCAAAACACTGTCGTTTTGTTTATTTTCTTTTAACTGACGTGTAATTTTATATGACACTTCATAACGGTGTTAACTGAGTTAACGGTGGAATGATGAAAACATCACAATGTTGAAAGTTGAGTGATGAAAATGAGCGTTTTTAAAGTTGAGTGATGAAAATAGGTCTAATGACCAAAGTTGAGTGATGATTTCAGTATTTTACTCATTATATATATATACACACATATATCGGGAAAGGAACTACAATTGCAACAAGAGGATATGATATTTGATTGAAACAATTGATGAAAGACATTCATCAACCAACAAACTAGCTATTATGACTTCTTTGTCATAATTTATTAGTCATATGTCTAGCAGAAAATATGATATCTCGTGCGAGGACAAAACATATATAAGTGCATTGTTATTATGTTTACGAGATTGTACTTAAAGGGCGATCAAGATGGTGCCAACAAAATAGATGAATAAGATGTGAACATGTTTACGAACAGATTAAGTAGACCAAAGTTTGAGAAGTATATAGAAAACATTCAGAATGATCTACACAGAAAAAAATTCTAAACTTATATTTTAGTGGATATTTTTTGAAGATTCTAGAATATAAAAGAGAAAAGGGGTATTATTTGATAGATTAAATATTTATTATTAAAATAATATTTAATAATGTATGTCTAGAGTTAACCATACAATAGTCTTGATATTTGTAAGTGTAATGGTTAGAATGTTCACACATGTCAACATTTCAACGATCACTAAATTCTATAAATAGAATTAAAAGCACTTTGATGAGTGGGAGAAGCAAAAAAATACCTTGTAGTGAAGAGACACACTGATGTTAGGGTCAATGCCCTTCTCACCGGTGCAAAGAGTTCTGAAACTCTCCGCAATTTTTTGTACTACGTCATTGTACAACTCTACTATTATTTTTATAAAGGACAAGGTTTATAGTGGCATTTCAACAGTAGTTTTTTGTACACTCTTAACACACAAATGAATCACATAAGTTTCACTAGTAGTGGCAATAATTGCCAACGTGTAGTGGCATTCCAACGATAGAGAATTAACATAAATTACATCAAAATAAAAAACAAGTTTTTTGGAGCTTTCTCGCTAATGAACTTCATCTTGCCAAGTTTTTTGTGCACTTCTTGTGTCTCGATTTGGTGGAATGTACTTCATTTTCATGTTGTTCTCGAATTTTTTCATTAATGAAATTGTTGCCACAGTGACAAAAATATTTGTATTCTTTTTGGGTCCAGAGTGGATGGTTTCTAAGACTTCAGGAGTTACAGCTGATCAAATATTATTTTTTCGAGATCAAAGTGTGAACTTTATTATAGTATAGGGATATAACATGTATTAAACCAATTTATTTTGCTATATTTCATTATATGAATACCAATATATTTTATTAGAGAAAGACTAAGCAAGAGGATGTTTCTGTTGTCGTTTAATACATGTGACGAGTTGTGTTGAACTTTTTCTGGTAGAGTTTGAATGACAATGACTAATATCAAATTTAAATCTACTGGATACCTTCAGTATGCTTTGCATCCCGAAGAAATTCGATGGTACGAGGGCTTGCAGTGCAACGATAATGCGTTTAAGTCCGCATTTGATTCATCGACTGATTTTACTGTTGTTATTCGTGACTCGAGTGGTCAAGTTCTTAATTATCGAGTCCGATTGATTATCGATTATCTCAGTCTTAAAGTGTTATTAATGCTAGTTCCTACAAAAAAATTTTCAAGATATAATAACCAAAGAAAACATAAAATGAGACGAAACTGCATTATTCAATAATAGATTTATCCATCATAGCCCTATATAAAATCTAAAATAAACTCAATGCAAACGGTACCCCACATTATGTGAATATGAAGGCAAACTCTAAAGTTACTGATCCATGTCTAATGCTAAAAGGCATAATTAATGCACTTCTCTATATTGTGGAAACAAGATAAAAGGCCTTGTTTGGTAGAGTAGTTTGGGTAGAAATTAGAAGTTTGAGACATAATTAGAAGTTTGACCAGTCAAATTCGTTAATATTGTTATTTGGTGAACAACGAATTGAAAGAACGGATAAGGGTAAAATCGTAAATTTTGAAAAAACTCTTAATAGAAGTTTTTGAGATTAGAGGTTTGATATTGAAATTGTAAAGACTCTTTTACCCTTACTAATTACCAAAAATCTCCAAATAACCTAAATTAAATATTTTCTCACCCTATTTATAAGCTAATCCCATTTAATTTTTTCTTTTTATTATCACATATTTATATGTGTATTTAAATTTATTAATTAATTAAATTATATTAAAATAATTATATAAATAATAAATTAATATATAAATCATTCGAATATGTTTAGAAAATTTACAGTAAAAGTAATTTTTATAAATCTAATTAATATTAATTAGATACAAAATATCGATAACTATTAAACTATTCAAACAAGTATAGGATATAATCAAGTTCTTATATGTCATTTTGTTTGTTTAAATAATCTAACAACCATCAGCTATCAGTTAATTTTACCAAACAGTTTTATACAATCGGCTAATACAATCCGCTAGTCAAATCAGCTATCAACTAACGTAATCCGATATCCGCTATTTACCAAACAGGACCAAACTCTAACCTCTAAATCATAACTTTAAACTTTAAATATTAAACCCTAAACTAAATTCTTAACCTATAAAATTATAATATTTGTGGGGGAAAAAATGCCGATGTATTCTATATTTTCCCATAGATGATTATGAGAAAAATAAAATTTAAAGTTTGAAAATAAATTAGAAAGTAAAAAAAAAAAGGACAAGAAATTCCATATTAGCGTGGGATACGAACTTTTGGCATACCATTTTTATGTGTACCGACTGTATTGCCGACTAACCACGTGGTGTTTAACAAGGTGTAAAATGTTAGAAAATCAAACACTCAACACCCAAATTAATGAGCCGTGTTTGGCTCTCTCCATCATCCTCATTTATTTCACCCCTCTTTCAAAGTAAAAAATTAATCAAAAAAAACAAGTGTCCCATTCTTTCTTCTAATCCTTTGAAAAGCTACTTTTTTAAAAAGGTTTTGAAGTTAAATAAACCTTTTTTTCTTTATTACCAAACAATGCCTTCCCAATTCATTTTCCATGTGCCCCACTGTTCACAGCTCCACCATCTCTCAATCCCCAATTCCACTCGCTAGGGTTCACGTTTTCTTTGTTGACCTCGCAGAAGATAGAAAAAAGACTGTACTGTTGTAGTTTATGGTTTATGATTCTGTTTTTCATTTCATTTGATTGAAGAAATTGTGTGATGTTGGGAAGAGTGGCGATTGTTTGAATCTCGATTATCAAGGGGTGAAGTTCATCGATCAGTAGCGGAAGAATACGGATATGAGTGATCTCGGAAACGCTGGCGTGGCGGCTCAAGGAGGTGGTGGTGGTGCGGTGGAGAAGGCGGCGGCGGATGGAGTCAAAGCTGTCGAGATGATGAGCGCCGGTAAACGGAGGCGGGGAAGGCCGCCTAGGAATCAGGCGAGAGTCGTGCCATCATCGGCGCCACCACCTAACACGGACGATGAAGAAGACGTTTGCTTTATATGCTTCGATGGCGGAAGCCTCGTGCTTTGCGATCGCAGGTGAGATTCGGAATTTCTCTTCCATGTAGCTGATTCGTGATCTTAGCAGGAGCTAAACCAAAGTTTCAAAATCTTCTTATATTTTATACAAATACAGTACTTAAATTAAATTAACTTAAAATTGTGAGCATTCCATCTATTTTTAGTAAATTTACCCTTCAAATTTTGAAGCAATTAAAAGATAATCAAAAAATAATTTATTTGGGACTGTTTTATAATTTAAATAATAAAAACACATTGGAGAGTGTTTTATAAATTATGGGGCATTATACTTGATAAAGAAAAAAAAAGAACAATTCGAATTAGGTTCGTAGTTTTTCTTTATTACAATATTTTAAAAATTATTATTTCTAAATTGAAATACAGATATTAATTTTGCACCTTTATCTCATTTGATGCTTAATCTATATCTCATATTGACAACACAAAAATCATATTGAACTCACTTTATAAAAGATTAGAGAAATAACACAACATTTGATTTTAAAGTTTCAACTTCATTCTCATTCCTTTTTTTTGTTTTAATACAAAAGTATTTATTGTTTAACAATTGGTTTTTTCATTCTTTTTCATTTCAATATTAAAATGCCAAGAATCAAGCAAGTTCACATAATTCATTGAATGATTGTGTAATTAGTAATTCTTTCATAGTACATTTGGTCTGAAAACCTTGTAACTCTTAAAATTTTAATGTTGTTGTAGTGATATATTTGTTTTACTTTGTGTACTTTACCAAAAACTTTACCTTTTGCTCCTACATAGTTTTGCATACATATATATGGATGATATATTATATTAATGAATATAATAGGATTTTGTGTATTAATGAATGCTTTTCTACTTGCTGTTCCTATATAGTTTTGCGAGTTTACTTGGTTAATCATATGAGAATTAATGTATCAGGGGCTGTCCTAAGGCTTACCATCCGGCCTGTATCAAAAGGGATGAAGAGTTCTTCAAAACAAAGGGGAAATGGAACTGTGGTATGTTGCATTTTTGTTAGCTCTTGTACATGCTTGTCACTTTGATTTCAGTTTCGTTTACATGTGTTACAGGACTATTGAATCTTGTCTTATTTTAATCCAGATTCATGCTCTTCTTTACTTGCTTTCCAATTTCCATGTCTCTCATTGCATTGGTTTCGGTTCTTTGTTCTTGAGTGTTTATTGGATTATTCATCTCGTTTAAGATATTATATCAGACCATTAACATATGCATGTTGGATGGTGGCTTGTCAAATGGTAGTCTTCCACGTCTGTCATTGCATTGGTTTGGGTTCTTTCTTCTCAAGTGAATGGTAACTTACGTGTCTGTTCAGTG
Organism: Hibiscus tridactylites; assembly: GCA_958450335.1. Lineage (NCBI taxonomy): Eukaryota > Viridiplantae > Streptophyta > Magnoliopsida > Malvales > Malvaceae > Hibiscus > Hibiscus tridactylites. The sequence goes on from OY288276.1 coordinate 2,770,223, forward strand.
ACTTCTACTCTTGCTTCTGGATTAGTTATTGTGCTAATATTTTTATATAAATTAACAACTTAGTAGTAAGTTTCAATGATTAAGTTGTTGTTCCATTAATTTCCTGGTGTTCTATTTGTACATTTCAGGGTGGCATATATGCAGCGCTTGTCAGAAAGGTTCATATTATATGTGCTATACGTGTACGTATTCCTTGTGCAAGAATTGCACTAAAGATGCTGATTATGTGAATGTAAGAGGAACTAAAGGATTTTGTGGAACGTGCATGAGAACTATAATGCTGATTGAAAACCGCGGAGTAGAAAATAAGGAAACGGTATGATTTACTATGGCATATATAATTGATTCCTGTGAACGTTTCAGCCTTTTCCCACTAGTTGTGCTTCCTTATTTGTTAACTATTGTAGTGATAGGTATGTTTGTATTATCGAAGAGTGGATAGATTTTGTCTACCTTAAAGGCCTTTTATTTATATTATGCAGGTTCAAGTGGATTTCGATGACCAAACTAGCTGGGAGTATCTCTTCAAGGTTTATTGGATTTTGTTAAAAGAAAAATTATCGTTAAGTTTCGACGAGCTTACAAAAGCTAAAAATCCCTGGAAAGACGTTGCTGTCATGGAGCCTAACGGAGAGTCGTCAGGCAAACTTAAACGCGGTAGCAGGGAAAAATCTTTTATAGAACTAGGAGCAAGTTCTTCCAAGAGAAGAAAATCGACAAGGCAAGAGAACATTTTGAACAAAGTTGAATCTCTAGAAGCTGAAAGAACAGATGTTAAGAGTGGGATGTCTTTTCCTGAAGGCATAAATTGGGCAACAAAGGAGCTTCTGGAATTTGTGGCGCACATGAGAAATGGCGACACATCTGTGATCTCTCGTTTTGATGTTCAGGCACTTTTGCTTGAGTACATAACAAGAAGCAATCTCCGAGATCCTTGCCAGAAATCTTACATCGTCTGTGATTCAATGCTTATAAAATTGTTTGGGAAAACAAGGGTAGGCCACTTTGAAATGTTTAAGCTTCTTGATTCACACTTTCTCACCAAAGATCATTCGAGGCTCGTTGATACCATAACAAGAGGAGGCGCAAAAGCTTTTGATACCCAATTGGCTGTTGATAAGAACAATGATGGCCAACCCATAATTGCTGATGATAAGAGTTGTAAAACTAGCGATAAGGTCGATGGTCAACCCGTCACTGTTGATAGGAACACTGATGGTCCACTGAAGGGAGATGATGCATTGAGTGATATAGAAAGTAGCATACCACAGCATTCTATAGGAGCGGAGCTATCTGTAAATAATATTGAAACAGATAAAATATGGCACTATCAAGACCCACTTGGGAAAGTTCAAGGGCCATTTTCAATGGCAATGTTACATAAATGGAGCATGTGTGGTCTTTTCCCTCCTGAACTTAGAATATGGCAAACAAGTCAAAAGCAGGATGACTCCATTCTCTTAACCAGTGCTTTTGGTGGGCAGCACAGCCAAGCGCAACAGTTGTTTCATAACAGCAGCGTACCAATTGAGGGTGCAAGGATTGCCTCCGGTGATCGATGTCATGATAGGGATGGTGAAGCTAGGGAGAGTAGGGATCTGAATGCGAATCAGATGGAAAACAAACAGGCTGAGGAGAGTTCGAAGTCAATGAAGAATGATACAAGTGGTCATTATTGTGGTAACAATGAATATGTGAAGAGAAAAGAATCAGGCTCTCAATCTTCTCCTTGTAGTGCCTCGGTAGATATTGTCAATTCAAACCCAGTACAGACGGGAAGTCATTTACCACAATGGGACTCTGTGAAGGGTGATAATTACTTCCCAGGCCAACTCCAAATGAGTAGTTCCCTTCCATCATCTACAGTATCTCAGAAACCTTGTGACACCGAGTCTCATCAAGCTAGCAAAAGTCATGGGGTTGAAAGATGGGACTGTGGTTCAATTGACATGAATGAAGATTTGAACAAGACCTCTGAAGGTCAAATTATTGCTTTGAAGCAAGAAGATAATGACAGAAAATCAGGTAAATCTTGTGGGCAAAGCCGGAGATCTTCACCACTAAACAATACTTCGAATGAATGGGATTTGAATTCTGGTCTTATTTCTCTGGCAAGGGCTTTTGAAGCATCGGAGCACAATCAGGATATTGTTTTCTCAAATATTCCTACCTCAACATCAAAGTTGAGCAACGAAGACACAAAAATGCAGGCTACTGAAGCCAAACAGTCACTTTCTTTGAGTGTTCCTCATCAGGATTCAGGTCCTAGTTGGAGCACTGTTCTGAGTCTAGTGGGTACTGGATCACAGCTTCCTGAAGTTACTGGTGAGTGGAGTGGGTATTCCTCTGCTCCAGTGAAACCTGCTGCAGAGGAATGGAGGCCGGATTTTGTGCCCGAGTTATCTTTGAAACCAACTGACTTGGGAAATAATCATTCTGCTACACCAAATTCAGGAAATAGCCAATTGACACATTCTACTTCCACAGATCATGCAAATAATGCATCTGGTTGGGAGTATTCTTTGGCTGATGAATCTGTTTCGGATCTCTTGGCTGAAGTTGAAGCTATGGAGTCACTTAATGGCTTGCCTTCACCTACCTCAATTTTGCGTTCGGATGGAGAGTTGGCACAAGGTTCTGAACACGATTGTTTTAGCCCTGTAGGAGGACTGAGCCCTGCACCTGATCCAGGAAAAAGTGATGCTTTGAGCTCCGGAAAGGATCTACAAATGCCTTCACAGTCAACTGTGATCCATGAGCTGTTTGGGGTATCTCAATCTGAAGTTCTTGATGCTCATAAGAGTTCCGGTGGGCATTCTTCCTCGAGTCCTGTAACAGTTGAAGTTACAAGGCCCAGCAATGTCTCGGTTAACCAATATGAAGCTCGTTCAGATATGCAGCCTCCTGCACCCCCGGTAACAACTTGGGGCACGACTACTGTAGAGACTGCTTGGAGACCAGGGCCAGAAACTACAGGCACCAATTTGGGAGCAGTTCAAGGAAATGCAACTTTTAATTGGGGAGGTTTAGGTCAAGGAACTAGAAACGTCAGTAGGGGAACAACTCAGGGAGAATTCCAGGAAAACAGAGGCATCAATTCGAGCCCGACCGCAGCACATCCACCCTATTGGGGAAGCCAACAGAGATATGTTGGTTCAAGGGACCGGGATTTCGAGGGAAGAGATTCAAGTTTTGGTAGGGGCAGGCACTCTTGGAATAGACAGCCGTCGAATGGTGGTCCGAATGGAGTCGGTTCTTTCAGACCACCGCCCAAAGGGCAGCGGGTTTGTAAATTTTACGAAAGCGGTTACTGCAAGAAGGGAGCATCATGTAGTTATTGGCACCCTTGATTAGTCTCACCACGGTAATCGTGCGCAATTCATTCTGTATTTCATTATTTGTATTAGGAACTTGGTCTGTTAGTCGACTCTGCCAAACTTAACTATAAGGTTTAACAGTAGTATCATTCCAGCTACACGTAATCGTACCATATTATTTGTATTAGCCTTGACATGCAAGATGCTCAGGACATGGCTATGTCCGAAGCTTTTTCGCCGTACATATTCGAATATAGGTACGAGGATATAACTATTCAAGGAACCACTAAATACAGGAAGAAATTTCAGAAAACTCAACATGCATGTGTTAGTCATGCACGTCGATTAATCTAGATTAGGTACAATAAATATTCAATTTATTTCAGGTACAATTTTAAACGGTGCTTCTACCGTTATATAGTGGCCGTTATTCCGCTACCCGACCACTATTTAAATCCTTAGGGTGATAAAATTCCATTCTATTTCACATCATTTTTGGAGAATTTTTTTTGAAATATCCTGTATAATTACAAAATAATATATATTCATTAATATTTATCTTTCAAAAACGTTAATGGACTAAACCAAATGTTCAAATAATAACGGAAATGGACTAAGCCGAATCAAATTCCGTCCACTCAAATTGGTTCAGTTCATCTATTTTAAATTTGTTTAAAAATAATATATATATATAACTAATTATAAATTTTAAAAAAATAAAGTTCAATCTGATTAGGAGAATTGTGTTTTTTTAACTTGTAAATTAAAAATCAAAGTAATTTAAATAATAATTAAATTGAAATTGTATTGAATATTATTGTTTAAATCAATTTCTAATTATATGAAATAAAGTATTAATAGTGACTTTTGGGAAATCTCAAATAAACGAAGCAGCTACCAAACCCAAAAGATTGACAGCACACACACTGAATATGGTATTATGCGTATAGTAACTAGTAAGAGATAGCGATGCGTAAGATCAGTTATGAGTCACTTCGCTGCCAGTTGCAGTTATTTAAGATTTAATAATATATTCTTTCATATACGAACCAACTTGTCTCAATGGTTAAAGAAACGGTTGTTGTTTTTAAGGGTTCGAGCACCAGCAGCTGTAGCAGGGTGATTGATCATGCATTGTCAAATGGTTGAAAGTATATTATACAGAACAAATACTGCTTGTAATCACTTTAGCTTTTAATATATATATATATATATTCCCTCATTTGTTCTGTGGTATTTACAAGGAGTTTCTTTTACAGTTTTTTAAAGTTCGTTTTTTACCGTATATTTTAACGTTATCAGCGATTTTCAGTTGTTTTGCTGATTTTGTATATAATCAAAATTCATTTTTATTGGTGAATATTTTATTTCTAATTTTTTTTGTTTTTTTTTATTTTGTTTTGACAGATTTATATACATCTGCTTTTATGAATGTCTTTCTGTCTGATGTCAGCTTTTATGACATTTTTTTTATAACATTTTTAATATGTCTTGTTGACAGTTGTCTGTCTTTTGACATTTTAACGTTTGAGTGACAGGTATCAACGAGCGTTTTTATAAGCGAATGATGACGGTCTGTTTATGCTTATAATTCTCTTTTGTGGTTTTACCAATATGCCAAGAACAAACAACAAAAGATTTCACTTTCTTTATAGAACACTCTGATCAAAGTAGTTGACCGTTAGATTTCATTCAAAAAATTATCATGTTATTCTGAAAGTGATGAGTTTTGTTTTTGTACGTCTCTCACACCTTTTAAATTTTATTGTATTTTTTTTAGCATTGAATTTTCAATGTATGCGGTGTAATTCTTTTGTAATCTTTAAAAATGATTTAATAACATATTTATAATTTAAATATTGATATATAATTATAAAATAAATCTAAATTTATTTTTAAAAATTTATATATGAATTTAAAAGAAATAAAGAGACATGGGCCATGCACGTTGTTTTCAACCAACGTAAGGTAAACGTTAGCAATACGAAAGTATGAATAATGAAAAAAGATTTGGGAATTATCCAAACACGAAAATGCTTATTGCACTCCATTTCTCTTTTGATTTCAACTGAATCTATCATGTGATTTTAATGAGAAAAAATATTATTATTTTTAAAAGAGAGAATTAATTGTTACAATATACATACAAGGGTAGGCAGTGTCCCTTGTTTAATGGGTTATTTTATTTTTCGATGAATATTTTTATTCTATTTCATTAAAGCAATCATGTTACAAACTATACACAATCCAAAATAAAGTATAAAAAATGGTTATTTTTATTTTGTCCCTCCCTAATACTAAGAATTTAATTGAGGTCTTTTAACCTTTTAGCTAAGTGGAAATATTACACTCTTGATCCCTCATAGAAGTATTTCTTCAGTTTAAGCTCATCTAAACCATTTCTTTTTAAATTTCCCCTCTCCAAAATATTACTATACTTTTATCACTATTAAAGTTTTTAACTTTGGCCGATGAATATAATTCATATGCCCCTTTTATGTTCCTTTCATATGTCTATAGCACGTGTATTATCAATAAAATAGTTAAAATATTAATTATAAATACATGTGATATAAAATTATTAGTGAGACATATAAAGGTGCACAGAAAAGGAACATGCGAATTATATTCATTTTATAACAGCTAATTATGCATGATTCAATATGGATTGCTTATTAGGGTTTTGAGAAAGTGCGAATACATATCTAAAGAAGAAAAGAATGGTAAAAAAATGAAAATGATCTGTTACCTAACTCTTTATAATCGAACTTATCTTAAACACAAAGAAGAGTAATGGAATGGTAAATTTTTTTTTCATTACAGTGAGTTCACACAATTAAACCCTAAAAAAACAGGAAGCTAAGAGAAACAAGTGCTTTTCTTTAATGGTTTGATTCAAATGAAACGTTTTTCTTTTTCTTCACAATCCTTATTAAAAATATATTTGTATTTATAATTATAAACCAAAATCCCTCTTTCAAAGTCATCTTTTGTCACAAATTATAATATTAAATTATAGTTTCTGTCGCGATCGCGGTTGCAGTGTTGCGATTTCGATAACCAACGGTTTAAAAGAGCGGGCAAATCAAGCGTTTCTTGGGCACGGCATAGAGTCGAGTTGCACGAGGTGCGGTGAGTCCAAACACATCGCTCATGTCGAGTTCACTCGGTTTCATATGTATATATATATTCCCTCATTTGTTCTGTGGTATTTACAAGGAGTTTCTTTTACAGTTTTTTAAAGTTCGTTTTTTTATCGTATATTTTAACGTTATTAGCGATTTTCATCTGTTTTGCTGATTTTGTATATAAACAAAATTCATTTTTATTGGTGAATATTTTATTTTCAATTTTTTTGTTTTTTTATTTTGTTTTGACAGATTTATATACATCTGCTTTTATGAATGTTTTTCCGTTTGATGTCAGCTTTTATGACAATTTCTTTTTTTTATAACATTTTTAATATGTCTTGTTGACAGTTGTCTGTCTTTTGACATTTTAACGTTTGAGTGACAGGTATCAACGAGCGTTTTTATAAGCGAATGATGACGGTCTGTTTATGCTTATAATTCTCTTTTGTGGTTTTACCAATATGCCAAGAACAAACAACGAAAGAATTCACTTTCTTCATAGAGCACTCTGATCAAAGTAGTTAACCGTTAGATTTCATTCAAAAAATTTCATGTTATTCTGAAAGTGATGAGTTTTGTTTTTGTACGTCTTTGACACCCTTTAGATTTTATTGTATTCAATTTTTAGCATTGAATTTTCAATATATGTGGTGTAATTCTTTTGCCATCTTTAAAAAAATTAATAACATATTTATAATTTAAATATCGATATATAATTATAAAATAATTCTAAATTTATTTTTGAAAAATTATATATGAATTTAAAAGAAATAAAGAGACATGGGCCATGCACGTTGTTTTCAACCAACGTAAGGAAAACGTTAGCAATACGAAAGTATGAATAATTAAAAAAAGATTTGGGATTTATCCAAACACGAAAATGCTTATTGCACTCCATTTCTCTTTTGATTTCAACTGAATCTATCAAGTGATTTTAATGAGAGAAAAATATTATTATTTTTAGAAGAGATAATTAATTGTTACAATATATATACAAGGGTAGACAATGTCCTTTGTTTAATGGGTTATTTTTATTTTTCGATAAATATTTTTATTTTATTTCATTAAAGTAATCATGCTACAAACTGTACACGATTCAAAATAAACTAGAAAAAGGGTTATTTTTATTTTGTCACTCCCTAATAGTAATATTAAGACTTTAATTGAGGTCTTTTAACCTTTTAGCTAAGTGGAAATATTACACTCTTGATCCCTCATAAAAGTATTTCTTCAGTTTAAGCTCATTTAAACCATTTCTTTTTAAATTTTCCCTCTCCAAAATTTTACTATACTTTTATCACTATTAAAGTTTTTAACTTTGGCCGATGAATATAATTCATATGCCCTTTTTATGTTCCCTTTATAAGTCTATAGCACGTGTATTATCAATAAAATAGTTAAACATGTTAACTGTAAATACATGTGATATAAAATTATTGGTGAGACATATAAAGGTGCACAGAAAAGGAACATGCGAATTCTATTCATTATATAACAGCTAATTATGCATGATTCAATATGTATTGCTTATTAGGGTTTTGAGAAGGTGTGAATACATATCTAAAGAAGAAGAAAAAGAATGGTAAAAAATGAAAACGGTCCGTTACCTAACTCTTTATAATCGAACTTATCTTAAACACAAAGAAGAGTAATGAAATGGTAATTTTTTTTTATTACAGTGAGTTCACACAATTAAACCCTAAAAAACAGGATGCTACGAGAAACAAGTGCTTTTCTTTAATGGTTTGATTCAAATGAAATGTTTTTCTTTTTCTTCACAATCCTTATTAAAAATATATTTGTATTTATAATTATAAACCAAAATCCCACTTTTAAAGTCATCTTTTGTCACATTTATAATATTAAATTATATTCTCTGTCGCGATCGCGGTTGCAGTGTTGCGGTTTCGATCACCACGGTTTAAAAGAGTGGGCAAATCAAACGTTTCTTCGGCACGGCATAGAGTCGAGTTGCACGAGGTGCGGTGAGTCCAAACACATCGCTCATGTCGAGTTCACTCGGTTTCATCCCGTCGGGCAATTCCCACGTGAAACAGTGGAGCAAATGAGCCACGGCCAAATCGAGCGCGTATAACCCGAGTGTCATACCCGGACACGACCTCCTACCCGACCCGAACGGGATGAACTCGAAGTTGCTCCCTTTGTAGTCCGCTACACCTTCTTTCAAGAACCTTGATGGCTTGAAACTGTCGGGGTCTTCCCATGAGTCCTTATCCCGGCCGATGGCCCAAGCGTTGATCATCACGCGCGACTTCGCCGGGATTTGATACCCCGCCACCACGGCGTCCTCCGCTGTTTCGTGGAGAAGCAGCGGGATCGGCGGGTGGAGTCTGAGGGTTTCTTTTAGTGTGCACTTCAGGAAGGTTAGTTTTTCCATATCGGATTCTTCCACACGGCGGTCGAGACCCACCACCTCCGCCAACTCTTGCTGGACTCTCTTCATATCCTCCGGACTTTTCATCAGCTCCGCCAAGGCCCATTCTATTGCCGACGCCACCGTCTCCGTCCCGCCGAACATCACATCCTTTACAAATCATTTTCTCACTTATCAGAACTATATGCATGTAATGAAATTTTTGAAGAAAGAAGACGACATTTACCATAATAAAACATTAAAAAAAACTTATTTATATAAAATAGGTAAGTTTTTAGTGTATATATTAGAAATTAAAAAAAATAAGTGACCTAGCATTTTCATTTGTTTATGAAATTAAATAAAAAAAACTAAAAAATTTACTTTAATATTGCTGTCAGAATTTTTTTTTCTTAAATTATTGCACTGTGTAGATTAATTCCAAAACTCTGGTAGTTTGAATAATGTATCCAAAGTCGGTACTTAATGCAGCCAAATTTCATAAAAGAAACTTCAAAGTCGGCACCAGCTGAATCCGACTTTAGAGAAAAACCTCAAAATCAGCACCAACTGAATCCGAATTCAATTCACTGTTCAAACAACCATAGTTCTGGAATTAATCTACCCAAGAAAATATTTTGAGAGAAAAAATTTCTGACAGCAATATTAAAGTAATTTTTCCAAAAAAAAAAGCTTATTTTTAAAATGAAATTTTGTAATATTTTTCTTGGTAGTTGAAAATTAAAATAATAGGGAAGGGAACATAAATACCATGATAATGGCTTTGATGTTATCTCTGGTGAGTTTGATGGAGTTTTGTAGATCATCTGATTCATTTACTTTAGCTTCCTCACTGTAAAAAGCAAGCAAATCGTCCACCATGTCGGTGTCGACTTCACCGGCGCCATCATCGACGTTTTTCTTCCTCTTTTGGATGTGTTCGTCGATGATGGTGTCGATGAACCTGTCCAATGCATGACGAGCGTTCTTCAGCCTGGTGTTCAGACCTTGAGGATCCACCCACGTTAGCCACGGGATGAAATCGGCAACATTAAAAGCACCGAACAGCCTTGAGAATTCCTGCAAGATCTTGATGAATTCGTCCTGCCCTTCTTGCGAAATCGAACCGAAAGCGGCTCTGTAAGTGATGTTCTTAGTGAGGTTAAAGATCAAATCGCCCACGTTTATCGACTTTCCCTCCTTGGCCGCGACGGCTTTCACGAGGGAGTCGGTTTCGTCACGGACCGACTCCCACGATTCAGCTCTTTTCCTACTGAACACTTTCATGACACAAATCTTCCGCATCTGTCTCCAAAATGGTCCGTAATGAGCAAACGCCATGTCGGCTCGATCGTACGTCAGATAGCTGATGGCTATGGTGGCCGGCCGATTGGAGAATATGTTGTCCTGAACCTGAAGCACTTGGCGAGCCATTTCAGGGTTAGAAATAGTAACCGTATGCAAATACCCCATCTTCATATGAAATATGCCGCCATATTTTTGAGCAAGCTTGGCCAGTCCACGGTGTGTTAACTGGTCCATCATCATCATGTTGCCGACTATCGGCAACCCTTTCGGCCCCGGAGGAAATGGTTTCCGACGAAGCCGAGAAACTAGGCCGAGGAGGAGTAAGAAAGGGACGATGAAAAGAAGGGCCATGGGCAATGGCTCCATATTTTGTACCATAGAGATTATATTATCCATGGCTTGTTTTTTTACTTACAAAATTGCAACTCTATGAATGTTGCTACCTTTTTGTCACATATTATGGGGTCTTTTATAAAGGTTTTTGGATACCCCTGTGGGGAAAATAATGGAGCAATGCCACAACTAGGGCATAAATATTTTTTTATTGAGAGATTACATGTCATTATATTTTTTTAAATACCAAACCTTATAATTAGTGGTCAATGTATAAAAAATCATAAATAATTTTAAATGATATATCCAATTTTTTTAGTAGGATACATTACTATTTTATAATGGATTAATATATTATACACTGGCGGTGGAAACTGAAAGTTTCCACAAGCGCTTTAGTTTTAGGGTATAAGATTTAGGGGTTTAGGTGTATGGGTTTAGAATTTAGGGATAGTTGTTTTAATTTAAGGTTTAAGATTATAATTTACGGTTTATAGGTTAGGGTTTAGTTTTTAGGGTAATATGGTGAGGATTTAGGTTTTAACCTATAAACCCTAAATTATAACCCTAAACCTTAAATTAAAACAACTATCCCTAAGTTCTAACCCCCTACACCTAAACCCCTAAACCATATACCCTAAACTAACTCCCTATACCCTAAAATTAATACATATACTATGAGAAAAAATTAAAATAAAATATAATGAAAAAATAAATATGAACATAATATGAATACACATTTTTTAAATATTTTATATAGTATTATAAAATATTTAAATACAATTATGACATAAACAATGATGAAAACACAAACTAACAAATTTCATATACTTTGGGAAATAGCTTTTATTCTACAAAACAATAAATTCAAGTTGAGATTGATTTGAAAAAAGATTGTAAATCCATTTTTGGTATATGGAGAAATTAATTATGAACCTAATTTATATATCCGATTATTCGAGAGATAGTTAAACTTATGTTATTTTATCCTTAAACGTTGTGATTTTTATTAATGGAAAATTTAAGAATAATTGTTATGATTACATTTGGAAATTAAAAACATAATATTTCTACTTATGAATAAAATTACCATTATGGAAACTTTTTATCTATATTTTTTCAAGAAATGGAGACATCAATCATTGAGGATTTGAATGAATGGGGACTGCTTAACATCTTTGGTGGGAAAATAGTTTCATTTGAAGATAAATATCTTCGGAATTTCGTCGACAATCGATTAGTCTAAAGAAATAAATGTTAATTTTTAAGTAAGTTAAAAATTAAAATTATGATATTATAAATAATATAAAAATACATTGAAAATATTTTTATAATAAATTTATATAATATTTTATTTAAATAAATCGTCAATAAATCAGATACCGATAATTATACTAAAGATATTTCAAAAGCTATAGGCATATACCCAAAATATCTTCAAAGGCCATTTGCAGGACACATTTAATTTATTAGCCAATTGGTAACAATATGAGCTTTTTTTCATTTATTTTGGTTGGTATGTAAGAGGTTGAACAAATTATTATCATATAAGGAATCTCAAATTAAGATGAAATAATTAATATCATGTATACATAATGTTTGAATTCGAATTATCTAAATGAGATATATCATTCTTTATTATTAAAACCACTCTACGAGTTCAGGTTTATTTTTTTTTTACTGAGGTTGAATTAAAGTGTGAATTTTGAAAACTTCATCATTTAATGAAAGAAAGGTGAGAGATTTGATGCCAGACCTTACTTATAACTTTGCAATTAAAATCGCTATCTTCCTGCCTTGGATATTGGAACCTTTGAGTGTCTCATCCCACCATTTTTTAATATGTAATATATTTTCATGTAAAAAACTAAATAAATTTTTAATTAACAAAAAATTGGTTTTATATTTCACAAGTGAAATTGTACAGTTGCCATATATCATTTAATTATAAAAATAATTTTATAAAAAAACACACAAAACAACCATACTATAGTACTTATAAAATATGTTTGTTTTTTTTCATTCGCAAATATATAAAATAATAATCATTTACCAATTATTCTTACAATCTAAGATAATGGTCGGGATTGCGTGTTTTAAGCATCACTTAAACGTCATAGTTTTTTCACTTCTTTTTCAAACACTTAATTCCCAAACTCTAGAAAAATCCATTTATATTAGTGTTTATTTTAAGCATTTAGTTTACTCAGTTGTTTATTTTTGTTCACTCATATTTCTTTAGGTCATAAATTTTAGACCCACTTGAAACACTCCTACTTCCCCTAAAACTATATAGGGCGGGGAGGGGCAATTGCCCTCATCCCAAATATTTTTTTTCACCTTGGTCCTATATAATTTTTTTAAAATTGATTTATTTATGAATTTATCCCCTCAAACATTTGTGTTTTGCCTCTAACTCCAAATTTTAATTTTGTCTTTGAGTTTAGAGTTTATGTATAGTGTTTATAATTTAAAATTTAGGATATAAGATCTAAGATTTCCGGATTAACATTTTAAATTTTTTATTTTATAGTTTACCAAGATTGTGTAAATTCTTATCCAAATATAACACTTTTATTAAAATATTAATCATTTTGATTTTATACCGATACAAGTGAAGTACACGCCCCATTATTAATTTATTTGAATTTCCTTTTTGGGGGTTGGGATGAACGTGTCAAATTAATTGAGGGTCACTTTCATGATTTTCTGAAAACTAAAACCACCAAAGCAAGCAGCATTTTATACCGATATAAGGAGTTGATTTGCATGAATAACAGTTTGCCACATCATACATCAGGTTAAACCTATAACAAAGGATTAGTTTGCTTCCACCATTTTTAAGCTGTCCTTTCAGGTTGCACTAACCTGGTTCGGCTGCTGTTAGTTGATCTAAAACTCATGACCTAAAGAAATATAAAGAAATAAAGACGAATAATTTGACTAACAAGTCAAATATACTTACTATGTTCCTTAGTTAATTATAGATCGAACCAACTCGATTTAAGTTAAGATGAGTCAGAATCATATAAGAACCCCAGTGTGAACAAGAATTATGTACTTTGTTTGTTTGCTCACTATTTCTAATGGTTCAAATCGTATTGTTGGTCTGCAGACGTAGAATGGAAAAGGATATATACCTGTTACAGGGAGAATTTTGTGTATAAGACATAATTAAATTAGTTGACATTAAGCATTAATTAAAATTTGAACTACTAGTATTTTCCATTAAAATAAATTTACGCTTAGGTAGATTTCATTTAGATTTGCCATAAATTATGAAATACCATCCATATAATTAATGAAAGGGAAATAATTTGGTTGTTGAACATAAAAATTGGGAAATTAAAACGAGAAATTATGAGAAACTTTGGCATTTGGAAGAAATGAAAATGCTGGGATTCAAGCCTAATTAGAAGTCAAGAGAAAAATTGATATTTTATCAACAAATTAAGATTTTATATGCTTAGTACTGGTTTTTAGGTGTGTGCAAAATAAACCGTTAATCGGTATAATCGTTAAATTTTATCAATTAATTAACCTACCGTTAAAGCTTAAACGGTTTCAGTTAACCAACCGTTAAAAAAGATGGTTAATGGTTAACTGTTATGAAATTATTTAGACATAAAATGAAGTTTGTGATTAGAAATTCTTTATTTAAATATTTTTTCTAAAAATTTTAATATAATATTTATCGGAGAGATAATTTTATTATTCTCAAAAGAATTACGGAACATTTGGAAGAAAAAAAATTGTAATAAGTTACATGTTAACTTGTAACCAAACTGTTAAGTAACGGTTAACATGTTAACCGTTTAAAATTTAATGATTAACCATTCTTTAATAGTTATGTTTACAGTTCAATAACCGATATAACGATTAACTAACCGTTTATGTTAAATAGTATGATTAATCTACCATAAAGACCCCTACTGATTTTCCCTTGCTATTAAATTCAATAAGTGTTGAATTTAAATTAGAAGGTAGGGTTTATCTATTTTATCTTTATTTTCTTCAACTACTACCAGAATATATATATTAAAACAGTGTACTGCTCTCTTTTAGATCTCAATTATTTTTATTTATAAATTTAAGGTTTATACGTAAAATTAACTCCTAAATTATATTTTTTATTCGAATAATTTAAGTTTTAAGGTTAAAAGTGGTACATAAATTATTCTAATTTATTTTCCTGTTTATCCAGAAAACAATGTTGATTCTTTGAATGCCATGTCAGCAAGATTAGAGATAATGGATGAAGTTGGGGTTAGGTGGGTGAAGTATATGTTATACTTATTTTAAGTTTCTCTAACAAGACAAATCTATCTTTTGTAATGATCTTCCCCCTGGAGAAAATTTTGAAAAACCCTCTCAGAAAATTGACTTTTTATTTCTTTATTTATATCCAATCAAAACATGGGGCACAAGGGGTTAGGTGAATTTCTGAGGTCGGCGGATTGAGAATAGAAAAAATAAACAAATATTGATATGTCATATTTTTAAAAAAATAATTGTATGAGCATTTGTTGTTGAGTAGTTCTGACGAGAGTCTTAACTGACATGATGAATATCGTTATTTAAATTTAGAGAATTTTATTACCGAAATGAGTTATATTAAATTTAGCTTTCAATAGGTGATTGAATTGCACAAATTTTTGAGTGAAAATTTAGTTTGTTCATACAAAATTGATTATTGATATTTGCTCTTTTTTACAAATATTTTGTCGGGTTGGGCGAGTGTAATTTATTTTTGTTTCGAGGGAAGATAATGCAATGACGGATTACCTGGCTAAAGCGGGACTTCGAAGACAAAATTTATTTAAGGCATGGTGGTAAGTTGTTATTTGAATTAGGAAGGTTTTGTAATTTGCTTTTTATTTCGGGTAATGTATTTGTTTTCTGTCTAGTTGTATGATGTATCAGCAGGGAAAGCCAGATTTATAGTTGTTTTGTTATTTCGAGCGATGGATCTTGTTGTTTTTAAGGTTGATCTGATTGTGTGTACTCTTTTCCTCCACTTAAGTTTAGGGAGGTTTTTAATGAGACACATAATTCAGTCTTGGGTGTTTTATGATTAATTAATCAAATCATAATTTTGCCGGAAAAAAACATATATTTTATCGATCATGTTATTGAAGTGAAAATTTGAAGAAAGGGAAATATTCAAACTAATTTGTCAAAAATATGATGTGAAACCAAATGTCTCATTCAAGAATTTCGTCTGTGCCTTTGATCAAGAATCATTCAACTGGAATAAAACTATGGTAAGTGCGCAGCCTTCATTGGACAATAACGCCAGTGGCACGGTGACTATTGGGTGTGGGGTATTCCGTATTCCCATCCGAATCCGAAATTTTCACTAACATCTGATAAGTTTGATTCTCGACATTTAAATTCTTTTTTTTATATTTCAACCTACGTAAATTTTAATGCAAAACGATGAACCCAATGACCAATCCATGGTTTCTATAGCTTGATTAGGCCTGGCAAATTTAACCCGAGACCCGAAAGTCGAATCAAGTTACTTGAACCGAGTCCCGAACTAAAACCAAAAATCAACTCGAAATTGACCCGAAATTTAATCCGGAACCCGAAATAAACAAAACCGAAATTGAACCGAATGGACCCCAACCGAATGGACCCGATTAATAGAAATAAAGAAAGATAAAATATGAACAACCGCACAAGTCACTAAAATGTCAAATATATTGACTTTATGAAGTCATATATAGGGTGTAAAAATCTGACCAACCTAAACATTTGATTAAAATCGACTGATCTCTCATTGAACCGAAAATAACCGAACCGAAATGACTCGAAACGCAATAGACCTGAACTAAAACCGAACCGAAACCGAATCTAAATAAAAAATATTAGACTCGAAATAACCAAAACCGAAATAACTTGAACCGAATCCGAACCGATTGGCCCGTTTACCACCTCTAAGCTTGCTTGGTCTAATTGGACACACATTTAACAAATCATATGTTGATTTTATATAAAAAATTGTGAAAACTATTGTGAATGGTAAGCCATTAACATCAACAATGTCAATTGCTATGAACTCTTTCTAAAGTATTTTATCATATGATTGAAGGAGACATCGACATATGTGTTGATCTTGAAACGTTCACTATTTCTTGATGGTGACATGTTTTTTGACTCTCAAAGTATATATAGAAGTAGGCTGGCATTACTTGACAGGCCGAACACAACCGAATTGGTTTTGTAAGAAAATTCTATATACATTAAAAAGTCTATAGACTTTGAATGGGTATTTGACAACAACAACAACAACAACTCCCTTTTTTATTAATTTCTTGAGGCTTTAGTACTTGTATAAGTGTTCACATCTGTATATGTTTATATTACCCCTCTTACTTCATTCATACGATATATTGATCTCACACAAATAAAGTAGTAGTATTACTTAGTCAGGGACGAATTAGGATTGAATATCGAAAGAACTTAACTGTCTAAGTTCAAAATAATAAAGATTTATTAAATATTTAATCTTGGGCTGTTAGGATTGTTTATGCTATGTTTGGTTGTCACTTTAATTTATTTAACTTTTTTAAATTTATTTGAGGATATAAACGAGATAAAAATCTGTTAGATTAACCTATCAAGTCAAATCGTGCAGGTATTTTTTGTTTATGCTCCAAGAGAATCAAATCGGCTAGCGGATCAACTTGCAAAAGATGACATAAATCGAATTGATATTTTTAAAGCATGGTGGTAATCTTCTTGCTTATTTGACTGAAGTTTTGAGTGTTTTTAAACGGTTATCGGTATTGTATTGGTTTGAGCCAAAAGCGAAGAACAAATCTGCTGTTGTATCCCCAATTTTGCCTAGTTGAGATGTACCTTTTTTTCTATTTAGGTCTAGGGATGTTTTTAACGAAGCACTCAACTTGGCTATATCATTTCAATAAAATTTATTTTGCTGAGAAAAAAATAAAAATTTATTCGAGGATATAAACGAGATAAAAATCTGTTAGATTGAGTGTTATCTCACATCAATTAAATCTCGAATCGATAATGAGTTATTAGGTTAAAGGCCTAACAAATATAACTATGCCACCTGCCATATCCCATGGCAATTAAAATGAATTGAATGGTATTAAATTTGAAATATTAAGTTGAAGCCAACTTTGAATAAGATTATGCAACTGACATTGTAATTAGAAGTTCAAATCAATAAGTAGCGTTGCTACTAGCTTATGATTTGAACCGAGTCTTCTTTAAAGTATTCGGGCGATAACGTTAGGCCAGATAAATAGGTTTGGACAAAAAATTTAGATGGGTTTTGTAAACGAATCGAACGAACACGAATAATATTGTGTTCATGTTTGTTCATTTAACTTTAATCGAAAAATAAATGAACACAAATATAAACGAACACAAAATATTTTGTTCGTGTTCGTTCATTAAGGAATGTAACTTGTTCATATTTTTTCATGTTCTTTCGTTAAAATGATAAATGGACACAAATGAACATAAACAAATACAAACGAACATAAATAACATATATAATATGTTAAATATTTAATATTTTGGGTTAATTCGATTAATTCAGTTAATAAACTGATTTTAAACTGAATTAATCGATAATTGAAATTTGAAAAAAAAATTCTTAATCGTTAGCCGAAACCTAAAATTATCTAACAGATTAACCAATTTTATTTTGGTTCGGCGGTTAGTTCGGTTTAACTGAACAATGAACATTACTAGCCGATAAGAAAGAAGTTTTTAACGAGTCATAAAATAGGACTTGTCAACTCGAATAACTCGAATTTTTTTTACTCAACTCAACTCGATCTAATGCTCAGCCCTAGACATAAGTGAATAAATTTAAACGAACATAAATGAACAGATTACCGAACGTTCACGAACATAAATGAACGAACGAGCCTTTTATTCGCGTTAATAATTTAATCAAACGAACAAAAAATCTTGTTCATATTCGTTCGTTTGTTTAACAAATAAACAAACATAAACGAACTTCCCGCCAAACGATTCATAAACGGTTCGTTGAAGATTCGGTCTATTCACAATCCTAGTTTCAAACTCGGACTGTAATATTCAAGGTCTGAGTCTTGGCTAATCTGTTTTTTAAGTTTATAATGGATATTTTGTATACTTTATATCATATAAAATTAAATCTATAACGATATATAATACTATAATATAAAAATTAAAATGTTATTTGAAATTATTCGATTTTAAATATATCCAAAGTTAAGCAGTTGAGAAGGGGACTCTGTTAGTCATTTATAAATATGAATGACTTTGGTAAAAATTTCGAACAAAACCTTTTTTGTCTTTTTTGGTATTTCTTTTCATGCCTTAATATTAAAAAATAAATTTTAAATTCTAACCTTAACTTCTAAACTTTAAAAATACATCATATCTCAAATTCTCTAAATCATAACCCTAATTTTCAACCTTAACCTCAAATTCTAAACCTATTTTTTGGGTGAGACATGTAAATGACAAACGATTTTCATTTAAAATTGTGAGGCTTATATTTTGAGTTGGGTCAGGTTTAAATATACATATAAATGCTCAACTCGAACCTACTCTCAACCACCTACTACAACTGCTGGTGCTTGAACCCGTGACCTCTAAGAACAACAATTTTTCCCTTAACCACTGAAGCAAGTTGGTTCGTGGCACTAAAACCGAGTTAACCATAATATCAAACTCAGTCGGGCTATAATATTAAATGGAGATTAGGATCAATTATTAAATGAAAATTGAAAACGTGTTCGTCCCCCAAACAATTTGGGTAGTGGGGATCCGTCAAAGTGGTCCAATCCCTACACCTAACGCATCAACACATTTGGTAGAATCAAGGGGCCATGTCCAGCTGCAGCTGCCTGCAATTATTTTAGCCAACAACTTAAAGCAACGTGTAACTGATGGTCTGTTCTTAGCTTACAAAACCAATATGAAGATCATTCCCTTTTTGTAACAAATCCGGAAAGATTAGCAGAAATCAAGATTGTTTCCTTTCTGTTGTGCACACAACAAACAAAAAATAAAATTAAATAAACAAGAATACAACACATTTAACGAGGTTTAATAGTGTGCTTATGTCCTTGGGGAGTAAAAAGCGGTTGTTTTCTTTTATTCAGTCGATGATCTTTAGGTTACAAATAGCACATCTATTTATAGACCTGAATACATAGTCACCGATAAACCTTATTCAATAAGATCTCCTACTTAAATTATATTTCTACTCATATAAGTAACCATACCCGGTACAATTACAAAGATACCCCATACCATACCGCAGGGGCTTCGTCCCCGCACCCCAACTTACTTAATCCAAATCCATCGAAAATTCGAGTGCTCATTTGATGAACAAATATTCTCGCACCATTCGCTCATTCCCGCTCTAACACATATTCTTTCACAGTATATAAGCCATAAACACTTTGAACTTATCCTTCTTCATCGTAAAATCCCACTAAGACCAAAAACGTGTGCATTGCACTCATAAAGCTCACTCTCCTTATCTCCAAATTTATATAAATAATAAAAGATTTGAGTTTCCTCAATCCCCCCAATGATCCCCACAGCTATATGTATCGATATAGTTATTGCTACTCAAACTCGTATCCCTAATGAGATTAACTCGCCCACGACCAATAGGACTACACCTTAAATTCAGAGTATGAAATGCCTTTGGGACAAAAATTTTCTATCCATTTTTGGTGTCATTTTCTATTCTCCTAAAAAAATTTAAATTTTAAGTTATAACCCTATATTCTAAATCCTAAACCAATAACCTTAAAAAATACACCTTATATCCCATCTTTTTAATAAGAGCTTAGAATTTAATCCCTTAAATCATAACTCTAAACTTAATTTTTTAGTATTATACAAACGAAAAGGGGCAAAAAAAAATTCTTTCTATTCGTGCCTTTAACCCATCTTTTTAATAAGAGTTTTGGTCTTTGAATAATAAATCTAGCATTCTACTTCAGTCCATGTGATTTTATTGTTTATTAAAAACTGGAAGCTCCAATATGGCACTACTTTTTTGACTAATACTTAACCGAGATTCTTATAACTAAAAAAAAAGAGACTCCTTAAAAAGTCAGCATTGCACCTATAGGCAAAAACAAATGCACCTAGATTTTTTTTAATTTTTTTTAATTGTCACGTTTACAACTAAACTCTGGAATCAAATTTTTTTTAAAGCTAAGATGATTACAAGTAGTATCTGTTTTGAATATACTCTTAACCATTTGACAATGTATGCTCAATCACCCTGCTGCAGCTGCTGGTACTTGAACCCTTAACTTCTAGAAACAACAACCATTTCCTTAACCACTGAGGCAAATTGGTTCATGCGAATCAAAAAAATTTAAGGTATAGTATTTTATATAAAAGATATAGATGAAATATATTATAGTTTGGAGAATCAAGTTAGTTGCCAAGTCTATAGTTTTCCCCATTCTAGTTAGTATGCAAATACAAAAGTTTTGGGCCTTCCACCAAATGAACAAAAAGGTAGGAAATGGTGGAAGTTAGGCGGCCATGGCGGATTCAGTGACAATGAATAAAGAATATATAGGTTGACGAAATGAGGAAATCCTGCATTTTTCTCACATGGAGAAATGACAATATGAACATATAATCTATTATTCCTTGGGGGCCCTTACCTGGATGGCCAGATCACCGACCACCATAATATCTCAACAACAATGGCCACACCACTACTACCTTAAAATATCATTCGTCAACCACAAGGTAACATAAACCCTAAAAACCGAGGCGGAAAAATTCGGAACCGTTGACATGTTCGATCTAGTAAAGTGCACTAAACCGATGTATCAAACCGGTTAAACATCGAGTAAACTAGATTAGTGTACTTTACCGGATCGAACATGTCAACGGTTTGATGCATCGGTAAGAATGCAAATTTTGGTACTTTAAACAAATGCAAATTTGATGGAAGATAGATACCATGTCGCTAAGAATCTTAAAACTAGTATTTCTGGTAATGAAATAAGGCCCAATTTGGCAGTGTCTAAAGAGAATTAAATGGACATTAAAGGGATTCAGAATTGGAATGTCTGCAGGGCCCGTCATATTTTGTCTGTGTTTCTATATTCGGTGCTTATTAGGGGACTAAACTAACCATTTTAATTTTCATTGGGTAGCCATGAAGTTCATGAAACTATATTTATAATTAAGGTAACTATAAATTTTGGTACTTTACGAACGACATTGGTCCAAGTGGTAAGCAGTTTGGTATCGTTTAAGTAGATCTCGTGTTCGAAGTTTTGTGTATGCAAAAAAAAATTGTTGAGAGACTTACCCACCATAACCATGTGTGCGACACGAATCGGTCCGAATTAAACAGGGTAAAGCACTGGAGAATTGGGAGGGCAACCAAAAATTTTTTTAGGGGTACTTTGATGTTATGTGTAATGTGGTATTCAATTTTTTTAGTGTAATTCGGCACTTAACTTTTTTATTTACACATTTGAATTCTATAGATTTAAACTTATAATTTTAAGGTCGTTTAGTTAAAAATATAATGTGTTACAGGTGTTAAAATCCCAAGTATAAACACGGTTGATTTGAAAAAATATTAGTTACATAATTGCATCATAAACAAATAAATGTTAGGTATCTAACAGCACCATTAAAAAAGTTGCAATCTAATTAAACCATTAAAAATGTTAGCTATCTAATTGCACCAAAATAATTAGATACCACATTACACATAAATGTCAAGTTTGGTACCAAAATTTAAACTTGATTTCAGTTTTGTAATTTTGAGTTTTTTTTATCAGAAGTAGAGTGATGTATTGTCATAGCATTCGTGCAAGAAAAAAGAAACAAAAATGTTAAATATGGCTCATATACTGTTAAAGAACAAATCAACAAAGAGAAATTAAAATTTTTGTTTATACTTGCGGCGGTGCAGAAGGAGCAATAGAGGTGGAAGTAGTAGTGACAAAGGCAAAGGAAATAGCGGAGGAAAATGTAATCCACGCAATGTAAAGGTAACAGCGATGGAAAAAGCAGTGACCGCGACGCCATAGGAGGAGGAGGGTAGCCAGAAATAAACTGAGTGTTAAGGGATAGTTGCACACTTTGAAAACTAACTCTCATATAATTCATGTATTTTCTTATATTTTATATCGATGACCAAAATTCGCACCTCCTAAAATTTTGTAATTTTACACCTTCTAAATTTCTAATCTAACTCCATGACAGTTCACACCTCTTAACATAAAATCTCGAGTATATCGATAGGATAGCCGTATAAAGCCAAACCACGGGGCATGCACATTGAAAGGGCAAACAAACCTTTCTTATTAATAATACCGAGCCTTATCTTCCAACCACTTCCACTTGCAATTGCATTTGCATGACATAAAAATGTAGTTTTGGCTTTGCCATTGTAATGTATTACGCATGTTCCAATCTTGTAAATATGGAATCCATATTTGTTTCAAGAGAAATGTGACATGGAATCGATCACAATTCACAACTATGGGATTCGATTTCCAACCAATAGTCCCCACCATGACTCAACCAAGTGAATTATTTCCCACCTTTACTTGGCAACCTAAATATCCTATCCTATTCCTAAACCAAATCAAATAATAGCACAATATTCCCATCACCCACACAATTCCCACTTCCTCACTCCTCTTGCCCATTTTATTCACTATATGCATGTCCATCTTACGATTTATGTTTTTTTTTAAAGGTAAGGGCCCTCATTAAAAAACCCCTCTGCACCTAAATAGGGGGAAAATAGTGCCCAACTTTTTATTCAATTTAAGATAACGTACATACGAATAATACACCACAACGAGAACCACTCTTGTCCAGCTTATAGTGAACTATTACAAGACAACCTAAAATTTTCACACAAAATTCACCAAACCTCAAGAGGTTTAGTCATTACCCCGAAACACAGATTTAAAACAAACTGAGACTTCAACAAACACTTCTATCGGCTACCTATTGTCCGACACAACTCCGGCCATTTTTCTGCCCTCCACCGCCAAATTATGTGCATCGCTGTTCTGCTCCCGGTATACCGACTCGACAACGAAGTGAAAGTCTTTGCACATTGATCTGCACTTTGTAATTGCCTCCTTGAAAGGCGCAGGGCAGTCCACCTCATCCGTAATCCAACGTACTGCCATTTGGCTATCGGACTCGATAACGAGGGAGTAGTTCTCAAACCAATTTGATCGAATAAAGCTCTGACCTGCTTCCAAGATTGCGTTAATTTCTGCACCAGTCGGGTCCGAAAGGCCACCATGTTTCGAGAATTTCAGCAGAAGACGACCTTGATGGTCCCTTAAAATTCCTCCTAAGCCACTGGGACCATAAGCACCTTCCACCGAAGCATCAACGTTGAACTTGAGCATACCCGGTGGCGGAGCAATCCACGACTCCTTGCAAGCTAGCCTCTTAAGTTTTGTTCGTACACTTAGCAAATTTGGATGTGACAGAAAGTCTATGGTAGAAGTGAAGGACTCCGGCCACTTACATTTACACCAGAACGCGATTCTTGCTAGTGTCGACATAAATAAGCTGTCAGCGTCTATTGGTATATTCCTGAAAATTCTCTCATTTCTAAAAAGCCAGATTGACCAAATAAAGCCGAATAACGACAGAATCCATACTGGTCTCGCCCTCCAATCAACATGCTGATCATACCAGATTTCGACGAGGCTTCTTAGGTTTTCCGGCATCACTAAGACAACACCCCAACACTTCCACCATCGCTGCCATATCCTCCAAGTAAACACACAACAACAAAACAAATGGCTAACCGATTCGGCCTCCTTTAAGCAAAGAACACATGTTCCACTACCAATGTTTCGAATGCCTCGCTTTAAAAGATTATCGGCTGTCGGTATTTTGTTAAGAACCGATCTCCACACGAACATTTCCACCTTAGGGGGAACCAAATTTACCCAGATTTTCTTCCAAAAATTGTCCGGTATCGTAACTCCTCTGCTCTCAGTCAAGCAGAAATCTTTGCTTCTATATAATCCAGACAACGAGCCACACCATTTTAATTGGTCGGTTTCATTGTAGGACCTTGACGCTCTAGATAAAACTTCTAAGAATTCATTCCAAATAACACGTTCCCATTCGAACAACACTCTTCTGAGTGTGATTGACCACTGCCACTGATTCTCAATTTTATAACCATACTCACAGACAAATCCATTAGGAATAGAGGCTAACCTGTATATTCTAGGAAAAGCATCTTTCAGCGATCTGACATCTGTCCAGTAGTCGGACCAAAATCTAATCGATCTGCCGTCTCCCAATACCCATCTTAAGTTGGATACAAAGCTATCATTTGTGTTGCGAAGAGGAGTCGTGATACTTCTCCAAACCCAAGAGGTAGATCTGCTTGGAGTTATACTGGGTATCCAAGAGCATTCTTCCAAATTGTATTTTTCCACAATCACTCTACACCACAACTCTTGTTTTTCCGATCCGAATCGCCAAAGCCATTTATTCAAAAGAGCTCTATTTTTAACTTTCGTATCAACCAGGCCTAACCTCTCTTTCGGCCTGCATATCTGTTCCCAGCAAACCCACCGAATAGGTCTCGAAGAAGTTGGACCCCAAATAAATTTGGATATCCACGAGTTAACTTTAGCTTCCACTCCAACTGGTATCTGAAAAATACTAAGAAAATACACCGACATACTAGCAAGAACTGATTTAGTCAACATGATTCTTCCAGCAAGCGATAAGAAAGCTCCCTGCCACCCTTCAAGTTTCGCTTGCATCTTATCAATGACAGGCTGCCACAGGGAAGGGCAGTTTCTTGGTGCCCCCAACGGTAATCCTAAATAGGAGAACGGGAGAGATCCCACACTACACCCGATCAAATCAGCCCATTTTTTTGTTGTAGCTTCTTCGACATTCACCCCTATTAAGCATGTTTTTTTAGGTTCAAGGAGAGACTAGAAGCCAACTCAAAAATAAGTAACAACCTCTTGATGTTCCGAACTTGTCTTTCCTCAGCTTTAGCGAAGACGATCAAGTCGTCTGCATATTGAAGGTGAGAGATGGACAGACCATTAGTACCCACTTCAGCCCCCTCAAAATATCCTTTCCGAACCGCGTCACGGATTAGTGAACTAAGTGCTTCACCGAATATGTTGAACAAGTAAGGCGACAGAGGGCAACCCTGTCGCAGGCCTAGACTTATCGGAAAAAAATTTGAGGGAAATCAATTCACAAGAACTGCAATTCTTACCGTCGAAACACACATAGAAATCCATCTACGCCACCTATCTCCAAAACCCATTTTCTGGAGAATCAAATCCAGAAACCTACAGTCTACCGAATCGTATGCTCGCTTGAAATCTGCCTTGAAAACCACTAGGCCCTTCTTTTTCCTTCTCATTTCATCCACCACTTCGTTTGCGATTAAAGCGCAATCAGAAATTTGCTTATCAGGTGTAAAAGCAAATTGGTTCTCGCCCACAACTTCTTTTATACAACGTGCAAGTCGTCTGGATAGAACTTTTGCCGCCACCTTGTAGAGACTGTCGATAAGGGAGATAGGGCGATAATCACTGATGAATTTAGGACATGGTTTTTTTGGGATTAGAGTGATAAACGAATGATTGAACTCCTTATCACCAACTATCCCCTGGTAGAAATCATCAAAAAATCTCAACACAGATGCCTTTAAAGAGGGCCAAAATTTCTTGAAGAAGTCTAAATTAAGGCCATCCGGGCCAGGAGCCCTGTTCCCATCAATACTGCAAATCGTATCCCAGACCTCCTTATCCGAGAAGGGGGCTTCAAGGTCCTTAGCTGCACCATCACTCAGATGCTTGAGCGCACAATCGAACCTCTTAATCGGCAAAGTTATAGAGCTGTTATATTGGAGTTTAAAGAACTCCAGAAATTCACGTGCAATCAGCTTAGGGTCAGAGTAGATCTTCCCATTGTTTTCCAGCGCTAAAACTCGGTTTCTGCACCGTCTAACTGTGGCCGACAAGTGGAAAAATTTTGAGTTTTTGTCCCCTTCGTTAAACCACCTCACTCTCGATTTTTGATGCCACTCCCGCTCCTCTCGCCTGAACTTATCCCATAACACCTGCCTCCAATGCTGCAGTTCAGATAAACTGGTCTGAACAACGCCACTCACAAGCATCTTCTGTTCGATAGCCTCAATTTTCATTTCTGCCTCCTTCACCGCGCGACCCTCCTCTTGTTTAAACAGTTTCACCCAATCCTTGATAGCCACCTTTAAGGTTTCAGATATATCAGCTTCTCCCTTACTCTCGATTGAAGATTTTGTGATCTGGAGCACCTCCGGAAAATTAAGCCAGTGGGAAAAGAGCTTGAACGGTCTGGCTTTCGAGGTATCAGTATGTTCCTTAATTAGAACAGGCTTATGGTCTGACAAACTCCGCGGTAAAGAGACTTGGATTATATTTGGGAACCAAACCAAGAACTCAGGAGACATAAGAAAACGGTCTAATCTACTTGCTGCCACACTGTGACCCCCACGGAACCAAGTATAACATTCACCTACCAAAGGAAGGTCCACCAGATTGTTCCTCTGTATGAACTCAGAGAATGTGTTCATCGATGCGTTGTTGAGTTCCATCCCTATCCTTTCCTTTTCGTTTCTCACACAGTTAAAATCTCCACCCATTATCACAGGCACATTCAAACTAGATACCACACCAGAAATTTCCTCGAAGAAAAACCTTCTGCTACCCAAATCATTCGGCGCGTACAGGTTCATAAAACAACACATATCATTTGAATTCTCAATTTGCCCAATTAAGCATACCCAGCGGGAATTGATTATGGTTTTAGTGACTTTTAACCAATTTCCATCCCATAATACAACTAGACCACCCGATGCTCCTGATGAAGGAGAAATAGTAATATCACTATACCCAGCTTTTTCAATCTCTTAACCACAACTGGTTTCAGGCAAGGAACTTTGGTTTCTTGTAGAAATAGAACTTTGAGATTGCAAGATTTAGCAGCGCTAATCACGGCACGCACCTTTTCCGGTCTGCCGAGACCACGGATATTCCAGGATAAAAGAATGCACTTCATAAGAAGGTAGAACTGACCCGAAAAAACAAAAACCAAAGGAGATGAAGAAGCTTACTGCTCCTCAGCTTCCACCTCGAACAATCTCGCAGCTATTGAACTTGGGGAAGCTTCAAATTCTACCCCCAAATCAGCTCCCATATTCAGCAGCTTCCTGACCTCGCCGTTTAGGTCTAAATTTCCGGGCGCCTTCGGGGTTCTGACAACATGCACCGGTCGGAGACACTCTGACGATAAGGCAGACTTTCTAGCCATAGCCTTTAATTTTCGGTTCTGATCCACCGCCTTTTTCTGAGATTTGCTTTTGATTCTCGGAGGGGTAGACCCATGCTTAGTCTTGTCCGACCTAACAAAGGGCCCAGACAAGCCCGGGTGGAATATAGGAGATAAAAGCTCCCCTCTGTCCTTTTCCACGGTCCCCAGACCAATTTCTACACTATGTAGTTGGGACCCATTCGAAATATCAGGCCCAGAATCTATCTTATGGCCAGTAGCAGGCCTGTCGCCCAAGCCCAAACTTAGGGGGGGTTTGAATCAGATATTATTTCTACCTCATGCAGGTTACATCCACTGGACTGGTCACGTGCTTCAAATGGCTCACTTCTAGAATCATAGAAAGTGTCATCCGTCGCACATCTCGGGCTAGGGACGCCGCCGCAATCATTAGTTGTACTGTCAGAACCGTTATTTCTCGAGCCGCCAGCAGCCTCAACCCCAAAACCATCCTGCTGAACATGGAACGAGGCATCAGCATCTGCCTCCTCCCAATCCTCCTCCGGTCGACGGTCGTCGATAAAGACTCTGTCTTCCTCAAAATCTTCTATTCTGATCACCAGTTGATGTATTACACCATGAACCAACACAGATACCCGATCCGGAATCTTTGATAAACTCGAAGTCCTAATTAATAGTCTTGCTCTGTCGAATCTCTGGAGGTTTTTGGTTTCATCCTCAACCTGCAGCACTTCACCCCAACGATTACAAAGGTTTGAGAAAAACTCTGTACTCCAAAGCTGAAGAGGAACATTTGACACCACAACCCAGCACTTGGAGAGGTGTTTCCCATCATAACCTTCAAGAAGTTCTAATTCATCGAACCAGGATCTCAACAGATCCGTCCTTGACTCCCACATTGATTGTCTCTCTTGAGCACTCGAAAGTCTAATAACCACTAGACTCCCGTCCCATGGGCACACGGTAGCCCTAAAACCATCCGACCTTAAGGCATCTTGAACTAACTCTAAATTGTACATAGTTTTGAATCTTCCCACCAGGCACTGATGGGTCCAAGCCAATTGTTCCTTACTGAACCGGATAAGTCGGTCATCCATGGCACCCTTAATAACGGGGGGGGGGGGGGGGTACTCAGAAACAATCTGAACCGCTATCATCCCGTCCCCCACTGTACCTGACTCCACGTTCTTTTCTAACAAATATTCATCTGAATGCATCAAGGATGAGTCATCCTTCTGCGAACCAGTACGACTATGATGCACCTTAGAAGACAGTAACGCTTCCTTATAGAATCTGAAGTCTCTGAACTTGAATGGGATAGGTGCTTTACTCTTCGGCTCAGCCCTGTTGACTTTAGTATTGGTTTGCTTCAGAGCCACATTATTCCTTGGAGGAGTAGGGAACGCCAAGAAAACCCTAACGATAAAGCCATCCAACTTCCTTCCATTACCTTCTGCTATTGCCCTCCTTGCTTCCGCCTGGTTGCTGAATCTGATGAATGCAAAGGTAGTAGGTCTGTGCCTTCGCTTCTTGTTCCAGTAGGCTATGAAGACATCTGTGACCCTTCCATATCCACTGAAGGCTACCCTCAAAGCCGAGCGATGGATTCTTTTGCTGATGTTATCGATAAAGACTGAGACCCCAAATTCAGGACGCTGGACCAGTCCTTCTCTCGCTGCACCACTGCTTACTCCGCCGGCCTTCGCTGCTCTGCTCCTCTCCACTCCACTCTGCGCTCCGTTCCGCTCCATTCCGTTCATTTCCTAAAGTATGTTTGGCAAATTCTCATCTTACGATTTATGTTCGGGGTGCGTGACTGCTCCTTTCAACAATGTCGTCTCCGAAGTTTAAACTTGCGTCCCCTCTCTGGGAGTGCAATGTGCCTTATCAATGCACTCAACACTTGTTTAAGGCTATTTTGATACTTGCTCCAGTTACTATAAGCAATACAAACTATTATAGGTTCAATGGCGAAATTTGGGGGCTGATTTATTTTTTTAATTTGGTAGTTTAAATTAAAATTTTCAAAAATTCTGAAGGTTTAACTAAATTTTTTAATAATTTTAAGAGATTTAATAAAAAATTAAAAATTATGAGAGATAATTTAATTAAAAATATTTAAAATTTTAAAACTTAATATGAATTTTACAAATCTTGAGAGTAACAAATTAATATTTTAAAAAATTAAAGGTCAAAATGTAAGTTTCCAAAAGTTAGTCCTCACTAAGTACGCCCTTGAAATGTGTAGGCTTATTGTATACAATGAAAATTCCACGTTAGGATTAGGATTGGTAAGTGTCCACTTGAAATCTAGATTTGTTTTTCTGTTAGTTATTTATTTTATCTACCTGAGATTTTATTTGTATCCCCCATATAAAAATTATAATTAAAAAGCTGACTAAAGACATCCACCTCAAAAATATTTCTTAACGAGCCACCATTTTTTAAAAATGATTATTAAAACTTTTACACCTAAAGTGATCACTTAAGTTGAATTAGAGATGAGGATGGAACGAGACAAAGTAGATGTTACTAAAACGGTCATTAGAGTTGTAAACGAATTGAACGTTCAGCGAATTGTTCGTGAACAATTCAGTGGGAAATTCGTTTATTTATTAGACAAACGAACTTAAACAAGATTTTATGTTCATTTAATTAAATAAACGAACATAAACAAAAGGCTTGTTCGTTCATTTACGTTTGTGAACGTTCGACGGTAGCAGAGCCAGAATTTTCATCTAGTGGAGTCAGGAGTAAAGTATAAGGTATGAAAGATTCTTATATCACTACAATAAGTATTGTTAACCCCATACCCCAACAAATTAAGTAGAGTCAAACCTAATATTTCTATGAAAAAATCTATATTACCATATTGAAAACCTCATACCCAACCAATCAAATGGGGTCAATTGCGAGTAAAAATCTCCTGCCCCTAACCATGCCTCATTATATGCTCCTACTAAAAAACACCTAAAAATTAAATTCTGAGCTCTAGCCCTAATTTTCATATCTTAAACCCTAAACCCTAATTCCCTACACCCAACCATAAGCCTCAACCTTAAACCATAAACAATAAACCATAAACCCGTTATTTTAAAGTGGAGACACCAATGGAAGCATAATTAAGGGGTGGACGATTTCTATCCGTCAATTGCACCCCCACTTACTACGCTACATTTGCCCATGACGTTCAACAACCGTTCATTTATATACGTTTAAATTTATTTAAATATGCACATTTAAAACCTCATACCCCACAAATATTCCAGCATGTTTATCATTTTCACCCCAATCGATGATGCAAACTGTTGCAGATAAAACTCAAGGGACTCATAAATGGCTTTGATTAGGGTCCCCCACTCCCCCGCCCTGTTTCATATTTTTAGTTAATTTCGTAGGGAACATAAACAAGAAGATTATCGGAAACCATTTTTCCTAGTACTTTGTCCAAAACCAACACCAAAAAGTCCAACAAATTATAACATCAAGCACGAAACTGCGTCGGGTACAACCACCGCTCCAATTACCTAAACATACACACAAAACTCGAGCAATTTTATCTTTTCACTTCATTGCAAAAAATTGGCATATTTTGTAAGCACATAATTTAAGCCAAGTGCTTTGTCCACAAGCCAAATGCAGTTTTCTTGAATAATTTAAATGGTTAAAAATGTATAAAATTCAAACGAATGGGAAAAATTATAGTATTAAAAAACAGATACAATTCAAAATCTAAATGTGCTACGTCCCTAAACCCTACTATCACTGCAATTGATGTACAACCTAACTCGAACTCGAACTCAAACTAATGTTTGAGCTAAACCGGGTTCGGCTAGACCCGAACCTTCTTTCTTGCGTCGCATCTCGATCACTTTCCGATGATGGTTCGAGTGTAACTCGCTCGAAAATGTCGGGCTACAAGCCGGTCTATACTCGGGTAAAAGCCGACCCGACTTGAACCGGACACCGCAAGCGTTACACAAAGTCTTGGCTCCCATTGGACCAGCTCTCCATTGTGGCGTCTTTGTAACTCCACAATGACTGCACCTACGCGTTGGTTGGGTCACATTCCCAACGTTTGACTCGGTTGCCGGTCTTTTCTTTTGCTTTTTCTCAACCGAAAGCGATTCCGACGGTTCAAAGGCTGACCCGGAGACGCTGCTCGAGTAAAACAACCATGGGCTTGAAGCTGAAAGGCTAGAGGAAGATGACGAAGTTGAACTTGAGGAGGATTCCGTAAGAGGGGAAACGTCAAGAGACCAAACCCGACCACCGGTTCGACTGCGCTTGCTTCTGGCTTTACCCGGAACTGGAGTTTTAAAACACGCTCTAACCGGCGTTTCCGGTTCCGGCAATTTGTTGTCTGGTAACATGGGCTTTTCCGTAAACATTCCGGTGGGATACGCCGCCGCAGAGTGTTCCGAGAAGGAATCCTCAACGAAATGAGACAGCCATTCAAGGCTCGCCACGTCATCCGCCTGTAAAAATGTCACCTTTTCCACCATTAAAACCATACCCCCGAACTCAAAATAGCAAAAGCAAATAACAAAAAATAAAAAGATTCTCTTTTCAACGCACCGGAACGGCGAGCTCGTCGGCGGATAAAGAAGTGTAATCAAAATTGATAGTTTCGTCCGACAAATGTTGCTCTTGGCTTAGCTTTTGTCTCTTATTCGAACAAGATGAAGAAACCGGTACTTCTTCTTCTTCCTCTTGTCGTTCCAGCAAACCTTCTCCATTAGTGAAGTCGAAAAGGTCGTCAACAGAGAAATCATCACAAGAAACTCCATTTTCGCCATTATTTACAACCAAAACATCCTCCAAAAACGCTTGGGGACTTGATTTCATACCCATCTCCTTCCTAAAACTGCTCTTCAAAGCTGCTTCAACGCATTCCATTTCCTAAAACAAAACCAAAAATCTCAGAAATCTAAAACCAACCCAGAAAAAAGAAGAAGCAAAAGATAAAAACTTTACAGTAAAGGAGGGAAATTGGAGGAGAAAACGGTGGTGGTGAGTTTGGTAAAGCATTGAATGATGATGACAGAAAGCATCCATGGTTTGTTTTCTCTTTAATTTGCTTGTTTATCTTCAAGGACACAAAAGACTTTTAACTATTTATGTATTTAATTTCTCTGTACGTTGCAAATTTATGCAAGTATAACAGTACAATTTTCATAACTTACTGAAAAAGAAAAGGCTGACTGAATTTACCAAGACTACCCTTGAGGTTCGTGAAGACCTAGGAAAGAGCAACCTTTCTGCTGTTTTACTTTTCGGTTTTTTTTTTCTTATTTGTTAAGAATTTGGGCCATCTCTTTTGACTAATCTCACGTTTTTATTCGCCCACCACTTCCTCCTCTTTAATTTTGATTATTCCTTAAGAAATTACTTGGATCTCTTTGATATCTATATAATATAAATAATAAAATATATAAACTAAAATGAAAAATTAAATAATAAGAAAATAGACTCGAATTAAACACAAACTTTAATACTGGAGTTCAAGTTCTACCATGTTTTAAACTGTCTAACGTTTTAGATTCACATTTAATATCAATATCGAACGAAATTTTAAAATTAAAAGGATAATCATCACTTGGATGCGTTACTACTTACTACTACGCATCTAAATTGTCAACATTTAATTTTTGCTTGAAGAATGAAAATAAAGAATGATAAAAGAAAATTGTTAATTAAATAGAAAAAAATTGTTAAAGGCTAATATTATTCAAAAAATGTGAGAAATAGAGATGAGTGCTCGATCGAGTCAATTTGAGTGTGTTTTTTTATAAGAGAGTTAATTTGAGTTTAGTTAATAGAAATTGAGTCAGTTGATTGATAAGTTTTATATTATAACTCAAATTTTATTTTAAAAAAATAGAGTCAAAAGTGAGTTTATGAAATTTGAGTTAAGTGGAGCTATTCGAGTTTTTGTTCAAATTTAAATGTAAAAATTTATAATATTACATTAATAATTAGTTCTACTTTAAACGACTTTTTTTATAATTATATATGATACGCATATATATATGTATTCATATTTTTCATATAAGATATTCATATATCAGAAAGGTCGAGAAACTCGTCTCAATTTTAAAAACGGATTCGTTAATTATTAAATGTTTTAATTATTCAATTTTTATTTTATAACTCAGATTTATTTAAAAAATAAATAATTTTATAAAATTATGATTCAAATTAAACTGAGTGATTTTTTTTTCATTAAATCAACTCGAATCGAGTTTCATTGACTATAATGAGAAACACAAACAAACAATGATAAAAGTTTTGGCATGGAGCATGCTTTGTAAGCAAAGGAACCTCATCGGGGCAGCTTTTGTCCCAACTGTACTCATTACTTAGGTGTTGTGTTTTGATTGGATGGGATGGGACACTCCAAAGTGACGCCATTCCGCTAATCAAATCTGTGTTTTCGAGGCTTTCTTTTTTTACCTCTTAGTATATAAACTTACATTATAAATAAAAACTTAAAGTATACTAATGTTTTTATTTTTGTGCTTAGTTTTTTAAAAATGAATATCTAAAGTATATTTTTAGTCAACTTTTTTTACGGCCTCTAAAGACGACGATAAGAGTTATTGCGAGAGACGAAGATGAATTTGTGTTGACAAGAGCACAGGGGCAGAGTCAGAATTTAAGATTGAGGGGCAAACTATAAATATTTAAAATTGAAAGACAAATTTATAAATAAACTGATTTTTAAAAAAAATTTAAATAAGGAGACAAAGATGAAAAAAAATCTTCGGGGGTGGGGAGCGATTACCCTTCTCGAAACCTTAATGGTCCGTTCCTGCAAAAGCGGGAGATCTGACAATGCAAAAACAGCTAAAGCTTATACTTTTAGTGAAGGTATTCGAATGGTTGTGGAACGAAATTGGCTTGATTCTGTGATTGAAGGTGATGCCATTGGTATTGTTAACAGATGGGTTAACCCGATTCTTGATCTCTCAACAGTAGGTCAATTCTTGAAGAAAGCTCGCTCTCTTCTACGTCAATTCTCTCTTTTGCGAATTTGTTATGTTAATCGTTTAGCTAACAAAGTTGCTCATTTTCTTGCCCTTTAGGCTGTCGACAATCGATTAACTGTCTTATTCAATATAAATCACCCTCAATGTATTCTGAATGATGTGTTGAACTATGCGGATTAATAGTTAATGAATTTTTCCTTTCAAAAAAAATGCATAAAGTATATTTTTTGATCAAAATATGTACTTAAAGAATATATTTTTTTGTCAAATAGATATCTAAAGTATTGTTTCATCAAAGTAGGTACCTAAAGTATATTTTTTTGTTAAAATAAGTATTTAATGTATTTTTTAATCAAAGTCACATGACAATTTTTGGAAGTTAGATGAAAAATATATGTATACTTTAAGTACTTATTTTGACCAAAAATATATACTTTAAGTATTTATTTTGACAAAAAATTATGCTCTGAGTACTTAATTTAATCAAAAACAGATATATGAGATACTTATTTTAACCAAAAATATATACTTTAAGTAATATATATATATGTGTGTGTGTCTGACAACAACGTCCTTTTTTACTACTTTTCCTTTGGGCCTCAGCATTTGGCCAGAGATAAAAACAACTTTTTACTCCTTAATTTAGTAATGTTTTATATGAAAAGATTCGGACATCATCATTAAACTATTAAAATGTTTGTTTTAATTATTTAATTTTTAAATGTTATAAAATGATTATTAAATTCATCGAGCATATACTGTGCCGTTGTCCTCCTGCAAGGTGCTATGCTGGTTTAGAGTGAATTAATTCAAGCCGACAAGCTTGCGCTGTTTTTGAATTTGGAGCTACGGGAATAGATATCGATCAATCTCGCGGATGTGTCTCGCTTTCCGAAAGTTGCATGGGAGGCTGGCTTCCGGCACATTATCCTTGAGTTAAATAGCCTTGAGGCAATCCGAATTATTCGAAAGGACTACACTGGACTTTATGGATTGCATGGTCATTTGTCGGAGTTTTAGCGTCGTCATTAGACTATTCAGATTCAACATGTTCGTCGAGATGGTAACCAAGTTATGGATACTTTAGCTAGGGTTGCCAATTTCGATAGACTCAAGCATGTGTTCCTTGACGCACCACCAGTATCGGTTATTCACCTCTTGTAGAAGGATTATCCGATTGATCGAGGAGCTTCTGCGAGGCTCTTTGTCTAGCTTTTGTTATAGTTTAATTATTGTTGTGTTTTATATTTGTGATACTATTGATTTTGTTTAAGTATTATCTCATGTACTTTTTTTTCATTTAAGTTAGGGAAAATTTTAATGAGGCATGAGATAACACATTTGTGTATGGTTCTTTATTTATATGAAATTATACCATTTTATCAAAAAAATGTTATTGAATTTTGGTTTTTATATAAAACGGTTGTTGGACTCTTAACCATCGTTAAGAAATTGATGTGACAATTAAGAAATTTTGTGTAATTACATAGTTAGTGATTTATATTTATATATTTGATCAATTTAGTTTTAATTAAGAAAAAATAAACAAATTTAGACCTCATTTGTTTATGCATTCTATTAGCTTGTTTCATTTTAATTGTAAATTGATTAAAGAAAAAGTACAAATAATGAGGGCTAAATTTATAAATTATTTTGAATTATGACTAAATTAATTGAATTTATAAATATGAATGATTAAATGTGTTATTATATAAAAGTTCTTAGCGGTCACATGTACCCTTTGACAACAATTGACAGCTCAATGATCTTTTTCTAATAAAAACCAAAGTTTAATAATTATTTTATAATATTTGAAACCTAGATGATTAAAATGAATATTTTTAGACAGTTTAGTGATCATTTGTGAACTTTACCCTTTTCTATTACTTGATATCTAGGTTTCTTTGTACTTTAGTCCTTCAATCTATATTTTTATTCCTATTAATCCTTTTGAATGAATATAATTTTAAAGGGTCACATAATTAAAAGGACTTAAATAGACCAAAAAGGTTCTGATTCAAGACTAATATAGAGCAAACGAAGTTCGGGTATCCAAGGTTTTGGATTAGAAACTTCGGGAATGCATTAAATATTGGGTAAAATTACACCATTAGTTACCATATTCATACTCTTTTATAATTTGTTAACCGAATCATTTTTCTACAAATTTGGTCGCAAAAAATACTTTTTATATTGTCGTCACTAACCGTTAAGTTCCCGTTAAAATTTAATGGAGATGATGATATAACCTAATACAGTAATACTACTTTTTAAACGTATATGATAATATGATATAGTATAATAACACTACTTTATACCGTGAAATTTTCCCTTTTGTTCTTTCTCGTTGTCCTTTCTACTTCATAAACAAATTTTCCCTTTTGTTCTTTCTCCGTTATGTTTTGAAGGAAACCTAGAGGACAATAATCAAAATAGAAAATAAAATAATATTAGTTATTAAATTTGTAGAAAAAATAGTTTGACGATCAAAGTAAAAAGTAGGTAATAATTCAGTGATTAGTAATATAATTTATTCTTAACTTTTTGTAATGTTTGTCAGTGACAGAGCTATAGTTCTTATGGGAGGGGTTGTGACCCCTGACAGGGGGAAATTATTTTATCCTTTGATTTCTTATGTTTTTTTTTAGAAATGAGATAATTATGAATTTGCCCTCCCTCCCCACCTTTAAAATTTGTGTTTTGGCTCCTCAACTTCAAACCCTAACTCCTTATTGTTTGTACCTCATTCTGTGTTAAGAGAAATGAAATCAACGGGTTGTGAAGCACACAGAAAAGAAAGGAAATTTTTTATACAAAATAAATCAAAGATTTTTTACTAACGAATTAATCCAAGTGATAAGCAGCTTGTCGCTTAAGCATGTCTTAAATTCGATACTTTATGTATGCAAAAGAATTTTCGTTAAGAGACTCACCCACCAAAATTAAATGTACGACGCGAATTAATCTGGATTAACTAGAACAAAGCCTTAGAAAATTGGTTTGGGCAACAAAAGAAAACTTTTTTTTTGTTTATCCAAAACGAAAAGAGGCTTCATGCTGTAAATGCTTTGGGGGGGGGGGGGGGGGGGGTAAATTATTGCAACATTAGGTGTGTTTGGTGTTAGTTTAGTTAGTTGGTTTGCTTTACATTTAAATGAGGGAGCCCTAAAACAAACAATGAAGTTCGTGACAGATATTAGTTAGCTTGAGTTGAATGTTGATTTGCATGTTATTCTAATTAATATTATAATATTAATTTCTCTACATTAATAGCCCCTCCCTACTTTAGAGAATTTTTTTTCTACCTTATCTTTCTGTATAATTTCTTTTGCAAATTGATTTTATCTTTCACTTTCAAATATTTATATTTTACCTAACTCTAAATTTCAGTTCCGTCCCTATAAACAGGCAAGGCAATAAAATGCAACAAATGGTGTCTGAAAGTTACAGTTGAAGGGCAAAAGAAGCAACTTCAGCTTCCCAGTGGTCGAGACGATCAGTCTTTGTGTTTTGTGCACTAAAGAATCAAACCATTCATGTTACTTGGAAAGTGGACGCATTTCTTACTTTTATATATCTCTGAGTTAAATAATGATTTTTAGGGATCAAAATAAACAATAATATTATTATATTAAATTATTAGATTAAATTAAAAAAATTAAAAAAATTGAATAAATTTGGGATTAAATAAGATTTTTATGAATTAAAATAAACAAAAATAAAATCTAACAGACTTAACGTGTAACTTACCTATTTATTTAAGTCAACTGATTTTTTAACAAAGTGATAAGTAGTGGGTAAAAATCCTCTCGCCCTAATCATACACCCTTCTATGCCCCACGCTAAAAATCACTTAAAAATTAAATTTTAAGCCTTAACCCTAATTTTCACATCATAAACCCTATACTCTAAAAATACACCATACTCCTACTTCACTAAACTCTAACCACAACCTCTAATCTTAAACCCTAAACTCTAAATCATGAACCCATTATTTTAAAGTGAGGGCATACAAAGAAACATGATAAAGAGGCATACGATTTCTATCCATCCATAGTACGTTTTGATTAGTTCATAAGATCTTTAATTAGAATTAACAGTTGGGACAACTAGAGTAACGATTTAAACTTAGGGGCAAAGCATACTAATATGTACGCTAATAAAATTAAAAAATTTAAAATTAGTTAGTTTTGAATTGCTTCTTTCAGAATAAATAAAAAACCCTACTTTTCTCAAAGTGCAGCCGCAAGCTCTCGTATTTTTTCGTTGAGTAGTCGACGGCGGTTTTCAATTTTGTTGGTTACTGACCACCGAATCTATTATTTACTTGTCTTTTTATTTGTTTATTTCGTTTTTTATTTTCAGTCTTTTTTTTAATAAATCGTTTACCTTTTGGTACGTTTTTTCTGCTTATTAACACGCTTTTCTGCTTTTTGGCACGATTTTTGTTTATTTGTCTTCTTCAGGGTTGGATCTGACGTCACCACGACTGATCAAGATGGT
The DNA here is from genome assembly GCA_958450335.1 of Hibiscus tridactylites. Classification (NCBI taxonomy): domain Eukaryota; kingdom Viridiplantae; phylum Streptophyta; class Magnoliopsida; order Malvales; family Malvaceae; genus Hibiscus; species Hibiscus tridactylites. The sequence continues at coordinate 2,809,518 of OY288276.1, forward strand.
GCTCTTTTCATTATGTTGTTGATCTCCCTGTCTTGGACCCTTGAAGCGGGTTTGGATACGTGATTACATCTATCATTTATTAGCGATTGAGTTGTGGTAATGACCTTATTGTCAACGTTCGATCACTGTAATATGCATTTGTTAATGTTGTTTATGCTTTTACCATCATCGTTGATTTGGGGATGTTTGTATCCGCCTTTTGTTTCAAGTCTTTGGAGTAGGTTCTTTCATGCTCCTTGTTCGGTCTTTTTATAATTTAGAGCCGCTATTTTAATTTTCTGAAATTGTATCCGAATTTAGGTGTTTGTTTACTCAGAGATAAGCTTTCATTATATTTTCGAATTTTTTTTCGTTTAATAAAATTAGTGGTTTCATTTTAAAAAAAAATAGTTTGTTTTGAGTGATTCGATTTTTTAGTTTTTCTTTTCTATACAGAATGAATGGACCACCATTCACTTGTGGATTTAATTTACTTTCTTCAATCCTACGGAAATAAATAAAGATTTTGGGGTCCTTCTCACACTCCATACAAAGCAAAATAGTGGAATTCTGGGTTGGGATTTTAAGACAAAAGTGAGCAAAGGATTGCAATGGAACAAGGGCAAGGTAAATTTATTACTGATTTCGATCACGAACTTATCTTTTTTTTCATGTTTATTTTATTGTTCATGTTCATGATTCGAGATCTTCTCAAGATGACGTGTCATCTTTAATGTTCGATCTTAAATTATCATTTTTCAAGGCATCCAAAACTCTAGGAATGATCGAACCATATTAAAATTCATGATCAAATGACAGATTGGTGATGCATCAAATGACAGCTCGATATCTTGTAGGCCGCCAATCACCTTTCTGAGCACTGAGTATTCCTTCCTGATCCTTGGAGAAAATTAAATGAACTTCCCAGTGCAGTGATTTCAACAAGTTCTCTACTTCACTAATGGCATTCGATTCGTCGCGGACGATTAATTTCCCGCCCGGTCTCACGATTCTATCGACCTCTGCCATCACAGGCTGGAGTTTGCACCTATAGAAACCGAGAATGCAGATCGGTTATCGAACAAACAATCGAGAAGGAATATGATCATAATTCTACCTCTTTTTCAGCTTGGAGAAAAGATGATCGGCGTGCAAGAGGTCGTATGACCTTGGATACGTGCTGAATGACTCGCACCAGTCGTGGTATATACCGAAAAGACCACGTTCGTAGATTATCGGAAGCGTATCCGGTGCATCGAAGTTCACCACATTCATCACCCATACTTTAATGTCCTTCAAAGCTGCAGCAAATCTGCAGGCATCAAAGATGTGTCAATGTGGTAACTTTAATGCCTCTTAGTAACATTGAAAACAGAAACAGAAATATTACCCTCCATACACAGCTCTCATGTCCATCACATTTCTAACATTAGACCAACTGATTCCCAATCCGCTCATGTACAACTTGCTCACGACTCGAGTCCAGTGTTCGTAGTCTTTCGCAAAGTCTCGAGGAGCTGGTTTCCCGTAAATCCCCATCTGGGATCGGTTTAACCAGTAAGGAGCATTCTGCAGCCGGTTAGGCCAATTCGCGGGCCACCGTGCTCCTCTTTCAGCCTGATTTACCGGGACACGGTGCATGCATGCCCGCAAGGGTACATGCCTGAATCGGAACGAGCAATAACTAATTCATTGCCTTTTTTGGTGCATAAACATGGAAGAGTGTGTGTGAAGAAACCTACCAGACAGCATTTGCATCATCATTTTCTTCGCACATTGGTGGATTTTTCTCCGGTCTTTTGTCGTAGCATTCGTTTGTGGTAGGTTTGCGAAAGACGGCGGCACCGATGGAATTCAATTTGTCCTTTTTGATGCTCACAAGTTCCCAACAAATGGATTTGGTCAGGGCCGACATCGCTGCAAAAACAAACTTCACATGTCAGCTCCATGACAACCTTAAACGTTTGAACTTAGAATTGAATGTACTGTCTTTGTGTGCTACCCTTCCAAATTTCCACATCCTCCGGAAGTTTCTGGTATACCGGAGTCGCCGACCAGACAAAATATCCTCCAGGTCTAAGAACACGGTTAAGTTCTAGCAGAAGCATGCCGTTTTCTATATGCCATGGCACCCTACACCGTGCACAGTGCACTAAATCAAAGACTCTACACGGAAACGGTAGCCTCTGTGAACCCATCACAGCTGATATAGCAGGAATCCCTCGTTCGAGTGCGAATTGAACTTGAGCTTCGTGCTCGTCTTTGGGGGCAAACGACATTGTCAAAACATCTCGATCGAAAAGATACCCTCCGAAGCTTGCAACACCACATCCAACATCCAACACCACTCTGGAGCGTTTACCCCATTTAATGTTGGGCACTGCCTGCAGCCAACAATTCGAAGCATCAGAAATACATATACGTAACCAAATAGCATGTCGAACTTCACCTGTTGGAGAAAATCGATGTAGTGGAGGGCGCCATGGATGAATTGGGTACCACCACCAGGGAAAACCAATAACTCGCCACTCACTTTAACCCAATTCTGATGCCCTTTGAACTCAGCCAGTTTCGTATGTGGTACATTATGGTACCATATCTGCTTGAACAGCAAACAAGTTACGAAAGCAGCCGCCAAAAACCGTTAACAATCCGACAAGTTTGATTCGATCTTTTTACCTTGTCTCTGCTTTTAGGCCAGGGGATAGGCTTTTTGTATCCTACGGGAAGTGGGACTAAACACGTTGGACCCTCCTCAGGGCAATGCCTCTCCCGGTGCTCGAAATGCCTGGTGCTTCTTAGTTTCTTCAAAGCTTTCTGGTTATCCAAACACGGTATGTAATCGGGACCGGTAGTGTGGTTGCATAAATGCCAAGTATAACCATAGTTGCTCTTTTTACCGTTGGATTCGTCCCTCCGTCTCTCCTTCTCCTTCTCCGATTGAGTCTTTTGCGACTTCCAAGCCTTCTTCGATTCGCTGGACTCTTTCGGAATCGAATTTTCTAATGACTCTTCCGAGGACGATTCATTCTGTTGCTGAGCTTCACTTTGGGTGTCTTTCTCCGCTGTTTCCTGATTCGATGTTGCCTTCGGTAAGCTCTGGAACGTATCTGTTTCCGTTGCGTTTACAAATTCGTTCTGTTTATCCTTAGGTTCGTCGCCAAAAGTGGCGTTTTCAATCCCTTGCATTTGCAGCTCCTGTTGCTCTTGATTCTGTTGTTGCTTGTTTCCTTTCGGTTCGTCTTCGATCTCCGTTATGTCATTCTTCAATCTGTAGGGATCTTCCTCTTTTGGTTTACCGTTCATTTTTCTTGTTTCCTTCATCTTTTTCTTGCTGTCCACGTCTCCTTTCTTCTTCTTCTTATTCTTGTCACCTCGATGTTCCTTCGGTTTCTCAGTAATTTCTTGCTTCTCCACAGCTCGAATTCGATCTTGATCGTCCGACGAATCCAGATTGTTGTTGTTGTTGTTGCTGTTTTCCTCTAGATTAACCTTGATGGGTTCTTCATTACTCGTCTGCTTATTATCTTCGACTTCCTTGGGAACAATTTTCTTCGTTTGCTGGTTCTGAGTCAACAGGCTTTCCTCAGATACCCGAGCTTCACTCCGTTTCTTCTTCTCATGTTCTCCGGCCGATGTTTTCCAGTGTTGGTTCTGAGTCAACAGGCTTTCCGCAGACACCCGAGCCTCACTCCGTTTCTTCTTCTCATGTTCTCCGGCCGATGTTTTCCAGTGTAAACGATGTTGGTTTTCTTCATCAACCGTGTCTTTCCCTTTTTCGTCATCGGACTCGCTGGTCTTATCCTCGTCGGGCTTGACGGCATCCTCGGGAAGTTGGCCGGGATTATCTTCGAACACCGCTTTATCCTTATCTTCCGTAATCTTGGTGGGTTGTTCGTCGTTCGAACCAGAGAATCCAATGTCTCCGTTGGTGTCGGCGACGGTGTTGCGAATGGTGGTTCGTGGGGATGAAACGGAGTTGGAAGTGAGCATCCAAACGGCCAGAACACATAAGGTTACGAAGACTACAGTGGTGACAGTTGATGCATATGAACCTGAAGACGAACGCTTGGCGCCACGAGACTTTCCGCCGATCGCCATTGTTTCATTGGTTTTTTAGAGACAAGATGAAGTGAAATATGATAGTACTGGAGATTAAAAAAGACAGTGGAGAGAAGATCCAAATACATGTAATAAGAGAGAAGAAACATTCTAAATTGGAATGTCTCAAAGATCCGAAAGAGTTGGAGCAGGGGAATTCGTTGCCTAAATCTTGTTTCTTTTAAAAGAAAAATAACTAATTTGTCAATAAATCTATAACTAAGTGACTTGTAGTGTAATTTTCCCATTAAAGCACAAAATTTTACAAGAAACGGTTAAACAATAATATTGGTTCCGAAACCACATTACAAAAAACAAAGCATAGCTTAAAACAATGTCATCTAACCAGTTGCAGATGCAGCCTCAGGGTGGTAATGTAGCATCTCAATCCACATCATCTCCCTAACATCTTCTCCCACGTTCTCGTCTATGTCGAGATCAATCGGGACATGAGCAGGTGGATCACGCTTCGGATCATATAGCCCTGACATGTACGGATGTAGGAGTGCTTCGGTGACGGAAATTCTCTTAGATGGATCGAAAACGAGCATCCTTTGCAACAAATCCATGGCTAGTGGATCGGCTTGTGGGTATAAATGGGAAAGATGGGTGCCCCTAGAGTAAGGAAGTGACTTGATAAACCTTCGAGCTTTGGGATTATCGATAAACTGAATATCAGCCTCTTGCTGGCTTCCGAGGACATTGATGATTAGCTTAAGCTGGCTAAGGCACTCCGTTCCGGGAAAGATGGGTTTCCGACCAAGAATCTCCGCGAAGATGCATCCTACCGACCAAATATCAATGGAGGTCCCATAATTGTCACAGCAGAGCAGGAGCTCAGGTGCACGGTACCAGCGGGTGACAACATACTCCGTCATGAATTGTTCATTACCTCTGCTGGTACGGGCCAGCCCGAAATCACATATCTTCAGGTCACAGTTAGCATTGACAAGGAGGTTCCCAGGCTTCAAGTCTCGGTGAAGGATATTCGCCGAGTGAAGGTACTTCAGCCCGCGTAGTAACTAAAACAAGCACAGAGGTTAGTCACAGGCAGACAATACATAACAGGAAAGAAGTTAAGAAACTTGCTAGGCTGTATACTGAGCCAAGTTTCTAAAGCACAACAATCCCGAAGAGGTTTACCGTAACTCATACGGTCCTAATTGAGAATGAAGAAGGAAAGAGGGAATTAAGTTGTCAAATAGAAACCGAAACAGACATGAACGAAAGAGGCACTCATACCGTAACATTTACAGGATACATATCCTAACCTGATAATCAAATAGAAACCGTTCCGCTAGCATTTGATGAAGCAATTAAGTTGTCAACAAGAAAAGATGAAAGAGGGAATCATGGCATATTCACTTACTTGCAAAGAAAGTAAACTGAACCAGGCATGACCGAAAGAGAATGAAGAAGGAAAGAGGGCTAACCAGAAACAAAGGCATTTGCCATAGATTGCATATATGCAGCATATGATATGGAAAGAGGCTTTAAATTGTACTTATAATATTTTACACGAGATTGTAATTAAGTTCGATTTACTACATACGTGAACTCCGAAGCAACATAGTTTTCTAAATTTACATTATTACAACCAGATGCCTACTCCATCCTACTGATTATCATGGGAATCAGTTATGTTGACAACCAGAAAAGGCTGGCAAGGGAAGATCTGAAATTATTCTTTAGTCTTTACCATCTCGCGTGAAAGCATAACTAAACGAATCCGGAAGCAGCCTTGCAGAAAAAAACCGAACCCCGGCTGCTATTCAGGCCTAACCAAACAACTCCCCTACAATAAATAACCAACTTGTATTCTCTAAACTGTTGATCTTTTCTCATCATCCTTGAACCATAATGAATCTACTAACACGTTTCCAGCAGTACAAGTTGTTACATTAAGCCTAATAACTCATGGCCCCCATATTTCTGCCCAAGTAAATGCAAATCGGGACCGGATAAGCACGAAACTCATAAAAGCTCCATACCCCCAAAATGCACAAAAGCTACTATCAAAGTACAGCAATTAAAGCTAACTAGATAGTTTACAGCGTGACTGTTAAGGCATTGCAAAATGAGGAAATCAAACAACAAAATGGTAACAAGTCTAATGACCTATAGCTATATTACTCGAACTCGGCTGCGAGTGTCGAAACGCCAAACAATACATACATATAATTACACAAAAATAATCATGTGAAGCCATAGATTATCATCTGCAACACAATCAAATCACAATAAGAAGAGAATGGGTGAGTTTCCCGGTACCTGAAAAATGAAATACTTGCAATGGTCATTAGAAAGAGGCTGAGAAGACTTGATAATCTGATGCAAATCGGTGTCCATGAGCTCATAAACCAAATAAACATCCTTAAAACTGGTTCTCTGAGTTGGCAATGGCAACATGACATCCTTCAAGGCAATCACGTTGTCATGTCGGATGTGTCGGAGAAGTCTCAATTCCCTCAATGTTCTCAATGCATCAACAGGGTAATCAAACACATTGTTGATCTTCTTTATGGCCACTTTCTCATTGGTTTCCCTGTTGATTGCCGAGCAAACCACGCCGTATGCTCCTCTCCCTATAGGCTTGACCGGGAAGTACTTTGTGTCGATCTCGAAAAGGTTCTGCCACATTGAAAAGTAATGCTTCCCTTCTGCCTGTACCCCGTTTGGTGGCTCTGCAGGCATCGCCATTAATCTGTGAAATTACTTCTTTGATTTGATCTTAAAAAACCAACTTTTTTCTACCCTTTTCTTCAATCTATCAGCAAACTCCAAATTCAGCAGCTTTTTCAAATAATTTCTGTAAAGTTCTGAACTTTCAACTTCATTGCTTCCCCGAAAAAACCCAACTTTTTTCCTACCCTTTTCTTCAACCTCTAAACCAACACCGAAAATTGGGTCTTTGAGCAAAACTCTTATCCAGAACAAGGTGAAATGGGCTACTCTGATTCTGAGCTTTTTATCAGGCCTAATAGAAAGAGAAAGAGAAGATATAGAAAGTGCAGGGACGTGGCAAAAACGACATCTACAATTCTATTACAACAAAAAGGAAAGAAAAAATCTTTCTTTTTCCTTTTCAGATAATTTGCAGTTCGGCTTACTTAAAGCTTCGCCACGCACAATCTTGCAACTTCATAAAGCACGTTTTCCCTTGTATATACGTTTTTTTCGACCTAATATTTAAGGGATTTTTTTTTTCTTTGAAACCAACGAGAAATTTATATAAAAAAATTTTATTTTAAAAGATTGGCGTTTAAATAGTTTTAGTTGTAAAGTATTTTATTAAAAGGATTAATATCCTATACACCGGTGGTGAAAACTGAAAGTTTGCACAAGCGTTTTAGTTTTAGGGTATATAAAATTAGTTTATGGTATATGATTTAGGGGTTTAGGTGTAGGGGGTTAGAATTTAGGGATAGTTGTTTCAATTTAAGGTTTAGGCTTATAATTTAAGATTTAGTTTTTAGGGTAATATGGTGAGGATTTAGGTTTTAACCTATAAACCATAAATTATAACCCTAAACCTTAAATTGAAACAACTATCCTTAAATTCTAACACATGCACCTAAACCCCTAAACCTTATACCATAAACTAACTCTCTATACCCTAAAACTAAGGTGCTTGTAGAAACTAAAAGTTTCCACCGTCTGTGTATAAGATATTTACCTTATTAAAAAGATATGAGCACATAATATCTTGTGATTACTTAAAATTATTTTATTTTTCAAAAGATGTAAAGGCATTGATTTAACTCGAAAATAATCATTTAATCTTCTAGAAAGTAACAAAAACTAATTGTTTTAATTGTTAAAGTGAGCAACCATGTCTATTATAGTCGCTTCTTGATGAAGTTTATTACATTGACCTTATCAAAATCATGAGATTAGTCCGCACATGACATGGGATAAGGAGGTTCAAATTCTTTTAGTTGTGGAGGTTGGTGGGGAGTTGACTAAGTGCTAAACAAGGCAAAGATTTTGACATAAATTTATGATTAAATCCATGTGTTAGTGAACTTTTTTGTTTGTTTTAACTTTGGTGATTAATATTTAATGTCGGTGTGCTATTATAACTTTATAAGTTGCTAGAAACTTAACCTAATGCTCACCTGTCTTTTTATTATGGGTTAAACATATTCATGCATTAGTATACGACGAGGGGTGGATCGAGGGGCTGGAGCCTCCTAAAAATTTAAAATTTTTATACGATTTAAAAATTTTTATTGAAAATTTATTTTCACCCCTCTTAAATTTTTATAAATTTTCCCCTCTAAAAAATTATAGGTTCGCCACCTAACCTAAAGTCATACGTCCGTTACTGAATATAACTACAAATGAAAACGGAGGAGATTTTGGATTTTTGACATTTTTTTTGTATCCATTCTTTATTTTTAGTCTTTTGAAAACACACACGCTATATAAACATGAGTAGTTTTGAGTATATGCAATTAATGCGATCACACATGGTCCCTAAAAGAGGGTCCAAAATAAGATGAGTTAAATACTCACGAAGTAAAAGCAAAAAATTAGGTATAGACTATTGATAAAGCACGAGATTCTAACAAAATGTTAGTGTACTTCATAAATCTGGAATCATATTATACTCATTTTTATTCAGAAGTCAACATACTATGTACACAACAAATCAACAAGCATTTAATTTTTTTAACTTGATGACCTAATTTTAATAAATTGCACATGACCGTTTAAAATTTTAAATTATTTCTGTGCACAAACTACACTGCTCGAACCTGAATCGCCTAAGAAAAAAAATATTACCCTTTACGCGAAAACTACTCAATAGGTCATTTGTTCGTGTATTTGTATTGTGTGAGTCGTAAAAATAAAGTAAAAATCCAAGCTAACATACATTCGTTGGGCTTTTAAAGCAGAAATTGGAAGAACAATTGCATGAACCTTGGGACAACGTATGAAAGTGCAAGAGCCCAAAAGGCAAAGAAGATCAACCCTAAACTACAGAATCAACCTGGAAAAAAGCCTACTAATATTTTACAAAAATATATATTTTAGTTTTTTTTCATCCCTCAAGACCTTAAGCTTTTAGTTTTTTATCAAATTAAATCAACGAAAAAATAGTAATTTTATTAATTTAGCATCAACTATTTCCCTTTTCTTTTTACATTTTTAATATTTTTTTACAATTTCTAATAATTTAAATATTTTTTTACAAATTTTTAAAATATTTTATCATTTAAATATTTGTATGATTTTTAAATAAATATTTTTTGATTTTGGTACACAATAGTTTATACCAACGTTTCCAAAAACACAAAATAATTAAAGACAGCTTATCAAATTTATTATTTTTTCCCATTGATTCAATTTGATTAAAAAAATTAAAGACTTAAAATAAAACAATTTTCTTAAAAAATTCAAAGGTGAAGATGTCATTAGAAAAATATCGGCCCGGTTTGGTAAGGAGAGATTTGGGCAAAAATTAGAAGTTTGAGGCATAATTAGAAGTTTGACCAGTCAAATCCGCTAATATTCTTGTTTGGTAAACAACAGATTGAAAGAGCGAATTGGGGTGAAACCGCTAATTTTGAAAAAAGCTCATAATAGGAGCTTTTTGAGATTAGATGTTTGATATTAGAGTTGTAAAGACTCTTTTACCCTTACCAGTTACCAAAAATCTCAAAATAACCTAAATTAAATGTTTTCTCACCTTATTTATAAACTAATCTTATTTATTTTTTTATTATCACATATTTATACGTGTATTTAAATTTATTAATTAATTAAATTATATTAAAATAATTATATAAATAATAAATTAAAATATAAATCATTTGAATATGTTTAGAAAAGTTATATTAAAAATAATTTTATAGATCTAATTAATAATAATTAGATACAAAATATTGATAACTTATAAACTATTCAAACAAGTAATGAATATAATCATGTCTTTATATGTCATTTTGTTTGTTTAAATAATCTAACAGCTATAAGCTATCAGTTAATTTTACCAAACATTTTTATACAATCAACTAATACAATTCGCTAGTCAAATCAACTAATGCAATCAACTATCAGCTAATGTAATCTGCTATCCACTATCAGCTAATTGTCAAACATGGCCATCATCTCTTAATGAAAACTTTGTTGAAAAGCCAAAACCCCAAATTCACCGTTTTGTAAATCCATGTAAATTAGTAGGTTTTCTTTATGGTTGTTAGTCCAATAAGAGTGCATAATTAAAACAATGGAGAGATTGATTTTTTAAATGTGTACAATGGGATGATGCACTAGATCCTGTAAGTAAAGTTTGAAGTTCGAGTTCTAACGTTATGAATGGAGCAATTGTGTCGGAAGAGTCACCCTCATAATAAATCTATGCAGTACTCAATTTAGATTAGTCAGCTAATGAATTGGTTACCGGTGGTTAAACCAAAAGAAGAGTGGAATCAAAATCTTAAACTAAAATTTTGCTTATATAAATGAACCAAAATTAATTTTTATGTACATAATTACAAAAATTATGGTCATGTTTGGTAAAGAGATGTTTGAGCAAAAATTAAAGGTTTGAGGTATAATTAGAGGTTTGACCAGTTAAATCCACTATTATTGTTGTTTGGTAAACAACGGATTGTGGTGAAACTGCTAATTTTAAAAAAGCTCATAATATGAGCTTTTTGAGATTAAAGATTTGATAGTAGAGTTGTAAAGACTCTTTTACCCTTGCCAATTACTAAAAATCTCAAAATAACCTAAATTGAATATTTTCTCACATTATTTATAAGCTAATCATATTTACTTCTTTTCTTTTTATTATCACATATTTATATGTGTATTTAAATTTATTTATTAATTAAATTATATTAAAATAATTATATAAATAATAAATTAATATATAAATCATTCAAATATTTTTAGAAAAGTTATATTAAAAATAATTTTATAGATCTAAATAATAATAATTAGATAAAAAATTGATAACTAATAAACTATTCAAACAAGTATGGAATATAATCATGTCCTCACATGTCATTTTACTTGTTTAAATAATCTATCAGCTATAAGTTAATTTTACCAAACACTTTTATACAATCAGCTAATACAATCTGCTAGACAAATCAGCTTATGCAATCAGCCATCAGCTAATTTATTCCGCTATCCGCTAATTGCCAAACAGGCGTATTAGGGGTGTTCAAAAATACTCGGCCCGAACTACCTGATCCGTCGAACCGTCTAAAATTTACCGGGTATTTATATTAGAGTACCCGAATTTTCGGGCCGGGTACCCGACCCGACCCGTTAATTTTAATATTTATATATTTTAAATTCTATTTTCATTTTATGTTTCTTATTATTTTTCCTTAAAATTATTTTTAAATCCCTAACTTCTTTTTATACTTGTATTATATACTTTTAAGTTTACAATTTTTCAAAAATATTTATATTAATTTGTCAATATGAGAGTCGAAAGAAAAATTATGATCGAGATTAATATTTTCAATACCTTCTTTTATCGGTAAACTTTAATATATATACATATATCCAAATATTTCTCTCTTAAAATTAACCTCAAATAAATAATTTTTGTGTATGAAATATATATCATAAAATTTTATGTGTTTCCTATCTATTTTTTTTAAAAAAAATATGTTTAAAAAATATAAAAAAGTAAACAGGGTACCCGGTACCCGAATTTGCGGGTATCCGATTTACGGGTACCTGATTCTTATGGGCCGAATCACGAACCGACTTTTAGATACCTGAAAATTTTGAGTACGCGAAATTTAAGTACCCAAAAATCCGGTTACCCGGATATGGACACCCCTAAGGCGTATATCACATTGTGCATGAATGTTAAAGTTAAAGAGGGTCCACAGCTTCATTAATGCAGCCCATACTTTATTTAATACAAAATCTTAAGGGACCGCAACTTCATTAATGAAATCAGGAGCGGAGCTAGAAATTTATTTAAAGGGTATCATTTTTTCTACGATATTTAAGAAGAGTTGATTATTTATAAACGGGTGTTGTTTTATTTTTAAATGAGTGTCATTTTATTTATAAAAGAAGTGTCATTTGTCTATATTTTTATTTTTATAAACAAATTATATAAAAAAAATAAGTTTCTAAAAAAATTTGGGGTGTCATGAGACACCCCATTCCAAAGGTGGCTCCACCCATGAATGAAACCAACACTGTATTTACTATTTAGTACAAAATATTTGCTTTAGTGTCCACGTTTCACTTGCTTAAAGATTTTAATAGGATATTATGATTAATTATTACTTTATAAATTATTTTAGGTACAGAATCCTATTTATTAGTTATTAGTACATACCCCACGAGGAAATTAGATAAAGACAAACAACTCCCACTACTTTGTGCGATTATAGGGCCGGCCATCAAACTGCACATGCTTGGATTTTCTAGCGTTTTGGGTAAATCTCAGTTAGGTCCCTAAGTTTCATGTTAATTCAACTTTGGTACACTAGATTGAGAAATCTGTTAACACGCCCTACTGTTTAGTAGGGGTGTGCAAAAATAAACTGTTACAGTTAATTGGTATAACCGTTTATTTTATAGGTTAATTAATCTAATTGTTAAGATTAAAAGACTTTGGTTAACTGAACCGTTAAAAAAGATACTTAATGGTTAACCTATAGATACTTTATTTCAACTAAGTCTGAAGTTTGTGTTTAAAATCTCTCTATTTAAGTATTTTTTTAAATATTTTAATACAATATTTATACGAAAGATAGATTTATAATTCTAAAAAGAAATAATGACCATTTGAAAATAAAAATGCAATAAGTTACAAGTTAACATGTAACTGAACCGTTTTTTAATAGTTAACAATTTCTTAACGGTTAGGTTACAGTTAGTAACCGCTATAAAAGTTAACAAACCGTTTAAGTTAAATGATATGGTTAACCTATCATGAACACCCCTAGTAAACAGTGACACAACCAAAATTTTCATATGGTGCGATCAGAACTCAGAATGAGATATGTAAAATTCTCATACTAATACAATAAGTGTTGTTGATATTATATACCAACAAATTAAGTGAAATCAACTCTAATATTTTTTTAAAAAATTAATATTTGCATATTGTGGAAAAAAAAAACGAAGGAAAAAAAAAGACGGATCTTATGAATAAATATTATACTTGCTCAAGAGTCGAATATATTCGTTTAATTCTTAAATTTTGTTTGAAATTTAAGAGGACCGAGGAAAACATTGCAACTAATAAAAAATTTAGGTCCATTTAAAATAGTCTAGTTCAAACTTCAACATTTAAAGCTAAATTTAGTGAATTTTCAATTTTTTAATATTATATATAAATATATCTATAAATCTTAAATTATATCAAATAAAAAATTATTCATGGTTAATATTTTTAAATAAATATAATATATTTCTTAGTGTAATTTCTATTTTTAATATTATATATAAATATATCTATAAACCCTAAATTATATAAAGTAAAAATAAAAATAATACTATAAGATAAACATTAAAAATATGATAAATTATTCATGATTAAAACAATTTAAAAATAAATATCAATATATTTTTTAAAATAAATATTGATTCAGAACCGATTTAAATTTATCATTTGTAAATAAAAATAAATTTAATTAAAATTTAAACTGAGTTAGACTTGAAACTAACATACATAAAACAACTATCCTTTAATTGGGATTCCCAAACTGAATTAAGCTTTTAACTTACCACCGTTGATGAAAACGATGTATTTACTTGATTTCTGATTAGAAAAACGTTGATTCCAAAGATTAAGTTAAACCAATATCATTCACCTTTGTTTATATGTAACCAACTCGTTAAATAGTTTCTCTGTCTTACTAAACTGTCACATTTAAGTCAATTTTTTTAAATTTAACTTTTTATAATTTAAAATTTATTATTGATAAAAACATCTAGCTAGACAACACATAAATTAGAGAGCGCACATAAATTATATAATCTTCTGCAAACCTTAATAATTTTTTCCCTGCAAATTAGAGAGCGCCACAATTCTCTTTTATTTTGGTTTCTTTTGCTGATGGTCAGCTATTAGTTTTAGTATAGTATTAATTGTCGACTACTAAGTTTAATATTTTTAAATTTTTCTTATTTTTTATGTTCTTAATAAGAATTTCTAACTTTGTGGCATGTTTTTTCTCTGTCTTTGTGGCACGTTTTTTTTATTTTTGTGGTTTTATTTTATATGTCGTTTTGGCATAATTTTAGCATACCGTAGTGGCTCGCACAAAGATTTTAACGGCGCTAGTTTCTGATTATGATTTTATCGATGGTCACATAAAGTTAGATCCTCACTTGGATGATAGTTGTTTGCCGATATAATCAGTCCTGGGTAGCGGAACATTCTGTCTGATAATTGGGCTGCTCACCATTCCTTCATCACGTTATGCGTATTGATTGGATAAAGACAAAGAGATTCAGGAAGACTTTTAAATTTTGATGGTATGATGTTCTCTATGAAAGTATTCAATTTTCTTTACACTTTTAAGATTGTAATGTATTTTAGTAGATTAGCCCCCTATTATTATTATCCCCTTCTAAATACGTTGTATATGTGATATTTCTATAGCTTTTTTAATAAAAATTTAGTGGTCATTATCAAAAAAAAAAATTCTTTCATTCACATCCAAACACACATGTAAATAAGATTTTTCATTGATTACGCATTCTCAAACACATGGTATGAATATCCTTCGACCTTTTTATCGTGAAATCATCATCAATATTTTTTTTAATATACTAATATGATTATATAGTAGTATAAATTCATATTTTTTTTAACATTTTGATATCGCACATAATTTATACATGTAAGTACTCGAATTTAAATTTTCTAAAATAAATATCATCATATCACAATTCATGTACTTTAAATAAATTTCTCAATAAATTCAAGAACTAAAATGACCAAGCTGTTAAGAAGAAAGAATCATAGATTTCAGCGTTGTTCTGAAGACTGACATGAACAATTGTTTTATATTTCATTTGTTCAGACAACCATGTTCCTCTCTTAACAGTGTTTTGTGATTTTCCAGACAAGGCAAGTCATAGTGGACCCGGGACAAATTAATGCAAATTCCAATTCTAAATGGAAAATGACGCTGTAATCTAATTGTCAGAGTCAAGGCCTACGCTTACACGATCGAGAAAGTTGGTGAGTCGTCTCAACGAGTTTGAAAAACTGTTCATAGTATTTTCCGCCATGAAAGCTGCTTCCAGTTCCTCCTCTAACGCTCTCCATTTCCCTTCCATAATCACAAAGAAGACGCCAACACAACAATCTCCGACTCGTTTCAGAACAACCCATTTTCTCAAACTCGGTCAAAGCTTCCCGAACAACCCCTTTCCCAGATCTCCGGCGAATCCCTTCACTTCTCCGTTTCTCTCCGTTTCTTCCTCTTTCAACGCGTTCATCGAGTCCACCGCCAACGGTACGTATTTGGGTTGGAACAAAGCTCCGGAGATTGTGATCGACGGCGGCGGAAAGACCGGAGCTTTGGGAAAAACAGACAAAGTGGTCACCGTGGTTCTTCTGGGGTGGCTTGGGGCTACGAACAAGCATTTGAATAAATTTGTTGAATGGTATAATTCAAGAGGGATCCATGCCGTTACTTTCCTTGTTGAACTCAAGGATTTGCTGTGTTTGGATCCGGTTTCAATGCTTGACCGGCGTATAGCTGAACTGGCAAATGGGTTGGCCACTTGGGGTTCGGAGAAAGAAGAAGATGGCCGTGAAAGGTGCTTGATTTTCCACACTTTTAGCAACACTGGCTGGCTTGTGTAAGTACTTTTTGTCACTGAAAATGACTGGTTTTTGAAGTTTTGCGCTTGGAAATGTAAATTCTGGCATTATTTGGCTTTTTTTTTTTGGCAGATATGGTTCAGTGATTGAGCGTTTTCAGAGAAGAGAGGGGTTGAAAGAGATGATAAAAGGAGTGATTTTTGATTCAGGATCGGCTGACCCTTTAAATCCCAAGGTGTTTTTAACTATGTTTCTTAATGTTCTTAATGTCAAATTTATGAACTTGAGTTCTTTAGCTGATATTACTCTTGATCTGGTCTTGAATTGAACTCTGTGGAATCAAAAGATGATCAAAGTTGAATACTAATGCTTTGTTTTCTCTGTTCGGAAGCTGCGGATACGCGAATTAGTTGCGGAATAGACATTAGAATGTGTATTGGTTGCAGTACTTTATTTTGTGATCAAAGTTAATGGCATCAAGTTCTCACTTGCCCTGCCACAGAAATTTAGGTTTCACATATGCTCTTCAACTTTGCAGGTTTGGGCAGCTGGTTTTGCTGTTGCTATACTGAAGAAACTCAACAACTCAAAGAATGGATCCAAAAACGGAGTGACTGATTCGAAGCCGCAGAAAGCCGAACCCGAGATGGTTGAAACTGTAGTGCTAGCTTCATTGGAAAAGTTTTTCAAATCCCTTCTAAATATGCCGGAAGTGGAGAGGTTGGTTTTCCCTTTATGCTTATTTGCTCCATCCATGTATGATTAAATCTTGTTCCTTTCCTCCTACTGCAGAAAGTTTAGTGCAGTTGTTAATGCAGCCTTGGAGCACCATCCGCACTGTCCGCAGCTATATCTTTACAGCACAGCTGATAAGGTCATTCCGTATAAGTCGGTCGAGTTCTGCATCGATGAGATGAGCAAGAAAGGGATAAAGGTATCCTCCTTCAACTTCGGCACGTCTCCGCACGTCGACCACTACCGGAATTTCCCCAACTTATATTCATCAGAGCTTCATAGTTTCCTGAAAGAATGTTTTCCAGTTTCTAAACAGAAATGAACCCCTCCGAGTACCTTCAATCCACTTGTTGTACTCCCATGTTTCTTCCGAAATAAACATTGATCGATAAGTTCCTTGACTTTGAAGATTATGAATATTGAATATCAAGCTTTTTTAATCTAATAATTCTGAAGCTGTTACACCAGAAAGATTGCATCTTTAATGTTACAACAAAACGTAATTGATGTGTTTCAAAAGATCTGATTACATTTCATGAACATAACCGATGGATGAATAACACAAACGAACACAAAGAACACTTGAAACTCCGTAACTGCAGAATCAAATTCCTTGATTCACTTCAAAACTCCCCCCCCCCCCCCCCCCCCCCTTCAAATTTCAAGAAGCTTTTTTGACACTCAACAAAGCAGGGCTAAGATTTCTGCTCTGTTTTCTTGGAATCTCACTTTCAGGTTTTCTTGTTTACTTTACATTACTAATTATACATTTTCCATGGGGTTTTTTTCTTTATTATTGCACCCTTTTCTGTGTTTTTCTCGGCTAACATGGTGAAATTAATTTTCCGAAGAACGGTTTTATAGGAAAATACCGAGAATCTTGAAAGTTTCATCCCAACAAAGGGTTAGTTTCTCTGTTTATCTTCCTTTGTAATGCGCATTATCTTCCCTGCAAAAGAGGTTTCATTTCTCTGTTTCTTGATTGCTTTTGCAGGAGAGTTTTGTTGCAAAGATGAATGATCTATGCGTTAATACGGATTTTAGAAAGTCACATTAGACCCACCTTAAAATTTCAAAATAAACAATTTGTTAAATCATTTAAATTCATAAACCAAGTTTTAAATTAAAATACAATTTCAGAAAACATTCAAACAATGAAACAAAACTATGATACAAGTTACTAATATAAGTTTTAGACTTGAATATAAATCAAAACGTGACATACATACCCCTAATTGTACAGATACCATACTCCGCAAGCAAGCTAAAAGAACTCCTATACCGACGTTGATAGCTGCAACATGGTAGATCTTTTAACATGTGAAGGTAAACACAACATGAATTACGGAAAGCTCAGTAATACGAAATTACCAAAAGAAGCTTCATGTCACACGTAAGTATCAGATGTACCAGGACAAAAGGATAGAAGCAAGCATTATCAAGTTTCAGATATAGAATACAATTCATTTAGTTGTTACGCTTGAAAGTAACATATTCATTTTTGATTAATTACCCGATCACCGGACACGATGTCTAACTTAGATAATCGAAAGGGACATAGAATACAAAAATCCAGCTAGAGAGTTTAGGGTGTTCCATTAGTTACGGATCAAGAATGATAGACAAAATATTTCACACAAAAATAGAGTTTGACTGAGGCTCGAGAGGGAACAGGAAAAACTAAGTATCAATACAACTACTCTCCAACCATACACCAATATGCAGTTCCCCAAAACTGCATCCATAAGAACTTACCATAGGCCCAATGAGCATAAGAGCCAAGCTAAAGAGCTACCTTAAGTCCATAAAAGATTACCCGTGCCGAAGCATCGGAACCTACCCAATAGGAGACCTCGGGTCTATAAGGTATAACCGGCGCTGAACCTGCAGAGACTTCATAACATAACCCAAAAGTACCCCAATTAGAATAACTTAGTGAACACATATTGAGCAGGGTAAGGATAGTAATCGTACATGTATTTTTAGAGTATTAGAAATTAGAGAGCATGCATTCCAAATCAGATACAAATGTATATAATTTAGCCAGACAAAATTCATGATTCGTATCAGAGAGAGAATTAGTTTCAGATCGGAGAGAATATAATTGTGCAAGAAACATTCCACATGGTTCAATTCATTCCTCTAAGACACTCGATCATTATCAGAAGGAGAAAATTAACAAATTTGGACTGATTGCATAATAGGGTTCCTATAAAAAGGAAAGTTCGGTAATAACGGATCGAACCAAACATCAAAAGTTGATACACCGAGATTGGCAAGATTTCGAATATATTGTGAGTGATTCAAATATTAAAGCTTACGAGGGTAAAATGATCGTTCTGGTCTTAAGGGGTAATTTAAACCAACAATGTAATAGGCGGTGATGTACATAATTCAAAAAATTTAGTTGCTCATCAAGTTTCCAAGCCCCTTTGAAACAATCGAACCCATTAACACGATGTCATTACTTAACCGAGCAGGTGCACCTTAAACATTCATTTCTCAAAATTGACCTTAGTGTAAAACAAGAATAGCTCACCATCACCAACCATCCACTGAACTTACAATGAGCAATATTTTTCAAGTATTCGAACATGAGCAGTACACTCGAACTCAAACCATAGTATCGAACGTACCCTTAAACAGATTACTCTTACCGTTAACTAAGTATTTAGGTAACACAAACGAACACATGAACATAACCTATGGAGATTACCAATCTCGTCTTCGATCATCAATCCCTTAACGATCATCAATCCGACACGGTTTCCATTCTCAGGAAAGCAAAGTTCGTCAAGGAAAGGCTCGAATCACTCGACAGATCCAATGCAAGTAGTAGGAGATTATCAGATGCATAAAAAGAAGGAACATATGTGGATCGAACCCGAATATCTGTAACCAATGCTTTGAGGGATAATCTCAAGCAAATGATGAATGATTTTCAGGAATTGCGGGAGAAGATACTACAACACCACCGGAGAGTTCCCTGGAGAAGATGTGCTCGAAAAGGCGGTTTCTGGAGGCGGAAACAATGGCTTGAGGAGCAAGGAAAGGCATGAAGCAGTGATGGATTTATTAAATACATAATCAAACATATAAGAGTATTCAATATCGTACAAAGTTTGCAGAGGCTGCATCAAAGTGTTAAGAATAACAATTTTATGATTATAATGCTCCGAAATTATTATTCGAATACTCGACACATATTCGAATATAATATACATATTTTATATCCAATACTTGTACGATATTGAATACATAATCAAACATATAAGAGTACGATTCTTTAATATTATACTCGTATACAATGCTTGGCAAAGAAACTTCATATATAACGGGATCCATTGCTATCGTATGTGCCTGTTCTCTTTAAATATTTAATCGCCTCGTTTTATTATTTATATTCAAAATTTATAAATCTTCGTCTTAGATAATTATTTTTATTTTTTATAAATATCAAACAATGCCAAAAGCGAGTTAGATTTATTAAAGTTCTACGTTTTTATTAATTTTTAGAATTTAGGGACTTAGTTTATGGTGTAGTCGTTTAGGGTAATGGTTAGGGTTTAGGGTAATATGTTGAGGATTTAGGTTTTAACTTATAAACTCTAAATTATAACCCTGAATACTAAATTCTATTCACAATCCTTAAATTCTAAATTACTAAATCTAAACCCCTTAAACTAAGTCCTTAAACCCTAAAATTAAGGCGCTAGTGGAAACTAAAAGTTTCTACCCCAGTTAGGGTTGTGCGTTCGATCGAGTCGAGTCAAAAAATTTTGAGTTATTTGAGTTTGCAAGTCCTATTTTTTCAAACTTTATTTGATTTTTTTTCCGAAACGAGTCGAATTTATAAAATTCAAGTCGAATCGAGTCGAGTTTCGAGTTTCTGTACAAATATAATTATATATATATGTGCAAATACGTAGCGGTGCACATATATATTTCTATATGCATATACTTAGGGCTGGACGATGCACATATTGATTTCAAATTTAACGGCTTTCTATATATATATATATATATATATATATATATATTTCTTCATATTTTCACATGTGATAACAATAACATATTAGACATAATTGATAGACTCGACCCGAGCTTGAAAACTGATCAACTAATTATAAAAAATTCGAGTTATTTAAATTTTCATTTTTTAACTCAAAACTTTATTTGAAATTTTTTTGAGTCGATTTTTTTCGCCTCGAGTCTAGTGGATAATTCAGTTTTTTCGAGTCGAATTTTGACTAACGCTAACCCCAAAGTGTCAATTTTTTTTTAATATCAGAATCCAATTTAAAAATAATAGAAAGGAAATAATATTTATTAATATTTTCTAAAGCATTTTTTAGAAAATAATATAATAATATATTTTAAAAAAACTTTGGATCCCTTTGAGTGAGAGAAATTTGGTCTTTTAAGTTCAGGAGAGAGTGTTAGTTTTCGCTTCTGATCTAGGGAGAAAGCCGGTAATGACGGCTGTGGTGGTGGCCGGTAGGACTAGTCGTCTGCGTTGACGCTGGTTGTGGCAGTCGCACCGGCGTTAGAAATGACTTTGGATCCCCTTTAAGTTAAAGAGAAGCTCAAGCTTTTAGCTTCTCTGGGTCGGCGATTCAGGTAAAAAGATATACATTTTTTTGTACATTTTATATCATTTATTGGCTGTTGATCTTTGGGTTTTGTTTTTTTGTTTCGTTCTGGGTGTTAATTTATGAATTAATTTTCAATAGTTTTTTATTTATGGAGTTTGATTTTATATAAATTTGCTTGTAGTGGGACTGAGAACCTGAGATTTGAATAGTGGAAAAACTTTAATTTTTTTTTTGTAATTTGTGTTTTTTTCTTTAATGGATATGTTATATATTTGTAGTTGATATTGTGAGATTGGATTTGATATGCTTATAAAAGATGTCATTCAAGAATATTATGCGAGAATTAAAGGAAATGAAAGAGGGGATTGGGAATATATCAAAGAGGGGAGGGGAAAGCAAGAGTTGGCGTAGTCGGACTCGATCCCATGTTGCTCCTGATCGAGCACAGACCGAACCCGAATCTGCAGACCAAAGCCCTTGGGCGAACCTACCGCCTGAACTGCTCCTGGATATCATTCAGAGGGTTGAGGAGAGCGAGACAGCTTGGCCTGCTCGAGCAGTTGTCGTGTTTTGTGCCGCAGTTTGTAGGTCTTGGAGGGAGATTACAAAGGAGATAGTGAAGAACCCTGAGCAATGTGGAAGGCTCACATTCCCCATTTCGTTGAAGCAGGTTGTACTATTTCTCTACCGGAATATATGTCATTTGAATCCATCGGGAATGAACTACTGGTTATTGTGTCTTTTCTATCCTGAAACAAATACTGGCTCGTAGTCGAATATATAGTTTTAGTATTATGAACGAACACTTGCTTAGACAATAGGTCTAAATTTTCGCAATGTGTGTCAAAGGTTGTTTATATATTCTATTTGTGTTCATGAACAGCCGGGTCCTCGCGAGTCCCCGATTCAATGCTATATTAGAAGGGACAGAGCAACTTCTACATATCTTTTGTTCCATGGTCTGATGCCTTGTAAGTCATAATGTTCTGATGTCCTTAGCTACTATTATTAATGAGAAATATTCACTTAATGTTGCTTCTTTGATTTACAGCCGAGGGAAAGAGCGATAAATTGCTGTTAGCAGCGAGGAAGGTCAGAAGGGCTACATGCACGGACTTTATCGTATCTTTGGTTGCTGATGAGTTTTCTAGGGCCAGCTCTACATATGTTGGTAAACTAAGGCAAGTCTCGCCTTTAGATTTCTTATTTTTGTCCGGTTATTCGGTCTTAGTAATGTCTGTGATGACATCTTGAAATTTCTTTGCAGGTCTAATTTTTTCGGTACCAAGTTCATGATATATGACAGTCAACCTCCATGTGATTCGATAATCCCATCAACAACCCGGTTGAGTCGACGATTCTATTCAAAGCAAGCGTCTCCAAAACTATCTTCATCCAACTACAACATATGTACCATTACCTATGAGCTCAATGTTCTGCGAACACGGGGACCGAGGAGAATGCACTGCATTTTGGACTTGATTCCCATGTCTGCTATTCAGGAAGGAGGGACTGCACCAACACCATTAGCATTCGGCAAATCCTTTGATGAACAACTTTCTTCCTTGACCAGTTCAAAAGGAAATGAACCGGTGACAAACACCAGCTCCCCATCCCTCCCAGCCACGCCAGTAGTCTCCGTCGGCTCAGGAGAGCCACTAACCCTAAAGAACAAAGCTCCAAGATGGCATGAACAGTTACAGAGCTGGTGCCTTAACTTCAAGGGGCGTGTGACGGTGGCCTCTGTTAAGAATTTCCAGCTAGTTGCCGCTGTTGAGCCATCACATAACATATCACCCGAAGAGCAAGAGAAGGTAATCTTACAGTTTGGAAAAATCGGCAAAGACATCTTCACCATGGATTATCGTTACCCTCTATCTGCATTTCAAGCGTTTGCAATCTGCCTAAGCACCTTTGACACCAAACCAGCTTGTGAATGATCACCACGGATCGTAGATCGATGTCATTGACGTTACCATGGATTATTACTAACATTTATGTTCTAATGGAAGCTTTTCTTGAAAGGCCTATATCTAGTCTTATAATTATCTTTTTAAGCATGCATATGCACAACCTGGGTAAACTTTAACCATAGGACATACAAGACTATGTTACTGAGACTAGGTATCGAATATTGGTACGTGTTCGATACAAAGAATGTTAACCATAGGTATTTATGTACTGAAATATACTTCATGTGTATCCCATTTGTTACACATATTTAACATTAGAATAGGTAAAGATTTTTTAATCAGCCCAGCTAGTTGGACAGACTAGTAGGCATGCACACACTTAACTGATTAGTGCAAGAAATGCAAAGGAAGAAAACATTGAAAGACCCTTTTTCACTCCCTCAATGTTATTAACAATTTTCCTGAACCATCTTTTATCCAAGATTCCCTAAGAAAATTGTTCCCATGATGTAGACAAGGCAAAATTAGTGGAATCTAACCACAATGGAAAGAGAATCGCTATCTAGGCATCTTCTTTTGAAAATTTGTGTCATTTAAGTAAACACAAATTAGCAGCCATCAAATGAGAACAATTCTATCAAGGTAAAAAAAATGGTGATAAGGATTCCAAATCTTTGCACGATGAGGTAAAACAATATAAGTGCACATTCGCTCCACATTTACCCCAAGCCACTATCATCCATTACCCTCTGTTAATTCTTGACGCCAACTAGCCAACAGTAACAACTGCTCATACTGTGTAACAAAGATATTAAGCAATAAGTGCACCAAAAGTCCCCAAACTACTATAACTTAG